>WBRY01000004.1:0-1460825 GCA_011800735.1 Peronospora destructor | reverse complement strand
CTTATAACCTAATTCTTCAGGGAGCTTGTCGCCCCTGGCCTTTTCCTTGGTTGTATCAGGGATGTTAAACACCTGGCCTTTACTTTGCTCCCTAACCACTAGGTGGAGGAGGCCGCTTCCGATAGCGGAACTTTAGGGGGGTGCTGTTCGAGACGAACCCACAGGAAAATACTTCCTGGGGTTCTATTCGCACTTGGGTCTTGCTACGCGACTGTCTTCAACGAGGGGCCAAAGTGTATCCCTTCCCCGGAACAGGCGGGCAGACTTAACAAGTTCCTTTAAGCGTGACGAAGTCGTGCCACGTAGATCTCAAATTGAGTAGTCTTTAACATAGTCCTATCCTTTAACTTCTTTACTCTATCCTTGCCTTATGTCCTGATTCCTTATTTTGACTGGCCAGGGGTAGCTTGACCTTGAGGGACCGAGGTCTACCCCTAAGGACCGGGCCTTCCAATGAGGGACCGTGGTCGACTCCTTTCAGTACCGTTTAACCGGTACCCTGGCAATGATCTTCCCGTTGGTCCTACAACGGGAAGTTCATTCGTGCGTTGCTGAAGTATTGCAGTAAAGAGCACAATCAGCAAAATTAGCAAGGACAAATGATACGCTTTCAAAAAGAAAACGTCATCGAAGTGCAATCGCGCAAAAATCTTACTTTTCGCGAAAAGATAACCGGAGAAGGAAAGGTCATACCTTTTTTGCATAGGACGAAATGAAGCCTACAATGCACATTGATGGCGTTGAAAAGAAACTGGCGGCATTCCAACGGTTGCGTGTCGTGGTTGTCATGGGAACTGACGTTAAGATCACCAATCTGATTGGTCACAAGAGAACGCTATGATGGAGAGCAGTCATGGATGACGATTTTTCTCATTCAACCTATTCCGTTTACAAATAAAGACAAAGAGACTGCTTAGAACTACCTCCAAGCTACATATCCCGTCCTGACAAGCACTGTGGTACATTCTCGCGGGCGTTTGGTAGGTGTTTTGCCGACAGTACAGCGCAATACGCGGTGAACTTTTGCAAATGGTATCGAGTTTTGTGATTTGTTGGATGTAGCATTCGGTCATGTAAGCTAGGTGACACCAAAAGAATCTTTTATGGAAAAGCATGAAGAAAGGGATGTGCAGCTGATGGCAATATCGTACATCAATGTTGAGCAATGGTGTTACATACCCACCTCCATGTAAGAATAGACAAAATGCTATGAATTTGTGGACCCAATGTATACATCTACACTTTGCCAAACTTGTGGTGATCAGGCATGCGATGTGGAAGCAATTGAGGGCCAACTTTACGTAAACAAGTCGTGGCTACCGATGTGTGGTTATCCAAAAATTAACGGTAACTTGCTGCTTTACCTTGCGGTATTGGGTGGAAAGGCTTACTCAGATTATTTTGATCGTCGAAATGTGTGGATCGCTTGACATGTGGCATCTTCTCCGTAACTGAAAAGTAAATCCAAAGTAATGTTTGTGTTATAGGAGGCACACACCAAAATCTATGACCCGCTATATTCTCCCCACCAAACTCTAGATATCGTTATCCAGAATCTTCAATTCGTTTTCGTTACTTTGGGCTGCATTAACCGTGTTGCGAGCTTTAAAAGCATATTGCACTGTCCGCGACCAACTATTGCCGGTAGCAAGAAAGTTGGCAGGCTGCCATCACTAAGTTAGCGCATGAGCCTGAACTCCAAGAGGACAAACTCCGAAGCCCCAATGGGAATCCTAAACGAGGGAGAAGTGGTGGACTCGGAACACTTTTCACCAATAAGTTGGAGAGTAGGCGGGTCAACACTATTCATCCGAGGCTGCAATAACAGCAGAAGCACTGCGGAGTGAAGCGATCGATAGAAATACGTTTACAGTAAGCCCAATCTTTACGATACGTGTGCGAAATGATAACAGCCGGACTCGGCTAGTCGTGGTCATGATTTTTGCGCGACGTTAGAGACTCCAAACACCAGCGAGATCGACATCGTCAAGCCAAGACTCAGCGAGTCAGTTACACAGCGCGACACGCACGATACTATTACTCAATTATTGTAAAGGTTAAGCATAAAATAGAAAAATGAAGTAATCATTTACATTTTTTTTAAAAGAAAGCAAAAATCATGATATTATTATGTGAAATATCGTCACGCCCCCTGCCCCTTTTAGGTCACAAATTGTAAGTTACAAGGTCGAACAGCGACCGTGCTGCTGATCCTTACGCGCACTGACTGCACACGTCTGTGCTGAACGCTTCCGTCCAAAACACGATTCGATGGCCCGCGAGAATGATAACGGCGCTATGGAGCCGTTGCTAAGTAGCGGTCACGTAAAGCTGCCATCTACCACGGCCAACGTAGCGTACGATTGCAACACGGAGGAGCACATCGAGAGAAGTGACATCCACGAGACAAAGAGCCGACCTTTGCGGAAATCTTACTTGAACCGGTCGGGTTACACGCCCCTCATTTTTAAGGTACACAGAGAGCATCCAAAAGTGGAGTGCTAAATGATAACACGTAGAGTGCTGACTTTGTTATTGTTTCGTGGCAGAAAATGAAGAAGCTTGGAAATTTCATCACCTCGATGTCACCGATGCGTACTCATAAGGTCGAGTTTGGCAATAAACCATTTTTAACTGTTGCTGTGCGCCGCTGTTAAACACTGATTGCTGTTTGTTGTGCATGTTATGGAGCCAGCCTGATGATCGCGACCTGCTTAGCGAATCCTCTCCGTATCATTCATCAATCATACCTGCGAAGGGCTCGATTCGCGGCTCAGTCTTCAATTTGGCTGGTGCTACGCTTGGCGCGGGGGCACTATCGCTGCCGTACGCAGTTGCAGTGTCTGGCTTGGGTTTTGCTGTGGCACAACTTATATTGGCAGCGGTGCTAACCGTGTACACGATTCGACTGCTGATTCGCGCAGAGGATATTACCAAGTGCGAGAGTGATACAGTTTAGCTACTTAAGCAATATGACAACGGTTTGAATAACTGATGTTTGCTTTTCTTCTTCTGTCACAGACTGAAGTCGTACGAGGATTTGGCCATGCACTGTTTTGGCACGAAGGTGGTCTTCGAGCTTTTGTTGCTTTTTGCGACACCTGTTTGGTTTCTCACCTCTGGTCTGTGTGTTGCTGTAGATAACGATCTTTGTGGAGGTGAATATCCTTTTTTTCTGTTTTGGCATTTCGGTTGCATACCTTGTGACGCTAGGAGACATAATCACGCCGCTAGGCGAGCTTTGTTTTGGGCCGCAAAGCATGTTTGCGCAGCGCTGGGTGCTCATGATGATATCATGTGGAACGACCATGCTTCCGCTATCTTTACTGAAAGACATTAGCAGTTTACAGTTCTCGTCGATATTGGGTGTGCTCTCAATCATTTTCCTGGTTGTAGCGGTTGCCATTCGATCAGTTGTGTACGCAAGTATTAATGGCATCTCGGAGGACGTTAGCTGGACAATTGACCTCAGTCGTGGCCCAGACTTTATGCTCAGCGTGCCCATTGTCATGTTTGCATTCACCTGCCAGGTAGAAAATCATTTTTATGCTTTAAAGTAGTGCTTTTAAACACTCATCGTCCACCTATCGTACCAGGTCAATGTTTTCTCGATTTACACGGAGCTTCAGCGCCCCTGCATTCGCCGAATGAACAAGGTGGTGGATCGTGCTACGATGATTTCTTTTCTGATCTATTTGTCTATCGGTGTGGTGGCATATTTGGCCTTTGGACCTCAGCTCGTGGAGCCAAAGTACAAGGGCAATATTTTATTGAGCTTTCCGCTGAACGACACCTTGATAGCAATCAGCAGAGCTGCCATTTCTTTCACCGTGGCTGTGGCCTTTCCGCTGAATATCTTCCCGTGCCGCTTCACCATAGATATGATGTTTTTCTCCGACGCGGAGGACTCGTGGCAGCGTCATGTGGTCGTAACGAGTAGTCTGGTGCTATTGGCGCTGTTGCTAGCCATTTTCTGTCCCAACATCAACGTGATTTTCGGCATCATTGGTGGCACATGCTCCACCGTCGTCTGCTTCTGTTTCCCTGCCGCATTCATTTTGAAGCTAGAGGACGGTCCGCTGCTTGGTCCAAAAAAGATCGGCCCGGTATTACTATTCATTGGTGCAATTGTGATTGGGTCTATGGGAACAAGTGTCACAGTATGGTCAAACCTGCTCATGCTTCCTGGGTCTGCTTAAGATGTAGCTCGCACTTCAATTTGGGTGTGGTGCACAAAAATATCACGCATTACTGTCATTGTTTTTTCAGTTGGTGTCATCATCAACCCACTCTTGCAGTGGAGAGAATTCATTTTTCCCTTTTTTAGTGGCCGACATGGACATGACCAATGACGGTGCGGCGGCATGAGAGAAAAAAATGACCCTTACTTGTTTGTATTGCGCTAACCTGAAGACGCTACGCGATTTGCTGCCACCAAAGCGATGCGATTACGTACGTCGGTTCTTGATCTTCTCTTAGCTGCTGACTCCGACATTTCTATTGCTCAATTTAATTGATGCCTTACTAGTGCCACAAGTGGCGATGCTAATTCTGCACACTCAAGTTTCCGTTGCTTGGTGTGCGCAAGGGGCTCCCTAAAAAGCTCAAGGGAAATTCGCGCATCTGCATCCAGTGTTTTGCCAAGGTCTGGCAAGAAAACGAGGCTGCTGCTTCGTCTGACGTTCTGAGGTACGGATGTAAAGACGCACATTGCACGAAGCACGTGACCCTGCCGCACAGTCAGGGAATTGGCCGTGAGTCCCGCGGTGCAAGCTTTATCGGGATCGAGCCAGTGCGCCGACCATCGACGGTGCAGTCAGAGTCGATGATGAGTTTGAATCGACGCAGCTTTGTAGTAGGCTCTAGCCGCCAAACGTCCATGCTAGAGTCTGAACGTAGCTTGTCCATGATTGTCGATCAGGCGTGGGCAAGGTCTGACTCTATTGATGACTCCCAAAGAGTTATGCTCGGCAATGACCTTGTCGAACAATCAAAGATCATAAAGAATCGTCACAGTGGGATTGCATACAACGTGACGTCGTATTTGGGCCTCGTAGCAAGCGACATCTCTGACAGTGCAAGCATGAGCTTTGCAATCGATTTGTGGATGTCGCTCTTTGCCGTTTCCATTCTGCTGGTGATCGCACTGGCAGACGGGTTCACGCTCCAGCAGCGCCTATGGTATTGCATCGCAACATACGGAATATTTCTTACACTGCACCCTTGGATTTATGCGGATAGAAATAGCGGATCTAGGCCAAGAATGACAGCAGGAACAGCGCAGTCTAATGTTCTAGCACCTCAGGCAGCTGCAGAAGTGAAGGCAAAACACGTCAGAAAGTCCTCCGCAGTTCCAGGAAACGGACCTGTTCCACCAGAGTACAAAGCTCGGCTACAAGAGATAAAAAAACACTGCCGTACTACTTGAGCGGCGAATGCCCTTGGAAGATGGAAAAGACTATTTGTGGCGTGCGATATTTAAGATCAAAGTAAATTCAATTGTTTTTACGGCCAACTTCGTGGCGTATCTTGACAGCAAAGATTCAAAAGATCGCAGCAGGTGGGATCCAAGTAAGGCAAACTTGAGTGATCGAGATTTTCGACACCACAAAACTCGAGGGTGATGTCGACGTAAGCGTTTGTCTCGATACTCACAAACCGGTCTTGGGGGTTAGTGGCTCGCGGAATTTTTGTTTGCTTTATACTGCAAACGAAAGCTCAATCTGTTTTGCAGGATTGAGCGCCCCGACGTGCCTATCATTTAAAGCAACTTGCATCACATATTTTTCCTCTCTTGCTTCACTGCGACGATAGTACAAGGCGCCTTCTTGCTGACATGCATTTGCCAAACTGACACAGGCGGACATCTTCCTGTACAGCTTCTTTACACCGGCACCGTGGACAATATGCAAAAAATGGCAAAGCAGGCTGAGCACGTGTTCTCAATACGAAAAAGCAGTGCAGCTCCTCCAGGCGACACGCATGTGCCTTCTGCCTAGAGGGGACACAAGACGCTCAATAGAACAAGTACTGTACCAAAAAGGCCAATGTACACGGCGAATTCAGCAGTTACTGGAAGCGAGGCTAGTACCAATAAACTGGCAATTTTAGTCGATATGTTTCCACGTAAACGTCATTTCTCTGCAGTACTCACCGAATAAATACACTCATGGGCTAACAAGCTGCAAACCGGCGTTCCCGTAGTTCTTCCAATGGATGAAACCGTACGTGACGTGATTGCCAATACACGCGTGATAAAGTGGTACAACAGATCACTCCTCAGCGCTGTTTGAGTGATTCGAGCTGTTCTGCAAGGTAGAGTCCACTAGTCTGTCCAACATGTACATGAAGGCTGGGTTTTCTTTGACCCAGATGATAAACTTGGTAGCTTGAGAGGGTGTAAGAATTTGTTGGAGCTCTGCCACCTGAGCCTCTAGCGCTGTGTTCTTTTCATCGGTCACGTCTTCTAGTTTCTTTACAATGCTTAAGGTGTGATTTAGATCGTCACGCACATTTTTAATTGCAGCTCGGCGCTCCAAGATTTGCCGTTGTTGATTGCCTGACACTTTTAACTCGTCCGCCAATATTCCCCAAAGACTCATTGTAGCTGTGGCTGATTCAGGCGCAGACATCGGGTCCTCTTTAATAACATGATCACGCTGGAGCATATCCACACCTTGTTCCACAGAGTATAAACTTAGCTTTGTAACTTGCGTAGGAAGAAGCAACTCCCGAATGCGCGATAAATGAAAATGCAGCTTCTCGCGTCGTTTTGGCCCATAGTCCGAGTATGTCACCTTGTACATGTTCAGAAACTGTGCGATCTCTTGTTCATTCGCATTCCGCTGCAACATCTCCCGCATCTGCTCCTTAATCTGTTGCTTCTCACGCTGCTCGCTTAGAACCGCCTCCTTGCCAATTTTCAGTTGCATCTTTAAATCCATATTTTCTGCCTCAAGTCGACGTAGGCGCGCCTCATTTTGCTCCTGCCGCTTCATCTTGCGCTTGCGGAACTCTCTAACCGACACAAGGTTTTTAACACGGCGAAGCTGCTTTTTTTCAAGATCATCATCAGGGTCAGAATCTGCTGTAAGAGACAAAACTCGCTCACTCTTCTGTCGCTTTAGTGTTCGCTTGCTCTTTATAGCTCGCGTAGCGTTTGCCTTGGTCTTACCTCTTGTACTTTGGGTGCTTGTTTTAATCTTTTCTTTCAAAGCAGCACTAGCTCCTCGTTTTTTACCACCTCTAGACGCCGTCAACTGACATGTTGTTTGCTTTCCAACGTCTTGCACCTTTTCCCATACTTTCTCATCCTCTAATTCTTTACAGCTCCCATCCATATTCACATTGTCATGGTCAAGTGGGGTCACGTTAGACAGCATCGATACCATATTTGCGGTCGGCCTAGAGGACAAAGCGCGCAGGTCCTCGCATCGCTGCACCGCTAGCACTCGAGCATTGGATTGCACTGTGGTTGTCATCGTGTGGGAGCCTCTTGAGCCTCTTGAGCCCGTGGCCGCCGCTGTTGCAGTATGTGCCTGGCTTTTGGCTACTTGCTGCTGTGGAGCGAGCGCGGACACCATCATGTGGTTCATCGCGACGTCGTCTAGAGGCAGAATATCCAGGTTCTCCACAGTATTGCTAGCTACCTCGGCGTTCGAAACGCCAGACTTAAACGCGTTGTTACGCAGCAGCCAACCGAAAGCGTCCTCCTCGCCGTCCTCAAAGATACTCCAGTCAACGCCGCTTATGGCTGTGGAGCTCGAGCGATTGCATCCGCCGCTTGTGTCTAGGTGGTCGCCCATAAAAATTTGGTGTTGCAAGAATTCAGACTCTTGCCACCGGACGACGAGCGAGTGTAAACATGCCACCAAAAACTGCGATAAAGGCAATCTTCTGAATGCTTGGTACATGTACAGTGCTTCAGTTATCGTTAGGTGGTATACTTCAGATGTGGATCCAATTTAAAATCAGCCTTTATATAGGCGGTAATCAACGTTCAAGTTTTTCGTCCGGTGACTGATCCCGAACGAGCTATGCCTCTAACTACGGTCTACGAAGCCGTGACTGCCATAACCAGCTCTGCATCAGCTGGAAAGATTGACAGTGGCAAAAAAGCAGTGCGTCACATTGAAAATCTACCGCTGCTTTTGGCTTCCGGATCACTCGAGTAGAAGGGAAATGGCTCCCGCAATTCATGCGCCAGGCAATCGTTTGCAGCATTTCCAATCGCATTACTGGATTCATACTAGCGAAAGACAGCACTATCAAGTTGACACCCGTGGAATTATTGTTCTGGCGCTCGCTCGTGTCCTGGCTGCTCACGCGCTGAAACTGTAGGTCAGTTGCCTAAATTGAGTTTTGGTGTGTGTTTACAAGGTTGCGATCGCGGCTACTGGCGCTGGAATGCGCGTGAAAAAGAGTTTTATTGCCCGTTGGTTCTTTGATGTATCACGGGCTGCCACCATGATCCTCACTATCATAGTGCTGCAAAATTTAGCGGTATCAAACGATACCGTAATCACGTACCTCACTCCGTTACTTGCCGCTGTGCTGGTGAATCTGTTAGGTTGAATACCAAGCTCATTTTTCCTTGCGTATATTAGGCTGCCACTTTTTAGACGAAAAGCCAGGAGTTTTCGAGGTAGTCTGTTCTGTGCTCTGTGTTGTTGGAGCAGTGCTAGTTGTACGACCAGCGTTCCTCTTCGGCAAGAATAGATCGACCGACACCAAATGGTATCGACGGTCCATGACAAGCTTTGTGACTTCATATCTGTTCGGCGAGTGGCTAGTTATTGGGTGCGCCGTAGTTGTGGTATTCATGGAAGCAGGTGCTTACGTGTCCTTGCGCAGCTTGCAGAAGGTTCCTCACCTCGTGGTGATGCACTACTTTCTACTCGCGACAACACTTGTCTCGCTAGCTGCAATCCTATGCTTGCAGCAGTATAACAAGGCCAAGATGGGCGACCTATCGTTAAAGACATGGGGCGCGATCTTGGGGCCAGGGGCACTAGCTTTCTCGGAACAGCTCTTTCTCACGCGTGGATTCCAGTTCGACGGCGCCGGAGTGCTAGCAGCCACACGATTGCTGCACGTTGGGTGCGAGATTGTGGGGAGCGTGATCCTCCTAAATACTGCACTGAACCCGTGGAGTGCAGGTAGAGCAGCGACGGCTGCCGCTGGAGTGCTATTCTTGGCGCTACGTCGAGTGCATAATCATTGGGCGGTAAAACGCAGCATAAGTCGAATGCTGGAGTAGCTGACCAAAAGCTATACCTGAATGTATGCAGACTGGCTTCCTTTGCTGGAATAACAGTTTTGCGCTGTTGATTTTCGGTACTTGTATTCAAAGGGTATAAAAATAACTCGATTGCATTAGTACTATAACAATAAATTACTCGCTAAATATCCTAAGATAAACAAACAGCTCGCATGAGTTGGCAGATTGTCAGAATCTCATCTGTGAAATGGACTTGCACATGACAACGCATGAATTTCGTTAGTAAAGGAAAAAAACAGCACAAGTACAGCACCGATACAGCACATGGCAAAGCGGGCACAAGGAAAAAGATTGTTGTGATAGACGAGCTTGGCTGTATATTCATTCATGTGCGCTGCTGTTGTTGTAAGCTGAGATTTGCATGATGTTATTATAACACTGTCGTTCCTTCATAACACTGTCGTTCCTTCATCGTGGATTTGGCCGGGCTAGCTTGTGTCGAAATATCTGTGATAGTTGTTTGCCAGATTAATCGTGGAGGCTACATTGAATTGGCTTACAAGTCAACAGACGAGACGATGGCTGAAACTGACGTCGTCCATAAATACGTGCGACTCTTATGCCAGATCCAAACGTAGATATATGTCACAAGCTGTATGAAGCTGAGACCCGGCAGCGACTATGAATAGTGTACTCTGCAGCAAGCAAATCTTTTGGGGGTGGTTTCCACACTTAGATTTGGTGGTTTTGGGCGAAACTGCTCCGAGTAGGGAGCTTAAAGCCGTACTTAATGCCCCTGCATGCAGGGGACAGACTGTGAAACTATGTGTAACGAACCGAGGCACCCGTGGCGAGAATATCTTTCCTCTTGGGATCGACCTAGCTCACTCCTTAAGTTGACGTCCGTCGCCAACTTGAAATTCGGCGATCTACCGACAACAGCACAGCGCTAGCAACTTGGTGAAGCGAATCTCCTCGATCGGATTGGACCTTCAGCCACAGACAGCTCTTTCCCTAACAATACACGTAGTTGATGCTTCACGATCCGATCTCGTCCACATCTCTCATGTCTTTTTCTCCATCAGCCTCCGACAGTTCCTCGTCTGCAGGCTTCAGTCCGACTTTGTTGCCACCGCGCAATATTGAGCTGCTAGATTATATTGATCGCAGCAATTCAGATTCTCCAGCTTTCGCCTCCCTAGTGCCGTCGGCGCCTGCAAATGAGATGATGTCACTTGAAACAGCAAAGCCGAAACCATCAGCTTCGTCATCCAACGCGACTCATCAGAAGGGGCGAACGGGTATGAACGGAGGCCGCTGGACGGAGCAAGAACACCAAAGCTTTCTTGCGGGCTTACGGCTGTACGGTCGTGAATGGAAGAAAGTGGCCGGCAAGATTAAAACGCGTACGTCTGCACAAATTCGCAGCCATGCACAGAAATACTTTGCTAAACTCGCGCGGGACGACGAAATGCGTAAGCACTGCGGGCTGTTCATGGTAATACCTGGATCTGTTGGTTATTTCAGCGATGGCGGCTCTTCCATCGCAGAAAATAGTGGTGATGATGATGCCGATTTGCCGGTCCTATCGCGACAAATGGTTCGCGCGCGATCAACAGGTCGAGCTAGAGGAACGCCGGATGTCGTTATTGTCCCAATGAGCTCGGTAGTAGACAAACGATACAAACCAACCGCCGGGACGATTAAAAAGCGATTGCGCACAACACAGACAAGCTTTGAGAGTCAGCTGGGAATAAGCTCGGCTATCTCGACCTATCCATACAAGCTTCATCAACGAATAAATAATGCCACGCGAGTGGAAAGTCTTCCGTCTCAAGAAGAGCTGCTTGCAAAGGCGTCTCCCAATTTACGTCATCGATTGTCATGTCTTATTGAAGCAGAGCTGTGCGCTCTTCAAGTTCTCTCGTCCTATGCCATGCTGCAGCAGCAAGACCATGTATCGGCACCACGCCAAAAAGCCAAGCGACAAGGTAGACCTCATAAGCTAGCCACAATGACGACCACTGCCGCCGCACGAAGCGCCACAGCGTCGTCGCTTGGACTCCACAGAGCAGATCCGATCGGCTCGTCTATTTATTGAAAGAAACGGATATCCTTACCTGTTGCACTGACTGAAAAAATATACAGTTAAGACATTAGTAATTATGTAGTGCGAGTTCATCTGAACACTGCACTTTCGTGCAATGTAATTGGCGTATCAGCAGCGTTGCCTCGTCAGCCTGTTACAACAATCATTGGTGTTTCTCGCTGTAGACTTGCAAAACATGCGCGATGGACTATATGCACGCAATGCATCTCATACGGCGGAACGGCTCTGCGCCCTCGACAATAAATCACACTTTGTCGACATCTTTATTTTCGACTTGGTGCGCATAACAAAATTTGAAAAATATGTTTGTCTTATCAATAGCTCCTAATCCGGAACGACGATACGTAATCGTGTCACAATGTAAAATTTGGAAAGTACTACCAACGAGTCTTCCACGCCGCTCCAAAGCGTAAACAGAGCAGGACGATCTCGTTCGTATGCTGTGCCACACTGCCTAACATGCCCTCGATGGTGTAGGACGCACGAGCGCAAGTAGTTAAAGAATTCTTCATGTGCGTCTTATTCAATATGAAAGCCTTCTGATAACTGATCTGCCAATCAGAGACGGTGGCAAACAAACATTCAAAGCGCATGCAAACAGAGATGTGGGATACACAAGCACATCGATAGCCAGCACCGCCATTTGTGACCCTATGCATTGAGGAGCTGCTCTAACGCATCTAGAAAGATGGACTTGCCAGCGGCTCAGCAACACCAAGTCGGAAGGACGTCAGCCCCATCGAGTGCTCCGCTCTGAAGATCGGTGCATGCTATTCAGCAGAATACCGTCTGCTTTTTACTGCTCTGTGCATTGATTCAACTGCTGTCGTAATCAATATCTATCTACTGTAAGTGCTATTAATGCGAAACAATCATCCATATTCTCTTCACGAAGGTGTCTCGTATCCAACGAACGTGCTTGGTCTGACGCATCTCTTGGCTTAAAGCCGGATTGCGACTGGCTCTCGATTAAGTGCGATCATGTTGAACCTGGTACTGCAGGTTTTATATTCGGTTATTATTCAATGATACTTGCATTTTGTATGTGTATTCAGTTGCATTTGCAAACATTTCTCACTTGGTTACAGTATGAATTCTTCGTCATCACAGTCACACTTTCAATTCAGCAATCTGTTACTCGAAGCGCAACGTTAGCGAATCCTACGACATTCCTCTACACACAGACACTGCCCTCCCTCGCAGGGCACACCACCTTTACTATGGGTCAAGGAGTATCACATAATGGCATGCCCAGCGGCGGAGACTTCTATGGAGCCCCCATCTACGCGACAAGCCTTAGCCATGACCGGCAGACGGAAGTTCGCGTGAACAGAGACTCAGACACAGTACATATCGGCCCACGAGCGCAGCTGCCGTACCTCGAGATGCCAAGTATGCGCAAACAGGACTTTTTTTGCCGATTAGGTCTCATGGTCAAAACCCGCGGCAATCGGATTACGCAGAACGCCGTGGTTGTGATAGCTGACTTTTACAGACTAGATGGCAAGCGGTTTATACCACGAAACCATGGTCAAGGCCCACAGATGACGAATTGGCATGGGCTTAAGGGTCCAGCTGAGGCCAGCTGCGGTCTGCGCGTTGGAGACACGCTCTACGCTGTCAATCACCGACTGGTCATCAACAAATCCAAGGGGCAAGTGCTTCGACAGATTAACTCGCTGCTCGATAAGAATGACGGCGCTACTTTGGTCCTGACGTGGAAACACACGGACGAGATTGAGGTTGTGTCTTGGGAGAACGAGCTGTGTATGCCACCGCCTGAAGGCGTCTACACACAAATGGAGAACGAATGGGGGCCCGCGCGACCAAGTAAAATTTCCTCTGTTTCGATCTAGTACCCGGGTCTGTAATTCATCCATGTATGAGCGTCGCTGTGCTCTCAGAGGTACCTGCAGCCCGAACGACATGCTAATTTTACTTTTCCTTTTCTCTACAACTACTACTGCCGTGCCAGTCCGCAAGAAGATAGCAGCAGCCCCGTAACGGGCTAGTCGATATACGCACATGATAGCTTGTACAATGTCGAAGACTTGTCGATCTCTGCGACAAGGATGTGATGATCGCGTTCTATGCGATCGTGGCCAGTGAAAGGAAGCCACGGTACGACCAAACTGCGTGCCACGCGCGAGCTACAGGGCAACAACAGCAATGAAGGGAGAAGGACAGGGTCAACTATGAGGTTTGGCAAGCAATTATTGCTTTTCTGGTTATTTAGTTTTTGCATGTGGCTCGGGAGGCATTTAGTCTCCGCCGACCATGGATAGTTGATTGCTGCTCCTTCCGCAGGAAGAAGGAGACCGTTGTTGCCGCAACCGTGTAAAATAGAACACAACATGCTAAAGGAATGATGGCCGATGTTTGTTTTTGTTGACCTGCTGGCACATTTGGCAGCGTCGCACGGAAGTTCGTCGCAATGAGGCTTTCATTCTTCTTGGCTGTTACCACTTCCGTGTGATCAAGCTGGTCTTTTGTCCTGAACGGACTACAGCCTAGTTATGCTGGGGCCGTACATTTGCCAGCACGTTCATCACAATATTTTAATTTGCTTTTCAAATTTAATCCTCCACGGTCAGCACCTTCTTCAGTCGCTCAAAGGTACCGAAAGTAATTCCTACCATTGGCACAACTTTCATGAGCTCCGGCGTTAGACCGCGGTAAAACCCACTCACGCCCTGCGTCCGAAACAAATCCGTTGCAATGCCCGCAGCCGTCGGCCGTATACCTGCATTCTCTGCGTGGATGGCCGAGATCTGCAAGCGGCGGCGCACCACATCGATGGGAAACGTCACTAATGACGAGACAATGCCAGCCGTGCCACCGCACAGAAGCGTATCGGTAACGTTTAGCTGCATATCGTTATGCCTCTCCGTAGCCTGTTCCCTTTCGACGTGTGTCGGTCTTGAAAGTATCTGGCTTCGGCGTAACGATCGCGCATACTCCTTAAGCGACTCGTACAACGTAAAATTGATTGCCAGATTAGGAACCGTGACCATGAGCGTAGCGCCCATGCCACGGTAGAGCCCCAGTATCCCCTCCTCGACGCTAATGCGCTGCACCGCATGACGAATACCTGTGTAGCGAATGTCTGTGTTGAGCTGCGTCGCCAATCTCGTTCGAATAAGGTCGATTGGGTAGCACGCTACGGTCGCTGTTGCGCCAGCTACCGCGCCTGATGCGAACATGGTGGTCCACGAATGCTGGGTGAAGGCCGGGTGCTTCTGCGCGATGATGCCGTTCTTGATCATCTCAAACGTAAAGAAATTCACCGCCGAGTATGGGAAGCGATGCAATACACTGGTGCCGTTTCCTTTCCAAAAGGCAAGTACACCCTCATTCTTGAGCACTTTGGTAAAGGCACTGCTCACGGTGGGTGAGAACCGGTCAGTGTGTCTCGTGGACACCATGCTGTGCACCTGAAAGAGAATCGTCAGGCGGCTGAGCGGCGCTGTGACCGTCTTGCCAACGCTGCCAGCCATACCTCCAGCAAATAATACACTGCCATGACGCATGAGCTGCTTGAGCGCGTCTTGGTGCACCAGATCCACGTCTACGCCGTCTGTCTCCGTGCACAGGTCGCCCGTGTCGCCAAAGGTCACAACGCCAGTTGTATGACGTCGCAGTGTCATGCGCACCTTGTGATCGCAGCCCACTGAGTAAGGGAGTACTTGATTGCCATTATTATTTCCCTCCACATTAATGGTCGGTCCGCGAGACATCCTAGATGAGGGACTACCAGTATCCGTCGATTGTTCATTTAAGTGAAGTGGTGCACATCCTCTTACCTCGAGTGAGTGACACCCTCTGTCACGTTTCCTTGGCCAAGATGGACATGCGGTCCAAGGTGTACCCGTCAATACCGGAGGGTCGAAGACTACGTCTCGTACTGCCACGTGCCGGGGACCTGCGCTTTCGCTCGCATATTCCAAAAGCTTTTGTACAACGGCTATATATCCACGCAGACCCACGACGACGTTTCTGGTACACACGCTTCGATCTCAAACGTCAATTCATCGTCATGTCCAATCAGGGGGATCTCTACGTAAAGAAAAGCATCACTGTCTTGACTATGGCCGACCTTTCTAAGAAAAATGTGCTTGGTATGCCTCGCGTAGAACGTGGGGACCTTGTAAAGGTGCTGGACCTCGCGCAGTGCTCGAGGAGTGAGGGTCAGCACTGGGAGCTCGTCTTAACACGCTGGCGCAACAATATGGAGACGTGGCTGCCTCTAGAAGTGGTGCAGCTCTCTGCATCGAACCTACTTCAAGAATTTTATGTTAATAGTGTCAACTCATGGGCCTTTCACGGCCGTATACAGCCAGGAAACCTCCAGGCGTATCAGACAGAAGTGGAGCTCTGGCTTTATCACCCCGAGTTTCAGGACTTTTACAAAAAACTTCGTCAGAGGCGTGTAGGGGACACTAGAATAATGTCTACTTCACAGCAGCAGCCAGTGCAGATGTCGGATCAGGCGCGTGTCAAACCGGAGGGACTGATGGCATCTGTACATACTTTACAAGCACCTTTAACGCCACATACGCCTCTTGTAACACAAGTACCAGTCATCGTTCCAGCTTCAGTTTTAACAGCAAATGACCCGTCAAAATTAGTGATACAAGAATTTAAGCAAAGAAGACTTGCGAGGGAACGTCAAGAGCAACTTGATCGAACCCGGCATAAAATTAGGCAGATGGAATTGCAGCAAGAACTGCTGCAAGGACAACAACGAGCTAAAGAGCAGCTTGAGCAGCTTGAGCAGCAACGAAAGTTAGAAGCCGAGCGGCATCTTCAGCATGAGCGGCAACGACAAAAAAGGCATACAGAGCTGCAAAAGAGCCAGAAAAAATACCTGCAGCGACTTCGGATGCAGCAGGAGCGAGAAAAGGAGGCAGAAGTGCGGCAGCACCAGCAAGAACAACTGCACCGGGCTCAGAAACAAGAAAGACTGCAATGTAGACTGCAGAAAGTGAAGCCAGCACAAGAACAAGCACCTAGAGAGCGACGCTCACAAGAAACTACGACGAGAACGCAGCTACGTCACAAGGAGAGTCGAAGTGATGCTTCTGTTTCGCCCACCTTGCATCGGCCACGAAAAAGTAATTCCATTTTAATTTGGACCAAAGATGATGACGACGAGTACGTTCTGCCGAACGCAAGCAGTGAAAGTAATGATATCGAAACCAGTGCCGGTAGCGAGGCGAGTGAGGACAGCATAAGTTATCGACCTCGAAAGCGCCGTCGAAAGCGGTTATTATACTCCCAAGTAGATCCTGATGACGAAGACGATGATGATGAGCTTCCTGATCTGTCACAGCCACGTCCCAGGACTCTTCAGCGAAACGAAAATCGAAACACCCGCGAAGACGAACTGTCCAATGGAAAGTCTTTTCAGAAGATGAAGAAGCGGAAAAGGTTACGCAAGTCATTGCCAACCAAAGAAAACGGAGAGACAGGCACCACTGTTGACGTTGATCTTACGCAACTTTCAGATGATGATGATGGTGATGATAACTGTCTTGAGGTACTGGTGACAACACCGTCAGTGACACTAAGTGATTATGATACAGGTGAGAGCTATGGCGACGACAACGCTGCCACAGAACTTGTCGATGACGATACTGATGACGATGACGATGCAGTCTTTGAGCCTACAAAAATAATTGGCAAAATTCTATGCTTATGTGGGGCTACATCAGTCGGAGGATACCGTGGACAATGGATGCGTTGCTGGAACGAAGAATGTGGTGTTTGGGAGCACGCTGATTGTGTTGGATTTTTGACAAGTTTTGACAAGCACCCATCACCAAAATATCTTTGTACTCGTTGCGATCCTGTAGCATACCTTGCACATTGTGGCAAAGCATCTCAACGAATTATGGATTGGTTGTTCCAATGTTGCGACAGTAGAAACGTGAGGCAGTTGACGAAGTTGCTGGAAGACAAATCAGGAACTATGAACATTCCTTCGGATTGGAAAAATGCACGTTTTGGTAACAGAACGTTGGCTATGCATGCTGCGCGAAATGGTCTTACCCAGTGTTTGCAATATTTATTAGATAAGCGGAAAGTGGACATTTTCGCGACAGATCGACAGAGTTGCAACGCACTACACCACGCGGCGCAAGGGGGTTCAGTTACTTGCTGTCGCATTCTTCTAAAGCATGATCAAACACTACTGCTACATCCAGATTTGCGTGGCTGCATGCCCTTTCACTGTATGCTGCAATCAGTTAAAGTCAACAAGTTGTGTATTTCTCTCATGCAGGAGAACACGGCGCTAGTTGGCATGGGAGATTTGGACTCCAACTTCCCGATCCATTACGCGTGCCAGGCTGTCAACCGCTATACCGTCAAAATCTGTCAGATTATCTTTGCTGCTCAAACATCGATGCTTTACGAGAAGTCCAGCGAAGACTTAAATGCTTTGATGATCGTATGCAAGTCGACTGGTACTACTAGTACAGATTTGATACGGAACAAGATAAGCAGCGCGAGCGAAGTGGCTAAAAGCGCAAAGGACGTTATATCTTTGATGCTTGACATCGACGTGTTTGGGGACTGTTTAAACCAGAAAGCACCCAACGGATGGTGCCCACTTCATTTTGCAGCAGCGTCGGGAAACCATGAGCTTATTACACATATTTGCAACATCGCGCTTTTTGATGTAAATCACGCCGCGAAAGCATCCGGTGAGACAGCGCTTCACATTGCGGCGCAACAGAATTGTTCGTTGGGTGTTCGTGCACTCTTGCTTGAGGGATTAAATGTTACGGCGAAAGATAGCGAAGGACGGATTCCAATGCTATGCACGGAGGATGTCAAATGTATCCAAGAATTCATGCATTACAAGCTAACGGAACAGCTATCGAGGCTGCATCGAATGCTGGACAAATATAAGCAGCGAGGGCTTGTCCGTCGGTGGCAGCATCTCGTAGCACTTGACCCGACTTGCTTCGATATTCTGAATGATTGGTGTCAAAGCGATATTGAGCGGATCGATCGGATGGAAGGGCTTTTGTTATCAAGCCCGTTTCTACTTCGACTGGATAACAAGATCAAATATGTTCGGACAAACATTGTTCCTTCTATCAAAAGGTCTTCTGGAATATGCTCAGTCACGATGAAATATGGCAAGGCAGGCACTGAGAAACAACCAAAGGGGCAGAAGAAGCTCGCTTTTGTATTTTCGCGTGGAAACGTATGTTTTTGGAAGCAGTTCGTTGGCATGGGAAGGAGATTGGAGCCCGAAGATTTTCGCTTGCCAATAATTTTTTTCATCGATCAAGGTACTGAAAACCAAGACACCCCTTTAGGGCTAGTTTTGACTCGTTTAGCGGCGGGGTTGGCTAAAGAGGTACCGGGATTACTTATTCACGGGTCTAGACGCGCTCCGGAAAAATTTCGCTTATCTTCTGACAAGCAAGAGCTGGCTGGGCAACTGCTAGGATTTTACTTGTTGGGAGAGCTTGTCGCGCACTTTGTCCTTTTTGCAGTCCGTTTAAGCGGTAAACTAGACTTCAATCCAGCATTTTTGCGTTGCATTGGTTGCCAAGGGAAGTACGAATTGGAGCGTGATGGGTCTTGGAAGACTTCTGCATGCGCTTTTGTTGCTGGGTTTGAGGCTGTATTGCCTGCAACTCTTGTTCTCTTTTGCGTGGAAGATCTTCGCGTACTATTCAACGGTCCACAGACTAGCCTCAATGCTATGCAGATAGACTGGAGCACTGCTATTGATTGGAAAATTTGCGAAACTAAAGCAATGTGTGACAAGGCTACTGTTAGTGCGAAGGCGTGGTTGCCTCGCCTTATGAAAGAGCTAGTTGAGGAAGAGCAGCAGCTTCTCTTATTGTTTATGACTGGCCCATTCCAGCTGGTAAGTCGTCGTTTTACTTGCTCTGGAAGTGACTCGGATCGCATTACTGTCGTGTCTTTCCCCGACACTGATGGTGCGTTTAACTACGACGCGATGCTTCCTATTTTGGAGCACCATTCCAATATTCTACGGCTTCCGTCGTACTCATGTTATGAAGCATTTAAAATGGGGATGCTAACTGTAATCCGGCATGCTGACCACGCATGTCTTCAGTAGCAGAATAGCATGCAGCGTGAAACGACTGCTGACAAAACTCGAAGGATATAATTTTGCAACAACGTGACAACTGGAATGTCTGAGTTCGCCAAAGAGCTTGTCGACTACTCACTTGCTCGGAAGTGAAAGAATGCAATAGCATAAATGGCCGCTATCTGCAGGGAGTCGTACGCAGTGATGAGAGGCGATTTGAACCAATATTTATAAGATAGAGGACAGGAGTGCACGACAGGGTCTTTAAGTTACTTGCAAGAGGCAAATTTGTTGGTTTCAACTGGACCGATCGCCAAGTCCGTTGATTCAGATAAAGCAGTGGTACAAAGAGTATCGAAGTACAACTTTTTTATACAACCAATAGAAGTTCTTAATGCTAATAGCGCAGCCCTCATCGTGAGCGTCTTTCTTTCACCATCTCATTCACGGTAATTCGTACAGCTACAGGGGTAATAGAAACACTTCACATCATGTGGAAGATCTTTTCCAACCAGGCGACATCTTCACCGACGTGTACGTGGTACCAGTAGTACCGTTGCTAGATGGAATTACGGTATACCTTTTAGATACGGATATCATCGTATCTTGTCTTATTTGTAAGTAGCGCATTGTTGGGAGTTTTTTTAATTTACCGCAGACGATTAAAACATTGTGCGATGAGAATATGATTTTTTGTACGTACAAAAAATGTACTGACCTCAAGTATGTTTCTGAACTATGTAGGAGTCTCATCGAGTGCAAGTTAACTATTATCCTAGAGAAAGCGCGCACACTGGAGAGCCTGCAGGAACTGTACGCCAGTATACACGTTGCAATGCCATGCCAACAAATCTGTGTAATATGCAGAAATCTGAATTTGATGGCAGGCTTAAAACCTTTGCAGCCATGAAAGTACTATGTTTGTGCTCGTTGGAACATCACTAACCGCTTCTTTTACGTACTGCCATAAATAGGAATGCTTCACACAACGATCTCGTCACTTACAATGTGCCACTCCCCCAACTGACGTCACTGTAAGCTTGTGTGAGGCTCGTAACCTATCCTTGCCATCTTGCTAATGTCATTGTGTTGTCTTGCTGATGTTCACTGTGTTCTCCTTTGCTTCAATCAGTGATTTATCAGCGAGCGCCCTTAAGGCGTTCTCTATCTTAGTCTTTGCATCGCCTCACTTGGACAGCTTATGTTTTTTTGGCAACGGGTTCGAGATTGCGGCTGTGTCGATAGCACATTATGACTTCTTCGCTGATTATTTGAGGCCCAAGCTGCTTTTGCTGATGTATCTTCGTGCAATTCTGGGTCTGCAAGGAGCAGGAGTGTGTCGTTTGGACGTCGCGCCGCAGAAGATCCTGCGTTTATTGTACAAGATGACGACACAGGCAAAGTGGAGGAAGGTCTTACTCCGATGGTCACTGTAGGGGTGATGGTTCACACTTGCCAGTCATTTGCAACGCAACAAAGAAGTACATCATCGCAGTTATTATTGTGCTTATGGTGGTTGGCATGGTTGCTGATGCAATTACTTTAAAGTCGCTAGGTGTTGTCGGCGGCGTCGCGCGTGCTGTATATGACAACATCGGACGTTGGCAGGAAAAGCGCCATTGTGAGGCTACTTCATGAGGACATGCCTTTGTTTTTCAATCAGACAGCGCGTGTTGGCTACCAAAAGGAGATGGAAGCAGTTGACAGGTTGTTCCCATCCAGCGTTCTTGTGACCTGGCGAATTGACCATGACAAAGTAACACTTGTGAAAAAGTCGCCCAAGGCGCGTTTGGTGAAGTATGGGTGGTAAATATCGCAATGAGCGAGTAGCTGTCAAGCAACTGATGCAAGAATAAGTGTCGCTGGTGACTAGTGAGGTGTTCTTGCGCGAGATCAAGCTGACGGCGTGGCTGAAACACCCACGATCAATTCAGTTTGTGGGTATTTGCATGGACCAAGGTGGTTGATAGGCTCGCTGTCATTGAATATATGGACGGCAGAGACTTACGCGTTCTGCTGAATAAATAGCACCGTGAGCAGCTATTGTGGCAAGAGGGTTCAAACTGCATTACGTGTTGACATCATTAATGCAATTGTAGACTTTTTCTCTTTGGCCCCATTATCTCAAGTCCCGAACGTTTTGCTGGATTCCAAGAAGGGTGCTAAGCTACAGGATTGTGGCGTGTCAAGTAGTAGACGGTCGAAAGACACATGGGGTGTAAGCACGACGAAAGGGATTGCTCTTGAAATCGCACGTGGTGAAGAAAAGTACACTGAGGGCTGTTGATGTCTATTCGTTCGATATTATTCTCTCCTAGCTGGATACCCGCCACCTACCTTTTGCAGACGCACAGTCGTGTACTTAATGACATGGCCATTCTCCAGGCTGTCTCGTCTGGCAAGTTGCAGGTGCCAATGTCTTCTGCAAGACCTTGCACGAAAATGCATAGTTTGGACTCTATCCAGCGCCCACGGCAGCCCAAGTTGCCTACAAAATACGGAGGCAGACCTTCCGCTCTAACTAAGCATGCAAAAGCAAATGTTACGCCTAGATATAGAGTGACTTTCACGTAATGATGAACGCACAAAAGAGGAAAAAGCGTAAGGACAAGTTGTTGCAATCGAATTTAACTTGATCAACCTCGATTAGCTCGCCAATACGGCACTTGTCGTGGTAGATATCATTGCTAGTAACAGAGCACTAGCGTTTTTGATCCCTGAGTAGATCGCGGATAGATGTTCTCGTCGTTCGCTGAGTTTGTTGGATAGAGCACTGTAAGGCCTATCTGCTGACACCGGACAATCTTCACTCGGCGAACTGCACTACCCTCCGAAATGACGGAGGGCTGGGGACAAGTGAATGTGTTTTGATGGTTGGTTCAAAGAGACACTTTGTTGCCCATTGTGGGCTCACTCGTTTCCATCATATGTTGCAACGCCACAAACATATATCGTAGGAAAAGCCGAGCTGACACATCCGTACTCGGCAAGTACGACCGAAGTGTAGTAATCGTAGCTGTTGAAGCTATCGTACAGCATAAAATCCCGCCACTTCTTCACGATTCAAGATATACTTCGTCATGAAGTGCTGTTATCGTTGTAATCAGTTATGTCGATAATAAACTGATGCAATCGAGGTAAAAGTAAAAGTGATATATATTTAGCGTTAGCTACTACGCTACAACATGCATCTTCACGGATATGCAACTTACATGGTCATGTCATAGTGCCGTTGAAGATGCACTTGACATGGTCAAGTTGCATATGGCGTCCGTCTGGTCCGCCCATCATCTTATGATGGTCCCACACGGCGACCATATCTTCTCGTCCCATATGTCTAGTTGTCGCAAAACAGCCAATCCTTGGGTCTTGCACTTAAACCTCAAAACCTCAACGACCTGTCAGAAACGATATCGTCTAACACTTCATTATCTCCAGTGTCTATCTAAGCCATCGCAGCCAGCACCGCCAGCCCGCTCGCGATCAAGAATGTCAGACTGGCCAAGGGATTCACAGACACAACGGCACTCGAGTCGCTGGCAATAGCTGAGCCACTGCTGCTTGAAGTCAAGAAGTCTGGCATAAAGGCCTTCGCCGCAGCGCTAAGCTCGGTGATGTTCTCGGCGTCCGAGCATGTCTTGTTCTGGCAGATGATGCTGTCTACAAGATAGCGCGGCTCCGAGTTGACGTTACTCAAATACTTGTTCTTGCTGACCGTGGATGCAAAATAAAGCTTCTGCCCGTTCGACAGACACACATACTGGTAATTGGACATGGTCACGTCGTCACCCGTGATGGGGTCCTTGATGCCATCAGCACACGCTTCGCACGAGTTCTTGCACTCGGCGTAGGCCGTGGTGTCCGTGGAGTCGACAATAAACTCAGCCATATTGGCGGCCAAATATGCCGTGTCCGTATGGTCCATATTGTAACTGTCGAAGGAACGCGGTGCCATGCCGCATGTGTAAATGAGCTGTCCATTAACAAAGCCGATGTGGTTCAAATTGTCGTAATTCATATCCTTGGTAGACATTCCGCATACAGGGCACTTGTAATCATCATCCGAAGTAGTGTTCAAGGCCGTTTTCTCCATTGAAGTCGATGGTGTCATACCCATACCGCTCATGTTCATCTGCAGTCTGCGCACAACGTGGGAGGGGTGTATGCGTTGCGCTGTGGCGGTGAAATCTGCTGCACTGGCAATGGCGATGCATATGAGCATGTACGAAGAAACGGCGTGCATGGTGATGATCGAGAGAAATTTTATTTGGGGCCGTACTTGGCCGATTTTGAATCAGCTGCTAAAGTCTGTAGTTATTTTGCACCTGGTCCGTAACTATTTTTCATCTGGGTCTGTCAACAATAACCTAAATGCTAACAATAGCTTGCACAGTCCCAGTACACTTCCTTATAGTAGTGTTAATAAATGATATAACTAATATGTGAGTGAAATAATTGAGTCACCGAGTTTTTCGAGGGAATGAAGTTGCACATCATTTGTTTTTTATGTCTATACCATTTAACTATCATTAATGCAAAATTACCAAAGCATTTGTCCGATAAAAACACAAGACATTTTCGATATTCCTCGAGGTGATGTTAAATATACAAGTTAAAAAACATCGCTCGGTATTTTTCTTCCCTCTGCAGACGAAGCTCAGGCTCCTATTTTACAGCGTTAACGTGCCCTTGTAGACGGACATAGACAGGATGTTGTGTCGGAGTTGGCTCGTCCCAACCAGTGTTCAACATTTAGCGATCAGCAAAATGCATGTCATTGTGCTCATATACGG
Source organism: Peronospora destructor (assembly GCA_011800735.1). Lineage (NCBI taxonomy): Eukaryota > Oomycota > Peronosporomycetes > Peronosporales > Peronosporaceae > Peronospora > Peronospora destructor. The sequence goes on along the minus strand of WBRY01000004.1, from coordinate 1,436,622 downwards.
TACTCGATGCTAAATTAACAGCTTATTTACTACTACGGACCGCACGCGCATGCTTTCAATTTGTCAATGCAATTGGTAGAGGTATTTGTGATGCCTGTTTACGAAGGACTCAATATCGTAGCATCAGCGTTTATGCTCGCATAGCTATTATGCACGCACTGGCTGTCAGCCCTACACAGACTTAACTAACGATCCGTGAGTTTTTTATATGGAGAAATGACCATGATATAGTACATCGACTGCTTATAGAACTCAGCGCCATTCTGAGCGTCTACAAGAATTGGTGCGTCTGCCTTATTTATTGTCCAGTTCAGGCCTCTATCCGTGTTGAGGAACAAGTTCCAGTCGACTCATCGGCAGTCAAAATCCGAACCTCATTTTACGATCAACAGCTCAAGATCACATGCTCTTATCTAAGCATTAATTTCATGAGCTCCAGTAACCGATGCCAGCGATTAAATGTATCGCATTCTCTTATAAAATCCTCTCCATCACTATGAGCTAGAGTTGCACAGCACATTGCTGTCAACTATTGGTCCTTCTATTTCGAATGTCAAACCTATGACAACAAAGCCACTCGAAGGCTTGACGGTGAATGTTAGAAGTGTCGGAGGTTCTAAACTTAGACGTAGTTCCATCTGCCATTAAACTCAATACGGCCTGCAATACAAACTAATCGTTCCAATGCTAAACCTGAATAATTTTCGGGTTATGCAACTGACGTTGAGTTTAGCTCTCTTGGCTTTTTCACCTGTAACTGGCGATTTCGGCACAGTCAAGTATGCGCCTAACGCTGTTGACGCTGATGTCGTAGCAGCTGGTGTCGTAACAGCTGGGTCATAACAGCTGGCTAGGTAGTTCCTGATTGGCTTTGCGATAGTGCAGCCTGCGCTAGGGCCGTTATGTAACATCTTCGGCTTCCTCGGTGCGCTTATCCTTGGCATTCGAGGAGCTCTCGTTGCAAGTGTCGGTCTCTTTGGTACAGAGTCGTTTTTTCGGCTTTGCTGCTCTTGGAACGCGTCCGTAACAATGAGAGTTGTAAGATCATTCTGCCGGAAGCCGGCGACGAGTCGATCGTAGCATCACTAGAAATCGCGAGCCAAAATTGAACTTTGTAGCGATGTTTGGTCAAAGTTGGCCGTGTGGAATGAGTGCAGACTAAGAGCGCGCCTGCGCTTAGGTGCTCCGTCGTCAGAGTTGCGGTGCTGATACGTTGAGTTCGCTGAACAGGGTCGGTGCCCTATTTCTTCGCCGTCGTCGCTGTTATTATCCGGCAATGCGCTGCGGTTAACGGCATGCGAGCACAAACTGCATATTGTGAGCTTCATCTTGCCCACCACTGGAATGTCCGCGTTAATAGTGAGCTTGCATCGACCACAAATGACCTGCAACAAAAAACACGACGAAAACAAAATTAGATCACCAGCGCCACGAAGCAGAACAACGGACAAGATGCTTGTTAGAAGAAGCTCTTTTGTCCATCGTCTCTCTCCATAAACGCCGTTTCTCATCGTTTCGTACCTCGCCACACTTCTGGCAGTTGTATCTTCTCTTAAAAGTGCCGATGTCATCCACACAGACAAAGCACGTCTTAACCTTGCCCGGCGTTATCAATTGGCTTCGACGTGCAAACGTCTGATTTGCCACACGCTTCATGTTAACGTATTTCTTTAAGTGTTCCAAACTCATGAGTCTTTGTTTCAGTCCCTTGGTCGCCACCCATTGTGGCACATTGCCCTTGAGATCTGTACACACAGCTTGCACAATATCTAGTGTCTTGCGGTCACGTTTGCTCTCAAGAAACACAATACCCGAACGGTATATGCTACCTCGCACGAACCCATGTGACGTTTCCATGTCTGGACAACTTTTGATCTTGACGGAATGCAGACAACGAGCAAAGCCTCGACAGCCATCAGGTAGAGTGAAACGACGCTGAATCTCTAGGTAACAAAAGTCTCGATTGCGAACCATGACGTAGGAAGAACGCATAGCTGACCAGCGAATACCAATAAACACTGTACTGTCCTCCCGTTGGTATTGCTGGATCTCATATAGTACTACCGAGTGTAGAATGTCAGGAGAGAGTTTTTTCTGCAGTTGTATATTGGGATGGGCCATGTCCACGTCATAGAGATCCATGATCTCCTCTATACTTGCTTCTAGTTGGGTAATCCCTCGAAAGTAGTACACTCCAGCCCCACTTTTCTTGCCTTCCGACTTAATCTTGACCTTTTCGATACGAATACTTCCCATGTGTTCCGTATATTCCCATTTGAGACTTTCTTGCAATTCGTCGTCGTCGTCCTTATCGCTATTATAACTCAAGCCACTGCTTTTGGCACTCTTCTCAAAGGCCTCACCTGCGGAGAAGCGAAGCAGCTCATCACATGCACGGTTGGCCTCGTCCGTGATCTGCTTTTTGCGAGTGACGGATAAGGGCGGACAATGAAATTTTTTCCATTTCGGCTGCTTGGATTTCATAGAGATAGAGTTAGCGAATCAGGTGGGAATTACTTCTGTTTTCTGCTGCTCTTGCATTCGGAGGTCAGCTTTAGCAGTATTTTATACAGGAAAAGAAAAATAGTAATATTTTGCTAGACCATAATAAATAACATATATTACTATATAAAACAATACATATCAAAATGCACTTGTGTACCTATTGGTTCGAAGAGCTGCCATTCGTTTGGAAAGTAAGCCAAACTAGCAAGCAAAATAACCAGGCTTCTCTTGTGCAGAAGAAATGGTCATGCTCGCCCATAAAGTCCTGTCAGAAAGGGTTGTCGTCAGACAAGCATCAGCTAAAAAAATTACATTTCTAAAACCGTCAGGGCGATGTTTTGTATTAACAAATCGATGATTATAAATGGGCACGTCACAATAAAAAATACGAAGACGAAAGGATTCGAACTATTGCTATAGAATCTATCAAACATCGACAGATTGTTATCGTTCAGTCACAAAACAAATCTGGCTGCTACTTGTGCATGAGTCACGTACTAGTGCTGCTGACTACATTCAATATCTAAGGGTGTAAGGTTGTTGATGCTCGCTATCATGTGTTTTGCTTGTCGTCTGCGAAAGAAATGCAATAGCTAACTACTTGGTGGGCTATTCTCTAATGGTTGTCTTTTCTATCGTCATCCACGCAGAAGAAGCCCATGAAGAGGCAAACAACTTTACAATCAGCCATAAATAAGTGCAAAAATGTATAAGGTCGGTCTTGTACTTGTCACGGCAATGAAAGATGCTCCATCTCGCATTGCCTACCACATTGTGTATGCTCGTTCCGTTAAGACGATAGAACGCATTCAAGTCCCGTCTCCGATCATAAGTACGCTGGCACTTTACTAATTCAATTTTTTGTTGACGCTTAACGGGTGAAAGAAGTCAACTTCTGCAAAAGTGGAGGGTGCTCGATGCTTTGTCGACGTGCCTCAAAACACCTTGGAACTTTGTGCCTATTGCTACCCGTCAGGTTAGCATGCCGTACTGCATCCTGTGACGCACGCAGCAGAGAGGGACTCTCTTCTTGAACCTTGGCCGCATGATGCGGGACTTCCCACCTAAGGTACGAGGACTGGTATGCCGACTCTTTGGAGGCCTTCGTCGCTTGACCGTTGTTGCTCTTAAGCCAAGTTGTGAATAACACATAAATACTTGTCCATTTCGAAGTGTCTCTTGTTAAGTATACCGTTTCAAGTCCTTAAACTGTAGAAAGTGACGCATTCAACAACGAGATGACGCAACACAGCGTCGCTCGTGTCTACAGCGTTATGCAGGAGTTGCAGCAGCTTCGTGACAAAAATCGCAAGCTATCGGAGAAAAATGTTGAGCTAGCAAAAGCGCTGGTGAGTCGTCACTAAAAACAATGATGATTGCATCTTCTCATCTTTTCTTGGTGTTTTTGTGGCAGACTGCGACCAAACAGGAGCTTACTAAAGGTAAGCGCTATCTGCATTACTACAGGGCATGTGTCATGACAGCAATCGTACTGACCACAAGTTGTTTCAGCTCGAGTAGCGCAGAAAGCCGTATTTTCGGATAAAGGTTTGCTTTGAATTCATCGACTTCGACACACGAATGCCCTTTATTTGATTTAAACATTTTGCCTTAGTTCTGCAGTGGATGGAGGCAAGACATAAACCTGTGGAAGGCAAGACATATACATTGTGCGCATGCGGGAGCCATGATGTAACTCACAGGTCCCTTTGTAGTGCAACATCAAGCCATTCAATGCAGCTTCGAGGAACTCGATCGAACGCACATACACACATATGTATCTAAAAAAATTGAGCAGTTTGAGCCGGACCCACCACTATCACCCTGTCATGATAGCGATGTAATGCAGACTCTTTCTTTGGTACGGCTGAAAATGATTAGTGTTGCAGACACGCTGACACTTTATGGATTCATGATCAGTGCTCGTCTTCTGCTGCCAAACCTATGATATTTGAGATAGATCCCATGGGGTTCGAACAGGACAAGGCTACAGATTCGTTTGTAAGCTGATGCTGTTGTAGTGGCTATACTGGTCTGAACCTTACGTGTGTGTTGTCCAACGAGGAGATTCTAGACTAAAGACAATGCATACGCGGTGGGAAGCAAGGCTAAGGACGACGGTTATATACCTAATCGAGTGGAAGACTCTAGAAACAGCATTGCACAAGATGTTGACGTTGCATGGCTTGGTCATGAAGCCATACAACGTCAACGCACAATGTCTTCTCCTGTTGATTTGAAGCAAACGAGCTTACAGGTACGCTTTGGGTAGCCTGTCTAATCAGAGAGCTCACTTAATGGATGCTCACAGACTGGTGTAATGAAGCGACTACGCCAGCGAGATGCGAGTGTGTCGTACGTCGAGCCTAAGCTGAATGTGAAACTACGGCGGGTTTGTTTCCATCATTTTTGACCAGTGCTCGATTCTTTGCGAATTAACATTTGGCGTGCTAGGGTGACTATTATGGCTTAGGCAAGCGGACAAGCCAGCCAAAAAATACTCGCCGTATGGCGAAACACCGCGAAGGGTCCAAACCACGGCGTTCGAATGCGGCATTTTCATCTTCGCCCTTTGGTCAGCAGTTTAGCCCCTTCCGCCGCCGCAGACCGGTCCATCGCATATCGTATGCAGAGCCCAAGCTCAACACTAAGCTCCGCCAGGTACGAAGTCGAGTTGCACAATATAAGTCGACTCGATCTAAGCTACAAATGTTTTGACACTTTAACAGGGCGACAAATTTACATTTACTACATGAGCGTCGCTCTTGATACACTTTAAAACCACGTAATTGAAACATCTTGAATTAGCTGCGACTATCTCTGAGTGGATTGATAAAAGCGTCTTGTTTTAGCCAAAAAAACAATAAAACGATATAGTCATATACAACAGCTCAACGCACGCTCAGCATTAGTAAGCGGTGTCTTTTAGCAACATCACAACGAGACAAGAAACATTGACTGACTCTTTGCTCTATTTTATCCCCTTGATAACAAGAAAGAACATGGGCTGCGCCAATTCCAAGCTAGTAAGCATTATCACTACTTACCGCTTATTTTTTGCTGACTTTCCTTCAATTAGGATGTGGTGAATGGGAATGCGCAGGTGCATTCGAATGGCGAGAAGGTTGTGACAGCTCACGGTAAATCCGTGCCAGCTGTTGTAAATTCTAACAGCTTTGAGGAACAGTATACTGTTGGCAAGGTCGTCGGATCTGGCACATTCTCGGTTGTGCGTGTTGCCGTCCACAAGCCAACAAGCCAACGTTACGCCATCAAGTGCATTAAACGTGATGGTTTAGTGGCGGAGGACATTGAGGCTTTGACAACAGAAATCACTATTTTAAAACAGGTGGACTGCTGTAGTCTAGTCTCGGTCTATACTTTTGCTGAAGTTCTGATTTGTTTAGTTCTTTGTCATTTGCAGATCAACCATCCGAACATTATGATCCTGCACGATTTCTTTGTCGAGGAAAAATTCTACTACTTGGTGACGGAGTTCATGGAGGGCGGCGAGCTGTTTGATCGAATTGTTGAGAAGGTTAGTCGTCGTTACAACAGGTGTTTCGACTGCTCGTTTCGACTGTTGTGTGGAGTATTTTATACAACTTGACTGCTGTTGTTTTGTAGTCGTACTACAACGAGAGGGAAGCTCGCGATCTAGTGAAGCTACTTCTGGAGGCTATCAAATACTGTCATGATGCTGCTATCGTGCACCGCGACTTGAAGCCGGAGAATCTCCTGTTGACTAGCAAGGATGACGATGCATCTATCAAACTTGCTGACTTTGGTTTTGCGAAAAAGGTTGAATTTGACACTGAGGGTCTTGTGACAGCTTGTGGCACACCTGGATATGTTGCACCGGAGATCCTTGAGGGCAAGCCTTATGGCAAGACGGTTGACATATGGAGTATAGGCGTCATTACATACATCTTGCTGTGTGGATACCCACCATTCCACGACGATAATCACAACGCTCTGTTTAAGAAGATTAAGGAGGGCAAGTTCCAGTTTGATTCGCCGTACTGGGACCACGTGTCAGACGATGCAAAAGATCTCATCTCACAGATGCTCGTCGTGGATCCGGAGAAACGGTGCGTTTTTTGGGGTGTGCTACTCCTTCGCATGTAAGTGGTTGTTGTATTCACGTCGGTATTGTAGTGCAACGGTCGACCAGCTCCTAGCACATCGATGGGTCACGGGCACGGAAATTGCTACAGTGCAACTTACAAGCGCTTTGGAGGAACTACGCCGCTTTAATGCGCGCCGGAAATTCAAGGCCGCCGTTAGCACGGTGTCCACGACTGTCGGATTTAGCAAGAAGTTTAGCCAGTCGTACAGTCACGCGCAATCGTCTCTGGACGAGGCCGCAGATGTCGACTTTGGAAATGTGCCTGAAACGGTCGACAAGACCACTTAGTGGACCACATAAGTAGCTGACGACTGAAGTTGAAATTATCATTGACCGATTTATGTTTCTCTACTTCAATTATTTTTCATCCAATAAAACGGATCAAACATCTCAGTTTTATTTCATAAACGTGAAATAATAAACATGTATACAGAGGTACAACCAAGTTTAGCGGCATGTTTGTAGCAGACGACCAGACCCACAAGCACAAGATCATGTGTAACTTTGCGCCGCATTTAGGCAATGAAGCGCTGAGGGTTCAGGAGCAACGCTAGGGCTGGCACGTTTGCTACAAGTGTTTTTGGTGCCGTCCTGCATCGTCTTTTGCATGCGCAACTCGTTCGCTGACACAATCGTGTTCCTGGTGGTTGTTTTTGTATGTTTAGTGGAGCTAGCATTGGCTTTGGTACGATACAAAAGTAGCTTTATAATTTGGTGTAAAATATCAGAAGCACTGACAAATTGTGCAGTTGTTGTATGTCAATGCTGTTCTGAAGTTACTTTGTGCTATGGCCTGAAGGACTGCAAATGCGTCGGGCATTCCAAACAGATGTTAAAAGAAGTATTCATACTGCAAGCTCTAGAGGCTGACGATGCTGGACTTGGAGCCAGATTGTTTACGCGGAAGACCAGTACAGTTACTCCATTCGCAAGATTGAAAAATCGGTGGTCGATTCTTACTGTCACGAAACGCAGGCGAGATCAAACTTTACTACCGCAAACATACGTGGCCTCTACTGCTACTGTTTGTCCTAGCACACGTGGTGTGTCTCGCGTTCCTTATGCAAACCAAGCACGAAAAAGCAGTGGTGTACACTTTGGATTTTCTACTTGCTGTCAATTGGCACCAGCCTTGTCGTGCTACGTTACTCTAAGCTGCACCTTATCGAGTTACCACAAGCATTGGCATTACGTGGCCATCCAGAGATGAGGTAGTCGCCCGTTGATTTCGTTGTTGATCAATGCAAGTGACTATGATTAACTTTTATCACGTCTTAATATGTTTGTCTTCCATAGTTTTTGACGGATGGGCTCTGGCGTGGTGCAGAAACCATTCCGTTCACGCGCACAATACCTTCATACACTGCAGCTGGACGTGGCCACATTGTTCGAGTTAATGTAGAGAAGAGTGCTGTCAAGAATTCATGGCACCATCGACAAGCTAGAATGAGAAAAGAGAATAATGCACATATAAGGAGTACATTTCCTTCAATGACCCTGTCAGTTATTTCATTCACCATTCCGATAAATCAGTACTTTTATCATTTGCCAATGCTATCATCACAAGTGGCAGGACAAGAAAGTCGGCAGTTGCCGTACGAAGCGCTCGACCCGAAATGGGAAGCGCACGAGTTTCAAAAGTTTCAAGCTGCAACTGGTGCTGATCGACAACACGTTCCATATGGTGCGTATCTATTCGGGCGATTAATGCAGTCGGATCTGCATCAAAGTTGTCGGCCGGCGCTACCCTCAAGTGTCTCTAAGCTTAATGGCTTTACTATCCAGGGCATGTGCATCTTACAGGTTTGTAAGCTATTTAGTTTGTAGACCATACATAGTTTTGACCCGACTAACTTACGATGCATGTAGGTGGTGGACGTAGCCAATATTGGTGCCAATTACGAACATCGCACAGAGTTTTCATTTGCTGGACCCGCACGTACACTTAAACTGGGGCTTACAGACGGACATCAATTGGTGTTTGGCTTTGAATTTACTCCACTACCTCAATTTAGTGTCAACATGCGGCGTGGCACCAAAATTGTGATGGAGAACGTACCTGTAAGGCACGGATTGCTCCTGCTGGCACCCGACAATTGCCAGCTACTGGAGGCATCGTCCGACCACTCGCGGCGTGGTATTGGACAAATGCATCAAGCAGCAGATTTGGACGGAGTGGGTACTGGAGCGTACTCTGCAGCCTTGGTGACTTCGCAGTTTAACACTTTACAACAGCAATTGCCTGCAAGTCTATCGGCAAGCACGCAACAGCCTGTTGTTTTGCCTTTGTCGACGACTAGAGCATCCGACAGCACCTCTCGGGCACAAGTGAAAAGCAAAGATGCAACGTTGTCACGCGTAGAGCCTGCGCGTCACATGAGCACGAGCATCGTAGCTACCAGCACTGTTCCGAGTGCTTTCGATCCGGCAGTGTTTGTAGATGTACCTCCATCGGACGAAGACATGGACAGCGACACTACCGATCCAATGGTGGAATACCTTTTTTACAGCCCAAAGACTCCTCGATACCCAGTTGGTCTTGATGGTATAAAGACTGCACAAGGTGATAGCGGAGAAGTTCCTACCAGGAAGCAGCCTCGTTCGTCGTCAGTGGAGCAAGAAGCGGGAGTTAAGCCTCCATTACAGCAGAATTTGACACGACGAATGGACGCAACGGTCGGTGTACCCGCACATGTGTCGAGCTCCTCGCTACAGGATCAAGCTACAACGGCAGATGCCACATGTGCGCCGCTACATCCAACGCTTCCGTTTCAGTATTTTGAAGCAAGACTATCGGCGCTGTCTAAACCGGTGCAATCGACTTCATTCCAGATTCGTGCGTGCATCAAGTCTGTCGTAGGCTTTCAATACAACACTGGCCGATACCAGCTTCGAGTTTCCGTAGAGGATTGCACTGCAACGAAGGAAGCGGACGTGGCTGAAGATTTTGTAACGCGACTCATGGGTGTACCGTGCTCTGAATTTATGGAAACCATGCAAACAAAGATGCAAGTTGCGCACAGATGGGCGGCGACTATGCAGTTTACACTGATGAACCTCGAAGGAGTCATGACTTTTGCGTCTAGTGGAGCGACATCCTCGCCGGGACCATCGCCGCTTTTGCTAGTAGACTGCCGTGATTTTCAGTTGTCTGATACTCGCGCGCTGCTGCAGCGAGTGAAAGGTGCGCTGTCTTATGCACCTTGGTAAGCAAGCGAGCATGAGATCTATTATGTGTTTAAGTGCTGAGCATTGCTTTGCGCACGAGCAAGTCAGTCGACAGCATATCATCGCATGCAAGCTGGAAGAACCTGTTTACATCCCGCGTTGTGTTTTGTCCGACGGAAAGGTTACGTGGGATTCCAACCAAGACATCATTTTTGGGAGTGGCTGTCGCTGGGTGCATGATGAACATGAACGTATCGTACAGCGCTTCCTCTGCACATATGTTGCGATCACTCTCAAGGAGAGTCTTGCAGCGTCGGCGTCTGCGGTTGATATCCATCTGTGCTACGGCATCGGTGCTTGAATGGCCAAAGTCGGCAGCTCTCGCCAGTACTTCGTACTCGGTGCGTGAGAGCTCAGCGGCTAGGGTAGCAGAACGAGGGTAGATCCGTTCGCTTAATCTAATCTTGCCGACGCAACACGGGGCCAGCACGTACGTGGCCCGCTCCGCGAGACATTTTTGCATCACCATGTCTGTGGCCTCACCACAAGCGTGCAGCGCAATGCCTACGTCGAAGGGTTTGCAGTAGTCGTCAATGAATCCACAGAAAATCTCCACGTTGGTCAAATGGGCAGCAGCAATGCGCTCCTTGGCTGCCAAGAAGACAAAATCAGCACATATCAGTTCTCTTTTGCACAGCAACCAGCCTTAACTCAGATTATATCTTTCTACCGATAGCAAGAGAAGGCTTTTTCTTGTCAAGTAAAACAAATGTGCAGTGCGAGTAGAGACAAGCAAGCGGCAGTGCTACATATCCGGAACCTGCACAAAACTCGACAACCACATCGCCTGGTCTAGACAAAGAACCGGCGTGAGAAGAAACAGCGTTTGGCAACAGCAGTAGCAACGTCAGGCTCAACAAATAACAGAGTTACTCACCTCAGTATGCGTTGTAAGAAGACTGCCAGATTGTCCACTTGTTGCTGCTTGTTTTTTGCTCGTTGTGCTGATAGTTTACCATCGCGTGGGTGAATTCCGTCGGGCAGATCGATCCAAGGGATTTTTGTCGCCGTCTCGCTACGAGAGTCTCCCACTGTGTGCAAACACTTTAGTGGGTTGCAGTGATAATTCGCCTTGTCGCGCCCAAAGGAGGTGCTTTCCAATCGCTCGAGCAGCTCCTCGAACCAGAGCTGCGAGTTCTTTGGTGCTTGCAGAGCTTTTTTGCGCAATTTGCGAATGCTCCGCTGCTTTTTGGACGATGCCGCGTAATTAACGTCTTCAGGTAAAGTAGCAGCGACTGGAATTTCAGTAGTGCCATTTGCGTGTGTCCATTCGGTGTCGTCCCATGTTCCCCACGTCAACATTGGCAGTACACCATTCATGGTGCACAGTTTGTCGCTGGAAGGAAGCAAATGATTGGTTCGTCGTATAAAATATTTTATGAATATTAATTTATTTTAGTACATTTTTGGTATCTTGCTCAGATGTTCAAGATAGTTTTAGTTTGGATTAGACTATACAACCATCAAGGCGACTAGCAAAGGTGTTGCATTTGCAGGCGTCGTACCGGCAGCCAGCACATCACTAGATGATCAATATGCACTTAGCGGATGGGTTTGTTGTGGCTGATAGATATTATGTACCCACTATAAGCGTGTTCAACCTCGTCAGCGTTTTGGATCCACTTGGTCGAAACACATGTTAGCGTTCCTGCGTCTATGTATATCCTATGAAAGTCGATGAATGCACCTGACGCCTTCAGCTAACATTTCATAGATAACGTACCTGAGCTTAACGAGATGATGGGCAAATCACGAAGAATAAAAATGGGTGGTGGTGTGAGTAGCAGCGTCGAGCCGTTCTCCGAAGACAAGAACAAGGCGGATAATCGAGACTACGGTGTAATATTGTTAATAGGGCGTAGCCTCGATTGTGGACCCTTACGCATCAGGCTTTCGACCAATCACGATGTCGCCTAGTAAAACTCTAGCCAATCCGACGCATACTGCAAGCCACCTCACATTCAGACGAGAGTAAACAACAACTTTACGTCCGAGGTTTTTTATCTACAGGTTCCAATTCCCGAGGTTTTAACAGCAGGAAACCGGCACCAGTCGTTCATTTTGAAATTTGCTTGCCACGACCCGCATTCATTCTGTTCTTCAAGACCCTTACGCGTTTAAAATGACACAGGCTTCTACCTCGAATGACCGCACCTTCCTGTACACGTCCGAGTCTGTGAATGAAGGCCACCCAGACAAACTCTGTGATCAAATCTCGGATGCTGTGCTGGACGCGTGCATAGCTGAAGACCCCAACTCTCGCGTAGCCTGTGAGACTTGCGCCAAGACCGGCATGGTCATGATCTTTGGTGAGATCAGTACCAAGGCAATCGTGAACTACGAGAAGGTTATCCGTGATACCATCAAGGAGATTGGATACGATGATCCGGCAAAGGGTCTCGACTACAAGACCGTGAACGTCATTGTTGCCATTGAACAACAGTCACCTGACATTGCCCAGTCTGTTGACTCTGTTACGGACGAAGACGTTGGTGCTGGCGACCAGGGCATTATGTTTGGCTACGCTTCAGACGAGACGCCAGAACTCATGCCATTGTCGCACGTGCTGGCCACTAAGCTCGGCTCAAAGCTAACGGATGTGCGCAAAAACGGAACTCTTGACTGGATCCGTCCTGATGGCAAGACCCAAGTTACCGTGGAATACAAGAAGGAGGATGGTCGCATGATCCCGCAGCGTGTACACACGGTTGTCATCTCCACTCAGCACAATGATGATGTGACCAATGAACAGATTGCTGCTGACCTTATGAAACACGTCATCCAGACGGTCATTCCGGAGAAATACTTGGATGATAAGACTGTGTACCACTTGAACCCGTCTGGACGTTTTGTGATTGGTGGTCCTCATGGTGACGCTGGCCTGACTGGCCGCAAGATTATCATTGACACTTATGGTGGCTGGGGTGCTCACGGTGGTGGTGCCTTCTCTGGCAAGGACACGACTAAGGTTGACCGTTCGGCTGCTTACGCTGCTCGTTGGGTCGCCAAGTCTATGGTTGCTAAAGGTCTTGCGCATCGCCTTCTTGTGCAGTTTTCGTACGCGATTGGTGTGCCTTACCCTCTGTCGATTTTCGTTGACTCGTACGGCACGGTGAAGGATGGGTTGTCCGACGACGAACTGGTGGAGATCATCAAGAAGAACTTTGACCTGCGTCCGGGTATGATCCAGAAGACCTTGCAGTTGAAGCGTCCTATCATGCAGAAGACTGCTGCTTATGGCCACTTTGGTCGCGAGGACGCGGACTTTACGTGGGAAACGGTGAAGGAGCTCGAGCTGTAAGAGTGTCGGGAGCGGACGATGTGTGTGTTGTCTGCTGCATAGTATTTGTCCAGCTCTTGGCCGCTACGAGATCACTCCGCCGTCTGCTCTCCAGCGATGGAGAGTGGGGTGGAATCGGCGCTGTTGGTTCCTGCCTGTCCGTGTAGAAGTGTGCACTCTTGACGCATGCTGTCAATTGTCCATCCTTCTAGTGGATACAAACAGTTGCCCATTCCGCCGTCATACAATTAGTTTTGTCCGCGCAAATGAAATAATTTAGCGATCCATTTTTATGGCGTTATGGTCTAGGAATGCAAATCTGCAGCTCACTTGAGCGATGCAGACGGCGAGGATAATGCTTGCGAACCATGTAGATCTAGTGTTTCTGCCTCGCATTTTATACTTCATGCTCCGCTGTTGTGTCAAGAAAGACCAACAAAACTTTCAAGCCTCTTTCTTTCACCCAGCGCTGTAGTCTTAGCTGATGAGTATGAGTGTCCTTGTCTGCAAAATTCTACAAGTTTGCTGTCAGAACAGCAGGCTTATCATCGTACTTGAAGCAAATGATCAAGGTTAAGCTTACCGAGCGATTAACTTGTCACGCTCAAAAGGGCGCAATCATTCGCTCCGCAAAACTTCTAAGATGACCTACTGTCGATGCCACTTGTGCGTCTGGCTAGGGTTTGCAAATGTGCAATCGCTCGAACTATGGCCATTCTTCTCGGACAAACCCACTTACGTTTTGCAACCCGGCCTCAGTTGACGTGTCTAATGTACGGTGGCTGCTGCACGCGGCGACGACCTGCAAACGACAGGTGTACCAGGCGGCCAATGATCTTGCACAAGTGAACGCCGAGCAAGTAGCTGCATTCAAAAAGGTATAATCGGCCTCCTTCTCATCGAGCTCTGCAACTTTGCACCGCCAACTTTTCCAGTGGGGTGTGCTAACAGCTTGATGTAGTCGTGAACAGCAGCAGCTTGCACCTGATCGTGCCTTTCACAGCGAAACAAAGCATGTTTTCAACTCAAACGCAGTTGTTTCCACCAAAACTCATTTTCACTTCGTCCGATTCGCGCAATAACTTATTACCACAAGTGACTCCATTATCTCCAGCTCATCCCATGCAGTTCTTGCGTTTTACACCCTTTGCACTTCTTTTACTTTGGGAAATGTATCGCATCTGAGGATTGTTTGAAGTCACAGCACGGGTGGTTTTCCGGGCCGCCACTAGTTGCCATAAGGACACATATAAGTATTAACTTTTTCACATTGACATGCGCAGCACAGTGTTAGAAGCTTAAATCGTACCTCTTGACTGTGTTGATGCTTGCTTCTTGGCCACTTTTAGATGCGGCTTCAATGCAGGATTCTGCGCACAATACGATGTCGAGAATCTCCCACGACCCCGTTGCAGACACAACTGAAATCTCCAACAAATACTGCAGCTTGTTACTAGCTTTCCTCCTCACTTCCGTTTTGTCACCACCTCGCGATCCCAGGGACAAACACATTGCGAGCTCATCCCATTACTTCCAGATGATGGCGACAACCGCGACCAGCACGAGGAACAAACGGCATGGTCGCAAGGGTTCATGTGCACCAGAGCTTGCTCACTGTAGCAAAGCTGGCACAAGTCTTCGTCTTCGTCTTCCACTATCTCTAGTGAACTGGTCTCTCGAGCATATCCGTTAGCAGAATGTCTCGGAAGCAAAGACTTGCGCGAGCTTTGAGTTACTCTGCAACTCATAGCAGTCGTCTTTTTCTCAGCCTCATTTGTCACGATTGAACTAAAATCCACCTGGCTAACAATGCTCTGGCGTCGAGAGTTGCGTCGAGATTTCCGGGCTATGTCTAACATTTGCGACATGGATCGACACCTCTTCGATGGTGGCTGATGAGACTCGCTTTTTCTCGATGTTGTATCCTTCGCATCTTCTGAGCTATTCGCTACACTTGCCTCGACAATTAACTGAAAATCATCTGAGTCGGGTACAACAAGACTTCGTCGCCGTTTTCGTGCGCGTTTTCGCGTTGCTGAGCGACCTAGCAAGCATCACAATATTAGCGAAGTGAAATAAGGTATTGCACATGGCGTGTAGGTAGGCAGGTACCTGCAACGTCTGTTGTCGGCTGCAGATGCTTGTCAAAATGACCTCGTCCAGCTTGTATAGCGCGGTCAGCAAACGCTCGATCAAACGCAATGCCCCAACTATGCCATAAGTTCGCTCGAGCACTATCCACTTCAGCTCGAAATGCCATATCCTCGCCTCTATACCGTTGAACATCTAATGGCACTTGTTTTGCTTCGGACGAGAAGAAATGCTTGTCGATAATAGAGCTTGAGCTAATGTCGATTCCCAGTGTAGTCATGAAAAGCGACTGTGGATTTTCGTCCGGTTCCAATACTGCTGATCGTGCGAATGCACCATTCTCGGTCACTTTGTCTTCTCGTGTCGCTGTTTCTTGACCAGGAAATAGATGAAGCACCGGATTGACTTCGTGTGCCTTAACATACTGCAGATACCGTTGCTCGTACGTCCGCGACGGGATCGGTTCACCTGTGACAGTGTCTGTGTACTCGAACAATCCGTCTTCATTACGAGATTGTTTCGTCTCTGTATGCAGTTCACGCTGCAAGTCTGCATCACTCCACTCGTGGTTCATCCGATTTAAAAAGCCCGTAAGTTTTTCTAAACTTTTCTTTCGATACTTTGAATCAATGGAAAACCTAGGAATCTCCTTTGTCATAGGTCCTAAGTAATATCCAGTATCCGTATACACTTGTTTCGCAATCGCAAGACCTTCCTCACTTTTCTCATCCAGCTTTGTGTATCTCCTTACAAGACATCGTAGCTCTTTTTTTTGCCGTTCTGGAGTCGACTCAGCTTTTAGCACATCTAATACTCTCTCACTCATTTGTTTCTGCACTAGTTCCACAAACTTGTCACAATGGGTCGCTCTTGCAAATGGTCCTAAGAAAAGATCAAACCATACCATTGTTAATTCACAAGACAAATAGTCTCCATCATCACTCGATCCGTACTAATTCACCTGGCATAAAGGTCAGTTCAAGCCGATTATGGTCCACCAACTGGATCTCAACCCCTTTGACTGCATTCTGCACAATTGTCGGTAGCACGTCCGTTACTTGTGCAATCGACAGAAACAACGCAGCTGTCGACTTGTTGGTCTCATGTGTCACGTCCTCGAGCTCTTTCCTTCGTCTCTCCCCTAGCCACACAATCCCTCCACCTTCTATGGACGTCACTCCCAGTGTCCCCAGGCCGCCGTCCAGTCTCACACCGTCAAATTTGGCAGCCACATGCTGAAACAGGATGCAACTTTTGTTCTCGTCCTCTTGGTCTTGTTGGAACCGCGTCAGTAGATGATCTGACATGCAAAAGCGACTCAGAGCTTCTCGATTCAGCTCTTGATTCGTCGGTGACACTCCGACGTCAAAAAGATCCGAGGAAGACCCAAAGTCGTAAGTTTCTTCGTCCTCTTCGATCATCTCGATTTAAATGCCAATAAATTGACTCTTTGAGTAATGGCTGACTATAAAGTTTGCGCGTTTTGAGAATGCTCTTTTTTAGTCTTTTGGTCATCACACTTTCCTAGCCAGACAATATGAACCTTCAAAGTCTTTTCTTCTAAATAAAAATAGGGAGCTCTTCAGACGTAAGAGCTCCTCCTTGTCGAATGTCGTCCATACCTGCTGACGATCAGCAGCAGCTTGAAGAAAATACCAAGTCGAAGCACCGTCGGCATTCCAATGCAAGCGATACCACGTCACAGCTGCAGACGACGTCCACGATGTCGTTGGAACAGGCTATTGAGACTACGACGACAGTTGATCATACGAAACAATCTCTACAAGATCGACGCAGCAGCCACTGGAAGACGGAGAAACGCAACAAGCAACAGCAGCTGCAGAGGCTCCGGACCCATGAAAGTCAACGAACAGAGAGCAGTTATTGCACTGGGGACGTGGATATCCTCTCGCTCAATGAAATTCCGTTAGTACTGCAGTCAAGGACTCAAGAGAATCCACACAACGTTCATGTGGACACGAAGGGTGAGAAAATACAAACAACTGACTCGATTCAAGATGTTGGCGCTGATGGCTTTGAGAAGGGGATCACAGCGACGAAGGAGAAAGGAATGGAAACAATGGCCAAGAAATGCAAGGCCCTGTTTAGTAGATCGACTGGTGTGCTGGCTCTTGTGATTGTAGGTGGAATTATTGTGGCAGGTGGAGTTGTCGTGTGTCAGATGTATCCATTGTCTTCTGCAGCGGGTTTGATCCGAGACTCAGCTGGTTGGGTGAAGAAGAGTTTATCTACACTGTTGAGAAACATCTGGAACATGGCGAAGCTGAGTATAAAGAACCTGGGACAAGTGGTAGAGTTCAAGTGGCTGACGCTGCTAAGGAGCAAGAGGCTGGCGGAGACGGCGCGTGCAACGAAAATGCAAGCGTTGCAAGGCATTTGTGGATTGTTCAAGCCGATAAAAGTTGTGACTATGTGTTTCAGACTGATAGAAGGCTTGCGAGACCAATCAAGACTAGTACTTTTGGGTGTGGTGTATGTTCTGAAGTTGTTGATGGAGTGGATACGCTCAGGTTTTATGGAGTTGACTGACAAAGGCGAGCTGATTGAGCAAGTCCAGGCTCTTTTTCTGACAGCTTTCTCATTTTTTGCCGAAGCTCTGAGTCAGTGTAAAGCAGTGACGGCATTGAGTCTGGGCAAAGTTTTTGAATGGTTAGGAATGGAATCAGAAATGAGTGATGCGAATCTGCCCGGTGAGCATTTTCTTGCACCTCTAGTGACACATCAAGCTGCAATTCAAAATATAGGAAGAGGACTTACAGCACAGCAGTTTCGGGCAGTACATGATGTAAAGCGCTTCGAGAAACGACGGACCACAATTGCATCTACCACCAACTCGATCATCGAGGATACCCGGGCTGTTGCACTTGAAAGTGTTCGCAATGTAAAAATGGCTGCTGTGGAATTTATCGAAGAACGCACAAGGCAACTAGCAGAACAGTATGTTCAAGCCTTCGAGCAGTCATTTACAGACTACGAGCGGACGTCATGGCAAGTAGAAGAAGAGGGCGGATCTGAGATGTTGGCGGAAATCACATTGGAAAGTCAGGCGCAACTAAATGCTGCAGCAAGCTTAAAACGATACCTATTGATGCATGAAAAGATCGTCGATGAGAAGCTGATGGAAGCAGTACTCTTAGGAGATCGGATGTCTATGAAGCACATGTCTCGGGACGAGCGTGTCAGTGAAGGTCATCTGGTAGATAGCCAACTTAATGGAGAACGCAAGCTGTCTGGTGATACAAAATCTTTGGTGTCGAAAGAGCAAAGTCCAGCAGCAGATATGCCAGATAGCGATCTTGACACTAAGGAAGAGTCTCAAACACGAGTTGAGATTGCTAAGTTAGCGACTGTTGAGCGAAAAGAAGCATCAGCTCTGAAGTACAGTGCTCCAGAGAAGGCATCGGAAAGCGAGCTTTTCAGTAAAGAGCAGGCTAATGTGCTGACTGTTGAATATACTGAAGCTTCAGTAGTGGGCAAGTCAAGATCGTCGGAGAAAGCGGTTGAAGGCGATCATGTCACCGAAGACCAACTAAAGACAGTTGCCAAGCATACCGAAATAGATCTTCTCAGCGCTGCACTGGAACCCATGGACGGGAACGAGGCAATCGATGAAGTCGAACAAACATTTGCCGCACAAGTATCAGTGGAACTCGATAACGCTTTGCTGGAGATGGAACTCATTCAAGCGCAAGCATCAAAGCGTGTCGACGTGCGAAATCTATCTGAAGAAAAAGTGCAGGTTCAACAGGAAAGTGGTGTCGAAAGAAACTCGAAAGCCTCGATTGACGGAACCGACATGAAGCTTGTAGAGAAGTTAACCGCAATTGCTGACAAAAGCTTCGAAGAAATAGAAGTGAAACAGCCTCACATTGACGCGGCGACTCAGACTGAAATCGTGGCCGAAGGTAACATGGAGAAACAGATGATGGAAGTGATCCAGTGCTTTCAAGAAGATTGTATAACGATTTTGCAGGCAGACGAGAAGGAGACAGCTACTCAAAGTGAGCAAATGGATGCTGAATTCGTACTGAAAGTACAAGTGGATATTGATGATGCCATGGTGTTCACAGAGCTTCGACCCTCACAAGAAGAATCGGCAAGTATACACAGGTATGATGAAGCTGTTGTGGAAGTGGAGATACAGAAGGGGCCTGTTGGTGTAGCTGTCGAAGCTCAGAGAGAGCGTACAGGATACCTTGAAATCGAGGTAAACGCGGATGTAGCTGATTTGAATGATGTCGATATGTTGGAGTCAGAGCGTATAGTAATGGTGGAGGAGATTCTAGAGCTGGAGCAACTCGAACAGGTTTTGTTGCAGGAAGAAGCTGAGCGTATGCGGGTAGAAGAAGAGCTGCGCGTAATTGCTGAGGAGGAAAAAATCTGGCTGCCGACCGATCAAGCACCTGCTGAAGGCGTATCTCAAATGGTTGCGGTGGAACAACGCACGATTGATGTGACGAAGCATGCAGACGCGGTTGCTGACTTTAAAAGTGAAGATCGGCAATCGAGTACTCGTGATACATTATTAGGATTGCCCAGACCCATTTCGACGCAGATCGGTTTGTTTTCAATGGCATTCTTCGTGCTTGCGGCACTGACGGCATATTTTTTTGTTCGTCACCGCAAGCGTGGATTTCTCGCCCGTTCACCCTGCCGACGCATGCGGTGGCAGCAACTCGCTCATGTGGACGAGTTTGAGGCCGAAGAGGTGGTGTTGCTGTCAGACGTCAGCTCAAATGAGGAAGATGATACAGATGCAGATGCTGCTGCAGTGAAGCAGCCTAAGACAAAAGTTATTGGGCGAATGGCTAACGTTGATGTTGAAGCGATTGAATTGGTATCTTCTGAAGGCGAGGAAGATGTCGAGAAAGAGGAAATTGGCGCAAACCATAAAAATGCCGAAGAGGAGGAAGACACGGTCAAAGAGGAGGATCTAAATGCCGAGAGATCTCGATTGATTGTCACCGAGCATGCCCAGACTATAATCTATACGGCAGATCATTCTGATATGTCGAACTTGGATGCTGTTGATGGTGATGCTGCTAGTGTAATACCGATGGCTCCAGGACAGGAAACACCCGATACGCCCCAGCGCGCTCGTCTACGGCAACGTGGTATCCGCACCTAAGTGCACGTAAGAAAAAAGTAGCAAGTCCTACTCGATTAGGCACAGGAGCATTGACAAAAACACAGAAGCTTTAGCCTGGTTCCGTTTTAAATAAAGTCCTACTTTTTTGCATTCAAACTACCGACCACACACGATTAGTCACGCACTGCTAACTGCATCAAGATCCCTGTACCCGCTGTATTGTAACTGCCGCGGCAAATCAGAGTCGTCCATGTATACTGGTCGTTTGACCACCAGCTTGTAGCCCGGACGGATCTCGCCACGATATCCTTTAGGGAAGTAGTTGCGATTGTATTCACGCATTTCGTCGTACGTCATGGCATAGCGCTTCGCAAGCTCTTCTGGCGTATCACCAGGCTTGACGACGTGAATTTGCTTGGTAAGTTTTACCTCGGCAACGTTTCGTCTACTAGCTGCTCGTTGTGCCGCCAATAGATCCGGTACAATGACTTGTTGACCAACCACGAGCTCGGCACGTTGACCCACTGGATAGCGACCACGATTAATTTGCAGAAAGTGAGAATAGGGGATCGTATACATCTTGCAGATAGACTCAAAAGTGTCTATAGGAGTGACAAGATGCGTCTTGTAGTGTGCAAAGACAGCTGACGTGTTGGTATACGTGACTTCGTCATCTCCATAGCCCAAAATAAGGTCATCTTTCTCCATGTCACCTGTATTTATGTGTCGCACATGAAGTAACTGCCCTGGATATAGTCGACTGCGTTCGCCCGTTGGAAAATAGCGCCGATTATCTTGACGTAAAATCTCTTCCGTCGTATTATAAAGCGCGCAAATGTCACGTAACGTCTCTCCTGGACGTACAAGATGCATTTGACCCCATCCATTATCAATACAATCGGGTGGTGGCGGTAATGACACGTCGCGTGCCTCTTCTACGACAAGTTGTTGACCGGAATAAAGCTTGACGTGTCTCTGTTTGCATCCTAAGAGCGGATTTAGCGCCAGTAATGCCGTCTCTGTCATTTGCATCTTGTCAGCGATACTTGACAGTGTTTCACCTGCTTGAACGTTGTAGCGGAAGGGCGATTTTGATGGCGGTGGCGGCGCGAGGTCGTCGCGCGAGCTGCCGACGCTCGCACTCGTATTTACGGTGCCGTACATGGATCGGAGAGTTTTGACTGGCGGAAATTCGATAAAGTAGTTCGAGGTTCAGGTGATTGCATTACATAATATTGCAATCGTTTAGTACACAATTATTGTAGTCAGAATCATTTCTATGAAGATCTAAGTGGAGCAACATGGATCGATGCTGCCACTGACTTCGTCAGCATCAGTGTCCTTAAACATGACAAAACCCAGACCGACTCCAAGAATTACAGCTACAAACATAAGTGTCTCGAACGTCATGATGATCAGCATGACCAAATAGCCCAAAGTCAAATGCGCCATGTACATAATTGCCAGCACCAGTTTGCACCAGCTCGGCAGGCGACGGACGATGCTCAATGAGAGCGTATCCGGCACACGGCCGACCTTGTGCGCAAACGGCTCGAGGTTGCCATTATGACCGTTACTCACATTGCCGACTTGTGGCGTGGATAACGACACATAGTCGGTTTGACTGGACACGATGCCGTAGTCTCGATAGAGCCGACTTTTCACATACTCGCGCAACTCACTAAAGCCCTCGAGTGACATGGCCAACAGCACGACACCCAGGAAAGCAAAGGCATATTTGACTGAGGATGAGATCACCCATGGCTGAAAGAGCAGCAGCAGACACGAGGCGTCTCCACCGATAGCCAGCTGGAAGCCATTGAACATGGCCGAGCCTGTGGGTTCAGCAGCTGCACCGGCATCGCAGAAGCCGTCGGAAGAAAGCTGCGCTGCCACGAATTTGGTCGGATTGTCAAACACGAGCTGTGCATGCTCTTCCGAGCACGTGTAGATCTTTTGAGAACCTTTGGAGATCCATGGCACGGCGTGTGTGAGCTGGTCAAAGCCTTTGCCGCATACGGGGCACTTGATGTCCGTCGCATTCTTGTAAATCTCGTCCGTGGTGATGTCAGCCTTCTCCGGTGGGCCCAGATTAGCAGCCTGTCAGAGGAGATAGAGAGGGGCATTAAATGACATTTTATAGTGTTATTGCGATTA
Source organism: Peronospora destructor (assembly GCA_011800735.1). NCBI lineage: Eukaryota > Oomycota > Peronosporomycetes > Peronosporales > Peronosporaceae > Peronospora > Peronospora destructor. The sequence continues at coordinate 1,414,122 of WBRY01000004.1, read as the reverse complement.
AATAAACGCACGGGGTCGTTCTGTAGCGAGTTAATGTGGCCAGCCATCTCGCACGCGTAAATGTACTGGTCGCCCAAAATAGTGGCCTTGATGTCGGCCTTGACGTCCATGTTGCAAAGCGGGCACGTGGTCTTTTCCAGATTTTGGTCGGCGTGCACACTCAATAATAGCAGCGCTAGTAGCAGCACTACTAACGACGGAGCTCTCGGCATTACGATAGAAAGTGTAACAATAAGGTTTTCGCTGGTAAATATTTGCTGTGACAAAAGCAGAACGGATGACAGACAGACAGAGGGTGACGAAAAGGAGCAAGACAGCTGTAGAGGTGCAATTATCGAATGGGAGCCAACCCTCACCATTTGAATACTTGAGACACTAATTTTAGTACTGGACGCCGGGTCACAATCTATACATAGCACCTTCAAGACTTCCGCCTTTCTCTCTCTCGTCAACTTTACGGTGGTACCCATTGGCTTCAGACATTTGTATTCGCCTCCTTTGAACGAGATGCTTCGCTCTTTGTATTTAGCCACCTCAGCACTTCTGACAGCGTTGACTACTGCACGCACTTATCACATCCATCATCATGATCTGCATCATGTGTACGATATAGACGCAATGCAAGTGCATCGTGACTTGGCGTCACCGGACGTAAGCTCCACCGACCACACGTGTCCTGTATGTGGCATGTCAACGCTTGATAGCGGCTATAATAACGAGAATTACGTGACTATGAAGAATGGTCAGAGAGTTTACTCATGTGGCATGGCGCCGCGGGCTTTTTCGGGCTATAAATCGGACTTGACGGACACGGCCTACCTCGCCGCCAATATGGCTGAGTTCATTGTCAACCAGTCCGACGTAGACGCCTACGTCAAGTGTACGAACGCTTGCAATGAGTGCTCGGACAGTATTAGCGACCCCGTGACTGGAGATGCTATCACTGCTGACAACTACGTCTACGTGTGTCTGAACAACGGCCAAAAGATTTACTTTGCATCACAAAAGAGCAAGAAGTCGTACCTCAGCAGTGTCAGCACCATGCTGCGTCACTTGGTAGACAGTGTCATTTGCTCTGGAGCTCCATGCCTTGACGCCACTACCATTACGACACTGAGTCCTGCAGCGCAGAGCTTTGTGCCAGACTATTCCATTGTGACTGCAAGAGGTACTACTGCTGCACCCGCGACGTCTTCAAGCAAGATTATCACAGAGTCAAACACGTCATCGGCCAACTCGGACTTCTGTACGGGCCAGGGATCGGTTATGTTCAACGGTTTCCAGACGTCCATCCACGGGTCGTGTGTGATGTTGCTCTTCAAGCCGTGGGTTCTTAATAGCGGCGTCAAGTACGCGTTTGGATTCATCGGGTGCTTTCTCATTGCACTACTGAACGAGGCGCTTGTGAAGGGACGTGAGGTGGTGCGCCAACGCCTTTTGGCGGTGCGGAAGCTCCGCCCCTACGACAAGTTACACAAGATGCAGTGCCAGCTGACTCTCGCTGTTCTTTACATGATTCAGATGACGATTGCGTACTTTGCCATGCTCGTAGTCATGACCTACGAGACGGGGCTGTTTCTGGCCCTTATTGCCGGCTTTGGCGCCGGCTTTCTGCTCTTAAAGAATCTGGATCAGGACATTTCCGAGGAGCGTGGGTCGTGGCGCTTCACGGACGCTTCTACCGTGCGGATCCAAGTCGAGGGCATGACGTGCATGAAGAACTGTGGCACGACGGTAGAGAATGCGCTAAAAAACACGCCGGGTGTGACCGATGCAATTGTGCAGTTTGATGAGGGTGCCGCTTACGTCTCTGGATCGGCACAGTACAGCGACCTGGCGGCGGCTATCGAGGCAGTTGGTTTCACTGCTGAGGTGAGCAACCAGCCCGGACGCATTAGCAACGTTTCTTCTCGCGCGTAAGGACCTTATGCATTCGTCAAGCGTGCTGCTTAGAAAAAAACAGCGCATTTTCATTTTAATGGTTAAACGATTTTTTGCTGCCTGGCTTGCTATGTATGTAGTGAATGCCGTAAGGACGTCTAAGGAATGCTTTTGGCTCTTCTGCATTCGGCTGGCGGTGATAGTGGAGAGAAATGTTCTGGATATTTACGCCAAGTGCTACTGGCCATCGGTTTGCGGCAATAGCAAAACGGAACTGTTCTTGCACTTGCAAAGTTCGATTACTACATGAGCAAGTGCTACTACTGCAACTTGCACTTGTACTGCAATGCAATGCAGCAATTGTTGACAGTGCTCCATTGCGCAATCTTACTTCTTTGCGCTGGACTGCAAGGTATATTGAATAAAATGTGAGCCTTCAAGTCGTAGGCAATAAATGTCACTGCTTTGTAAAGGGCTCTTGAAAAGTCTCGAGTAGCTGGCGCACCTTCTTAGCGCCCACACCGGGACAAAGTGATAGTTCCTCCATGGACGCATTCATCAGCCCTTTGACGGTCCCAAACGTGGACAACAATGTAACCACATCCGTCTTGTTTACGGATCGGATGGACGTGAGCACATCGTTGGCCTTAGGCAAGAACTCGGCCTCCACTTTCTCCTTAATAATAGTCGCTGACTTGTTCTCGTAGGCCTTAAATGTCTCCAGATACCGCGCAGCTTCAAGCCAACTCCACGCCAGTACCAGCGTAAAATTACTCAATAGTGCAACACGGTTGATTTCACGTAATGCTACCTCATTGTCATCCACATCGACAAAGCACAAGACGAGTTTCGTTTTATAGTGCGTTGGATCATCGTTTCGCACGCTCTGCACGCGTTCTTCCAAATAGCTATTGTGCAGTAGGTGATACCTCACACTAAGGAATAAAATGCAGCAGGAGGACTCTCCTATCACATAGTCCGAGACCAATCCGTCTCGGAATTCGAGTCCCACATTGCGCACGGCCTTGAGCATCGGATTGCCCTGCTGCCGTCGATTCACATACACAATGGCAGCTGCGTCTCTTACTGGAGCTTTGACCTCCTGTATTTTATCTGGCGGAGGAAGGACATACGATGACGTTTTCCTTAGCTGAGAAAAAGCATTACAGAATGTCAATGTGGACGATGCGGATCCATTTTCTCGCGGCAAATAGCGGGGCGCCGTCTCGTTTCCATCGTCGCCACTGTCAGTCACAGGATGGAGTGTCCGTGAGTCAAGTAAGCTTGGGACACCGACATTAGCTGCTAAATCTAATGAAGATGAGACTGAAGAAGTTTCTGTTGCGATTGCATTACTATAATTCTCGCCATCGACACGACTGGATCCAGGGACATCTGTAGCTTTATCTTCCATATCGTTTTTCTTGTAATTCCCTAAGCTTGTGATTGGCCAAAATGCGTTACAGACCTATCTCTATGAGACTCTTTGTTTCCGAACAGCGCTATTTTGTGTACCAGCACTTTTTCAGTGGAGTAACATTTCTTTACGCCAAATAATGCTCGCTCCTCAATGGCAATCAAGGCATTTCAACCGCATGCAGCATTGACATCCAATAACAAACGCCATCAAACGCGCCCGCACCATCAAAATGGCGCAGTAACACTCGCGGCATCACGCGCCTACTGCTACGCACTGTGGGGATACTGCCAGCAGGGCGGATTTCAGAAAACAGGAGATCTCTAACATTGCTGATGATAGGAACGTACATTTCTTGATTGATAATGTAAACTTTTTTTGGACCTCTGTATGCCTCCAGAGAAGCGAGCACCATGTACGATGCTACTCGCTTTCTGGCGCTTAATCCTGTCCTGGTCATAGCGCTACTGACGGAGTATTAGTGGTTCCACAATATTTTTATGAAGTAGATGGTGAATGTAATGCACAGCGCTTTCTACGTTGTTGTCTCTGGGCTCACGTTCATATCCTACAGGCAATTGATGGACACCTTTCGTCTACAATAGATGGATGGATCATCATCTTAATTGTCGGTACGCTGGCTTTATTCGGATCAAAATATTCCACCTGTCAACTAAAAAGTGGACCATCGTGGTGGCAATGACCATTGCAATATCTTCAAAATGTCATTATTATATTATGGTACAAGTTCAAGTGCGAGAGTGAACGTCATGCTCAGAATGACACACGTTGAAGCCAACTCGTTGTCCGATTGGACCCCACAACATGATGTAAACCACACCAACTTTTATTCACTTTCCAACTGTCAGATCCCTTTTGACTTGTATAAAGTATCGCGTTGAAGTGCAAGATAAAGTCACCTTCATTCTTGAATTTACCGCCCTGATGGACGAAGACTCTTCCTCGCTCTGCGTAGCAACCGCGTCTCCGTCTGCGCCACCATCCAGCGGTGTGTTGTCACCACGCAATGATTTCTTTGTATCTCAACGTGCCGCCACCGACCTCGAACTGAGTCGCCTCGATACATTGTCACTAGAAGAGCAAGAGATTTTGGCCAATATCCAAGAGCTGCAACTTCAGCTCATGCAACTTCGTGCTGAAGAAGAGACAGAAAGTGATAAAGAAACGACGGATAAAACAGTTAGCTCTAGTGCTGGTCATCAGCTCATTGTCGTGTCCAATAATCTGCCCGTGATCCTGGAACGTCAGCCGCAGACTGGACGATGGAACGCCACAAAGACAACAGGTGGTTTAGATAAACTTATTTGTCTAACGGGTGTGAAAGCCGAGATGAACTTTTTGTGGGTTGGGTGGGTAGGCAAACACATTCCCAAAAGTGAGCACGAGGCTGTACGTCGCTTACTACTGAAACACAATTGTTTGCCGGTGTTTTTATCATCTGAAGTCGCTTGTAGACATACCGGCTTCTCATCCGAAGTGTTATGGTCATTATTTCATTACGTCTCCGAGCCTGTGCCGTTTGTGTTGACTGCTGGAAACAACTCGAGCTTTCAATCGACGAAACGATTCAATAAACAAGATTGGCGAGCTTATGAGTCAGCAAATGAGAGTTTTGCTGATGCTATTGCTGAGATATACAATGAAGGAGACTCAGTGTGGGTACATGACTATCATCTGATGCTACTACCGTCGCTGCTACGCCAACGTATCCCGCTGTGTCGAATTGGATGGTTCTTGCATACGCCATTCCCAGCGTCGGACGTGTATTGCCGTCTGCCTGTGCGCTCCCAGCTGCTGACAGGAGTCTTGCAGGCAGATCTTCTAGGCTTCCAGACTTTTGACTATGAACGTCATTTTCTATCAACATGCCATCGACTTCTAGGCGTCGAGTGTTCGCACAAAGGTGTCCGCAACACTCTCGCTGACCGAGAACATTTTACATCGATTGGCGTGTTTCCTATTGGAATCAGTTTGGAGCCATTTGCACGAACAGCATCCAGTCTATCGACGCTCAACCGAGTGAACGAATTGCATGATAAATTTGGCGGGAAGCGCATCATTTTAGGAATCGATCGACTTGATAACATTAAAGGGATACCGCATAAAATGCTTGCGATGGAAATGCTTTTAGACCGTTTTCCAGAGTGGCAGCATAATGTCGTGTTAGTGCAAATTGGCATTTCGTCGCGTTCTGGAGTAATTGAAAGCAAGGCCAGTAGCGCAACCGGCCAAAACGACAATACTCGGCATCCGAGTGTCAGCAATGCAAGTGGAGAGAACAGAACGATAATTTCTCGATCCTCCTCGTATCCGGCTATTGGAACGAGAAGTTCCGCTGGCAATGACAGTCCAATGAAAGGTCTGTCAGAATCCCCACCAATCGATGCAAGTTCGGTTGCAGCTGGAAAGGGCAGTAATGTCGGGGATGACGCCTGCCACCAACTCGAAATGAGCTCGCACAGCTATCATAACATTGTAACCCAAGTAAACCAAATTGTGGGGCGCCTCAACGGCATTTTTGGCACTCTGGACTACGCACCTATTCACTTTATTCAGCAACAAGCGACTTTGCATGACGAATTATGTGCGCTGTACGATCTGGCTGATGTTTGTCTGGTGACCTCTACGCGCGATGGAATGAATTTGGTGTCTCACGAATTCATTGTTTGCCAGCAACATTTCATGCGTAACAAGGACGAACGTAAGAAAACTGCTCGTGCGGCCGCGAGAGGATCAAGTAGCAGTAGCAGTAGCACTAGGACTGATGGCGAATCAACTACTGATCACATGGTCGGAAAGTATGGAGGGGTTGGTAGCTGTAAAGTAGTTGGAGACAAGGCAACGAAGGAAGGAGCGCTTTCTCCAATTTCATCTCCACGGCAATCGTCAACGTCTGTGCTGACGGATTTGAAAGGTGAAGATGGTGGACCCGGTGTGTTGGTGGTGAGCGAGTTTGCAGGCTGCTCGCAGTCGCTGAGTGGCGCAATTATCATCAACCCATGGAATACAGAAGATGTAGCGCTGAGTATTCACCAAGCTTTGAGTATGTGTCGTACCGAGCGCGAAATCCGTCAGCAGAAGCTTTATCGCTATGTTTCATCGAATACTGCTTCAGCGTGGGGGGAGCAGTTTTTGCAAGAACTTGGTGAGGCTGTAGAGAAAAATCGCAAATCATCCACCCAGCTACCGAAGCTCGACAGGAAGAATATTGTGCAAGCTTATCGGAGCGCACATAACCGTGTGATCATCTTGGATTATGATCGAACTCTGATACCACAACACTCTCTTCTTCCACTTGCTGCGGTCGGACCCAATTTCAAGTCGCTACTTGATGCACTTACTGCCGATGAGCGCAATACAGTGTTTATTGTCAGTGGCCGTGAGCGTAAATTCCTTGAGACCTGGTTGAACGGCGTACGCGTCGGTGTTGCAGCAGAGGACGGCTTCTTCTATCGTATGAATCTAAGTAATACGCGCGAGCGGTGGAAAACCATGAGCAAGTTTCAGTACGACGTGGCAGCCACCCGATCAGGCGGGAGTACTGGGGCTGGAGTGGGTAGTGTAAATGGTGGTAGTTTGGATGCGTCTTACTCAAGCGATGTTCACAGCATGATGCATATGAGCATGGGCAGTTTTCCGACGTATGCGCAGCATGCTTCTGCACCGGGATCAACTGATACTGGAGATGGTGCAACACTCACGGGTGGAAGTATTGCTTCGACGGACGGACTGCCTTCATTTGGCGGAGATGATATGTCTTGGAAGGACTTAGTGCTGCCGACAATGCTGATGTTTACGGACAGAACACCAGGGAGCTATATTGAAGACAAGGAGAGCTCATTGACGTGGCACTATGGCGACGCTGATCCCCATTTTGGCAGCTGGCAGGCAAAGGACTTACAGATCAGATTAGAGCGGCAGCTTATTGGTACAGCACTGGAAGTCTACCAAGGGCATATGTCCGTTAGCGTGGAGCACGAGGGGTGCACGAAAACTCGCGTCCTCGAGGGTATTTTGAAGCATTTGTCGCTTCCTGACCAGATCGCTAAGAAGAGTGATTACGAAGTTGATTTTGTCCTGTGCGTTTGCGACGACGTGACTGATGACCAAATGTTTCAAACGTTGAACACCCTGGTTGTGGAGTCTAATGAGCGTCACGACGAAAGAAAACGAAAAGAGGAACAAGCGGCAAATGAACGAATTCGCCGGAATTCGATAGCTATGGGCAATCCTGTCCCAGCCCAGTTACATGCACAACCAGTGCCATCCGCCGCTCACGTGTCAAAGGCAAAACCTCGCATACCAAGACCTAGAGTTGGTAGTGGCGTCATGGATGAATTGGAGCCAAAGAAGCTGAAAGGCGGAATGAAGAAGCGCAATCAAAGTGGACAGTTGATAGGGGCGGCAGCCGCTGCTGTGCGAGGAGGACACGAAGACTACTCGATCGACGATGATGACGAGTTGGATGTAGGCGAATATTTGGACGATGACGACAACAAGGTAGCTTTCAGGCGCTTGCAAAAGGTGCCAGTGCGACTAGCAGAAAACGTGGCAATATTTGCCGTAGTAGTTGGCCCAGATGTGCAACATAGCGGAGGCCGCCATGCCTGTTCTTTTGCGGTGGACTCACTAGCAGACGTACGCAAAGTTCTCAAAGATTTTGTCGACGAGAGTCGCAGAGAAGGACCGAGCGCGGGGCCAGACACCACCGGCATAGTCCCATCCCCATTGGCAACAGGAGGAGATTTAGACGCAACAGTCTCAGCGCCGTAACGTGTTTTCCCGTGGCGTACACGTTTGCACTTACAGACTTTACAGGAGGTCGTAGAAGAAGTCGAGCCCTGTGCAACGGCAAGCCAGAATTAATCCACAATTTTCTTTGACGCCAAACAAATGATAACGTATATACACACACCTTGTCCAAGCTCCCAAATCGCAACCCCCACACCGTAAGCCTTGTATAACTTCAAGCGGTCCTGCAGGAATTGCAGACATGGATAGAAAACAACATGGCGGCTACCTGTTTCCGCAGTGTACGTGTGTTGACACTCCTTTGATCATCGACACAATAACCACATATAAGAAGCTTGTCAGATATTCAAGAAACAATACTTGAACTACATGTTGTCGTACATGTGCAGCTGCATCCCATCGAATCTTCGCGACATCGTTAACTTTCAACGATTCGATGTAAGAGCTTCCCGTGATCGCCTCTACACGAAGCAACATACCAATCATTTAATACGACAAAGCCAGCGTAGTCCGGCCGCCTTTACCACTTTCTACCGGTATTATCATAGCCATAAAACGGAAGTCCCATTAGTATTCTTTGCCGCTCCATCGGCGACATTTTCTCAAGTGTCTTCTTCAGCCACGAATAGGGCGCGTTTGGCCCTGGTATACTAACATCATACGCATTCATGGAGAAGCAGTGCACTAATGGTGCCAACTTGTTGAAGAGCTCGTGCGTTACAGGCATCTCACCCTAACAGCATATCCACAACGACCACTTAGCAGTGAACTAAAAGGAATATACATCAACGATTGCCTTACGTCCTTTGAACTTCTGGACAACACAAGGATCAGCAACTTATCCGCAGCTCGAAAGGCCCGAGCCATTTGCTGCAGCATATCTACCGTCTCTTCCATCACTGGTATCTCAAACACTATTCCATCAAAGTCATGCTCATCCGTCAACGTCAGCAGCTTGGAGATAATCAGCGGGCCATCCTCCCAGCTGATATGGTTGCGCTCGTAGACGACACGAGGTAGCACTGCAGGGCCTTCTTCCTCTAGTTCATCCCCTTCAGCCCCAATTTTGATATCCTGAACCCATTGTGGATCAATATCGTGTGTACCTGTGATGATCGGTACGTGGTCAGGGTCTTCACGCACTTGTAGCCACACGGGCGAGATGTATGTAAACTTGGTGCGAAACCGTTTAGCCATGTCGTAGCCTCGACTGTTCCATGGCGTCACATAGCCGAGTGTTCTGCCTCGAAATTTCTTCAGAACATTGCTGGCAGTTTGTGTGTGTTCCTGCAGGAGGAGCGTTAGATTAAGTTGTGTGGTCACGAGGCCTCGCTTCCAGACGGAAGGAACGCCCCCGCTAACACCTGCCACCTCAGCCGCACACTCCAAACCGTCACATTGCACTTCCATCAAGCTGTCGCGCTTGACGACGTCCAACTGCAGCAGTAGCAACATTATAGCAAGTTCAAACCAAGGTAATTGATACAGTCTGATATAGGAGCACCTACATTCGAGTTTGAGACGAAGTTGAAGTCTTTCTTTTCCTCACCTTTCTCTAGTTTGTGAATAGTGTCATCGTTCGACACGCTTCGGGCGTACGCGCTGTCGTCTATAGCCAGCAGAAGCACCAAGAAACACACCGTTAGCGCATTTAATAGCGCGATCTTCATCGTATTCGATTTTTGATTGGCAACAGCTGATTGGCTGAATTTGACGTGTTTTAAATCTGGTGATTTTACCACTTCTGTGTTATGTTACTACACTTGTTGTAATTGTTGTTTACAAATATATTTGGCTGCTAATTTTGCCCAAATTTAGCTGTAAAAGTTGGCACATTCGGGGCCGTCAGACCGATGTACATGGCTCGAACGCTATTGAAAGAAGCATTTGCTTCAAGTACTACCTTTTCAGATATTAAACACTTCGGCAGCCTTTGTTTGATATAAGTCTCCATTCGAAATGAAAAGCCTTTGTCCGTGCTCCAATGCACTGCAATGACAGTGTGCTGCGAGCCTTTGTCATCTCGTACCAACGAGAGGTGGTATCTTGAAGAAGCGCTGTGTGTGGCTAGACTGTAGAATAACGCACACTCCTTAGCTGTCAGTTTCGGAGAAGGCCAGATAATGCATTCACCCCGAACGCTGTACACGACGGACATGGATCGATCATCATCGCTAGGGGTCAATTAATATCGAATAGCACCACCAAGAGCTTCTCGTAACGAAGTTGATTAGGGTAAAACTCATTGACCGTTGACACCTGTCGTCTTGGTTCTGGTCGCGAACGAAATGCATGCAAATGCTTTGTCTAAGGCGAATGCAGCTAGGGCTTTGTTCTAAGATAGTAAATATATACCCGTTAACGGATGTAATGAACGCTTAGGTCTTGCCATTCTTACTCCATTCTTCATTCCACCGTCAGCTGCACACATCGGAATTTTCGATCTACTTGTGGCGCTACGTCAACGCCGTTTCAGCAGCGGCTTGGACAAGATCAATTTCCTAAGCTCTCCGGCTCCAGCATAGATGACCTCAGCACGTCAAATGCACTCGTCCAGTCGCGGTTCATGTAGATCCACTTTCGACGCGAGCAGCTTTATGGATTTTAAGGATGAAAATAACGCACTATTGGCGCTGATTACAAACGCTCGCAACGAAGTGGAGCGCGCTCGATGCGCGTTTGCAACTGCAGGATGGAAAGGACGAAAGGAAGGCCAGTGCCAACGGCGTCGATGAACGCGCACTTGACCATCAAGCGCATGCAGTTTTGGGCTCTATTCCGCTTGTTTACAGTACCAAGACGGTTGAATTTCTTGACTACATCGACTTTAACTACAAGACACGCACTGCGGCCCGAATATTTCAGACGTTGACACACGACCGAGCTGGGCGTCTTATTCTTGGCGGAGACGTATTTGCTGGCTACTTGCTATCGGAGCAAGTGGAATTGCATCAGACGTCTGTCTTTGCACACACGATGGATTTCGATGAATTGAAAGCCAAAGGAATTGTGAAGGCCAAGTTCAAAGCTGCAACCGTTCGTGAGGCCACGGCCCGCGCTTTGTTAAAGTTGGCCAAGCTGGTCCCAAAAGTTTGTGAGATCGCGATTCGTAGACGCTTGGGTGCCGAGTACACCGTTGCTTCTGCTGATAACGTCGGCAATGGAAGATGCTTTGGCTGTGGAAAGCTAATAAAGGAGTCGCTACTGCGAAAGAAGCATGTCTGCTATATATGTTGCCACCATACGTGCGGCTCTTGCTCCATGTTGCAGGATGTTGAAGTGCTGGTTGGTGTTAACAAAAGTAGACAGAACTAACAAGTGCAACATGTAAGCTTAAACGATTGAAAGAGAGCAGTAATTTGGTCCTACTATAAGACTATGCTAGTGCTAAAATGTTTGGATACGTGGAGCTTTGATCTCTCCTTATTGTGCAGTAGGAACTTCAACCCATACAAGAGAGGTGGCCACCAGCGCGTACGCCGTAAGCAGCATCGAGCCCTCGAGCCAATTGGACTTGCCATCAGCAATAATGGCATAAACGATAATAATCGACATGAGATAGATGAGGATTTCGAATTGAGGGAATGCCAGCGACATTTCGCGGTCCATGAACCAGCCAGAGATCACGACAACGGGAACCACAAAGAGTGACACTTGCGTGGCTGATCCCACGGCGACGCCCATTGCAAGCTCCATTTTATTGTTCAACGCCACCTTGACGGCCGTCACGTGCTCCACAGCGTTTCCCACGACCGGCAACAAGATGATGCCAATAAATGACTTGCTCAAGTGCATTTGGTCGGCAAAACCGTCAATAGAATCGACAAGGAACTCGGAGAACATGGCTACGAGCAGGGTTGCTGCAAGCAGCACCGTCGCGCTAGCTCGCTTGGATAGCGCCACGACCTCCTCGGATTCGCAGTGTTCGTCCTCAAAAAAGTCGGCGTGCGTCTTGAGCTGGAAGAAGAGCAGCTGCAAGTACATGAAAAGCAAGAAGGCGGCAGCGATGCGCGACAGTATGAGTGTGTTGGCCACTCGGATTTCCTCCGAGTCGTGGTCAGAGAAGTAGAAAATGTAGCTGGGTAGCAGCATGGCAAAGCTGGCCAACATGAGCAGCGACGAGTTGGCGCTGGCACCAACGGCATTGAACGAGTTCTCCTTGTTCCGCACACCGCCGGCGATAAATGCACAGCCCAGTACGAGCAGTAGATTGGACAGCACTGAACCGATAAGAGAACTTTGCACCACACTAATCTCACCCGCTTGAAGTGCAAAAAGAGCAACGATAACTTCCACGGCGTTGCCAAATGTGGCATTCACGAGTCCACCGATAGTCTCACCCGTGTGGAAAGCCAGTGACTCAGTAGCTTCACCCAACAAATTGGCAAGCGGGATCATGACGACAAAGTTAAAGATGAAGATCCAAAGATCACTCCAGCCTCCAAACGACGCCCAGATCGCCAATGGTGCTGCAAGCAGCAAAAGGTTGAGCGGCTGCTCCTTGATCATTGCATAGATAGCCCGCGCGTCCTCCTTGACCGTGAGCGGCGTGTCGTTGCCGTCGTTGTCGGCAGTACTTGTTCCCGAGGACACTCCTGTTTGGTAGCTAGTGTTGCCGTTAAAATGGCCATTGCTGCCATTGTGGTTGTTGGTATTCGAAAGCAGTGACGTGTGTTCGCTCGGGAACTTGCGTACGCGAGAGCTACCGCCCTCACTTTCGCACGTACGGGAGCGCCGAATGGACGCAAGAGCCTGCGCTGTATGCATCTTCTCGGGGTTGTGACTGGCGTCGAGCTGGTTCGGTTGTGTGACGTGTTGGAGGCCGCCGACAAAGTCGTCTGCGGTGTAGATCTGAGGCGTTGAGTCCTAGGGTCGGCTACCGAATACACTGACACTTAGTATACCGCAAAATCGTTCCGCCTTCAAGACCGGATCATATGAAAAATGCTCGTATAGTCTGCGACGCTTTTATTGGGCGAAACAATCGAACAAAATGGTCCATCACGTTCGAGCTAGATACAGCGAAAAATTACTTGTTTGTAGGTGCAAGTAAGCTTGATGCCGTGTCCTCCCTGTGAAATTGCCTTTGTCATGCGTGTAGAGCAAAATGAAATGCACTGCTCGCAAGAATTAATCGTATGAACCAGCCGTCGCACGTGCAGTCGACTAAAAATAACATTGTAATATCCTACAACTCGATAGCGACGGAGCGGACGCTTTTCAATGCACGAAGAGCCTCGTGAACTGAAAAACATCGCTCCGATTCGTCTCGTCGATTGTAGACTATAGCGCGTGAAACGATATTGTGACCGAAATGTAATGCAAACTTGCAACGCGACAGTGGGATGTGCTCGACAAGAACGGAGTGAAATGCTGGACGAGAACTAGATAAGAGTCAGACATGACGGCGTCACGCTGGCGGCAGTGTAATCTAGCCAACTCTTGGTAATGGCTTGTGAGCTTTTGGTGACCGAGTAGCTTGCTGTCGACGCACGCAACAAGTCCCGCTATTACGGCCAATTCGGTTTGAAGGATACTTGAATGCCAGTCGGAGTAAGTTCTGCTACCAAGGCATTTATCATTTCAGGAAACAACACGAACGACGGCGGGAAACGTTTTTTTTATAATAATATGAGGGCATTACGACAGGCCGACGATATTGAGGCAGTACCAACTTGTAGTCAAATGGACCTGTTGTTGTCATCGCCCTTTGCGTCGTCCGTGTGAGATGCACTTCGCAGGCGACTCTTTGAGGCAGAGACACGACTCTTTGCTACCAACGACTCTTCGCTAGAGCTGACTCTTTGCTGGAACGACTCTTCGCGGACTTTGACGCGAACAGTTCGAGATAGTTGCTCCCACTTTCTTGCTGGCGAACACGAAGATCATGGGACAGTACAGAGAGAAATAAATTTCATTACACTTTATCCGCAAAATTGTCTAACTACCGTAGTTCGACATACAAAGTCCTATATAGCTAAAAGTCAAATAGCAAAGGTCCAGCTGAAACTAGGAAAAACCGGTAGCGAAATGGAGACCATATCCTTAACCGTAAAATAGCGCAGAAGTGGACCCAATAACGCAGAAAGAGCCGAAGAGCACACACTGGAAGATGAAGCCCCATGCGAAAGAATTATGCCCAAAATCAATCCGGAGCAATTTCTACAGTATTGGGATCCGGGGGTCTAAAGTGACGCAGCCGCAGGAACTCCAATACTGCATGAAGTCGACGAAGTGTGATACTGGAATGACTGACATTCCGGTCAAGCAAGTCACGGGAAAACCACTCAATATGGAGATTTATCACCGCGAGAACTTTTGCTTGAACATCACAGACGTTAGCCGAGATATCATGAAACCGAATATCATTACGATGCATCCAAAGACAGCGAAAGATGACCACCCGAACGATATGGAAAACCACAAAAAGACTGTATCCATAATTTGCCTTTGCGTCCAGTGTTGGCTCAATATTGAGCAGGAGAACCGAGTTCCATTCAAGAGGCAGCGGTTGAAATTTTGTGAGCCAAGTAGTCCAAACTTGTATGGCAAAGTCACAGTACCAGAAAAGATGGGGCGCCGTCTCCAATACCCCACATCCATGATGACATAGAGTGGTTGTACCAGGGAGATGCTGTAGCCGATACCCCAGAAAGAGTGCATTATGCTGAAGTCGGTAAAGCAGATCAGCATAAACTGGAAGTAAATGCTTCCCCATCTTGAGGTCGCGGCTCCACATAGTTGTTGGCGGATCTTTATCTAAACCCAAGCGCGACAATGGCAACACTGGGTTGGCCCGCTTGATAATAATGGACCGGATTCGAGATACACTGAGTTCCTCTAACTCATAAGTGTCAAAAATCCAGTCATGAAACGCGCAGAGATACTGGATAGTGGGGGCTGGCCCAATAGGAAAATCGCGGAGGGGCCTCAGTAGATAGAGAACCCGAGCCAAAAAGGTGGAACAGGCGCCGGTAGCACGACCGGGTTGAATAGTACGGAGATATAGCGAGAGATTCTCACTCGTAACAATACCACCGCAAACCCGAAACAAGGCACTGGGGCGAAAAAGTTCCGGTTTCTTCAAAAGTACAGTCAATTCCGACTGCTTCGGTTGCCCGGCTAGGGTGCGTCGATTCCCTTGGTATGTAATATCGACGTTGTGAAGTATTGGAGTACTCAACTTGTCGAAACGTGATTGCCGGCGTACGATCTTCTTTTGGAGACGCATATTCCATATGAAAAGAACGGAGTGCCAGTAATCCCCAAGCTGCGCCCAACGGTGAGACTTAGCGTAGTTCGGGCTAGTCGAGACAGGCGCATAGAGGATATCAAAATCCTGGCCCCATGGGGATATGATTTAATCGAAAAGGCGAATTACCGGTTCCACCCAAGTGGGAACACCCACAGTTGAATGAGCTCGGGCTGCCAAAATAACCTTGCACAGCATGTGAACCTGAAAGCTGTGAATCATGTCACTCACCGAAGTGAGACCCAGGCCGCCGAGGCCAGGCGGAAGAAACCACCAATCCTTTGATAAGGCGATATTCGACTTGGATTTATAAAGAAATCGGGAAATTAGAGTGGTGACGTGGTCTTGAAACCCAGTCGCCGGAACATGGCAGACGCTGGCCGAAAACCAGAGAATCGGCAGAATTATCTGCTGCAAAATTAATACTTGACCACGAAGAGTACGGGCCCGGTGAGTCCAGAGAGAACATCGCGCCTGCATTTCAGCCAGTAAGTGTTGAAGGCGGTCCGCATTACGTAGCTGCGGCCCATAGTAAATTCCAAGCAGTTTGGTCCGCCCAGAGTTCCCCACAACTTCGACGCCTAATTGTTCGAGATCCAGTCGAAGAGGCTCAGTAGACGCAGACCAGGGCCGAAATGGCAGCACCACAGTCTTAGCCGTATTAAGCCGCATGCCCGTTGCCGAGCAAAATTCATCGACGAAGCCGAGAAAATCATTTGTGTGCCGTAGGTCATGCAGAAGACCAGTACAATCATCCGCAAAACTGATGACCGAGTGAGTCGAAGATCCACAGTGAAGTCCTAGACCCTGAAGTTTGGCACGGAGAAGATTTAAGAAAAGGCTCAATGAAGAGCACAAAAAGCGCCGGTGAAAGAGGATCCCTTTGGCGAACTCCAGCTCCCTAACTGTCTATACAGGCAAACGCCCCGTTGTGTTCCTCGACTATGACAGCACCTTGTCACCTATTGTAGACGTACCTGATCATACTTTTACGGACGCCACGCGCACTGCTCTTAGCGAGCTCTCGTCCAAGTTTGTCACAGCAATTGTTACGGGTCGCTCCACGGAGAAGGTCTACGACTTTGTGCAGCTGGACAACCTCGTCTACGCTGGCAGCCACGGCTTCGACATCAAGCAAGACACGTCCCATCAATTGCCGGGTGGATGACCACTTCCGTCCCGATCTGGAACAGGCACTGCGTGACTTGACAGCGCAGATGGCGCAGATTGCCGGCGTGGAGCTGGAAGACAGCGGACTGGCTTTGTCGATCCATTATCACCACGTGAGTGCTGTATGAATGAGAAAGTGAATTCAAGTTATGCTTGCCTGGGTTGTACATTGTGTCTCCTTCGGTCGAAGCCAACACAACTGTCTGTCTGTGCTTCCCCACTCGTCAGGTTGAATTGGGGCTACAACATGCCGTTGAGCAGATTGTAGACGACTATGTGGCATACCACCCGAGTCTCACCAAGACAATGGGCAAGATGGTGTTGAACTGCAACCTCGGGTATGCTTTGTTTGGTTATTGTTTTTACCGGCATTGTTATGGCGTCTTACCTGTGCATGTAATGTATAGGTTGATTGGGCGTGCTGTCATGTACATACTGTCGGAGTTGGGACTGGATGCAGAGGATGTCGTACCTTTTTACCTGGGTGACAATGTGAGCGACGAGGACGCTTTCAACGCATTGAATAATCGTGGACTTGGTCAGGGCATTTCAATCATTGTGCGAGACCCCGAAGCTTCCAGGCAACTCGAAGGAGCTGCCGATGACGAAGGTATCTTACTCTCTTCGCGACCCAGCGGAGATGCAGCAGTTTCTGACAGAGCTGGCAAGATTGGAGTATGTATGCTAGACCTCTGGTTTTTGAGCATGAAGGAGCTCTAGAAAGCCGGAGAGCTATGAGCTGTCGTGAAGAAGGTGTTGACTATTTGTTAGACATTTACCACATGATTAATTGCAGTCCCTTTCATATTTGTTTGTGATCACTTGTGCTGTTTTCAAATGTCTATATCTAGAACTAAAATATCGATCTGTAGACATCCGATGAGTTTGCGGCTGAAAAGCGCTATCGAAGCAATAGAAATCCAGTCCGTTATCATGTCTGTGTATATGCTCCGAGCATCTACGCGCACCGCTGCGATCATTCCAACCAAGCACGCAGCTATAGTCACCTTTTCTCGCTCCTTTTCGGAAGTAGTGAAAGATGATGAGGCCATTAAAGCTGCGGCCGCTGAGGAGACTCTCATGACGAAGTTACGCGAGCAGCAAATCGCCAAAGCCGAGCGTACCAGTGAGTTTGTCTTGCACTTGTGCCCTCTTCATTAAATTCGTACATAGGGTCGATCTAATGTTATGCTCTCGTTTGGCGCTGTAGTTTTGCCATTCCACGCGACGGAAGAATGCTTCCCGAATATTGAAAAGGCGCCGATGCCATACCCGGAAGAGGCTGCTATTGTGTCTGGTACGGGGGAATGGTCTGTAGGCCGCAAGGCTACGCTCTTTAAGCCAGCGCGCAACCAGATGCAAAGTAGTATGTACCAGACTAAACATTGGGAGATTCGCTTTGAATCCCCACGTACATGGGAGAACCCTCTCATGGGATGGACCAGTACAGCTGACCCGTACGTGGGCCTTGTGACCAAGTTTGATACCCAGGAGGAAGCTGAGCGCTTCGCTAAGAAGCAGGGATGGGAGCTGAAGGTGTCAGAGCCTGCCCCGGTTGGCGACTACAATGGCAAGATCTCATACTCGCACAACTTTCTGCCGGAGAAGATTGAGACGCTCATTAAGATGAAGGGAAAGAAGTCGGCTACGCAGTTCAAGCACCCCACTGGTCGTCGCAGCAACTGGGTAAAGACTCTAAAGTACCATGGCAACGGCGTCGTGTCGCAGCACGGCGGTGAGGCCAAGGAGTAAAGTACGCATGTTGATATCAGTCATTGGGAGCGCAACGATGAAAGCATGGGTAAAGAAAAGTGGTCAACGGAAGTCCGACTCACTGACAGCACCTGGCGTTAAGCAGCCCATAGAGCACTCATGCGACTGTAAGGTGGCCACCGTATCCTACTTTGGTTTTAGGCACATCGTAAAAAAGGTCGAAATGGAACGAGATGATGAATGTAAAAGCCGATACATAACCATGCAGCTAGCGCTAACTCTCGAGTCCTTACGCCGATGCAGACTTCTCGTACTTGTTAGACCGACACGTGCGAAGGCTCAGCCTCAGCAGCGGTTGATGTTCCAGATACGGGAACCTGAGCCTGCTTTTGGTTATAACGGAGCTCCGGCATAGCCTCCAGGTCCGCCTCTTCCTGCTCTTGAGCCGTGGTGGCCGCCGTACTCGTCGGCTGCATCATGGTGGCCTTGTATGCAGGGTGCTGAAGACAACAATGAACATGAAGCCACCAAAGCCGTGAGAGGGCAAGAATCCGTTCAATCCTTCACAAGTCATACATACCCGATTGATAAGAAAAAAGTTAAAGAGAGCCAGAAAGAAGAAGCATATGCCGATTATCCAGCCAATCCAGCCCTGAGAGACGGCAAGGAACGCGATGCTACGCGACGACAATAATTCCACGCAATATTTCACATCAGCAACAATTATCTACCAATGAAGACACTTGCAGCTTGTAGAGACGCACCAAAGGATATAGGACGCTTTGCCTGTGGCCGAGAACATGAAACCAAAGTTGATCTTAATGCGGTCTGCAATCGACGGAAATCGCTCATGGTTCTCAACAAAGGCGAGTCCCGCACTCAGAAACCTAATAGCCGCAACATCACCACACACATCAACAGCCAATCATTTAAGTCATTAACAAGGTAATAGCCAACGTACATGATGTAGATGATGACGAGGAAGTGCGAGTAGCTGGGCACCTCGAACATGCGGATAAAGCACGTGGCCCACAGACCACCGGCAAACACAAGATTAACCAGACGCATGTAGCCGTTAATACGTGCAATATCAGTGCCGGATATGCGGCGCTCCAGCTCATCCGTATGTTCCTTAATGGCGCTGGGCATCTGCACTTGGGAGAGCTGCGACTTAAACTGCGTCGAGATCTGGCGCAACATCTCCGACGCATGGGACGTTTCCGCGCTTCCAGTAGCTTCTCCTCCTCCTTCTTTTCCTTCGGGGGCCGAGGCCGCAGCAGAGAACGCCGTGGTCGTAGAGACGGACGGTTCCATCATAATGAGCGAGCGGGCGAGTTCTTTTTCTCTTTACTATCAAGTTTTGCTGCATTAACTTCTGGTTTTTATTCCGTTTCTTACAAACAAGCATATGCGGAGACATTGAGGAGGAGTTTTCTGGTAAAAGGTATCGGCCAATTTGGCCAATGGTTTTTGGATTGGACAAAATAAAGGTCGAGTACACAACAAGTCATGGCATAAAGCATGCAATATCAATAACTGTTCGTGACCACGATTGCTAAGTGTATGACAGCAAGAGCAAGGTGCGTTTATTTATCTGCAGCGGTTAGATGCGCTTGCAGGTACAGGAGCCTACTGTGGATCGCGTGTCTCTTGCTGCGCTAGTATGGGCATGTGCTGTCCAAGCGGCTGCTGATGGAGTGCGAATGCCCGCCACAGCACATCTGCTCGCTATCTAAGCTGAAGGTACGTTGGTACCACGGCACGCATAGTAGCCCACTAGCGATGTTTGCTGGATCACCACAAATGTTGGCTGCCATCCCTGTGCTTCACCTTGTCGCAGCTGCCGCTACAATTTTCTTTCTACTAATAATCCCGATCAGCATGCAGATGGCAGCTATTTGCCGGACTAGGCACCATGCTTGGCAGGGATATTCCATTGCTCAATGGCATTGGTATAATGGACGCATAGAGAAAGCGGGGGTCAGTAGCCTGATCTCGGCCGTGCTAGTAGTGTCTTCGCAACTGTTTCCACACGTCCATTCGACGTGGTCAAGAAACGGTCATAGCTAGTCGTGTCTTCGAAGGATATAGCTCTGATGCCGTCGTTCACGCTGCCTTGACAGGTTCGAGTCTCCGGAAAATGACTGTCAAAGTCGTGTCGGCACCTTTCCTGAGCTAAAATAATTCCTTCTCACAAGGTCAACGTTGACTATGATTGATCTACAATGTAGCTTTCACTAGAGTTACTGATGTAATCGTAGTTCGAGGCGGTGATCGTTGCAATATAAGCCAAAACTTTCGCCAGTCCAGCGCGCAGCCGGTGCACGGATCCAGTTCCGGTACTGACGTGCAGTCGGACATGTGGCTGGGATGGTTCCGCATCTACACCCATTTTGATCAAACCTGGGTCTGGCCAGCTGCCAGACGGTCGACATTGCTACCGGCATAGGAATAATTAGGGTTTCTTTGCGCAACAGGCGCTCGTCCATTAACTTTAAAGGTAGCCAGCCGTTGTCGTCCACAACCTAGAGAGAAAGAGAAGGGTGAGGTATATCCAGGTACGTTTATCGACCCGCTATATCCGGTCATTGTCGTCCACAACCTAGTCTTGGACCACAAATTAAAGGCTGCGGCTTTCTTCGCTGACTTTATTCCTGCGACAACGCATACCTTTGGAATGGCTTCTACCACCGAGATTAGCATCCAATTTTGCGTCAATTGTAAGACTCCCTGCCCCCTTTTCCTAGCAATTGAAGGCACCGAATCAATTGCGGATTGACTTGGTGCTTGCAACAATTTCAACCTAGATTATAAGATACTCATAAGCATGGCATTGGACGAGCAACAACAAGCGCAGCAGCGGAACATAAAGAAGCAGCAAAAGACTTACAACGCGTCGGCTAGCGGGGTCTCAACGTGCTCGAATTGCTCCGCCGAGCGCGTGCCTGAAGTCGAGTCGTTGCTGTCCCGAAGTTCCTCCTGCCTGTCAGTTGCATCTCGGCGGCTACGGAGGAAGCGACTGCGTGCTCGATTGCCACTCATCTCTGTCACGTCACTCTACAACCGTCTTCAGACTTCCGGAGTCGTGCTCGTAGACTGCCGCAAAGTTCTCGAGTTTTCGTCACGTCATCTCCCGGATGCTCTGCATTGCCCTCACTTGTACACGGGATCACATCTTTTAGCACTAGGCTGTGTAGGACAAGTGGCCAAGACAGTGGATGACGTACTGGAGCTTACGGAAAACGAAGAGCTGCGCGAGAAATTGACGAGGAGAGACCTCATTGAGGTAGTGGTTATTGGAGCTAACCACACAAGCGCATCATTCTTATACCGAATGGACTGGGGTTATCGCTTTGCCAGAATGCTTATGGATGAAGGTCGTGTGTTTTCGGTACGGTTCCTTGCACAGGGTTTCGAGGCCTTTGCTAAGAAGTACAACTTTATGTTGGTATCGTCTTATACAGTAAAAGAAGTTCCAATGAGCCGTGAAGAAGTACCTTATACTCCAATGGAGACGGCATTTTGTAGTCCTACCTCGGCGATGCATTTCCCGAACGAAATTGTGGACGGGTTTCTCTATCTGGGCAACTTTTGGCAAGCCAACTCAGCCGAGGTCATTGAGTCCTTGCAGATCACGCATGTGGCTAACATGGGTGCAATTACTGATCACCGTAACAAGTTTAAGCACGTCAAGTACCTTGACGTTGCAATAAAGGACAGCGTGGACGTGGACATTACACAGGAGTTTGGTCCTACCATTGAGTTTATCCAAAAGGCAGCAGAAGGTAACGGGCGCGTGCTCATTCACTGCGTACAAGGCGTCTCACGGTCGTCCACGATATGCATCTATTATATGATGCTCAAGACCAAGTGTACATTGTCGGCTGCCTACAGTCACGTGCTCAAATGCCGGCCACTCATTTTTCCTAATAGAGGTTTCATGGAGCAATTAATTGCCAACGAGCGACAGCTTTACGGCGACCAAAGCGTCTTGGAAGATGAGCTTGAGCTGCTGCAAAACGGTCTTTTGCCGCCTGTTGACCGCAGCGGCTCGGCGCTATGCGAGACCTTCCTTCCATAGACCAACAGTGAAGTTGACAACGAAATGCCATTAATAAGAATTTATTTCGTGTCACAAGATACTCTCTACAGCCACGGTTTATAATCATATCTTCGTTTTACTATTCTATAACTTACTTCTAGGCGGCTTAGCCACAAACTACCCGCATTTTTCTAGCTTGAACGTGAGGCAGCTCTCACGTTACACATCTGCACGGCTTTATTGAGCTTTTGTGCACTCAACCTCAAGTTGACTGCCTTGGATATTGGAAATGAGCCGCCAAGGAACCACTACATAATAAATGAATTTAAGTGTGCTAGAAATGCTGGTCGCGATTACGCGGTGCTTTTAGCTCCAGTATAGACAGCATCCTGTTTCAAAGACAGGAGCCACCTACATTGTAACCTTTATGACAGCTTTTTGCCGAAATTCGGTGGCATTTTTCCAAGTAGAAACAGTCGTCCTTTCACGCGCAGCTAAACTATGAGAATTTTGTACGTACTTTCCAAGTGTGACATCACGTCGGGTTCATTTTGTCAGGCAGACGTGAAATCTCATAAGTGGGTTCCTCTATCTCTTACAAACTCAAGAGAATTTGTCGTGGGTTTCGACTTAGCCTTTTTACCACGTATTTCGACATTTTAACTTTTACCTGCTTTGCGTTATAACTCACGTACAAAAAGTGTAGCCATGTCTAAACAGTCGGAGCGCACGATGCAGTACCAGGACGAGCTGCCGCCACTGCCACTGCCACCGCTAGAGCAGACTCTAGAGCAGTACGCACAGAGCTGTGAGCCACTGCTAACGACCGGTGAACTGGAGCACACAAAGGCCGTGTGCCACGACTTTCTCCACGGTGTGGGGCCGCAGCTGCAGGCAATTCTGCAGGAACGGGCTGACTCGGAACGCAACTGGATTGAGGAATGGTGGGAGACCTTTGCGTACATGCAGCCACGGTATCCATCAGCTATAAACATTAATTGGTACGGCGTCTTGCCCGGTAATTGGGGGCCGCGAGACATGAGTCAATGTGAAGCGGCGTCTATCTTTACTCACGCTATTTTGAAGTTCCGGAAGAATCTGCTGGCGTACGTATGATGCAACTGCTAAGTAGTTGATACTGTAATTGACTTGGTGATTATGTTAGGGATAAGTATCCGCCGGAAAAGATGATGGGACGTCCGTTGTGTATGTTTACGTACTCGCGCATGTTTAACACGTGTGTGATCCCAGGAGAAGAGTGTGATGAGATGGCGTCGTATCCACATGACTCGAAACATATTCTCGTGCTGCGGAACAATTGCATGTGGGTCATGCAAGTGATTAATGATAAGGGAGAGGAGATCCCACTTGCCGACGTTGTAAGGTACAAGATGCAGCGCAATGCATTGTAAGATTGTGAGAAGCAAGCTGATTGATGTTATGAAACGTATATATATGCTGCAGACAGTTTGAACTGGTACGAGATGAAGCTACGGGACTGTTTGACTTAGAACGTTATCCACCCGTCAGCGTTTTGACTTCAGAGAATCGAACAAATTGGGCCAAGGTACAGCATTCGCAATGTTTTGATCGAAAAGAGCAGGTAAGAGACATTGGACTCATACTGTTACCATGATTGTAGGCTCGGGATCACATTGTGTCGCTCGACGATATCAACAAGCAGTCATTGGATCTGATTGAGCGGGCACTTTTTTGCGTTGCTCTGGACGAAAGTTCTGCATCAACTTACGACGAGATTGCGCGCAATTGCTTGCTCGGAGATGGTCGCAATCGCTGGTACGACAAGCCATTTACGCTAATTATCCACGAGAATGGTCGTGGTGGTGTGAACGGCCAGCACGCGTGGGCAGATGCACTTGTGGTCGTTCGCCTATTTGACTATTGCATCAAGTACGTGAATGAGAACTTTAAGGCCAAATTTGCCAACCGCGCGGAGTTGAAACCTACTCTTGACATAAAACCGAAGCGGCTAGACTGGGTGCTAGACAATGCTGCCTACACAGCCATTGAATGCGCCAGCGCTGCAGTGGGGAAGCTGATCCACAACAGTGACATTGCAACGATTCAATTCAACCACTACGGATCAGCCTTCCTCAAACGCTACAAGCTGACGCCGGACTTCTTTATGCAGATGGCAATTCAGCTGTCACACTACAAGATGCATAAGAGAGTTCCTGCTGTCTATGAGACGGCTCACACGAGAATGTTTTATCACGGTCGGACGGAAACGATTCGTTCACTTTCGAAAGACTCTCTCGCTTTCGTGAAGACAATGGAATCGAGTGCATCAGATGGAACGAAATGGGACGCGCTGCGCACAGCCATTGACACTCACAAGGAGACGATAAAGAAATGCCTGACTGGAGACGGCATCGACCGCCACCTCATGGGACTTCAAATTGTGGCGGAGATGTCTGGAATCACGCCAAAGCCCTCGCTATTTACGGATAGAGCATTTGAGTTGAGCAAGAAGTTTTTGGTGTCTACGAGCAACATCAGTGGCGGTCCTGGCGCTAGCCCTATTTGGGGTGGCTTCTCGGCCATGTATAACGAGGGCTATGGCGTCTGCTACGCGCTGCAGCCGGACCGCATTAACATGAGCATTACTTGCTACCATGTGTGCCCGGAAACGAGCGCCGTCGGGTTCAAGCGCCACTTGGAGACTGCCTTGCTGGAAATGGTGGACCTGTGTCTTACACGCAACGTTATTTACGTCGGCTCGTCTAAGATTTAGAGGGAAGGAATGGCCCAGCAAGATAAATAGGATCTATGCCTTAAACAAGTGAATTCATTTTCTAGGTTTCCAGATTGTAATCACAAGCAATTAGATTTGTAAACATAAACTATTTTTGGATTTGCTCAGATTTGTAAACACAGCTTGTGATTGGCTAATTCAAATGGATTGAAAGTGTCCGCGATTTAACGTTGACGGTCAAGAAATAACGCCTTCCTAACTTTAATAAGCAGGAATAATTGTGCCACTTTCTAATTCGTTTACTGTCAATGCAGCTATATCATTACTATGTCAGCAAGAATTTGTCTGACTCATCAACCTCCGTCAAGCGATCAAATTTGCCGTCTAAGAGCGACCTCATGGTCCCTCCGCCTGTTTCTCTGTCGGAAGTTACACACGAGACGACGAAGCTGGGACGCGTCGTGACTTTAGACAGTGTCTAGTGTGGCAATCGTGACGTTTTTCCGCTTTGTTGCACTGCTTACGATTATTACAATATTGAGCTTCGGCGGCGACAACTCTATTATAGGGGCCCGTTATTAACAGCAGGAACGATTTTACGTCGACACCGCTGTGGGCCGGTCCTGATTGTATCCACTGCGTTAGTGACATACAATGTAACGCATTTACACAATTCAAAGCATTTCAACCACCAAATCTATTGCATGCTGCGTACACTGCTTCGTCTTCACTTTAAAATGGAAAATGCAATCTGCTTAAGCTGCTATGTGAATGTCTGGATGTCTGTCTACTAATCTTCAGCCTCCTTTTTCTTCGTGCTGGCTTCGCTTTTATCCTGATCCGGTTCCTCCGCGTTAGGCTCCGGCTCCTCCGCGTTAGGCTCCGATTCCTCCGCGTTAGGCTCCGGCTCCTCCGCGTTAGGCTCCGACTCCTCCACTATAGGCTCTAGCAACTTGCCATCTCCTCCTGCAAATATATCAGCGAGCCGTGCATTCACATACACGTCACCCTTGTCCGCAAGGTACTTGGCCAACGGTATCTATAGCAACAACAATAACATCAAATCACCATCAGGACACAAAACATTTCGCCATCATCTTCTAGCTTCTGCACACTCACGTGCTCTTTGAGAATGTCTCCGTTCTTATCCTCCAGCAGTTGAATAATGAGGTGGGAGTTAATCTGGATATTATTGGCTGCCTCCTTAGCGAGTGCTACTGCTTCGTCCCACTTGCCCTGCTTTCTGGCGTTAAGCACGCGGAACGTGTACATTTTGTAGGTCACAGGCACGCGCTTTTTTTGCATGATCTGAACAATCTCGCCCACGACCTCTTGATCCTCTTGCCTATCAAAATGTTCAGCCAGACGTACAAAACTCTGATTCTTCACGTAATGGCGCACGTTCTCGGCCTGACGTAAGAACTCAAGCGCCACGTCTGCTGCGTCCAGTTTGATGCAGGCCGAGAAGAAGCTGCCGATAGCAAAGTCTGAAGGATAGGCCATCTTGGCATCGCACAGCAATAGAGTCTTCTGTACCTGCAATAGCTCGTCTTTTCCCTTCATCTCACGCACCACGTGATCGATTTTAAGCGGCGTGAAATACAGAGGCGCCGTCGGGGTCGACAAGCGTGCACCGATGGTCGTCAGCGCCTTTGTAATATCTGCTACACTTCCCTCCACCTTGGGATACTCCCAGTTGCCGCTGAAAGCACGCATTGCCTGCTTATGTGCGGCTGGAGACGCGCGCAGCACCAGCGAACGCACAGCCAGCATCGTCCAAGGTCGTACGTAGCTAGCTGCCAATGAAGTGTAGGATGGATACCGTCCAGCTACCGGTTTTGATCCAATTTGGGAAAATGGTCTCTTTTACCGAAAGTGTACCGAATCCGCTCGGTACTTTATGGCTGGCGAGATAACGAAGGATAATTAATGACTGGAAGTATGCAGGCGTTGCGTAAGGTCATGTCGTTAAGCCGACGCCAGGGGGCACGACAGCTGGCACCAAACTCGCAGCGTGCATATCTTCCAACTACAGATGTGTCGAGATATTCAGCTGAGGAATGGATGGAAAACATTAAGCAGTCGGCGAAGAAGGACGTGCCGATCAAGCGCACCAAGTTGGCGTCGTTCCTCAAGACGGTGACAACTAGCGAGCAGTTGGAGGCTTCTAAAGAGATTATGAAGATCTATGAGAAGAAGCGAGTCGACCCGGACGCCAATGCCGCTGGCCTCTTTATCAAGAAGGCGCTGGAGCTTAACGCACCCGACGTGGTGTTTGATGTGCTGGAGGCGAATTATCGCATTGGTTTGTTTCTGGAGCCGTCCACACTCAACAAGCTGCTGTCCAAGTTCTTGAAGAATAAGGAGTTTGAAAAAGTCTTTACGCTGCACGAAATTGGTCAGAGCAAGTACCAGGTCAAAAGCACGGAACGCACTTACGACATTCTCATTCGGGCGGCGATTGAACAGGCTGACTACGAAAAAGCCGTGGCCTTCCTCAAGACAGCTGCGTACGTGATACATTTAGCAATGCAGACGCTTATTGGATGCAGATGTTTACAAGTTTTTGTTGTTGTTACAGGGAAGCGCAAAAGGTCCAGCGTGTGACGTGCAATAACCTGTTGTTTAAGCTCAAGGACAACGAAATGCAGGATAAGGTACGATGAATTTTCGTTGTAGTTTTCTATTATTTCATTGGTGCTGACGTAGCTATTTGCTGCTACTGCTATTACTATCTGTATCATTACTGTTACTGCTATTACTATGCTGTGGCTGCAGATTGAGGAGGTGGCGGCGCTTATGAAGACGGCGGGCGTAGAGCCCAATGAGACGACAAAGAAGATCTTGCAATAGGTAGCCTAGCAAGGAAGTCGCTAACCATCTTTGCAAATATAGCACGTGAAAACTGACCCCCGACAAGTACAGCTTGACCTTTGGACAATCAGGCACAACGCACTATCAATTCGATCCGTTGCACGCGCACTTTAGCAGTGCTTGATGTTTGGTCAGCTCGAGACGCAAGTAAGTAGCTCAAAGAACTTGATCCTTGAGCACTCAATAGTGCAGCGATGCTGCAAAGATGAGTGAGGTATACTATCTCGTCTATTTACTCGTTCGCGCGTGGGCTGCTTCTCTAAGCACCGCATCTTACTTGGTCTGGTTCTTGACACCAAGGATACGAGCGCGGATTTCATCCTGGTCGCCCAAATAAAAAGCCCCCAGGGGTGCAATGGCGTCCTTGTGTGGAATAGGCTTAAGATTCTCGTCCAGGTGGTAGACGAGCGGAACGCCCGTGGGGATGTTGAGGCCCGTGATCTCGTCCTCCGAGATGTTGTCCAGATGCTTCACGAGGGCGCGTAGACTGTTGCCGTGAGCGGCAACCACCACATTCTTGCCTGCCTTGATGCTAGGCACGATGGTTCTCTCCCACTCAGGCAGCACACGGGCGGCCGTAAGCTCGAGAGATTCGGCGAGGGGCAGATGCTCCTTGGGGATGCCCTTGTACTTGACGTCGTTACCCGGGTAGTACTCACTGGACGTGTCAAGGACCGGAGGAGGAATGTTGTAGCTGCGACGCCACTCCAGTACCTTTTCGGCTCCGTGCTTCTCCACAGTTGACTGTTTGTCCAGACCCGTGAGCGCACCGTAATGGCGCTCGTTCAGACGCCACATCTTGTGCACGGGGATCCACATCTGGTCGGTTTGTTCGAGCACGTGCCACAGCGTGCGGATGGCACGCTTGAGGTACGACGTATAGGCAACGTCAAAGGTATAGCCCTCCTTTTTCAGTAGCTGACCAGCGGCTACTGCCTCCGTGTTGCCTATTTTCGAAAGCTGCACGTCGTACCAGCCAGTAAACAAATTCTTCTTGTTCCACTCGCTCTCGCCGTGACGGATGAGCACCAACGTGTGCGTGTGCTTCATGGCCTTTTGCTGCTGGTGTAGCATGTTCATGGAGCGTGTGGCCATGCGCGAGGACATGGCAAGGGAGCGATTTAGCGCGAAGACCATCGTAACAGACTTGAGGGGAACGATACGGCTTGTTTTCTGCTTGGGGTCAGTGTCATTGGTGTTTGTTTATGTTTAGCTATCAGATTGATTGGTAATGAAAGGCTATGAGGCTACACGCGTTGCAATATCAAAAGAAAAACGCATTCAGTTTTGTTGTTGACACGCCCCCTCATCATCACACTTCTGAGAGATCCGAGGAGCGGTCGGCTTTATAGCATGCACATAGTTGCGCTCCATAGCAGCCAAAAAAGAGAAAAGCTGCAGAGGGATGTACAACGTGCGAGCTATTGACTGACTAAATCTCCTCTTGCGATTTCCGCACAATACGACGACAATGCTTCTTGAAGCCTTCCTTGTCGTTTCGCCACTCCACCTGATTCATTAGATACATCGTTAGTCCAATCTTACGCAACTTACTTGAATATTCCAATGCCAACGCACCGCAGCATCGATATTGGCGGGCGATTCATCGTTCGGGTCTGAGAGCATGGAAATGACCGACACTAAGATAGACTCGACGCCAAGAATTGGACGCCATCGCTCGTCTGCCGTCTCCTGTTGGTTCAAATGATCCTCTCCAGGTGGGTGCAGGATCGAGATGCACACGACGCCATTTGGGTACACTATATCACAGCAGCAGCATCCAATCAGCCATTCACTTACTCTCCTGTATAGACATTTCATTTCTCTTTAAACACCGACCGTTAGGGTGCCACATCTCCGATTTAAACGTCATCTTGGGCGGCATGTTCGGGAAATCGGCGGGAAATTCGAGCACCGCTTTGAAGAAGGCTCCTTCGTACAGCGTGTCAGGCGGACCCACCAGCAAGATCTCCCAGTTAAAGATATTGTCGCCATCGCCTAGACCCACAGACACACCCTCGGGCGGGTTGCGACTCATTTCTAAGTGTCGAAAAGATTCACATGCAAACGGATTAGTCGTCTTTATATCGAAGCGTTTTCTTGAGCAGCCATTGAAATGGAGAGCCAGGGAATCTGCACATTGAGCACGAGGAATCATTTATATGTACCTAGAAACTGTCTCCGCAAGAGCTCCTTTGCATAATCCGTCGCGCCTGCCATATCCTTCTTGCTCCTTTTCGCGACCTTTTTCGATTCTGCTCAACGGACCTCGAAGAAAAGTGTTATGACTGGCTAAATAGTAAGATACAATAATATCGACCAAGATCACGTTTGGATAACAACAGCTTCAAGTGTAGTGGTATTATTTACAAGTAATGACAAGAAAGCTTCATCTTTTACCCCCGATTCGGATCTCGAACAATGCGTCAATTGTGCTGGTCTCGACAATAGCCGAAGCGGCAATTAGACCCTTGGCCGACAAGTTTTCGCGCTCAAGTCGCGAAGCCGCGTTGAAGCCGTAGACGCCGACGATCACGAGCACCATTCCGCTCCAGTTGAGTGGGGTCACATCCTCTCCATAATGGTATATCGACAGAAAGACAAGCATCGCACGCTTGACGCAGTTGATCACACTGTGTGTTACTGGTGATACCATACTCATGAGCGCGTATGCAAATGCGCTCTGGATATAGAAACACGTGCCGTCCAGGATGAGCACGAGAAAAACAAAAGCTGCAGAGCGATCGGTCTCGCTAAATTCACGAACTGTAGCAGGCGGACTAGCAAGCCAGTTGTAGACGATATACATAAGCTGCATGACCACTGCGATCAGGCTAGTGTAGAACTGCAATTGCGAGGTCCTACAATACACCAGCGGATATAAGCACACTCTTATCAGTCAAGCACCCGTAGCCCAGAGCAAACAACGTGAGCGTACGAGTATGAGCGATTGAAAAGTCTCTTGGTCACGACATTTTGAATGCAGTCGACGCAATTGGACATAAGCGCTGCAACAAACCCGATGACGTGGAAGGAGCTATCCGAGAGACTGCAGAAGATCAGCCCCATCACGATAGGAATGAGTGAACAATTTACTTTCCACGTCGTGGATTGACCCAGCAGAAAGGAGGTCAACAAGACGGTGAAGAATGGCGCGGAAGACTTGATCGTTTCTGTACAAATTCAAGCCCAACGACAACAGCACAATGCACATCATGTTACAACAATGCCCCCTTCAGCAAGCAGCACACAATATAGTTTCCACGAACGCGTGAAGGAGACGGCAATATACTTGAGCGCAGTAAGTCCCAGCAGCACTGTGAGGACGCGCGCGCCAGCGAGCAGTACCATGTCCTTGAGTCCATTGTCCAGCACCTGGCGCAAGCCGCTCTTGCATATTGTCCATCCCACCAAATAGATCTCCGATCCCAGGCCTCCAGCGACTGACATACTCAATTGAGCAAGAGAAAGAAAGTTCGAGTCCACACGCAGCTTGGCCACCACGTAGCGATTGGTCCAGAGCGTCAAGAGACTGGTCACGTACCAGCCTGCATTAAACAAAGCGAATTGCGTCAGTACCACATCAAATATATATGAATATAAACTGTAGAGTGACGCACCAATAATACAGATAGCAACTTTACTCTCGGTACTATGCAGCGAAACGACGGTCTTCTGGCCGTGGAACTTGCCCATATTGCAAACGTTTAGTGAAGCTACTGGGCAATAATGAAACGCAAAAAGACCAGCCGGCGAGTTTCAATTGGTGGAGCTAGAAGACGTTTTGACGAATGAAAATCGACAGTTGTGTCTGTTATATGTCCTTCAAGTCATTAATGAAAAGCGTCATGGGAGCAAAAACAAGTCAGGTCGCTACCAAAATTTGGGTCAAATCATTTATTAAGTACGTCTCTTTGGTATCCATCGAGGGAGAACACAAGAAAACCGATCGAAATGGCGCAATGGAGACGCTTTGCCTTCTTCGATAAGGAGGTGCTCAAGGATGCAAGTGGTCCATGGATGAAGGTGCTGTTTTCCTCTATTTTAGGTCTATCACACTACCTTTTAACGCTATCTTGGACGCTTTTGATCTCCTGTCATTACAGGGCGTAGACATCACCAGTATGAGCGCCAATCGGGGCCTCATCTGCGTGGGAGACGCTGACGGTTTCGTCCATTTGGCCAATCGATCTCTGGATCCGTGCAAGTTTCAGGCACACGAAATGTTCGTGTCGCATGTCGTCATGGTGCGTGGGCACGTATTTCGTTGCACAACTTCAGCTTTGCACTAGTTCTTGATGTTTTTATGACCGTATTGTGCTGTATTATACTACGAATAGATGAAGCGAAGTAACGTACTAGTTACGATCGGTGATGGTATTGATCCGCGCTCGGAAGAGTTGCGAGAACAGTCTAAAGCCATCGCAGAAGCAGGTCGTACTCCAAATGTAGAAGATGTACGTGCAATTAGGACCAATAATTGTAGATTGATGTTGTGTTGAGAGGAAGCTGATAGACGAGATACTGTAGATGTATGCGGCCAAGCCGACGGAGAAAAGCACAGCAGTGGCGCGATTTTGGCGCACCGATCAACAGGACAGAGAAGGCAAACCCAAGCTGCTGCAGCAGATCCCTATTTTTGTGAAAAAGTACCCGGAAGAAGCTGTGACGGCGTTTGCAGTGAATGACGACTTGAGCCAATTTGCGGTGGGACTGAAGAACGGTGCTGTGATTTTGTTCCGCAGTGACTTAAAGCGACGTACTGATCGTCCACCGCATCTGGTGCAGCCTGCTGGACAGTACCCTGTCACGGGACTATCATTCGCTAGCAAACCAGTTACAACCACAGCGGCGCATATATTTTTGTATGCGTCTACACGGCGTGGATTAACGTGTTACCACTGTTCCCACGATGATCCAGCGATGGCAAAGAGTGTCGGTGGTGCTGCAGCTCTCCCACCACGCATGACCGTTCTGGACGAACGTGGTGTGGATATGAACTGCTCATGTGTGAACGAGGAAGGAGAAATTGCTGTCGGGCAGACGGATGCCGTGTATTTTTACACTACGGAAGACCGCTCGGTGTGCTTTGGTTTTGAAGGCGAAAAAAAGTATCTGTGCTTCTTCAAGCACTATCTGCTAGTCGCTCACGTCGATCCGCGCGGGCGGCACCAGGTAAACGTGTACGATCTGCAGAACAAGTTCATCGCGTTCAACTGGACGCTTACCAGTACAAACCCTATGGGTCCTAAGCGCAAGCCGTCGCTGGCATTAAGCGCCCGCACATCCGGTGCACGTTTTGGGCTAGATGAGATGGAAGAAGTTCGTCATGTGGTCTGCGAGTTTGGTGCTATCTTTGTGGTATCTTCAATGGGGCATGTGTACCGCCTATGTGAGAAGGATACGACCTCCAAGTTGGAAATATTGTTTCGCAAGAATCTGTACTCGATTGCTATTTCCCTGGCCTTTAGCTCGAATTACGACGTTAACAGTATCATCGATATCTTTCGCATGTACGGAGATCACCTGTATTATAAGGGGGACTATGACGGATCTTTGCGTCAATATGTTCGGACAATTGGCCACGTGGAACCATCCTACGTGATTCGTCGCTTCCTGGATGCACAGCGCATCCATAATCTCACGGCCTACCTCGAGGCTCTTCACGAGAAAGCGTTTGCAAATGCAGAACACACGACACTTCTTCTAAACTGTTACACAAAGATTAAGGATGTAAAGAAGCTGGATAAATTTATACAACTAGACGAGGTGATCGATGCGAAGAAGACAAATGGCACAAAAAGTGACAGCGATTCCAGTGTGTTGACAGCCAGGAACGGTAGCGCGACAGCTAATCTGAACTTCGACGTTGAGACTGCAATTAGTGTACTGTGGGAAAATTATCCGCAGCACGCGCTGACGCTGGCGAAGAAGCATGAAGAACACAGTTGGTACTTGAAGATTCAGCTAGGCCAAATCAGTTATGTTGATTCGGAGGACTCGGCCGCGCTATCCGAGAGTGAAAAAGAACGAGTGGCCGATGCGCTTGAGTACATTGAGCATCTCAGCTTTTCGGAAGCTGACCCGAATATGCGAAAATATGGACGCACTCTTGTTACTCACATGCCTGGACCTGCAACGGAGCTGTTGAAGCGCCTTTGCACGGGTAAGTTTGTTCCAGAGAACCCGTCGCTGAAATCGGACCCGGGCGATTTTTTGCACTTGTTCGTATCCCATCGCGCACAGCTCAAGGAGTTCTTGCAGTATATCGTTGAGGTGGAGACGGTGAGTAATACATCGATCGGTAACACGCTGCTGGAAATGGTCCTCAGTGACGATGACGAGGGCGAAAATGTTTCCCGCTCGGTTGAGGAGAAAGAAGAGGCAGTGCTTTGCATTCTTGATAACCCGCGCGTGAAGTATGATGAGGATCACGCTCTAATTCATTTGCAAATGCGCAATATGAAGAAGGGTAAGCGCTATCTGTACAACAAGCTGCACATGTATCACATGCTAGTGCAATTTCACATTGAAGAGAACGACGACCAGAGCATTGTGGAGGAGGTGCGCAAAAACGGCGACAAGGATCCGAATTTATGGTCATTGGCATTAAAGTACTTTGCAGAACGAGGGCCATTGCCGAAGGGTGCTACAAGTGGTGAGGAGTGGAAGGAGTTGAAGCAGTTGCTTGTTCTAATCGACACGAATCCGGCAATCCCACCTCTTCAAGTTGTGCAGGTGCTGAGCCAGTCACGTGAACTACCCGTATCAGTAATTAAACAGTACGTGGTGAATCAGCTGGCTAGTGACGAGAAGAAGATCGAGGAAGATGAAGAAAAAATTAGGGCGTTTAAAGGCGACACAAAGCAAATGAAGGAGGAGATAGCGCAGCTGAGCAGTCGTGCTGTGGTCTTCCAGGCAACGAAGTGCGATCTATGCAATCACGACTTGGATCTTCCTGCGGTGCACTTCATGTGCCAACACAGCTTCCACCTTAACTGCATTTCTGAGACGGACCGAGAGTGTATCACGTGCTCTATGGACCATCGCCACATCTTGGGACTCAAAACGCAACTTGAGCAAAAGGCTGCCAACCACGAGCAATTTTACAACCAGCTCGAGACCGCAGCGGATGGTTTCCACACCATTGCAGAATACTTTGGCAAGGGCATCTTCAAGAGCAACGAGGTCGTATTGGACGAGGGCTCGTTTGAGACGCGCTTCAGCGCTGAGTTTTAGTTGCACAAACTCGAGCTACTCTTTTGGTGTTTGTTGTTCACTGCTCCAACACGCAGTGTCTTTTCAATAATTTGCTTGGTCATCATGCGACAAAGTCTCATTTTCTTTTGCCAAGTCATCAAGCAGTTTGTTAATCAATTGCGTGTTGTGATCGAATGCAGCACTCATTGTCGTGACATGGCTAAACATTTACAATTTTTGCTGTGCCAGATCTTGACGTGTTATTTTATCAGACCGTCGCTACTTCTGGATTTCACATAATGTGAGAAACGCCGCCATGACTGGCTGCCAGTAGTACATCAAGTCTTAAAGTTATTGGCGAGTATAAGACCTTTGTTGAAGTCGTTGACATATTAATAAAACAGATTCTCAGATTCTACTTGTCCATGCAATCTTGAGATAATTTAATCTTAACAGTCGTCAAAATATTGACCGTTTAGCTAGCTATTAGCTCGTAGCGCTGTCGCGACACGCGGTCGAACTGTCATAACTCCGGCTTGCATTGTCATCTAAATGTTTCTAGAGCAACAGTTCAGCTTGTTACAGCTCATGGCATTGATTACAAAGCTACAAGACGCTGCGTGTCCACAAAGAGTTTTCCTCTTTCCTCCTACGACATCGATTGCGTCGAGAGCGCCGA
This sequence comes from Peronospora destructor, assembly GCA_011800735.1. Classification (NCBI taxonomy): domain Eukaryota; phylum Oomycota; class Peronosporomycetes; order Peronosporales; family Peronosporaceae; genus Peronospora; species Peronospora destructor. The sequence goes on along the minus strand of WBRY01000004.1, from coordinate 1,378,405 downwards.
AAGTCTGTGGCTTTCATATACTGTAGTTTATCGCCTTTTTAGACCCCCTACCATCATTTGAATTCAGAACGTTGAGGACTTTACACAGCAAGAAAATCCTTGTTTTATGTGACAGTGTTGAAGTGACGTCGCTGATCCTCAAGCGTCAAAGCGGACTTGTGACGCGCTGACGAGGGCGACTGAATTTAGCCAATGAGCGCACGTTGGTTGCGCAAGTAGGGGCCTGTGACGCGTTGATATCATTGTGCCTGCTTTCGCTTTACAATCATTCATGTCGCAAGTCGAATGAACGTAATCCTGTGAAGTATAATACTCTAACCGCGGCTTTATTCTCTAAATGATGCGAGGCCTAAACACCATTGAGAACAATCGATACCCTTGTAAAATCGATTATTGAAGCTGCTCCTGCGAAGCGCTCGCTCGCATGCAGTAAATGCCAAGTGAGCTCAGTTTTTAATTTGCGCCATCAACAACACGCTCAACCAAATTAATTTACTACCATGCTCGAGCAACTCAAGTACGTCATCACTCGCCCCACGACCAACAAGACGCCCTCCGAGCAATACTTCAATGGCACATCGCCTCAGTCCAAGCTGGAGAAGACAGACTTTTCCACGGCTTTTGAGCGCTCCGGCTGGGTGTATATCTAAACAAAGGGACTACTTGCCAAACTCAACGCGCCCAAGCGTGGATCTTTGTGACGAATTGAGCAGCTATGGACGAACACAAGACAAGAAGTTTGTCGTGTGCGGTTGATGTAGCTTCATTCCACGAAGTTACAGGTCCTATTCAATATTTATGTGGACAGGCATAGGCGTGAGTGTACTTTAATAACGAGAAGTTGCAATTTTGATTTAGTGCTACAACAAGTCTTTTTAGTTTGTGACAATGTGCTTTACTACTTTGCCATCAATCCACTGTTCCAAACATGTGCACGTTCACCTTGAAGTCTATACCTCAGAAAATTGTCTGAAGTCCGTCAACTTTGGGTATAAAAGCATAGCTTTCAGTATTCAGCATCTGCATATGGCGATGATAGATAGCTCGTATAAACCGCTATTTTTATTAGCAACCAGGTCATAGATTGTCCCATGAAACAAATTCCAAATGCTATTGAGTTTGCCATGCAAACTGCAGTAAACTTGTCTCAGCAAGTAACTTCATTAGTACGACGCTGTAAACATTTTGAGCGCATCAACAAATTGTGAATACAGCTCCTACTATAGGTCACTCTTTCTTGTCCTTGCCGACAATCTTTGCATTTGCGTCGCCATGCACCAAAACTGGCGGTTGAATTGCATCGCGTCCTACTTCGACACTCCAATTGGCCATTGATGGGTGCAAGCTCGCATACATCGACAGCTCTTGGATACCTGCCTGTACGGATGCAAGCTCTTCCCGTATCTTCTGCACATCCGTGAGGTTCTTGTTAGCATGAAAATACGTCTTGATGTCGCGGATTATCGACTTGCGCTTGATGCTCGGGTAGCGCTGCGCCAGCTTAAGGATACGCCGGTACATTCGTAGCACCTCCGCCATTGTTTTTTGTTTGTGTCACACAAACACGAAACGGGAGAATATCAAGCAGCTCTTCATTGGCTGAAATCATCCAAGTCGAAATTACCACGTCACATCGGTATTCGCGGAGTTCGCCGCCGACGTCCCGCGTGATCTCTCTCTGACGCAGTATCCAGCTGTTCTCGCCACATCTCGCCTCTTATTTCGTGCTCTTTGTTATCTTCTGTATCTGGTCCTGCTATATATATAATCACATCCATTTAATTCGTTGCCTACCGCCCACCAACATGAAGTGCGTTTTTGAACCTCGAATGGAATCTGCAGTTGATGGATGAGCATACTGACGTCTATTGATTGGTTAAGTATAGAAATAATAGTTTACAAAATAATAGCAAGGGCGGATCTGGACGTTGTTGTTCACGTCGAGAGCAGGTGCGACGTTTTTAACGGAATGGACGATGTGGACGTGGCTATTGTGATACTGACTGTGCAAGTTTCTGTTTACAGAAGAAGAATATGGACTACGAGACGCGTGTTACCCGCAACGGAGTATCTGCCAATCATTTGTTAAACTTCTCGATGCCTGAACGTGAAAAAACTGTGCGTCATTACCAAAAGAAGAAGAAAAGTTCAGTACCTCGTACTCAAACGGAATATCTTCATGCCAAGTATGTCCTGTGTACACGGATTCAATTGTGTGAAGATCTAGCTACTGATGATTGTCTGTGGCTGCACTTGGTTGGTTAGCTACCGCTTCGTAATTGCACCACTTGATCCGGATGCCGTCGTGCCAACGTGGGATTTTGAAGCTCTCACCGAATGTATGTTGCACGGCAAGATGTCAGAAGATTAGGTGCTGGGTACAAGTACTGACGTTATACTGGTCGTATTATAGGGTCCTTCGTTGAGCAGGTGCTGCTGTGGTATGACGCCGAAAGCCCGCAAACCTGTCCGATCTGCATGGACGATTTTCGTGCTCCCAAAATCACCAAGTGTGGCCACATCTTCTGGTGCGCATTTGCAACGTTTATGCAGTGTAAGGATGCCGTCTTACTTATGGTTTCTGCCTTGTTTGTCAATTCTAGCTGGCCGTGTATCCTCCGCTACCTGTCGATGACGGAAAAGTATTGGCGCCGCTGCCCGATGTGCTTTGAATCTGTTCAAAAAGGACATTTGCGCAGTGTGCAGCTTCAACTCCAAATCCCTCCTCATGTGGGTTCTGACGTAATTTTTCAATTTCTAGATCGCCCAAAGTCTAGCATGTTTCCCCAGCGTCGTGTACTCTCGTCTGCTAACGATAAAGCTGGACATGCTGGAGTAGATATTTTATCGCGTTCAGAGGTTGCTGGTTCTGCCGGCCGTAAGCGCTCTCGGAAGCTGCCTAGCGTGAATGATGTCGACGCATCGTTTTCTCGGATCTTGGAAGCTACGCCTGAATATCTACAAGAGTTGTTGTACTCGGAGATGCGCGCCCTTCAGTCTATGGACGCTGAGTTTCGCAGCAGCGGCGACATGGACAATATTCCTTTTGTGGAAGAGGCCATGCGAAATACTTCAGAGCGGCTCACGAAGAGTGACGATTTTAGCCGTGGCACATATGGATCCGTTCCTGCGAACGGCATTGCCGCTGCAGCGAAGGAAAAGCCGCATGAAACCGAAAATGGCGATGTATATTCATTCTACCAGATCGCTAACGGGACTTATGTGATTCTTCACCCTTTGAATATGAAATGTCTGCTGAAAGAATTTTCGGATGAGCATCAGCAGGAGCAAGATGGCGAACGTGCGAAGGATGCACACCAACAGCAAGTAGAAACGGCATGGACTCAAGAGGCAGCTACTTTGGAGCCGGTGCCTGTTAATCGCTACCACTTGCTCCCTGAACAAATTAACGGACGTGTTTTGGATATTGAGCACGTGGTCATGGACGAAGAAGCGCAGAAGCGGTATCGTTTCTTGAGCCACCTGCCACGTTTCTGTGATTTCTACGTGTGTGAGCTCGATTTGACGTCTCAGCTCTCGCCTTCGACGCTCACTTCATTCCGCAACGAACTCAAGAAGCGTTCTAAGCAGCGAAAGCACAAGCTCAAGCTGCAGAACGCAACGACTCCTTCATCTTCAATTTATAAAGGTAATGCATCGACATTTTCCCTCGAACAGGAAGGAATTATGTGGCCATCCCCTTACGAGCAAGCGCTGGCCGATTCTCTAGAGGGGTTCACCGTCAGCAATTCATCGAGTACCGAACTGGAAAATGAAGTCCAAACAGCGGTGCACGAGGAGCAGTCTTTCGCTAGAGCGACGAAAAACTATGGATATTTGCCGGCACTTGGACGTGCTGGAGAAAGTGAGGCCAGGCCTCTTGTACCGTCTGCATGGGGGAATCCATCGACCAGTCAATCTACAGGGGCGTGGGCATCCAGCAAAGACGGCAAGAGAAAAGGAGCAAGTAAGAAAGGTGTTTCAGTGTTTTCGACGACGCAGCGCCGTTCATATCGCTGAGTCATGACTGCATAGTATATAATTAAATTGATGACCGCTCACTTTGTAACTCGATCAATACTTGGCCTCATCGCTTTGAATTCTTTAGATGTCCTTGCTTTTCCAAAGGCAGCCTAAACATCACTCTCGTTCCGCAAAGTGCTTCGTCTTGCAAAAGTCACAGCTTTTTAAGGCAGCCATAAACCTTCCACTGCAATGCCAATGATCACTATCATTTACTACTCAACGTATGGTCACATCGGCAAGATGGCCAGATTCATCAAGGCCGGTGTCGAGACTGTGGCCGGCGTCACGACAGAGATCTACCAAATCCAACAGACTCTTTCGACGAAATCCTAGCCAAGATGCACGCTGCACCCAAGAAGGACCACGCCGACATCCTCAAGAAAGCGGAGGTATGCTGTTAAGTTTTCCCACGCGCGTTGGCAGCATGCCGGCGCAAATCAAGGCGCTTTCGACGCCTGTGGTGTCCTCCGGTCTGCCGGCGCGCTCATTGACAAACCCACAGGCATTTTCTTCAGCACGAGCACCTAGGGCAGCGGTCAGGAGACCACATTTTTACAGTGACATTTCTGGTACATCAGAGTTTGACCTTCGTCCCCTTGGCTATTGTAGCCCTTCGTAGACGAGGTCCACAGTAAAACTTCCTGAGTAGCCGATTGGTGGAGATGGATCACGTGAATCCAATCAGATTGAGTTGATAGCCTCCGAACCCATTTGATCAAGATATTGCTCTTTTTATTCTGATTGGCTGGTTGTAAATGATTTGAATGTTGGGAAGGGAGACGCTAGCGCCTATAACTTGTGCAAAATATAATGCGTCGTGTCATGACGGAGGCGTTCCTGCCATCAGCTGAGACTGTGTTGCTCTTTAACTCGATGGGTTACATGCTCATAGGCTTAGCGTTCATTCTCATTGTCTTTCTCTGCATACGCAAATTTCTCTTTTTCCTCACGTGGCGCAGCTTTCGTGACGGACCGTACGTCATTGGACAGCATCAGTGGCGACCAGGCAACTTGGCCGGGTGTGTAAAACCTTGCAAGAGCTAGAGGGGCTGCGTCCGATACAATAACTAGTATACACAGCTAACATTACACTGCGTTTATCCATAGACCGCAATGGTGCAACGTGTGCCACGCCATCGTCTACGGCATCCGCAGCTACGTGGTCACGTGCGACATCTGCGGCATGTACGCGCATGCGCATTGTGTGGTCTCTACGATACACTTCAAGAGCGTTAATGGTTCCTCTTCATCTGCTGCTACTGGTGATACCCCTTCATTCCCATTCACGTCATCCTGTGCCTGTAGAGCACCTGGAGTACTGTTGCCAGTAACAACAGTTGCTTTGGACGACAAAGAAGCAGAACTTTCGCTCGTGTTAACGCAGCAACACCACATGTGGATTAAGGGCAACATCGACCCGACGGACTCGTGCTCATTGTGCGGCCTTTTCTGCGGAAGTATCTTGGCATTCTCAGGACTCAAGTGTGCGTGGTGTCATGTACGAGTGCACGAGGAATGTTTCCGACTGGCCTTCACCCGTACACATCGACCGCCGCTGCTTCGACGTTGCAGTTTGGGTCGGCATGCGAACCTCATTTTACCTCCGTCGTGTGTCTTATTGCGTGAATCTGGCTCGATTGCTAGCAAGTCGCAGCGAGCACTTAATACGGTACGTAGTGCAGCGCATGTCGCAGTAACGAAAATGTCCAAAATTCGACTTCGACGTCGACTTGCCGACAACGCAGAACCGCCAGCGATTCAACCAACAAGTAATTTGCGAGGCGAGGCTGCTAATGGATGGGAGAGTGCGCCTGCGGTTGCATCGATCGTCGTGTCTGGATCTGATGGGCTACCGTATGATCTTGTCGAGCCCCCTAAGCAAACCACTCCACTCTTGGTCTTCATCAACAGTCGTAGTGGTGGCAAAATGGGGCTGCATGTTCTTAGGCATATACGGAAGTTGCTCAATCCCGTCCAAGTGTATGATTTATCGCATCAAAGCCCCATTGAGCCACTGCGCCGGTTCATAGGGCTACCACGGCTACGGATTTTGGTGTGCGGTGGAGACGGAACTGTAGGTTGGGTCCTTGGTGCTTTAGACGAAATCGGAGCTCCGCGGCAACCACCTATCGCCGTTCTGCCGCTAGGTACGGGCAATGATTTGGCTCGCGTTTTGGGTTGGGGCGCTAGCTTCTCAGCCCCTACAGATGTTAGTGAACAACTTAGCCAAGTTGAAGCAGCACACGTTAGTCTTCTGGACCGATGGGAAGTAAGTATCGGCAAGTCGCAGAAGCGCATAGTTTTGAACAATTACCTGGGTGTCGGGGTGGACGCTCAAGTGGCGCTCGAGTTCCATGAACAACGTGAGCGCTCGCCGAGGCTCTTTATGAATCAGTTTGTGAACAAGTTGTGGTACAGTCAGTTTGGAGCAAAGAATTTCCTTGTCCGAACATGCGCTGGTTTGCCGGATAAAATTGTGCTCGTCTGCGATGGAAAGCATATCACATTTCCTGAAGAAACAGAGGGTATCATTATCCTCAACATCAACAGTTATGGCGGTGGCTCAAAGCTCTGGCATGATGACCCTCAATCTGACAGGGAAGACTCGGACTCGGCTAGCGAGACGGATGATGACCGAAGCCAGACGAGCAGCGTTGATAGTCTTGACACCAGCACGCACTTCGGCCCTTCTTCTCCCCATGACGGTCTACTTGATGTCGTGGCAGTGTATGGCACGTTGCATCTTGGCCAGATGCAGGTGGGCTTGTCAAACGCCGTACGTTTATGTCAGGCCAAATCTGTGAGCCTCACTTTGAAAGAAACGCTGCCTGTGCAGGTCGATGGCGAACCTTGGCTGCAACATTCTAATGAGATCGAGATATCGTTTTTGCAGCAAGCGTTCATGCTTAGTCGTACTGTCGATGATCGGGATGTGGTGATGAAGAAAGTTGGTGAGGTGCTAGACTGGGCCGAACACACACACGTAATATCCTCTCGGCAGCACGATGTGTTACTCGCCGAGATCGCTCGTCGTGCTGCGGATGGTGCTGCGTCTCGACGGCCGATATGTTCTCGTGCTCTACTACACTAATCCGTCGCAATGACGAGAGGCACTCGTATCATGCATGGCTAACAATGTAATGTTTTTTAGTAGGGCGGGCAGCAAATAAGGCACGGCTTGTCGTGTACCTGGCAATTTTCAGGACGTCAAGCACAATTGTCTGCTAGATTTTTCCATCAGAACTACTGAGCGCTGGCTTGGTACAGAAGCATCTTTTCGATAAAATGATCAATGTCACCGTCAAGTACTTGGGTGGTGTTGCCTTCTGCGTAGTTTGTACGATGGTCTTTTACTAGCTGGTACGGATGCAGCACGTAAGATCGTATCTGGCTGCCCCAAGCATTTTCTCCAAGTCCTTGAGCAAACTGCCGTCGTGCACGCATCTCTTCGTCAAGTTTACGCTGATAAAGCTTAGCTCGGAGCATGGCCAGCGCTTCAGCCTTGTTACGATGCTGTGATCGGTCTGATTGGCTCTGTACCACAATTCCCGTGGGCATGTGTGTGATACGGATAGCACTATCTGTCGAGTTCACATGCTGACCACCAGGCCCCGACGACCGGAACGTATCGATTCGCAAATCTTTGGTTGAGATGTCGACTTTGTCGTTAGAACGTCCTTCACTAGCCACGGGGTACACGCGCACTTGAGAAAACGACGTGTGTCTCCTCCTCGCGCTGTCAAACGGCGAGATGCGTACAAGCCGGTGCACACCAGCCTCACTCTTTGCCCAACCATAGGCGTACGCGCCTTCCATCCGCAATACCACAGACCGAAAGCCCGTTTCATCCCCCACAGATTCGTCAACATGCTGCACCTGGAAACCACGCGCTTCACCCCACCGTGAATACATTCTCGCCAACATCGCTGTCCAGTCGCAGCTGTCAGTACCGCCAGCACCCGCTTGAATCTCTAGGAAACACGAGCGAGCATCACTCTCATGTGACAGCAATAGCTCTAATCGTAGCTGTTGCGCATCCTTACACACTAAAGTCATAGCACTTATACAATCTGATAGCATGGAATCATCCTTCTCCTCCGCTGCCAATGCATGCAGCTCCTTGGTGTCTAAAAAACAACGGCGCAATTCACAAGCTCGAGTTTCCCGCAATTCTAACGCAGCCAGTCGGTGCAATACCGACGCAGCGTTCGCAGGATCGTCCCAAAGCTTCGGATCGGCGGCTTCTTTGCGCAGCTGAGCGACTTCTTGGTTGACATGAGCGGTTACCACCACATTGTGAATCAGAACAATCTCCGCTTGTACTTGTTCAGCCAAACAAGCAAACGATTTGTCGGATTTAGAGACGCTAGCGGATGAAAACCATCGAACACGACCATTGATGAAAGTTAGAGTCGATGACTGTAATTGAGTGGAACGAGAGAACGTGAGGCGGAATGTGACCCAAGCTCCATCTGCAATAAGGGCTAGTGCTTGTAGATTACGACATGCAACTCGGATATGAGTCGGGTGCTTGACAGCTGCGCAGGAGACTGCAACGAGAGAAGATCTGGACAGGAAGCGATTGAGCATTTGAGCTGTTCACTGATACAGTCCGTGGCTCGGCTCTTAGTCGCTAATCTAATCGAGTTACCCTAAAATATAATCGCCCTGTTGATTAAACACGAAGCAAAGTACAACAAATTACCTTAAAAGAGTTGTAATATTATTAGCATTGTATGTGACAAATTTAAAGATCCAGTCAATGAGTGAATTATGATGAGAATATACCAAATAATGCCGAAAAAAATAGGTGAGAGAATAAGAAAAATATCACTTCATGAAAAATAAAAAATTGTACCGCAAGTTGAGAAAAGTAAAAATATGCCACGGCGTATACTATACGTATGCCAAGCCAAGAAATTGATCATTTGTGTATCGCTCAGTTAGACTATTTTCTCTCTTTAATACAATTCAGAAGATATTTGGCCACTGATCCGAGGCCATCGGTGTTGGGCCGGAAATCATATATCGATGATATATTGATATCCGCCACATCGTGGACCTCCCTGTATGAAAAGGTGGAATGATCGTTAGATGTGTAATTAATCGATCAGTGTGGCTAAAAGTTTTTGGAAACGTCGTAAGATGGGTCAACGGTTTCACTTGCAGGATAAAAAGCTCATCTTAAATATTAGAAATCGCTATTGCGATCGATGCAGTCATTTTTTGGAAGTACGAACAATTACAGTCGATGTATTGAGTTTATGCATCAGCGCTGTATGAGTTACGGAAACGAGTTTCCACGAGATTGGTCGCCTGGACAATGTGAATCTATTGACCTCTACTGTCGACGATAACGAAGCTCACACATTCCCAAAGATATCATCGCGATCCAGATCAAGCTCCTAATGAAAGGGCGATATAACTGGGGGCAATCCAGATCATACCCCTATTGAGGAGAGCAACGTGATTAAAAAGGTCGGGCACGCTGGTAAAGAGCAATGATCGCGTTCACTATGCTGAAAGATAAGATCGTCAATATCCTAATCCTCAGGCATTTTGGTCCAGATTGGCCTCCAGTGATTGTCGTTTACGCTAGTAAATAGGCTGTCTCGGCAAAGCATTTGCTGCAAAGGTCTGTTGGCACATCTTGGTCGGTAGCATTTACAAGCCGAATGCTGAAACCGAACGAGATCAATTATAAGATGATAGAGAAAAAGGTGATAGCTCTCCTCCGAATTCTAGACATATGCTATTCCATGCTGCTTTTGCGAGAGATCAAGGTTTTAACGCGTTATCTAACGTTGGCCGGGTTGGTAAAATCCTCGGATCTCAATGGCAGATCGGAGACGAGTTTGAGGTGAAAAAGATTATGAATGTGCGATCCGGACGAAAGACCTGCTATGGTCGAGTACATGCAATAGAAAGAATACAGCGATCCATTCGACCGACTAAAGTCTTCATGAATGTGCCATCCAGAGATATCCCACGCTTATTGTATACGCCTGAAGCATTTCTCGGAAAATGATACTCAACATTTTCCGAGATATATGTTGTGCTGTTCTCATGAACTGCTCTATAACCTCCTTGGTAGCAGCAGTGCGTGCGTTAACCTCTGCTAGCTGGCGTAGCAGTGACCGCCTCGGAATAGGTTTTCCTAGTCTAACCCGTGCCGAAACATCCGCAATCAGCACCCCTTCTACGTTGGAGTGGTGATATGTCATCATTGCTGCCCTCTGTATTCCTGGTGTGGTACATGCGAGGAACGTAGGGGGCCCAGAAAGTTCCAGCCGTCTCTTCACATAGGCTGTAAGTGCCTCGCATTCCTCTGCCAACATCTGCCTCAGAGCCGTGTTCTCGTGTAGCGGATAATCCCTCGTCACAATCTCGTACAACCTCTTCATCGTCGCCTCTGCAGCTGCTGCCTCTTCGTCCTGTTCCGTGCGCACTTCCAGACGTCGAGCTGTTGCCTCATGTGTCCATGCCGCAGGCAGGGCTACCCCTGCGTCAGAGTTTGTGGTGTGGTCCACACTGTCCTCCGCTTTAGTTTCTTTGACCTCCACGAGTCGACTAGCCGCCGCCGCCTGCTTTGAAAGACTCGGAGCGACTAAGGCTGACCTGGGGAGGGGGGCGTCCGGCCCGGGAGGAGCCGTCGCCGCCACTCATTCGTACTCTAGAGGTCAAACGCTTGGTCAAAAAAGCCGATTTCAAATCGCTGCGTTCGTGCTGCAGCAATTTGAAAAGTAACCAGCTCTTCCATGCAACGCTGACGAACATTGGATTTGTGCAATTCATTACAGACACATGTTTGTACTTTAAGTCAGACCTACCTATGTGGATGATCTCTTGGTGACCGGGACCATTAAGCAGCGTGTTGATGTTTTCCTTACGCAGATGGCATGCCTTGAGCTGAAGGATTTTGAACTTGCTGAGAAATTTTTGGAATGCCAGTAAAATACGATTCCGAGTCGGGTTACAAGATTTGATCAAGAACCAACTATCATTGAGTTGCTGTCCAAGCATGGGCTCGATAAAGCGAACTCAGTGCGAGCTCCAATAGTAGGAGACCTTTTGGATGACGATCAGTCTGTAAGAGGGTCGCTACTGCCGGCAAATTGGCCTGGTACACCTAAGCGCCCGACCATCAAGACATTTCAGCCACTGCTTGGAAGTTTGCTTTAGATTGCTTGCTGCACGAGACCGGACATACCTTTTGCTGTTCACCATGCTTCTCGGCGTGCGCACGCGCCAACCATCGGAAATTTAAAGTTGGCGAGACGTATTCTGCGCTACTTGGCTGGAAGTGCTGTTCTCAAATTGTCCATGAACTGCGACGGCGGCCCAAATTTACCGCTACGCATCGAGTCTTTCACTGATGCTGATTTTGCTGGAGACAAGCGAGACAGAAAGTCCATGAGTGGCGGAATAGTTCGGATCAATGGAATGATCGTGGGTTGGCATTGTAAGAAGCAAACGGCAGTGGCGTTGTCGACTGCTGAGTCGGAAAATGTGGCTGCGTCCATTGGCGCCTAAGAGCTTCTCGGTTTAAAAGAGTTGGTGGGAGAAATTGGATTTCAGGTTGCGCTTCCCATGGTCATGAAAATGGACAACCAAGCTGCTATCAAACAAGTGGACAATGAAGCAAGCTTAAGCCGGACAAATCGTGTGGACGTTCGTCTCAAGTTTATTGGTGATTACTACAAGAAAGGCACAATCAAACCGACGTACGTGACTACGAACGACATGCTGGCTGATATCCTGACCAAGCCGGTCACGGTTGAACTCATTGAAGAGAAACCTAAATACCTCCCTATGTCCTCGTAGAGGACACCTTGGGTCATGATATCAATCATGCTCCAGAGGACCAACAGCCGACGGTGAAAACCGAGAGGCTAAGGTCCCCGAAACAACAAGAATCAAAAATCGCTCAGTCCAAGCCGAGAAAGTTCAGGATGAAGGCGCCAGGTGACACCAAGTCGGTAGACCCCGAGACGTCAAGACCGTCAACCTGGTCGGACGCTGATGTAACGATGGCCTACCATCGACGCAAGCTTGATGCATTTTTGAAAAGCCCCGTCACGAAGACCCTCGAGATCCGGCTGCTTGGAAAGCTCAGTGGACAGGTGTCGACCCTGCCAAGGCTGCGGACGGTAACAGACGCGATCACTGCGCTAGTCACCCTCCTTCGAGAAGCAGGCATGGTCGCGGGGAAGTTCGAGCCGGAAGACTTGTTTGCCCTGGGGTTCAACAGCATCAAGACAACGTTAGAGAAACTCCGCAAGTATTTGAGGATCCTCGTCGGAATACCCCCTTGCAAATTGCGACTTACCCGCGGCTAACGTGAAGGAAACGTCGAGAGATAGCCAGATGACGCTCCAAGACATCGAAAGTCCACTTTCAAACGCAAGAGGCGACCTGGGACCCACGGTTGATGCAAGATCAACCGCGAGAAACCCTGCCGACATGTGCTCAGGTTGCGGCTGGGCAGTCGTCACAAGGGTCATCTGCTACTAGCCACGTAAGCAGGATGCCACTGGGACCGACAGGTGCGGCGTTACTCCAGGCCTGAGCGAGGGACGCGGAGCGGGAACAGCGAGCTCACGAAACGGCGATGCGTGGACAACCAATGGAAAACCGGGCTCCTGATAGGTTGAATTTTCGGCCAATAGAAAATTAGCAAGGAAGAACACTGGACTTTACCCCGCCACGTGGCGAAGATGCCGGGGGGGAAGCACCTACCAACCTGATAGACAATCTGCAGACATACTTCGATGCGGCGATGGCAAGATTTCTTCAAGAGCGCCAAGTATCACAGACACACCCCAACTGAGGAACGGCCAGAGGGAGACAGGGGGCGCAAATGACGGCAGCAAAAAAACAGCCCGAGTTCAGGTGTACAAGTCTCGGCACGTCATACGACGCCTGACGTAGAAATGGAGTCGGTCAGCTCATGCGAGTACGATCCAGATGACATGGACCTTGAAGGACCTCTGGCAAGGATGGCTAATGCCACAGTGGGACAGGCACCCAACGTGGTCCCCCACATCAAACTCTCAGCGACCTCAGACCTCAAGGAGTTCCAAGCCCAATCGTGATTATTGCGAAGAAGAATGGGGTGGACATCAGGTTGTGCATCGACTATCGGTTGGTGAATGACTTAATCCAACTCATGGTCTACCCTATGCCTCTGATTAACGAGTTATTGGAGGATCTGGATGGAGCATTGTAGTATTGTTCTCTTGACATGGCGAGTGGTTTTTGGATCGTCGGTATGACCGAAAGGGCGAGACGGATCTCGGCCTTCGTCACCCCGCTGGGATTATTTGAATGGCTTCGGATGCCATTTGGGCTCAAGAATGCACCTCAGATATATCAGCGACTGTTGGATAATGCTTGATATGGTTTTTTACGAATTTCTCAAGGGACCAATTCAGATGAATCAGAAAATCTGTTCGCGATGGGGGAACCAGATGTAAAGTCGGGTCACTCGATATTGGGTCGACGGTCATATATAGACGACATTCTAATTCCCGCCGAATCGTGGGATATGTTATGCAAGAAGGTGGAGCGGCTGTTAGACGTGTGCGACTATTGGAATTTTTCGATCAGCGCGATCAGCGCGATCAAGAGCTCGTGGGGCTGTCGGAAAGTCGACTACCTCGGACATTGAGTATCTAGAGGGGGACTAGAGGCCCACTCGAAGGACCTTCAATCTTGTGTCGACCTACCCTTGCCGGCGACACTGAAAGCTATGCAATCATTTCTTGGAAGTCTGAACTATTATAGTAGGTTCATTGAGGACTATGCCGTGTACGCGTCGATTCTCTGCGAATTGAGAGAGGTGGATTTCCACGCATGGCGGTGCAAGTTAGAGATTAACGGCAGTGCGACGACCAAGGAGGAAGACGAGGAGAAATGGTCCCGAGTCCAAGTAGCTTTCGCCATGCTCAAGAATAAGATTGCTACAGCGCCCATGCTGCGACATTTCGACCCGGCCAAACAAGCAGTGATTATCGTCTATGCGAGTGAATAGGCCATCTCGGCGTCATTGGTACAAAATCACGAAGGCCTACTTATGCCGGTAACCTTTACAAGCCGGACCCTCAAGACGAATGAATTGAACTACAGTACCGTGGAGAAAGAAGTGTTAGCATTATTGCGGATACTGGAAACTTGTTTTACGATGTTGGTCACCCGACCCTCAAAGTCCTGACGAGACATTTGACATTGGCATGGTTAGTCAGATCTTCCGGGTTGCAGGGACGCCTGGGAAACTGGGCCGCCCTCTTGTCTCAGTGGACTTTAGAGATCGTAAAGTGTAAGAAAGGCGAAGACCAGGTGTTGGGGGCGTTGGTGGCCAGTATTAACCCTCGAGAAACTGTGGACTCGATTTTGTCGTCAATTGCTCCTAAGAAGCAGGCAAGACAAACGATCGACCTACCTACGCCCACAGTGGAACCCGACGAAGAACTGTATGTAATGAGTTTTGATGGGTCGGCTCGTGTGAAACAAGAAGGTGGAACCTGTAGCGCTATTATATGGAGACTTCTTACATGGACTATAGTCGAGGCTGCCTCGAAGCACCTCGCTGTGTCTACAGTGAATGAGGCTGAATATGAGGGCGTGTTGCTGGGTTTTGAACTGTTGGAGCCTCTGGAGCGACGGCGACTGATCATCTGTGGGGACTCCAATTTGGTCGTACGACAGATGCGTGGGGAGATCGATTGTAAGGCCTCAGGTCTATCCCCGTTACGAGCAAAGACTTTGCTCGAATTTTTTTATAAATATAATTAACGGAAAAAATGGTAATTGTTTATACCTTTACGCTAGTAAATTGTTTAGTCGTGGCCTTCCCACGGAGTCCTACATGTGAAACGCGACTGGAATCAGAGCGCAGACCAGTTGGCCAGCATAGCTTTACACCAGCAGAAGGGGATCGATTCACCCCGTTACAGGTCGCCCCAGTCGCCCTTCAAGTACTGTAAGGAGCGTGAGGAAGTGCTCTTATTTATAACGTAAATATAACTGTTTATTTTTGGTCTTTGGTTATAATTCGCAGTAAGTGCGAATATGTTCCCTAGCTCATGGGAACCACTCAAATATAGACCTATTTATTATTGGCTATTTATTGGGTCTGGCACCCCAATAATAAACCAATAATAAATAGACGTGCAGTATCCGCTAATCGGATACTGCCTACCTACTTATGTAATTATGTATTAAAACCTATATCAGCTAATGTAATAGGTTGCCCCATTACACGACCTGTCTGTGGAATCTGCTCGATCATGCAGTAAGATATCCGGAGACTACGAGATAAAGTGAAGAAGGACTACTAGTTTACTGCCCCAGCCAGAGAACCGAAGGAGACGACCGAGATGTGACAGCCAGATTGGTGATACCCGAAAGTCTCCAGACTGACTTTCTTCATCATTATCATACGAGTTTGGAAGGCGGTCACCAAGGAATCGGACGTACTTACCATCGTATACGGCGGTATTGCCATTGGAGAGGTTTGTTTCGGAGTGTACAGAGATACGTGGGTCTTTGCATGGATTGTGAGACTGGAAAGAGGGGACCTACCTTACAAGGGAAGACTCCGGGAAATGTCGAAGCGACGTATCCTTTCCAAATCGTAGCAATGGACCACATTCCCTCTCTTCCTAAGTCGCACAAGGGAAATACAGAACTAACGATCTGGGTCGATTTGTTCACCGGATATGTGATGGCCAAGGCTAGTGCTTCACGAACGGCCCAGACGGTTGCCGAGGGATACGAAGAATGTGTTTTTCGCCGTTTCAGTGCTAGTGAGGCGATCCGCCACGATCGTGAACCGGGTTTATGTCGGACTTCTTTCGGGCGTTTAGTCGCATGGTGGGCCAACGTCAGCAAGCGACTATGGCCTACTGACCTCAGGCGAACGGTACTGCGGAGAGGATGGTTCAAACCCTGACTATGTCTATCAAGATGTATGTCTCCAACGTAGGACAGCGGGACTGGGACGAGTATGCGGAACGAGACACCATTTTATTTGGTCCATGGTTGAGATGCTAGAACCACCCTCGAAGCTACGTTACCGGTAGTGAGTACCCGACGCCGAGAGTCAGGTCCTCGAAGATGGAGATATCGTATTCAGAGCCACTATCAGCGGGCAAGAGCACAAGTGAACGAAAATCTGCGGGCAGCGAGTCAAGCCCGGGTGCAAGCACACAACGAAGGAGTGGTCGACCATAAAATTCAACCAGGGACCCAAGTATGGCTTTACCTGGACCGAGTGAAAGAAGGGTACGCCAAGAAACTGGCCCACCTTTGGCATGGACCTTTCCGAGTTTTGGATTTAATTGGAGATCACGCGGCGCGCCTGGAAATACGAGGTACGGAGTATACATTATTCCCGATCGTACATATTTCCAAGCTCAAGAAGATCAAGGAGTTCCCCGATCGACCAAGTAGCGCATTAGCGATGGATAGAACGGACCGGGTCGACTTTGATGAATGTTTGCTACCGGAAGATAGTTGGGCGCGAGAACTGGAGGAAGGTGAATATGAAGTCGAGGAAATTCTGGAACGTCGTACAGGCAAGAAGACTCGATATGGGCGACAACAGCGAGAATTTCTCGTCCGTTGAAAGAGACATGCGGATCCCTCGTGGGTAGATGAAGTGGATTTGAATTGTGGGGCCTTACTCCGAGACTTGGAGCGTAAGGAGACGAGCCAGAACCGTTTCGAAGTGATGCAGAGTCATGAGAATTAGCAACGTGCGCCGGAGTCCTTGGGTGGTAGATCTTGGTCCCTCAAGAGTGAAACCTAATGTATCGAAGAAAGAAAAACTGACATGGCTACCAAAGGCAGAGGAAAGCATGACAAGAGGATGGAAATGTGGGCGAACACACAAAGTCAGCGTCAAAGAGAATGGAAGCATGTATACTCAAGTGGGGGAGACCTAAGAGGATGGACCAAACTTGTTCTGAATGCGAGGGATCAAGGTCCCAGGATGAGGCTCCGATGACGTTCGATATTGAGTGAGCCAGGGCCATGTGGAGTCGGACACCTGAAGGGCTTCCAACAGGTCGACTGGATCTGATCCCTCCTCACGGCCGGGAAACCAATACACCACACAGCGAGGTCGAGGGAGGTGTCTGAAGAAAGAATCCAGGAGGATGTCGAGATCACATCGGCCATCACTAATTCCCTTGAAGACCAAGTCGATCACGTCCCGCCACGCCCGAATCGCCCGACCTCGACGCTTCTTCCGTGCGTTGTAGTAAGGCGCGAGGAAGGTATTCGCGCGCGCTTGGTCTTTGGAGATCCACAAGCAGTGGGTCGCCTCCCAAAGTGCTTGGCTGTGGTCTTCGTCGAAACGTGTGTATGCCGCGGCCAACCCAGCGAACCAGCCCACCGGTTGGAAGGACACGGACGGAAGCGGGACTTCGGCTGATATTCAAGGTTTAGTGACCAGCAGGCTCTTGATTATGGGGGAGTTGATCAGTGAAGACTTCCACTTGGGGGGACGGTCGACGTTCCCGTCCGGTGGATCGAACCACCCCCACGGCAACTTCAGATGGTCGACCAAATCGTTGGGGCTCATCGTGCTGACACACCAGGAGTTAACAAGGTCGACTGACCAAGGCGCCACTTCCGCGGCAGAAAGGTTCTCACCCGCATGTACCCAGGGATGATGGCATCCTTAGGAAGCAAGTATGGGTCATCTTGAATTAATTTGTCGCCCGCAACCGTAGTAGCAGCCTTCTTCCCGGAGACCGACTCGGTCTCTAAGTCGGAGGACTCGAACATCGCTCGTTTTAATGAGCAGCTTGGGGTTGAGGCCGGCCCCGCGGAAGAGATGGCCGGCGGCGGAGGAACCGAGGAACTCTTGGACGCGGGACGTCGACCGGAAGACTGCGACTTGGCCAGGGCCGCCCGGACCACCTCGCTGTCACTGCTTGAGCCGTCATCGGAGGGTCCCAGCACGATTGGGGAGGAGGTACCGCCAGAAGCTCCTGACTTAAACACCGAGGAAGCCGGGATGTTTCACGCGCCGGACTTGAGAAACTTGAGCGACTTGGCGGATACGCAGGAAGACCTTCGCCGTAGTCGCTTGCCGGAGACAGGGAGCAACGGTCGACCTCCCAAGGCATGATCTTTCAGGGAGCTAATGTCTTCAGTCGGTCCCCCCAAATGGACCTGCAACCGCGGAAGAGGCCGCCAGAGGATGAACCAGACCCTTGAGAGGCCCACAGGAGAAGTCAGCATGACCCAACTTCGCCGCAAGGAGAGAATACCGACTCTAACGATAGTCGACCTGCCACCGCAAATGTTCGGCCAGCGCCGTCTCGTGCTGAAGATCCTCGCGGAGCTGGACCAAGAGACTGGAGCTGTCACGTAGCTCTTTCTCGAGGCGCTCACACCTGGCCGTCCAGTAGGCGGCGGAAGGGGAGACTAGAGCTAGCCGACCTTCGCAAGCCTCAACACGGCGGGCCTGCGCAGCCACGCCGACCTGCAGGTCACACAGGGCTCGGTGTATACCAGCGAGGTTGGCCAGCGTGGCAGACGAATCATCAACTGGGTCGGCCAGCGTGGAAGAAGCACCAGGTGGGTCGGTTAAGGTGGGAGCAGAAGCAACTGGTGGGTCCTCGTTGCAGGCAGCCTCGGGCCGGGCTCACAATCGACTGTGCCGGCACGAATAAGTCGTGGAGATGTTTGACCAGAGGCGCGGGGACGACCGAGGCCAGTTCTTCGAGCGGTGGGTCTGACCCGGGTGAAGATATTTCTGGAATGACACAAATTAGACGAGGACCACCCAACACAGAGCAAGCAGAAGGACTTACGCGATTTACGCGGTGAAGACATGCGCGTGCTCAAAACGCTGTACGTCTGAGCAAGTGCAGGGGGCGGCTGTGGTGAAGCGCTTTTCAAAAGTGTTGGACCTAGGGCCCAGTGGATTGAAGGAACAAGGGACTGCGCACCAGGGAAAGGGTACCGGAGAGAAAGGGGTCCACGGAGGCGAAACCACCCTTGGATGAGAAGAATTTGCAGGACCAACGGGAAGATCATTGCCAGGGTACCGGTTAAACGGTACTGAAAGGAGTCGACCACGGTCCCTCATTGGTAGACCTCGGCCTCTCAGGGTCGACCGCAGCCCCTCATGGAAGACCTCGGTTCTTCAAGGGTCGACCTCGATCTCTCATCGGTAGACCTCGGCCCCTCAAGGTCAAGCTACTCCTGGCCAGTCAGAAATAAAGAATCAGGACATAAGGCAAGGATAGAGCAAAGAAGTTAAAGGATAGGACTATATTAAAGACTACTCAATTTGCAATCTACGTGGCACGACTTCGTCGCGCTTACAGGAACTTGTTAAGTCTGCTCGCCTGTTCCGGGGAATGGATACACTTTGGCCCCCCGTTGAAGACAGTCGCGTAGCAAGACCCAAGTGCGAATAGAACCTCAGGAAGTATTTGGCCTGTGGGTTCGTCTCGAGTAGCACCCCCCAAAGATCCGCTATCGGAAGCGGCCTCTCCCACCTAGTGTTTAGGGAGCAAAGTAAAGGCCAGGTGGTTAACACCCCTGATACAACTAAGGAAAAGGCCAGGGGCGACAAGCTCCCTGAAGAATCTGGTTATAAGTCCACTCTCGACCAGGTCGATCGAGTGGCCACCTACTGGATCACCGAGTGAAGCATATCCACTCGGGGCCCCCAGGTCTTCCTCTTTCAAGGCCGACATCTACATCCTCACCCTTTTTCCAGTTAGCGGGGCATACGTCGCCGTGCTCTTCATGGAACTGAAAGAGGAGTGCGACCCGCCAGCCGACGGGTACACAAGGTGAGAAAAAGTCCATACGCGGCGTCGGAGTACCCCTTCCGTAAGTCGGCAGTCCGGCACAGTGAGTGGTTTGGGGTCTCATCACACAGTTTTAGAAGCCCACTCCACCACATGTGCTACGGCTGTAGAGAAAGAGAGCACATGCAACGTTCTTGCCCGAACGAACCATGTGCCTATCCAAAAGATTGAAGTCTAGATTACAGTCATCTGTACACTCATGTACGACGTGCGCCATGTCGGGCACAGCGAGTTCGTTGGAATGCTCTCCAGACACGGCTGGACGAGATTATACGTCGGCCACGACATTTGACCGTCCTTTAACATGATGTAAGACAAAGTCGAACTGGGAAAAGAACGTCAACATACGTGCCATCTTTAAAGACACTTTTAATTAATTGATGGAGCATCCACTCCACGCTGAATTGTCGGTATAGACTAAAGAGTGTCTTCCGTGGAGATACGGACACCATTTTTCTAAAGCAGTCTTGATAGCTAACAGCTCTTTCGCGTGAGCTGGCCATTTTAATTTATGGGGGCTCAGATGTTTTGAATAAAACGCAATGGCGTGGTCATAGTCGTCGATACGTTGCGAAAGAACACCCATGCAGAATCCAGAAGTATCCATTGTTACGATGAAAGGTTAAATAAAGTCCGGCAACTTCAGAGTCGGTTGCGAGTTTCAATGCGTTAAACGCTTTTTGATGATCCTCCCCTCAGTTCCATTGAGTATCTTGCTTGGTTAATATTTGGAAGATGACGTGATATCCTTGCAAAACTGCAGATGAATCGACGGTAATATCCAGCCAGCTCCAGAAAACTCAGCAACTCTTTGCGGCATGTCGGCGCTTGGAACGTTGCGATACTATCTGTTTTCCTTGGGTCGACGCGCAGACCATTCTCGGAAACCATATGTCCTAAGAATGCAATTTCCTTACAACCAAATGCACATTTGGCGAGTCGTAAAGCTGCTCCTTGTGCAAGACTTCGCATACCTGCGCCATCGTGGCTGGCGTGGTCCTCCATTGTATAGGAGAAGATACATATGTCGTCGAGAACACGACAACAATTTTTCCTAACTTATCAAACAACGTTCGCATAAGACGTGACCAGACTCCAGGCATTCCTGATAAATCCATTAGTGCTACACACCATTGATACGTTTCTTTTGAGTTCTGAAAGCCGTATAGGATCAACTAAGTGGTAAAACTACCATTTGATGGTACCCTTGTGCAAGATCCAGAAGCGTGAAATATTGCATCCAGTTATGCGGTCGAATGGTTCTTCGATCAATGGCAAAGGTATTTTTTCCACAACGGACATGTTATTAGCATGGCAGTAGTCAATCACCCATCAAATGGGATCTTCAAATTTTCGCTTCGGAGCCATTCGGCACGTTTTGAGAACTTTCTGGTTGCGGGACTTTATTTGGATCTCAAAAATATTTGAGACCTATACTTTAATCCATCCTATTCGTATATCCTCTTCAACAAATTACTGCAGTGCGTCCTGCTCAGCCTTCGAAGACGGAAGGGAGCACGGGAGCTCGGCATCGCAACAGGTTTTATTTGCAGCTCGAAGTTACTGATCGCGTTAAAGGCATTTCATTCGGGTGTTGTTGTGGAAATACGTCCTTGTACTCGTCCAGAATTGGTTTCAACTCCTGCGGAATTTCCAATTGTTCTACGTTTGTCACTTTCAATTGATACATCTTCTCATAGGCTTCACTTTTCATCCTTTCTTGAAGGTCGGACCATCCACGTCTTCGAATTTCGTGTGGGCTGCAACTTCAACCTGTTGCGTAGGCCAATGTATCTGTGGGTTTTGCTTGGTGAACCATGGTTGATCAATATCAAGTCATGTGTATCCGGCAGGTTCCATTCCGTGAACTGCACTTCAAACCTTCTATACGAATGGTATTTTCCACCGTCTTCGTGGGCTGACTCAATGTCCACGTTCCATCAAAACGACGCGCTTGTGCCTTCTGCGCGCTAAGCACTTTTGATGCCAGACCGGGTTTCATCAGGTTTGTTGACGCACCAGAGTCGATCAAAATCTTGACTGATTTGTCTCCAATGACACCAACACGCACTAGTAGTCGACTCTGAGCTGGCATGTCCGATCCAAAGCTGCTTGATTCCAAGCCAATCCGTTTACCTCTGTCGTTAGACCTCCACGGCATTGATCGTGACACGATCGTAAACAAGTGTTTCTTGTCCGTCCTCGCCGCTGTCCACATTGTTGACATGCGGCCGATAGTTCCAGCCTGAACGATTGTTTCCTCTATCACTACGTGTTCGGCGATGATAACACTGTGCGGAGTGGTGATTTGAATTACCGCACTTAAAGCACAAATTTTGGCGGCAACTGCTAATGTCCGTTGGCTCTGGACCATTGTTCGATCGATATCGACGACTGTTTTTGTACGACCTGTATCTTGGTCTATCGTGCGAGGTTGCTTGGGAATATCTCGGCGGATTAGAGCGGTCAAAGTCCAGGGCAACAGTAATAGCTTCGGACAGCGTTGTACAGCGATGGTACTGAACCTCTTCCCGCGTACGACCTGTAAGTCCACGTAGGAAGTACATGATCTGGCCCAGCTCGCCCATTTCTCGGACTTGAGTGACTACGTGGCAAAACTTGCCCACATAATAATCAGGGAGATCTTTGCAATCGTGCGCTCTCATATTGTTCATATCGTCGCGCAGACGCTCTTGCAAATCAGCAGGAACGAATTTACGTTCGACTTTGCTGAAGAAGTCGTCCACGTTTGCGACATGCTGTTTTTGCATCACATACCACTGAGCGGCTCCGTGCTTCAGTGTCCCACTTAAGACGGCGAGTATTCTTCGAGAAAATATCTGGCTCTTCCAGTCCACTCCTCTTGCAAAGAAATACTGCTCCACTTGCTCCTTGTAGAGTTGGAATGATTCGTCCAATCTACCCCCATACGTCGGAAGCTTCACACCCTACTACCTTGATTTCCGATAGCTGTTTCGACTTTGAAATTGCTCGAGTAACTGCGCTTGTTTTTCCATAGTCGCAACTATAGTGCGCAACTGTGTATGCTGATCGGAGGTCATCAGGGTGGACATTATTGAACTAATGCAGCTATTAACTGATATTAGCGTTAGTTAAATGTACATCGTAAAGCGACATATGGTGTCGGTCTGGCTGTACACCGCCTCGTACTCCGTTCATCTCAATGTAGCGTTTGAAATTGAGCGATTGATCCATACTATCTCAGTTTGTCTCTTCATTTTTTGAATCATCATCGATTTTTTTTGCTTTTTGGCTTTTCAGCTGCAATCGAGTCTCTTCGACCTGTGATCGCTATACACACCACATATCAATTCCCCTTCGGGGCATTGATGACAAGAAAACAAAAAAGAAGGATCGAATACTCGATCTGGAAGAAAACCTCAACCCTCTCCTTAGGTCCTTACGGGGGACCTTTGTAGATCGCGATGCAAAACGCGATCCGCTGGATGAAAGTCATTCGGCAAAAACCGAGAGAAATTCATCTAAAAACACTTCAAAAATGTCGAAGAAGAAGAAGTCGAAGCCTTCAAGAGCGAAGATGAAGGCGCCTGGATCAGATCGCAAGAATACCAACAAAAACAGGTGTATCACGAAGAAAAGACGGAAGAATGACAACTGAATCAACTCAAATGGTGTTTTTATTGGACGCACTTAAGATCTGCCATCAAGGGATCCAGCTCCAAAATTTTATAGCCGAAGCTGCTTGGATCGCTACAGAGACCAATGTCAGCTCCCGTTCCGACGGCGAACCACTTAGAGACGATCCGTCATCTTATGGGGTTACTTTCAGATGCTGAATTCACCGCTGGAGCTTTTGACGCGCAGGTGCTGTTGGAGTGCAATCTCGATCAAGTGATTCATGCATAGCGATCGCTTTTTACAAAGCTCGCACGGCTTAATGGAGAATACAATTCAGCAGATCAGCCGATCCGACAGATCGCATATATGCCGAAAGACTATCACACTGGATCGACAGTATACGTCAGCGGACTCAGAGGTGGGGTTGGACGTTTCGATCAACATCCAGCGGATGTCACTTGGACTGGCTGCTGCAGCACACATACGTGAACGAATGGCACGATCAAGATTGAAGCACGATCGACAAATACACCTGCAGCGCAAGATATGCATGCGATTGGATTAGGTCGGCTGGACTCCTACTTTGAGGCAGCAATGAGAAAACAAACAAGATCAAGCTCGCCTGATCGCTAGTCGATCCGCGATCCCCAGGAATTCCCATCTCGTGTGTAGAAATGGTGCGACAGTAACCTCATATTGAGGAGGAAGGAGCCGAAAGCACGGCATTTGCAAGACCTATACCGACAATGCAGGACAATCGCTGATCGGCTGAACGTGGCCACTTGGCGACATCATCTTCGCCATTTTAATAAAATGGCGAATGCTCTGGCTAATATAGCGATGGACTCGAAGAAGAGCACTCAAATCAGCCAAGCGGACGTGGAGAGGCTCCCCCCACGGTGGACAAGCGTCAAGGAGGTATTACGAGGGGACCTAGGTCACTGGCTCAAAATGAATGGGGTAGCGCAAGTAGATCAGGCGCGCGGTGGTGATGGATAGTTATAAGGCACACCGCAGTAGTGTGCATGTGGTAGCACGTAGAAATACGTAGCTATCAAAGCGACGAGGGATGTGTAGGCCTTAGTCGGACGGACATTTTCGGGTCGTTAGGAAAATTAAATGACAGTAATCTACCAAAAAAAATGGAGGAGCTGGTGCCACAATCTTCCAGCCATAAAGGCTTCTTTTTAAACAAAGAGAAAGATCCTTGGCTATATCCACAGCATACTTGGATAGCTCTTCCGACGTAAAAATCATTCCTTGAGGAATATGCAGATGTATATATATCTCCATCTTCTTTAGCAGCTCGCACATAAGCACTTGGCACGTCGAAATGCCTAGCTGGTGTACGCCAAATCCACGCAACAGCCAAAATAGCCTTTGCACTTGTCATGTCAAACACCGCGGCAAAAGTCAGCAAAAAATTCACACCGAGCACCTACACGCAACAAGTCTTGCATTGTAACGTTCAATCTCTCCCTCACTGGTGCGTTTTTTCTTGTATACCCACTTAGTATGCAAACGGAGCACTCCAGGTTCGGTTTTGACCACTCTCCACCTATGATTTGCACGCAAGGATGTAAACTCTTCATAATTAGCGCGCTCCCATAAATCCTTGTCGGGACTGCGGATCGCCTCGCGATAATTCTTCGGATCGGGTCGGGCAGATGCACAAATTCAGATCGAAAAACCTGCGAGACGGAAGCGACTACTGCGTTCACCACATCACCAGATACTGGCGAGTGGTCCATCTGAACGGCAGTTGTGACTGCGTTTACGAGTACGTACGATGGTTTAAATTAATGGAATTACCCATGTCCGCCTCCGCTTTCCGCAAAGATTTTTTCGGTGCACGCTGAGACTGACGAAACGCATTGCCCATAAGTTCACCACGCAATTCATCCGTGCGCATCGCAGATGGACTTCCTAGCTGTCCACTTCGAGTCGCCAAAACCACTTGACGATCGACACTAGCGTACTGACCTTGGCGCGTGCGCGCTAGCTCCTCCAATTCGTTCTCGATCTCGTTACTCAAGACCTCCTCCAATTGTTTATTGTCCTCGTCAGTGAGGGTCGTGACTTGACGGACGTGGCGTGTCGTGATGACAGAGCAATCACGTGGAAGCCAAACGCGAAATCATTTCGTCTCATCGCTCTTTCCAACAATAACTCTAACCTCGGAGCGCTGCTTCAGCGAATTCTTTTCAGGATCACGGTACGCTTCACATTGCGACCCAAAAACGACAATATCCACTAGACTTGGCGACTTTCCAGTCAACATCTCGATTGGGGACGCCCGCTTGGGGTTGGAACGGGTTGGCATTCTGTTAAGAACGTATGCCGCATATTCGGCTGCATCACTCCAAAAAGAAAGTGGTAGATCACACGAAAATATTTACAGCGAACCATATTCATTACCGTCCGGTGCATGCGTTCCGCCTTTCCATTTCCAGCCTGGTTTCCAGCCTCCGTAATTTGCCGTGCAACTCCAGTGTTACAACAAAACAAATCAACATTCTTGTATTCTCCGCCACCATGTACGGAGCACATGCACTCGGCAATCGTAACGTTTCTCAAAATAGGCCAAAAAATGCTCAAACTTTTTTGCAGCTTGTCCTTCGATTTAGCAAGAAAGACACGACAATAGTTGGTCTTGTGATCCACAAAATTGACCAGATACCTGTTGCCTCTGCGGTTTCGCGGTGTAATCGGACCTTGAGGTCGCTACAAATCACTGCTCCAACGCGATCCGTCGGTGCACTCGCACTAGCGTCTTTTGTCGGCTGAGCGGCCCGTGTCTGGTTTCCTTGAGCACACGGTAAGCAATGCGTTGCTGTGTATCCGTCAACTCAATTCCAGAGCGTGGCGTACGCGCTAGAAGCTCAATCGTGTCGAAATTGAGATGACCAAAACGCTTGTGGAAGTACATCAGCGTAACCCTTCTGGTACCGGTTTCCATACTCAACAGTAGCTACACCGCTCATCACAATATCACCAATACCATGTTGGTCCTTGTTTGCTACAGCTCGATCCACAATCATCACTTGATTATTCATCGTAACGAAAAAAATACAGATCCATTCTTTAAGACAGCATGTCTTCCATTGGACTGTCCTAGCAAACACGGCCATATGACACCAAATTTCTTGTCAGTTGCGGCGAATTATAAACACACGACAACTCAATCTCAGTGTCCACACCATCAACATATGTGTGCAAGGGCGCTCTACCGCTTTTAGTAACTTGTAATTGTGTGCCATTCGGTTGTCGAACAACTTCACTGTTTGCACAGCGTTCATCCTTGGTCAACATTGACACATCACGAACCAAATGACAGCTTGCTCCAGTGTTAAGAATCCAATCATCGTCGTTCAAATCATCACAATCGGTTGCAGCAAATGCCCACTTGTTACCTTCGCTTGGTGCAAGGCTCTTCTTGGATTCAGTCTCTTTTCTTCTTCCTTTCTTTCTACAATAGCGCGCAATGTGGCCAGTTTGGTTGCATTTGTGACATCGTCTCGTATCGGTAACTGCATTGACCAGCTCACGTGACAGCCTTGGAGTTCTCTGCGGGTGCCAGTGTGACGATCACGCACTGTCTCATCCTCCAGTCCTTGGATGAACGAAACAATCTCTTCAGCGTGAGTCAAGTAGTCCGTGCGGTACCGGTTGTATTGCCCGATAATTAATGCTTGAGATTCGGGTTGGGCGTACTTCACAATGTTTTACAAAATTAATTCTTCACTCGAGTTCATTGCCTCCTCAGAGCCACCAGATAAAGCAAGTGGTCATTCCACATCCGACCTTTATTCTTTCTTTCAGCAAACAACTTGATAGTGTGTTGCTTGGAAAAGAAAATGCGATATGCATCCACCATCTTGTCTATAACAAATCCAAGAGTCGGTGACACTTTCCACCAACTGTGTACACGCTGATTAAAATATTTCGCAGCCTTTCCGCAAAGAAATTCTCTAAATCGAGACACCTTATACTCCTCCGGCCAGCGTAAACCACACGCTCGCTCAGCCAAGTCAATCTTGACTAGCAACAGCTGACCCAATTGCACAAATCCAGCTCCAAGTCCCTTGTATACTTCGGATCCATCGAAACGCTCAATACTTCTCTTGCCTTCACTTAAATTCGGGACCTTGATAGTTTGGGTCCAATTCGCCGACCTCATGTATTCCCATAGGTCTTTCGTCAGCACGTAACTCCAGCTGTTCTTGTAGGCACAAATTCATCTCCTTTTGACG
The DNA here is from genome assembly GCA_011800735.1 of Peronospora destructor. Lineage (NCBI taxonomy): Eukaryota > Oomycota > Peronosporomycetes > Peronosporales > Peronosporaceae > Peronospora > Peronospora destructor. Next base: position 1,350,687 of record WBRY01000004.1, on the reverse strand, counting down.
CCGTAGCTCCTCTCGAAGCTCCTCTGCCCCTTGGCGCAACTCAGCAGCCCCTTGGTGCAACTCATGCTGGAACTGGTGCTGCATACGCTGGCGTTCATACGCGAGCTGCTACTGGTACTTCACTTGAGCTTGCTCTTGCCACGCGCGCGCACCCGGACCATGTACTCCACTTCGCTTAGCAAAAAAACTTAATGTCTGTCCACCAATTCCAAGGTCCACTTTCACGTCTGGTCGTGGGGCCTGCCCCAACAACCCGAATCCACCTGCGTACAAATTACCAAATGGTGTCACTTGGCCTCCAGTATGGTACCGTCCAGGTCCCTAGCACTCTTTCTCCATTGAGTCCAAACGAGAAGAAATCCTAGCCAGCTCTGCCACGATGGTAAGGATTCCACACTTGACACGCCCCTTTCGCGAGCGTCCAAGTACTCCTCAGTGACGCTCCTTCCGCGAGCAGTCACCGGCTCTTCTTTTTCATACGCATCCCCTGCGTAGTCTGGTGTAGCGCCCTTAAACACTTCCTCATCCGCCATTGGGCTCATAACCTATTAAAACAAGGCTAGGAAGGTCTACAAAGATGTTTTCGAAGAGTGAGTTTTATTACCAACATTATCTGTGTCTTACCTGTCACCACCCTGATTTGCAGCTGCTCCTCGCTCCTGCGCGATGGAAGCATGAGATGTGCTCACCTTCCGTCTTTTCTGTCACCTGCAACACCAAAATATGCAAAAGACAATCCTGGAGAACGGCAATTTCCTAATGGCTTGGGACCTGGCGGTATTTCAGCCAGTAAAACACCGTTTTCCAACAGCAATATCCGCATGTTGTACTGCCAGTGCCAGATGTTGTCTTCACGAAGAGTTCAGTTGAAAGAGCAGGCATCGTGGAGGATCGAAAGTGGTGAGGAGCGAGGATTTTGCGGCTAGTAATCTGCTGGCTTGAAGGCAAATAAATAAAGGTGATTCAATTGATCATCACGGACAGTGCGTGCGCTGCGACGCACTGTCCGCTACCTACACTCGCTCACCATCCGCTTTGTAGTCCGTTACTACACCTGCTTAAATAGTCACATCCATGAGTCGCACAGCGACCTCTCAAGCGAATTACTGTACATATGACTACCGCACTTAAGACTACTGTACTTAGTGCTATAGTACTTAAGAGGAGGAGCAAGTAATACAATCCTGGCCAGATCCAGATCATACAAGATTCATGTATTCCAAAAAGCAAAGATTTTCTGAAGGAAGGACCCTATCCCTTCCATTGGAAAAAGATGATCAGCCGAATTTGCTCGTGAGCAAGAACCTCTCGCAATTATGCACGCTCTAAAAGCATGGCGTATGTACTTGCTTGATCGTCCGTTCGTTGTGGAAACGGACTGCAAGAGTATCGAAGCAATCTTGATGCAGAAGACTACGAATGAAAGTGTTGCACGAAGGTTCAACGAGGTGGCTGAATTTTCAGCTCAAGTGGATTCTTGGAAAACGAATGATGATGCAGACGCACTATTCAGAAACCTCGACTAGGTCGTGACTACAGTTTCACATATGCCCCAGTCGTTTCAGTTTCACTTCTTCGGGTATTCTACTCATGTGCCAAATAAGCTAGACTACGAAATGGAGCAATGTGATGTGGACACCGCTTTTCTCCATACGGTGAAGTTGAAGAGCGCGTATACATGGTAATTCTAGAAGTTCTCGATGTCAATGACACGAAGGATATTCTGTATTAGCTTAATAAAGCACTCTACGGTCTTAAGCAATTACCAGCGATGTGGCACAAGCAAAATTGGAAGGCATTTCTCAAGCGAGGTTTTTGGTCCGAACCGTGCATTTTCATGCCTTCTGTAAGTGCCGGCAAACTTATTTTCGTGGCATTATATCGCGATGACATACTGATCGCAGCTTCGACCAAGCAGCTGGTACAGCAAGTCATTAGAAGTCTCAAAGAAGAGTTTTGACTTGGTGCTGCACGTATTATGATAGAATTGGAACCCGTTGCGATTGCTTACGTAAGCTTATGCATATTTCTCAGCGAAGATATAGTACGGACGTTATCGAACAATTTGGGCAGGCCCAAGCTAGTCGCCGCTGAATTTACGCGTAGTCTCTAGCAAGAAGAGGACGATTACGGCCTAAATACATCAATGCACCCATATAGATTATACCTCAGCATGGAAACGCGCCCGGACATTGTGTGTATGGTCAGAAAGCTAAGCAAGTACTCTAATCGACAAATGATGCAGCATTGAAGGGCCGATATTAAGGTTGTTTGTTATAACTGGCCAGTGCCTAGTCGGCTCATTACACTTTTCCTTTGATTGAGTTATGTAGTGGTCCCGCAGTGTTGGGGCATAAACAACAGACGTAAACAGTTGCACCTAGACGACTCTCCATATGCTTCTCAAACTTCCCCTCTGGTAAACCTTGATGCATCTATTACTATGCCAAAAGGCTTAAAGAAGATCGGAAGGTGTAGCACCACAGGTGATGATAGGTGGCCTTAAATTGCTCAAAAAATAGCAGCATAATCTTACGGGCTTTAATTTGACAGCAATGCTCAGCTTTGCGACTCCGACTGAGCTGCTGACATCAACGATCGCCGATCAATATTGGGAATTTGGTGATGTACAATGGCATCTTTGAGTCAAAGACGCAGAAAAGCGTTGCATCAAGCACTGCAAAAGCGGAATATGTTGCGCTCTCAATATGCACCCAAGAAACGATTTTGGCACGTACACTGCTAAAGGAAATAGGCGTCAAGCACCTAAAGGCAGCAACAGTTTGTCAACAACCAAGCAGCAATCAACATGATCCTACAGTCGGCGTTGCAAACATATCGAGCTGAGACTTCTGACCAAGCCGCTTGCATCGCCACAGTTTGCTTAATAGTGGATAAGACCTTATTGAGGGTTACCTGTACAATCCGGACTTCAAGGCGTAGTACATATAAATCATGTAGTAAGCAGTAAGATCCTAAATCAATTACTTTCGAATCTTTTAAAATACTGAGCAAGTGTTCTACCTCGCTACCTCGCTCTCTCCGCTATCCTCGCTCTCTTGCTCCGCTCCGTGCTCACAATTCAACAGACCTATATCCATCTTTCGTCTTAGGGGGAGTGTTGAATTAAAAGTCGAGGATGTAGAAGATGGTGAGATGTAAAGGGTCGTGATTGAACATGGCAAAGGTTGCACAGAGGGTGTGGCTGCTGTTGAAGCTCCGGACTGAAACGGTTCAGACACGAGATCGACAGCCGTGGTGTTTCCCTAGGCTAGATGTAGCAGAAGAATACTGCAAATTAGTAGTTAGTGTATATATTCATGAATGTCACTCTCCTATTTTTTTCACCTCAAAGGTCGACTAGCAACACAAGAGATCTCGCCTAAGCAAGTTTGTTTGTCAACTAGGGGCCTCATCATAATTCGCTTTTGCACTTTGCGCTATAACGATGTCGCGAAGACAATATGCAGAAAGCAACTGTCCATGCTGCATCTGCTGTTGTTTCCCATTGATCATAACAGACCGATAATGTACATTGAACAGCTTGCCTGTTAACTCCTAGCCTGATTTAGTATAGCTATGCAACCATTTCATCAACGTGACGAGTTTAAGTCAACTTCGCGATAAACCTATTGGCTTGCATCTTGCGTCCCGTACTACACGCGCTCCGAGCCGCGCACGTTAAACATAACAACGTTGCACGTGGCCGTGCAATCGTGGACGGATTGTGGATCAAAGGTGACACATGCCTTCCCAACCAGCCCGTACGGTAGGCCGATTGCGCTTTCAACCGGGGCAATCACGGGCTGGTTTTACAAGTACTCGTCAGTAAGGTTATCAAAACTGTTGTGAGTTGGGGTCAAAGTCCTTTCGAAGCGTTATCGTAGAAAACAGTGGAGGTCGAGACAAGCGGAAGTAAGCAGGAGTTGTCTGACTGACTAGATAAACGTCGTCTTGATGACATTATGCATCCTGACTGCCGCCCATGAGTTAAGCCTGCTTTTTCACTTTGCTTTGCGCGCGATACCCGTTTTGCTGTTTTATTAGTAGAAGTGTCGGTAATATTCGATCTGTAACTCCTCTTTATATGTGACGGATGCATGCAAGTTGCCTCACGCGGCAGGCTTGTAGCATTATCCGACAGAGTTTAGAATTATCTGGTCGTGAACACTTTGGTCGCATTGCTTCAGGCAACATCCACTACCATTTCTGGGATAGTCAAAGGTTTTAGCATTATTTAACGAAATGACGCGACAATTAAAACCCTTATCGGTTAATTTTAATAATAACTGAAGACAATATAGAATTCAAATTTGAGCGGCCCCACGAGCTCAGTTTAAGGCGCTTCCGAACATGTTGTTACGTTCCCAGCACGTATTACGGCGGCTACAGAAGCTGTCTCTACGATCTGCCAGCATTTGCAACAGCAATAGTATTTCTGCCAGCTCTTTATCTCTCAGACGCATCCTAGCGTCTAGTAATATCGTCAACGTCTCTACATCTTTGGCTCAACATCACTGTTTAGATTTCAATTGCTTCTTACAGCTCCGCAGCTTCTCCCACGTCTCTTCCAGCCTTCCTCCTGTGCCCCAAGACGAGTATGAAGAGCTTAAGAGCTTTTTGGCTGAGCCTGCAACGTCAGGCGCTACAATGGAACGAGCCAAAGAGATTGTGACGAGTTGGATGCAACAATACGTACATCCAACCATGCCTGGCCAAGAGGCCACTGTTATGGTAATGGTAGCTGACTCTATGCAAGATCCAGAGTTTGTAATGGACGCGTACGCGTGTCTACGAGATGCAGGCGTGTCACCGTCACCCCTCACGCTCGAGTATTCAGCAACAGCTTGTGCTAAGCTCGGTCAATGGCGCACAGCGCTTGAGGTCATTGATTTCATGCACGAGGCAGTGGAAATCATGCAGCCGTCCTTAAGTATATACGAAAATGCAATTGCATCGTGTCATGCGGCGAAGAAATGGATGAGAGCAAAATATTTGCTCGAAGAGATGCGAACGTATGGATTAGAAGCGTCTCCAGAGCTGCATGTGGCATCAGTTCGACTTTGTATCGACAGTAATGAAGCTACAGCTACAAAAGTGCTTTTGGAAGCATTTTTGCGTGCTTATGATGAAGAGCTGGATACAGAAGTAAAGCATGAGATTGTGACGGGTCTTTTCCACGCATCAATAGACGCACAATCGCTATCTCAAGCACTTTACTTTCGTGACGAATTATTGGCTAGGCATTTCCATGTCTCGAAGGAATTATACTCGCGACTTATTCATCTGTGCGCTATAAAGCGTCAATGGCACAAAGCGCGCACGTTGTTGCAGCAGTTTGTCGATGTTAACGCTCCTCCACCGGCAGCAGCTCCATCTAACCGATATACAGACGATATTTGGCGTTTACTGGAAGACATGGAGACATACGACATTGAAATCCCGCTGACAGTGTACAATGCTGCGCTGAGAAATTTTGGTCAATTGTCATTGGGTAATGATGCCATGGCTATATACTTGGAAATGCGCAACCGTCGCGTGGCACCTGATACTACATCATTTGCAGCGCTGATATGCTCGTGTGGTACCCAAGTTGAGCAATCGGAAGATTTCTTTTGTGAGTTGCAGCGCGACAAATGCGATCCTACGCTTGACGTGGCGCATGCATACTTGCTTGTGCCCAGTCGTGCAAAGCAGTGGGAAGAAGTTTTACGAAGGTATGCTGTTCTGCATGATGAGGAGCCACTTTTCAAAGATCTTCCATTCGAGTCAGACGTACGAATTCAGTCGCTTGTTGCTGTTGCTTACGGACGACTTCATCGGTCTGAAGAAATGCTTCGTGTATTTACAAAAATGAAGGTGAATGGAATGAAGCCCAATTTACATGTGTATGGTGAAGCACTATTTGCATATATCCGCCAAGACCAATGGCGATATGCGCTCATGTTGTTCGACCACCTTTTTCAACAGCAGACGCCGGAGATGCAGGAGAAACGGATGCTTGAAAACTTTCCAATGTTGTGGGATGCCGCAGTGTTGGCTTGTGTGCAAGGTGAGCAAACCGAGCGTGCGGCAATGCTATACGACACAATCGTTGATCAGGGCGTCTCAATTTCAATGGTAACAGGGGAGCGTCTTGCTGCGATGCTAACCAGTGTTCCGTCTGAAACACTATGGCGGTCGTTTAGATCGATTCCATCGCTACACCGGACACTCACAAAGAGTCGTTTGAACCCACGTGTACAAAATGCTATGCTTAAACGCGCTGTGGAGGAGAACGACATAAATTTGGCTGAGCAAATTGTCACTGATGGGATCCAAACGATGAACATGTTGCCTAACTCCATGACGTTTGCGCTAATGCTGCGATTGTACGCAAACCGTGGGGACCAGGAAAGCTTTTACACGTGGTGGTGTAAAATGGACGAAGGCAAGGTAAAGCCAACCTTATTTGTGTTTCGCGCGCTAATGCAGCAGTTATGCAATCTAAGTCTTGATTGTGAGGATTTGGCGTACTTGAACGCAATTGGAGACTTTTTCCGAACAAGACAACCTCGAGACTCGATTCCAGCTGTCGTGAATGTTGAGAACACAACGGAATATGCTGCAGAACTTGGACGTATTGCGTTGGACGTAATGGAAGGTTGCGGTATGGGTCCGGACACAATATGTTTACAAAATTATCTGTTGCTCAGTCAAGAACCGGACCATGTCGCCCATGTTCTTGTGCTTGTGGAAAACACGATGGTGGCAGCCAACGAGTATGATGAAAACACTGCCGAGCAATGCGTTTATTTCACACCGCAGTTGCTGCACACGCTGTTTACGGCCTTGAGTAACTTTCCAGATGGACAGCGTGTTCGCAAGCTTTTGATACAAACTGTAAAGGACCTGCCATACGATCTTTCCGAAGATGCTATTGCTGCTTTCTGCGCAGCAAACGATGGCTATCACGCGTTACAGCTTTTACGTGAGCTGCTGGATGCAAATATCTGCCTAAACGACGATCATGTCTTGTTTTTTCTTACAAACAGCTACACGTGTGAGTCGTCCACTCAAAAGAGTCAACATTCTCGGCCAAGAAGCGCATATGGAGTGATAGTGGACATGGCCTTACGACTGTGTGAGAGCGAGACCGTGACGATGGAGGCTGGGTGTCTGTCCTTTTTAATTCAGCACGTTGTGGAGCTTTCTAAGTGGCAGCAGCAAGACGTTTTCGAGGCAGCGACCCAGGACGAGATCCATGCTATGAAGAAATTGTTGGTTCGTGCATTCGCGCACTTTCCTATCTCTCAGGTCACTGAGTTTCTTTCAAAGGTGATTGCAAAAGATGACCTTATTCATGTCGTAAGCGTCCTTGACGAGCTGCAAGGAACACAAGAAAACCAATAGATTGACAGTGCCAAAGCGATAGTTGCATATTATAAGTGACCACGAATAGATGCAAATGTGATTAGCGTCTTCATCTCACTTCTGCTTTGCCCTCCATCTTGTCTCGGAGATTTTGTTAGGCGAAATGAAGTTGGAATGGACTCAGACAAAGTACTGATATGAAGAAGTGGCCAACTTCGCACCAAGAAGTAACTGAAAAGCTTGTATGTCCGATGAAGCTAGAGCAGAAAGCGTTTTCTATTTCAAAAAATTAAATTTTTTGACACGCGATCCAAGTAGTAATAGCTACCGAAGCAGCTTGCAAGAAACTGCGCAACTCACATGTAATATTCCCAAAGAAGCGAGAAATCGCAATCTCACTAAACGCAGACACCAAAATAACAAGTCTGTTTAGTTCATTAGGTAAAAAAAGACCTCGACTGGGAAACTAGGATAGGCCCTGTTTGTCGATGATTAAGAGATGGTATCAATAGTTCGTGAGGTAGATTGGCTGTAACGCTTTTCCAAATTTCAACTAAAAGACCCGTTGCCAATGCTGCCTCGGTCGTCCAGATATCCTGCCTCAGAAGCACCATTTTCGTTCGTCTGAAATCCATTCAACCCAACAGCAGGTGTCTCTGGCGTCGCCGACACAGTCATGACAGCTATTAAGTCAACTGGGGGAGACGTAATTTCCATGCAAAGCGAAGCTTCTATGTTTTTCAGAATGGCCGAAAGAAACTCGTTTTCCTGCTCGTACGTCAAGCCATCCTCATTGCCATCATCTAGACGTGAAAGCAATTCCTCATTCGATGGCTGCCTTTGAACACGCGGGAGACGGAGAGTCGTAAGCTGTGCAGTAAATTGCTCCCCCAACTTTTGCTCGTTTAGGAGGCTCTGCAACGCTGTCACAATTTCGTTCTTGCGCTGTACAGCTTGTTCAGCTTCCAGCGGCTCGGGTACCTCACTGATGTCAATGAAAGCTTGCGCTGCGCTCTCCACGATGCCGCTCAAACGGTCGTTTTCACTTAGCGCACCCTTGCTGGACCACATACCACTCGATCGACCGTTGCTACCCATTCCACCCATGCCTAGTTCACAATGCAGATCCAAATGCTTTTCCAACTCCAAAAAGTGCTGCAAAGATGCATCGTCCAGAATACCTGGTACTAGCAGTAGTCCATCTGCAAACAAAGAAAAACCGCAGGTGAGAATCACTTTTTGATGCAGATCATAAGTCTCTACGTACCAAGATACTCTTGCAGACTTGCCTGACGTTTTGTCAAGAAATTAGGATCAAATCTGCATTCCAAACATGTTTGGAGACACAAAAGGTCAGCACTTTCGCATCATAGCACAATCCTCTCTCAGCAATATGAACATAATGACAGCGTTGTGGGTTTTTCAGAGCAATGGACGCGTTAAGGTTACAGAAAATAAACAGTGACATCACGGAGGAACAGAGCGAAGAGAGTTTCGATAAGAATCAGCTTCAAGGACCTTCTCTCAGCCTCAGCCACTCGGAGCTGCAACATGGTCACACACTATCGACGCCTTCTATAGCTCAGATCTTTCTCTTTTTTTTGATCAGATAAGATCAAATGATTTTATAGTCATCGACTATCGAGCAGCCTCCTCTCTTCCTTTTCAGCATTAAAAAAAGAGAGAAGACCCAATGAACTATACGTCAACAAGAGACTCATAGGGCTCAATACAAAAGTGACCATATAAGGCAGCAAAGTCCCGTCAAGTTGTTCCGTCTTCTCTCTTCACGTCTGCGTTCACGTGACGTGCTGCAGTCGCCTTAACAGACTCACGAAAGCCCCTTCTCATCACAAAATTCCACGCCGCTCGTCTAGACAAGCCACGTACCGACCAAACCACTGCTTTTCAGGCAAAGAAACTTCAATGAGGTCTCCAAAGCGTCGAACTAGACGCGAATGAAGCTGGTCAAAATCGCTAAAGCGCCGTGATATACGCCACAAGCCGCCATTACACGAGATCTACATGGAATAGGGATAGTCTATTGAGAGAAAAGAAAGGCAATGCAACGAGAGAGACACACACACACCTCTATAATAAACTCGGTGTGGTCCCCCACCGTGTCGTAGCCCGTGATGAGCGCACTCACGTTTAGCATCGCTATCGATTTTGCGCTTAATAGAAAAATGAGATACATTATGTACGGCACACCACAAGAAAAAAGGAGGGGTGAAAAAACCGCGTGTATCGGTCTTCGGACCTTTTTGTCCACGCAACTTCAAGAGTGCGACTATTTTCGTTTCAAGTGAAGAGCTCTATTGCTGCAATTGAATGGCGCATTACGGACGATCGGGTATTGAGCGTGTGACGATGGTTGTGGATGTGGATTATACGCTTACCAAGTTATTGGAGTGTGCATCGACATGGCATGAATCGGAGTACGGAGTGAAGGTGAGGTGGATCGAGATCAATTGGTGTCAAAGGCTGGAGAGTGTGATTGATTGACTGTGTTACTCTGTATATGTTTATGGTACAGATCCACGTTGAAGAGGTGAAATCTTCTGGTTGGACAAGTGTATGGGGAAATGACGATGTGGAGAGGAAGAGAAACGCGTTCTACGAGTCGAAGCAGTTCGAGACGGAGCTGGCGGCGGTGGAGGGAGCTAATGAGGTGCTCAAGACACTGCGCAAGTTCTTCTCGCTGCTAGCAATTACAGATCGTCCGCGGTTTGTGGAGAAACAGACACGCGAGTGGCTGGACCACTACTTTGCTGGTGTTTTTGACAAACTCATATTTGTGGACGAGGATAATTTAGAACAATTGGTGGCACGAAAGAAGGAGCTATGTGACGAGCTTAAAGTGAAGATTGCTGTTGGATCTGATGCTGCTATGTTGACGGAAGCGGCGAAAGACGTTGGACATGTGGTGCTTGTTGGATCCTTACCGTGGACGAAGGCTGCTGTGGAATCACAAAGTGGTGTGGTTCAGGTTGATAATTGGTCAGCAGCCAAGGAGGTGTTTGATCGGTTGATCGAGGAACTTGGTCTCCGACCTCTAGACAAAGTGGCTGCCGGGCCTCGTCTTGCTCGGTACACTGACGACTTGGTGACAGTGTCGACGCGGAAACCGGCAGGTAAGCGTAGGGCGCGTACTTACAACCTGCTGCTTCCTGGATGTATGTGCTAACTGACAAATCTGGTGCTTGTAGTTTTCTATGCCAACATCATCAACTCAAAGTTCACGGTGCAGGACCAAGAGACCATTCGACTGCAGGCGTCCGAGGCGGCCATCACGACGGCTATACAGGTGGCGGAAATTCTGCGCATGCAAAACAACTCTACCACTGCCAAAATTACGACGCGATACTCGTTGAATCGGCCCAAAGAGCGTGGTGGTTACCGCGTACCTAAGATGGAGCTGGTGCTACAGCGCGTTTCGCACAAAGCCTAACAAGAACCCAACGGACTTATTGTTACAACACGAGCAAGCAAGTTAAGGAGTAAAGGAGCAGTGTGGCTATGGTAGCTAGTAGGTGTGCAAGGGGCAAATCATGGCGCGATCGAGCGAATGGAAGACGTTCAAAAACGCAAAACAGGAACAGTTACGAGTTTGAGTACACCGTTCAAGTACACTCAGTGGCGCCGAGCTTTGGCCTCTAGGTATTCTCGGCGCTCTTCGTCACGCAGCTGGCGACGTTCCGCCTCGTTCACAGTAACAATGTCGTCTACAGCGCAACAAACACCACGTTTAGTCTTTCGCTCTTGGCTTGTAAATATTTCTACACCGATTGAACGAACGTACAAAAGCCTGTTGTGACCATAAAAACCTCCATCGCTGCACCGGTTACAAAGCAAAGCGGCACGAGCTTCTTAAGGATCGGAGTCAGCGCCAACGTCGGCGGGGCCATCTCTTTTGTGTCAAAATAGGCCAGTGCCGTACTCTCGTATCTGGCTGAAAAAGGCCTTAATCTGTGGATTGGTGATTTCCAATTAATGGTGCGATAGCCCATATTTATCAATATTGACCCATTGCGAGGCAATTCTAGCCTTTTTTACACAAAATGACGACGACAGGACCGATGGCATCCACGAGTTTGCCCAGCTGTGCGGGCTTTCGCTGTCTGGACCGTGACAAGTGTTACCACTACGACGTGAAACTCAAGACGACTGTATTCATTCATGACGGCACCAGTTGTCATAACACACTGACGGAAGTGCAGCATCGCTTCCGGTACCACAACGTGGACGGTGATGTGCAGATGCTCAATTCGGACGAAGTTCAGAAGCTCATGCACATACACCAGCAAATTGCTGTTTCAGAAGACGCACTTGCTGCGCAACTACCCTTTCTGGGGCTTTTCAGACTGGATAGAGGATGGATTTGAGCAGTTTGCATCACTTTCATTAAGCAATTACTCCGAAGTATCGCCAAAAGTAGCTATCGGACACGTATCAATGCTGAGTCAAGTTGAGGAGGAACCACTTGGGTTATTTGCAGCTGAAGAGCTCGAGTGCTACGAATACCTTGGGGAATATGCTGGAGTGATCAAGGTGGATGCCAGCAAGATGAACAAGTTCGACCCGTACGGCATCTCGTATCCATCTGTGTACGAAAGCGGCAATCTGTACGTGAGTGCAAGCGAGTACGGCAACGTAATTCGCTGTATTGATCACAGTGCAACGCCAAACGCACGGTTCGTGCCAATGGTTTACAACGGCATTCTTCGCATCTTTTGCGTACGTGGTTGCCTTGAGTGGTTGGACATTACATAGTTAGTGGTGACGGCATCTCTGTACAATGATGCAGTTCGTGATCCAGGATATTAAGCAAAGCGACCAAATCTTCGTCAACTATGGACCTTCGTACTGGAAGTCGACGGGTATTGAGCCCATTGCTTTTCACGAACCAAAATTTCGATTATAATAGCTTTTTATTTCCCTTTACATCAAGTCTAAGAACGAAGCAGGGGGCAATTAGCTGTACATGCCACGGATGACCAGCCAGCACCTGTGGGGTGAAGATGAGGCAACGTTCTTAAACAAGGGCAGTTTACTACTCGATCTCAACGATGGCTTCGATCTCGACCGCGACGTTTAGCGGAAGGGCATTGGTGCCCACAGCTGAGCGAGCGTGAATGCCCTTGTCTCCAAACACCTTACCGATGGTGTCGGAAGCGCCGTTGATGACGACCGGTTGCTGCGAGAAACCATCCACGCAATTGACAAAGCCCACGAGCTTTAGTACTCGCTTGATCTTGTCCAGGTCACCTACTTCCTCTACATAACCGCATTACAATAAATAAAGCACTGTCAAAGCCACCACATAAACGATTTAATAGTATGGAACGCACGCTTGAGAGTGGCCATAAGGCTGAGAGCCACGTAATGAGCAGCATCATAGCCCTGCTCCGGTGTCAGGTCCTTGCCGATCTTGCCCAGGATGAGGTCTCCGCCTGCAGGCTGAGGCAGGTGACCGGCCAAGTAGATGGTGTTACCCGAACGCACCGACGTGCGGTAGTTACCTTTTGGCTCAGCCACGGCCGGTAGCGTGTAGCCCAGTTCTTTCAGCTTGCGTTCGACGTGCACGTTACGCACAGCCGTCGCTAGAGTTTGCGGCTTGATCATGCAGATCAACGACATCATTATGAAGAGCTGAAAGGGTAAAAGCGCTGAGGGCGAGCAAGTCGAACCAGAATTGGGCTGCTATTCGGTACAAGGTTGAGTCAAGCTGTGATCGCAGTCAGAGATTGGCAACGCATCCAACCGTTGCGATTACGTGACCGTACTTAAGTGCATCATTCATATTTTTTTACTCAATATGTTTCATAACTAAATTTACTTTAGAGGCAAATGATTGTGTAAAGAAGCCGATATGATGCAGGTGAAAGTTGAAAATCTGCGTTGAAGAAGGCATAATGCATCTATATTTCAGTAGTCAGTTAGCATTGAAGATGTCGATGATAATAATTCAGGCTTTGTGAACAGCAAATAAAAAACCCACGTAAACGGCTTTTGCTTATATCAATAGAAAAGCTGTGTATGTTTTACTATTGTACTATTTCATTATTTTGAGATTTAACTAAAAAATCATATTGAGTCGGCTGTCTAAATTGGAAGACTGTTGGCTGGTTGCTCGATGGATGGCTCGAGTGTCTTTTTTAATGGCTCATAGAGAAGGAAAAGGATGGTATGTAACAATTGTGAGGGTATTGGGAAAAATATGCAGCTCATACAACTGTTACCACAATCTAGCAGAGCCTATAACAACAGGACCCACCGGCGTAATAATACTTGGTCTTTACCATAGCTGAACGATTACTCAAAGAGTCACCCAAGTATGGCTTCACGTCGCAAAAAGTGTATCATTCCTTGTCGCAACGATGTACTCGTCCAGTTTCCAGGAGGACACCGGGTACTTCATTGCTTGAGTCTCGATTTTGCGATCGTCTTCAACCTTGCCACGAGAGGCCATGGAGCAAATCAACGCGAGCCGGCGCTTGATAACAACGTTCTCTTGCAAAGACCACAAAGTGCATTTTTTATCAGCGTCTTCAAGTCATCTGCAGCAGTCCAGCTATTAACTAGCACTACACGATGCTTCGAGTCATCATCAACTTGAAGCACCTCCTCCAGTTCCGTAACATTACTGATGTTTCGAGACGCTCGCTCGTCGTCAATCAGACGTACACACCGCCAGTAAGGAGCCATCGCAACGTGAATTCATATCACCTTCCCATTCATTTCTGTCGACTGTTAATGCAAACGCTATAGTAGCCATTGACTTTCCCGTTTCTTGGCGGACCAAAATCCAGCCTAGGTGACCTTCTTTCAGCACCCTTTCACGTAAGAACTTAACTTGCTCATGAAAGTTGTGTCTCAGTACAGCATCAGCGTCCGGAAAGAAGTCATGAAGCAGCCGTATGCCCTTCTCCAGCAAGAAATACTTTGACTCTGAGTCGTAGATGTGAGGTTCCAACGGACTAGACTTTCACTTGCGCTTTTTTATGCTACAACCAGCACGTGGATCTGTTTTTGCTTTTAAAGTGTCCACATCTATGAGGAACTCAGCAATCAAATATCGCCTTGCAGCTCTAGGTCTTTTTGCGTTAACGCTTCGAGGAGAAGAGTGTTTATGCCCTCCTTCTGTTTCTTCACGTCTTCAGTGCTGGAGGACAGCCAGACACCGTCCCTCTTCGTCAGAAAGAGCTGCAGCTGGTCCGCATCAGCGTCCTTCAAGGCGTTTGCCTTCTTTGCCTTGATTGTGTCGCTTAGTGGTCCACCGTCTGACTCGCATCGATATCCACAGGAAACGCACTCCCCACATCAACGATCGCGCATAACAGAGTTACCATCATTTTGAGCCAGCAAATTCTCGAATGAAGAGAAAACAAAATTTTGTTTGCAAATGAATATGATTGGTTTTATACACGACTATAGTGGAGCCAAGATGGAAGGACTGACTAGAAATAGTATAAGATGCTACCCTCTTAAAATAAGAATTATAGTGAAACTTTATTAAGTGACTAATAACTTTGCGAAATTGATCCAAAGTAATACTGCCTTAACTGATTACGTGTCAAATTGGATACATGCCTCAGGCTTCGAGGGTATCAGTATAGACAGGCTCTTCTCTATAAGGCAGCCCACAACAACGGAATCTTTCTATGTTCTAGACGTACGTAGAAAAGCATCCTACCAAACTTGATACGCGCATTGTGACTGTTCAAACGAGACGCTAAAGCAACACGCACGAGATACCCCCGAAACAGGCGGAGAAGTGAGCCAGCTAGCAAAGCGTTGCACTTGCCAGAGCGTACTAATTGATATTCGCCGAGCGATCGATAAGGAACCTTTATTTCGATTCATTGCAAGGGTAAAAAACGTATTGATAGCAAATGAGACGACATAAGCATCTCATTTTGACCAATACACTGGCGTTGCTGCGAAACAAGTTGCACATTTGATGATGATTTGACTTCTTTTTGTGTGCTTTCTCACTAAGCTACAGAGCTATTTAGTGCAACAAAGGTCATCTCCAACGTCTCGATCTCAAACTCTGGTTTGACTATTGTATCTTTGCCAGCGACGAATTGAAGTATTTAATACGACATGTGTGACTATCAGCACTAGTAACTTGTACCATCCGAACAGGCCAGTCTTCTTACACAAGATGATCGCGTCGTATCCAGCTTGGTTCCATTTGCTTGGCTTAATCCAAACGAGGCAATCAAGAGAAAGTTGAGGTGTTCCATCTGACTCCACTACTCCACTACTCCACGATGCAATTTCATAATCACATCGATCAAGCTATAGCAAAGCATATAACAACAGGACCCACCGGCGTAATAATACTTGGTCTTTACCATAGCTGAACGATTACTCAAAGAGTCACCCAAGTATGGCTTCACGTCGCAAAAAGTGTATCATTCCTTGTCGCAACGATGTACTCGTCCAGTTTCCAGGAGAACACCGGGTACTTCATTGCTTGAGTCTCGATTTTGCGATCGTCTTCAACCTTGCCACGAGAGGCCATGGAGCAAATCAACGCGAGCCGGCGCTTGATAACAACGTTCTCTTGCAAAGACCACAAAGTGCATTTTTTATCAGCGTCTTCAAGTCATCTGCAGCAGTCCAGCTATTAACTAGCACTACACGATGCTTCGAGTCATCATCAACTTGAAGCACCTCCTCCAGTTCCGTAACATTACTGATGTTTCGAGACGCTCGCTCGTCGTCAATCAGACGTACACACCGCCAGTAAGGAGCCATCGCAACGTGAATTCATATCACCTTCCCATTCATTTCTGTCGACTGTTAATGCAAACGCTATAGTAGCCATTGACTTTCCCGTTTCTTGGCGGACCAAAATCCAGCCTAGGTGACCTTCTTTCAGCACCCTTTCACGTAAGAACTTAACTTGCTCATGAAAGTTGTGTCTCAGTACAGCATCAGCGTCCGGAAAGAAGTCATGAAGCAGCCGTATGCCCTTCTCCAGCAAGAAATACTTTGACTCTGAGTCGTAGATGTGAGGTTCCAACGGACTAGACTTTCACTTGCGCTTTTTTATGCTACAACCAGCACGTGGATCTGTTTTTGCTTTTAAAGTGTCCACATCTATGAGGAACTCAGCAATCAAATATCGCCTTGCAGCTCTAGGTCTTTTTGCGTTAACGCTTCGAGGAGAAGAGTGTTTATGCCCTCCTTCTGTTTCTTCACGTCTTCAGTGCTGGAGGACAGCCAGACACCGTCCCTCTTCGTCAGAAAGAGCTGCAGCTGGTCCGCATCAGCGTCCTTCAAGGCGTTTGCCTTCTTTGCCTTGATTGTGTCGCTTAGTGGTCCACCGTCTGACTCGCATCGATATCCACAGGAAACGCACTCCCCACATCAACGATCGCGCATAACAGAGTTACCATCATTTTGAGCCAGCAAATTCTCGAATGAAGAGAAAACAAAATTTTGTTTGCAAATGAATATGATTGGTTTTATACACGACTATAGTGGAGCCAAGATGGAAGGACTGACTAGAAATAGTATAAGATGCTACCCTCTTAAAATAAGAATTATAGTGAAACTTTATTAAGTGACTAATAACTTTGCGAAATTGATCCAAAGTAATACTGCCTTAACTGATTACGTGTCAAATTGGATACATGCCTCAGGCTTCGAGGGTATCAGTATAGAGAGGCTCTTCTCTATAAGGCAGCCCACAACAACGGAATCTTTCTATGTTCTAGACGTACGTAGAAAAGCATCCTACCAAACTTGATACGCGCATTGTGACTGTTCAAACGAGACGCTAAAGCAACACGCACGAGATACCCCCGAAACAGGCGGAGAAGTGAGCCAGCTAGCAAAGCGTTGCACTTGCCAGAGCGTACTAATTGATATTCGCCGAGCGATCGATAAGGAACCTTTATTTCGATTCATTGCAAGGGTAAAAAACGTATTGATAGCAAATGAGACGACATAAGCATCTCATTTTGACCAATACACTGGCGTTGCTGCGAAACAAGTTGCACATTTGATGATGATTTGACTTCTTTTTGTGTGCTTTCTCACTAAGCTACAGAGCTATTTAGTACAACAAAGGTCATCTCCAACGTCTCGATCTCAAACTCTGGTTTGACTATTGTATCTTTGCCAGCGACGAATTGAAGTATTTAATACGACATGTGTGACTATCAGCACTAGTAACTTGTACCATCCGAACAGGCCAGTCTTCTTACACAAGATGATCGCGTCGTATCCAGCTTGGTTCCATTTGCTTGGCTTAATCCAAACGAGGCAATCAAGAGAAAGTTGAGGTGTTCCATCTGACTCCACTACTCCACTACTCCACGATGCAATTTCATAATCACATCGATCAAGCTATAGCAAAGCATATAACAACAGGACCCACCGGCGTAATAATACTTGGTCTTTACCATAGCTGAACGATTACTCAAAGAGTCACCCAAGTATGGCTTCACGTCGCAAAAAGTGTATCATTCCTTGTCGCAACGATGTACTCGTCCAGTTTCCAGGAGAACACCGGGTACTTCATTGCTTGAGTCTCGATTTTGCGATCGTCTTCAACCTTGCCACGAGAGGCCATGGAGCAAATCAACGCGAGCCGGCGCTTGATAACAACGTTCTCTTGCAAAGACCACAAAGTGCATTTTTTA
The DNA here is from genome assembly GCA_011800735.1 of Peronospora destructor. NCBI lineage: Eukaryota > Oomycota > Peronosporomycetes > Peronosporales > Peronosporaceae > Peronospora > Peronospora destructor. The sequence goes on along the minus strand of WBRY01000004.1, from coordinate 1,332,670 downwards.
TCAGCGTCTTCAAGTCATCTGCAGCAGTCCAGCTATTAACTAGCACTACACGATGCTTCGAGTCATCATCAACTTGAAGCACCTCCTCCAGTTCCGTAACATTACTGATGTTTCGAGACGCTCGCTCGTCGTCAATCAGACGTACACACCGCCAGTAAGGAGCCATCGCAACGTGAATTCATATCACCTTCCCATTCATTTCTGTCGACTGTTAATGCAAACGCTATAGTAGCCATTGACTTTCCCGTTTCTTGGCGGACCAAAATCCAGCCTAGGTGACCTTCTTTCAGCACCCTTTCACGTAAGAACTTAACTTGCTCATGAAAGTTGTGTCTCAGTACAGCATCAGCGTCCGGAAAGAAGTCATGAAGCAGCCGTATGCCCTTCTCCAGCAAGAAATACTTTGACTCTGAGTCGTAGATGTGAGGTTCCAACGGACTAGACTTTCACTTGCGCTTTTTTATGCTACAACCAGCACGTGGATCTGTTTTTGCTTTTAAAGTGTCCACATCTATGAGGAACTCAGCAATCAAATATCGCCTTGCAGCTCTAGGTCTTTTTGCGTTAACGCTTCGAGGAGAAGAGTGTTTATGCCCTCCTTCTGTTTCTTCACGTCTTCAGTGCTGGAGGACAGCCAGACACCGTCCCTCTTCGTCAGAAAGAGCTGCAGCTGGTCCGCATCAGCGTCCTTCAAGGCGTTTGCCTTCTTTGCCTTGATTGTGTCGCTTAGTGGTCCACCGTCTGACTCGCATCGATATCCACAGGAAACGCACTCCCCACATCAACGATCGCGCATAACAGAGTTACCATCATTTTGAGCCAGCAAATTCTCGAATGAAGAGAAAACAAAATTTTGTTTGCAAATGAATATGATTGGTTTTATACACGACTATAGTGGAGCCAAGATGGAAGGACTGACTAGAAATAGTATAAGATGCTACCCTCTTAAAATAAGAATTATAGTGAAACTTTATTAAGTGACTAATAACTTTGCGAAATTGATCCAAAGTAATACTGCCTTAACTGATTACGTGTCAAATTGGATACATGCCTCAGGCTTCAAGGGTATCAGTATAGACAGGCTCTTCTCTATAAGGCAGCCCACAACAACGGAATCTTTCTATGTTCTAGACGTACGTAGAAAAGCATCCTACCAAACTTGATACGCGCATTGTGACTGTTCAAACGAGACGCTAAAGCAACACGCACGAGATACCCCCGAAACAGGCGGAGAAGTGAGCCAGCTAGCAAAGCGTTGCACTTGCCACAGCGTACTAATTGATATTCGCCGAGCGATCGATAAGGAACCTTTATTTCGATTCATTGCAAGGGTAAAAAACGTATTGATAGCAAATGAGACGACATAAGCATCTCATTTTGACCAATACACTGGCGTTGCTGCGAAACAAGTTGCACATTTGATGATGATTTGACTTCTTTTTGTGTGCTTTCTCACTAAGCTACAGAGCTATTTAGTACAACAAAGGTCATCTCCAACGTCTCGATCTCAAACTCTGGTTTGACTATTGTATCTTTGCCAGCGACGAATTGAAGTATTTAATACGACATGTGTGACTATCAGCACTAGTAACTTGTACCATCCGAACAGGCCAGTCTTCTTACACAAGATGATCGCGTCGTATCCAGCTTGGTTCCATTTGCTTGGCTTAATCCAAACGAGGCAATCAAGAGAAAGTTGAGGTGTTCCATCTGACTCCACTACTCCACTACTCCACGATGCAATTTCATAATCACATCGATCAAGCTATAGCAAAGCATATAACAACAGGACCCACCGGCGTAATAATACTTGGTCTTTACTGTTTCAGTGTCCTGCAGCAGACGAATGGTTGCCAGCCAACGAGTTCCTTATCGCTTTGAACTTCTCGATCTCTACCCTCAACGCTTTCCCTATCGTGACCTTCAGTTCTATCAGCTTCTTGGACTCCTATACGAGAGTTTCAAGCATGCCACCAGCGCCAGCCATCACCGTGCTCAAGGCAGCAGACGAATCCGCTATCGTTCAGCTACTGCGGCACTGCAGCTGGGCATTCCTTTCCTGCTCTCTCTGCAGAGCGGCCATCAACTTGTAACTGGTAAGCGACGTCAGCCTCATGACGTATTTTTTCAAGAGCAGAAAGCCACGTTGGCAGCTGGGATCGTCGTACAAACTACCGCCTGCAAACGGACAACCGACGCCCGCATTCTACCTGCCATAACGCTTGATGAAGCAGATGATGACAGCGTAGTGGTTGCTCTTGACAGCCTCCCCGACATTTTGGCTCTGAATGCCTCGCCAGCGAGCTTACGCCAAGACGAGGTCATTCATGAACGTATCGTATCTCTGCATAGCAATCACACACCTGATCACTGATGGCAGCTTGATGATAGCTTGATGATAGCTTCGAAGGTACTTGATACGCTGCCATAACATTGGCTTGGCATCCAGGAACTTCTTACGGCGATCTTCAAGCTCTTGGAGCACACCGAAGTACACCAAGGTCTTACCCATCTAGTACTAAGTTGGGGACTCAGTTTGTTCATAAGTTGTTGTCACGCTCGGTACAAACAGCCAGAACTTACCTGTGCTGTAGAGTGAGATACGAATGACTTCATCACACCAGCACATCACAAATGAGACACCACCGTGGACTAATCCATAACCGTCGAGCTCTTGGTCGGATTGGGCTTAATGCATGGACTCGGCGCCATCAGCTCTGTCAAACTTTCCTTAAAATGGAGTATCGACAGTCGTGATAGACAAAGCACCACCACGCTTACTTGCACGAGGTCATTATTCTGTCCGAGAAGCGAATAATCCTCTTCGAAATACGCTAAACGGGTGTCATTTGCATCGCCATCAACCCTTACAAGTGGCTACCTGACCTCTGCGGAGAAGCCACATTTGTGGTATCTCAACCAGCCCAAGCCATACATCGTTTGCTGGCTACGACCACATGCGGCGGTCGAAATATAACCAGTCCGTTCTGGTCGATGGTGAGTCTGGTACCAGTTAGACAGAAACCACCACGATCCTTATGAGCCATCTGGCCACCCTTGCTAGTGGAATGAACAACTCGACTAGCAAGAGGATTGATTATCAAAGTAAACCGGCATCATCGTTGACAATCGCCGTAAAGAAAGCAACCTTGTCGGTAGAGCTTAGAATGCAAGTTAAGTGCACGCCTCGTAAGATCGAGAGGGACAGACTCGTCAATAACCTGTTCGAGTCAAAAGGGTACTAAAAAACTTGTTGACCAAGTTTATTCAGCAATGACGAGCAGCTCCGAGCGTTTGTTGCTGTCGCTAGCGTTGAGCACCGCCCTTGCAGTCTGCGGTTATTACTGCAGCAAGTTAGTAAGTCGTCGAAGTACTGGCCGACGGAAGAGTCTGGCAGCTGTGCATCTGGCAGCTGCGCCACGTCAAGGTCTGCAAAAACTACAGGCGTCTGGTCATTGGGTGGCCCTGTGCGGCACGGCATTCGACGTGACTGGAGACCCTTTCTTTGACGCTACGTGTGCTGGTATCTACAGCTCGTGGGTGAATCATGACGTCACGTACTTGCTGCTGCAATTGGGACTCGTGCCGGACACCAATGACGACGCCAAGGCAATAGCCAGCTACTTGGATCGTGAGTGGCAGTTGGACGCGCTAACAGGTGATGACGAGGAGATGAGACGCCGTCGCGAGCTAATACAGGAGTGGTTCGTGCGCTTCCACTCGCGCTACGAGGTGGTGGCGCAGCTTAGCGACCGCTACGTCGGTGCGCAGTGGGAAGCGCTGAGGGCGGAGCTGCTACCGTCGGATTCTGGCTCCGCTGGCAAATGTCCGTTAGGATTTGGAGCGAAAACGGTGAGCAAGTCCACCGTGTCTCTCAAAGCGAAGGATTTGACAACTTTGAGGACGATATCTTTCCAAGGACGTCGTTATGATGTTACAAACTCGAAGTTGTTTCATTCTGATGGTGGAAAGTTTGCACATTTTGTTGGTCATGATGTCACCTATGCACTGGCGGTGCAATCGATGCAAGTGGAAGACTTGGACGTAGCACCGGAAAGATCGTATACGTTTGAGGAGCAGTTGTTGCTGGAGAGATACAGAAACATTTTTGCACGCACGTTGGTGCTTCTGGAAGTTGACGACGAGCAGAGCGAGAATGGTAGCAGAATGAACGAGGTGAATCTGCACCAGTTGATTGAGAAAAGCGACGGTATTGCACAAGATGAATGTGTAGAATATCTGAAGAAGGCGCTTGAAAGTGCGACCGGAGATCAAGTGAACGCAGCGTGTGCTCGCACGATGATGACTCCTCTGCAGAAGGCTGTGGAGAAGCATCGTTTAGATCTCGTGAAAGTATTGGTGCGTGCTGGAGCTGACACTGAGGCACGTGCGGCACTGTACGATGACGAGACTCCATTGCAAATGGCCTGCCGATTCCGTTTCGACGATATTGCGGCTTACCTCGAGACCATCACCTTGGACGGCAAATAAGCTTAATGCGTGGTGCGAAGGAGCTAAGTACCATTATACCATCTAGGTGAGATGGTGCTGCATAAAGCGCTGGTAGATCTTTGTTGAACGGATTACACAAAAGGGTAAGAGATAATGAAGATCAGCATAGTAAGAAGAGTTTTGCCATTGAGTTGCAACTAGCGCTGGAAAAGGCAAGTCTGGATTGTCTTAGCAATTCTTTTCTCAGTGCAAGCCTCGCTCCTGTAGCATCTGGTGAATGGCCGCGATGTACTTGGGTCCAAACCCACAGCAACCACCGACAGCTTCAACACCCATTGCAACACAAATTACGTATCGCTCTACAGCCAGATCGGTACGCATGGCCTGCGGCTTGCTAGACTCTGCGAGCGCCCAATCGTCTGAAATCACCGTAAGCCGATTTGCATGCATCCAAACAAACTCCACTACTGCACATTATCGCATGTGAGTTTTCATTATTTTGTGCAGCTCACCAAGAGCATTACAGATGGCCCCGGGTTGCGAGCAATTGAAAAGAATGCACACAACTGTATCTTCGTTTGATTTTTGAGTATAACGCATCAATTCCTGCGCCACGTCCCACACCTTCTCTATCAGTGTCTCCACAACGAGCTTGTTACACTTGTAGCAGCGCCATTTTTGCGTCTTTATTTGACGACAACAAGTAACAGTGGACGACAACGTCTCGGCCAAGTTGCAGTTGACGAATGGCTTTAGTATCTCTGCCATCGTTGCAAATATAATCTCACTCTTTCGTCGCGTTCCAATACTTTATCGACTCTGTAGCTGGAGGTAGCGACCCGCAGACCTCTCGAGCCACTGAACCAGCCACAGTCGTTTTTGTATTGGACGATATCCTTGTTGCTGAAGCCCACGCCAAGTGTGACGCCGTATTTATTGCACGTGATATAGTCGACACCCGCAGCCAAGAACGACGTATGCACTTCTCGCAGTAGTCTATGATGGTCCTCATGCACAAATGCTGCGGCAGACCAAATTGAACGGTCATCTGGTAACCCACGAGTGAATAATTGCTTTCATTTATCAGCATGACGCGTGGAATGTTCATTGTTTTCAAAGCTATAGGACGATGTGCACGATGCCACAGCTCGCACATTCGAGGTAACAGATATTCAAGCTATCGTATGAATGGAATTGAAAGTTAAAGCACATGATCAACTGAGTTGTAAGAGCCTCCTTACTTTGAGATGTCCTCTGCAATGTGCTGAACGTATTCGGATGCTATATTGCAGCAGCTACCGACAATACTAGCGCCATCTTCAATCCAGCGCATAGCAAACTTGCTGTAGACTTCCATGTCCATGACAGGCTGCAACGCGCCCGCCACAAGTGATTCTTCCATGACACCAGCCCTGGACATTGGCGAAATGTGGTCGCCGTAGCCACCAATGCGGATTTCGTGCTTCTTCAGCATGTCCATTAGACCTTCCTCCTCCTTTAGCTGCTTGATCGCCTTAGCGATATCTTCTGGTTGAGAGCAATTAAACAAGATGCCGCACAAAAGGTTGTTCTTCCCTTCAGGTTCGCCTGGCAGTAGCTCAATACGAGTCGTACAGAACTCAATCAGACTCCGCACACTGTCAACTACTTCTTCACCGCTGCGCAATTGACCCATACTATTTAGCGCATAGGACACCATCACGGGTTTCTGTAACGGTTGGACACCTTCAAATGCCATCTTGGCTTCAGCAAGAGACGACATAGTCTCGGCAAGAAACACATCAACTGATGGTAGCAAAGCTTCTCCAATCAGCAAGTAGGTGTCCAATCCTTTTTGACGTTCAATTGTACGGTCTGATCGAAGACTGTGCATGAGTGGAGGCAACGATCCACAAATCTTGATACGTTCCTTTCGGTTGGATCTCCCTCGAGCATCAGCTGCCAATTGACCTGCAGTCTGCGAGTATTCATGAATCTCATCAGGGTTAAACCCCACCCCAGGAGTCACGTAATAGTTGTTCGTCACGATCATTGTCGCGCCAGCTTTGAGAAAGTCTTCGTGGACTTTCATAACCATTTCATAATGTGCTGGCGACACCAATGCACTTGCTGACAACATATTGCGGTCGTTGGGCAATCCACGACGAAAAAGTTCGTGCATATTTCCTGCAGCGAGGACATCAATGTTCTTTGACGCCATTTTAGTGCAAAGTTGAGACTTGTGTTTACGAAAAAGCGATATGGAGATTGCAGCCACTACTACAATATGCGACCTGGGCGAAACAACTTAACGGTCAAGTTGAAGTGCTTGAAGTTGACCTAAAACGAACGTTTTATTGTTCGCATTATGTCGTTTTTATTATAGCCAATCATATCTAGTTATTTAAGCTGATGCGTCACTATTTTTCAGCAAAAATAACTGTAAGCAAAAAAATGACAGAGGAATTGACTGAGGTGACGTGGGTAGGTGTGGCCTGTGCAGTGGCAGGTGCCGTAGTAATACCACTGCTATTGCACCGTATCTTTTTCTTTAAGAAAATGGACCACGAGAGCTCGGCAGGCAGTTGCTCGTTCGAAGAATACATGAACAAAGTACGTGTCTGTGACTTGATTTGACTGACTTTTTGTATGAATGACCGATTTTTTTGTATGCCTGATTGATTTTTTGTATGACTGGTTGATTCTGATTATTGTAGCATGGAATGAGTAAAGTGGACGCTAAATTTCAAATAGCGGTGGACTTTATTGCAGCACAAGGTTATGACAAGATGACGAACGAGCAGGTGAGTAATTGACACGAGATAAATATATAGTTGGTGGTGTGATTTCTACTAAAGCTCTCTTTTTTTCTCTTTTTTTAGAAATTGACGCTCTATGCATTCTATAAGCAAGCGAACTTTGGTAGATGCAGAGTGGAGAGGCCGTCTGGGGTGGATATGGTGAGCTTAGCCAAGTGGTGCGTGGTTTGCAGAGCGAGGAGATGTTTGTTGATGAAACTGACTTGGTTTTAGGCAGAGTTGGAAAGCACTGGGTGATATGAGCCAGGAAGTAGCCAAGCAGCAGTATTTTGAGTGGGTGCAGGACCTATTTGAGCAGTTTAACGTGCCTGGTTCCAAGAAAGTACACTCGTCGTCGGTTTCGCTGTCAAAGGCCACCAATGAGTCAGTGTCGTCGGATAACTACATGTCAATGGCTAGAGCTGTTAGTCTACTGAAAGTGGACATGTGCGTGATGATACTATTTTGGTCGCCAGGAGCTTTTGAGTTGAGGAAGAATGAATGACGTGTGGCACAATATTGTATAGGTCGACAGAGGAGTGGAAGGTGAAAGACGATGTTTTTCACTATGCAAGCATAGGAGATGTAGACAAGCTTGTATCTGCTTTGAACGAGGGAGAAGACATCAATGCCCAGGTACGGTTACTACTGACGTAGCCTTGACGGATGTGATTGATTTTTCTTTTGAACGATCGTTCTTGCATTAACTTCTATGAAAAATATCATTACTTATGTAGGACCTCGAGGGACGAACTATGATGCACTGGGCTGTTGATCGTGACCAGCAATTAATAGTGAAGGAGCTGCTGCGTCGTAATGCGTCGCCAAATATTCAGGTACGCAACATGGTACTTATTTAGTGCCTTTGCACTAGCAGTATCTGACGAAGACTATGGCTGTGTGTTGTTGAGCAGGACGCTGACGGTATGACACCTTTGCAGTACGCAGCCAGTTGCGACCATGAGGAGATGGCACAGCTGCTGGTCAGATTATTTACTCGATATTATCGTTGTTTTGGTGAATGTCTGACACCGTATTGCTTGGCATAGGTAAAGCATGGTGCGCTCATGGACGTTAAAGACCTGGACGGCACTACACCGCTAAACGACGGCCTCCAGCCAAGCGCTTCATTTGGTCATGACTGATGGAGCAACTCGTAATCTCCAATAGATGCAGATGCTGCGCAGACCACGAGTTTGCCAGGCTTACATTATCGACATACCCGGGTAAGTTTCGTGTAAATGAGTGAAGCAGGAAGGATATTGGCTTCGAGCCAATCAACATATGTACTGAAGTGATGTTTGTTAGTTTGATAGGCACCGATCAGATTTGTGCACGACGCTAAGCATGCAGCTTTAACTCACTAAAGAGATCGTAGTGAGTGCGCTGCGACGAAGGTAGTGCACATTTGGAACAATATCGTTGCAAACATTCTCGCCGTTTTGAGGTCATATAAAAGCAGATGTGTATCGCTTTTTTGTGCTGATGTGTAATGGATGTACGAGGTATCGCATGTATAGAGCCGAAAGAGGTCGTCGGGTTAAAAATTCTCGAGACGGCAATTTGCGTTTCGTACACCAGAGACACTTTTACTTTCCATAGGATCGTCGTAAGTACTTTCTGGCTGGGAAACGTGTTGGATAATTATCTATTTGTGAAAATATCGAAATTTTGCACAACGAATAAGTCTTATCTCTTTCTCTAAGACCAGAATTTATACACCAGACGAGACCGAGGCATCTCACACGGGCTGTTATCCTGTACAAACTATGCCATATTAAACGCAAGCCAAAATTGATACGTGGACCTGGCGCCCCTGCTTTAAAATTGTCCGTCGTCACTGAACAATAAAACACCAAAGACTCGAGACCCTCTTTATTGGAAAATTAAATTGATTTTTTTATTCGTATGTAACTTTACTTTCTTCCTCTTTTGAGGACTATTGGTAGTGTCCACTATCCAGTCTCTTACACGTGTTATCTGTCAGGTGGTGCTTGTAGTGAACTTGAGTTTGAAGCAGCAGATCTAAATGACGATGGCCAAGTCGAGACAAGCTACACGCGCCTCTTCCAATATTCTATGCACGAGTTTTAACGCCATGCGTGCCGTTACTCGTCATGTGATCTCCAGCGCCTTAGAATTGGTGGTCCACCCTTTTCTACGTCCAGTGCTCGTAGGTTTTCTCCTGCTAGCGCTGCTAACGCTTGTTGTGGTAAGCCATGGCAGACTTCAGCTCTGGATGACTGGTGCGGGCCTTTTGATGGTCGCAATGAGCGTTATCAGCGCTGTACAGGAGCTCAAATTTTCTAAAACAATGCCGTCGTACCAGAACTTCAACCAGGAGATTGAGAAGTGCGGCAGCGATATGGTCACGCTGCCTCACCTTTCTCTTGTCACGGGAAGCAATGCCGAGCAGGTTACTAAGGACGGCATGTCCTCGATGACGTTGAATATCGCGTCAGCATCATCGCCGTGTGGTACTCAGTGCCCTTCGACATTTTTGGAGAAAACTAGCCGACGAGAGAGTGAGGATAGTATTGGAGCATTGGAATCTGCGATTGATGCAGCTGTTGTGGCTTCTGCTTTGTGGAATAACACCACTGAAGTAAGCAACAAGTTGGACGTGCTCCACTGTGGCACAGTGATTGATATTCAGGGATCGCTAGGATTTATCATTCCACATGATTTGCGTGTAGAGGCTAGTGCTTTAGGCAACGCTTCGCGTAGCAGCGCAGTTGCAGAATATGATCGACCCGAGAAGCAGCAAAAGATGCCGCTGGTTATCCCGTTCAACCTTAACGAAGAGCAGACAGCTGCGCGTCAGGAGATTGCAGTAGGCAAGACTGTTGAATTTGCGTACTCCCACGCAGCTGCTAGTAGCGATTCTCCAGCGATGATGTGTGCTCTAAACGTTACACCGGTGCCCACGGACGATGGTATTGCTAAGAGCCGCTTTGCATTACAGTCTTGTAAGCAGGCGCGCGAGGTGTCGTTTGCACGAGCCATGGAAGAGCTTAAGATGATCTCGCCACGCAACGTGCCAGTGAAGCACCACGTCGATCTGATCAAGTACGCAGAAAAGCTTGATGACCACGACAGTCCCTTTTGACTGTGTATTAGGATGATAATGGGAGAAATAGGACTGGCAGGTGAATCTTAAATACTACAGACATTAAACACAACTTCGTAAATACCGTTGCTACGTCAGTTCGTCAAATAATGCATGCAAGCAAGCTTACTCCGATCATGCTTCTTTCCTACGAATGTTTCAAATCATCGTTAATTTGAGCTCTGCAGAAAAAAATGACGATCGCAATCAGGAGCATTTATGGAGCATGCTTTAGCGTACGTGCACAAATCTGATCGGTGCCTATCAAACTAACAAACATCACTTCAGTACATATGTTGATTGGCTCGAAGCCAATATCCTTCCTGCTTCACTCATTTACACGAAACTTACCCGGGTATGTCGATAATGTAAGCCTGGCAAACTCGTGGTCTGCGCAGCATCTGCATCTATTGGAGATTACGAGTTGCTCCATCAGTCATGACCAAATGAAGCGCTTGGCTGGAGGCCGTCGTTTAGCGGTGTAGTGCCGTCCAGGTCTTTAACGTCCATGAGCGCACCATGCTTTACCTATGCCAAGCAATACGGTGTCAGACATTCACCAAAACAACGATAATATCGAGTAAATAATCTGACCAGCAGCTGTGCCATCTCCTCATGGTCGCAACTGGCTGCGTACTGCAAAGGTGTCATACCGTCAGCGTCCTGCTCAACAACACACAGCCATAGTCTTCGTCAGATACTGCTAGTGCAAAGGCACTAAATAAGTACCATGTTGCGTACCTGAATATTTGGCGACGCATTACGACGCAGCAGCTCCTTCACTATTAATTGCTGGTCACGATCAACAGCCCAGTGCATCATAGTTCGTCCCTCGAGGTCCTACATAAGTAATGATATTTTTCATAGAAGTTAATGCAAGAACGATCGTTCAAAAGAAAAATCAATCACATCCGTCAAGGCTACGTCAGTAGTAACCGTACCTGGGCATTGATGTCTTCTCCCTCGTTCAAAGCAGATACAAGCTTGTCTACATCTCCTATGCTTGCATAGTGAAAAACATCGTCTTTCACCTTCCACTCCTCTGTCGACCTATACAATATTGTGCCACACGTCATTCATTCTTCCTCAACTCAAAAGCTCCTGGCGACCAAAATAGTATCATCACGCACATGTCCACTTTCAGTAGACTAACAGCTCTAGCCATTGACATGTAGTTATCCGACGACACTGACTCATTGGTGGCCTTTGACAGCGAAACCGACGACGAGTGTACTTTCTTGGAACCAGGCACGTTAAACTGCTCAAATAGGTCCTGCACCCACTCAAAATACTGCTGCTTGGCTACTTCCTGGCTCATATCACCCAGTGCTTTCCAACTCTGCCTAAAACCAAGTCAGTTTCATCAACAAACATCTCCTCGCTCTGCAAACCACGCACCACTTGGCTAAGCTCACCATATCCACCCCAGACGGCCTCTCCACTCTGCATCTACCAAAGTTCGCTTGCTTATAGAATGCATAGAGCGTCAATTTCTAAAAAAAGAGAAAAAAAGAGAGCTTTAGTAGAAATCACACCACCAACTATATATTTATCTCGTGTCAATTACTCACCTGCTCGTTCGTCATCTTGTCATAACCTTGTGCTGCAATAAAGTCCACCGCTATTTGAAATTTAGCGTCCACTTTACTCATTCCATGCTACAATAATCAGAATCAACCAGTCATACAAAAAATCAATCAGGCATACAAAAAAATCGGTCATTCATACAAAAAGTCAGTCAAATCAAGTCACAGACACGTACTTTGTTCATGTATTCTTCGAACGAGCAACTGCCTGCCGAGCTCTCGTGGTCCATTTTCTTAAAGAAAAAGATACGGTGCAATAGCAGTGGTATTACTACGGCACCTGCCACTGCACAGGCCACACCTACCCACGTCACCTCAGTCAATTCCTCTGTCATTTTTTTGCTTACAGTTATTTTTGCTGAAAAATAGTGACGCATCAGCTTAAATAACTAGATATGATTGGCTATAATAAAAACGACATAATGCGAACAATAAAACGTTCGTTTTAGGTCAACTTCAAGCACTTCAACTTGACCGTTAAGTTGTTTCGCCCAGGTCGCATATTGTAGTAGTGGCTGCAATCTCCATATCGCTTTTTCGTAAACACAAGTCTCAACTTTGCACTAAAATGGCGTCAAAGAACATTGATGTCCTCGCTGCAGGAAATATGCACGAACTTTTTCGTCGTGGATTGCCCAACGACCGCAATATGTTGTCAGCAAGTGCATTGGTGTCGCCAGCACATTATGAAATGGTTATGAAAGTCCACGAAGACTTTCTCAAAGCTGGCGCGACAATGATCGTGACGAACAACTATTACGTGACTCCTGGGGTGGGGTTTAACCCTGATGAGATTCATGAATACTCGCAGACTGCAGGTCAATTGGCAGCTGATGCTCGAGGGAGATCCAACCGAAAGGAACGTATCAAGATTTGTGGATCGTTGCCTCCACTCATGCACAGTCTTCGATCAGACCGTACAATTGAACGTCAAAAAGGATTGGACACCTACTTGCTGATTGGAGAAGCTTTGCTACCATCAGTTGATGTGTTTCTTGCCGAGACTATGTCGTCTCTTGCTGAAGCCAAGATGGCATTTGAAGGTGTCCAACCGTTACAGAAACCCGTGATGGTGTCCTATGCGCTAAATAGTATGGGTCAATTGCGCAGCGGTGAAGAAGTAGTTGACAGTGTGCGGAGTCTGATTGAGTTCTGTACGACTCGTATTGAGCTACTGCCAGGCGAACCTGAAGGGAAGAACAACCTTTTGTGCGGCATCTTGTTTAATTGCTCTCAACCAGAAGATATCGCTAAGGCGATCAAGCAGCTAAAGGAGGAGGAAGGTCTAATGGACATGCTGAAGAAGCACGAAATCCGCATTGGTGGCTACGGCGACCACATTTCGCCAATGTCCAGGGCTGGTGTCATGGAAGAATCACTTGTGGCGGGCGCGTTGCAGCCTGTCATGGACATGGAAGTCTACAGCAAGTTTGCTATGCGCTGGATTGAAGATGGCGCTAGTATTGTCGGTAGCTGCTGCAATATAGCATCCGAATACGTTCAGCACATTGCAGAGGACATCTCAAAGTAAGGAGGCTCTTACAACTCAGTTGATCATGTGCTTTAACTTTCAATTCCATTCATACGATAGCTTGAATATCTGTTACCTCGAATGTGCGAGCTGTGGCATCGTGCACATCGTCCTATAGCTTTGAAAACAATGAACATTCCACGCGTCATGCTGATAAATGAAAGCAATTATTCACTCGTGGGTTACCAGATGACCGTTCAATTTGGTCTGCCGCAGCATTTGTGCATGAGGACCATCATAGACTACTGCGAGAAGTGCATACGTCGTTCTTGGCTGCGGGTGTCGACTATATCACGTGCAATAAATACGGCGTCACACTTGGCGTGGGCTTCAGCAACAAGGATATCGTCCAATACAAAAACGACTGTGGCTGGTTCAGTGGCTCGAGAGGTCTGCGGGTCGCTACCTCCAGCTACAGAGTCGATAAAGTATTGGAACGCGACGAAAGAGTGAGATTATATTTGCAACGATGGCAGAGATACTAAAGCCATTCGTCAACTGCAACTTGGCCGAGACGTTGTCGTCCACTGTTACTTGTTGTCGTCAAATAAAGACGCAAAAATGGCGCTGCTACAAGTGTAACAAGCTCGTTGTGGAGACACTGATAGAGAAGGTGTGGGACGTGGCGCAGGAATTGATGCGTTATACTCAAAAATCAAACGAAGATACAGTTGTGTGCATTCTTTTCAATTGCTCGCAACCCGGGGCCATCTGTAATGCTCTTGGTGAGCTGCACAAAATAATGAAAACTCACATGCGATAATGTGCAGTAGTGGAGTTTGTTTGGATGCATGCAAATCGGCTTACGGTGATTTCAGACGATTGGGCGCTCGCAGAGTCTAGCAAGCCGCAGGCCATGCGTACCGATCTGGCTGTAGAGCGATACGTAATTTGTGTTGCAATGGGTGTTGAAGCTGTCGGTGGTTGCTGTGGGTTTGGACCCAAGTACATCGCGGCCATTCACCAGATGCTACAGGAGCGAGGCTTGCACTGAGAAAAGAATTGCTAAGACAATCCAGACTTGCCTTTTCCAGCGCTAGTTGCAACTCAATGGCAAAACTCTTCTTACTATGCTGATCTTCATTATCTCTTACCCTTTTGTGTAATCCGTTCAACAAAGATCTACCAGCGCTTTATGCAGCACCATCTCACCTAGATGGTATAATGGTACTTAGCTCCTTCGCACCACGCATTAAGCTTATTTGCCGTCCAAGGTGATGGTCTCGAGGTAAGCCGCAATATCGTCGAAACGGAATCGGCAGGCCATTTGCAATGGAGTCTCGTCATCGTACAGTGCCGCACGTGCCTCAGTGTCAGCTCCAGCACGCACCAATACTTTCACGAGATCTAAACGATGCTTCTCCACAGCCTTCTGCAGAGGAGTCATCATCGTGCGAGCACACGCTGCGTTCACTTGATCTCCGGTCGCACTTTCAAGCGCCTTCTTCAGATATTCTACACATTCATCTTGTGCAATACCGTCGCTTTTCTCAATCAACTGGTGCAGATTCACCTCGTTCATTCTGCTACCATTCTCGCTCTGCTCGTCGTCAACTTCCAGAAGCACCAACGTGCGTGCAAAAATGTTTCTGTATCTCTCCAGCAACAACTGCTCCTCAAACGTATACGATCTTTCCGGTGCTACGTCCAAGTCTTCCACTTGCATCGATTGCACCGCCAGTGCATAGGTGACATCATGACCAACAAAATGTGCAAACTTTCCACCATCAGAATGAAACAACTTCGAGTTTGTAACATCATAACGACGTC
The DNA here is from genome assembly GCA_011800735.1 of Peronospora destructor. Classification (NCBI taxonomy): domain Eukaryota; phylum Oomycota; class Peronosporomycetes; order Peronosporales; family Peronosporaceae; genus Peronospora; species Peronospora destructor. Next base: position 1,317,445 of record WBRY01000004.1, on the reverse strand, counting down.
CTTGGAAAGATATCGTCCTCAAAGTTGTCAAATCCTTCGCTTTGAGAGACACGGTGGACTTGCTCACCGTTTTCGCTCCAAATCCTAACGGACATTTGCCAGCGGAGCCAGAATCCGACGGTAGCAGCTCCGCCCTCAGCGCTTCCCACTGCGCACCGACGTAGCGGTCGCTAAGCTGCGCCACCACCTCGTAGCGCGAGTGGAAGCGCACGAACCACTCCTGTATTAGCTCGCGACGGCGTCTCATCTCCTCGTCATCACCTGTTAGCGCGTCCAACTGCCACTCACGATCCAAGTAGCTGGCTATTGCCTTGGCGTCGTCATTGGTGTCCGGCACGAGTCCCAATTGCAGCAGCAAGTACGTGACGTCATGATTCACCCACGAGCTGTAGATACCAGCACACGTAGCGTCAAAGAAAGGGTCTCCAGTCACGTCGAATGCCGTGCCGCACAGGGCCACCCAATGACCAGACGCCTGTAGTTTTTGCAGACCTTGACGTGGCGCAGCTGCCAGATGCACAGCTGCCAGACTCTTCCGTCGGCCAGTACTTCGACGACTTACTAACTTGCTGCAGTAATAACCGCAGACTGCAAGGGCGGTGCTCAACGCTAGCGACAGCAACAAACGCTCGGAGCTGCTCGTCATTGCTGAATAAACTTGGTCAACAAGTTTTTTAGTACCCTTTTGACTCGAACAGGTTATTGACGAGTCTGTCCCTCTCGATCTTACGAGGCGTGCACTTAACTTGCATTCTAAGCTCTACCGACAAGGTTGCTTTCTTTACGGCGATTGTCAACGATGATGCCGGTTTACTTTGATAATCAATCCTCTTGCTAGTCGAGTTGTTCATTCCACTAGCAAGGGTGGCCAGATGGCTCATAAGGATCGTGGTGGTTTCTGTCTAACTGGTACCAGACTCACCATCGACCAGAACGGACTGGTTATATTTCGACCGCCGCATGTGGTCGTAGCCAGCAAACGATGTATGGCTTGGGCTGGTTGAGATACCACAAATGTGGCTTCTCCGCAGAGGTCAGGTAGCCACTTGTAAGGGTTGATGGCGATGCAAATGACACCCGTTTAGCGTATTTCGAAGAGGATTATTCGCTTCTCGGACAGAATAATGACCTCGTGCAAGTAAGCGTGGTGGTGCTTTGTCTATCACGACTGTCGATACTCCATTTTAAGGAAAGTTTGACAGAGCTGATGGCGCCGAGTCCATGCATTAAGCCCAATCCGACCAAGAGCTCGACGGTTATGGATTAGTCCACGGTGGTGTCTCATTTGTGATGTGCTGGTGTGATGAAGTCATTCGTATCTCACTCTACAGCACAGGTAAGTTCTGGCTGTTTGTACCGAGCGTGACAACAACTTATGAACAAACTGAGTCCCCAACTTAGTACTAGATGGGTAAGACCTTGGTGTACTTCGGTGTGCTCCAAGAGCTTGAAGATCGCCGTAAGAAGTTCCTGGATGCCAAGCCAATGTTATGGCAGCGTATCAAGTACCTTCGAAGCTATCATCAAGCTATCATCAAGCTGCCATCAGTGATCAGGTGTGTGATTGCTATGCAGAGATACGATACGTTCATGAATGACCTCGTCTTGGCGTAAGCTCGCTGGCGAGGCATTCAGAGCCAAAATGTCGGGGAGGCTGTCAAGAGCAACCACTACGCTGTCATCATCTGCTTCATCAAGCGTTATGGCAGGTAGAATGCGGGCGTCGGTTGTCCGTTTGCAGGCGGTAGTTTGTACGACGATCCCAGCTGCCAACGTGGCTTTCTGCTCTTGAAAAAATACGTCATGAGGCTGACGTCGCTTACCAGTTACAAGTTGATGGCCGCTCTGCAGAGAGAGCAGGAAAGGAATGCCCAGCTGCAGTGCCGCAGTAGCTGAACGATAGCGGATTCGTCTGCTGCCTTGAGCACGGTGATGGCTGGCGCTGGTGGCATGCTTGAAACTCTCGTATAGGAGTCCAAGAAGCTGATAGAACTGAAGGTCACGATAGGGAAAGCGTTGAGGGTAGAGATCGAGAAGTTCAAAGCGATAAGGAACTCGTTGGCTGGCAACCATTCGTCTGCTGCAGGACACTGAAACAGTAAAGACCAAGTATTATTACGCCGGTGGGTCCTGTTGTTATATGCTTTGCTATAGCTTGATCGATGTGATTATGAAATTGCATCGTGGAGTAGTGGAGTAGTGGAGTCAGATGGAACACCTCAACTTTCTCTTGATTGCCTCGTTTGGATTAAGCCAAGCAAATGGAACCAAGCTGGATACGACGCGATCATCTTGTGTAAGAAGACTGGCCTGTTCGGATGGTACAAGTTACTAGTGCTGATAGTCACACATGTCGTATTAAATACTTCAATTCGTCGCTGGCAAAGATACAATAGTCAAACCAGAGTTTGAGATCGAGACGTTGGAGATGACCTTTGTTGTACTAAATAGCTCTGTAGCTTAGTGAGAAAGCACACAAAAAGAAGTCAAATCATCATCAAATGTGCAACTTGTTTCGCAGCAACGCCAGTGTATTGGTCAAAATGAGATGCTTATGTCGTCTCATTTGCTATCAATACGTTTTTTACCCTTGCAATGAATCGAAATAAAGGTTCCTTATCGATCGCTCGGCGAATATCAATTAGTACGCTCTGGCAAGTGCAACGCTTTGCTAGCTGGCTCACTTCTCCGCCTGTTTCGGGGGTATCTCGTGCGTGTTGCTTTAGCGTCTCGTTTGAACAGTCACAATGCGCGTATCAAGTTTGGTAGGATGCTTTTCTACGTACGTCTAGAACATAGAAAGATTCCGTTGTTGTGGGCTGCCTTATAGAGAAGAGCCTGTCTATACTGATACCCTCGAAGCCTGAGGCATGTATCCAATTTGACACGTAATCAGTTAAGGCAGTATTACTTTGGATCAATTTCGCAAAGTTATTAGTCACTTAATAAAGTTTCACTATAATTCTTATTTTAAGAGGGTAGCATCTTATACTATTTCTAGTCAGTCCTTCCATCTTGGCTCCACTATAGTCGTGTATAAAACCAATCATATTCATTTGCAAACAAAATTTTGTTTTCTCTTCATTCGAGAATTTGCTGGCTCAAAATGATGGTAACTCTGTTATGCGCGATCGTTGATGTGGGGAGTGCGTTTCCTGTGGATATCGATGCGAGTCAGACGGTGGACCACTAAGCGACACAATCAAGGCAAAGAAGGCAAACGCCTTGAAGGACGCTGATGCGGACCAGCTGCAGCTCTTTCTGACGAAGAGGGACGGTGTCTGGCTGTCCTCCAGCACTGAAGACGTGAAGAAACAGAAGGAGGGCATAAACACTCTTCTCCTCGAAGCGTTAACGCAAAAAGACCTAGAGCTGCAAGGCGATATTTGATTGCTGAGTTCCTCATAGATGTGGACACTTTAAAAGCAAAAACAGATCCACGTGCTGGTTGTAGCATAAAAAAGCGCAAGTGAAAGTCTAGTCCGTTGGAACCTCACATCTACGACTCAGAGTCAAAGTATTTCTTGCTGGAGAAGGGCATACGGCTGCTTCATGACTTCTTTCCGGACGCTGATGCTGTACTGAGACACAACTTTCATGAGCAAGTTAAGTTCTTACGTGAAAGGGTGCTGAAAGAAGGTCACCTAGGCTGGATTTTGGTCCGCCAAGAAACGGGAAAGTCAATGGCTACTATAGCGTTTGCATTAACAGTCGACAGAAATGAATGGGAAGGTAATATGAATTCACGTTGCGATGGCTCCTTACTGGCGGTGTGTACGTCTGATTGACGACGAGCGAGCGTCTCGAAACATCAGTAATGTTACGGAACTGGAGGAGGTGCTTCAAGTTGATGATGACTCGAAGCATCGTGTAGTGCTAGTTAATAGCTGGACTGCTGCAGATGACTTGAAGACGCTGATAAAAAATGCACTTTGTGGTCTTTGCAAGAGAACGTTGTTATCAAGCGCCGGCTCGCGTTGATTTGCTCCATGGCCTCTCGTGGCAAGGTTGAAGACGATCGCAAAATCGAGACTCAAGCAATGAAGTACCCGGTGTTCTCCTGGAAACTGGACGAGTACATCGTTGCGACAAGGAATGATACACTTTTTGCGACGTGAAGCCATACTTGGGTGACTCTTTGAGTAATCGTTCAGCTATGGTAAAGACCAAGTATTATTACGCCGGTGGGTCCTGTTGTTATATGCTTTGCTATAGCTTGATCGATGTGATTATGAAATTGCATCGTGGAGTAGTGGAGTAGTGGAGTCAGATGGAACACCTCAACTTTCTCTTGATTGCCTCGTTTGGATTAAGCCAAGCAAATGGAACCAAGCTGGATACGACGTGATCATCTTGTGTAAGAAGACTGGCCTGTTCGGATGGTACAAGTTACTAGTGCTGATAGTCACACATGTCGTATTAAATACTTCAATTCGTCGCTGGCAAAGCTACAATAGTCAAACCAGAGTTTGAGATCGAGACGTTGGAGATGACCTTTGTTGCACTAAATAGCTCTGTAGCTCAGTGAGAAAGCACACAAAAAGAAGTCAAATCATCATCAAATGTGCAACTTGTTTCGCAGCAACGCCAGTGTATTGGTCAAAATGAGATGCTTATGTCGTCTCATTTGCTATCAATACGTTTTTTACCCTTGCAATGAATCGAAATAAAGGTTCCTTATCGATCGCTCGGCGAATATCAATTAGTACGCTCTGGCAAGTGCAACGCTTTGCTAGCTGGCTCACTTCTCCGCCTGTTTCGGGGGTATCTCGTGCGTGTTGCTTTAGCGTCTCGTTTGAACAGTCACAATGCGCGTATCAAGTTTGGTAGGATGCTTTTCTACGTACGTCTAGACCATAGAAAGATTCCGTTGTTGTGGGCTGCCTTATAGAGAAGAGCCTGTCTATACTGATACCCTCGTAGCCTGAGGCATGTATCCAATTTGACACGTAATCAAGTCTTAGTTTGGATCAATTTCGCAGTTAAGAAAAGTAATCATATGGAAGGCGGGAATGGGTAGCATCGGATTTTTTGATATTAAAGATGGCAGTATAGTCGTATATAAAACCAATGATTTCTTGCAATCTGACAACGTATCCCAATATTTGCTATTAGAAAATTGATGAGTTTTGGGTGTTTCAAACGTTTTTAGAGCTATTTTTGACAAAGAGAAAACTACAGAACCCGTTTCTACGTGAAAACTGTGCCAATGTATCAATGTTAAAGCCATCCGTTGATTCTGCCCAGCCTTGTAGATTTAGCATAGCAAACGCATTGACTCATCCTGAAATCACAGAAGAGCAACTCACATGGTCTGAATTGGTTTGCAGCAAAATAATTTAACACGAGTGCGAACCCTCCCATTGATGATGTTTTGACCGTGACATCGTTGACCGCACAAGTTTGAGTGTTGAGGCTTTTCACTTGCTTGGACCACACATGTAAACTCACAAAGGCGGGTCTCCTGAGTGATACCGCAAGTCATTTCCCCACCCAAGTGCGTTGCTCGGTAAATCTTGTCGTGTCAACAGCTTTTTTAGTCGTCAAATACAAAATCAAATGGTGATCGTGCATATAGGTGTGAATACAGACCGGTCGACCGAAATGCTTTGTATATGCTTCTCTGTAGGCAGCATATGCTGCTGCATCGTCATTGAAAACTGCAACATCCTTAAGAAAGTGAACTCGACAGATTTTTACTAGCGTTGTATGGTTGCAATGACTGAATCTGAATGTTTTCCGATATTGTTGAGCAAGTTGTCATCGTTCATAGCGACAACTGTAAGAAACACTCGACCATGTGCCTAGTCCTCACTAAGATGACAACTTGCACAGAGACCAGTCCGGCCCCGTGCAGTCGAGTTCTTCCAATTGGATACACAGCAAAACACTATCGTCATTATTAGAGGCTAAAGTTGACCAAAGTCAATTTGGCAGACACCGCACTACACGCAACATATCGAATTTAAAGTAATAGCGTGTACATTATACCCACCAAGCTGTGTCATTGCTACAAACTTTTAATATAGCACACGGAAATGATAGTTCGATAATTACCATCAAACTGTCACGGTTAGGATCCCTTATCTTCTCCAAAATATCTTCTTTTCAATCTAAATATCCAAATCAAAAATGAGTTCCGACCTCGTAGCGTACGCTGCCGGCGCCCAAGTGGACGTCGACGTGCCTCTAAAGCGTCTACAGCAAACCATTCGTCTTTTCCATAGCACACGTGCTTCATCCCCAATGCTGTTCATTGGTTGCTTGGACGGTACACTGCGTAGTTACGTAATCGATGAACGCACAGACTGCGTGCATTGGCAAGCGGATTATAAGCGATTATTTCACATTTGCTGCGGCTTTTTGGATATTTGGGGCGTATTTGCGACGATAATCGACAACCGATTAAGGCTCTATGACCTGCCACTATTTAGTAATACACATGCTGTGGTCAGGAATGAGATAACGGACGCTATTCTCTTTACAGTTTATGAAGAGGCAAAGACACTTTGTGCTTTAATTAAATCCAATACATTAAAAGTCTTTGATTGGACTGTCAATAGAGCTCTGGAACTTCGAGCTCAACATGAAGTACCGACGGTGCTACTACCTGTGCAGCAGTTACTACTGCTGAGTGAAAATCACGTGTTTATCCAAGGAAAAAAAGACTGGATCGTGCTAAATTTGGACAATGGCAAAGTGTTTAATGTATCGGAGGATGTAAAAGATAAAGTCAATGATGTTGTGGAAGGAACAGTTGCTGTCTGTGATGCAGTATCACTGCCTAGCCGGCATTTGACTCGACGACGACAACATGTGATGGATTTGTTGCTATGTGGCAAACATCGTGGAGTGATTTTATCCATTAGTGAAGATGTGTCGATGGTGGATAAAGACGAAAATGTCTGTGGAGCTTTTGATGATGATACAGATAGATTGGATGATATAAGTGCAGGTAAAGCACTTGATCTATCGACTCGTCAATTGACTGTCAAGGTGGAGAGAATCATTGAGTACAATGTGGCTCCGCGTAATGTGTATTTTCATTATCCATTTTTACTCCTAAACCAGGCAGAACAACTTGCAGTGTATAACTTTGACTCGTTGCAAATGATCCAGACAATCTCAGTCAAGACACCTTACGGCATTTGTGTGGCCAGTAATGTCGCGTCTGCGACTGTGGGACCGAATCGATTGCAATTTAGGCATGATCGACCTGCGACTTTGTTCACCGTGTCTCCATCCTTCGAGGTTCAAATGCACGAAATGCTTCCAATTGCACAGCAAGTTGCTGTGTTTTTGGGAAATCGCCGATTGGAAGATGCCGTCGCGCTCTGCAAGTTATGCTCGGAGGATAGTCCACTGAGCGACGTTGATCAACAGAAGTTATATGCAGATTATGGTTTCAAGCTGTTTCGATCGGCACGCCGACAGGAAGCAATGAATTACTTTTTTGAGAGCAATGTCGATGTCATGGAGGTACTGCAACTTTTCCCACGGAACCTTCTTCCTCGCAAGATCAGCGCTTTACGCAAGGACAACAGCAGCAATAATAAGGAAGGAGCTTTGGAAGGTGATGATTTGGTGGAGAGTTTGTTAGCTCTCATAGGGTTTTTGCGCCGTAAACGAAACGCTTATTTACATCACGAAGAGGAATCATTGACGATTAGGATACGTACACGCCGCAGCCTTGGACCTAGCGATGAGACTGCACTCGAGCTAATTGATACCATGCTGGTCAAGTGTCTTGTCGTAGTGTCAGAAAAGGTAAAGTATGAAGATCGTGCTAAGCGTGCGCTGCTCGAGGTCGTAACTGGGCAAAATTGGTGCGAGATTGGTGAGGCTGAGATTTTTCTCCTAGCTCATCGACGGCTCAAGGCGCTGCTTGCATTTTATTCTGCTCGGAAGTTGCATCGTAAGGCGCTTGAGCTACTGGAAGACCTTGAGCGCAGTGCGGCGTCAGCTGCTACCCTGTTTGAAAAGAACGAAACAGATCGAAAAGTAAATGAACCACAGAGTTCGGGAGATCTACAATCATCACATGACTATATGGTGCTTATCGCGCAGTACCTTCGTGTATTGGGCAAAAAGCATGCTGAGCTGGTTTTTGAGTTTTCACGACGTGTCTTGTCCGTGAACCCTGCGCTGGGGCTTTCAATCTTCACACAGCGCAAAATACCCAGCGCAAAGACAGATATTGATCCAGCTGCGGTACTTCAGCACCTTAAGAGTTGTACTATCGCTACCTCAAGCTATGATTGGAAAACGCTTTCTGTCAAGGATACAGCAGAACCAAGTCTGCCATTACTCAGCAGCCAAATGCTGGCAATCGAATATCTTACTCAACTTATTTATGAGGGAACGCATCAACTGACGCCGCGCTTGCATGACGAAGTGGTGTACTTGCTATTGGATTTGATTCAGGCCGAGATACCGCACAATGTAAGGCTCACCAGTCGTGTGGAGGCACAGCGTGATGCGATAGGGATTTTACGTCGAAAACTGCTACGGTTTCTTGAGTTTCCTGGAGCTGTTTACCACCCAGAACGTATGTTGACCCATACGCCCATTGAAATGGTGGACGAACACGCGGCGCTCCTCTCGAAACTCGGACGTCATCATGAAGTACTTCAGTTGTATGCTTTGGAACTAAAAGATGCAGTGCTGGCGGAGGCCTATTGCAACCGATGCTACGAATCAAAGACGGCTGATTCGTCTATTTACTCAACGCTGCTAAAACTTTACTTGCGCCCACAATGCCATACAGATAGGACAGCATCCGGAATCGCGTCGCGCGTCATCATCTTCTCACCAAAATCTTCTCCGTTGCGGAAGACTTCAAACTCCAATGTGCAGAGTGAGCCTGTACAGGCTGCCATCGACTTGCTGAACAATTACGCTGAGCGGATTAATGTATCTACGGCCCTTGAGCTTTTGCCAGCTAACGTAGCTGCAGCACCTTTGGCTACGTTTTTTCGTCGTGTACTTGAATGCCAGGTCCAACGTCTCCGCAACGGACAAGTGAAGAAGCAGCTTTCAAAAATGGAGAATTTTAAGGTTCGAGAGCAACTTTCTACAAAGCGTAAGGGATCAGTCACAGTGTGGTCGTCCCAGTGTTGCCAATTTTGTAGTAAGAAGCTCGATGTCGGCACATTCGTGCGTTTGCCGAATGGAGCCCTGCTGCACTATTCCTGCCAGCGCGTACAGTAGGCCGATTGCACTTCCAACGGGGGTAAATCGTATTCTTTGGGAGTCACGAGCTGGTTTTACAAGTACTCGGCAAGTTTGTTGGTCAGAGCATTATCTGACAGAGTTTAGAATTATCTATTTTGGTCGCGTTGCTTCAGGCACTCTCACGGCATTCACTACAATTTCTGGGATACGAATAAGATGAAGTGCATCGCCTTTGGCGCGATAAGCCTATGATCATCTTACGCCAGGACCTCTTGAAAGCGCCGACGCTACCGTTATGCATGTCAAACTCTTTGCCTCACTTCACATGACTAACTTGGTATCTTTTCTTTAAACGGCACAAATACTCAGAAGCCCTCCGATGGACTAGCCAAGTCTTCGCCAACAACTTATTTCCATACTCGTGCGTTCCTACCGTCCCACATACTCGAGCATCATTCTTTGCATAGCGTCAGCCTTATGGTCCTGCAAGCTCAAGCGTTGATTAAAAACAGCTGTGCCTGTTCTAGGATGGCTCACAGAAGTAGACACTACCTTGACAGCTTTGCGACGGTTCTCGAGTGCTTGAGCAATAGCATAAGTGGATCAATACGTACTTGTTCACCTGGTGTAGGATGCGACAAATTAGCAGCACCTTCTTGCCACTCTATAGCATATCGAGTATCAACGCTAGAAGCTTCCGTTCCTCACGTAACAGCCCTCTCAAGTCCACGTTGCGTCAAAGCCAGCGACTATATATGCATTAGCAAACGCTTGCGGTGATGTAAACGTCAAGCGTACATCATGTTGGGAGCGTTGAAAGACCTGAGGTAACATGTGCAATCTGGGAAAACTCCGCTGAATCGTGGTCGCAGCTGTCTACTTGGGCAGTCATCCATCCTGGTTATAACTTCAGCATTGCGGCCTTGATCGTCTTCTAGTCGACTTGAGTCCGTCGCGTTAGGTGCAATGGCAAGAAATTACACGAGGGCTCTGACGTACGACAGCAATCGACGCGTCGTTTACAAAGCGGTCTAAATTTTGGAGCTGTCTGCTGCTGGGCTTATAATTGCGCATGTTTTTTTCGTCTAGCTCCTACGGGAGTTCAAGCTTTCTTGTTCTTTCTTTAGCGGGTCTGGACAGCAAACAAACACCGCTTAATAATCTCCTTACGTCAGCGCCACTTGCTTAGAAGACACCGACAATCCAGCGCTGGTACTTGTCGTACCAGCGAGTGCGCCAGTTATCCAATGAAGCATCAATGAGCTCGTGCACAAAGTCCTCGCAAGAGTTGATGCCCAAGTCTGGCTGGAAACGAGCGGCGAGGCGCTCGACTGTGCCCTTCGGGTCTCCGGCAAAACAGGGGAGATGCTCGTTGCCGTGCAGCATCATCTCCACAAGCAATACAAACCGGTGACGATACTTCCGTGCAACAAGGAATGATCGGACACAAAGAGACCGGAACCGACGAAAATGGGTAGAACGTGGACCACCCATGAGCTCTACAAAATCAGCCGTTAGCTTGAAAGGTGCCTGCTCGAAGTCCATATTGCCCGGATTGTTTGCCAGAATAAAGCCAAAGTCAATATGGATAATGTGGCCCTCAGCGTCCAGCAGAATGTTGCCGTTGTGGCGGTCTTTGACCTGAAGTAGATAACACACGATCGCGTAACCAGCCATGCTGCTCACAAAGTTCGATCGGGCCCGATCGAATCCAGGCGTACTTGGGTCACCAAAATGTCTCGTGAAAAAGTCCAACAGCGTCGTAAATTCGCGGTCGTTGCGTTTCAGCGAGTCAATCGAGATAGTATCCGAAATTGCCTCTACAAGACCCGAAGTAGCTGAAATGGCGATCACATCGTACGGTCGGATAAAGACAGGCACCTTAAATTCTGCAAACATCTTTGCAAACTGATGGATTAGTTGTAAGGCAAACTGCTCCTGACGAAGATCATCGTCGCTTTTTACAATCACAGGCAGCAAGCGCCAGCCGGGAAGGTGTCCATACGGCGACGTGGCTTGGATTCGGCGTTCTTTATCCGCCCAACGCTCTTTAAATATGACGCAAGGTGGATCACTTATTGCATCGTGACGAACTGTTTTGGAAGACGGATCACTGCTCTCAGCTTTCTCGTCTTCCTCGAGCTTTGAGTCGCGCTCAGAGAGGTCCAGCAAGAATCGATCTGTACTGTCGAACCGCGCGAGATGGTGTGGCGAGCACGCCGAGCTTTCTGACAGCACTGTATCTGACTTTGGTGACCACGGCCCACTGACATTGCTCACAGCATCGCTATCATCAATGTCTGTAGTAACAGGCACGATAGATGGAGGTACCGTCTGGGCCGAGTGCGTTGGCCGAAGTCCCCGTGTGCTCGGGTCAACGGTAAGATTTTGCTTTGAGACCGCACGCGAGCTCTTGAAAAATGGCTGGCTTTGACTTCTCTCCGGCAAATCGTGAAAGCGACGAGGAGCGTCCTCATCATACTCGCCGCCTCCCGCCTTGCTCAACAAAGCCTCACTCTTTGGGTCATTATCCTTCCCGCGAGAATTCTTACCGACAAGGGAGTCAAGGAGTCCGTGCAGCAGTTCCGACGGTTGCGCCATTTTGCTCGAAATGTGGTGTGAAAATGATCGAAGCCTAGTTGGGCTGCTGGGTGTACGTGATTCGCTCCAGAATCCGAGTTTGGCAGCTTCCGGGGATATCAACGGTGTACGCTCCGCAGATGCGGAAACTATCGTCGATTCGTGGGTAGTAGCAGCATCCCACAGGCTGAGGGTGAAGCGTCGGCCATTAAATACGCTGCTGGGGCGTTTGTCCCGAGCTACAAGCTCTTGTTGCGGAGACGGGTAGTCCACAATCTCGGCACACAGAAGATATGGAACACGCTCCCTTGTTGAGAACGTAAAACTTTCATCGACATGAATGTGCTTGAGTCGATGGTAGGAATTGCCGACAGGGAAGTATAGCGAGTGGCTCGGCAAATACTGAGCTCCCAGGTCTTGCAGCCAGACACGAAGCTGTTATATCAAAGCATAAGAGCAATTAGCAACGAAGCACTAGCCGAAAGCTTATCACTGCAGCAGATTCCTAACGTACTATGTCGTTGCGACGGTCGTACGCCACAGCACGTAAATTTGATGACAGATTCGCCAGCGATCCCAAAAAAGCAGTCTCAAGCTCAAAAGGCACAGCACCAGATGCAACAGGCATTTTAGGGGCGGCACCACTCATCAGCCCTTGCTCTAGATCGTTCTTTTCCTGGAAAGTAGCGTAGTGGTCATCCTGGGATCCCGGTAGCAATGCTTCGACTTCTTGTGCACTCGCAGACCCTCCCGACCCGCGATCTGTACGGCACTGCTGATGCTCCAAACTAGCTGGACTGGAAGGACAAGCAACTGCCATTGCTGGCGCTGCGCCACTCTCCGACACGTCATCAATCAGCATCTGGACACGCTGCACATCAGCTTCCGTGGCGTAAGCTGGATTATGCAGACAATAGGACTGCAGGTACCATACCATTTTGTGGGCAAACACATGAGATCTGTCAAGTACCAAACACCTACAAATCAGTCTCCTCTTTACCTTACTTTTAACTATTACAATAATTACTTACACACTGCATTTTCTCAGTAATATCGCACACAATTGTGGCGATCGTGTAAATGCTCCAAGCAATAGAAAACTGCATAATTGTGGTAGATAAAATTCAAACTCATCTTCATCTTGCTCTGAAGACACAATTAGTCGATCCACAGCTCCTTCTTGATGAGCATAAAGTCTCACAATAGCTTGAAATGTCAAGTCTTTTTGTTTTCGTCGTCCCGCAAACTGTTTGCCTAGTGTGGCCCACTTCGATCTCCATTTCGCACGTGGTGTTTCACCCATCACATTTCGAAGTAATTTATCGTCAAATAAACGTCCCCGACTTTTGTTAAGTTGCAAAATGTATCCAAGTTGCAGCAGTGTAGTGACAATAGCCATCACACCCAGTACAGCGACATAAAAGTCGCCCCAATGGACTTGACGAAACTTGGAAAATGTATCAATCTCCTTCCCATCCATATACAACAGTGGCTGCAACGAATCAAGAGCACATATCACTACTTCTACAAGTGATACAACGAATACAAAACATCGTGTAGATGGTGTACGCTTATTACGACGACGAATGTACACAAATAAGTGCAGACGGAATAAAGACAGGAGAGCTTGAAGTGCCAATGATTGACGAAACTCTAGTACGGAGCGTAGGTCTTGTATAAGGACATTAAAACCACCGGTAAATATTAATGGAGTCAGTATGTACCAACCTAGTACTGACATCTCAATAGAGAGTGCAAGCAAGTTGAAAAAGCCCATGACACACCCGCCTTGAGGTCTTAAAGAGTATCTAAATGCGAAGAAAGAAGACTGAGTTCAGCTTCTAGTATCTGATTGGATGAAACGTTTATTTCAAATCGGAATGAAAATTCTACAGTAAAGACAACTTTATCAGACGCTCAGCTGCTTGTTTTTAGACTATAGGCACTAAATCAACAAATGCTGTTGTCTTTTCAGTACGGACGCGAACGGCGATCAGATCGGTCACGGAAGTCACGAACACCACCACCACCTCCACTTCCATATCGACTGTAGCCACCTCCACCGTATTTGTCTCCTCCTACAAAACGTCCACCACGACGACCACCACCGCCGCCACCGCCGCCGCCACCTCCGCCATGCCAACCACCGACAGGAGGTTCCGGTTTACCAGCGAGCTCTACTTTAATAGACTTGCCACGAATCTCTGCACCTGTGCATTAACAATCTTCTATCAGTCTTTCCCATCTTTATACCCATTGAATTTTGCAGCGATATTACCATTGAAAAACTCTGGCGCCGTCCGCGCCGCATTTGCGTCTTCGAACGTGAGCACGGCGTCACCCTTTGGCTGGCCGTCTGTATCCGTATAAATCTTGATCTTAAAAGGCCATTGATCCTTGTACCCACGCTTCTGCTTCTCCCGTGCAACCACACCAATGGCACCAAACATTTCTTGCAACTCGTCGATCGTGGCGTCTGATGGCAGATTTGAAATGTAGATACGGGCCCACGTAGGATCTTCCAATGCCTCTTTAGCGGGGTCCCATGCACCTGATGACTTCGGTTGACTCTCTTCTTGCTGTTCAGATAATATACTTGAGTCACCATCACGCTCTCGGTCGTGGCTGAGCTCCGACCGGCGAGGTGCGACTCTGTCGGAACGGTTCCGTCCATGCCCTCCGTCACGTCGACACGAGTCTCGTTCGCGCGGCTGATCACGAGGGAATTCTTTGCTTTGTTCTCCACTGTATCTACCAGAAGAAAATCCTTTGTAACGGTCATTGCCCCCACGACGGGCATCCCCGCGATTGCTCATGTGGCCGTCAAGTGTATCTGTATGTGTGGTTCGTTTGAAAATGATCAATGTAGCCATCTAATTTGGCGGGACCTTGTCAGGGTGCATATCACTGATGATTGGGTATAAGTTTGCTCGCTGAAAGACACATAAGTGGTTGAAATCAGCTGAGATACACAAGAGGCCATTAAAGTCCCTCGTCTTACTGACGATCATACAATTATCAGCCAATGCAGGAATAGTAAAAATTGACTTTCTGCCAATGATCGTCTATCCGTCGAGCCAGACGGGATATTACAGATGAGACACACAATCTCTCATCCCACAAAGGCGTAACCCCCGTCGCCTTCTTTTGATTAGTGCGACATTGGAAGCTCCTGCTGTTCCAATACGCCCCATTTACATCAGAGAAGGAATAAAACTACACGGCAAGTAACATTTGAAGCAAGATATTGTCACAATGGACGAGAAATCGAGGAAACCGGAAGGTACGTGCTGTCACAGTTACTCTTATCGTCTTGTTGTAATTAAGACATTATGACGTGTAGACACGCCCTTCAAGCAACAGAAGCTCAAGGCCTGGCAACCGATATTAACACCCAATTGGGTCATTGGTACCTTTGCTATCGTTGGTCTCATCTTCATCCCCATTGGTGTCGTGCTACACACCGAGTCGGACAACGTAAGTGACTTTTATGTTTTTTTGACAGGATTCTTTGTACTTACAGTTTTTACTGTTGTTATTAATTACTACAGGTCGTGGAATACTCAATACAATATGATGGAAACGGAATGACATCCTCATCCAACATTGTAAACATTGGCAGTGGCTGCTACTTAAGTGAAGTGGATGAAGGTGATTCATTTAATGTGGAGGAACGTGGCTGCAGAATTACATTTAATATCGAAAAGGACATGAAAGCACCCGTGTACTTGTATTACCAGCTGGACAATTTCTACCAGAATCACCGTCGTTACGTCCAGAGTCGCAGTGATGCTCAGCTTCGTGGAGATGCAACAGCTAGTACCAGTGACTGCTCACCGATGGTGAAGTCTGGGACGGGTGTTTTTAAATACAACTCAACGGCAGTGAAGCCAATTGGCGACAACACGACGGACTACACGCTGATGCCGTGTGGATTGATTGTCAATAGTTTGTTTAACGACATTTATTGGGTAAATAAGCTTGTGACTGGTGACGAGACGTACTACCAGAACGATACGTATCAAGGCAAGACACTTGTGAATCTTGTGGACCAAACAGGCATTGCTTGGAAATCGGATGTTGAGACCAAATTCCAAAATATAAACTTGGACGAGCTTGCGGACGCAAACAACACGATGATGCTTTGGCAGAACCCCCGCTACCGCTACATCATCCCCATGTACAAGGGCCAGGAACCTATTGCCAACAAGACGGCATGGACGACGAACGCACCTGCTTACGGGGTCCAAGACGAGCACTTTATCGTCTGGATGCGCACGGCCGGATTGCCGAGTTTCCGCAAGCTTTATGGCCGTATTGATACAGACTTGGCGGCGGGCACGAAGCTGGAGTTCCTCGTTTCCAGCAGTAAGTTTGGCGTGTCATCTTTGTACATTTGGGAATGTGGCGAGCAGGCGCTAACTTGAAGCTTGTGTATTGTGTTATCAGACTTTGTGGTAAGCACATTTCAGGGCAAGAAGTCGATCGTGATCTCGACCACATCATGGTTTGGTGGCCGAAATCCATTTCTTGGTATCGCGTACATCATTGTGGGTGCGCTCTGCATGGTGCTGGCTATCTTGTTTTTTGCCAAGCACAAGCTCAGTCCGCGTAAGCTGGGTGACACGCGGTACTTGGTCTGGAAGAATAACCACTAAAGAGCAACAGTGTCTAAGCACAAGACCATGAAGCCTTGTTCGCGTGTAGAAGTTGACTGCGTCAAGAAAGATCCTACATGTTCTTACCATTATATTCTTTTTTCCTTACTTTTAGCAGAGGTGTCATCTAAGCTCTTGTCACAGAAGACGCAAGAATAAAATTGAAGCCGCTTTTGCTGCCCAAATTTTGCTGCCCAAATTTTGCTGCCCAAACGTTATAAGGATGATTAAGGTATCTCATCATTGTAGCAAAGTACCTTTCAAATTGAAATGGAGTGTCTTTGGAACACGGTATTATGACACTGCCGCGTATATGTGGGCTGTCAGCACTGTCTTTGCCGAGCTGCTACGACCTCCATTGTTTGCAGAACAGAATTACATCGACTACATCGACTACATATTCCAAGTCATTCAGGGACTCGGCGATGTCGAGATGCAGTGGCTGATTCCCGGACTTTGACAAATTGTCGTTCCCGTCTTTCAATCCGATAACTCTTCATTTGATGCTTCAGCGATGCTTGTGCTTGATCCCAGCAAGGGACTATCGGTTCGAGAGATAGCGAGACGAATGCTTGCGTTGTCCAACTAACCTATTCAGAAGCTCCCATACTTTGTAGCAGCCAGAAGAGCAGCTACAGAGCCTAGGCTGGTTCAGACACCCTCACCGAGGCCTGGTGCTGCTGTGGATTTTTCAGTCATACTGCCTGCGCGTCATCCATTCCGACTCTTGAACTTCTTTTACAAGCAGATTTTCGACGTCCACGAGACTAAACAGGTAAAGGGAGGGATGCACCTAGCACGCGTGCATCAAATGTTCGTGGTGCTGAATACCCTATTAAATTATATTTATACTGATAAAGAAGTTATTTTTGTTTGGAGTGCTGCTGACTCGGGATAGCTGTCTCTATGTTCACGTATATGATCTTGGCGATTGTGCTTGCGTGTGGATACGCAGTAACGTCGAGTTTCCACGTATGGATGTGTCGAAGAACGCACTTTGACGATTGATGATGGAGGCGAGATGCATTGCGCCAAGGCAGGTACATGAATCACAAAGCAGTCGACGTCTTTGGCTGTAAATATGTACTGGCATGTGATTGATTTCGATTTTGAGCTAAAGGATACAATCTCTTCTCGGCAAAAAACACGATCATTCTGTTTACTGTTAGGTATATTAAGTCGGTCAACATCAAATTGTGACTTGTCAATGGCAGGCCTCAATCTCACGGACATTAACGTTCATGAGTTCCTATATTGAGACAAGCTTTGGTCCTCATTCTTCACATTTCATTTTACCTCTATTTAGTTATTAATTCGAGTAATCATTTGTTAGCATTGGTACTAAAAAATTACGATGTGGGTGCCAAGTGCGCGGTGCTTCGTTACAGC
This sequence comes from Peronospora destructor, assembly GCA_011800735.1. Taxonomy (NCBI): domain Eukaryota; phylum Oomycota; class Peronosporomycetes; order Peronosporales; family Peronosporaceae; genus Peronospora; species Peronospora destructor. Next base: position 1,299,644 of record WBRY01000004.1, on the reverse strand, counting down.
GCTATGTGTGCTCATGGTTGCAGCTAAAGGCTCTCAAAAGCTTCGTCTATTTGTCGCGTTCATCATGGTGCGATTAAATATACGAAAAGCAACTGTAACGACGGCTAAGCCGTCCTGGAGACTATTTAGCGTTTTTTAAGCGATTTACGTGACCATCGCGTCGGAAAAGTGCTGCTGGCGGACAACTACTGCATCGTCTAGGCTAAAAATGGCATTGAGATTCTGTGTATATAGATGACAATCTGAATGTATTTCTGTTGTGTATGTAGGTTCTCCTCTGGAGACCAAATTTTTAGAGTTGTGACGCGTCTACACCCGTGTGGAAAAATGTTGCCTCTTCTATTGAGTCGATATCAACTTGCTGTCAATGTGCAAGCAATGATGAAAGTAGAGCTCGTCGCTCCTATAGCAGTCTTGTACTACGGCGGACAAAAAAGGCAGCTTCGAAGTGCTAAGTTTTCACTTTAGTGAAAACTAACTATACAAAGTGACGCATTCGAAAACTTACGCACTTTTTAACGCTTTGTCGATGTGAAGCACTTACTGGTCGTTCTCATGGTCCGTCATTGTGAAAAGGTCTCCTCTCTTTCTTCTAACATCATATGTGGCAAGAAATTTTTTGTTACGGTAGTTAAGGGAAGACGTTGACCGGCGGCTGTGAAAGTCTCCGTCTCTGTCAATTGTCGCACTTGGCTGTCATTTAGGAAGTAGGGTTTTCCTCTGAACAGTCCCAGCTCTACGGCTTTGCCAATCCCGAAGTGTACACCTCGGTGCTCTAGGACGGCTCATTCGTGAACGGAACCATTAACTGTACGTTCATGCTGGTTGACGGCAACGCCTACTTGCGACGTCGACAGCGGGCGGCGCTAGGACTGCGCAATGTCGGTCTGCCAGCCTGCTTCCGTTCATCCACGACATCATTGCAGCGCTCAATGCCGCCACCGCCATCTCGAGTGCGGCCTGCGATTCCGACACCATTACGTGTCCGGGCGGAGATCTGTTCCAGATCACTTCGTAACGCAACCTTCGTACTTTGTGCGTCGGGGTCAGCTGGCTTTACCATCTACGACAGCGACCTTGACATCAGCGTGGAGTATCTGAACAGCCCGGTCACGATCACTGCACCGAAACTAAGCGATGAAGCCATGCTGTCATGTGAAAAAGCGGCAGCGCCAGCCTCGGTCTCTTCGACGACGTTGGCACTTCTCACCAGACAGCTCTTTTCCTCGTCTAGCCGCCGAAATCTTCAATCGGTACGTTCCACGAGGCTGCCGCGCCGTCAGAGCTGTACTGGAAGAATAGCTCTATCCTGGTTCGGATCAATCCCTTCTATTTGACTGGTCTCAATCATGTTCATACGACATTTTGTCATGGCGATGCTCTGATCGAAAACTCCCAGATGCCTGTCAAATGCCTGCAAGGTACTACCAGGAAGTCCTTTCAATACTAAATTGTGCAGTGACCGATAAAATTTACCCAATCACAAAAATTGCTCAAATAATATCTTGAACTTAATGTGTCATCCAATCGTTTCTTACGACTTGTCAATCATGACACTACTCGGGACAATCTAAAGGCCGCTATGTACGTGCTCCCCAGGCTCTCATGATAGCGACCTAAATCTCCACGATGAAGGCATTGACATTTTCCAAGGAACAAAACTTTGACGCAGAAAATGGAGCTCGCTGGCATTTATACGTCCCTAAAGACGCTCAAAACGTCTTTATCCGACCGTACGATGCGATCGCCATTTCAGCTACTTTGGGTCTTGGAGAGGCAATTTCGGATACTATCTCGATTAACTCGCTGAAACGCAACGACCGCGAATTTACGACGCTGTTGGACTTTTTCACGAGACATTTTGGTGACCCAAGTACGCCTGGATTCGATCGGGCTCGATCGAACTTTGTGAGCAGCATGGCTGGTTACGCGATCGTGTGTTATCTACTTCAGGTCAAAGACCGCCACGACGGCAACATTCTGCTGGACGCTGAGGGCCACATTATCCAACGATGGTGATCTGGAAGAAAACCTCTAACCCTTCCCCAGGTCCCTTCTGGGACCCCCGCGGATCACGCTGCAAAACGTGAACCGCTGGACAAGAGTCTTTCGGTTAAAACCGAAGGATTTTTATCCAGAAACATCCCTACAACGAAAGCCAAGAAGAAAAAAACGAAGGTGCCACGTATAAAGTTGAAGGCACCTGGCTCAGATGTGGATGACCAAGACACGAAGGTGGCAGATCACGACTCAAAGATCGCGGTAATGAAAACCGATAAAAAAACCTGGAAATTGGCAATTGGATCAGCTCACGTGGCAATTTTATTGGAAAGAGCTAAAGCGGCTTATTACGGAAGATAAAGTTAATCGGATCGCTAGGTGGACCTATATCCGCGCCCACAAGGACTTCGAACAAGTTAGATGCGATCCGTATGCTCACGCAGTTATTGCAAGAGGCTGGTTTCACTCCTGGAGCATTTGATGCACATGAATTGCTCGACTGTGGACTCGATCAGATGATCACTGCAGGTCGATCGTTCGCTGAGAAGATGATTCCGCTCACCGGCGCTTCTCATACTTCGGATCAGGCGATTGCTGACCCTTCGGAAAAATATCACACCGTGATTTTGTAGAGCTCATGGGTGGTCCACGTTCTACCCATTTTCGTCGGTTCCGGTCTCTTTGTGTCCGATCATTCCTTGTTGCACGGAAGTATCGTCACCGGTTTGTACTGCTTGTGGAGATGATGGTGCACGGCAACGAGCATCTCCCCTGTTTTGCCGGAGACCCGAAGGGCACAGTCGAGCGCCTCGCCGCTCGTTTCCAGCCAGACTTGGGCATCAACTCTTGCGAGGACTTTGTGCACGAGCTCATTGATGCTTCATTGGATAACTGGCGCACTCGCTGGTACGACAAGTACCAGCGCTGGATTGTCGGTGTCTTCTAAGCAAGTGGCGCTGACGTAAGGAGATTATTAAGCGGTGTTTGTTTGCTGTCCAGACCCGCTAAAGAAAGAACAAGAAAGCTTGAACTCCCGTAGGAGCTAGACGAAAAAAACATGCGCAATTATAAGCCCAGCAGCAGACAGCTCCAAAATTTAGACCGCTTTGTAAACGACGCGTCGATTGCTGTCGTACGTCAGAGCCCTCGTGTAATTTCTTGCCATTGCACCTAACGCGACGGACTCAAGTCGACTAGAAGACGATCAAGGCCGCAATGCTGAAGTTATAACCAGGATGGATGACTGCCCAAGTAGACAGCTGCGACCACGATTCAGCGGAGTTTTCCCAGATTGCACATGTTACCTCAGGTCTTTCAACGCTCCCAACATGATGTACGCTTGACGTTTACATCACCGCAAGCGTTTGCTAATGCATATATAGTCGCTGGCTTTGACGCAACGTGGACTTGAGAGGGCTGTTACGTGAGGAACGGAAGCTTCTAGCGTTGATACTCGATATGCTATAGAGTGGCAAGAAGGTGCTGCTAATTTGTCGCATCCTACACCAGGTGAACAAGTACGTATTGATCCACTTATGCTATTGCTCAAGCACTCGAGAACCGTCGCAAAGCTGTCAAGGTAGTGTCTACTTCTGTGAGCCATCCTAGAACAGGCACAGCTGTTTTTAATCAACGCTTGAGCTTGCAGGACCATAAGGCTGACGCTATGCAAAGAATGATGCTCGAGTATGTGGGACGGTAGGAACGCACGAGTATGGAAATAAGTTGTTGGCGAAGACTTGGCTAGTCCATCGGAGGGCTTCTGAGTATTTGTGCCGTTTAAAGAAAAGATACCAAGTTAGTCATGTGAAGTGAGGCAAAGAGTTTGACATGCATAACGGTAGCGTCGGCGCTTTCAAGAGGTCCTGGCGTAAGATGATCATAGGCTTATCGCGCCAAAGGCGATGCACTTCATCTTATTCGTATCCCAGAAATTGTAGTGAATGCCGTGAGAGTGCCTGAAGCAACGCGACCAAAATAGATAATTCTAAACTCTGTCAGATAATGCTCTGACCAACAAACTTGCCGAGTACTTGTAAAACCAGCTCGTGACTCCCAAAGAATACGATTTACCCCCGTTGGAAGTGCAATCGGCCTACTGTACGCGCTGGCAGGAATAGTGCAGCAGGGCTCCATTCGGCAAACGCACGAATGTGCCGACATCGAGCTTCTTACTACAAAATTGGCAACACTGGGACGACCACACTGTGACTGATCCCTTACGCTTTGTAGAAAGTTGCTCTCGAACCTTAAAATTCTCCATTTTTGAAAGCTGCTTCTTCACTTGTCCGTTGCGGAGACGTTGGACCTGGCATTCAAGTACACGACGAAAAAACGTAGCCAAAGGTGCTGCAGCTACGTTAGCTGGCAAAAGCTCAAGGGCCGTAGATACATTAATCCGCTCAGCGTAATTGTTCAGCAAGTCGATGGCAGCCTGTACAGGCTCACTCTGCACATTGGAGTTTGAAGTCTTCCGCAACGGAGAAGATTTTGGTGAGAAGATGATGACGCGCGACGCGATTCCGGATGCTGTCCTATCTGTATGGCATTGTGGGCGCAAGTAAAGTTTTAGCAGCGTTGAGTAAATAGACGAATCAGCCGTCTTTGATTCGTAGCATCGGTTGCAATAGGCCTCCGCCAGCACTGCATCTTTTAGTTCCAAAGCATACAACTGAAGTACTTCATGATGACGTCCGAGTTTCGAGAGGAGCGCCGCGTGTTCGTCCACCATTTCAATGGGCGTATGGGTCAACATACGTTCTGGGTGGTAAACAGCTCCAGGAAACTCAAGAAACCGTAGCAGTTTTCGACGTAAAATCCCTATCGCATCACGCTGTGCCTCCACACGACTGGTGAGCCTTACATTGTGCGGTATCTCGGCCTGAATCAAATCCAATAGCAAGTACACCACTTCGTCATGCAAGCGCGGCGTCAGTTGATGCGTTCCCTCATAAATAAGTTGAGTAAGATATTCGATTGCCAGCATTTGGCTGCTGAGTAATGGCAGACTTGGTTCTGCTGTATCCTTGACAGAAAGCGTTTTCCAATCATAGCTTGAGGTAGCGATAGTACAACTCTTAAGGTGCTGAAGTACCGCAGCTGGATCAATATCTGTCTTTGCGCTGGGTATTTTGCGCTGTGTGAAGATTGAAAGCCCCAGCGCAGGGTTCACGGACAAGACACGTCGTGAAAACTCAAAAACCAGCTCAGCATGCTTTTTGCCCAATACACGAAGGTACTGCGCGATAAGCACCATATAGTCATGTGATGATTGTAGATCTCCCGAACTCTGTGGTTCATTTACTTTTCGATCTGTTTCGTTCTTTTCAAACAGGGTAGCAGCTGACGCCGCACTGCGCTCAAGGTCTTCCAGTAGCTCAAGCGCCTTACGATGCAACTTCCGAGCAGAATAAAATGCAAGCAGCGCCTTGAGCCGTCGATGAGCTAGGAGAAAAATCTCAGCCTCACCAATCTCGCACCAATTTTGCCCAGTTACGACCTCGAGCAGCGCACGCTTAGCACGATCTTCATACTTTACCTTTTCTGACACTACGACAAGACACTTGACCAGCATGGTATCAATTAGCTCGAGTGCAGTCTCATCGCTAGGTCCAAGGCTGCGGCGTGTACGTATCCTAATCGTCAATGATTCCTCTTCGTGATGTAAATAAGCGTTTCGTTTACGGCGCAAAAACCCTATGAGAGCTAACAAACTCTCCACCAAATCATCACCTTCCAAAGCTCCTTCCTTATTATTGCTGCTGTTGTCCTTGCGTAAAGCGCTGATCTTGCGAGGAAGAAGGTTCCGTGGGAAAAGTTGCAGTACCTCCATGACATCGACATTGCTCTCAAAAAAGTAATTCATTGCTTCCTGTCGGCGTGCCGATCGAAACAGCTTGAAACCATAATCTGCATATAACTTCTGTTGATCAACGTCGCTCAGTGGACTATCCTCCGAGCATAACTTGCAGAGCGCGACGGCATCTTCCAATCGGCGATTTCCCAAAAACACAGCAACTTGCTGTGCAATTGGAAGCATTTCGTGCATTTGAACCTCGAAGGATGGAGACACGGTGAACAAAGTCGCAGGTCGATCATGCCTAAATTGCAATCGATTCGGTCCCACAGTCGCAGACGCGACATTACTGGCCACACAAATGCCGTAAGGTGTCTTGACTGAGATTGTCTGGATCATTTGCAACGAGTCAAAGTTATACACTGCAAGTTGTTCTGCCTGGTTTAGGAGTAAAAATGGATAATGAAAATACACATTACGCGGAGCCACATTGTACTCAATGATTCTCTCCACCTTGACAGTCAATTGACGAGTCGATAGATCAAGTGCTTTACCTGCACTTATATCATCCAATCTATCTGTATCATCATCAAAAGCTCCACAGACATTTTCGTCTTTATCCACCATCGACACATCTTCACTAATGGATAAAATCACTCCACGATGTTTGCCACATAGCAACAAATCCATCACATGTTGTCGTCGTCGAGTCAAATGCCGGCTAGGCAGTGATACTGCATCACAGACAGCAACTGTTCCTTCCACAACATCATTGACTTTATCTTTTACATCCTCCGATACATTAAACACTTTGCCATTGTCCAAATTTAGCACGATCCAGTCTTTTTTTCCTTGGATAAACACGTGATTTTCACTCAGCAGTAGTAACTGCTGCACAGGTAGTAGCACCGTCGGTACTTCATGTTGAGCTCGAAGTTCCAGAGCTCTATTGACAGTCCAATCAAAGACTTTTAATGTATTGGATTTAATTAAAGCACAAAGTGTCTTTGCCTCTTCATAAACTGTAAAGAGAATAGCGTCCGTTATCTCATTCCTGACCACAGCATGTGTATTACTAAATAGTGGCAGGTCATAGAGCCTTAATCGGTTGTCGATTATCGTCGCAAATACGCCCCAAATATCCAAAAAGCCGCAGCAAATGTGAAATAATCGCTTATAATCCGCTTGCCAATGCACGCAGTCTGTGCGTTCATCGATTACGTAACTACGCAGTGTACCGTCCAAGCAACCAATGAACAGCATTGGGGATGAAGCACGTGTGCTATGGAAAAGACGAATGGTTTGCTGTAGACGCTTTAGAGGCACGTCGACGTCCACTTGGGCGCCGGCAGCGTACGCTACGAGGTCGGAACTCATTTTTGATTTGGATATTTAGATTGAAAAGAAGATATTTTGGAGAAGATAAGGGATCCTAACCGTGACAGTTTGATGGTAATTATCGAACTATCATTTCCGTGTGCTATATTAAAAGTTTGTAGCAATGACACAGCTTGGTGGGTATAATGTACACGCTATTACTTTAAATTCGATATGTTGCGTGTAGTGCGGTGTCTGCCAAATTGACTTTGGTCAACTTTAGCCTCTAATAATGACGATAGTGTTTTGCTGTGTATCCAATTGGAAGAACTCGACTGCACGGGGCCGGACTGGTCTCTGTGCAAGTTGTCATCTTAGTGAGGACTAGGCACATGGTCGAGTGTTTCTTACAGTTGTCGCTATGAACGATGACAACTTGCTCAACAATATCGGAAAACATTCAGATTCAGTCATTGCAACCATACAACGCTAGTAAAAATCTGTCGAGTTCACTTTCTTAAGGATGTTGCAGTTTTCAATGACGATGCAGCAGCATATGCTGCCTACAGAGAAGCATATACAAAGCATTTCGGTCGACCGGTCTGTATTCACACCTATATGCACGATCACCATTTGATTTTGTATTTGACGACTAAAAAAGCTGTTGACACGACAAGATTTACCGAGCAACGCACTTGGGTGGGGAAATGACTTGCGGTATCACTCAGGAGACCCGCCTTTGTGAGTTTACATGTGTGGTCCAAGCAAGTGAAAAGCCTCAACACTCAAACTTGTGCGGTCAACGATGTCACGGTCAAAACATCATCAATGGGAGGGTTCGCACTCGTGTTAAATTATTTTGCTGCAAACCAATTCAGACCATGTGAGTTGCTCTTCTGTGATTTCAGGATGAGTCAATGCGTTTGCTATGCTAAATCTACAAGGCTGGGCAGAATCAACGGATGGCTTTAACATTGATACATTGGCACAGTTTTCACGTAGAAACGGGTTCTGTAGTTTTCTCTTTGTCAAAAATAGCTCTAAAAACGTTTGAAACACCCAAAACTCATCAATTTTCTAATAGCAAATATTGGGATACGTTGTCAGATTGCAAGAAATCATTGGTTTTATATACGACTATACTGCCATCTTTAATATCAAAAAATCCGATGCTACCCATTCCCGCCTTCCATATGATTACTTTTCTTAACTGCGAAATTGATCCAAACTAAGACTTGATTACGTGTCAAATTGGATACATGCCTCAGGCTACGAGGGTATCAGTATAGACAGGCTCTTCTCTATAAGGCAGCCCACAACAACGGAATCTTTCTATGGTCTAGACGTACGTAGAAAAGCATCCTACCAAACTTGATACGCGCATTGTGACTGTTCAAACGAGACGCTAAAGCAACACGCACGAGATACCCCCGAAACAGGCGGAGAAGTGAGCCAGCTAGCAAAGCGTTGCACTTGCCAGAGCGTACTAATTGATATTCGCCGAGCGATCGATAAGGAACCTTTATTTCGATTCATTGCAAGGGTAAAAAACGTATTGATAGCAAATGAGACGACATAAGCATCTCATTTTGACCAATACACTGGCGTTGCTGCGAAACAAGTTGCACATTTGATGATGATTTGACTTCTTTTTGTGTGCTTTCTCACTGAGCTACAGAGCTATTTAGTGCAACAAAGGTCATCTCCAACGTCTCGATCTCAAACTCTGGTTTGACTATTGTAGCTTTGCCAGCGACGAATTGAAGTATTTAATACGACATGTGTGACTATCAGCACTAGTAACTTGTACCATCCGAACAGGCCAGTCTTCTTACACAAGATGATCACGTCGTATCCAGCTTGGTTCCATTTGCTTGGCTTAATCCAAACGAGGCAATCAAGAGAAAGTTGAGGTGTTCCATCTGACTCCACTACTCCACTACTCCACGATGCAATTTCATAATCACATCGATCAAGCTATAGCAAAGCATATAACAACAGGACCCACCGGCGTAATAATACTTGGTCTTTACCATAGCTGAACGATTACTCAAAGAGTCACCCAAGTATGGCTTCACGTCGCAAAAAGTGTATCATTCCTTGTCGCAACGATGTACTCGTCCAGTTTCCAGGAGAACACCGGGTACTTCATTGCTTGAGTCTCGATTTTGCGATCGTCTTCAACCTTGCCACGAGAGGCCATGGAGCAAATCAACGCGAGCCGGCGCTTGATAACAACGTTCTCTTGCAAAGACCACAAAGTGCATTTTTTATCAGCGTCTTCAAGTCATCTGCAGCAGTCCAGCTATTAACTAGCACTACACGATGCTTCGAGTCATCATCAACTTGAAGCACCTCCTCCAGTTCCGTAACATTACTGATGTTTCGAGACGCTCGCTCGTCGTCAATCAGACGTACACACCGCCAGTAAGGAGCCATCGCAACGTGAATTCATATTACCTTCCCATTCATTTCTGTCGACTGTTAATGCAAACGCTATAGTAGCCATTGACTTTCCCGTTTCTTGGCGGACCAAAATCCAGCCTAGGTGACCTTCTTTCAGCACCCTTTCACGTAAGAACTTAACTTGCTCATGAAAGTTGTGTCTCAGTACAGCATCAGCGTCCGGAAAGAAGTCATGAAGCAGCCGTATGCCCTTCTCCAGCAAGAAATACTTTGACTCTGAGTCGTAGATGTGAGGTTCCAACGGACTAGACTTTCACTTGCGCTTTTTTATGCTACAACCAGCACGTGGATCTGTTTTTGCTTTTAAAGTGTCCACATCTATGAGGAACTCAGCAATCAAATATCGCCTTGCAGCTCTAGGTCTTTTTGCGTTAACGCTTCGAGGAGAAGAGTGTTTATGCCCTCCTTCTGTTTCTTCACGTCTTCAGTGCTGGAGGACAGCCAGACACCGTCCCTCTTCGTCAGAAAGAGCTGCAGCTGGTCCGCATCAGCGTCCTTCAAGGCGTTTGCCTTCTTTGCCTTGATTGTGTCGCTTAGTGGTCCACCGTCTGACTCGCATCGATATCCACAGGAAACGCACTCCCCACATCAACGATCGCGCATAACAGAGTTACCATCATTTTGAGCCAGCAAATTCTCGAATGAAGAGAAAACAAAATTTTGTTTGCAAATGAATATGATTGGTTTTATACACGACTATAGTGGAGCCAAGATGGAAGGACTGACTAGAAATAGTATAAGATGCTACCCTCTTAAAATAAGAATTATAGTGAAACTTTCTTAAGTGACTAATAACTTTGCGAAATTGATCCAAAGTAATACTGCCTTAACTGATTACGTGTCAAATTGGATACATGCCTCAGGCTTCGAGGGTATCAGTATAGACAGGCTCTTCTCTATAAGGCAGCCCACAACAACGGAATCTTTCTATGTTCTAGACGTACGTAGAAAAGCATCCTACCAAACTTGATACGCGCATTGTGACTGTTCAAACGAGACGCTAAAGCAACACGCACGAGATACCCCCGAAACAGGCGGAGAAGTGAGCCAGCTAGCAAAGCGTTGCACTTGCCAGAGCGTACTAATTGATATTCGCCGAGCGATCGATAAGGAACCTTTATTTCGATTCATTGCAAGGGTAAAAAACGTATTGATAGCAAATGAGACGACATAAGCATCTCATTTTGACCAATACACTGGCGTTGCTGCGAAACAAGTTGCACATTTGATGATGATTTGACTTCTTTTTGTGTGCTTTCTCACTAAGCTACAGAGCTATTTAGTACAACAAAGGTCATCTCCAACGTCTCGATCTCAAACTCTGGTTTGACTATTGTAGCTTTGCCAGCGACGAATTGAAGTATTTAATACGACATGTGTGACTATCAGCACTAGTAACTTGTACCATCCGAACAGGCCAGTCTTCTTACACAAGATGATCGCGTCGTATCCAGCTTGGTTCCATTTGCTTGGCTTAATCCAAACGAGGCAATCAAGAGAAAGTTGAGGTGTTCCATCTGACTCCACTACTCCACTACTCCACGATGCAATTTCATAATCACATCGATCAAGCTATAGCAAAGCATATAACAACAGGACCCACCGGCGTAATAATACTTGGTCTTTACCATAGCTGAACGATTACTCAAAGAGTCACCCAAGTATGGCTTCACGTCGCAAAAAGTGTATCATTCCTTGTCGCAACGATGTACTCGTCCAGTTTCCAGGAGAACACCGGGTACTTCATTGCTTGAGTCTCGATTTTGCGATCGTCTTCAACCTTGCCACGAGAGGCCATGGAGCAAATCAACGCGAGCCGGCGCTTGATAACAACGTTCTCTTGCAAAGACCACAAAGTGCATTTTTTATCAGCGTCTTCAAGTCATCTGCAGCAGTCCAGCTATTAACTAGCACTACACGATGCTTCGAGTCATCATCAACTTGAAGCACCTCCTCCAGTTCCGTAACATTACTGATGTTTCGAGACGCTCGCTCGTCGTCAATCAGACGTACACACCGCCAGTAAGGAGCCATCGCAACGTGAATTCATATTACCTTCCCATTCATTTCTGTCGACTGTTAATGCAAACGCTATAGTAGCCATTGACTTTCCCGTTTCTTGGCGGACCAAAATCCAGCCTAGGTGACCTTCTTTCAGCACCCTTTCACGTAAGAACTTAACTTGCTCATGAAAGTTGTGTCTCAGTACAGCATCAGCGTCCGGAAAGAAGTCATGAAGCAGCCGTATGCCCTTCTCCAGCAAGAAATACTTTGACTCTGAGTCGTAGATGTGAGGTTCCAACGGACTAGACTTTCACTTGCGCTTTTTTATGCTACAACCAGCACGTGGATCTGTTTTTGCTTTTAAAGTGTCCACATCTATGAGGAACTCAGCAATCAAATATCGCCTTGCAGCTCTAGGTCTTTTTGCGTTAACGCTTCGAGGAGAAGAGTGTTTATGCCCTCCTTCTGTTTCTTCACGTCTTCAGTGCTGGAGGACAGCCAGACACCGTCCCTCTTCGTCAGAAAGAGCTGCAGCTGGTCCGCATCAGCGTCCTTCAAGGCGTTTGCCTTCTTTGCCTTGATTGTGTCGCTTAGTGGTCCACCGTCTGACTCGCATCGATATCCACAGGAAACGCACTCCCCACATCAACGATCGCGCATAACAGAGTTACCATCATTTTGAGCCAGCAAATTCTCGAATGAAGAGAAAACAAAATTTTGTTTGCAAATGAATATGATTGGTTTTATACACGACTATAGTGGAGCCAAGATGGAAGGACTGACTAGAAATAGTATAAGATGCTACCCTCTTAAAATAAGAATTATAGTGAAACTTTCTTAAGTGACTAATAACTTTGCGAAATTGATCCAAAGTAATACTGCCTTAACTGATTACGTGTCAAATTGGATACATGCCTCAGGCTTCGAGGGTATCAGTATAGACAGGCTCTTCTCTATAAGGCAGCCCACAACAACGGAATCTTTCTATGTTCTAGACGTACGTAGAAAAGCATCCTACCAAACTTGATACGCGCATTGTGACTGTTCAAACGAGACGCTAAAGCAACACGCACGAGATACCCCCGAAACAGGCGGAGAAGTGAGCCAGCTAGCAAAGCGTTGCACTTGCCAGAGCGTACTAATTAATACTCGCCGAGCGATCAATTAGTACGCTAATGAGAAGATATTAGCATCTCATTTTGACCAATAACACTGGCGTTGCTGCGAAACAAGTTGCAGTTTCTCCAGGCACCATTTGTTGTACTGCTGAAAAGCTATTATTAGATTGGATGATTTAGCAGACCTCGTTATTGCTCAAGAGATTTATCACACACGTCCGTTCATGATGTGATCAAGGGAAACCTGCGCGCTTAACGCAACGTATTGGAGAGAATAAAGACAAAACAAGCTGTATATAAAGGTTTTCATGCCATGTCTAAAAGATTTCATCCATCGTAAGACAGAGTGCAGCCGACTTGAGATTGCCCTGCCACCTCTTCAGCATTTCATTCTTCGCATCTCCAGGCACCAACGCTATCCACATACAGCTAATAATCACACTCAATTCCATCCACTTTGCCGTTCTCCTCTCCACCTCTTCCTTTGAGTGCAATTACCTCAACCAAATCTTCCACAGTCACTTCCTTCTTCGGGATCACCTCAACACCCCAACACAATATGCAACAATCCATCCCTGTCACTTTCGAATGTTTCCTACGGTATCCAACTTACGCCAGCCAATTAATCAACCTTTCCACTATGCTTCATGTCATCGCGCCAGCCGCACTCAACCAGCTTAAAACGCAGCAGCTCCTTCAGTTGTTCCTTTTTTGCCGCTCTGCACTAAGCGCTCGCTAGTGCACACTCCATTTCTTACGCTGGCGGTCTGTGTGTATCCTTCACGCACGACAAAAGCAGAGACGCCGAAACGGTCAGGCACGGCACGGGAAGTCACAACGCTACAACAAACAAGACACTCAGATATCCAGCATTATCGCAGCTCGGACTCAATGACTCTCACTCGTCTCATCCGCCAATAGTCGTCATTGCCATAAAGATGTCGCGAAGACAGTAGCAGTGGTCCATGCTGCATCTGCTGTTGTCTTCCATTGATCATGACAGACCGATAATGTACATTAGACAGCTTGCCTATTAACTCCTGAACTGATTGCATATACGGTTGGCCTCAAAACAAAGAAATTACGTCAGAAAAACCTTCTAGATTGCTTCTTCAGCTTTAATCAACTGGATGAGAGCCTGTGTACGGTTCTCCAAGAGCTAATTACTTTTTCAATTACTTCCTCGTTCGAGAGTTCCTTAGAGGATACGACACGAGGCAGCAGCATATGAGGAATTATTTTATCTGTAAAATTCGAAGGATTTTGCCAAAATCCCAGAAATTTACATGTATGGGTAATTTAACCTAGAAACTTTTTAACCGCAAATTAAATTTTGTAGCTTTACAGTTAACGATTTCAAACATCCAAGCAAACGCTATTTTGATCGACACACAGCTGTTTCTGCCTAATCGTATGACGGGTGCCGCAAAAGCATGAGAGAGATGGAATCAACCTTAGAATTGTTAAAAGTGACACTGAAGATCAATCGCCTCAATGGCGCGTTCTCGATTATAACAACAACGCACACTCAGTTTGATGTGCTATGCACAAAGAACTCTATGCTTGGCAAATGTCGTAGACAGCTGTAGTTACCGCTAGTGCTAGCACCAACGATAGGTCTCGTATTTTCGAATTGCAGCGTGAGTAAGCAGTCCTGCAGTTTGCAAACTTAGACGTCCGCTTTTCAGCTGACGCGAGCTGGTAATCGGCTTCATGTCAGGTGGAGACCGACCAAAAGACAGAGTACCGTTCAAATTACTCGTTTCACCGTGACCACCAATTTGTCGTTCGTTCTCAACACTTCGCTCACGAACCGAATACGGTGTAATAGAACCGCATATTTTCTTACAATCTGCCAGGCCATTCTAAACGCCCGAAGTTCATGTGGCCATCTACTTCTCCCCAATGTTTGGCTTTAATTTTTATTGTCTACTTCTCACTTGCAACATCGACAACGTTCAAGGGCAAAGAAACCGTTCACGGAGACTCTTCGATTAGCACAACTCATGGTTGGCCATCCTTAAAGCTCCACGTCACTCTGAAGCGCGACTCAATGCGCGTTCATGGTCAGCAAGAATTCGACATGTACGCCAGACCGGTCGTGTCAAACGATGGTCTTAGCGTCGTCTACGATGGATATGTCGATTTCGCCGAAGGAACGACACTTATTAGGTACTTGCTCGTCAATGGCGTCGCTTACTCTACGACCAGCTCAAATCCCGACCAGACTCACATCTCGTCATCCATGTCGCAATGCTTACCACGAAGCATGCTGCCACCACTCAATCATATACTCTCTGCACTTAATGACGCCATCCTGATTCCGAGTGCTACCTCAGAAGGCGCTACGATCAAGTGCTCGGCGGACCACCTTTTCGGGACCAAATTCCGAGGACTCAACGTGGCGATTTGTGCGTCAGGTTCTTTAGATATTCACGTATACAGCAGCGATATGGAAATTGAGGTCAAATATTTGAAGAAACCTGTAAAGGTTTCAGCGCCAAAGCTGGATGCTAGCGCGGCGAGCGCGTGCAAGGCCATCATGAAGGCGACTGTAGTGACTGCGGCCACGACCGCTTTGCTTACTGGCAAAGCGATATCTGACAGCTCAAGAAGTTTCGAATATGGCCCCAATGTCACTCTGAGTACGACTTCGTGCTCGTGCATGTCGACGTTGCGTCCGTGTCTTTTTATCCACGGCTTGGGAATCAACTACGCGAAAGCAAAACTGCACGACTCGTTCTCGTCTTATTGGGGAGATTTGTCAGACCATGCACCATGCTGCACGGAATTCAAGTACATGATCTGGAATTCCGTGGAGACTGGCTGGAATAGCGAAAAACAACAGCAAATTATGTGCGACCTTGCCACCTCTCTGACTGAATCCAGCTCACGGACTGATATTGCGGACACGATTATCGTCACGCATTCCATGGGCGGACTCCTTTTGGCAGGTGCAATCGCTAACGGAAAATGTACCCTCGCAGAGAGCAGCTCGTGGGTTGCTTTGAGTCCTCCAATGTCAGGAAGCATGGGCTCTGATTATGCTATAGAATCTTGTATTGGTGAGCACACCGTTATTATGGAGGAAGTTGGCAATTTTACGGGCGAATGCCCCATGCGCAATGGTACGTATTCACTTACGTATGAAGGCGGAGAGATGAGCTCTATCAAATTGAACGAGGATTTTGAAGCAGCACAGGAAGTCTACCGAGCTCGCGTTTATGCAGCAATGTGCAGTAACTGGTACATTGGGCTGTTTTCAGCGCTCCAAATCAAGTATATGCTGCTAGGTGCTACAGTTCATCATAAGTCGAGCGAAAACGATGGCTTGGTCGAGTTTCAGAGCTGTGCAGGTGGCCTGCCGCTTGATCAGTTTAGCGATCACTACAGCAACCGATTCTACGTGACACATCTCAACCATGCCGACACCACGTTCTATAATGGTGATGGGATTTTCAATTCCGCAAAAATGCCCGTGAAATGGTTTGAGTGCGTGTTGTAGATCGACCAGGTCGACATTTAGGACTGCTTTTGACTGCAATCGTACTTTCTGGACATGTTCATGTTTGTGCGGAGAAACTATAACAACCCCAACCTTTGGCTGCAGATCCCATTCATCATAGGGTTCCAGTTTGTTGACTAGACGAGAATGAACGGCACTTATACTTATTTACTTTGTCCAACAACGACAAATGGTGAGCTGTATCGCTCGGCTTCGCATCAAGCTGCATGCATATTCGGCTATCTTGAAGATATTTATGGTCATGTCATTGTGGACGGGCAACCTTTCAAATGGCGAGAGGTGATTATGGATCCGAAAAAAACAGTCGTAGCACAGAAGTACTTTCGCACGTGATTCAAAGTGGATCTTGTTTTCAATGTTACTTTGGTGCTCTTTTGTGCTAGCGTCTGGAGAAAACCAGTTTTTGAAGATCATGAAAGCTGCAAAAGAGTTCGAAGCTGCCACGCTTTGGTCGCTTGCTTACATCTTCGTGAATATGCCAAGTATTACAATGCCATTGTCAGTTCTTAGGCCTTGCTATAGGGTTGCACCTCTTTGCGTGCTCATGGTCAAAGCTGTTCAACGAATGATACAATACCCACAACCACCTGGTGTACACCGAGCAAGGTTCGTCATGAGCCATGAGCATTGGGTTTTATGGTGCTAGCAGTTTGTTTTCTAGTCTAGTTATGAGAATCACCGTCTTTATGCTGCGAAGTGTCTCCATGCACACTATTAGTACTCTGCCCGTGATGACAAACACCGCCTGACCGAAAAAAAAGGTTTTCGTCTCGCAAATGAATGTGCTTTTGGGCCTGCATTCAAGATCTCTATGAGACCTTCGCGGCCGATGAATGTCAATTTGCCGATAATGTCGCGGAAAGATGATGATACTGTCCCTGGCAAGTAGATCTTGTACAGACGCAGACCAATGATTGGTTGGGATGGCTGGATTGAAGAGCATCATGTCTGAAGATGCACGTTGCTGATTAACGTATCAAACTGTTTGTCTGGTAAATAGATGGAAACAATTAAGAGTGGAGACTGAAGTCGATCCAGAAGTAGTCGTAATCTCTACGTACGTATTGTTTCAGCTTCTCTGGTAGCTCGTTATACTTTACTTCGGCTTTGACCCTGTCTCCAGTTTCCAAAGTTGAGCTTTTGCTGGTTCCGGCTCATAAGCAGAGCTAGAAGAGCAATGATAAAATCAGAAGAATCGGTGCTCGGAATAACGCTCGATTTCATCCCTTTGGCTGACTACCACGATGGAACGGCAGAGATGTTGACTCTTTGATGATATTGATGACGACAAAGCTGGTTAAAGCTTCGTCGTCATCATGAAATACAATTCAAGGGCTTCACTGTACGAGGTAGTGAACTCGAGAAGCCATTGACAAGTTGGATTGTTCGTTTTCCAAGCGGAAGTATATATTAGAGAACTCCAGCAAGACACTACAGTACTACATCTGAAGTACAAAGGATGTTCTACATGCACACGTGTCGACGGCAACATCACTCTATTTATCGGTCATTCCATAAGCGATGATTTATTCATTTTACTGCTGTTCAACATCCCATCTGAGCACTTTTGTAGTCCGAGATGACGGATGCAAGCATCATTTCAACTGTTACTGTTTCCGACCTCTTCGTCTTCTTTCTGCCATCGCCGTGGGCGTTGAGCTTGTCCAAAATCTTGTGGTTAAGTTCCGTCTTGGACTCGCCAAGTTTGTAAATGTCGTGGTCAACTGTGTTTTCCGACACAAGCTTATAGATAGACACTGGCTTCGTCTGGCCAATTCGATGACAGCGGTCGCATGCTTGCTCGTCGGCAGTTGGGTTGAAATCCAGGTCATGCAGTATCACAGTATCTGCAGCAGTAAGGTTGATACCAAGCCCACCCGCGCGCGTAGACAACAGGAAGACAAAGATGTCTTTGTTTTCGTTGTACGAATCGATGAGTCCCTGTCGGTTTTGGACATCAGTGGACCCATCAAGCCGCAAATAGCGGTAACCCATGTGGCCCATGAGTACTTCCAACAGATCCAATAGTTTGGTCCATTGCGAAAAAATTAGAACACGGTGGCCCTCTTTCTGCAGGTTGGGGAGTAATTTTCGCAAGAACGCAAACTTGGCAGACGCCAGCAATGTTTCCATAGGCAACTGCAGCTGCCGTAAGTCATCAATCGCTTCGTACTGCACACAAAGATCATGCAGTTCATAATCGCTGTAGGACTCGAGCTCCTGACGAACTCTGCTCATGGAGCATTGGTTGCCAAAGGCCTCTGCTCGATGCAGACATTTGCTCATAGTCTCCAGCACTTCATCAGAAACAAAATGCCTGCGCAGCAAAACTGGGTGATTTGCAGCCTTGCGCAATTGCGTAAAGATGGACATTGCGCTAGGCTCACCTCCAGGTGGCGGGGCATACGAGCCCAACAGTTCTCGCAATTTGCGATCAGCTTTGTGTTCCTTGCCCTTGTTTTTCTTGTGTTCCTTTGCTGCAGCTTTCAGGGCCGCTTGTGCCTCTCTTCGCTCAATGACGCTTTTGAGCAAGCCGGTGTATGCGTCATGTTGATCATCGCCCACCTTGACGAGCTCGACCGAGACGATCTTTGGTACTAGTTGGTTCAGCACGTATTTCTTCTCTCGCCGAAGAATAAACGGCGCCAGAATTTTACGCACTTTCTCGCATTTCTTCTCTTCGCTGCCATCAAAAAAGCTCAATAGCTCGTCCGAGCCGTGATCGAACATGCGTGGCATGAGAAAGCTCAGCATTGTCAGCAGTTCATTAAGCTTATTCTGGATTGGAGTGCCGCTCAGGACTAATCGGGTCCGTGCGCGCAGTGCTGTAATCCGCTTGAACCGCGACGTGTTTGAGTTCTTGATACTGTGGCCTTCATCTAAAATCATATAGTCAAAGTAAAAACTTCGCAAAAATGCGCGCTCCTCTTGGCAAGTATCGCGCTCAAAGTAAGCGTACGTCGTAAGCATAATTTCAAAATCGTTGCTGTCGAAAGTGTCTTCCAGTTCACGACGATGATCCTTTGATCCATGATATGTGACGATGCGTAACTTCGGCGCAATCCACGCAAACTCTCGTATCCAGTTATTCAGCACACTTGCAGGTACAACAATCAAATGAGGCCCAATCGCCCGGTCGTCTGACTGCTCCAACGATTTGAGAAGCAGCAAGAACGCAATCGTTTGTACGGTTTTGCCAAGGCCCATTTCATCCGCCAGAACGCCAGACACTTTATTTTCATGAAGCAGCAGCAGCCAGTTGACTCCAACCACTTGGTACGGCTTCAGCTCCAGCGTCTCGCAAATATCCGGGATATCGGCCTGTGTGATCACGCGTCGATCTCCGCTATTGATCGTTGCCAGCGACATATGTGCCGCCTCCTCTTCATCTGTAGCATCCGCAGACGACGTCGATTTGGTCGCATTACCCGACCAATTCTGCACCGACTGACGTAGTTTCCTAGCAATCCCTTCACACTCTTTCAGTAGCCGACCAACTTCATCGTGAGATCGAGAATAATGCTCATCTTCATCAGAGTCACCGCCGTAATCATTCCTGTCTTCGTCGATGAACCTCCTTGTCAAACCAGATTTTATTTTTTTCTTGCTCGTGAAATCATCTGCACAACTACGCCATCCATCCAAACCCACCCGAACCTTGTCCGACTTGTGTTTTTTGATTGAATTGCATCCAAAAGCTGCCATCCAGTGCTTAGCAGCTGACGTCGAGCTCTCCAGCTCTTTCTCAAAAACATTGTCGTCGTCTCGAGGTGACGACATGTCCGAGTCCACCGTTAAATGCAGCAAATTGTCCACATTTTTTGTATCTGCTTCATCGTCTGATTCCACAATTGCTCGTGTCCGTTTATTCCGCCGTCTCTTAGCAATAGTCACCTCCTCCTCTTCTTCAGCGTCTTCTGCTGTACTGGATGCTGTAGCATCTTCAATCTCCACCTCTTGTACCCCTTTTTTCTCCTGCTTTTTCGTACTTAACCCACCTTGTGGTCGAGCAAAGAACGAAGACACACGTTGCGTACTTGAGCCTGTAAAAACTCGATTGTTTTTATGCCGATTCGAAGCAGATGAGCTCATTGTAATGCTCGGGACGCGTGTTGGCAGCACGTGCAGCGCCAGGTGAGACGGTGCGGCATCGGCATCCACCACTTCGTACTTTGTGAGCGTCCCATTGGCATAAAAGGCGTCACGGAGGCCCAATAACATTACGTCACCATGTCGCAGGACGCTCTGCTTTGTCTGTCGTGTAGCCACGATACTCGTCTTGCCGCAGCAACGCAGTGCTACCTTGGATCCACTCAGATACACGGCTCCTTTCCCACCACATATGCGCTCTTCGCGTCCATTGGTCGTCAGTCGAAACAATTTGCCGCTTACGCTCTCCTTCACGCCCAACACCATTCGAATGGATGACTGGCGCACTTTGGATTATTTCGTGCATAATGATTGGTTGAATAAGATTAAAATGGATACAGATGATTGACTGATATAATTGGTCATGGATTGAGATACCTGATGATGATAAACACTGTGAAATTAAATAGTTTCTAGGATGTTTTCGAAAATCATAGTGTACGTCCGAGGAGCTTCCGTTCGCGTCCTGTTTGCAGCTGTACTACTTCCTATTGAGAGTGAATGTCTTGGCCGTGTCTGTAGCTGCTGTTGTCCTTCTCCAGTCACTGCGCACCATCTCGCAGTTCAGTTCCGTTGCTGTCTAGAAATGTCATAGCTACAGTGACGACAAAGGTCTTCTTGGCAATACGTGTCGCCGTCCCTCATGTCCACATTGGCTTAGAGGCTTCAGACATACGCACCATGTCGGATGGCCGCAGCATTTCGGATGCACGGACGTACATCTTCTCGGCGTGAATTCTGTCACGAGGACGAGGGGTACAGGAAAACACGTCCTCCTGCTTGTTGTCCGTTGGGCTCTCTATCTCCGTAGACACGCCGTCTTTGCGTAGGAAGAGCAGCATTCGGCGGCCGCGAGCGTACTTGTAAGATCGTCGTCGGTCGACAATCTCGGCCATGCGCAAAAACTCCTCCTCTGTGTCGTCACCGTCGCTCATATCCTCAGACAACGAGCATTCCGTACCTGTCAATCCGCCGCAAGAGAGAATGTCCGCTTCTGACTCAGGTTCCAGTTTGACGTCTTCAACCTCCACCTCATACTCGGCATCATCCTCTACCACGGTGGTTAATGATCCACACTGACTGATCGGGGTCCGCTCGGACGGCCTAAGTTCGATCGGAAGGATCGGCTTATGGAACGTGTAGGCTCGGTGGCTCGGGTCCTGTACAATAGCACTACCGAGGAAGCCACGCAGAATGGACAATCCAACGGGACTGATGTCACGTCGCACGAGATAATTCTGGCTGATGAGGAGTCGGTGCAGACCCATGAGGAAATCGAGGAATGTGTCGCATCGATGCTCGACTACCTTGCCCATCTTGTGGCGGAACCTGTGCTTCTTGGGAAAGTAGAGCTCGTCCACAAGTGCCGAGATGCACGGGAACTCGTCGCCAAAAAGCTTAAAGTGTTCAGTGATAAGGCCACGCAGCATCATAAAGTCCGAGTAGCGGCGGTGTACCACCCAACTGCGACCAGTGATGGCGTTCTGCACATGCACGGCAAAGATGGTCGTCTTTTTGCCAAGCTTGTTGTCTGTGGACACGACGGGCTTGACGTGGTACACGGCAATGGAACCGACGTTGACCATTGAGCGCTCAATGGCAGTACCACCCATGGCCACCTGCAGCGTCTCGCCACCGCGGGTCGTGGGACGTACCACAAGCTGTGGCACGTGCTGTGGGGCTTCTGTAGGCGTGGCACGGATCGGCTGCATGCGGCGCTGCGTGGCCGTGATTGATACTTTGTTGTTCGGCATAATCTGCTGTTGCTGAGCACTGCTTGTCCTCGCCACTGCTCGACGTTTTAACAAATGAAGCGTGCCACCATCATTGCCAAAAGCCTCGATGGGGCAGTCCAGCGCTGGCTTTTCAGCAAGCTACCAAGGCAGGAAGGGGCACTTCATTACTCACCCACGCCTCTTCCACTCTGCCTCGTTTTTGTCGTAAATCCGAATATGGGGCTAGGGTGCTGTGATGGCCGACATGCTTACGGAAATGTCGTGATGATACAAACTCCAGTACAAGTGCGACGTAGCGGTAAGGGAATTGCATGGAGCGGCAAAAAATTCGCATTCGCCCCAGTGCTTTCAAGTGCTCTCCTAACTCTGAAGAGAGCAGCTCTATGAGTGAATGATACAGTTTACGTTAACTCTATTATCATGCATGGTGCTGTTGATATCAAATCTGTTTCGCTGGTGCCACTCCAGCAAGAATGCAAGGTTTCAGCTGTCTCCCACTGGCTTTCGATGCAGAACTAATTTCTAGTGCAATGACCCATCTCAGCGAGATGCTGGGCCTGCTTGCTTCAAATAACTGGTCTATCAGACGGCATCACAAAGCGCACAACAACAGCAGACCGTCAACTTCAATCGTGGCCTCTCTATCCCAGCGAGGACTTGAAATAGCAGACATTTCTACATCGTGACAGACGAGACACTGTGGTGATGTTGACGACAACGACCGTTTTGCGTCTGTTAAGTGTCTACGTATACAACTTAAAGGCGCTAGTCCGTTTCTGGCACCCGAACGAGCCACGAAATTATTGGGCTGTCTATTTGCGCTGGATTCAGCAGCACTCCACCACTCGAGGGCAAAGCGACACGGCAAAAGCAGCTCTTCTGCATGGGTTCTTTTTTACAATAGTTGTTACACTTTTGCTTCTTGTGTGACTGTTTTTCCTCGCCAGCTCATCAATCTTCTCTCGCGGCGGCGCCAACATCGAACAAATATATATGCACTACTTCAAGCTTTGCCCCACCCTTTGGACTTCTCCGTAATAGACGATCCTGCGGCCTTAAGACTGACTATTCGTTGCAGATCAGGCTAAAATCAGGAACCTTTACGGTAAATCTTGCCTATAACTGGTATTTAGCTGATTAAAATCAGACGTTGAATCAGCCAATCTCCGACATCTCTTCTCGCTGAACCGCAAAATGTCTCGGCCGAGTCTACAGCACACAGTGCTGCTGGCCAGTGACTGTCCCGCCAAGTGCCTTAATGAGTTCCCAGTGATGTTGGGCATTGACGAGGCCGGTCGAGGTCCTGTGATGGGTCCCATGGTCTACGGTGCTGCCTATTGGCCCGTAGCCGAGAACGAAGCCATGTGCACTTTGGGCTTTGATGACTCGAAAGCCCTGAGCGCCGAGAGCAGAGCGCAATTGTTTAAGAAGATGCAATCTACTCAAGATCTTGGGTGTGTGACTAATGTTGCTGCAATGCACTGGCATTTTATATGGTGGATATTGTTCATGTAACTGATTGATGACAATCGGCAGGTGGATCGTGCGACTCATTTCGGCCGCTGAGATCTCGGACAAGATGCAGCGCCAGACTAGCAATTTAAACGAAATCTCACGTGACGCAGCCATTCAATTGATCAATGAGGTGCAGAAGAAAGGGGCAGTGGTGAAGAAAGTGTTTGTGGATACAGTGGGTGACCCACGTTGGTATCAGAGCTTTCTGACTAAACACTTTAACGGGACTATTGAGTTCTGCGTTGAAAAGAAGGCTGACAGTCTGTTTAAGGTATATACCGATTATTCCAATCCTTTGTTGAAGGGTGTTAACATGTGCGAGCTGTGCAGGTGGTGAGTGCTGCGAGTATTGCGGCAAAAGTGACGCGCGACCGTGTCATCAGTGATTGGAAGTGGGAGTCGGCGGCGTTACTTGACCTCCCAACGGACTTTGGCTCTGGATATCCCAGTGACTCTAAGTACGCTGCAGGTATAGATGAAAGAGAGGGGTGAAGTTGTGCTGACGGTCGTGTCTTGTGGTAGGACAAAGGCTTGGTTGACAAACCACATGGACGAAGTGTTTGTGTTCCCAAACATCATCCGCTTTAGCTGGAGCACCATCGATCCGTTCCTTGAGAAGGCTGTGAAGGTCGAGTGGCCCCACGAGAAGGAGATTGACAAGGTAAGAGACGTTTGCAACGACGAAGAGGTAGAAGTTTTGTCAACTAATCTTTTGTTGACTACAGGCCAATGCTCCAGGAGGGACTCCATCCATAACTTCGTTCCTCACTGCAGCTCCAAAAAACACTCAACCTATAGCCACACGTGCTGCTTTCTTCACACAGAGGAATATGCACGACGTCATCGATTTCTAGGTCGACAATAATGGTACAACTTTTACAGCTAAAAGCTCATACCAATACAAATACCGAGCACTCTGCATCGCGGTGTATTGTAACAGTTCAGCGCCCAATACGGCGACTGTCTGAGTGTGTCAAGCTGCTGCCATGCGCTTGTGGTAGACGCGGACGCGGGCTCTAGGACCCTTCGTCGAAGCGCCGCAGCTTCTGGATGGACTTGTGTCTGAGGAGGGCGTTATAAAACGTCGTGGTAGCTACAACAATTGTCAATCACTCCAAAGTTCAGATTTTTGTAGATGGTTTTAATCAAAAATCTGAACTTCTGCTATTGGCTACAAAATGCAGGAGCTCACGAATAACCAAAATGGTAGATAGAGAATATATTTGTGACCTTTATTGAAAGCGCTTTATATTAGAGATAAAGATAGTGGAACACGGATCACTAACTTTGTGATGTTAGCGTTCCTTAGATTCACGTCAGTATAAGACAAGCTGAAAGCACGAGAAGTCCTGTGTCGTTAATGGTTCGGAACATCACCGTGACCGATGGTCAGGGAGACAGGTCCGTGCTGTAACCGATTAGGAATTGTATTGCTGGTTTACACTTTTGCTGATGTTTTCCTCATTTTCCTGGTACTTTTTTCGTGCTCTGCGTTTTATTCGCAGCATGTCGACAATTGTGCCCGTTAGTAAGGCCTCACGAGACAGTGTGAGTGTTCTCCAGATCAAGCTGGACGCGATCAGGCAAATGCAAGCTGATCTACGCCGGTTTGTCAATTTCACGCGTGAGCGTCTGCAGCGCCTACTTGTGCGTGAAGCAGACAGCTTTGTCTTGTACCTTGAAACCGAAAATTGGTGGCTCAACGATGAACAGTCGATTGGCCGCTACGTTGTTGGCTGCACAAGTCGTAAAATGCATCTCGAGCTGGCACTAATAAGCAGAATGCCGCAGCCCACTATTGATCTGGCCATCGTTGGGACCAAGAAGAAGATCAGCGATTTGTCCAGCTGTAATCGACATCACTTTTAACGGCATGAAGTGGCAACTTGCGCGGTGCTATAAAGATTTTGATGATCTACATAGCCACTTGAAGCGCAAGCATCCTGATATCGAGCTACCTGGATTGCCTTCAAAACACGTGTTCACTCCCGTAGAAGGCGCACTTATCAACTATCGCAAGGAACAACTTGAAGCTTTCCTGAAACAGCTGTTGCTGCATCCTATTGCCAGCACGGATGTGCTGCTGATGTCGTTCCTGGGCGTCGTGTCTGTTTTGTGCGACCCAAAACTCGGCCTTGGTCAAAAGAGCGTGATTCACATTACTTCACTACACGATCGCGCTAGTTGTGGCGATGTTATTCTATTTTCGTGTCGATTTGGAGCTAGCCGATTGCAACGCAGGGTTCGTATGACTATGGAGTGCTACTCGAGCGACGAGAATCATTACTGGCTTTCGTTTGTTGTAGTTTACAGGATCGAAGTACGATCACATCGGCATTGTGATGCCAGGTGAGTCACGGTTCCTCTTGCGGATAATGGAGGCAACCTCGGAGGGTATTCAAGTGTATTCCTTGAAAACAAGACTTATGGCCTACGCCCGCGAAGTGTCAAACACAATTGTTTTGCGAAAAATTAAGACTGGTCGCACTCCAGAGCTCATTGGGTTACTGGAGACATTCATCCGTCATGTCGAGGGCAATCCTTACAGCATCTTAGGAATACTTCACTTTACTGGTGAAGCGGGATCGAAACAAGTTAAACAACTCTGTACGTGGTGCAAGTGCCGGCTGCGAAGAAACTGATGATATCGTATCCGATTTCAGTAGCAATGCTAGCTCGACGCCATCACCTGTAACAGAAGGGGTCGATTTTACCAAACCGCAGGATGCGAAGCGTAAATATCTTTGTTCCAGTCTGGTAGCATCAGCGTGGAAAGAGTTAGGATGGTTGCAGACAAAGCGCAAGCCGACCTCGTTCTGGCCGGGAAGTTTCGAAGATGGAGGAGAGGTTGAAAAATTGTTAGCGCCGGGTGTTGTGCTAGTACCGGAGGCAGTAATCGACTGTCGAATAATTGAAGTTGGACTATCAGCGCAATGTTAAGCTTGTTTACTGGATGAAGCTATCTGGCAGATACGCAAAAAGCTTGACAAGAAGTACTCCTCGAAAGCGCATTAAGCTTTTTAGCAGTTTTTGTTTTGCGAAGTAGTAGTTAGCACGATCGAGTGATCATTCGAGAGGTGTTTATCGATAACTTCTCTTGGAGGTGCTTTGTACAGACATCACTGTTCTGTGTTACATGCACAAAATTGCTAGCTTCGTCAGTACCAGCACTACCTCAGTACCCAGAATAATGAAAATTAATTAACCAGCAATACCTTTGTCATCCAGCTTTCGGCGACACGATCAGTAGGCAGTTACCGACACGTCCAGCCGAAGACCAATCTTATCTCACAGCAAACTTACGCGATGTTATTTCTAATTTTTGAGACGCTGAAGGTGTAGTGCCAATGTCTGAAACCATACGTCGACATTCACGTAGAAATCAACCGCTTCAATTGATTTTCGAGGCCTCTTGAAGTCCATAGAGGCTCCAAAGAATCATTCTTGTGATGTAAACTTGGTCAAGAACTCTCTGGTGTCCATGTGAGTGCAGCTGCGTCACCTCATTGATTTCGAGTATGTATGACTGCAAGGTCCGTAAGGTATGAAGGTCGTAGCAGTTGCAGTACATTCATTCTATGCCCTAGTCTATTCTAGCCAAGAGCTCCCACACAATCCGAGAAAAGACAACACATAGCTCTTTTCGATCCTGGTTAAGCTCCCACACAATCCGAGAAAAGACAACACATAGCTCTTTTCGATCCTGGTTAAGCTCCCACAGAATCCGAGAAAAGACAACACATAGCTCTTTTTGATCCTGGTTGAGCTGAGGAGAAGCATTACAAGTACCGTTTAGTCTTTCTGCATCAGACAGTCCTTACGTAAGGCTGCAATGGCAAGCTCAATGGTGCAGACTCATGTAGCTGATGCTGGTGCTAATGACAACGTTGCGAATCCTGATCCCAATGTCGCCTTTGCGACTGACTTGCTCTTCAATTTGGACGACGTACGTGCCAACTGCACAACTAGCCTTGCAGCTCACGCCAATCTGATCACAATGCTCCAGAGCCGAATCAACTTGGAAAGGACGTACGCCCAAGAACTGAGCAAGATGGCTCATTTTTCGCATTGCAACGAAATGGAACACGGTACGATGGAAACCGCTATGGCGAGTCTTACAACGCAGTACTTGAACACGAGCGTGCAGCACGAACAACTTGCTAAAAATCTTGAGGAAGACGTCTTGAAACCGATCGAGAGTTTGTACCGGTATAACAGCGAGAGATCGCAAAGCCTAACTCGTCAGATCAAAAACGCAAAGAAAGATGTCAAGGTATGTTTGTAAGACCATATTTCTCTCATCGAGTAATGCCGTGACACAAAAAAAATTGTCTTTTGCTTTAGATTCAAGAAGATGCCTACAGGAAAGTTTACCGTGCTTTTGACAAAACCTTCCGTGTGGCTTCTGCTTCGTTTTCAGATGCAATGGTCTCTGGTTTCTCTAGCACGCTCATTGAGGACCAGTATCATCGGCGTCTCTCACAGATCAAAGTTGCGGATAGCCCGGCAAAGAAGCACAGCGTAATTGCTACTGTGATTCGTCCTGATAAAAGCTCGGGAACAGTTGCCTTGAAAACAGTCAACAACAACAAACTTGTCAGCTGGTTGTTATCGTCCGGAACTCATCGCAAAGAAGACTTGGCTAAAAACACCGTTGAGCTGATGGAGGTAAGGAAAAGGAAATCAGGTACAAGATACCTTGCCTAATGGGAGAGTTTTGCAGGCTGCTGAGAAGGCCAGAAGGATATGCCAGCATTCTTGGCAAACGGTAGAGACCCATCGAATCAAAATGTACCGTGTTGTCCAAGCTGTTCTCGCAGACTATCAGGTAAACCTTTGTCTTCTTGTGATACACCAGCGTTGCTGTTTAAACTATCCTGATGGTTTGCCTCTGTTGATACAGCAAATGGCCGAGGATCATATATCCACTATCAGCACAAACCTTCGAAAGCATGTCATTTTTGCATCGTCAACTCTAGCAAACGAGCAGGTAAGCTTAAATAACGTCGACCAAGCTACTTATCCTTGTTCTGACGAGACCGTTCGATTCCGTGTGTCGTTGCTAGTATGATTGGCAGATGATTGCACCGTTGTTTGAGACAGTCGACGTAAAAGGCGATATCTGCGACTTTGTTCATGCTACTCGTGGAAACAAAAGTCGGGTAGACTTGACTATCAACGATCTGTGCAACGACACTACTTGTGCACTCATCTCGTCGCCATCGTCGAAGCCTTGTCAGCCATTGCGAAAGACGTGTCTTGAGATCCATGATATCTCGTCAAAGAAAATTCCTTTTGATTACGATGGAAACCAAGAACTCCTGTCCAAAGCTTTAGGTACCTATCACCTTATAGCACAAGATGAGATGCAGAACCAGCAACGACATGTAGTGCATGACCATGAATCTCAATCTTATGATGGCTATGCTTGTGCGTATAGCATGCCATCTTTGGAGAACGACATTGTTGGAATTACCAAGGTCACCACGTCGATAGAGCCAAGAATTTACAACGGAGTTTGTGCTCAATTAGAAGACAAAAACTCGATAATCCAGCGCAACGAACCGGAGCACGATAGCGACGAGATTTGGGCAAGTGTCAGCTCGTCTACGAGGCCCATGCCCTCTTTTTAAGCTACGACCATTACCGGCTGTCCACTCTGATTGCACACATGGGAACTTGACTAAATCCCGCGTACACTCACGAAGATTAAACTTCCTGAACGAACGAAGACAATCGTTTTCCTTCTTACTTTTGGAGAGTCGGTGCTAAGCTAATTTCGGATAGCTGTTGTACATGCATGTCACGGAAGCATGTGTAAAACTACAAGGTCTGCCGCGCAGGTTGGAAATGAAAAGTGAATATATATTTGCGTTGTTAGTCTGATGTTAACTACCTTCTTAAGATCTTTCCTTGGTTTCCTAAGAGTCGCTCCTATCCTTTGGAATCAGGTGCTTCTTCCGATGAGGCGCACTAGCAACTTCAAGGAAGGATACCAATAGCCTTCCAGCAGCATGACCGGCTCACGCTCAGTATAGTGGGACTTCATTGCTTTCTTACCTCTTACGTATTTCTTGGTTAGCCCCCCTTCCACTTCACTTTGTTATCCTCGCAAACCCACATTTTTTGTCGTGCTCTCTGTCTCGTATCGACTGATCCTCGACGGACGTTCTCTGCCAAGATCACTGCCACGACTTCCTGGCCGATTCAATGCGTGTGCATCACAACTTGGAGTTATTATTCCGAGCTCGTATTTTTTGACAACCGATGTGTACATCGCTAATACACACGAAGGTCCAATTTGTGGTTCCGTCACCTGTCCGAACGACGTCAAACACTATCATAATGCCGAAAGGACCTATCATGTACCAAAAGAGCCTTTGGCGAATCAACGCATCACTACGGCGGAAAGCCCCTTCCGCCGGTACTTCATTCGTGGTGACGCATTATGTAGAACTTGGCGCCTTGCTTTGCGCGAAAGCCGTCCGACCACAAGACGAAGAGTACAAAGCAGTTTGCACTCACAGGAGTAGTTGTGCAGGTCAGGTTTTCAAAAGTAATTAACATATCGCGAATATGCGTCGTGACAGGAATGAAGCAACAGAACAATGCTGCTGGCGTCGCTAAGGTTTGGTTGGCATTGCACCCCGTTCTCGCGACCACATGCAAAACACTTGTCTGCTCGCAGCGCCGACAGAACATATAGATCTCTGCCCTTAGTATGCGAATAATTGCGCTGAAATATTGCAGCAAGTACTACAGAGCTTCATCAAGGCTTAATGCAGCCTGTGGATCTATGACTTCGAACTAGACGACGAGTTGCTACGTGTGAAGAAAAAAGTGCTTCGGTATGAGTTGCATTTCAAAGCAAAAGCTATGCTCCATCTTTAAAATGCGGCGCTTGTACCAAAGCACCGCGCAAAACCGCTACTCGAATAAGCAAATGCGTTCATCGTGCAAAGTCTCGCTGCGGAATAGCGTTTGCATCAGGTATTGCAACCGATAACCGGTGCTGGATGAATCTAAGAGGCAGTGATGCACCAGGCACGTTACTAGCGGACATCTAAAACACGGACATTCACAAGTCGTTGCGCTACAGCGTCATCTACGCTTTGGAGTAGCTTCGGATGCTGCGGCTACTTCGTATAGTTCTGGAGAAGCAGAGAAGCACAAAAATGCAATTTTATGCTGAATGAGGAGCTTACCAGCACGTCACGTGGCTGCTGATGACGACAAAACGCTATGCTAAATTTGTAGCTCCGAACAGCACGACCATTCCTTTCTTGACACCAAACTTTCTGGCAGCAGAAAGACCCACGGACCCCTTGGATTCGGGAACGAGAAGGTGTATCGTCCAAAACTCATCCTCTTCGGGACTTCCTTGCACTGTCGAAAGACATTCAGATTAGAAAGCAAGAACAAATTTCCCGATTCTGGTCAAAGCGACTTACCCTGTTTTAGCTATGCTAGTACGGAAAGAGTCACACAACCATATTGAATGCATCAAAGTGTTACGTTTACAGATCAATGATAGCAAGCATGTCCTAAAATACTGCAGTGTATTCATTACAGCTTGGACTCCACCAGGCTTTGCATTTCCTTTAGTTCATCAAACCAGCTAGTCCAGGCATCAAGTTCTTCCGACAAGTCTGGTTCCTTATGCCCACATCAACACAGAAGCAACAATACCAGTAAATAAAGACAGCGCCACTTGCAAGGTATTCGAAGACCACGCCAGCTTACCTCCAGCACAAAAACAGCTCTCGGCTGCGCTTCATTTCCTTGTTGAAGCTCTTTAAATCCTAGCGCAAGCAGACATTGATGGCCACCAGCATATTGCCCCAGATCAGAGTGAAAGTTGACGTTATCTTTAGGGATATGGCGGAAAGCCGCATTCTCCGGTACCGAGCAGATATTGCTTACCACACCTAAGAGTTTTACGAGTGATTGGCGAAACAGCATCTAATCGCACCAAATCAACGATCACTAACCTTCATATCCATGCAATTAATTGACGTACCTCTGAGCCTGTGCTTTCTTGTAGCATTGCAATAGATTTCTCAAGTCCCTCTTTCCCGTGCGGGATTGACGCGTTCAAGCGTTCACGTTCCTGCTCTTCTAGCTTTTGCTGCTGTTCCTTTTCCGCACGCTCCTTCTCGTGTCGCTCACGCTTTTTCTGCGCGGCAGTAGCCAACGCTTCAATACGGAGCTGTTCGTCTCTTTGTCGCTTCGCTTCCTGATCACGAGCTTCTTGCTGCAGTGTCTGCTGTTTCTGTTCCCGTGCTAATTCTACAGCTCCTTGGACTGTCTGTGTCTTCCTCTCTCGAGCAGCTTTTTCCTCTTTCAATTGATGAATCTTTGCTACGACCTGTAAACGGAACGGGGCATCCTTTTCCATCTTGAGCGCCACGTCATCGTAGCGACGCAGCACATCTTGCACTTTAGCCAGCATTTTAGGCCCAAATCGAGGTTGTTTTGTCACAGGATCGACCATACAGCAACGATCCCGGAATTTGTCCATCATGACGTCTACATCACCATTGAGTGCAGCCTGTAAGAGCGAAAATAATGATAACAAACGGAAGAATTAGTAAAAGGTTGTCACAAGGTTTCAAATGAAGCGTTTGAAGTGAAAATTGAGTATTAAAGACCATGAGCGCACCAAAAGGAAGCTAAGATCTCGCTCTAGCCTAGCATGGTCAGATTTGTTGGCAACTGAGTGTTGCAGCTGCGTTAAACACGTCTCAAGCGCTTCCAGATGCTCGGTTACTTGTCGGAATTCGCTCATCTTTGTGCATTAGATATGATTGGACGAAACTGAGTCACCGTGACAGTTACACCGAAATGGCTACATTGAG
Source organism: Peronospora destructor (assembly GCA_011800735.1). Taxonomy (NCBI): domain Eukaryota; phylum Oomycota; class Peronosporomycetes; order Peronosporales; family Peronosporaceae; genus Peronospora; species Peronospora destructor. Next base: position 1,267,158 of record WBRY01000004.1, on the reverse strand, counting down.
TGACTAGGTGATGACGCTAGCATTATGATGATGGAAGCAAATGTTGATGTATCGTAATCGAACACGTGTTGTTATAGGTAATGCTGCAGCAAATTTGAGTCGTGATTTTGGCTTCTTTATGCTAGCATCATCGTTTCTAAGCATTAAGCCAACAGTTTGCTCTCCAACATTTGTGGCATCGTGTTAGTCATCAGCGAGTCCCTCGTATTCGCCAGCACTTTGCTAGATAAAAGCTAACTTCAAGCGTCGAAGGCCAAAACATTTCTCTCAGCTCTTGCAACTTATTCCAGAATTCACCACCAACAACTCAAGTTTCCAACCAACTCTTTGATTGCCATGTTCAAGCAAGTCGTTGCCTCGCTCGCCCTCGTTGTGCTCGTGCTCGACCCTACAAAAGCCCACAATATCTCACCATCAACGCAGCTCCTTCGAGTCACCGAGAGTGGACGCAAGCTTGAAGTGGCGTCGTCCTTGTCAACGAACGACGTACACACCAACCCGCTGTACGAGGCCAACGTGTCAATCCCGGGCTGTCGCTGGTACGAGTATTTCTACCCCTGGTCGTGTTGCGGAACCAACAGTTGTTAAAGACGCTACGTGCAGCCTTCAATGAGGCTCGATCACCATTAGACACCCATTAACAACAGACAGAAACAGCTCAAGTTTTTTCGCCTCATCTTTTATTTTGTTATAAAGCTTCTCTTATCTGATAGTTGCAATCAATGTAGTACACTGTACCACTTCATTTGTTTCGTGCACTTCAACATTGTTAAGAAGAAAAAACGTGCGATAAAACCAGTATTGTCCATGTTTTTTTACATGTCTCTTTTTCTCCTCCATGTCGTCACCCATACAAACTTTCATTCAATCAGTTACAACAGGGTGATCATCATTCCATTCCGCATTATCCCGCGTCATGGCGTCATCCAAAGGGAAACGAGGCCGTCTTACGTCCTGCGCTGCCTCTGACGCGCCGCCATGTCCGCTACCAAGCGCTGTATCGGACGCAGACGAAGAGTCTAATGTCTGGCCACGTGCCCAGGAGCTTTTCCGCATGCTCAACGACGCAAACGCGCCCGCTCTGGGCGTCCATATCGACGGCTGCGTAGCGCTTTGGAACCCGCGAATGGAAGACATGACGGGATTTGAAACGAGCCGTGTGATTGGTCAACCACTTAGTGACTTTGTGTACGGTATACAGCACAAAGAGGACGTTGTAGCGATCATTGAGGCTTGTATTGAAGCTAAAAGACCGGAATTGGAGCTACGGATTCCATTACGGAATACAAAGGGACGAAATGCTCAAGTGCTGATTAATATGACGCCATTATTGGCTGAGGACGGTTCATGTGTGGGTGTGTATGGTGTCGGTCAGGATGTGACGGAGTGGGCGAGCCAGGAGAAACAGTACGCGACGGTGATGATGCAAGCTAATGCACCAATTATTGAGCTGGACAAAGAAGGGAATATTACAGTCTGGAACTCCAAGACGGCGTCTATGACGGGGTATACCAGTGTTGATATGGTGGGTGAACCGCTGCTGCCCGTAGTAGACGAGAGTTTCCGCAAGATTGTGTCGGAGAAGATTAATCAGGCATTGACAGGCATTCCCGGAGCAGATTTTGAACTACCTCTAGTGACGGCAAGAGGATCGAGAGTGGAGATTGTACTGTGCTTGACGCCGAGGTTTGATACTGTAGGATCTGTCATGGGGGTGGTTGCTATCGGACAGGATGTGACGGAGAGGAACACAAAAGAGATGGAATACAGGAAACTCATTGAGACGGCAAATGCGCCAATTTTTGGCGTCGATACGGAAGGACGAGTCGTGATTTTCAATGCCAAGGCGGCACAGATTAGTGAATACGAACCTGATGAAGTGATGGGTGTGGATTTAGTTGATACACTCATCTCGGAAGAGTTTCGACCTGCCGTTGCTGCTGTGTTTCAGAGTGCATTTCAGGGAACGGAGACGGCAAACTTTGAGTTTCCATTGGTGACCAAGACTGGCCGAAAAGTGGAGATTCTGCTGAATGCGACACCTCGATATGATCATACAGGTAAACTGGTGGGCGTCGTCGGGATTGGACAGGACATCACGGACCGTATTATCCAGGAGAAGGAGTACAGTCGATTGATTGACACTGCGAACGCTCCGATATTCGGTGTGGACTCGAACTATAAGGTGATCATTTGGAATAAGAAGGCAGCAGCGATTACAGAGTACACAAATGAAGACACAATCGGCCAGGACCTGTTCAAGTTCATTTCCGAAGACTACCGGAATGCCGTTGCTGAGGTGTTCTTAAAAGCCCTAGAGGGCACTGGCACAGCAAACTTTGATTTTCCACTGATCACGAAAAGCGGACGCCGACTTGAAATTTTGCTCAATGCGACGCCGAAGTACGACCACTTTGGCAATATTTGCGGAGCTGTTGGAATTGGCCAGGACATCACAGACAGACGCGCTCAAGAACAGGAGTACACACGTCTCATTGATACTGCAAATGCTCCCATTTTTGGCGTGGATGCGAATGGTTGCGTAAATATTTGGAATCGAAAAGCCGCTGATACAACACAGTACTTCAGTGAAGAGGTACTCGGGGCGAACTTGGTAGAAAACTTCATTCCAGAGGATTTTAGAAAGGCAGTGTGGACAGTATTATCTCAAGCACTGGAAGGACAAGAAACAGCAAATTTCGAGTTTCCGTTGATCACGAAGGATGGCCGTCGCGTAGAGGTTTTGCTGAACGCCACACCGCGCTACAATGAAAAAGGTGTCGTAATTGGTGTCGTCGGTATTGGACAAGACATCACCGTTCGAATGGCCCAGGAAAAGGAAACAAATCGTTTGATTCATGCAGCAAACGCTCCAATTTTTGGTGTTGATCGGGAAGGCTTAGTAAATATTTGGAATCTTAAAGCAGCGGAAATAACTCAGTATTCTGCCGAAGAAGTTATGGGAAAAGACCTAGTCAACCGCTTTGTCGCAGAAGAGTATCGAGCTACAGTTGAGTCGGAGCTCCATAGGGCTCTTAATGGGGAGCAGACAAGCAACTTTGATTTCCCTCTTATCACCAAAATGGGGAGGCGAGTTGAGATTTTGCTTAACGCAACCCCAAGATATGATGAGCTTGGACAAATCTTTGGCGTTGTGGGCATTGGTCAAGACATTACTGAGCGGATTGCGCAGGAGCAGGAACTTATCCGTTTGATTGATACGGCCAATGCCCCGATCTTTGGAGTTGACTCGGAAGGATGTGTGAACATTTGGAACAAAAAGGCTGCTGAGATTATGCAGTATCCAGCCGATGCCGTCATGGGTGAGCACCTTGTAGAAAAGTTCATTACGAAAGACTACCAGGAGGCTGTAAGCTATGTGCTATCTGAAGCTCTCAACGGTGTCGAAACTGCGAATTTTGAATTCCCGTTGATCACGAAAACGGGTCGAAGAGTCGAGATCCTTCTGAATGCTACGCCGCGGTACAATGAACATGGAATTGTCATTGGCATGGTTGGTATCGGACAGGATATTACAGACCGCATTGCTCAGGAGCAAGAATACATGAGACTGATCGATACTGCCAACGCACCGATTTTTGGGGTGGACTCTGACGGTCACGTAAATATATGGAACCGAAAAGCAGCGGACATCATGCAATATACGAACGAAGACGTGCTGGGCAAGGATCTTGTCGCTGAGTTCATTTCAGAAGAATACAAGGTACCCGTTCGCTGCGTATTAGAGAAAGCGTTTCAAGGTGAGGAGACGGCTAACTTTGAATTTCCGCTAATTACGAAATCTGGCCGACGAGTGGAAACCTTGCTGAATGCTACCCCACGCTACAATGAGCAAGGCGAGGTGATGGGTATGGTTGGAATTGGCCAAGATATTACGGACCGGATTGCCCAAGAGAAAGAGTATATGCGCCTTATCGACACAGCTAATGCTCCCATTTTTGGCGTCAATTCCAATGGTTTAGTAAATATCTGGAATCGGAAAGCTGCCGATATTATGCAGTACACTACTGAAGATGTACTTGGTAAGGACCTCGTTGCTGAGTTCATTTCCAAAGAGTACCAGGTGCCTGTTCGCAGCGTCTTAGAGAAGGCGTTCGAAGGAGTGGAGACAGCTAACTTTGAGTTCCCGTTGATTACGAAGGCGGGCCGACGAGTGGAGATTTTGCTGAACGCCACTCCACGCTACAATGAACAGGGCGAGGTGATGGGCATGGTGGGCATTGGGCAAGACATTACTGACCGTATTGCCCAAGAGCAAGAGTATAGCCGCTTGATTGACACGGCCAATGCTCCGATTTTCGGTATTGATGTGAACATGTGCGTAAATATTCTGAACAAGAAGGCCGCGCAAATTACTAATTATGCCGTAGAAGAAGTAATGGGGAAGAAATATGTCGAAACGTTCATTGCTCCCGAGTATCAAGCTATCGTCTATGACATTATGTCCAAAGCATTGCATGGAGACGAAACGGCAAGTTTTGAGGTACCAGTGATTACAAAGACGGGCCGGAAACTAAACATTTTGTTGAACGCCACAGCTCGTTTTGATCAGCATGGAGGCATTGTTGGTGTAGTTGGTATTGGCCAGGATATCACTGACCGAATTGCGCAGGAGGAGGAGTATGCGAGATTGATTGACTCTGCGAACGCCCCGATTTTCGGCGTCGATGCTCATGGCCTCGTTAATATCTGGAACAAGAAAGCGGCTGAAATTACGCAGTACACACCAAATGATGTGATGGGCGAAAATTTGGTGAGAAAGTTTATTACGGAGGATTACCGCGAAGCGGTGGGCCTTGTGTTGTCGAAGGCGTTGGAAGGCGTCGAGACGGCAAATTTCGAGTTTCCATTGATGACGAAGTCTGGCCGTAGAGTGGAGATTCTGTTGAACGCTACGCCGAGGAACGACGAACATGGAGAAGTGATTGGTATGGTTGGCATTGGACAGGATATTACTGATCGCATTGCCCAGGAAAAGGAATATATGCGTCTTATCGATACGGCTAATGCCCCAATCTTTGGCGTGGACTCAAATGGTCTAGTGAACATTTGGAATCGAAAGGCTGCTGATATTATGCAGTATACGACTGAAGACGTACTAGGCGAGGATCTCGTGGCAAAGTTTATCTCTAAAGAGTATCGAGTAGCCGTTCGATGTGTTCTGGAGAAAGCGTTTGAAGGTGTAGAGACCGCGAACTTTGAGTTCCCGTTAATTACGAAGGCGGGCCGACGAGTAGAGATTCTGCTTAATGCTACGCCTCGTTACAACGAACAGGGAGAAGTGATGGGTATGGTTGGCATTGGCCAGGATATTACTGACCGTATTGCGCAGGAACAAGAGTATAGCCGACTCATCGATGCGGCGAATGCCCCGATTTTTGGTATTGACGCCAACATGTGCGTAAATATTCTTAACAACAAGGCGGCGCAGATTACGAATTATGCAATCGAGGACGTTCTAGGGGAAAAATATGTAGAAACATTCATTGCTCCTGAGTATCGTGCAATTGTGTATGATATTATGTCAAATGCATTACAGGGAATTGAAACCGCGAGTTTTGAAGTGCCAGTGATCACAAAGACTGGTCGAAAACTAAACATTTTACTAAATGCGACCGCCCGCTTTGATCAACACGGACGCATTGTTGGCGTAGTCGGTATTGGTCAGGACATTACTGACCGGATTGCTCAAGAGCAGGAGTACGCTAGGCTAATCGACTCAGCCAACGCCCCAATTTTTGGTGTTGACGGTAATGGCCTTGTGAATATCTGGAATAAGAAAGCCGCAGAAATTACGCAGTACACACCTAGTGCTGTGATGGGTGAGAATTTGGTGGAGAAATTCATCACGGAAGACTACCGTGAGGCGGTTGGCCTCGTTCTATCGAAGGCCCTTGAAGGTGTCGAAACTGCTAACTTCGAGTTCCCATTGATGACAAAGGCAGGACGACGTGTGGAGATTTTATTGAATGCTACTTCACGGTTTAATGAACACGGGGAAGTGATAGGTATGGTTGGAATTGGCCAGGATATTACAGATCGTATTGCGCAGGAGCACGAGTATAGTCGACTCATTGATACGGCCAATGCTCCGATATTTGGTGTAGACTCAAACGGACGCGTAAACATATGGAATCGAAAGGCTGCTGATATCATGCAGTATACAAACGAAGACGTTTTGGGCAAAGACCTAGTTGCCGAATTCATATCGAATGAATACAAGGTGCCTGTGCGGAGCGTGCTTGAGAAGGCATTCGAAGGTGTGGAGACAGCAAATTTTGAGTTCCCATTGATCACGAAGGCCGGTCGTCGTGTGGAGATTTTACTGAATGCTACTCCGCGCTACAATGAACACGGCGAAGTGAAGGGGATGGTCGGTATTGGCCAGGACATCACAGAGCGCATCGCTCAAGAACAGGAGTACAGTCGTTTGATTGATACGGCCAATGCCCCAATCTTTGGTGTGGATGCCAACATGTGTGTCAATATTTGGAATCGCAAAGCAGCACAAATTACGAATTACGCAATCGAGGAAGTTATGGGCGAGAATCTTGTGGAAACTTTCATCTCTCCCGAGTTTAGACCTATTGTCGCTGAGGTGTTATCGCAGGCACTAAGAGGTCTTGAAACGGCGAACTTCGAGTTTCCATTAATTACGCGTCCAGGCACACGAATTGAGATTTTACTAAATGCAACACCAAGGTATGATTCAAATGGCAGTATTGTTGGCGTTGTCGGTATCGGTCAAGATATCACCGATCGCATTGCTCAAGAGCACGAGTACTTTCGACTGATTGACACTGCAAACGCTCCGATCTTTGGTATTGATACGAATGGTTGCATCAACGAGTGGAATCAGAAGATTGAAGAGATTACAGGCTACCACAAGTCAAGCGTACTGGGGCTTTCACTAGTTCACACCTTCATCACCCCGGAAAGTCGACAACAAGTTCGCCAACTGCTAAATCAAGCGCTGATTGGTATTGATGTCGGTGAGATGGAGCTTCCGATGACGACGAAGCGTGGTATGTTTCTGCTGCTTCTTGTGAACGCATCCAGCAAAAAAGACATGCACGGTAACATTCGGGGTGTAATAGGCGTCGGACAAGATTACACGGCGAGGAAGCATATGGAGGCAGCTAAGGTGAATTTCTTGGCTTCTTTCAGTCACGAGTTGCGGACACCTTTGAATGGTGTATTGGGAATGCTAGAATTGTTGAAGGAACAATCATTGGACAAAGCACCTGAGCGGTATGTTCACATGGCATATGTGTCGGGATCGCTTTTGTTAAACCTGATCAACGATATCTTGGACTTGTCAAAAATTGAGGCAGGGCATTTGGAAATTTCTGCTGCGCCATTCCAGATGCACGAACTTTTGGACTATTCAATCGAGATTTTTAAGTTTAAGGCCCGAGAACGCGGGCTTAAACTTGATCTAAAGTATGACGACAATGTGCCTAAAGTTGCTATTGGTGACGTTGTACGTTTGCGTCAAGTCTTGTTGAATCTGTTATCAAATGCGATCAAGTTCACGAACGAAGGCTCAATTACCGTTACGTGCAGTGTTGTGTACACTCCTGAGCTTCCCAAAGCGTTTAAAAAGCTCCTGTTCCAAGTCATTGATACAGGAATTGGCATGGATGCAGAGGAAAAGATGCGTCTCTTTTCACTGTTTACGAAACTGGAACGTACACGTCAGAACAACCCTACGGGCTCTGGATTAGGTCTTGCTATCTGCAAGCAGCTGGCGGAGCTGATGGACGGCCAAATCGGCGTTGATAGTGAGCTTGACGTTGGCAGCAACTTCTATTTTACCGTGGTGGTTCGCTTGCTTGATGATACCGATGCTAAGGGGTTATTCTTTGCAGCGAATGACTTGCTAACGGATGCATCTGGCGCTGCATCTCCCAATGTGGACACATCAAATGTGAACTTGAGTGACAGCGCAGCTGCTGGGAGTGCTGCAAACAACGCGAAGGCTGTCATTCCTAGGCAGGCAAGAATATTGGTTGCGGAAGATAATGACTTCAATTGGGAGGTAGTGAAGTGCTTCCTCCAAGAAGCGGATCATTTACTACAGTGGGAAGTGAACGGCCGGGATGCGGTGAAAGCTTACAAATGGAATCATGCCAAGTTTGACTTGATCTTTATGGACTGTGAGATGCCTGTAATGGATGGTTACACCGCTACGAAGACGATCCGTCAGTTTGAACGGGAGAATGACCTACCGCGCATTCCCATCCTCGGACTGACTGCCTACGCCATGAGTGGAGACCGGCAGAAATGTTTGACCGCCGGTATGGATGAGTTTATGGTAAAACCTATCTCGAAAAACAGTTTGCTCAAAGCAATCCGGCAATGGATGCGTGTTCGCTACCTTAAACCTCAATCTTCCGTTCCTTCGGTTGCCGAATCGAATGATTGCACTCGCGCATGTTCGGAATGTGCAAGTGCAACTAACGCTGTATCAGGATCAGTCTCTTCACCAGTGTCATCGAGAGACCGCGGAGGAGACGAGCTGGACGTCGCTCTGGCGTCATACCCGACGACATCGCCGACCCCGCGCCAGTCGTTTGACAGCGATGGAGAAGATACCGACCTCTTCAACGCACCACCGGATTCGAATTCTAGACTGGCGCCTGCTTCTCGTCACATGCAACAACTTGATCTAGCGCGCGCGATCTCGAATTTGGAGCTGGATGATCCAATGGCTATAAGGCGTCAGATTGGCCCTACCGTGCGCACTGCAGTGCCTACGACGTCGATTTTTAGCTTGGGCTCGTCGATTGGAAACAGTACTCGTTCTAGTGGCCTTATGAATCTTCAGCGTGATACTGGTGGGGCTATCGTTGATATTCCGGATTGGAAGCAAATTAACAAGACGTCCGCGACCTTGCCGAACATGAAGGACATACCTCTGGATGACGAGGAGGCTTTGGAACATTTGTCTTCTCATAGCAATCCGACACTATGGAGTCACCCACCTTTCCTGGGAAGTAAAAAGGAACCGACGTCACCATCTGCGTCTTCTCAGCAGCCTTTGTCTCCAAGTGGTGCTTCGGATGGCAAGTGCTCTCGTAGTAGAGCGGTGGTTGAAGGAGATCGAAGCGGAAACGCTCCCTCGAGCTTGCAGCGGCTTGACTCCGACAAGAGCTTGAACGCGCACACGTCAGGAGATCCGATTGCAGCTATGCTAGAGCGTCTGAATATCAGTAGTCCAGCCGCTAAAAGTGGCAGTAGAGGCCCACCTAGCGTCGACCACGCAATAACTGCAACCACAGAGAGCGACGCCACGGCGTGTGTAACGATAGATCCGGCCAGCATTGTCATTCCTGAGGGTGACCCAGTCGACTATTCGCTGGGTGTGGAGCAATGTGGCGGCCATGAAGAGCTCTTTTTGAGTTTGCTAGAGAAGTTTACTGTGAGCTGTGATACGATCATGTCGCGTATTGTAGCAGCTTACGACCAAGATGATATCGCGGTTACTCGGCGAGAATCTCATTCGCTAAAGGGCTCTTCAGCGTATGTTGCTGCAGTGCGTGTTTCGAAGGCGGCATTCCGCGTTCAAACTGCCTGCGAAAAGCTACAGCAGTGTCAATCAGAAGCTGGCACACATCAGCAGCAAATGGTACTTCTTGATGCGACCGCCGTGCTCTCATTGAAGCAATCACTGAATGATGCGATCACGTTACTCAAGAAAGAGCACAAACACTTGCGTGGATATCTCAGCCGCAACTTCGAGTTTCGAAGTAGCGGAAGTACTCCTCCCCCTGTTGCTGCCTTACGTTCGCATGACCATGCTAATAATGGACCCTGTGGGGTCATGTAGACAGACTTTGGATGTACAAGCTTTACATTTTTTTACTGTAAGATATCAAAAGACATGACTAATGACAAACTTGTTTTTTTGCATTGGCAGTGCTTCTAAACTACTTCCCGCTGCACTTAAATATCGACTGATGCAATCTCATGGGAGAAGATCTGTGTCTCCAAGAAGCTGCAATACAACGATCGTTCACACGGTGGAAGGGACCGCAAAAATGCAATCCGATCAAATACCACAACGTAGTCAAAATCGTCCGACAGCACAAATCGAAACTCTTCTACTTTGCGTAGCAAAACTGCCACTGCCTCTCGAAAACACATGCGCACATGGCCTTGTGGAAAACATCGCGCGATCGAAGCATCGGTCTTGCTGCCGATCATGGGCACAAAGTCACTGAAGTAAACTTTGGGCTTAAGCAACTGGAGAAGCCGCGAGGTAAGAGGACCACGAATAGACTCGGGAAGCTGTGGTCGCACCTGAGAGCTAATTGTGTCTGCGTCCAGATTTACCACGACAATACCGTCGCCGCAGCCTTCTCTGTCAAGCATCTCGCGCAACTCCTCACAGTAACTTGCATGTACACCAAACAGATACGGTGTAGGACACTGTAAGCACTCAAGCATACTCTTTGGGAGAATGGGTGCAAACACGTGACACCACTGTAGCGGGGCAATCAAGCTCTTCAATGTCTCGCCTACCGATGTAAGCACTGAATAATGCGAGCTCACAAGCACGATTTGCCGCTCGAGAAGCATGCACGTGACCAAAGCAATCACATGATCGACCACTAAGCAGCTGAACAGCTCCTCCATGCTGAAGTCAACGTGGCTATCAAGCGCCGAGATGGATCTCGCCTCGTCGAGGATGGTTGTTGCAGCAGCAAAGTCGAACGGGGAAAGCAAAGTAGCCATCTGTGCTGCAGAAGGCAACCAGTTCACATTGGAAAGATATGCTTCGTTGTCCTGCACTGCAGTGTGCAGCGAGTCTAAGCGCTGCTTGAGCGTGTCAAGAATCGGATACCGGCTGATGATGCAAATTCCGGCAGGGACGTATACTTCAAGACCCTCAGTCTCCTGCAACACTTGCTCCAACGGTCCTAGCTTGCTCATGTCGTTCAAAGGAACGTATCGTGTAAGACAGGCACCATAAAACGCCTTATCAGCATTTCCAATCGTCATGTGAAAAAGTGAGGACTGTGGCCGGGTTGTAGAACGCACGACGTCTGCCCCCGATGGTTGAAAAAAAGCTTCTACATGGTCTGGAATTGCGTGGTAGTGGTGTAAATCACTACTGCGCTCGCTATGGTTGTTGGAATCCGCAAGCGTGTGTAGCACCTCCTTAATAACCTCTGGGTGGGACCGGTCATTCACATCTAGCCGAAAGCTCATCACAGAGCTGATAAGTGACTTGCTCTGTGATTCGCCACGAAGTTGGCCTTGGAACAGATCTTTCAACGTGAATGTTTTACTCCGTACTCGCTGTGGCTGATGCGACGGTACATTCATGCACTGAAACAGCTCTTGCAGCGTCGTCATACTGCTGTCGGAAGCTGTGCTCGAGCCATCGCACACCACGGATGTGTCAATATCAACTGATCCGGACGGACTGAGCAAACGACTCTGGTAAGATGCTACCAACAACTTGAACGATTCACTGCCCATAAAGCGCACAAAGTGATTAACCTTCAGGTCTGCTTCAATCACGGCTTGAATCCGATCCACCGTTCGATGCAGCACTTCAGCATCAGCCAGCGAGAAGCTGCCAGCTTCTTGAAAACATTCCAAACGCAACTCGTAGTCACAAAGTAGACCCTGCTCCATCTCACCAACAAAGATGACGCGCGTACTAGCATTTGCAGTCAGGTACTTGGCTGCAATGCGACTGCCTCCTGCCAAAAGCTGCTCAATGAGCACTCCAGCTCGTTCTGCATTAGTATCTTTCTGTTGATCTTTCCCCTGTTGCTTCCTGTCTTCATCTTCCGTGTCGGTCTGAGCGGCATGGATAAAGTCTTCTAGAATAGGCAGTAATTGGTATCGTAAATCCATCCACAGACTCAATTGCTGATGCGTCCGTTCCTTGAACAGAAAAACCCAGAAAACACTGCACAATCTCCTATTACCAAGGACACGTTCCAATGTCAAGAACGTCGTAGCTGTACGTTGTCTTCGAGCACGAAAGTGTCGTGTCGGTGTGCTGGCCACCGACGAAACCGGCAACGTCAGACTTGCATCCGTCAAAACACCCGGTGACTTTTCTTCTTCCACTTGTTGCTGCATCATTTCGGCTTCCTCAAAACTCGTCACCGATTCGTCCAAAGTGTCGTAAGTCAGTCGAGAACTAGCCACAAGTGCTATAAATTCCGACGTCATTGCAAATCGTCGAAAACTCGGCTGAAGGGCCTTTTTTACAGCTACTTCAGCATCTTGAAACAAGTCCGTCTTGGCTGCTAGACCTGCATACAACATGAGGTCGTTCCGTAACAATTTTCCAAAGCTTGCAACGGATTTATTCAGAATACATAGGTTCTCGGATGTAATGTCCAGAAATGCATCGGGACTTAGAAATTTGGTAATGATTTTACTTGCATATTGACGACGATCAGCTTGTGGATCATCATTCTCGTCATTGCAAGCACCCGAATGTTTCTCTGTTGACGCAAACACTTTTTTAAATTCTTCGACGCTTACAAGGAAAAGTAATTGGGCAAACCCCTTCTTGTCCGACGTAGAAAGGTATTGGAGGTACAGTGCATGAAGGTGTGGGTCCGTGACGACGGTGTCGAGTGTCACGCTCGAGCAGCCCACGTCGTCGTCACGGGACTCGGTGACGGTGGCAGGCATTTTTACGTTGTGGGTAGATACGGTACTGTCCTGTCAAATAAGTCGTTCCTATTGAACGAGAGTCGGACTGAGCTTACGCGACTTACAGGCGGAATTCAAGCAATATGTTGCGCATCATGTCGCAGGATTGCGATAAAGCATAACCGGTAAGAATAAGTGATACAGAAGGCAGCTGGAGACTCAAAGAGATGGCGACGAATGTTTTATGTTTTGATACTTCTGCTAACTATAATATCGATTCGAAATTGCAATTTGATGACCGAACTGGACAGATTTGGACTAACTGACTGGACGATTTCTGATGCGGTCAAGTGGCTCAGTAGCCATCCATCCCTTCTAGCGACCAGGTTGGTCTGGTCGTACGCTGTACCGGTCTGACCTCATACACTTGGGTGAAGCAGCAAAGCAAGAATCTGGTTTCAATTCATAACGGTATTACAATTTTCGAAGGACATGTCACCTCAAAAGTTGGGAACAAAGGTTCCCTGAACCTGCTGCGACGTTGGACCGTGCAACGCGGCTACGTCATTTGAAAGTGGTTGTGCGTTTGTGTAACGCGTGACATGCAAACCTCAATTTGATCGAGAGTCAAGTGGTCACCCAATCGTGACGTTTGTTGACTGTGAGGCATGTATGTATGTATCTAGCTAGCTAGCTAGCTAGCAGAAGCCAACCTATTTGGTTTGGTCATTTGCGATCTTACAAGGTTTGGTATAAGTGACCTGGTGATACAACTGAAGAAACAAGTGTCGAAGAAATGTAAAACGTGAAATCGCCTTGATTGTGTTGGAATCTTCTTAGCTAACATAAGTATAAGTATTTCTTTATGCCTGGTGATGGTTTTACGAGAAGTTGAATAGATGCACCACTTTACTCGAGCAATCTATGAACGATTGGCGGCATTGAGAAAACAGTTTTATGCCGTCCTATCTTGGGAAGTTCCAAAGTAAAAAGAGTTTGGTGCGTGGGAACAATTTCGAGCAGGGGAGTTACTTTGGTTGGATTCTTCTTATTGAATCAGGCAGCATGCGGCCGATCGATCGATTGACCAGGTGCGCTTAAAACGTCAATGCGTTTCAAGAGAGCAACTGTAGGCATGAGGAATTAAAGGAAGTCACTAGCAGTTACGGCAGTTCTGCTTTAGGCTTTGGAGAGGCTAGGAAGGCTAGCGTAGCTAGAAAAAATGAAGACACGTTGCTATGAGCTTGTGTCAGTGGTTTGTCGTACCATCAGCATCTGTATGACTGTATTCAGCGCTTTCGGGTGCTCAACAGCAGTCACGATTGCAATGACTTCATTTAGCATGTGAGGGAACATCTTGCAAAGCAGCAACTGCACATACCGTCGTCAAAGTTGCTTACAATGATTCGAAAGCGTGTGCTTTTTGCAAATACGTTCCCGATCATGTCATGTGCGTTGTTGGAGTGTCTTGGAAAGATGTGGCGCCTCTGCAGCTTTCAAGTTGGCCATTAATTTGCACAGGCTTTTCTTGACGATGGACGATGTACTATTAGTGCAGCAATACGGTTTTTGGAATTGTGAAACGAAGTTGCGTCGTCCAAGAATTTGGGCCGTAACAAAATGTAGCAGTATTAAAATTATGATTTTACAAATTGTGAAAGGGCATCACTTTTTGAAAGTGACATTGAAACAATTCGCTGTCATGGCGGACGAATCGTTTGTCTGTCTTATCTGCGACCAGCCTCTACCTGTAGACCTCACTGCACGTTGCCTCACGGATTGTTCACATGAATTTTGTCTCTTGTGCTTATGCCGATACTTGGCAGCCTACAAGAATCGTTGTCCTGGTTGCCACGTTCAAGTTAAAAAGATAACGCAATTCCAAGGTGAAGATACCCCCAGACCGGCTTTTGTCCGTTTCTGTAATGCCGTTTACACTTTGAATGTGTCCATCTGGACCGTGGATGATCCTGCTAAAGTCTTGGCCGATATTTTTGATTTGTACGTGGTCTCTAGTACCTTTTGAAATCCAACTACTTGTCTAACGTGACTCTTTGATATTAATTTAGACAGCGTGCAAGACTAATTCATCAGGGAAAATTACTCAAAAAAGGTGACGTCTGGCCTGGATCGGTCGTCCAGCTCTTTGGTACTCCCAAGGGGGCAATGCAGATCCCAGCAAGAGGAAATGACCTCATTTGGCTTAGCGTTGAGTGGCTGCAAAGGGCCAAACAGATTGTGTGTTGTCCGTTCAGCATCTTCTTGGATTTTTTCCGATCTCTTTTTGGCAACGTGGAAGAGCAGAGAGGTCAGAGGGGTTACGCACGGGTACCTACAACTGGTACGACTTCAGCTTCCAGCAGCTTTCACGAGCCGGGACGCGTGTCGAGTCCAGTCCACCTGTAGCTAAGCAAAAGTACTTTCTTGTACATTGCCATCTAGTGCTAACTAGTAGAAGTTTCTTTTGCAGGACAATACACGACAGCAAGAGGTAACATGCCAACGTTGTCATAAGGATTTCTACATTGATGCATTAGTAAGTAGTAAACAGCTCAATCACAACAGTATTCAAATAAGGAAAAAAACCCTTCATACCGCACCTTAAGTACAGTCTCTTCCTATCTTTCAGACGGATGGATAGCTCTTCCAGAAAATGATGGAAAATCTTGTGCATCACTTGATTATTGTCGATTGCACTACGTTGAAGCACAGTGTGTACACCAGCGCTGTCGCAGATCTGACTAACGGTGCCGCCCTCGTAGCCAACATGAGGCATCTCCTCCAATGGCCCTCGTAGCCAACATGAGGCATCTCCTCCAATGGCTAAGGACTTTTCAGAAATATTGTAAACCATAACGGTAAATAGACAGTCTGTTTACCTCTATTGCAACTCGCATTAGTATTCACCTCCACAAAGCAGCAAGAGTTTTGCTTAGTGAATAATCGGGAATGATCAAACAAAAGTGGGGCAGATGCAGTGGCTAAGCCTATGGAGTCGCTATCGTGCAGAAGATCGAGATGAATACCTTAAATTGAGACGAAAAAAGGTCACGAGCGTCTGCACGAGCTGCGACGTATACGATACACGAGTCTTCTCCTCAATCTGCAACGCGATTGAGGCGAAAACTAAAGACAGAGCAACAACCTTTAGAACGTGGTTACCAATGTATCCTTTCACTCGACTTTGTGTGTTTACCGTCTCCATTTTAAAATGAAGCGACATCTTAGCTGCAAGAGTAGCTATGTTTTCCAAACAGCAGCCAAGTGCGATAACGGACAGAGGCGGCACATGCCCTGCCGTCCAATTGAGGCCATATTTCTGTAAACCAACCGTCGCGCTCGAAGGTGACAGGTCCGACGTCCTTAATAAAGCGGCGAACAGAGAACAAGTTTCGCAAGAGCTTGGGATATACCACGCCATTGAACTTGTTGATGCGAGAGACAGGTAAAGGCGGTGTCCATTGCAAGAAATTGATCGGCGTCGGGGCTGGAATAGGCGGTGCTTGGGCTCATAACCTAAAGTAAAAGATCATGTGAGCACAGGCTGGCAAAATGCAAAGATTAGGTCCTTACTTCGCAATCTACTCAAAGCCTACTCGATTTTTTCAACTATACATTAGCAGCAACGCACCTTACTAATCAGACGAAAAACCGCTTCCGTGACGCCGCTACTGACAGAGTACTAGTTCATTGTGTGAGGTCGCCTAGGCACCCGCCAACACCTCGCAGCACGCAAGAGAAGACGGTCTAACCGCTTTCTCGTTAGTGCTTGAAGGTGTGCATGTCAGCTGTTAAAGCGCCGCCTACAATCATCAGTGTAAGAAAATTACACTGTTATCAGTACAGTCGGAGGGCAAAAGTGGTTGTTGTTCTTTCTAGTATTCGTTTCAATATAAGCTATTCATGCTTGATCTT
This sequence comes from Peronospora destructor, assembly GCA_011800735.1. NCBI lineage: Eukaryota > Oomycota > Peronosporomycetes > Peronosporales > Peronosporaceae > Peronospora > Peronospora destructor. The sequence goes on along the minus strand of WBRY01000004.1, from coordinate 1,250,592 downwards.
CTTGCACGTGATAAAAGACTTAAGCGACTTCATAGGTTTTACATCGTTCAAAATGGCCAATCTTTTGCCAATGCGTTGATCGGGGATCACTTGAATTTGTTTTGGTCAGTCCCCACTTATTCACTAAGCGAAACTTTACAGTATATTTGAGACCTTCCGCCAAGAAGCTTAAGGAGAGCCGGCTCCCCGGCGCTGAAGATAAAGGAATGTTCGAGCTCTGCATGACAACAATCATGACGGACGACGCCAATGCGACCAGCTTGAGGATGTCATGGCGACACCACTTTATACCTAAAGTAAAAGGTCAGGTGAGCACAGGTTAATGCAAAGTGAATATACTTAGATCCTTACTTGGCAATCTGTACTTGGCAGCCAGACTCAACACTACTCGAATCGGCGGGGATTTCGCAACCGGCGCAACAGTCTTATCATAATCGATCCCAAACCTTCTGCAAAAATCCCTTGGCCACCAGTCATGCTTGTATCGCTCAACCTTACCGTCTTGGCTCTCCTTGACACGAAACATCCATCTCGGGTGCACCCGACAGCCTTGCGTCCCTGCGGTAGTGGTACGATATCCCAGGTGTCATTGTTGAGCAGCAAGTCACACTACAAGTCACCCGCTTCCTTCCACTTATTTGCGGTACTTATTTCCATAGGCGATTTATACTTAGTTGATATTTCTCTCACTGAATCCATGACGTAAGCCGCTCCAGAACTTCGGCTTTCTTGAGCTGCTACTGACATCTCGTCTGCGATGTGACATGAATCGCTTGGCGCTTGGAATTTTAGCAGCTTTTTCCAACGACTGCGTCTGCTGATGTCTTTTGCTGTCGGATCCGAGTCTCCTCCCGCGCAGTTTCTTCTTGTTCATACGACAATCCGTCGCATTTTCATCGTCGATTACCATCTAATGTTAATAGTTCCCAATGTCAAATACTTCTTCCAGGAATTGCGCGTCGCGACTCACCAGCACACGACAGCTCTCTCGTTCCTCAAATCAAAAAGCATTTTCATGGTCTGAATATCGATAAAACGGTAGCGTCTTAAACGGGCATCGAACTTCTTGCGCTTCTCTTTTGGGACCGTTACGTACGCATGGCAACCGAACACGTTTGCCAGTAATGGCTTATTCGCCGTTAAAACTTGGTCATTTGTCATACTGACTGCGCGCGTCGGGCACCGGTTGCGAAGGTCATAGCAGTCATGAATGCCCCAGTGCCCCTTCAAAAGTCCAGCGTGCTCTATCATGCAGTGCGCGCACTCCATCAATGTCCGGATCATTTGCTCGGCAACCCCGTTCAGCTGTGGGATGCACGGCGATGTGTACTTTCGCACGATCCCCCAATTGCTACAAATTGGCAATGTTGTGCAAAGTGTATTCACCGCCGTAATCACTGTGTAGCATCTTTACCCTTTCATCTGTTTGCATCTCAGCAAGCTCAACAAAGTCAGCAAACTTGGAAGCTACTCCGACTTGTTCCGTAACACGCACACCATACAAAAGTGATTTATACATAGCGTTTTCCACTAAACATTGAGTCTGCATGGCGCCACATACGTCACTGTGTCTGAATTCCAGAACTTGCTTTGCGCGGTTGAATGAAGACTTGGTAAAGCGCACTCGCAATTGCTTACCTAGTGAGCACCTCCCACTTCTTGACTGATGCAATGTTAATGCCGACGACGTATTTCTTTTTGACAATGGCATCCAGACCATGTGACTAAGTCGAAGGTGCCAGAGGTAGACGTATTTTTATAGCTGCACAGCTCGGTAACTAGACATGATAACCTCCATGATTGGCAACCAACCAGCTTATCACGGTCGTTATTCGTTCTCTAGTCCTCGTTGCAATATAAGGCATTCATGCTCTATCTTCTGTGTGCAAGCTGATCCTGTGCTGTAAGAACAGCATGCGCTGTGCAGACGACTATCTTGGGATTAGCTCGTGAGTTCGACTGCATTTTTCCGGTCATTTCGCATTTGTAGCAGCATCAATCAGTCTTCATCTTGCCCAGTTGTACAATGTGGTTCCCAGTTCCCTCGGTGGTGCTCGCCTTGTTGGCTGTCGCGACGTCCGCGACCAACTTGGAACAAGCACAAACCCATCAACAGCGAGGACTAAGCATATTCAGTACGTTTTCGTCGTGCCAATGCAATTCCGCTCTCCGTGCATGTCTTTTCATCCATGGAGAACTGAACGGTAACGAAGAGAAGGAGCTGCAGACCTCGTCCAAGTATTTTGGTGACATGACTGGTCACGCGCCATGCTGTTCGTCGATCAGGTACGTTTCGCTCGATACAAAGAGCCACGGTTGGACAGATGGGACTTTGCAGGAAACACTCTGCAAGCACGCTCTGTCGATGAGCAGTACAAGCGATATAGAGGAAAAGGTCATCAAGGACACGATTCTCGTGACCCATTCAATGGGCGCCTTGATCCTGGCAGGTGCATTCGCTAACAAAAAGTGCAGCATTGAAAAAAGAAGCACGTCGTGGGTCAGCATGAGTGCACCTATGCTGGGCACGATGATGTCAAACGCTGCGCAGGATGTTTGTACGGACGACGGTTTGAAGCCTTTCCATGAGGTTCTGTCGCTTATTGGTCATTGCCCCGTTCACACTGGCATCAAGTCTCTTGCGTATATGGGCGGTAAATACAGCACCAAAGCGCTCAACAAGGAGTACACGGAAGCCCAGAAAGCCTACCGTGATAATGTACAGGCTGCCATGTGCAGCAATTCAAACAAGGGGATAGTTTCGATGTATCAGCTCAAGTATCGGATCATAGGCTCCTACGTCGAGCATGGCACGAGTGAGCATGATGGTTACGTGACATTTGAAAGTTGTCGAGGTGGCTTATCAGAATCTAAGTTTGGTGACTTACCTACCTCATCATTTTATGTGACCACGTGCAATCACGCCGATACAGCATTCCTTAACGGGAACGCCTACTTCTCGAACGCCATGCAACCGGTAAAGTGGTTTGAGTGTCTTTTATAAAGACACTCGAACCCCCTGATTCATGGAAGAGGAAGGAATACACTAGCGTCCTGAGGGTACTCGTACGGTAGTGAGAAACACAACTGGTACCGTTATCCTATGTCGTGCATCTTGATTCCTTTGTGTGTTGAGGCCAACAACAATAACAGAACTGAACGCATTTGCAGTCAAGTACATCTGCGACCACACGAGGTCATCACAGCGATCATCCTGCTCGAAAAAAGGTTCGCCCAATGCCTAAATAAATTCACAAGATTTTGGTGACCACAGTCATGACTCGAAGTCCGATCAACTAGCCTTGAGTGTCTGAATCTCTCAAGCATGATGAGGTGCGCCACGTAGCCGCCAGCAGCAATCGAAACGTCTGCCGCTTGTGAATAATGGCACGCCGACCGGAAGTACTGACTGCAAAAAGACGCTCAAAGTTGTGCACGTGGTTGGAATGGCGTCGATGCAACGCCGATGAAATTGTATCGCCAGTTCCAGTACGGACTACGTGACTTTGGAAGAAGACAACGAATGACAAAGTAGCAACCAAAGCAACCTCATGATATAGACGGCCCTGGTCAATTTCGAGAGTATTGCGAGTCCAGAACACACTGCGTTGTTGCAGCAAAAAACGAGAGAGTGAAGATCCTATATATCATTGCAATAATCGCAACGATCTTGTCTACCCACTTCACTTCTCTTTTTCTCTACATATGGTCATAACCGACACTGCCGTGTTCAAGCGCTACGAGAAGCTTCTCCTTGAGAGCAGCATTGGTTGGATAATTCGGATTAAACGACGGTCACTACTCAGGCAGGAAATGTGAGACATCTATTCAAAACCATGGTTTCAAACTGCTGCAGGGCAATCTCACCAAGTGTTAGCCGTGGGACAGAAGGTAGGTTGCGCTTGAGTGTCCACGTCAATGTACCAGCACGCAGTTTCCTGCACTAACATGGGACGGCGATCTTAAGACCAAGAAAGACACAAGATTGCTCATCAACAACGACTTACCGCACTCATGGAGCGATACTTCGAGTCGAAACCGAAAATTGGAGGCAATGGCGAACCAGACCAGAACGCTAGAAGCTTTGCGGGGGGCGAGCTCTTCATCAAAACTCTCCACGACTTCCCAAAAGCGTTGCACGACACCGCATGTCGGGGATGTTCTCCGCGAGTCTGCCACACTTTTCTTCAAACTTTTTAAATCAATCAAGGGTCGCCACGCATTGAGCGCCGTAGTTCCTCTGGGCGGAAAAGCTTGAGATTCGGCCGTATAATTGTGTCATTGAACCGTCTCGCACTTTCGTCTCGTACACTAATTCGTTACCGAAGAAAAACCGCTAGCACGCAGCATAATGTACTGCAACTTGTTGGCGTTTGTTACTTCCACGTTGCCCATTCCCTCTAGAAGCACGAGCATAGCGACGAGTTTCGAGTGATGGCACATCACCTTCAAGTGATGAGTCCTTTGAATTAGTACTGATTTAGTGTATACTGGACATCACTTCTGACGTTTTAACGCTTTTACGAAAATGACAAGAATCGCTGTCTTCAAAGCATTGCTGTAAATGTTTTCGGGTTAATGAGATTTTCTAGCTATGGTATGCTCATAACGCCCATAATCTGCAGTTTCATGCTTTCACCTCCACATATTATCAAATGCTGATTCGGGTGAGCCGCCACTGCAGTGATGATACCGTTCATGGAAATTTGAAATCGATCGAGCCGTTCGACTGCCGGTACTTCAGAAATTCCAGAATTTGCCACTCCAAACCTATTTGCATCACTCTTTGGGTCGGTCATAGTAGCCCCCGTGATGCGTCGTAGTTGGTGCAGATCAATCATTGTCAAACTCATGGTGTCATGGATCCCAGTGCACATGATTGACTTGTCAAACAAGAAGGTACCCGTGCAACGATGGCAAGATAACCACGAGTTACGACGGAAGAAGTCCCGCTGGTACTCGCTCTCTGAAACCATCGACAGCACCGATGGAGATGCGTCCGACTTCAGTTTATCTCGTGGCAATAAGCCTGTCCAGATTGGAGCGCGGTTGTAAAAATTATCTGTGCGTTAAAACTCTCAGACGACCATCCAGGGTTCTGCGTTCATGCATGAATACATACCTCGACGGAACATGTGCAGCTTCATGACAGTGCCAAGAAGATAATCAATGACGACTACCCAATCGTTGCGCAACTGGCACAAAACTTGTGTTTCGGACTCTGGTATAAGACGCAGTGACATGATTCCAGAGGATCCGTATCGACTTGTTAGAAGTATAGTCTCTATTAAAGCAGGTGATAGATATGCTGGTCGAGGCGGGTAAGACAAATCGTCAGTTTGTGCCATGACTTTTTTCAGCAACTAACACTGAACACGAAATGACTGTACTTACGTTTGAGTGCTTCCATAATGTTGACCACTGCTTTCTGCTGCGGTACAGGCTTTGAGCCAAAAGCAGGAACAATCTTGTGCTGAATATCGTACGTCTACAAGAAAGGAATCAACACATTAGCAGTAAGATAATCAAGTGCACGTATTTGCGCTTGCACAAACGGTGCGTGTTTCGTACCATGAGTATTCCAGCTTCATTGCCGCAGATGAGGAATTGCTTGTTTCGTGACAGCAGCAATGAGTTTATCGGCGTTTTCTGTGATCCTGTGAGAAAGCTACACACAGGCTGTAAAGGAAAGTGTGGATCCCATATACGAATAGCTCCATCCATATCGCCAGCAACCACATTAACCACTTTTGATTGTGCATTAGGCATTGTCTTCTCGGTCGCAGTTAGATACAGTAAGTCATTGTAGCCACTGGACGGGTGGTTGGAACTCTTCAAAACTTTATGCGGTTTGCTCGGAAATTTGTTCAGATTGTAGATATGCACTTCGCTGCGATTCGTAAACGAGCATGCGATCTCATCCTACTTGTCATGGGTCACCAGTTCATTTGCACATTGTTAGCAGAATGCAGGATAATTCCATCACCACAACGATGCGAATAATCCCTCACTTACCTCATTTAAAGGATTCCAGCGAATGCGCTTTACTTCAAACGAAGTGAAGATCATGTGAATCTGCAATATATTTGCGGTCAATGAGTACTGTACAATCAACTTCAGTTATTACTTAGCAACAATAAGGACGTACCGGATGTACTATCTCATCTTTCATCTTCTGTTCCTGTTGCTCCTTATCTCCCTCTGCATCATGCTTTGCCTTGCTGTTTTGCAACCGTTGTCCAAGATTTAGACTGCGATGGAAAACGCCATCGAAGTCATAGAGAGCAATGACCCCATTGGACGCCCCTGCAACTAGCAAAACTCCTCCAGCATCAAACTCCATACAGCTGGCGTAAAAGGGTTCAGAGTATATGACTCCTGCCTGTCGGTTCCAATGAGGAGCCAACTGCAGCTCCATTGGCAGCTTCTGAAAGTGTGTGAGTGTCCAGCGCACCAACTGCTGCTTTCGCCGACGTCGAAAGGTCTGAAGTCCACCAATAAAGTGCCGCGTCGCAGCGCATCCCACAAACTCTCGATACTGCAGAATTCCCATCAGATCTTCACGATGCACCGTTGTAGTTCGCTTGACGGTCAATTGTTTTTGTGTCTGTTCTTCGTCTTCAATAGCTTCCACTGAGTCATTTGGACCGCTCGACTGCAGGATACTGCTATTCATAGCGTCATTGTCACTGCCATTGCTGCTGTCAATAGACTCGAGACGTCGGACCTGCTTGCGCTGGAAGAAAGCAGTGATCGGCTGCGTCGCGAGACGCTTCATTCACTCTAGAGCTGGTGTGACCAGTAAAATGGCTTGGCGCCAATAATTCCAACACTTAACTGGGTATACAGGGTATACATGTGTCAACGGCAACTGTTATAGTACGGTGACTCGGATGAAAGCTTTATGACGATGGATAGATGGATTTTACTATAATGTTGCAGTGCTTTGAAAGAAAGCTTCTGGTGTTGCAACGGGGTCTTTCAATAGGACATCACACGGTTCAAGAAACGGTCTTCGTAAACTCATTGCTAAATTTGCTGCACATTCTTGACTCTTCTTCGTGCTAGTAAAAGTATCGTGAACACTATTGCCAAGATGCCGCTCAATCGATTCCAAAGTACTCTCTTCTCGAGGCACACACCAAACAGCTTGCAACAGCAGTCCCGCTCTTCTGTCACGTCAATGTTCATGAGGACACACAGTTCTCGGTCATGGAGTTCCGCCCATCCTGAGTTAACCTGTCTTCGCTTCTTTGTCTGGACTGGTGGGGACCCTGGATTCACACTGACAACAGCCACGCAGTCGGACGGCAATGCCTATTCACATGGGTTTGATGAAGATGCCGAGCTAAGAGTGGATCGTGTCACGGCTTTGAAGGTCTGGGAGGCAGGAATTCGACCAGGTGATATTTTGGAGACCGTCGCAGACAAGCGCGTACACACTATGGACGCTGAGGCGGCCTTAGTCTTGGTACGAATGTCCAAGAACCCATCAATCATTCGCTTTCGATCTTCAACAAGCGGGACACACGTCCGCTTTGATGTCGTACTTGGTCGCCAAAAGCTAGGTGTGTTTTTTACTGGAGATGGAGGTCATGATATCCCCATTGTAACTCGAATTGGCAGTCGACACAGCTTGCAAAGCTTCAATCGTGATTCAGTCTCTTCTTCAGGGGCTCGTCTTGGCGATATACTTGTAGCAGTCAATGGCAAAGACGCGGTCGCGGCTGGACTACACATGACGACGAAATACTTGGAAACGTGCCCACGGCCAGTGAAACTAACTTTCCAGCGTTTGATAAACGATGACAACACCAGTAGATGCTTTGATAGGCAAACCACAAGCGAACAATCTGGAGAGCACCAGCAAAGATCATTTTATCAGCATGACACGGTTGTGACGTCTGGTATGACAGCCCGAGAAACTGCAAGCTATCGTTGCAAAAACTTCTTCAGCGCAATAATACCCAAAGGCGGTTACTCATCTTCGCGATTTCGACAACGAGGAGCTAAACATTGTGCTGGTTACCCTGCAAACCGTGACGACGTTGTGGTTGAATGGAAAAGCGGACCTCTTGGTATAACGCTGCTGGAAGACACCATATCTGGAACACCCGTCGTGAATCGTTTGACTGGAAAAGGTTCATCGGCCAATATGGAGCGTCTTCAACACGGATTCCAACTTCACTCGGTAAATGGTGTTAAAACTGAAGGTCGCTCGCTGGAAGGTCTATGCCGTGATCTGTTGACGTTACCAAAGCCCGTGAAGCTTGTCTTTCGTCCTACTCAGTCTGATAGTATCAGTGAGGAAGGCAGTGAGTCTCGGCGTAAACTTAGTTCTGCGTCTTCGTCTTCGTCTTCATCGACTGCTCCAGTGATTTCGGTTGAAAAGGAAGTTGAGCCTAACGAATGGGCTCATCGAGAGTTGGTCACAGCATCAGAAGCGCAGGGTCATTGCTTCCAGCAAGCACCCTTGATCCACGAGCAGTACGAATACGAAGTGGTATGGACTTCGACCCGACTTGGACTGCAACTCGAGATAGCTGGACACCAACCGGCAAAGAAGAAGAAGACGGATAAGATACTCACTCGACGTCAGTACCCGATCGTCCACAAAATTCTCAAGGAGTCCACGCTTGGTCTGCCGAGTGACGCTATAGGGCATCTGTTCGTGTCCATTAATAACTGGCAAACCTCCGGCTTGACTGTAAAAGAACTTCGTGCCCTTCTAGGGGCTGCTTCAAGACCTGCTCTACTACGCTTCCGAAGACAAGACGGTTTGCCACGTTTTCAGCGGACATTTTTGTCGAGTTTTTCGTACGCCACGGAAGAACGACACATGGACAGGAATCCAATATTCGGCTCGGCGTATAGCATCGTCTGGAGCGAAGGAAAGCTTGGCATTGTCTTCGGCTGCTACGAAGATGCTCATCGTCACAACACTCTTATGGTCTACGTGAAAAGAATTGGGCCAGGACAAGCTCACAACTCTAGACTTGTTGCCATCGGCGATATTCTAAGCAGCATCAACGGTCTAGGTCTGCCGCCAAAGCAGAACTTCAAGAAAACGATGCGCTCGCTTGTCAATACCTCACAACCTGTCACCTTAGGATTTCGTCGGTGGTTCGACGAGCGCTCTTCCGACTGGAATGAGCTCTCTTGAATTGAAGGGTCTGGATCGACATGTGGAGGAGATGACGAGACAGGCTTGGTACTTTAATCGCGTTTATATTGCTTCTGTCTTTCTACTTCAAAGGTATTCATTCAGACACTTTCTCTCTCTCTCTTTACTTGCCCACCCGCCTTTCGTCTTGGTATCATCATCATCGTGACGTAAATGTTTTAATACATGATGCGTCAATAAAGAGTAGCATTTGCCGTCGTCAACGGAACTCGCACTGCATTATTGACTTGCTTGTCGTCACAATAGCGTCATGTGGATCGATCTTTTCCAACCAAGCTGCATCACGACGGTAAATCAATACATTTTGCAGAGACTTTTGCCGAGTGTTCATCCCCTCGGTGTGACGCCAGCCAGCCAGCTATCAGCATCTTATAGCTGCGTCTATGCGGGCGGACACTGGTATCTGTATCAACTAGCAAGTGCACCACCTGCTGTCTACCACTTCGGAGCGATCTGGTCTTGTGCGTTCCAGTGGAAAAGAATCACGTCTTCTTTCAGCTTTACCAAATCATTGTTACAGCGCGCCAACGTGTGCACCGCAGAGCTGTTGCTCTTCATCTCCGCCTGTAGCAGCCGCTGGGTCTCCAGGATCTCGCCTTGAGAAATAACAGGGATGTTACTCACAGGTACAAACATCACCTCGGTCGTCGCATTCTCGCGACCCTCTTGGTAGAATCCCAACAGGTTCATACTAACGTCAAATGCCGGGAAGCCAATGGCATCACTGGCGTTTAGCGTGATCATGCGTGCAACCACGTAAAACACTTGCATCTCAATCGCATTGGTGATCGGATTGCTAGCACTTTGGGCATGACACAAGGCTCCTAATAAGCGGCTTCAAGTACATGTAGTTCAAAGGGTCTGTGCACTAATAGCAAGTTTTTGGCTATACTCCCGACAACGTTGAATCATTTTTAGCTAGAAGACATCAAGTATCGTGTACCGATACGATCATTGGCAATATACAAGTGTTCATCGACCTTCAACATCAGAAGCCACTGAAACGGCCGCGGTACCGTCACCTGAGCTGATTAAGTACTATCCGATTGATAGCGCCGAATCAAAACAGCACGATACCAACTCAGCCCCATGCTCACCGAGGGCTGATTTAGGCTATCGTCTCGACCTCTGTCGACAGTACAATGTAGTTTATGTGTATCTAGTAATGCTACCGACGGGTAATGGGAAAGCAGTATCAAATTAATTGCAACCGTGGTATACACACTGAGGAGAGAGGCATTGCAAAGTCAATCAGCTACTTTTAAGCCGTCAAAGATGAGCATTGAATCCATCGCATCGGAGGTCCGTGCAACGCTGCATGGGTATCACACTTTGCACTGCAACCCGTCAGTAGCGCATTTTCTTTGGATTTCCCAGAAAATTCCTGATTTCCGGAAATTTTAACGCGGCTGCCTCAAGATCCCACTTTAAATAGCATAGTGGAAGTAAGTAAATCGTTTCTCTTTTTTTTGACAGCAGACGAGGCGAACGATGGCACTCTGCCATTCGTTATGCAACACCTAAATCATTCTCCAGCATAGCATATGATAAATCACAGGCTTCGCCAGCACCCTTCCTTTGCTGCCGCGCACAAGCGAAAACGCTGCGCCGAAGTCGCGACGAAAGCCCACGAACTCCACCAGAAACCGGGTGACTAAGAGCCGTCCTATTGATCCACCAAGAGCTCAATCTGTCGACGTTAGTGACGTTTTGTCTATGCTGATGACTGAGACGTACACTTTGGCAGGTGTCACGACCTCCAGCAATAACAGTCTCATGGATGTAGACGCTGACGCTTTCAGCGAACGATTGCGACTCAAGATTCAACCCAGTCCACCTCAGTTTCCATACCGAGATGATCCATTTGAACTTACCGTGTATCTCGTGGATCCAGCGGATCATCTTAAATCAGATGTGACGGTGCCACTTAATGTGGAACTCTACTCGGCTGAGAAGATGATGCCCGTCGAGAAGAACATTCTACATATTGATCCAAGTACGAAGCCCATTATGAACGGTGACGGTATTTGCAAGCTTCGCATGAATATTAGTGAGTGCTCTATGGCACTAGGCAACCGTAAGTTTGTCCTCCATATCTCGGCTGCGACGACCAAAGAAACGGTGAATCTGAACGTCACACCAGCTGTGACATCCGAGATGACAGTCATCCAGCACCGTCTACTTGTTCAAGAAAATTTACCTGAGCTCTGGTACAAGGATGAGGGCGGCCGTGACAAGTGTATGACGCTGCCCATCTACCTTATGAACGCCAAGAACGAACGTGTAGGCAACCGTCCCGTGCCGCTACGTGTGACACTGCTGTATGAAAACGAGCACCCGGTGCTCAAGCAGGACATCCTCAAGATGTCACCGGACTGCCAGCGGACCATTGACTCGACGGGTAAGGCAGTGCTCAAGCTACGTATCGAGGACGTGTCTAAAAACCATCAGGGCCAAGCTTTTCGTCTCAAGGTCGAGGCGGACACAGCACAGTCGCCGCTCAATTTTGACGTGGCATACGACCTCAGCTCTTCCATCTCTGTGCGCTCGAAGCGCAACAAGCGCCGACTGGGCAAGAGTGTTCCGACGCCGATCACACACCACATCACCAACGGTGGATCTACACCGATGTCAACGACGTCATCGCCAGCTTCGAACGCGGAAAATGAGATGATGCTGGCCAGTGCTTTCGGAACTGCCGCGTTTACAGCAGATGATCGCCGCAAAAGGATGCGCTCCGGAGGCGGCGCGTCCCCAGTTACTCCGCGTGTAGGCGGTAGTCCTCAGTCCAGTAATTCGCTGACTGGTGCCATGGAAAGCATTCTAACCTGGACTGGCGGGGTCGTGAACGGTCTCCGTCAGTTGGAGTGGCAAACGGTGGGCTATGAAAGCAAGAGTGACGGCAGGGCCGACCCTGAACGATCTATATACCGCTGCCCAGCATGCTGGCGCTACAAAGATGTCATGACGTACGAGACAGCCCAGCACGATACAAAATGTCTGATTGCCAATCTTTTGCTCACGTATGCAACGGATACTATGGGTCACCTTGACTTCGTGCTCAAGGGTATTGAGCGATTTCCAGCGATGATTGCCAGCGCGCAGGCTGCCGCACAAAAAGCAGCAGTGAAACCGATGGGACAAATGTCAAACCAAAATAATGGTGGACCATCACTTGTAAGCCCAAATAATGGCGGCATGCTGGACGTGAATCCGCTGGTGGACAATACATCCTCGAACCAGCAAATGATGAGTTCGGATATGATGATGAACTCTACTATGGGACCTAGTGCCTCTGCAAACCAGTTTTCTATGGGCAACAGCTCATCTGGAATGGCTACAACGACTTTAGGTGCTATAAGTGGTCTGACTGGAATGGAGGGCCCTCCTGGTTTGTTTCGCAACAACTCGGGTGGGCTCACAGAATTTATGCGCTCGCTGGATGACCAAGACTCAAGTGACCCGATGTTTTATCAGAACCTCGCTGGAAATGCAAGCAACAACAACCAGATCGCCGATGCGATTGAGATGCAAGTGTTTTACGTGGTTGCACGCATGATCACGCTAAACGCCAGTGATGCCATCGGCTTCCCGGCATTTGACGTTAGTATGAACCTGTTGGGATTCTACCAAGAGGGTCGCGAGAATGCGACGACCGAGGTGATGTTTGTACCTGTGAGTAACATCCCTGTTATTTCTCAAGGCGAGATCCTGGAGACCCAGCGGCTGCTACAGGCGGAGATGAAGAGCAACAGCTCTGCGGTGCACACGTTGGCGCGCTGTAACAATGATTTGGTAAAGCTGAAAGAAGACGTGATTCTTTTCCACTGGAACGCACAAGACCAGATCGCTCCGAAGTGGTAGACAGCAGGTGGTGCACTTGCTAGTTGATACAGATACCAGTGTCCGCCCGCATAGACGCAGCTATAAGATGCTGATAGCTGGCTGGCTGGCGTCACACCGAGGGGATGAACACTCGGCAAAAGTCTCTGCAAAATGTATTGATTTACCGTCGTGATGCAGCTTGGTTGGAAAAGATCGATCCACATGACGCTATTGTGACGACAAGCAAGTCAATAATGCAGTGCGAGTTCCGTTGACGACGGCAAATGCTACTCTTTATTGACGCATCATGTATTAAAACATTTACGTCACGATGATGATGATACCAAGACGAAAGGCGGGTGGGCAAGTAAAGAGAGAGAGAGAAAGTGTCTGAATGAATACCTTTGAAGTAGAAAGACAGAAGCAATATAAACGCGATTAAAGTACCAAGCCTGTCTCGTCATCTCCTCCACATGTCGATCCAGACCCTTCAATTCAAGAGAGCTCATTCCAGTCGGAAGAGCGCTCGTCGAACCACCGACGAAATCCTAAGGTGACAGGTTGTGAGGTATTGACAAGCGAGCGCATCGTTTTCTTGAAGTTCTGCTTTGGCGGCAGACCTAGACCGTTGATGCTGCTTAGAATATCGCCGATGGCAACAAGTCTAGAGTTGTGAGCTTGTCCTGGCCCAATTCTTTTCACGTAGACCATAAGAGTGTTGTGACGATGAGCATCTTCGTAGCAGCCGAAGACAATGTCAAGCTTTTAGAAGTCGATGGCCATACGCAGCCATTGTCACGTGGTCTTATGTAAAATGGCTACATGTGTACATAGTAAGGCTCTGCATATCATGCAAGACATGTATGTGGTTCGAAGGCGTTATTTTTGGTTATGTCGAGTCGTGAGAAGAGCAAAAAAGCCGCGAGGGAGTTGCTGGCACTTTGCGCCGAAGAGGGTGTCAAGGTCCCAACGGTGTGTATACTAATCATCTACAGCTGGTACTTTGTCTCGATATGACAACACTGACCACAACCTGATTGCCTCTGACTGTAGGACCCTGTTAATGCCGCCGTCGAGGCTGGTACGATACTTAGCGCCACTCGCGAAGAGGTGAAGCAAGCAATCGCAAGAGCAAATCGAGATTTGCTTGGATGATGTCTAATACTTTACGTGAATTGGTATATATAGGGTGAGTTCCAATTGGATGCCGCGCTAATGGTGAGTCAGAGCAATTATTGCTACAGCTCTTCCTTATTAATGCACTAATAATGCTCACGCTGTTTTTTTCTGTTGTAACGATGCAGGAAATGATCAAAAAGTTTGGTTTGAAAAAGTCGCCATCTCTCAAGAAGAAGAAGGAGAGCAAGGATGACGTCAAGACAGAGAAAAAGATAGGCAGGAAACGTACGAGCGACCACATCATCGACAAAGAGGAGGACGTTGACGACGAAACAAAGAGCAAGAAGCCTCGAAAAATGGCCGAAGCTACATGCAAAGCCAATCAGAATCTAGCCGACGCCTTTGTAGAGCTCTCGGGCTTTGAATTCAAGCGTGGCGAGAAGTTTAAAGGCGGTACTTGGGCCAAAGTAGCCAAAGCAATCCGTGACTGCGACTCCGTTCTTACATGTGGTAAAGACGCACTAAAACTCAAAGGTGTCGGTAAATCATCAGCTGCTAAGATTGACGAGTTTATTGAGACTGGTACGCTCCAGAAACTCGAAGAGTATCGAGCAGGCAACATGTAACTAGTGTAACCTTGGGGATAACCCTTCGCGTAACCTAACGGGTACATGAATAAAAAACTGGCAAAAAAACATCAACGTCCGTAATATCTTCTTGCCTGATCACGACTGCTTACGTTACGTCCCTTTCCACCGTGTTATCTTCAAGTCTATAACGTTGTCTTATACGGGTCTTTTGCATTGGAATTGCACCTTTTTTCGTTTAAAGTTTCAAACCAAAAAGCCACAAAAAAGAAGAAGAAGCTTTCGAAAGAGACACTTTTTTTTCTTCCTATTGCTTTACAGTCAGTTGACTAACTGACAGAGCAAAGAACAAGCCTGATGCAACAAGTGACAAGGTCCAAGAAGCAGTTGGACGACATAAAAGAGTGTCCTCAATTCGTTGAAATGCCCGAGCATTTGTCTCCATCTTTTTATACAAGTACCAAACCATTACGCTCATTGTCAAGTGACCAAGACAGGCCGTTCATGCATCACCAGTATCGTTATTCTGGAGATGGCTATCGTCACAATTACAAGACGAGTCACAAAGCTCGAAAGACCAGACAAACACCTCCTGCGCCTTGTATGAAATTCTTATCGGGCTATGGCTGCTCGTACGGGGAAAAATGCCGCTTTTCACATGATCTTCAAGCTTTTTACTCCGTCTACTACGAGTAGGCAATGCATGTTTTCGGTATTTTTTGAATAGATTGAAAAAGTGTCAGCTTAATGTGCTGGTTGTATGACTGCAGGTCTACTGGATACGACGACTCGATTTGGCCAGCTGTCTACGCTATGCCTCGTCAAAACTACACGCAACGGCAGATGCCACGGGTGATGAAACCTTCTTTGTAAGTGGTGCTTTTTTATCATTTCTTATGCTCTGCTACGGCGTCTTACGTCTGTCGGGTAGGTAGCTTAGTTGCTACCTGCTAGATCGTGATAGGCGTCATATGTGGACACTGGCTAACGGTTTTATTGTTGCTTTATTTTCTATAGAATGCCTACAAAAGATTCTGCTCAATACTTGTCGATGTTTTGCACATCACCCCAACGCGAGCGAGCATCCTCGTTCGTAAACCATTTCAAGTCTTATGATAACCAGGTTGATAGCGTTCCTGTCTCAGCAAGTGGAAAGCTACTTTATAAGGAAGCTGTTCTCAAACAAAGCAAGGTAAAGCAATCTGAGCGTAAGCGCTACGACGCAACATCACATAAAAGCAGTGACAAAGACAAATATGGTGACGAGAGCTGTCCGTCTAATGAAGAGATTGCGACGCATGAAACAGAGTCTGTTGACACGACACGGCAGCATCATCGACGCAAAAAGAATCTGCGCTCGCGCAAGTGCGGGGTGCTAAACAACTCCGTTGATGGCGATTCAACGGAGTTTTGTCGCAATCCGAACTATCTATTCCGAGAAGTCAGGGGTGCCGACCTCGTACACACATGTGCTCAGCAGCAGCCTCAACGCAAAGAACAGGAAGTTTATTTGCATCCTACCAGAGCAGCACAAATGATGCATCCAATGAGTCCATCGTACGCCCGATACCTGTCGGAGGAGCACATTTTCAGGTATGACAACCTTGTGGCTTCTGCTTTACTGTGCGATTCTAATGATTTTATGTCAACTCTAGTCATCTTAGCAGCCAAGTGGAAGCTTTTGTTGATTACATTGACACAAAGCTGGCATCGGTGGAAATGCATCAACAACAGGCCATTGATTCATTACAGGAACTGGTGCACTCCTTGTGGCCTGATGCTCTGATAGATGTATACGGGTCAAGCTACTCGCATCTAGCGTTGCCGGCGAGCGACATCGATTGCGTGTTGGTGTCGAAGTCGTTGATAGGAGAACGGCCTTTGGCAATCTTGAAGGCTTTGTCGGCCGAAGTGGAGCGGCAGCCGTGGACGAAGCAACTCAAGCTACTTGGAAATGCAAAAATTCCCGTTCTCAAGATGACAAATTCACTCGACCCGACACAGCCAGATGTGCTACTGGACCTTACCTGCGGTCATTCTGTTGGTCACACTGGTTTGGATGCGCGTGACCTTATTTATTCGCTCCAAACAGAGATGCCAGCGTTGCGTCCTCTTGTTTTAGTTTTAAAAAGCCATCTTGTCAGCAATCGTACGTGCCTAACTCCAGTGTGTTGCTTGCAAACACTGACTGTGTCTTGTAACTGTTCTCGATTGCAGAACTGAATTGTGCCTTTACTGGAGGCATTTCGTCGTACGTCTTGGTGATTTTGGTGATTCGCTTTTTGCAGGTACGTGTTGTTAGTGTCTTGTATACGATGATGTCTTTGTCCGTATCCACTTGCTATACACTGCTGTTCTATAGGCATGTGGCGATACCCACCACAAGTCATTCACAGGCTCCAGTATTCGCAAGGTTCGGAATGGAAATCGAACAAGGAGCTACTCGGAAAATGCACCGGTGTACGAATTACCAGAAGAGTTTGCATACAATGCAAGCCTCGGTGACGCCGCCATGGTACATCCGAAGTGGTGCTACACATTTTCCCGTGGTGGACGTGTTACGTGGCGCACTGGTATTGGCAGCCTCCTGTTGCTTTTCCTGGAAACGTACATCACGTTCGATTATCGCCGGTTTGGCATTTCCATCGACAACGAAGGGTTCGTTAAAGGCAGCGTCGAGTGATCTCAATATGCTTACATCTAACGATAAAGTGTGGTTTATCAATTGCTGCCTGTAGAGAATTTTTCCTGCTTCCACCCGATAAAGTGGTCCCTATGCAATGCTCCGTTGTCATTCCGTACGTCGCGGATCCGATTAAACCTGGACGAAGCATTTGCAACTGTTTTCGCATGCACGAGGTGAGCTAATCATCGCTCGTACGCTTCTTATAAAGTCGGCGGCTAACGGATGCGTTCTTGGTAGGTGATTCAATCGTGGCTTGAATTGTATCAAAACTTGGCAGCTGGAGTCCCAGTAACAACCTGTGTTGATGGAGACTTGACCTCATGAAGCCGAGAAACTCCTTTCGGATGATCTCAAAGAGTGCTAGCGAGATGCAAGCGTGCAGAATTTACCTGCTAGTCGACAAAAGTGAAGGACGTGACGGACAGGAAGTGCAAGCATATGTCCCTGTTCGGTGCCGCTACCCTTCATGCAGCAAATATTGTCTCCTAGACCATCGTGCCACGAGTGTGGCAGCGTGTGCGTCTACTATTCCCATTTAGCTCCACATCGTTGCGATTTTGGCGATGCCGATAGCTTAGTAGGATCCAGCGGTATCAAAGTCCACTATAGCGTTTGCATACGGAAAACTCAACAGTTCTTCTCAATACAATATACGCAGGCGCAAAAGGCATCACTTATTTTCCGTGACAATTGCCTAATCGTGTACCACTAGGCCGCACTTAACAACGCCCTACCGGTCTAAAAATCTAGGGGGCGCGCGCTCATGAACTCGGAAACCAGATCGTCAGTAATGGCAGCACGGCGCTTCTGAAAGTCTAGCGTATACTCGGCCATGACGTCAATCAGTCTCTGCTTCACCTCGCCAGACATCATGCGTCCTGCGCCGTACTCACGGCCAATGTGCTCAAGCTCTACGTCGTCCTCAAGCATGAATGACAAATACTGGTACGGAATATCGGCCTCCAAGTTGGCGCCGTATTTCTCATGGTCAGCCTTTGTCTCACCTCCGCCGCTGCAGAGAGTAAACAGACATTGTACAAGTAACATTAGTCTCCATTGACAGCAAAGGGACAAAGGCATTAGAGAACTTACCTGAAGGCGTATTTCTTGATCTTGTTGGCGATATCGTCCGGCGAGTCCGAGATGTAGATGGTAGTGCTCGCCTTGCTGGCGCTCATTTTTGTAGTGCTGCCTTGCAGAGCAGGGAAGAACTTGGAGTGCATAGAAGCAGGTTTAAGGTAACCAATACGCGGGGCCACATCACGAGTCATGCGAAAGTACGGGTCTTGATCAATGGCGTGCGGGATAAGGCAACGCAGTCCCTTACGTCCACCAAGCACCACAGGGAATGTCTCTGAAAAAGACGGCACAGCCTGAATAGCAGGGAATGCCGACTTGCCGATGTTGTCTGATCCAATAAAGCCAAAGATGCCTCGGACCTGGTTGTACGTGACACATTTCTGCACCTTGAGAATCTGCGGGTACATCTCTTTAATGTAGTCGGTGTTGGCGAAAATGAAGGTTTTCTTGACGTCAAACCCGCAGGCAATGATATCCTTGGCGTTCTCCCAAGCCATGATCTCGCTCTCTTCGAGCGTCTGATCCTTGAATAAAAATTTCTCGTCGTTGGTGAGTTGAATCACGAGAGGTACATCAAAAACTTTCTGCAGCCAAGCCGTAAACGTGAACGGAATGAGGTGTCCCATATGCAGACTGCCCGAGGAAGGGCCGCGACCAGTGTACAAGAAAAACTTTTCGCCTTTCTCATATGCGTCAAGGATCATATCCAAGTCACGATGGGAAAAAAAGTAGCCACGACGCAAATAACGATGAGCCTTATGGCCTGTTAGTTTCTCCATCCTCTCTACCATCTCAGGAGGGATCTTGGTGCTACCAAACTGCTCCACCAATTTGTCATAGTCCACACCATTTTCGGCTTCCACTTCCCACGGTGTCACCACCTGGGCATCACTAGCTACACCAGAGCTCAACACTTGATATTGGAACTTAGTCTGTCGCAGTATCAGATCGGCATTTGACGGCACAGCTGCACTTTCAACTGGCTTAGCGCTCTCGGAAGGTTTAGCCTTCTTCTGTTTCTGTTTACCAGTTTTGACAGAGCCTCCGGCTGCCTTTTTCGGTTCTTGTTCCGCTAGTTTCTTCTCCTTTTTCAGCTGATTCTTGGACATCGTATCGGCCTTGTCGTTCAATGCAGGAGCAGCAGTTGTCTTGAATTTTTTAGACTGGGAAAGCGGCGTATAGTCGACACCTGTCAACGTCTTGTACTGCATCTTGAGCGCCAGTAACTCCTGCACTTGAACGGTGATTTTTTCGACATTCTTCTTATCGTTAGCTCCTTTCAGCTCACGGATCGCGTTGCCCGTAGCTACGATCTTGTCCGTTAATTGCTGCGTCTCCATGATGTCGATTCCTTCGAGTGCCATACAATTACTTGCTCTTCTGTGATTGGATGAGAATATTACATTTGTTTTTTATACAAGTTGCCACACGCGAGTCAATAATGTAGCCATCCACAAATAATGCACTTGGATGATCAATGCACATGGCTACAGCTACAGACCATATTGCTGCTTTGCTAACAACTTTACCAAGTGGCACAGTGATCCAGAATGTATGGAGTGAAGTACGTGATAAGCACACTTGCGCCAGCACGTAGCAGACCGACATGAGCTTCACGCACGACGCTCTCAAGCGAATCAGTCGAGTCGCCGTAGTTCTTGACCATCTTGTACTCACCTGAGACGACATAGCAGACCACCGGCACCGTCTTCTTGGCAGCAAAGTTGGCTACAATATCCGAGTAAAAGAGCGACGGCTTGACAATCACACTGTCTGCACCTTGCTTCACATCATGTTCAAACGCCAACGCAGCGTGGCTTGTGCTGCCCACTGGGTGCTGGTAGCGTTTACGGTCACCCTGGAACGTCGACTCGACGGCATTACGGAATGGCGCATACATGACCGAGGCTTTCTTTGACGTGTACTCCATAATAGACACATGCTCAAAGCCGTTCTCGTTGTAAAGTTGACGGATGGCACCAATACGGTTGTCCATCATGTCGGATGGACACACCATGTGAGCGCCAGCTTTGGCGTATGCTAGTGCAATAGTTGTCAGACGCTTGAGCGTCCGTGCATTGTCCAGTACCTGCTACCCGTCTACGTCACGCAGGATGCCACAGTGTCCGTGGTCCGTGTACTCACACATACACACGTCGCAGGTCACGAGCAGCTCCGGTAGCGCCTTACGCAGTGCTGCAGTGCACTTAATAACGGGCGTGGCCTCATCGTCAGCCATAGAGCCACTGCCGTCCTTGTTCTCGACAACACCAAACAGCATGACACTTGTTAAGCCCTTGGTTATGAGTAAACGAAGATGCGCTACGAGGGACGCGAAACTGCCGTCAATGCCTTGACCCCACTGCAACTCTGGTTCCAAGCCGCAAATTGGTTTATCGATAGCACGCAATGTAACGAATAGTGGATACATGAGCTGAGAAGGATGGATGTGTGGATCGCTCCAGGCGCGTTGCGTCGGGTGATGTAGACTTGAATGCAGCGAGTCCATAGTGTGTGGAATACTGTGGAGACTTTGCATGGAGAGGTACTGTTGTATTTTTGGAATCGGTATACCGATATATATGATAGGGCTAAAACAGTCGGACTATTTTTTCGTTTTTGAGTCGAACGTTTCAAATACTAACACTTCATATTTACGCTTAATTCGTGACGTATTATGCCAATCGTCAAGCTGGGACAATTTCATACGAACACAAGTCTGACTACGCTCGTTGTAGCCATAAAGATGGTGCTGCTCTGGAGCCACCACTTTGCTGCAGACAAACGTTCAGAGTTTGAAGAACGGGGACACGCATTATTGCCGTTACTGTGGTTTACAGCGGGGTATTGTCTCGTCCTAGTGCTACGGTCCAAGGTGACGAGCCCGTGAATTGCAAGACTATAAATTTTTTCTAACGACGACGAGCTTTTTGTTCTTGTTGTTGTGATGTGATAAAAGTTTCCATGGCCAAGAGGTCTGTGGACAGTTGCACCACTTAGACGCACCCGACATCGACGAGACCGTCGCCGTCGTGCACCAGTGAAGTCGGAAGTAAATGAATTTCTTCATCGCCACCGGAATAATGTTATTTATTTGACGCAATTGAAAAAGGGAGAGCCAAGTGTTCCTTGTTTAGAGCTAATACGGCCTGACAATCCAGAAGCATTTGAGTTTGGAGATTATAATGCTACAATTCGCTATGCAGTCGAGCAGGTTTGTGGATTCAAAGCATCTGAAGTAACAACGTTATGGTCATAGTGGACTAACGAAAAGTCTTGCAGATTGCTGATATATACTATCGTATATTCAAGGAACCCCTGCCTGATCCGGCGAGTCGATTGTTGATTGCTATTGAAGTGCTGGAAGAGCGACATTCGAATAAGTGTAATGCTCTTTTCAAGCGTCGCCTGTTGAGATTCAGGTACACAGCTGAATTTTTTGTGCAAAAGTGGAGTTTGGCTCATTATTTTTTTCGCCTGCTCTAGGAATGAGGCTCCTTCTTTGATCAAGCGCTTTGCAAGCTCTGCTTATATCGAGTACATTGAAGACTCATTGCTGGATAAACAGAACCAGGTAAGTTTATCATTCGTTAGAACGTTCCACTACGTCGTATATCTTAGCAAATTGTACTTTATTCTGTTTTAGATATTCTACGTGTACGTCAAGAACAAGTCTTACCAATCGCTGGGTCTTCTAGAAGACTTTGCCGTTTACAAGGCTCACTCTGACAAACCTCAGTGGTGAGCACACTTGTCATGCTTTTCGGGTGACATTTAATCCAACGCGATGTCTTTTATTGTGTCAGGACGAATCTCCACCAAGTTTGCCGCGTCCACATCACAAGCTCCTCTCTGCTCTTTTTCCGATCGAAGGTACACTTTGTGCTAATCCGCTGAGTGGACATTGAGAAACTATGATAATCATTTGTGGTATTCTACGTGTAGATCGAGTCTTTCATCTCGAGCTACTATTGTAAGAACGCCCCAGACGCCAGAAGGTATCATCTCCAACGTCTTAAAGAGGAGTTCGGCGACCCTGTCGAGCTGAGATAGCACGTACGAGTACCAAACAGTGGGCATAAGCTCCTCAGGACACGAGTATGATTGAGCAACATGTACTTACACCCAATTTGTTTTGGCAGTTTCCAAATTTCTTCATGAGGTGCATCAATTTTGCAGCCAAGTCGTGTCTTCACTTTCAGAAAGTGGTTTATTCGGGTATCGAGAGCGCCCTGAGCTAGCGAATTTGTCGGTCACGTCCACTGATCGTCAGCAAAGATGCTATCCTACGCCTCATTGTACGAGCATGCTGCAAGGAGCTAAGTACGCAACGACAGTCACTAGCTTGTCTTCGTCTGCCGGCTAAATCATATTGTTGTCGTAAAGGAAAGAATGCTGGACCTCGTTGTCGTTGAGGCGCCCGATGTTAAGTTGCAAGCGGCGTTCTGCGCACTCCAGAAAACAGAGTGAGATTTCAGGTCAAACACTTGTCACAATTATGTTGATATCTCTCTTGGAGATCCTACTACCGAGAGGATGCATGCAGCACCCCTTTCTAACTTGGCGAGGCTGCTAAGTTGCACCGTAAACTACTCCGAGAGCGCGGATTGGCGTTGATTATGGCGTTGATTATGGCGTTGGTAGTGGCCAACAATTTGAGACACGCTCGGAAGCTTGTCGCTGTCTTGCTGACCTCAAAGCTTACGAGAAGGTGCAACCAGCTTGAATGAAGAAATGAGTTACAGCCTCTCGCAGCCGCGCTCGTAATGAACCATCATGATTGTCAACGTTAGATTGTGTCTTTCCTAGCAAACCTGAGCACGACGACGAGCTACAGGTCCAAATGTTGGCTGGAAACAAGCGCATCTCTTATCATACAAGCCCCAGCTTTCGACCGATAGCCTAAAGCTCGACATCAGCAATTGCCAGAATGACCATTGCAAGTTTAACTACATCACGCCATTGTCGAAGCACGTCACCTCTTTGCTTGATTTCGCAGTCCAGTGCGCCTGATGAAGAAGTTCGCTAGTACTGGGGTGAAGCAGTCATGACTGCTATGTTCCTCCGCAATCGGTGTCCCACGCGCGCAACCAGCCACGAAAAGTCGCCGTACCAAGTGAGCGGTGGCACGTGACATTACGATGGTTGGCATAGCTTGCCAAAACGCCAACACCTCGTCTGCAATTCCTTGTGCGTACACAGCGAGAGTACACAATCGGATAACAACGCTAGGAGAGAGCATCAAATGACATCGTTAGCATTAAGTGATTGCGGACCAAAGCCTCTTCAATGCGTGCGCGGAGAGAGTAACACGCTTTGAGCTATCAGCTTTGGTTGATTGTTGACTCTCGTGCCAAAATTGTAATGTGCCATGCGTCGGCAACCCGCCCGATGCTGTACGAGCGGTGGCTCTCTACTGGACATGATGGACGTGGTAGATGCCCCAATGAGGTTGTGCTAGCCAACATGTCCTTTTACAACTCAAGGGAGTTGCGTTCCTCGTGACACACACGGTTTATCGGGATATCAGGCTTAGCAATGATCTCATGAATCAGTCAGTGTAACTTTGCCTCACACTTTTCTTGCTGACCTAGTCAATAGCAAAGTGTCACGATTCGCCAAGCAGGTCGCCACTACACCGTTCAGCCACGTTCCAAGAAGCCACGGATGATCTCCTAATAATGGTATCCATGGTAAGTCTGCTCTAACGACGCCAAAACAACAGCCCCAACAATTGAATAAAACATTCGGCATGCTCAACAGCAAAACACAAGACTTATACCAAGCAAGACCAGTTATAACTTACTTTTATGCGGCGCTATGAAGGAGGTGGCAGAAATGCACTAGTTCTTTCGACTTTATAAAACAAAGCACCTACCACAAGGCTTACATGATAACGCAAGCGTTATCTCCTCCTCCATTGCTCATCTTTTTTGTGTCCTGATTTCCACCAGCAGTACTCGTGCGGAAGGAAAAGTTACGTCGAAGATAGCCACGTAGAGCGCGATGCTCTCTCTTTAAAAGCTGAAACGCGTCCTTCAGAGAAGTATGATTCTCCTCGGTAGCGGTTATCTCCATCACGTGCTCAGTGGCTAGTTGTATACGGAATGCTGCCTTGGAAACACGCATAGCTGCAACATACGCTGAAGATCCCTTGAGCGAGTGACTTTCGCGTCGAAGCACAACGAAATCACTCACGGAATAAGCATTCTCGATACGTTTCATGAACTCCTCGCTCAAACCTGCGTACTTCTCAAGCAGACTCATAAACAGGCTTTCGCTAGAACCGCATTGTTCGACACCAAGAGCATAGTCGATCGGATCACCACTTGGGATCACAACATCTTCAGGCGCCATTGTTGTAGAGTATGCCCGAGCAACTTTGCTTGTCACAATTGTCAAATTAGTTGCACTTTCACCAGCCTCTTGCTGACCATTGCTGTCATCTGACGATGACGACTGCGGCACAACTTCAATCGCATTCATAGGATAGATTCCAGCTGCCTTTGCTGCAGCGAACAAATTCATACCAACAATGCTTGAAGCATTCACGAGATTTTCAGGATGCACCACTGACCGAATCGTTTGTTCTGTCGGGCTGGACATCACGGTCACCGCAGAATGAGCATCCGCCGGTCCAATTGTGCATCCGAGGGTCCCCGAATTTGCTGACTGGTTACTCCTGCTCTCGCTGATAGTAGTGAGCGACATTAGCAATGCCTCCGAGCCTGCTGCTGTCTGAATCCCACCAGACTGACCGATCATCATCGGGTCCTCCAGTTCTAGGTCCGAAATGGCTCGGTCCAGATCAAGCTTCTCCTTGTGCTTAGACGCCGCCACCAAGTTGGCAGCATTTTGGTTCGATGATGCATCGACACCACAAAAGGTAACATCGAGAAACTCTGCTCCTGATGGTCGGGGACAATGCTGACCCGAGTAGCGTACAAGCATCCACTTTCGAATAGCCTTACGCAGCTCATTTTTCGAGATAGGTTTGACGATAAACTCATCCATTCCGGCGTCGAGACACTTCTTCCGATCACCACTCATAGCATACGCTGTGACGCCAATGATAGGAATACGGGGAATTTCGTATTGTTTTTCAAATATGCGAATATTGCGGGTGGAATCGTACCCGTTCATGATTGGCATCTCGCAGTCCATTAGCACGATGTCATACGAACAATGATGCTCCTGGTACATCTGATACGCATCTAGACCATTTGTCTCCCATTGCAGAAAGTGATTGTCTTCCATAAAGAAGCTCTTGACAACTTCCCAGTTAAATTCATTATCTTCCACCACCAAAATACGAGCATGGTCCGGCACCAATCCCGACAGAGACGCGTTTTGTTTTGCAACACTGGACGCTAGAGAGGGTGCAAGGCTCGAATCAGCAGCTAAAATAGCTGGAAACTTTTGGACAAAATTTTCTTCTTCATCATCAACCCGACCTACAACTACAGTGAAGAAAAACTCTGAACCCTCTCCCAGTTCACTGTCAACGTCAATATCACCGTCCATAAGCTCCACGAGCTGTTTGCAGATTGCAAGTCCCAACCCAGAGCCCGTAGGATTATTCTTGCGTGTACGTTCAAGCTTTGTGAATAACGAGAACAATCGTGACTTTTCCTCATCGTCCATGCCGACACCAGTATCAATGACTTGAAATAATAGCTTCACACAATCCTTTGAAAGGTCTCGTGATGGTACCAAGCTGCAGCGGACGGTGATTGATCCTTTGTTCGTGAACTTGATAGCGTTCGATAACAAGTTCAGCAGCACCTGCCGAAGTCGACTAACATCACCAACTACTTGCTTCGGCACCTTCGGAGAGCACTCCAATGTAAGCTTGATGTGTTTTTCACGAGCCTTAAACTTAAAAATTTCCACCGAGTACTCCAGTAGATCTTGTATTTGGAACAAATCTGCTGAGATCTCCATGTGTCCTGCTTCAATCTTTGACAAGTCGAGGATGTCATTGATTAAGTTCAGCAGCAGTGATCCGGAAATGTACGCAATGTGCACGTAGCGTTCAGGTATCTTGTCCAACTTTTGATCGCGCAGCAGTTCCAGCATACCCAACACGCCGTTCAGAGGTGTTCGTAGCTCATGACTGAAGGAAGCCAGGAAGTTCACCTTGGCCGCTTCCATATGCTTCTTCGCGGTGTAGTCTTGACCCACTCCAATCACACCACGAATATTGCCGTGCATATCCTTCTTACTGGAGGCATTGACGAGCAACAGCAACGATCGTCCAGCAACAGTCGTCATAGGTAGTTCCATCTCCCCGACATCAATGCCAATTAATGCCTGGTTTAGCAGTTTTCGTACTTCCGGTCGGTTTTCAACATTAATAAATGCATCCACCAACGACAGACCTAGAACCGTCGACTTATGGAATCCCGTAATCTCCTCAATCTTTTGATTCCATTCATTGATGCACCCGAAAGTGTCCACACCAAAAATTGGAGCATTCGCCGTATCAATCAATCGGAAGTATTCATGTTCCTGCGCAATACGGTCAGTAATATCCTGACCAATGCCCACCACACCAACGATATTGCCATGCATGTCATTTCGTGGCGTCGCGTTTAAAAGAATCTCAATTCGCGTACCAGGCCGTGTGATCAATGGAAACTCAAAATTCCCAGTCTGAATGCCATTCAGAGCTTTGGTAAACACGTCCGCCACGATTGGCCGATACTCGGGCGAAATGAACGTCTCCACTAAATTCTCGCCGATTACTTCTGCCGTAGAGTATTTAGTAATCTGAGCAGCTTTCTTGTTCCAGATGTTCACGCAGAGGTTTGCATCTACGCCAAAGATCGGTGCGTTCGCTGTATCAATCAGACGTGTATACTCTTGCTCCTGCACAATGCGATCAGTCAAATCCTGACCAATGCCGACCACGCCCACAATTTCACCATGCTGGTCAAACCTTGCAGTCGCGTTCATTCGAATATTTACAGTGCGACCGTTCTTTTTCTTCAGTTCAACATCAAAATTTGATGTTTCATCACCCTCCAGGGCTTTCCATAGGATAGTTTCCGTAGCGTCGCGGTACTCTTCCGGAATCGCCCAGCTCATCAAGTCCTTTCCCACTGCTTCCTCCTTCGAAAATCGCGTCATTTCAGCCGTCTTGTGGTTCCAGATATTGATTAGACCTTGTGAGTCGACACCAAAAATTGGGGCATTTGCCTTCTCAATCAATCGCGCATACTCCTGTTCCTGGGCGATACGATCCGTGATGTCCTGGCCAATGCCTACCATCCCAATAACCGTCCCATGTTCATTGAACCGAGGTGTGGCATTGAGCAGGATTTCAACTCGGCGGTTTGCTTTTGTGACCAGAGGGAACTCAAAGTTTGCTGTTTCGATTCCATCAAGAGCCTTAGACAAAACTGCGCCGACAGCCTCACGGTAGTCTTCCGTAATAAATTGTTCCACCAAGTTTTCCCCCAAAACTTCATCAGTAGAATATTGCATAATCTCAGCTGCCTTCTTGTTCCAGATATTCACACGGCCTTCGCTATCAACTCCAAAAATAGGGGCATTGGCTGTATCGATCAGCCGGCTGTACTCATGCTCCTGGGCAATTCTCTCCGTAATATCCTGACCAATACTCACCACACCAACAATCTCACCCAATTCATTGTACCGCGGAGTGGCATTCAGTAAAATCTCAACGCGGCGCCCGGATTTGGTAATAAGGGGAAAGTTAAAGTTGGCAGTCTGGACTCCGTTCAATGCCTGTGACAACACCAAGCCCACGGCAGGGCGGTAGCCTTCCGATATAAATTCTTGCACCAGGTCCTTTCCAATGACCTCGTCAGCTGTAAACTGCGTGATCTCCGCCGACTTGTCATTCCAAATATTTACGAGGCCTGCCATGTCAACACCAAAAATGGGTGCATTAGCTGTGTCGATCAGTCGACTATACTCTTGCTCTTGCACGATACGCTCAGTAATATCCTGGCCGATACCAACAACGCCCACAATGTCACCGTGCTGATTGTAACGCGGTGTCGCATTCAGCAGGATATCTACGCGTCGGCCAGTTTTTGTAATTAACGGAAACTCAAAGTTTGCTGTGCCTTCCCCCTCCATGGCCTTCGACATCACTTCTGCCACTCCAGCACGGTGGTCGAGTGGAATAAAGCTTTCAACTAGCCGAGTCCCTCGTGCCTCCAGCACTGTGTACTCCGTGATAGCCACAGCCTTTCGATTCCAAATATCCACACGACCTCCCATTTCAATGCCAAAAATTGGCGCATTAGCCGTATCAATCAGTCGAATGTACTCTTCCTCTTGTGCGCGTTGGTCAGTAAAGTCTTGTCCGATTCCTACCATACCAGTGATATTGCCGCTGTGGTCAAAGCGCGGTGTAGCGTTCAACAGGATGTCTAGCTGTCTCCCGCTTTTCGTCATCAAAGGAAACTCAAAGTTGGCAGTCTCGATACCACACATTGCTTTGGAAAGCACATCCGCTACAGTGTCACGCGCATGTTCCGCAATAAACCCGAGGAGGTTCTTGCCAATCGCCTGCACGTGCGAATAATCAGTGATGGTCGCCGCTTTCTTATTCCAAATCGTCACGCAAAGCTCTTTGTCCACACCTACAATGGGTGCGTTCGCCGTGTCAATGAGGCGGGTGTACTCTTGCTCCTGTACGATTCGTTCCGTAATGTCTTGGCCTATGCCGACTACGCCGACAATAGCTCCGGCATCATTGTAGCGCGGTGTAGCGTTCAGCAGTATCTCCACCTTCCGACCATGTTTAGTGATCAGAGGAAACTCACAGTTCGCGGTCTCGACGCCGCGTAACGCTTTCTGAAAAACTGCTGCCACCTCCTCTCGGTAGTCTTCGTGGATCAAGAATGACACCAAATCGACGCCCATGACCTCGCCTGGCCAGTACTCACTAATCTGTGCAGCCTTTTTGTTGAAGATCACAATGCAACCGTCTGCATCTACACCGAAAATAGGTGCGTTAGCGGAATCCACTAGCTTGCTATATTCCATTTCACTCGCGTTTCGCGCTGTCACATCTTGTCCGATCGCCACGATACTGTCAACAGTCGAGCCAGCTCCATCACCGCTCACCTGCGGCGTGAGACTCAGCAGCAGCTCCACGCATGCGCCACCGGCCGTCTTCAACGGCAGCTCGCACTTGGAAACAGACGTGTTGGTCGATGCAACGCGCGCCAAGAGTTTACTAACAAGCTCACGGTAATCTTCTTGCACCAGGTTAACGAGTGGTGTGCCTACAACCTGGTTATTCGCGTACCCCGTGGTTGCTTCGGCCTTGTCGTTCCATACAATAATGTGTCCATTTCGATCCAGCTCTACAACCGGAGCATTGACATGTTTATCCACTCGATCATACTGTGTCCCTCGTCCCGTCCTTTCCGTAATATCCTGCCCGATAGCCACGATACTAGCCACTTCATTGTCTTCCACGTCGACCGTCAAATTTACAAGCAGCTTCAAGCTACGTCCAAGTTCCGGTGTATTAAACTCCATTTCCACGTCCCGCACCGTCACGTCCATGTCAGCAAGAGCCTGTTTCAGTCCATGTATCACTTGTGTCGTCTTACCGGCCGTGATCAGCTCCGTGATTAGATGACCAACCACATCGACCGCCAGCAACCCCGAGAGCTGCGTGAGCTGCCGGTTCCAAAACGTCACACAACCCGTCGCATCCATTGCCAGTATCGGCGCATTGGCCTCGTTCAAGATGCGAAAAAAACGCGAAGTAATGTTGGAATACGATAACGATGACATGCGTGTCAAGGGACTGGAAGCCGACGCAATGGCTGGTCGACGTGTGTCTGCGTCAAGACCGCTGCCGTTGCTGCAATTACTATCACGACGAGATCGTCTCGTGCCTGACTTGTTATTATTCCTTGCGGTCTTTTTCTTTCCAGTCTTCAAAGGCTTTTGCTGCTTCAACTTGTTTTCAATCCGACATGGCATCGCGTCCATCGATTAAGCTCTGGCGTCCAGGACGTACGAATCTGATTCGCTGAACGACGAAGCTAAAGGAAGATGAATCAGAGAGTCAAAATTGGTGCAGAAAGGACGTCTCGAAATGACAGGCAAAAAGATAAAGGAAAAAAGGTCAAAAGCGGTGAGCGGTCCAACGTCTTTTTTAGTGTGTGGTGTCGAGTCAACAAGTTTGTTGGAAACGTCTTGTTCAGTGTGTGCTGTCGAGTCAACAAGTTCGTTGGAAAGACCTTCTCACTCGCTTCGAACCTTGAGCTTTGGACGCGGATTTGTAACGGCTTTGGACTGCCTCGATGCGCCTGTCTTTCTTTTTCGACCAATGACGAACCAAACCTTCTGGACAGAGCCGAGCCATCCACTGTGTCGTCCCATCGTGATGCTGGTCGTGTAAAGAAGGAAAAAATGGCTCGTCTAACGGTCTGGCTCGTCTGTCGTAGTGCCGCCCAAAAGATGGCAGGACTGATTATGCGTTTCTCGCTTTGTTGTCGGACGCCGTTGACGGACCTCTTCAGAATCAGTGTGAGTCAACAATATGCAAAGTCCGTTATGACAGACGAGTCGATTTAGTTAACCTTTTGTGGTGCACCGTGTCGGGTAGATCCTTAGCCTGGTTAGCAACGTTAATTCCTCGTGCGAGTCGGGTGGTTGTACGGGCTGCAATGACGGCTCTCGGGGGTGTCTGGCTATGGCACGTTGACATAGCATCAGATGGGTTTTTTCTTGTCTGTTTGTGTCGGTTGTCAACACTACTCTCGACTCAAAGTTGCCTCCTGCTGATTTCCCAAAATTCATGAGACGCTGCTGGCGATGGTCACGTCCGCTTGCTGGAACGTCAATCGGTTGCGCTGTATCCACAAGCTGGTGATATGAACGCTGATCAGGATGTGCCATATGCGTTTCCATACGGCGGCGTATGCGGTCACCTCGTCTGGGTGGTGTCTGGTGAGCTGTTCCTAAACCACCTTGAATAGCGTCTCCAGCGTTCCTGTCAGTGTACTTATCGAACCTTTTACCGACGAAACGGTTGTTTTTTAGAGCCTATAGTACGTGTTTGTTCGTGATAGTATCGGGCACGCTCCCTGAGAACCCGTGGATAGCGGATTGGCATAGAATACAATGCTCCCTGCATTCTGGCCCTTTCGGAGCCTCTGGCAGTCGGCAACCGTGTGCTATATGCAAAGTGCATTATTGTCACAACGTAGAGGCTGTACGATCATGGCAATATTTTGAGCAGGACAACTGATGCGATTTGGTCAAATCCTCCGCTGCGACGTGCTGCGAGACTCGACAACGGCTGCCAAGTGCTTTTTTGAGCCACCATCTTCGCCTTGCACTGTATCGAATTGCTTCAAATTATTGACGTGTTGCAGCTGGCAGGAACATGTCGCTGCTGTCATGTGGCATAGCAGGCGTAGGGCCAGCGAGGTTTATACTTAATACCGACACCTTCCAAGAGAAGCCGATGGTTTGCATCTTCAAGATGCTGCTGCATATGACGATCGCGATCGGCAATTATGATATTGCTGCTACTATGGCCAGCGGAGGGCATCACTTTGCGTGCAGAGGTGCACCTCTAAACAACCCATTTGGCTGTGCAGACAATGCAGGTTTCAACTTACGGCTGACTCAGCCTGCGGCCCCCACAAAATACTAACGCAGGTCTCAAAAACATGTATTCACTAGCTTTCCTGCTCTGCCACTGTGCTTCTCTTTAAGGCCGTCCCTCCCCCCTTGCAGACTTCGACTTGCAACGCCGACACTAGACATGAGGCGGCAGCAGCAGATTGCAAATAATCGACGCCCTGCCCCCGCGCTACTATGTTGGTCGCAACCATGTTATTACCGCAGCCCCGATAGGTGCGAAGACATCAAAAACAAAACCGTGTGTCTCTCTAGCAGCAGCCGCTGCCACCGGCACCACTCTTCTCCACCACCTTGCCGTCGAGCTTCCTTCCGCGATTGCGGGGGGCCGTGTTGCACAAAAGCGCAGGATTCTCCAGGATCTGAGGTACACAATTTTTGTCAGTGAGAGCAAAAGCTACATCAAAACTACGTTCCACATTGGACCGCACCTTTTGCACTACTTCACTGAACACTTGCTGGATGCCAATTTTGGTCTTTGCACTGCTTTCGACAAACAACATGCCTTTCGACCGCGCCCAATCTTCGGCCTCCCGGCGGCTCACAACTCGTTCCTACAGACAAATCCATATAAAAAAGCTCACGTCAATTACCGCATGCCGTGATTCAGACAATGCACCAAATGTACCTTGTCGATCTTGTTGCCCACAAGAAGCTTCACTACATCACGTCCGCCGGCCGGACTGTACACCTCCACTTCCTGCAGCCACAAGTCCAGATTCTCAAACGTGTCTCGTCGAGCAACGTCGTACACTACACATCAACAGTTCCAATAACAATCGTGTAAGAAGCTACTCCAGCAGCCCGTTCACATAGTTTTTACTCACCCAAAACAATGCCCTGTGCACCTCTATAATACGAGCTAGTCAGTGTGCGAAAGCGCTCCTGGCCAGCAGTGTCCCAGATCGTTATTTTAATCTTTTTGCCGTCCACTTGCATCATCTTGACCTTGAAATCCACACCTGTGTATCACAAGTCGTCCCCACGTGTCACTCATTGCTATAAAAATCATTCGCCTCCTTTGCATTAACCTTACCGATTGTGCTCTGTAAATTATCGTCAAACGTGTCGTCCGTGAACCGAAGCAGCATACTGTACACAATAGCATGGTTGTCAGCATTTATCACGAGCGATTGCTGCTTCAACAAGCCTCTCACGCACCTGCTCTTGCCAACACCGGCATCTCCAATCAGCAAAAGCTTGAATAAATGATCATAGCCGTCCATTGTGTCTATAGACTGCAACAAACAAATAAACAACACGTCAAAACGAAGAGCTCCGTTGATTGGCGTCCCCAAAAGTCCAAAGCAACAGCATTTTTATGCAGACTTCAGAAGAAGACAAACAAGATGTCGTTGTACACGGAGGAAGACGTTACCTGTTACGATCAAAGCTGTGGGCGACAGGCCGGAACTGCGGATGATAAACGTTCTCTCACTTCCGTCGTGGCTAGTCTCTGTATTGTTGGACCAGATACCAGAGGATTCTTTTTGCCCAACCAAAACGATGAGATAAATAAAACCGACTTTTGAAATAACAACGAATCAAATCAATTTGCAATTAATTGCTTGACATTATGGCAGCAACGACGACACCAGCGGTACTGCACACCAAGAAGGATCAAAAGGTGCTGCAAGAATCGACGGTATCGATGTTTGATGACTATCGTGCTCTAATTGACAACGCTTTTTCTATTTAAAGGAAATCAATGGAATCTCAACGGATATCGCCGTCTCGATCTTCGCAGACCGTGTGTTCATTGCCGTGACTCAATTGGGAACTTTTGGCACTTTGGTAGACGAAAGCTTAGTGGGAGGCTTGAGGTCCAGTGAGACTTATAAACATATGTTATTACTGTAGGTGGAGGCACAGCAGAAAGATTCGATTAGTGGCAAGTTCCAGCCGGACATCCACGTTCGTCTTGGACGACGTGACGATCCGCTGCTGTTGGTGTACGCGCGGCAGTTCCTGGAACACTTTGGGTATCTTGTGGCAAGGCGTTGCTGCTTGGTGGAAGGATATTAATTCGCGAGGTTGTCTCTTGTTTGTGTGCAGCGTTCCGATCGGTCTGCCAATTCTGGCGGCTATTGGGCTAAAAGACCGCTCATCGGACACGTTTGAGATTGTCATGCAGAGTGTGAAGGAGCTTTTTGGTCAGATTCAGAGCCATATAACCTGCTAGGCTTCTATGAAGTAAACACGATAATCTTGCATCATGCATCGAGCAGGTGCTGCTTTTTGAGAATGATTGGATGTTGTCGTTA
Organism: Peronospora destructor; assembly: GCA_011800735.1. Taxonomy (NCBI): domain Eukaryota; phylum Oomycota; class Peronosporomycetes; order Peronosporales; family Peronosporaceae; genus Peronospora; species Peronospora destructor. The sequence continues at coordinate 1,216,197 of WBRY01000004.1, read as the reverse complement.
GACTTGCATGCAGCCAAGGAGCGAGAATTAGAGAAGTCTGAGCATGGCGTGGAAGCGTGTTGAAAGTATCAAGGGTGCTTGCTGTTGAATGGCTGGCGAATCTTCTCAGGCAGACCATCTCTTGGCATCTCTCGTCCAAGTTTGTAGCTTATTAACAACATGCAATGATGCTACTGGTAATGTGTATGTGTCGATTCAACGTGCAGTACCGCTGAGGTCACTGGCCAGCTCCGTTTGAACTCAAAAAAAGAAAGCAAGTGATTGCTGTGGCTCTACTCTGCGTGTTTCTGTACCTCAACCGGCTTAAGGTGTTTACTGGCTGCAGTCAGACCAACGTACCGACGTCGGGTATACTGAAGGCACCGCACATGTGGTTCATCAAAACTCATCTCACGTTGAAGCTGCAACGCTATCCATGCGTTGATGGATTCACAGCCATGCGCAAACAAATTCGCATCCACTCTCATAATCCCGCACCCTTAATATTGCAAATCGATTTCATGCGTGGGAAGAGTGCGCATGCTGCTCAAGATGTTGGCTTCGAAACAGCAAAGCCAGTCAATCATTTTGCCAGCACTTGTGTTTCATTATCAGACTGCTTCGATTCTTTCCATGGACGCGGTCTTCTTTGAAATTTCAGCCAATCAAAATGATTCATTTTAAATGTATCAGCGTTGATTGAAGATGCGCAGATTGAAGTTGCGTACATGAAAGTTGCGGCGAGACCTTTCGGCACTGTTGTCCTCAGTTTGTAAGTTGCCAGCTCTTGCGCACTCGATCAATTACATTAACTCGCTTGTAACCGTTACTATGTCAAAACTTTCTTCCGTTGACGTCGGTCCGCAGCTACGTCCCTGACGTATTTTCCTGCTGAGCTTTTGACTAATCGCTTTTGCTCTTGCTGCCCTCTAGACTCGCCTACCAAGTCCGAGTGCTTGGAACTGTTCCGCACTCTAAAGAATAAGGACGAGCTCTCGCACTCGTGCAAGGAAATCATGCAGATGATTACAGCTAACGACAAGGGCGTCATGGAAAACGAAGCCCTCAACACGCACGGTGGGAGAAGGATTCGTGGCGGGATCAGCCATGCAGCGCTGCAACGCCGCTTCACGGGCAAGATGTCGGGTGTCAGTCTTTCGAGTTGAGACGCTAGTAAAACGAGGCCCGCTAGCTCATACTCACGTTAAGCTAAACGATGTGTAAGAGGGTTGGCGAGTTGCATATATGTGTCAGATGGCTCCATCTATAAGTTTCATGTTTGATTCCTTTCAATGATATAACCCAGTTCTATCACCCAAAATTGGTTCTTTTATTCCACAATAACATTTGTCCACCCATTCGTCTGGGTCATTGGGTCCTCGTCTTTGCCAGTCAATTCACATGAAGCTGCTGTTTCGTCGCGTGGCGTCGGCACATGTGCTGGCCAAGGCCGATGTCCTCGTGGCCACGTACCGCTCCAAGCGCAGCCAAGCTAAGCGCAAGGCATTCCGTGTGGCAAGTAGCTTTACTGTCAGCGACAAAAAGAAGAACAAGCAGAAGGACCAGCGCCGACCGCATCGCAAGAGCGAGCGACACGAAGCACCACCGCACGTAGAGGCACCTCCACGCCCGACACTGCAAGAGATTAACCAAGAATGGGCCAGGATGCGTGTACGGACAGTTGCTGTTCCACGTGGTATGATACCAGCACGAACCCGCAAGACCATTGAGAATAAGCGACGCATGCGTCGTCTTGGTTTGCTACCGGACGAAGACGAAGAAGAGGATGACGGAACAGGCGCGTCAGACCCGCGTAATACGGGATTCGTGGGCCGTCGACAGTCTCGCGATCGTGAAAATATTGTCCCGCAGCATCATCGTAGTGGACGATCATCTAAAGAAGAGATAAGGGCGGAGGAGGAAAGGTACAGGGCTACAGGACGACTGCCAGCGAGACGGCCAGTGTCTATGAAGAAGAAGCAGTTTACTAACATTCAGCTAGCTCCGGATGATGTAGTGAATCGTGAGTTTTTGATTCCAGACGAACCAGCCAAGCCCAAGGCTTTGAATCTAGCAGTTATCGGACGGCCAAATGCAGGCAAGTCTTCGATCATGAACAGCTTGCTGAATGTGACGGTATCGGCGGTATCGCCTAAGTACAACACGACGCGAGATCGCGTTCTGGGCATTTTCACGGCGGGCGATGCTCAGCTTTCGTTCTATGATACGCCTGGACTGATCAAACCAAAGGAAAGTCATGAATATGTACAGTCGTTGGTGACTACGGCAGCGGAAACATTACAAGGAGTGGATTTGTCTATGCTAGTAGTGGACTCGGTAAAGCGTCTCGATGAGTCAGCTTTGCAGGCGTTGGAAAAGGTGCTGACTACTTCGGCGCAGGTGTGCTCCCCTACGATGCTAGTGATGAACAAGTTTGATCTTGTTGGCCAGCGGGAGAAAATGAACCTGGATATGAAAGTAAAGGAAGTAACTCAAATGATTGAGGAGATCTATACCAAGCACTACGATGCTGATGGGGCGTCTTTGCAGATCGATCCACTGGCTTACGTTGGTACGAACAGTATCAAGATTTCAGCGTTAAAGGGCTACGGCGTGGATCGGTTGCGGAGGACGTTGCTCTCACTGGCAGTGGACCGCCCTTGGAGTTATCACTCGTCCATGCATTCCGATATGTCGGATCTGGATTTGGTGACGGAGATCATTCGCGAAAAGCTCTTTTATCGATTTAACAAGGAGCTGCCTTACACGTTTGAGCAAGAGAACGTCGGTTGGACCAAGTTTACCGACAAGAGCGTCCGCATTGACCAAGATATCTTTGTACGTTGCTTGACTTGCTATTGAGGAATGTATATGTCCTTTGCTTACATTGTTTTCTGGCATTGCCACAGGTTCCTGCTGCTCGAATTCGTAAGATAGTGGTCGGACACAATGGAAACACGATCCGCTCCGTGGGCATGGCAGCTCGGGGCGAGATCGAGCAGCTACTGAAGTGCCGCGTGCATTTATATCTGAACGTCCGCGTCCACTAGACCGCTTCCAGCTGATCTCTTCCACCAAGGCGATCAAGTAGCTAGACACCTCACCAAAAAACACATTTGAAAAGACCCACTTTAAGTGGGTATCTAGTTTTCAAAGACCCATGGCTTTTTTTCACCAAATTTCACAATGACCCGACTACTCGAAAAAGTGTGGGTTTTTTTCCTGTCACTTTTCAAAAAACGTTACAATGGAGTTCAAGTCCCAGGGCAATGCGCTGTTTGTGGAAGAACAGTACGAAGAGGCGGTGCTGTGCTATACGCGTGCAATGGAAAGACATCCAGAGGATGCAGATACGATGTCGAAGCGTGCAGCGGCGTTTCTAAAGCTGCACAAGCTGCACGAGGCTGCCGCTGACGCTTTACGAGCCACGGAATTGGACGCGACGCTGCACATGGCGTATATGCGTCATGGGTGGGTCTTTTACCGAGTATAGCAATAATATAATGCAATAAGTGAGCTGAAAAATGTCTCGTGACTACAGTGTGGCGCAGTTTGAGCTGGAAAAGTATACGGAAGCCAAGCAGATTTTTCAAATGGGGAGACAGAAGGCACTCAAGACTGATGAGAAGGTGGTCAAGCAGTTCCAGATGTGGATCTGCAAGTGTGATGCAGAGCTAAAGAGTGGGTTATTCAAGATGGAGAGAGAGTGTGTAGCATGTTGCTTACTTGTCTGTGTATTGCTGTCTTTAGATGATGAAGAAGTAGAGCTGGTGGTTCCTGATGAGCCACTGGATACAGTGCAAAGATTTGAGCGGATCGATCAAACGACTGCTGTGGTGGCTTCATTGCCGGTCACGCCGAAAATTCGGTGAGAGACATTGAGTTGAAGGTGATGAGCTTGAACAGTGTTCTGACGTTGTGAATGTTTTATTGCAAGTCATGACTGGTACCAGTCAGCGTCCCACGTGACAATATCGATCCTCCAGAAGAAGCTTACACAAGAAGATGTTGTAGTGACTATTAAGCCAACGAAACTTATTGTTCGGGCGAAGCTGGATAGAGAGTGGGTGGAGGCATTTAATGATTGTCTTTTTGATGAAGTCCTTCCTGAGGAGAGCTCGTACAAGGTTTTGGGCACGAAAGTGGAGCTGAAGCTCAGGAAGAAAAGCTGTGGCATGTACTGGGATAAGCTCAAAGAGGTTGACGACCCGTCGGGTGTACATGTTATGGCCGTTGCAGCGAAACCCGAGTGCGGACCACGTCCATACGCGAGCAGCCGGAATTGGAACGAGATCGAGAAGGCCATTGGCGACGAACTGGAGGCTGAGGAATCTAAAGGCGAGGAAGCGATGCAGAAACTTTTTCGCGATATTTATGCCAAGGCCGACGAGAACACGCGCAAGGCCATGAACAAGTCTTTCGTACGTACAGCATTGCATGCATGAAAACCCACCCAGCAACTAACCCGTGTGTGGATGGTACTTTTTCTCATGTATGCAGCAAACCTCTGGTGGCACCGTCTTATCTACCAACTGGAAAGAAGTGTCGGATAAAAATTACGAGAAGGAACGGACGGCACCAAGCGGAATGGAGTGGAAAAAGTGGGGATAACAGATTACCGTAGCACTAACCTGTATGGACTTACACCTATTTCTTCTTCAAGCTTTATTTAAAAGCCTTAAAAACGCAAGTGCTCCATGTCACAAATATTTCATTTGTTTTCCAAATATTGTCATGTAAGTTGAATATTCACGAGCTTCCGATATCCATGTCGTCGGTACCTCCCGCTGTAGACAGTGACGCCTCCAGCAGCAGCGTCACTGACAGTGGCAGCGATGAATCGACACCACCAAACTCTCCTCCTTCCGCTACATCCAAACGCAGTCCTGCATCGCGTCAAGTGACTGCGTCGTCATCGTCTCCTCCGCCCAATTTACCAGCTCGTCGACCGTCTGTGGTCCCTGTAGGACGTCAAGCCGCTATCCACGCAACTCCAACAGCCCCAAGACGTAAACGGAAAGCTACACCACCACGCCGACGTCCTAACAGTCCAGCAACTGCGACGCCGACACTTAAACGAAGGAGAAAACCAGGAGAAGCAGCACTACGGGAGATTAGGTTGCTCCAACGATCGACTAAGTTGCTGCTACGAAAATTACCTTTTGCACGTGTCATACGCGAAATTCAAACGGAATTTACAGGGGTAGGGTATCGCTGGCAAGCTGAAGCACTATTGGCATTGCAAGAAGCGGCCGAGACATACCTTGTCCGTGTCTTTGAAGATGCGTACGTGGATAATGAAACTTTATATAGTAAAAGAGAACGAGGTAATTACTGATTGAGTGAGTGGTGGTGAATTGCTTTTTTTTCTTGTAGGAACTTGTGTGCAATTCATGGCAAGCGCGTGACGTTGCAAGTGAAGGACATTCAATTGTCATTGCGGATTCGTGGGATTCGACCGACAGCGTCGTAAGTCGAATAATGACGGTGGGATCTATCGACATGGACATTTTGCTTTCTTCATAGATGGATACGAGTATGCCTGTGCAAATGTTTTGAAAGGTGTGACATCGGTTGTTAGTTTGTTTCGTTTTGAGCAGGAAGTGCAAATTCATTTGCGTGTATTTTCAGCCTCATGTGTGTATTCAAAGTGGATTTTAACATCACGAGAAGACGAGTGTACGTGTCTCGTTACTCAAGGCAACAACAGTGGTAGCGGTATTGCTACAATAGCAGCTAAGTTTAGCCCTTTTACGGTGAACTTGTCAACACCATTGGTGTAACATTTGTCACTGACCCTGGCCACTCTTCCGTCCCTTTAAAACGATTCTGAAGGCGCTGAAGGGAGGCACGAGGTTTTAAATGCTTGGAAAATGTTGGGCGTCCGAGACGGCGTTTGGCCAGACCTTTTCCAATTACAGCTACAGTTCCCAAGCACTTCGGGTAACGATACAAATGTGAGCAACTGCTAAGTAAGGTGCACACAGTCAACACACGTACCAAGGAATGGCCATAACGCTGTGGACAATAATGTTTACAGCACGCCAAATCAGACTTGCATCTACACAATCCCCACACAGCCACATTTCGTCAGTATGCAAGGTGAAATGCAGTTGTAGAAGTACGTGATGGGTCAAACGTACTCTCGAGCATCGTAAAGCTGCTTAGCAGACCGCTTCCACTCAACAACAAAGTCTTGTGCGTCCTTGCCGCTCGGTATGGGTCCAAGTTTGATTGCTACCTCGTACTCATTTTCTGGATCCAAAAACTGGTAGTCTTGAAAAAGCTCCTGCGCACAAGACGATCAACAGATAGCATGAAATCCAAGGAGGCCATGTACAGAGCTTTTGAATGACGATGGTATGAACACAAACCTGCTCGCTACTCATTTGGTCTTCGTACTTATTACCTGGCTGGCGCTCCCGTATCCTTTTAAGTGCAATATAGGGAGGTAACTGAGATGAACACGCTCCTGTGAGATATGCCTTCACGGTGGCAGCTACTTTTCCATCGTAGTTACGATCTATGCGTCAAATTGTCCCAAATCATGAGTCACGGTGCCTCAGCAGAATAAAACCATAGCCCTGCGTCATGTTGACTCACCCAGCCGAATTTCACGGGTCTGCGGGTCGTATTCGGTCGCAAAATACTCTGTCGAGCCGATCAAAAGATGGTCTTCCAGCGGAAAATACTTGGACACATCCTCTGATGATACTGCAACGCCACTTTCGGGTGTTACCGAAAGTGTTCCTGGAAAAGAGTACGTTGAGGCCTTGAACAGCACTGCGTAGTACCAAATTTCACGGGTCTTAGCAAGACATGTAGCCTGATCAGCGTAGTACAATGCGGAGCGAGCATCCACCGAGCGTGACGTGGACGAAGACGACATCGACAATTTGCGTAGCGGCGGGGCTATCATTTCTTTGTCATTAGCTGCCTTCATTACCACGGCTTCGTCATTTGGCACGCATGAAACTGTTGGGTCTACCGAAGCGTTGGTCACCTGAAAATCGGTTGAGGCAGGTTCCGCCATCTCCACTTTAAAACGCAGGACTAGCCTCAGCAGCACACCCATCCACGTCGGACCAGCAAGCGTGGAAGAAGGTAAGGTTGGCAACACGAGTGACAGCTCATAACTATCTGCCTCGAGTTTCAACTCATCAATAAAGTCTGCATCCGAGTAAACACTGTTTGCAAAAATTGTGTCCAGACGAACAACTTGACAAGTAGGCGCGACATCGAAAAGCATTGGGACGCGCTCTCGGAGAAGTTCATCAAAAGCCACGTTGCCTTCCGGTCTACCTGCAATATATCAATACCAAGCTGTTATACAGCACTGGAAACCCAATCACCCAGTTGTAAGCTACTACCTTCTAGCAGTGTATTTACGAGTGCCGCAGTCTGCTGAGAAAATGCACTTGAGTGGTGTGGCAAAGTGAAGCGAGACAACCCTCTAAGAAACAGAGCTGACGCAAGTGCTTTCTACCATTAACAACCGTCCATACCGTAGACGTTAGTTACCCTTCAACAACTCGCTCAATTGCAGCAAAAATACTCACAGACAGCTGGATCGATTCCGATCTGGAGTTAATACCTGATACAACGAAAAGCAACCAAAGTAACAGCTGTCAGCTAGAGTGCGCATCAAACGTAGCTACCCAAAGCACCAAAAGATTTCACGCCATACTCCGCATTGTTGCACTTTCGGCATCCACCAATATCTGAACAACCTCCTCCGGAGGTCTTGACAGCGTCCGAACGAGCGACAACGGCGTAAGACCCGATCTGTCTTGAGCTATGGGGTTTCCACCTCGATCCAATAACGCTTGGACTACCTGTTCATCATCATTCAACACACCTGAGTCTCACGGTCAATCTTGTCCCACAAATATTCTTCAAACCTCCGAGTATCCTCCCATCGCTGCAACATGTAACGGCGTTTGTCCAAACTTCTCCACCATATCAATCAGTAAAAGAAATTCCCCACTCCACTCTACCACTAAACGCTCTCTTACCACATTTCGAACGTTCGGATCAAAGCCCACCCTGTCCACCAGCAAGTGGACCAGCTTAACCTTCACATTCTGCTTTGCAGTAGACACCCCCACTGCCACATGAAGCAGCGTCGCCCCCATTTCATTGCGAATAGTGCAAAGATCAAGTTTCCAGTGCCTTAATCCATCTCGTGTCGGTATCGATCCCGTCTCAACAAAAGTCGTTAGGACCGCTGTCTTGCCAGCGCTCGCTTGATCGAACAGCGCGTGTAAAACTCCATTAGCTGAGCCTTTAGCTGTTGCATACTGTGCCGCTTGTCGAAACGCCACGTCTTCGTCCTCACGACGCGTCACAGCGGCCAGTAATTGCGTCTGAAGGTGTGCGACCTGTAGCTGGAGAAGGTTGAGATCGGGTTTTGGGTCTGTTTGAGCGCTGTGAGAGGCGACTGGCGACGAAAGTTGGTTGCACGAGATCTCAAGATGCTGCAGATGATGTTGCGCTTCGTCCATTAGGTCAGAGAGAGCGCGAGGAGCCGCTGGGAGACCGTCACTGGGACTGGAAGAGAGGCCCGACATGATTGATTCCAGGCGATTAATATGCGATCGAAAGATTTGGATTGGTTGATAATCTGATGAGGCGCAGGAATTTGTCATCCACTGTTATGAAAATGTACCGTTTCAAACGTTTGATTCAATCCTCAGTGGCGAGTTGTTATTTGCTTGACTCTTTTTTTCCGGATCAACATAGGATAAATCAGAGTCATTTCAAGTTAAAGAAAGGACTAGGGACCAAGGTTACGTCAGACGAGGACGTCCAACTGTTGTATCCATCGAGTGTCAAACTGTACAGAAGGATAAAGTGGCGATGCAAAGACTAGTCGAATGCAACACGAACGTTGCGTCCGATGTTTGCGAGACGATAATGCTTGTCCATCATAATCATCCATTATCCGAAAAGTGACGCAAGTGTCTGCGACAAATACAGTCTTGGTCATGACATGGAAGTGATATACTGACAGCCATACAAAAACACGAGACAGTGTTCTCTTGACTCGGAAGTATCTTAGACTATTAGAAACTGCAAGGATGCGTCGGACGGAAGTGATATTTTTGTTGTACGTGTTACTCTGACACAATACAAATGCGCCGTTTGTTCTGTCATAGCCAGGTCAGGGTTCTGAGGAGCCGTACCCGTTCCCCACCTGCTATCGCCATAAACGAATACGCTTTGACAAGGGCAGACGGATAGTCAGTCGTCACAGTCAAAGCTTCCGACATCGTGACCTCATGGGGAAGCACGAGAAGCCTCGGCAGCATCTGGATGTCCCCCGTTCTAACAACAATACCGTCGAGAAGATACAGCACAAGCAGTTGTCACAAGTGGATGCGCTGGTGCAGCTTCTACTGGATGCGAACGCGCCAGCCATCGGTGTCGATGGTGCCGGTCGTGTCACCGTTTGGAACCAACGTCTGGTCGACATTACAGGCTTTGATGCCAAGCAAGTACTGGGTCGCTCGATCTCGGACTTTGTATACGGTGTTCAGCGCAAAAGGGAGATCATGGCGATCATTGAGGCCTGTATTGAAGTCAAGAGACCAGAACTCGAGCTACGGATTCCATTGCGGAATACAACAGGGCGAAATGTGCAAGTGCTGACGAACATGACGCCGTTATTGGCCGAGGACGGTTCATGCGTGGGTGTTTATGGTGTCGGTCAGGATGTGACAGAGTGGGCGAGCCAGGAGAAACAGTACGCGACGGTGATGATGCAAGCTAATGCACCAATTATTGAGCTGGACAAAGAAGGGAATATTACAGTCTGGAACTCCAAGACGGCGTCTATGACGGGGTATACCAGTGTTGATATGGTGGGTGAACCGCTGCTGCCCGTAGTAGACGAGAGTTTCCGCAAGATTGTGTCGGAGAAGATTAATCAGGCATTGACAGGCATTCCCGGAGCAGATTTTGAACTACCTCTAGTGACGGCAAGAGGATCGAGAGTGGAGATTGTACTGTGCTTGACGCCGAGGTTTGATACTGTAGGATCTGTCATGGGGGTGGTTGCTATCGGACAGGATGTGACGGAGAGGAACACAAAAGAGATGGAATACAGGAAACTCATTGAGACGGCAAATGCGCCAATTTTTGGCGTCGATACGGAAGGACGAGTCGTGATTTTCAATGCCAAGGCGGCACAGATTAGTGAATACGAACCTGATGAAGTGATGGGTGTGGATCTAGTTGATACACTCATCTCGGAAGAGTTTCGACCTGCCGTTGCTGCTGTGTTTCAGAGTGCATTTCAGGGAACGGAGACGGCGAACTTTGAGTTTCCATTGGTGACCAAGACTGGCCGAAAAGTGGAGATTCTACTGAATGCAACACCTCGATATGATCATACAGGTAAACTGGTGGGCGTCGTCGGGATTGGACAGGACATCACGGACCGTATTATCCAGGAGAAGGAGTACAGTCGATTGATTGACACTGCGAACGCTCCGATATTCGGTGTGGACTCGAACTATAAGGTGATCATTTGGAATAAGAAGGCAGCAGCGATTACAGAGTACACAAATGAAGACACAATCGGCCAGGACCTGTTCAAGTTCATTTCCGAAGACTACCGGAATGCCGTTGCTGAGGTGTTCTTAAAAGCCCTAGAGGGCACTGGCACAGCAAACTTTGATTTTCCACTGATCACGAAAAGCGGACGCCGACTTGAAATTTTGCTCAATGCAACGCCGAAGTACGACCACTTTGGTAATATTAGCGGGGCAGTGGGAATTGGCCAGGACATCACAGACAGACGCGCTCAAGAACAGGAGTATACACGTCTTATTGATACGGCTAACGCACCAATCTTTGGAGTGGATGAAAGGGGGTGCGTGAACATTTGGAACCGTAAAGCTGCCGACACAACACAGTACTCGCACGAAGAGGTACTCGGGGCAAACTTGGTAGAAAACTTCATTCCGGACGATTTTCAGGAGGCAGTGTGGACAGTGCTATCCCAAGCGCTGAAGGGGCACGAAACAGCAAATTTCGAGTTTCCGTTGATCACAAAGGATGGCCGTCGCGTGGAGGTACTGTTGAATGCCACTTCACGCTTTAACGAAAAGGGTGTTGTGATTGGTGTCGTAGGTATCGGGCAGGATATCACCGTGCGTATGGCTCAGGAGAAGGAAACGAACCGGCTCATCCACTCGGCAAATGCCCCGATATTTGGTGTCGATCAAGACGGGCGGGTGAATATTTGGAATCTGAAGGTGGCGGAAATTACTCAGTTTTCACCCGAAGAAGTAATGGGAAGGAATCTAGTCGAACGATTCGTTGCGGAAGATCATCGTGAGTCGGTAGGGTTGTTGCTTCGGAATGCCCTTCAAGGAGAGCCGACTGGTAACTTTGATTTTCCCCTCATCACAAAGGCTGGACGCAGAGTTGAGATTCTACTCAATGCAACACCACGGTACGACGAGCTGGGACAAATCTTTGGCGTTACCGGAATAGGTCAGGATATCACAGAGCGCATTGCACAGGAACAGGAGTACATACGGTTGATTGATACTGCCAACGCCCCCATCTTTGGTGTGGATAGTGAAGGCCGTGTAAATATCTGGAACAAGAAGGCTGCGGAGATTATGCAATACACGACCGAAGCAGTGATGGGAGAGAAGCTCGTCGAAAAGTACATTACGAAAGACTATCAGGAAGCTGTAAGTAATGTGCTGTCTGAGGCATTGAACGGCGTTGAGACGGCAAACTTTGAGTTCCCATTGATTACAAAGACTGGCCGACGTGTGGAGATTTTGCTGAATGCCACACCACGATACAATGAGCATGGTGAGGTCATTGGTGTGGTTGGTATTGGTCAAGATATTACGGAGCGCATTGCTCAAGAACAAGAGTATACGCGTTTGATCGACACCGCAAACGCACCGATCTTTGGCGTGGATATCAACGGCCACGTGAATATTTGGAACCGGAAGGCTGCAGACATTATGCAGTACACCAACGAAGATGTGCTGGGCAAAGACCTGGTCGTCGAGTTCATCTCGAATGAGTACAAGGTGCCTGTGCGTAGTGTTTTGGAAAAGGCCTTCGAAGGTGTCGAAACAGCCAACTTTGAGTTTCCACTTATCACGAAGGCGGGTCGTCGTGTAGAGATCTTGCTGAACGCAACCCCTCGCTACAACGAACGTGGCGAAGTCATGGGTATGGTTGGCATTGGTCAGGATATTACGGAGCGCATTGCCCAAGAGCAAGAGTACAGCCGTCTGATTGATACAGCCAACGCGCCTATCTTTGGTGTGGATATCAACGGGCGTGTGAATATTTGGAACCGCAAGGCTGCTCATATTATGCAGTATACGAATGAGGACGTGTTAGACAAGGACCTAGTTGCCGAGTTCATCTCGGAGGAATACAAGGTGCCTGTGCGCAGCGTGCTTGAGAAGGCGTTCGAGGGTGTGGAGACGGCAAATTTCGAGTTCCCATTGATCACAAAGGCTGGTCGTCGTGTGGAGATTTTATTGAATGCGACACCGCGCTACAATGAGCAGGGTGAAGTGAAGGGCATGGTTGGCATCGGCCAAGATATCACGGAGCGTATTGCTCAAGAACAAGAGTATACGCGTTTGATTGACGCAGCCAATGCCCCGATCTTTGGCGTGGATACTAACATGCGTATTAACATTTTTAACCGCAAAGCTCAACAAATTACCAAATTTACAGCTGATGAGGTTGTCGGAGAGATGTATATCGACACGATCATTTCACCTGAGTTCAAATCGGTTACGTCCAACATTATGGCCCAAGCATTGCAAGGAAATGAAACAGCAAGCTTTGAGCTGGCGCTGACCACAAAAACCAGCCGAAAAGTGAACATATTGCTGAACGCTACAGCACGATTTGATCAGCATGGACAGATCGTCGGTGTAGTGGGAATTGGTCAGGATATCACCGATCGAATTGCACAGGAGCAAGAATATACGAGGTTAATCGATTCAGCCAACGCACCGATCTTTGGTGTTGACGTGAACGGCTGCGTGAATATTTGGAACAAGAAAGCTGCGGAAATTACGCAGTACACATCCAATGACGTGATGGGTGAGAATTTGGTGGAGAAATTCATTACGGAAGATTACCGTGAGGCCGTCCGGCTTGTCTTGTCAAAGGCATGCGCGGGAACGGAGACCGCAAACTTTGAGTTCCCATTGATGACCAAAGCAGGCCGCCGCGTTGAGATCTTGTTGAATGCTACGTCGCGCTTTAACGAGGTTGGTGAAGTTATGGGAGTAGTGGGTATCGGCCAAGATATCACGGAGCGCATTGCCCAGGAGCAGGAGTATACTCGCCTGATCGACACTGCAAACGCACCGATCTTTGGCGTGGATATCAATGGAAGAGTAAACATCTGGAACCGAAAGGCAGCTGAGACGACCCAATACATGAATGCCGAGGTGCTCGGTAAGGACTTGGTTGCAGAATTCATCTCTGAAGAATACAAGGATCCTGTTCGATGCGTTCTCAAGAAGGCGTTTCAGGGTGTTGAAACAGCCAACTTTGAGTTTCCGCTTATCACAAAGGACGGTCGTCGTGTAGAGATCTTGCTGAACGCAACTCCTCGCTATAATGAGCAGGGAATGGTGATGGGTATGGTTGGTATTGGTCAGGATATCACAGTGCGGATGGCACAGGAACAAGAAAAAAACCGTATGATACATTCGGCCAATGCTCCAATCTTCGGTGTAGATCAAGACGGACGTGTGAATATTTGGAATTTGAAGGTGGCGGAAATTACTCAGTTTGCATTAGAAGAGGTGATGGGAAAAGATCTGGTAAACTGTTTTGTTGCTGAAGACCACCGCAGCGAAGTTCGTTTTAGCCTGCAAACAGCACTTCAAGGAGAGCCGACTGGTAACTTTGATTTGCCCCTCATCACAAAGGCTGGACGCAGAGTTGAGATTCTACTCAATGCAACACCACGGTACGACGAGCTGGGACAAATCTTTGGCGTTACCGGAATAGGTCAGGATATCACAGAGCGCATTGCACAGGAACAGGAGTACATACGGTTGATTGATACTGCCAACGCCCCCATCTTTGGTGTGGATAGTGAAGGCCGTGTAAATATCTGGAACAAGAAGGCTGCGGAGATTATGCAATACACGACCGAAGCAGTGATGGGAGAGAAGCTCGTCGAAAAGTACATTACGAAAGACTATCAGGAAGCTGTAAGTAATGTGCTGTCTGAGGCATTGAACGGCGTTGAGACGGCAAACTTTGAGTTCCCATTGATTACAAAGACTGGCCGACGTGTGGAGATATTGCTGAATGCCACACCACGATACAATGAGCAGGGTGAAGTGAAGGGCATGGTTGGTATTGGTCAAGATATCACGGAGCGTATTGCTCAAGAACAAGAGTATACGCGTTTGATTGACACAGCCAATGCCCCGATCTTTGGCGTGGATACTAACATGTGTGTCAATATTTGGAATCGGAAAGCGGCACAAATCACGAACTACTCGATTGGGGAAGTTATGGGCGAAAATCTCGTTGAAACTTTCATATCGCCCGAGTTCCGACCTATTGTCGCGGAAGTGTTATCGCAAGCTCTTACAGGAGTTGAGACAGCAAATTTCGAGTTCCCACTGATTACTCGGCCAGGTACGAGGATCGAGATTTTGTTGAATGCAACACCAAGGTATGACTTGAATGGCAACATTGTTGGCGTTGTCGGTATTGGCCAAGACATTACGGATCGTATCGCCCAAGAGCACGAGTACTTCCGACTGATTGATACTGCGAACGCCCCGATTTTTGGTATTGATACAAATGGTCGTATAAACGAGTGGAACCAGAAGATTGAAGAGATCACAGGCTACCACAAGTCAAGCGTACTGGGGCTTTCACTAGTTCACACCTTCATCACCCCGGAAAGTAGACAGCAAGTTCGCCAACTGCTAAATCAAGCGCTGATTGGTATTGATGTCGGTGAGATGGAGCTTCCGATGACGACGAAGCGTGGTGTGTTTCTGCTGCTTCTTGTGAATGCGTCAAGCAAAAAAGACATGCACGGAAACATTCGTGGTGTGATTGGCGTAGGACAAGATTACACGGCGAGGAAGCATATGGAGGCTGCCAAGGTGAATTTCTTGGCTTCTTTCAGTCACGAACTGCGGACACCGCTGAATGGCGTATTAGGGATGCTCGAGTTGTTGAAGGAGCAATCTCTTGAAAAAGCGGTTGAGAGATATGTGCACATGGCATACGTATCTGGGTCTCTGTTGCTGAACTTAATCAACGATATTTTGGACTTGTCGAAAATTGAGGCCGGGCACTTAGAAATATCGACGGCGCCGTTCCAGATGCATGACTTGCTGGACTATTCGATCGAAATATTTAAGTTTAAAGCTCGAGAACGAAAACTCCAGCTTGAGCTGAAGTGCGGTGATAATGTACCAAAGGCCGTGATTGGTGACGTCGTGCGCTTGCGTCAAGTCTTGTTGAACTTGCTATCAAACGCAATCAAGTTTACGAACGAAGGCACGATCACGGTCGCATGCAGCGTGGTGCATTCTGCTGAGTTGCCCCAACAATTTAAGAAATTGCTATTTCAAGTTATCGACACTGGCATTGGTATGGATGCAGAGGAAAAGACGCGTCTCTTTTCCTTGTTTACGAAGCTGGAACGCACGCGTCAGGAGAACCCTACGGGCTCTGGTTTGGGTCTTGCTATTTGCAAGCAGCTTGCGGAGCTCATGGACGGTTCCATTGATGTTGATAGTGAGTTGGGTGTTGGTAGCAATTTCTTCTTCACAGTCATTGTAAGGTTGATCGATGACGTAGACCCGAAGAACGCTTATTATTTGTCAGAAGATTTTCAGGATCCATCATCAGTGGCAAACTTGTCACCTGATATTGCTGTGCACGCTGGAGAAAATGGTGAAATTTCATCGGCGCGAGTAGAAGTCCCAACCCAGGCGCGAATTTTAGTCGTTGAAGATAACGAGTTTAATTGGGAAGTGGTGAAATGCTTTCTTCAGCAAGACGATCACTTGCTGCAGTGGGAAGTTAATGGTTGCGATGCTGTGAAGGCTTACAGCGAAAACAACACAGAGTTCGATTTAGTCTTCATGGATTGCGAAATGCCCATTATGGACGGTTATACAGCTACTGCTAGAATACGCGAATACGAAGAGGCACAAAACCTTCCACGAATCCCAATTCTAGGCTTGACCGCGTACGCCATGAGTGGCGATCGACAAAAGTGCCTCGACTGTGGTATGGATGAGTTCATGGTGAAGCCCATCTCAAAGCTGAGTCTTCGTAAAGCTATTCGGCAATGGATGCGCATCCGCTATCTTGGCCAGCGCACCGTCGCCCTGGGAGCTGCGACAGAAGCTTTTGGTTCCACCAATGAATTGTATAAGCCTGTAACCCTTCGAAATGAGACTCGTCCTACAGTCAGGAGCCCAGCGCGAATCTTCCTGCCGTCGTCAGGCGCCTCAACTCCGGTGTCATTTATAAGTGATCTCGAGGATGTTACACTTATGGACGCGGTATCAACGTCCAGACTTGCACCTGCATCACGCCACATGCAACAACTGGATCTTGCTCAGGCCATTTCGAATTTAGAACTCGATGATCCGATGTCGATTGGTCTTCAAAGTGGTCGGGCTGTTCGAACTGCCACACCGACGACGTCAATTTTCAGCTTGGGCCCCTCTGTGAACAGCAATGTTTCGCGGACGACAAACTCAAACGACTTACCGGATTTACTCAGATTATCGAGGAACACTAGCGGTGCTTCTACAGTAACGAGCCCGCCGGAGCCTGCAAAAGAACCGTCTGAGACGTCAGCTACGGTGCCTTTCATTAAGACACAATTTGGTGATGCACTAGCTGGCCAAGCTCTAGGTGATACACGGTCTTCATTGCCAACAAACCCAACGCTTTGGAGTCACCCGCCGTTTTACAAGGATGATCTACCGACTGAAGAACAGGAATCCTGGCCTGGACTCGTGCCTAACAAGAAAGTCAGCTTTCATGAGAATTTTTATTATGAATGGAGCCATCCGAGCCAAGCAGGTCAATGTAGCCGAGCAGTAGCTGCGGTCTCACATTCGATGCACCCGATGAGCATTGAGATCCCTGAAGGAGACCCTGTGAACTACTCACGGGGAGTGGATCAGTGTGGAGGACATGAAGAGCTATTCTTGACGCTGTTGGAGAAATTTGCTACAACATCGGAAGCTATCACGTCTCGGGTTGTCAAGGCGCACGAACGTAACGATTTTGCTACCGCTCGCCGTGAAGCTCATTCGCTGAAGGGATCATCGGCCTATGTCGCTGCTCTTCGAGTATCCAAGTGCGCTTTTCGAGTTGAAGTTGCATACGAGCACCTGATGGCGCAGCAAGCGAATGGCGAAGGCTCGGACACGTTAGCTGCAAAGCAAATTGTAGACGACTCCGTAAGATTGCTCACGAAAGAACAGCGCCTGTTACGTGGATATATCGGACGCAACTTCGAGTTTAAGTCTAGATCCGGACCGTTTCAAGTATCGCCAGTCGATCATTCAGACGACGAAGACAAACAAACCGGCCCGTGTTGCGTGATGTAAGAAACAGACTACCTGGTATAGGAGGAGGAACCCCTTGCAAAGAAGTCACTATCGAAAAAAAACAGGAAGGTGGATGCGACGAAAATGACAGGTGCACAATCTTCCGAGTTTGTCATGATGATGTGGCGACATGTGGGCGATGGAAATGGGATCCTTGGCCTCAAGATGACTGGACTATAAACGCTGAACTTGAGCAACAAAAGCAAAAAAATGTGCACTGCGAGTCAAAATTATTGTAATGGTGGTGAGCGATGTCATGTAACTTTACTGAGAGAAGAAGGTTGTGAGAAGGATGCCCAACTCCAGGAGGCTCAACGTGTCATGTCGAAGAGTTTGAGCTGTAGCTTGCATAAGGCAGCCAAGTTCGAAACGGGGCAAAGCTTTCTTGCATGCTTTGGGCCAAACTTGGGTATAGTTTACTTACAATACAAATTTCAAGTGTGGACGTCGTGAACACAGAAGTTATGGAAATAATTGTGCTTTTGGTAACTAAAATGTAGCAATGAATACGCAGGAAGCAGCGATTGGACAGGAGGGTAGGCTGTATGAAGCTAGCTTTTGTCTATCTATCACACCTTGATTCACTGACTTGCGGCTGACCTTGCCGCCCACAAAGTTTGCGTCGCTTGCGCATGTAAGATGCACGGCGGCTTTTCGTTAAATTTCTTCTCGTCCAAGTCGGAGCTCAACTATCTTGTTTCCCTTCAAATACGTATTAATTCTGTTGCTAAACTGCCAGTCAATTATTGTAGGCGCATGCGCTCGTCGAGTTCTGCAGTCTCCTCCATTTCCTGTAATCTCAGAATCGGCCGTCAGATACAAGTAAAATCCTGGCCAACTCCGTTTGGGATCCTTCGGCTGGTTAAATAATCGTATCGCTTGAGCCGGCGTAATACTGGTCTTGAATGCTTCCAGCAATTTTTCCATGATGTACTGCAAGGTGGGTAATTGGCTCCAACTTGTCTGTTATAATACCTCTCTGCAGAATACCGCGAGCAGGTTGACCTTGAGCAATATCATTTTCTTGCCGTTGTCTTTCATATCCAGCCTGTTCATCTCCAAATATTTTGGATATTCCACCGTCCTCCTCGAAGTTGTAACCGGCGTATGTGACGACGACCCATACAAGCTATCCAAATACATCCTTGTTCTCTTTCTTAGGGCCGATGCAAACAAACTTGAATTAACGGGCGGAGTCATGGGTATACCCATGTTTCTCCCGCGCGCGTCGCTGGCATCCACTTGCTTCGCCTGCGATTCCTCGGGCTGGTCCATCCCTCGTATGATGACCCGAAGCTCTGACACTCATCACTCCTGGTGTTGGTAACGCTCACCGCATGAGCATTACTGGGGTTGCTCTTCTCCTCTAAACTTCGATTCCACCGACCTTCCGTGACCGGCGGCGGGGGCTGCTTGCGCATGCACGCCGTCGCATGCTGTGTGCTACCTCCATTGGGCTCATAACCTGTTACAGTTGATTAAAGAAACAATAATAGCACAGCTTAGATGCAACAAGAGAGAGTGTTATATTAGTTTCTAGCTAGCTTGAAGTCTGTATAACATAATAAATCATATCATGAAACCAACAGGTGTTTGGCGTAACAAATGATAATCCATAATTGATATGTACCAGATTATGATCATCATCTTAAAGCTTGCCTTCCAGCCTATAGAAGCGATTGTAATCTCATGGTGCTGTAAGTGTCGTTTGCATTGCTTCAATATACAAGACGTCAGCACCATATGTGCGCAAGTGGCGTTCGGATCAACGCCAAATGCTACGAAGTGCCCAAAATCGTTCCAGATGTGACGGCAGCAGGTATTAAACGTACATTGACAATATGCACTCTCGGCGTCAAGGAAATATTTTTGGGTTGGCGGTGCGTCTCAATAGCGGTGGTAGCTCTTCCGAATACTCCTAGATCGAATTATCTGCGCAAGAGTGGTTTTGCATGCACTTTTTTGTGTTGCACCTAACCAAATTTGCTACTGCACATAGTTCTGTTGTGACACAAACCAAGCAAGGTTTTCGCTGCATTTGAAGATGAAAACCTAAAGTTCATCCGCGGTGCGTTACGAGCGAATCAATTCGTGAATACATTGTCAGGCGAATGAGAGAGCTTGCCTGTGACAAGCTACTAATTGAGCTTTCTCTACAGTTGCCGACGGTGTGTGGCGTAATGCCGGTCCGTCGAGTGTTTGCAACTGCCGAGAAATGTAACGAATAATTTTTAGTTGTGACTGCTTAACTTGACTTGCCGACTTTACTCATCTCGTATCTAACTTCGATGCCGAAAATAAACCGCATTTTTCCCAGTGTCTTAAGCTGAAAATGACTCGACAATTCATCTGCAACTTTCTTTATTATGTCACCCGGAACACCTCCCATAAGCAAGTTGTCGACATACACAGTCACGTAAACCCATGAAAAATTGTCATCCTGACGAACAAATACCCACGGATCCGAAGCGCATGCCACAAAACTCATGTTCTTAAAAGACTAGAAATCGTCTTGAACCACGTTGCAGCAGCTTGTTTGGTCCGTACAAGCTTCGATGTAATTTCAAAACTCAATTTGGTTGCATGTCGACACCTGGACGTGTGAATATATACACATCTTCTTCCAGAACACCATTGATGAATGCAGTATGAACATCATATTGTTATATAGCCATACCATGATGACAACACACTGCCAGGAAAACGCGAATTGAATACATGCTCACGATCGCAGAGTACGAGTCGAAACAGTCAACTCCAGGTTTGCCGATAACTTAACGTAACAAAAGTCGAGCTTGAACGGCTCAATTTCACCGTATCCATTTTGCTTGGCTACTTTGGTTCCGATCACCCTTTTATTTTATGATTTTTACACGGTTGTCCATGTCTTCTTTGTATTCGGTCTTGATCGCATCACACCACATCTTGGATTGGATTGGGGAGACGCCATTGCATCCTGGTATATCGATGAAGTTTCGAGTGCCGCATTAGCTTGCTCAAACTCAATGCGATTGCTTTTTGAAGCACGCTCCACTTGATCATCACTGCGTGTCAAAACAATAGCATCAGACAATTCGACTGGAACCAACGCTTGAGAGTCTTGTGTTGATGGTGGTAACGCGAGCGGGGCATTTTTCCCATCATACTGACACGACCGAGCATTCATCAAGATTATTCAGGCCCCCCGGGCACAATGTCCTGATTCGTACCCACATCCAGATTGGTTGGCCCATGTAAACATCATTAATATCGAAAACAGGATCAGACGCACGCATCAAATTTTGGCGCGGACCCAAAGATCAAATTCACTACGAGGTGAAATTATTTGATCGTTGCCAGTCTGATCCACCGCCATCGGTTCTACTTCACTTTAAGTCCATGGTCATTGATCGCGTGATCATCAGTCTTTAAATTTGCATACGGGTAGCACTTCACTTCATGCGAATATCTTAGAAACATATGTATCGAAACGCCTTTTTGTCCGTTTATAGACTTTTGTTTTTATAATGTGTGCGTAACCTTGAGCACCAAAAACTCGCATGTGCGATAGGTCTGGCTTCGTTTCAAAACACACTTTAATCGGAGTCGGGGTCGGCCAAGAAGCACACATCACTCGGATAATCACGCATACTGCAGTATTCATAGCTTCAGCCCACCACTTCTTTTCCACTTGCATACGATTTAACATCGATCTTGCACGCCCCGTCAGTGTCTGATTCATTCGTTCAGCCAACACATTTTGCTGCTGCGAATATGGCACTGTTGCTTGGTGCACTATTCCAGCCTTCCAACACACTTTGCAAATTACATTTTCATATGCTCGCCACCATTGTCTGTGCGAACACATTTAATCTTAGTACTCAACTGGTTTTCCATCACCAACTCGTATTCGATGAGCTTACCAGCGACGTCCACGTCGGACTTCAGTGTGACGTAGTATGCGGCCAAAAGCGTGAATCATCCCGAAAAGTTACCACGAATCTTGCTCCTCCTTGCAACTTGGTCTCCATTAGACCCATTACGTCGCTGTAAACAACTTGAAGCAGTGAAGTGTGTTGGAAGTGCAAGATGCACTGATATCGACTCATTCGCGGTACATCGGGAAAGGTGATTATCGTCTATTCCAGCATGGATTCTGACTTAGAGGCGTTCAGCCATAATCCTACAGATGGTAGCTTGGCGGCATTAGCTTTTCAGTTAACCGTAGTTACCAATTATCTGAACCAACGGTTCCTCTCGTACTGGGTTGGATTACTGTTTAGACAACGAACTCATCAGTAGGGTAAAACTAACCTGTCTCACGACGGTCTAAACCCAGCTCACGTTCCCTATTAGTGGGTGAACAATCCAACAATTGGCGAGTTCTACTTCGCAATGATAGGAAGAGCCGACATCGAAGAATCAAAAAGCAACGTCGCTATGGACGCTTGGCTGCCACAAGCCAGTTATCCCTGTGGTAACTTTTCTGACACCTCTAGCTTAAAATTCTAAAGAACTAAAGGATCGATAGGCCACGCTTTCACGGTTTGTATTCATACTGAAAATCAAAATCAAGTGAGCTTTTACCCTTTTGTTCTACATGAGATTTCTGTTCTCATTGAGCTCACCTTAGGACACGTGTGTTATTTTTAACAGATGTGCCGCCCCAGCCAAACTCCCCACCTGTGCGCGTCAGTTATGTGAGCCATGGTGTGCGGGATTACCATGGATGGTGCCATTGTGCAGTTGATCTGTTAAAAACAGACAAGGTAGAGTTTGCGTTCCGCCTCGCATGTCAGTCGCAAATTACTCGGGCTCAGAGAGGTGGTACGCGAAGTTGGGGATTTTAGGTGGCGGAACCATGTGCATGATGATAAATAATCAAGCCGCGATTCGGCAGCTTGAATCCGTAGACAGCATAGCGAGCGCAAAGCATGTGGACATACGAATGAAGTTTCCGGGATTACGCTTGAGACGGATCGTTATGCCAGAGTACGTAGAGCCGCGCCTGATGAAGGCGGATCTGCTTACCAAGGCGCTTCTAGTGCCAAGAACGACTGAGCTGTGCAAGCTCATCGGACCATGGTAAGGTCTGATTTGTTGAGTCGAAGGACCGAGGAAGAGTGTTGATTTTGGTAAGAGTACCGTAAGTAAATACGTATTGATCGCCCACTCTCTAGATGCTCATTGATTAGTTGTGCATTGGATGGTTGCGAGAGCGCACGACCAGGAAGTCAAGTGACGCTCAAAAAATTTCACTTTTACTTTCTCTATACCTCTACTATGGCTGCTGCTTCGAAAGCTCCTGTGTGACGCCGGCAATGTCGGATTTGCCAGCAGACAGGCTACGATGCCCGAACATGTGTCGACTATTAGCACCAGCAGCAACAGCAGCAGCAACAGCAGTAGATTTTGAAGCAGTAGATTAGAAAGTCCAAAATTTAAAAACATTTGTGACGTTATAGATTTTAGGCAATTTTAGATGTTCCGATTTGGCATTCTGACCAATCAGATTCTAATATAAGGGTTGGGTGGGTGATTAGCAAAAATATGAGGGATGAATAATGCCTCCCTTTCTAATTTGTGAAAGAGCACTCCCAATAATTGGTACAAATACGCAATATATTTGCTTTTTTGTACAGAGTATGTAACTAAAACTTACCAGTCCTCGTCTTCGTCCTCTTCATCTTCTCCAGCCAAGTTGGTGGTACTTTTCCTATCACCAGCTAATGTCTGGCCAGCTGAGTGGGGTTGTAACGACATTTTTTTTTGTGTAAGGTCGATTACGTCACAGCTGTCGGAGTTGCGTGGTATTGACGGTGGGACAAATAATGTTCCTGGCGCAAAGCGAACACTGACGGGTTTCTTCGGCATCACGGAAGCTGTTGATGTCGAATTGTCCTCTGTCATTGATGACCTATATGTAGAAAATACACGTCTTGATAAACATACCCTTTTGCTGTCATTACAATAACAGCGTACCTCTTTTGTGCATTCTGCTTTCTAATCAGGCTAACCAGATGCGAGCCAGCATCCAGTAAGTCTCGACGCTTTTGAGTCCGAATTGAATCCATGGCTGAATCATCGTTATTCTTGTCATTTGTCTTTGAGAGTAATTTGCTCCACTGCCATTTTCCCAGGCCGCTTCCTTGGTCTTGGTTCTTGCTACTCTTTCTTTGCTTGCCTTTCTTTTTAGTTGTCGGTGCCGACGCAAGATCCGTTCGTACAGGTGGATTACGATGAATCACTTGCCGCTGCGAAAGAAAAGTCAATTCGGCCGAAGTGTCACAAACTGTGCGCTGTTGCAGGAGTTTACGTGCTGCCAGCTCATTTTCGGACGTCTTGTTTTCATCGTAGTCGTCATTGTCACTCTCCTGCTGGGATTCGATCTCTTTCTCTTTGTTGAATATGTCAACTGTATCATTACCATTCATTGAGTCTTTCGAGATAAAAACTTGGCGGACATTTTGCGGTGTAATATTCAGGTAGCTCTTTCGCCTGCCTGTAGCCGGTGCGTCAGTGGGCGTAAAAACCGACACATTGTGGAGCAGAACACCCACACCAGCAACAAGAGCTGGTCCGAGATGCTCAACAAGTTCTTGGTGGAAATATCCCTCTATTTCTCCCGTCGGGTCCTTCAGAAATGCGTAGCAAACGACGACGCCGATAAGTGCCAGCCTCGTACTTTGCACTAGAAACCAATTTTTCATTCTTACATGGAGCACAGCAACAATCTCTTCGTCAACGTAATGCACCGACTTAATAAGCACTAACAGCTACCGTCAGCAGAAAAAAACAGCATAAGAATGCAGTGCACTGAAGACTAAGTAGCGCAATTCATTACCTGGGGCACCTTTACAAGAGCTTTATCGTCTTCGACAATGCTCTGCAATGTGTGCTTCAGACTACGAATCTTGATGTTGCCTGTACCAACACGACATTATCCACATCAAGCTGCACCTATCGTCACAGCGGCAGAAGCCGGAAAACTCACCGTAAAGCGTCCCTGACACAGCCGGCATGCCTAAGTACTGGCACATATCCACCCACGGACCGTGATCAAACACTGTCGCTATCGCCACCGAAAAACGATCCAAGCTAGCACTGGCGATGCGGTTGTGGTCTGCCTGTGAGTTGTCCAGCCTGCACTTCAATTTCAGTCTACTGCTTCACTTATTGCAATAGTTGGCATTACTACACGCACTGGCCCGCGCGCTTCTTCATGACATCCTGCAATGGCCCTGGTACGTGGCGCATCCACTTGAGAATGCTCTGCTGCGATCCCGTGTCTGTTATATAGTGGTCAGTATGCTCGACACTGGAGCATTGCTACGGGAATAAGTAGACAAACACACACCTCCTTCGTCTTCATTGCGCTGCCGTTTCTTGCCCGAACCGGCGTCGACCGGTCCAATCTTTTCGTCGTTTCTGCCACTCATAGCAAATTTAGAGCTGCCACATACATCCACACCCAATAGAATTTGTATACAAAGAGCAGATTCCAGGCTTGGTCTCCTTAATACACAATCACAGAAATTTATATACAAGCATATTCAACGTCAGTTAAGATAAAGTGCTGCTGGATGAGCAATGTACAAACCAAGTGACTAACAGAAGCTGAGAGCTTGTACTCAGTATCTGTCTGCTACATAACATCGAGATAGAAACACTTTGATCGCGAAGGTGGATGCAATATGTGAATTTTATAATATTTAGGAATACAACGGCACGATGTTGCGATGGATGAAGACGGTGAGACCGAGGAGCATGACAAACACTTGAAACCATAGGAAAGGCGACATCTTGATCTCCCTTCGCATCTCCATCTTGGCCGCGCACATCTCCTCCACATCCTTGGCCAGACATGCGGTACATGTGGGGGTGACGTTGACAGGCACCGACCGGCGGTCCACGGGCGCATCGCACTTCTTACAGCTCGCCATGTTGGGCACTTTGCCAAGCGCAATTTCCACCTCCAGCAGCACACGCTTCTCCCTTTCTTCTTGCTGAAGGCGAGCAGCCAAGATCTGAGGGCCGCGAATTAAGTTCAGGTACAGGAACAAGAGCGAGTTCATCGATCGGCAGTATCAACGTGTTGACTGTTTGGGGTTAATTGACAACTGCCGACAAATCGTACTTACGATGGGTACCTAAACGTAGTGACGGCGTTAACTGTAAAAGCTATTATCTAAAATAGAGTGGCAATGGTACATTTACTTACAGGCAGAATCATGAAATTGATATTGAAGTTTTACATACAAGCTGACGAACAGGTGTCACCGACGAAATTGTAGGTTAATTGTGAAGCCTTTTGACTTGACTAACGGTTACATGTTTAATAAAAATCCTGGAGCTTTCCTTTCATCCAATCAGTTGAACATACGAGCATTTAGAGTCACACAAGATCAAGAGCAAATGGTGGTGATCGTGCTGGACAACAGCAGTGACGCGTCGTCAGAGGTCGAGATGGAGCGAGTATCAGCATCTGAGACACCATCGGCATCTCCAGCAGTGTCGCAGGGACGCGAACTGTCTGTCGGCTACACGAATGCAGTGGAGACTGCGCTGGCGATGGCGGCGGCTCTAGAGACAAGGGAGCCGGACAACAGTCGCAGCTCTACCAGAAGGAAGGAGAAGAAGGCGGTTCCTGCTCCTCCACTGCTGTCTATGAAGGCCGATAATATGTCCACGAAACAGAAAATTGACCGGAGACGACAGCAGAGAGATCCGGTACGGCGGCAGAGTGCGTTGACATCCGCCAAAAAGGATCAAGGCTCGAGCAACAATCAAAAGGCTGTGCACAAACGAAGAGGTGGAGCTAGACACCGATCTAGAGTGAGGTCCAATAGCTCCAGTTGTAATTCTAGTTCGGATTCGGGCTCTGGGTCTCGTCGTTATCACTTCGGAGCTGCCGACCAACGGCGGGTGCGACCAAACATTGGGCGTACCAGGGAAACAAGCTCGGGCTTTTGGCGGCAGACTCAGTGTCGACGTCGAGCGACTGCTGATCCAGCAAAGAGGGCAATCCACAATGAGATCGTTGACTTATTATCTTCTTCCTCCTCCAGCTTTTCTGATTCATCTGTCGTCTGTTGCTCGTCGGATAGTGACCTGCCGAGAAAGACATCTGTGAAGACTGGGCAGAAGCAGCTGGTGCTGACTGATCGTGTACTAAAAGAAAACCAGCCCTTTCCTACCCGCGTTTCCGGACAACACGCCAAGGTAGCAGGTCTTTTGTTGAATGGAAAAAAATGTTCGACGAAGAAAGTATTACGTGGTGGAAAACGCAAACGCTTGCTGCCACAGATGCAACCAGAGTCTACTGGCGAAGTACTGTCAGCGGAGAAGAACGTAAATAATAAAAATACTATCATGGACGACAAACAACCCCGAGACGCTGGATTACAGTCCACGACCGTGGAACAGACAGCTCTGCTGTTGTCATCACGGTCAACGGCGTCAGCCCCACCTTCACCAGCCTCGTTACCAAGACAAACACCATCGCAAGAAACTGCGGCCATACCGGCTATTGCGTCGCATTTAGCGAACCAAGCGCATGAAGGAAAGGCCGACGTGTTGAGACGATTTCATTGCCGCAAACCTGTTTCTGCCAGCATGACACCTTCTAAAAAGTTAACTTCTACTGTACCGCAACCTGCGCCTGACGTGTCTGTGTGTGCTTTGGCTTCGCTGTCCCCGTCAGCAGCTCCGCGAAAAATGCGGCGGGTGTCGTCTTGCTTCAATGCAGATCGGGTGTCACTTGACGACTTGCAGGCCCAGGAACGAGAGCTTGCATGGATCCAGTCGCAGCGCAAGCAGCCGCAAAAGCAATTCCGTTCCTTGAAGAGGGCTACCAGGAAGTGGCAAACGTGTCGTCAGGAGCTTTTTGTGGACGGTCGTTCGGGTACAAAGAGCGTAGCTGGCTCGAAGGACGGACAAAACGATGAATGGCAAAATGCGACCAGGGCGAAGCCTTCGTATAGAGCCAAGCGGAGTCGTCTTGTCGGTTTTCACAGTGCGATGGTCCACTCCACATCTTATCGCGGTGTCTTCTTCATTGAGGCCCCGTCAAATACGATCCGTGGTCACAAATGCAGCGCACCTTTCGAGTCAAACTGCGACCACTCGCTTGCATTTTATGGTAAGCTATGGTTACTATTGATTGTCTCAGAAGTCTTGCGTTGTCGTGCTGTCTGCTGCTTTCGAATTTCATGGCTTACCAAGTGTTGATGCTGTTGTGGTTGCTTTCAGCAGACGAAACCAACACGCTGATCAGTCACTGCTCAATCCTGGAGAACTTTGGCAAGCCGACCCAGTGTATTTCGTCCGTGTTCCCAAGCGAGGCGGCTGAACCACAAAGTGATGTTACTCGCTCAGTGAACTCCTTGGTGATGTCATATCTCCCCATTATCCGCCTCTGTTATCAAAGAAAGGTACAAGCTATCTTGTCAGAGGCTCGGCAGAAGATTTCTGCTTATCAAGCAGCACTGAAGTTACATAGGATAACAGGCTGTGATAAAGGTATGGACGTAGCTGTTTAGTACACGTGTCGTTTGTTTGCTTAACGTTACCGCGCACATGTTCTTGTAGGATTGACACCGCATTATCTGCTTCGCTCCTCCTCGGAGAAACACGCTGTGAAGCAACTAAAGCTCGTGAAGCACAAGTTCAATTCGAGCTTCGGTGATGTCTCGTTCCAGGTCGGATGTGGTGACGGGCTCGTGCGAGAAAGGACTGTGTTGACGCTGGTTCAGGTTAATGCTGTCAAAGAGATTCGGCCGCTGCGAAAGTATACAACGAGCGTGGGGTTGCGCACCAACTATCGTGTTGAGGACGACCCAATCTTGCCCTACGCAGCTAGCGTGAGACTGCGCAGAACTGGCGGCTGGAACGGTGGTGGTGAGTTGGCGAAGAAGCATAATCTACGGAT
Organism: Peronospora destructor; assembly: GCA_011800735.1. Lineage (NCBI taxonomy): Eukaryota > Oomycota > Peronosporomycetes > Peronosporales > Peronosporaceae > Peronospora > Peronospora destructor. The sequence continues at coordinate 1,187,688 of WBRY01000004.1, read as the reverse complement.
TGGCCACGTGGCCGACGACGAGGTGGCGGAGTATGTCTTGCGTCTTGTGGTTGGTCGTCTTGGCGACTCGGAGCCGGTGTTTCATGCATTGAAAAGTGAGCTCGACTTCACTCAGGCGTACACGGCGTACAGTGAATTGCGAAAGTTGCACACTTCAAGGCAGCGAGCAGGTGCCAGACTAGACTATGTGAAAAAGCTTAGTCGTGACGGATCGCGCGCGGCGGATCCTAACGTCACAGCTATCGTTAAGTTGATGGAGCAGTCATCGTTATCAAATGCCAGTAGCGCGAAGGAATTGAGGCGACGCTTGCAACCACCGATCGGCAACTTCGAGTCAAACATCTTGGACAATTTTGTAGAAAGCGCGTCAGCGAGCATGAAAGCGCTGGGGTTACGCGCGTCGGACTCCTACAGCAAGCTGATTGGCGTGTATACTTGCTCGTTCTGCCGAATGTGCTACATGTACGCATGTCACGAACATGGCGGCGATCACCCGCTGCCGACCAGGCGAATGGAGCCAATGTACCCCCTTGTTCGGTATGTTCCGCACATTCGTCCACCAGATGAAGTAGCTTCTTCATCTGTTTCTTTCGATGAGGACGTAGTTAGCGAAATTGCAGGAAGGGTGAGACACGCGGACACTACAGTAGCCAGCAGTGCTCAGCGGGAGCAGCCTGTACCTAATGTCAGTAAGGTGCAGCAGAATCGAGACGGTGTTAATGATGATGTAGACATGACCAAGGGAGCGACGACCGCTGATCCGTCCGAGTACGTGGACACTTCGCATGTATCACTGGTGGCGCCGAAGATGCGTTTATTTTTGTCGAAGCACAGTGCATGTGGGAAGCTGTGCAGGAAGAATAGCAACATCACCGATGATCTACAGGACAAGATGACACCAGCGGAGCTGGGCCTGATTCGAAAGCTTCGCGAGGCGATGGGTGATAACTCGTGCTTGTTGGCGGCTGTCATTGGTGGATCAGCCTCCTGCATAGAACTACACCAGTTTATGCAGAGAGAGCGTTCCAGTGGCGAAGACTCAAAAACAGGGAATCTTGGGAGATCGTGGTGTCGTGTACGCAATTGGAAACAGGGACAAACGTTAGGCGGGTGTAACTACGAGCTGCTACGGAGGACTCGCGACCAGCGTTTGCAAGACCGAGGTACGGAGAACCATGAGTACAAGCCATGCATGCATGAGGGCTTGTGCGATTCCACTGGCTGTTCATGCATGAAGCGCGATCACATGTGCGAGAAGGCTTGCGCCTGCGCTCGTGATTGTCCAAATAGGTGCGTGCAACGCGGCATTGTGCGATAAAGTCCACTGCAACGATTACATTATCATAACTGATTTTTGACCGTGGAAAGCAACAATTAAGAACGGGCTGAAGCAATAGCTGCTGACTGCATGCTTTCTGTTCGTAGATTTGAAGGATGTGCTTGTACACCAGGTGAATGCTGTACAAGCTTGTGTCAATGCTATGCAGCTTTGCGCGAGTGCGACCCTGACGTTTGCTTATCATGCGGCGCAAGTGAGATGGTGGTGGCAATGGCGCTCAATACTATCACAAAAGCCAAGACGTGTGACAATATGAACGTTATTCGTGGGAATCACAAACGGCTGAGCATAAGCTTTTCGGATATCCACGGATATGGTATGTATGCGCGTGAACCGATTGCAGCGGGCGAGTTTGTGTACGAGTACGCTGGCGCAATGGTATCGCAGGATGAGGCGGAGCGGCGAGGTCTGATTTATGACAAGACCGAAATGAGCTTCTTGTTTGATTTGAATGAGGATGCGGTGCTGGACGCGCTTCGCTACAGCAATAAAAGCAAATTCGTCAATCACGAAAGAGACACGCCGAATTGCACAGCGAAGGCAGTGAGCGTTTGCGGTGTGCACCACATCACGATATGGGCATTGCGTACCATCGTGGTCGGCGAGGAGCTGGTTTTCGACTACGGTTACAAGCGGAATGTTGCTCCGGACTGGAGTCAGCGACAAGCGGCACCGAAGGATACAAGATGAGTCACAGCAGAGAGCGTCCACGTGGTCTACCAGCTACGGGACGAGTCGACAAAAGCAACAGCCAGGATAGACTGGAGAAAATAGACTCAGAGTGAACTAGCAGTTGGCAGGCTTACTGTCACCGCACGCATGAGCTGAGTGCTCAGTTTGAAAACTGCCTAGATTGCAGCAAATTAGCTACCGCGGGGAAGAGCCAAGTAAACAAATAGCATAATCTGTGTCAGAAGTTACACTCCCGGTGTTGTCCTGTACGAACAGGAAAACGGTACTAGCTCATCAGAGCTCGAGCGAACCGCAAATGCAATCGAGTGAGCTCACGCGTATTCAAAGATCTCTTGTTTAGGATTCTTATGATGCGTCACTATATTTCCCGATAGGCGTTATGACTCGTTACAATTTGGTGGGTCACTGGCGTGGACAGCCTCGAAGACAGATCGCGCAAAAACATACGTCACGCATGAACTACAACAGTCATGTCATTTGCGGCTCCAATGCCTTCTTATTACTTTGATCTGCTTACTCTTTATTTAAGATGTCACTTGTTTGTCGTTGTTCATGGAACTAGCATATGTGCATTGTGGAGAGCCAGTTACACCCAAAAGCTGACAACAGCTTCGAACGTTTAGCACATTGATTTTATTGGTCCATCTTCCATCCACGGATATCACGTCGATGTCACGGACGCAATCACAGCGGGTGAGGTTGTGTTTGAGCACGCCGGCGCAATGGTATCGCAGGATAAGGCGGACCGACAAAGTCTGATTTATGACAAGACCAAAATAAGCTTTGCGTTTGATCTGATGAGGACGCGGTAGCTTTTCACTACAGCAACAAAAGCAAGTAGAAAGACGGTGATAACATCGTTGCTGACTGTGTGGAATGTTCTGCATGCGGTGACAGTCACTACATCTGGTCCGATCATAACGATGCTTGTTTGACGGCCAACACCGACGCTAGCGGCCTCGCAGGTGGTGGTTAAAATATTCTCCTTGTACCTTGTTTTTTCCGGCGGCAGCTCCTCTCGTCTGAACAACAGATCCGACTCGCGCAACACTTCCTCAATTACGTCCACAGTCAGCTGTCCGTGGCTTTGCCGAAAGCTATACTGGTATGTCCATCATTCGCATATCGCGCAATCAAAATGTCGATCCACGTTGTCATTGCCACGCCCTTGCCATGGCTGTCACGTCCTCTCTCGCTGCTTGCTTATTCTTGCCTCTCTGCTTACTTAGACGTGAAACATGGCGTCTCACGGCGCTGTATGCTCTACCTCGATTGTATAATTAGAAGATCAAATCGAAGCCTCCATGGCACACCATGAGCTCCTAGCAATCAAGCTATCGTCCACGTATACCAAGCTTGGTACGGCAGGATTCGAGTTCGCAATGGCATGGCACATCCACAATGACTGAGCACTTGGTATAACAGACATGTATTCTACATTTGTTATCTTACTCTAATGATTCTGTACTACAGACCATTCACGATAGCATCTCACACACTTCACGCAACAAAAGTCAGTTGGTAGAGCGTGCGGCTGTTATCCTTAAGGTCGTCACGGCCTGCTCTATTCGCTCACGGCTTTCACATGAGTAGTTTTCATATCGCTTTTGCTAAATTAATAATTACACAGTCTCTTCGACCGAAATTGACAAATTTTCAAATTGATTTCATAAGTGAAATGTCCTTTTTTGCGTAGTCTGCTTTTGCGGCTGTTCACGCAATCAATCTGCCTTACACCGACAAAAATGTCATGTGAAATGAAGTGACTCACCATACGAATCCAGTACAAGGATTCTATAAGTACGCTTGACCTCATCTGGTATCCTTCGCCACTGCTTATCGCTGACTCCAGCCCGGACCAACACTCCACTTGTAGGTGAAGTCGAAATGCCGACCGCGATGCAATGCTCATATCGTGATGTAGTGCACACCGCAAACGCTTGCGTATAGTACGTGGTACTTAACGAGGAGGTCATAAGTACGCGTATACTTAGACCTGCCACTTGGGTGAGGTCACCATGTGACCCACCCTTGTGTATGTGATAGACACAAGGTGTATTCACATTGAAAGGAAAGACGCCCAGCAGGGACCGGCGTCATCGAATGACGTCACGTCCAGATGTCATTTGCGAGCTTTAATATATTTAAGCTCGCCACGTAGGGACGCGCATCTAAGCAGAGGTGCGTCCAATCATTGCATATTAGCCAGTAGCTTCTGAATTGTATTTTATTATATCAAATATAAATCAGTCTTAAACTTCTACTTATCTCACAGTGCACACGAGAAGATGGGAAACCGCTTCCGTGACGCCACTAGTGATTAAGTACTAGCTTGTTGTGTGAGGTCTCCTCTCAACTACCTCGTAGCACGCAAGATAACGCGGTTTAGCCGCTTTCTCGTTAGTGCCCGAGAGTGTATGCGTGAATTACGATTAGTGAACTCGTGGCGACTGCAGCTCCTGATGTTCAGGAATTCACGAGCCCGATTGGTACTTCTAGGATTGATTATGTCTCGTGGATTATCGACTTTTTCGCTCTGTCTTTCAAGACATTTCGCATGATTTTCGAGCCAAGCTTGGCACGGGAGACCACATTGATCTGTCCTTTCGTTTTGGCTCAACTTATTTTTAGCCTCCAGGCCGGGCGCCATGGAAGTGCCCGTCATGGGTTCTTAAGCTACCTGAGGCCCAAGTTTATTGATCGGATTCGTTGCACACGCTTGCTGCATCATTTCTTCCCGGTATATGGAATTATAACCCCGGCTGCTTGCTCGATGAGCACAAAAGGAAAGACTCTATTTTCTTCGTGAATTATTTCACGCCAAGAAGAACGCTCGTCAGCGTGACATTGAAAGACTTCACCTGTCGATTAATCAATTACAGCACCAACAGGCGTTAGACCCATCGGTGGACCTATCCGCTACTCTTTCCTACGGCTAAAGCAGCGCTTCAAACGAAATTGGAAGAATGCGCCCACTTCGCCTCCAAGCAGAAATTCGCCTCAGACATTCAAGCGACTGAGCGTTGCTCTAAATTTTTCTTTCGACCGCCCCAAGTACTCCACAAGTCGCCCATTCCTGTGGATTCAGCCGAAGCATTAGAGTCGACCTGCTCTGCCTTTAACTCATATTGGTCTGGTATCTTTTGTTCGACTTCTCGAGAATATGGGCATGCGAAGCCGAATTGGGATCGCATGGAACTTTCTCGGCTTTTACAGCATACGACGTCAGGGTTGACGCCAGTAGACCGGGCTTACTTGGATAGCCCCCTTACTGCGAATGACTTTTATTGGGCTTTACAGCATACGGCGTCCGGGAAGACGCCGGGTCCAGACGGCTTGCCTCTCGACTACTATAAAGTCGATTTACCCCTTTGGAGCCGTATTTAGAGGTGGTTTACGGTGCCCAATTTCACAAGGGGAAAATGACCAAATTTCAGAGGCAAGCTCAGATTTCGCTGCTTTATAAGCATGGGGATCGAACAGTGTCGAGCAATTATCGGCCTATTTCCCTTCTTAACGTGGACGCTAAATTAGGGTCTAAGATTTTGGCGCACCGGCTTGGCCGAGGTTTACCCTATCTTCTTCACTCCGACCAGTCGGGATTTGTTCCAGATCGCGATATCCAACAAGCTCATAATCGATTCCAAGCACTGGCACAATTATACTCGAATTCCGAAACTCCGGCAGGTGCAGTTCTGTTAGACTTCGCCAAGGCTTTCGATCGTGTGGTTTGGGACGCTTTGGATGTGGTGCTACAGCACTGGATTTGGGCAGCCTTTTCGACGCTGGATTAAAGTTCTATTTCCATGCACCTTGGTCTTCCTCATGTTTAATGGGCGACCGCTGGCCCCGTTTGAACTGGGAGCTGGAGTTCGCCAAGGGAATCCTCTTTCACCGGCACTTTTTGTGCTCGTTATTGAGCCTTTTCTCAATCTTCTCCATGCCAAACTTCGGGGGCTGGGATTTCACTGTGGGTCTTCGACTCACTCGGTCATCAGTTTTGCGGATGATTGTACTGGTCTTCTGCATGACCTACGGACACAAACGATTTTCTCGGCTTCGTCGATGAATTTTGTTCGGCAACGGGCATGCGGCTTAATACGGCTAAGACTGTGGTGCTGCCATTTCGGTCCTGGTCTGCGTCTACTGAGCCTCTTCGACTGGAACTCGAACAAGTGGGCGTCGGAGTTGTAGGGAACTCTGGGCGGACCAAACTGCTTGGAACTTACTATGGACCGCAGCTACGTAATGCGGATTGCCTTCAACACTTACTGGCTGAAATACAGGCGCGGTGTTTTCTCTGGACTCAACGGGCCCGTACTCTTCGTGGTCAAGTATTAATTATGCAGCAGATAATTCTGCCAATTCTCTGGTTTTCAGCCAGCGTCTGCCATGTTCCGGCGACTGGGTTTCAAGACCACGTCACCACTCTAATTTCCCGATTTCTTTATAGATCCAAGTCGAATATCGTCTTATCAAAGGATTGGTGGTTTCTTCCGCCTGGCCTCGGCGGCCTGGGTCTCACTTCGGTGAGTGACATGATTCACAGCTTGCAGATTCATATGCTGTGCAAGGTTATTTTGGCAGCCCGAGCTTATTCAACTGTGGGTATTCCCACTTGGGTGGAACGAGTAATTCGCCTTTCCGATCAAGTCATATCCCCATAGGGTCAGTCCCTACTATAACATGTATACCGTGAGATCCCGTTATTAAAAAAAGGTTGCACCATAAACACTATCCGATATTCTAAGATATTTTACCTTTTTGAAAAACCATTTTTTTTCGTTTTGATTTATTCAAACGACCTTTAATTTGTAAACGATATCCAATAAAATTAGAAAACATTTTAAAAAAGGCCGTTGGGCGCAGCTTGGGGATTACTGGCACTCCGTTCTTTTCATATGGAATACGCATCTCCGAAAGAAAATCGTACGCCGGCAATCACGTTTTGACAAGTTGAGTACTCCAATACTTCACAACGTCGATATCACATAAAAAGAGAATCGACGCACCCTAGTCGGGCAACCGAAGCAGTCGGAATTGACTGTACTTTTGAAGAAACAGGAACTTTTTCGCCCCAGTGACTTGTTTCGGGTTTGCGGTGGTATTGCTACGAGTGAGAATCTCTCGATATATCTCCGTACCATTCAATCCGGTCGTGCTATTGGTGCAGGCGCCTGTTCTACCTTTTTGGCTCGGGCTCACTGTCTACTGGGGCCTCTCCGCGACTTTCCTATTGGGCCAGTCCCCACTATCCAATATCTCTGCGCGTTTCATGACTGGGTTTTTGATACTTATGAGTTAGAGGAACTCATGTATCTCGAATCCGGTTCATTATTATCAAGCGAGCCAACCCAGTATTGCCATTGTCGCGCTTGGGTTTAGATAAAGATCCGCCAACAACTATGTGGAGCCACGACCTCAAAATGGGGAAGCATTTACTTCCAGTTTATGCTGATCTGCTTTACCGACTTCAGCATAATGCACTCTTTCTGGGGTATCGACTACAGCATCTCCCTGGTACAACCACTCTATGTCATCATGGATGTGGAGTATTGGAGACGGCACCCCATCTTTTCTGGTACTGTGACTTTGCCATACAAGTTTGGACCACTTGGCTCACAAAATTTCAACCGCTGTTTGGCTCGCCTCTTGAATGGAACTCGGTTCTCCTGTATCAATATTGAGCCAACACTGGACGCAAAGGCAAATTATGGATACAATCTTTTTGTGTTTTTCATATCGTTCGGGTGGTCATCTTTCGCTGTCTTTGGATGCATCGTAATGATATTCGGTTTCATGATCTTCCGGCTAACGTCTGTGATGTTCAAGCAAAAGTTCTCGCGGTAATAAATCTCCATATTGAGTGGTTTTCCCGTGACTTGCTTGACCGGAATGTCAGTCATTCCAGTATCACACTTCGTCAACTTCACGCAGTATTGGAGTTCCTGCGGCTGCGTCACTTTAGACCCCTGGATCCCAATACTGTAGAAATTGCTCCGGATTGATTTTGGGCATTATTCTTTCGCTTGGGGCTCCATCTCCCAGTTTGTACTCTTTCGTACTGGGGGGGGCTCTTTCTGTGTTATTGGGCGTAAAATAGCGCTCCCACTTCTGCGCTATTTTACGGTTACGGATAGGGTCTCCATTTACGGCGACTTGAAATGGGCACTCCCTATTCCGACACTTGCAGGTAATTCCTATCCCAGTCTGAATTTGGGCAAACGTTTTTCTCGGCTTTCCTTTTCCGGCTTTTGATTGAGCCTTTGGCTTAACGCCTTTAACCTCCGGGTATTGGCTTTTGGCTTCTGAATTTTGATGTATACAGAACAGCAATGGAGAATTCACTGATTCTCCAAATGCCGCAGTAGAAGCCTTTTTCCCTTGCGGGTATTGGCCTCTGGCTTTCGCTTTTGGCTTTTACCTGGCAATTTGGCTTCTTGGTCTTTGAACTTTTTCCATTGATCGCATTGGTCTGCTAATGCGCCTGTTTGAGGTCACGGCTTACGCCGATTTGCGTCTCTTGTTACGAAGTCATATTGAAGGGATAGGATCCTACCGTTATTACGGACCGTTACGCCTTCGGCCTCTACCGTTATAGCACTACTACCGGCCACCTTCCGAAGAAGATATTCAGTGTGAGCCCAAGCAGCTTGGGGGACGGGATTCGTTTTCGTGCCAGGGTCAAGAAACGACTACCCCACGACAGCACCCGAAAGTGTTTACCGCAAGCAGCCCAAATTTCGATTTTTGACGACATTTTACCCAAATTCCAATTTTACCATTTTGGCAGGCAGCGGGAATCACACCTGCGCCGGTTACACAGACCTGTATACATGCTGACCAACACATTGCATCACCGAACACCCAAAATTCTGGGGGTTCCAGGTGTCATCTGGAAATCTCCGGACTTATTTGGAAGTTTGTATACCCATACTTCCGTCGAGTTTTCCCGCCTTCGCTATTGGATTTTCCTAGTTTTAGCTGACCTTTGCTATTTGACTTTTAGACTATATAGGTGTCGAACTACGGTAGTTAGACAATTTTGCGGAAAGTGTAATGAAATTTATTTTCTAGCCGAGGTCTAAGATGCGATCGCGAGGAGAGTGTTAAAGATGGACATGTTGAAGGTAAGGTACACTATCGCACCGCTGAGCGCCTGTTGGACAGACGGAGGATTACGGACATGATGACGGTCAGTGGTTACGGGCGCGTTGTCAGTCATTGGCCAAGGTAAATCAGTGAGTATGGTATAGTGAGTCTAGTATGAGAAAGGAGTGGGTTAGAGGTAGCATTTGTTGGCAAACTAAGGACCAAATGTATGCTAGTATTCAATTAACCACTCAGTGAGCACTACGCATCTGTTTGAACATGTCACTCTCTGGTTGGATCACTATTGTGAGCGTTCAAGGAGAAAATGTAGATGCTTTAGGCTTTCATGGTGTTTTTACGAAAGTCTCTTTTATTGCTATTACATAGTTAGCATTTACCAGCATTATTTTTTCTCACGTGAAAGCTAGGTATGTTAGGCACCTAGGCTTTCGTTTACACGTAGGAATCGACGGTGACGAGATGTTGCCGTAAATTCCTGAAACATTGATAACAAGATCTGGAGTTGGTCTCATTTGCATCCAAGTTAACTCCGTGATGTGGTGAAGTCGATCGAGAAAATACCGTCAACCCAAGACTTTTTGATTGGCTAATATGCCATGCAAGACGGTTGGAGGAGGGATTGAGAACGGAGAATATGGATCTAGAACGTTTTCAAATTGGACTACATATGTAACACAAGTCACATTTCTGAATTACACGATCAGATCGATCAAGTTCTATCCAATTGAGATCGCGATCCAGGATTGCATGATCGAGATCGCATTGCCCGATCGAGATCACGATCGGGTTGTATCCGGTGTGGGCCACATAGACAATAAATGATCAATCGGGCAAGGACAACACATGGCAGTAGATTCTAACATTCCGATAGGCATAGCGGTAGGATTGACATTCGCCTAGTTAACATTAAACTGAATTTCTTATGCTTCAAAACACGCACGCAGACTTCTCTTCCGGGCAGAATATCCTTGGCCCCCCGACGATCAAGAACCTCTCTCGCTCAACTACGCAAGTCATGTCCCTGGATTGTTTGGCCATAAATTACAAAAAAATCTCAAGACAAACAACTTCTTCTGCGATCGGACGCAGTAACATCGAAAAGGACTGGATACAAGATTGCGAGACGGCTCAAGTGGTCAGAAGATCGAGTGAATTAAGTATCTCCATTTTGGACAAGGCGATTCAAAGCAGATCAGGGCAACTCGAATAGAGCACTCCTTAAGAACACCTCGATCGCGTGAAGATATTCGCGCGATCGAGTCCCAACCAATTTCCAACACGATCAAGTTCACCATTGACTCTAGTCCACCGAGAAGAGTGCAACCCGCCCTGCCGAGGGGTACACAAGGTGAGGGAAGCTTTACACACAGATACGGAGCACCTTCTCCAATAGCCGGCCATCTGGTAGTAGTCGGGATCGCACAAAGAAATTTGCGATCGCCGCTCCACCACAGTCGATAGGAGACATATAGTGCGCGTCCTGTTAATTGAGCTTATCGCCGAATATGATTTGGTCAGAGACTGAGCCATTTACAAGCAGTACTTGGCGGATCTGAAGTAGATACATTAAACCGCAGGCGTAAAACCAGATGCCGGGTTCACTCACATCATAGAAGTGTCGCACAACGGCTATCAATTAAGGACGAAAGTCGGTGCAGCATCAATTTCGTGTCGGTATATCGGAGCTGATGTCGAAATGTTCAGATATAACTTGTTACCGAGTACGTCACAGCTTGGGCGGATACACATCTCCAAGGATGCTATCTGTCTACGCTCGAGCTGGGAAGAATGCGGCCTGTGTCTTCACCTTTGGGCGTAGATTGCCCCCGGCAAATCAAGACTTGGCCGGCAAGAAACTCCTCGTACAGCGGGCTACCATGTGTCTGCTCACAAGTCAGTCATAATCTTCGGCAGTTGTATTTTTGCAAACGTATTTCCAAGCTTGGCGCACGACAGCGGGTACAGGCGATACTGACTGATATGAGCACTCCTACTTGGCGCTCAATCGCCTCAATGTAGGCTTAAAGTTATCAACTCGACGGCGGGCTGCGTCGATAGAGGCCATGTCGCGGCAAATGGTATCTTGCTGAAATAGTAGCTTGGCCAACATTGGCCAGTATCATAATACTTTCCTCGACGCCAGGCGGCGGCGGGGTCATTGCAACATCGCCGTCGGCGGAGGTTGCTTGAGGCACGACGGTACGGGCATCTCAGCGTCTGCGAAGTTTCTGATGCCATTACAGCGGGAGAAGTTGTATACGAGCACGCTGGCGCAATGGTATCGCAGGATGAGGCGGAGCGGCGAGGTCTGATTTATGACAAGACCGAAATGAGCTTCTTGTTTGATTTGAATGAGGATGCGGTGCTGGACGCGCTTCGCTACAGCAATAAAAGCAAATTCGTCAATCACGAAAGAGACACGCCGAATTGCACAGCGAAGGCAGTGAGCGTTTGCGGTGTGCACCACATCACGATATGGGCATTGCGTACCATCGTGGTCGGCGAGGAGCTGGTTTTCGACTACGGTTACAAGCGGAATGTTGCTCCGGACTGGAGTCAGCGACAAGCGGCACCGAAGGATACAAGATGAGTCACAGCAGAGAGCGTCCACGTGGTCTACCAGCTACGGGACGAGTCGACAAAAGCAACAGCCAGGATAGACTGGAGAAAATAGACTCAGAGTGAACTAGCAGTTGGCAGGCTTACTGTCACCGCACGCATGAGCTGAGTGCTCAGTTTGAAAACTGCCTAGATTGCAGCAAATTAGCTACCGCGGGGAAGAGCCAAGTAAACAAATAGCATAATCTGTGTCAGAAGTTACACTCCCGGTGTTGTCCTGTACGAACAGGAAAACGGTACTAGCTCATCAGAGCTCGAGCGAACCGCAAATGCAATCGAGTGAGCTCACGCGTATTCAAAGATCTCTTGTTTAGGATTCTTATGATGCGTCACTATATTTCCCGATAGGCGTTATGACTCGTTACAATTTGGTGGGTCACTGGCGTGGACAGCCTCGAAGACAGATCGCGCAAAAACATACGTCACGCATGAACTACAACAGTCATGTCATTTGCGGCTCCAATGCCTTCTTATTACTTTGAGGATGCTTAGGTCGTGAGCATTTGTGGTGAGACGACATCACGATATGGGCATTGCACATCATCGCGTCGGCGGTTTTTGACTAACGGCTACAATTGGAGTGCTGGTCCGGACTGGAGTCAGCGACAAGCGGCGTCGAAGGGTACCAGATCACACACGTGTGCTTACGCTTACTTATCGGTCTCCTCTGCCGGGCTCTTATCGAAAATAGTCTGTCTCTGGTATTGCAGATCAATTGCATGACCTTTGCTAGTTCAGTGTTGCAGTTAGTAAATATCAGACTACAAGATCATTTTTTAAATTATTTAAATGACGTGCAATCATAAAAATTCGAATAGAGTTAAGAGAATTGTCTCTGGTGTGACACACATACACGCCACCTCAAAATGTAAAGAGGTGCACGTATTGCTGGGAAGAGGACGAAATCTCGGGGCCGCTGTTGCGTAAACTACTGATCGCAGACGACTATTCTACATGGGAGACGCGTGCATTTCTTCGGCCAATTTTCCGGTGGATGAAAGTTGGTCTGCACAAGGACGGGAGTCGCGAGGACGAAGCCATCGAGCGAGCATTCGCTTATGTGGAGTGGCTGGTGCAGCTCGCCACCCAAGGCGATGAGATCCGCAACATTCCCAAGCTGCCAACACTTCAGCCGAGCTACGCTCTCAATACAATTGTCACAGCCAGTCAGCGTGCTGGCAGTGTGAGAGAGGCTCAGCGAGCATTCGATTTGCTGGAAATGCACGGCTATCCGCCCGACGTGTTCACGTATACGGCTTTAATTGACGTCATTGCAAGGAATGGAGACCTGCTGGGTGCTATTAAAGTAAATTGTTGAACTACGACAGGTGGAAGTAGTTTTATTTTGAGACTTATGTGATTTTGGTGTGTTTTTCATCGTAGAAATACGAAGAGATGCAACTGTCGACTTCCAAACCGAACATTGTAACGTACACGACATTGATTCGTGCGGTGGGCCTGAATGATAGTATCGAGGCGGGACAGTGTTTGGTGTTTCTAGCTCATGCACGAGAAGATGGCGCTTTTCATGAGGCGCTGTTTCTGGAGGCTTTGGAAACTTGTACGAGGAGGAAAGACCGAGAGGTAGCAACTCGAGTACTGAATAAGATTGCAACACACTCACCGAAGCTCCGTGTGGATGATCGCTTCTTCTACACGCTGGGCCAGGTTGTTGGGTTGTTGGATTATGATGGCTTGCAACCTGTGCTTACTGAGTGGTTTGAGAGGGACACGCTGAGCTCAGAAGAGTGCAGTAAAGTTGTGAAGTTGCAACAGCAGGAAGGGACATCTACTGCTGCTGGCGGATTGAAAGTGCTCGGCTGTTTGGGACATCAAACATCTCAATCAGTTAGAAAAGCGGTGGTCCATCACGATATCAATCGATTAATTTCGCGCATTCAAAGTGGATCCATTGTGACTGTGTAGGCACTGTCACTTTGCGTGTACGTTAGTGGCAGATTTTGTTGCTAACTTCTTTCATCATGTTGCGGTCTTCACAGAAACGATTTTGAGACGCTTATTCATCAATGCAGGAAGCGGAAGTGGAAGAAAGACGTATCAGTCATTGTCGATGCTATACGCGACCTCTCCACGAAGGGTTGGCAGCCTATCAGCGACGATGAGGGCATTGACGGCGGTGAGTTAATTCCTCCTCAACCTCAGCTTCAGCCTACTTTCAAGACGTACGTTGCCATTGTCGATACGTACATGTGCTGCGGTGATGAGCCTCTTGGTTGGCAAGTTGTCCAGGAAATTGAGAACCTACCGACTATCACGCGAGAACTCCCGATATACCGCAAATTTGTCCGCAGTGCGTACTTGCTGACAAACTGTAACCATATCGCCGAACTGATCGCGTTAGCACGTGAGGACAAGATTGTGTTCACCCAACGGATGGGTGTCGAAGTAGCGCGTATGTTTGGATACCGCCATGAGGAAGGCTTTAACATTTTGGCGTACGAACTACCCGTTGAGGAGCGCGGGGCGAAGACGAAAAGGCAAGGATTTCTTGAGGAATTGATGAAGTCTTGCACCTATAAGAACAACGCCATTGGGGCATAAAAAACGCTGCAGTCTATGCTAGAGCATGGATTTCAGCGTTCCGCTGACACCGAAATTGCGCTTTTCAAGTGCTGCATTCAACATGACACGGTTTCAGAGGCTCAAGCGATGTTGCAACATTTTCAAGAAACTTCATTAATGATGCCAGTGCCAGTGTACGACTCACTGCTCCGCGAGTTTTACTTTAAATACACCCGTCGTGGGAATGTATTTGATGAATCTTCACGCAAAGTTGCGATGAAAACTCTGTATGCACGCCGCGCGATTTTTGAGCTCGTTTTTAAAGACCGCAAAACTCTCGAAGCTGAAGGAAACCCCGCGCTGATTAACGGACTTGACCAAGACTCAATGTGCTTCAGATATTGGTGTTCAAAAGCGGGTTTGCCGTGTTCTCCGTTGATGTTTTCTCAGCATGCTGTACAGGTCTTCACTACTAGTCGAGACAAAGACTCGAAAAACGCAGCCGAGCAATCCGTTCGAGACGCGCTCATGATCACTCCAGACCCTTTTCTTTTTCTACTGCAGTCAGTTGTTGCACTACGCTTTCTGGATCTGACTTTTCGAACGTTAGGTAAGCTGGCAAAGCAGTTGCTTGCTGTGACAACAGACGAGCAACGGATGGAGAAACGGCACGCAGAGTATTGTGTCAGCCAATTGCCGGTGTTGTCTGTACATATTGTGAAGGAATTGGATGACGTCGTATTTCTGCATCAGACGCATCGAGGTGACCTATTAGCATTCTGCCAGGATGCTCTCGAGACTAATAGCATTGATAAGACTGGGTTTCTTGATGCGCCGGCCGGAGTTGTACGACGCGGAGACGGCGTTATTTCTTGGACCCAAATTTGCCGAGATATTTGTATATGGCAGAGTGAGCAATGTGCTGATGTTTTTCAAGTCGGACACGGAGGATACGCTGAAAATGCGTCGGCAGTTTGTACGAGACGTGATTGAGTTGGAAAACGCGACTATGGAGGATAATGGGGAGGACGGTGAGTCATCTTTGTTCAGTTGTACGCACAAGGCTATCAGGGAGCTAAAGCTCGAGCATGAGGCTAAATTTAGGCCATACCTGATGCAAGCACGCGCAGCAATGCCAAAACTCGCGTACGCAGATGCGTCTGCAGCTCCCGTCGACGACACGGCGTATTTAAAGATCCCACTTGCTCAAGAGCACATTGTGGTGGTTGACAGCAATGAGACGTTGTTATTCGCCACAGATGTGCTTATGCGAGACAGCGTGAGTCGTTTGGGACTTGACGCAGAATGGCTTCCCGATGGTCGAGCTACTGTGCCGTCAAAATGCTCAATCTTGCAAGTCGCTTGCGACGACTACGTGTTCATTTTTGATTTCATGGCAATGTCATTTGGTGACTTGGAGGAGCTCTTCGAGCACTTGTTTTCCTCGGCAAAAATTGCTAAACTCGGCTTTGCCATTGACGGTGACGGTGACATCAAACGTCTACGTTGGTCCTTCCCACAAGTGACGTGCTTTGACACGTTTGTTAACGTGGTGGGCTTTTCGTTCGAAACACTTGAGACGACGACCCATTTGGCCGATGGATCGATCGTTTTGTCTTACGAAACCAATGATTTTGTGTCCAAAAAGGTACTACACCGCCACCGCAGACGAAAGGGGCTTAGTACCTACATCAAGCAGGCACTGGGATACCCACTATCAAAAATGCAGCAACAAAGTAACTGGGAACGTCGTCCATTGACAACGCAACAGGTGGCATATGCTGCTTTGGACGCCTTTTGTCTGCTAATGCTACACGATGCTGTCAGTAAAAAATAATAATTGAGAATATAGCCTCATTGCTGTTTTTGTTTTTTTCCACCAATCATGAAACGATTGCGACAAAAGCTTTAATTAACTCAACATTTTGTCTAAAACAAGGTCAATAACTTTAATTAGGAGTGGTAAAAACCCGTACGCCAATCAAAAATTGACCTCGACCAGTTGTTCACCATGGCGACGCCTGCGCAGGTGCTTCAAGACGTGCACTTTGAAGAGCGTCTCGCTGACATTGAGGCACGTCTGCCGGCCACATTGGCACTAGCTCAAGAAGGATCGCTAGCCAAACGCAACCAGATTAAGCGCAAGCTCTACCACGACAGCGAGCTCATCCGCATTGAACTGGAGGAGCGTATGAATGTACTCGGTATTGAGAGCCAATGGAACACAGCGTCGGAAATGAACGAGGCAAATACTAAGCTTGATGTTGTGCGCAAAAAGCTGAAGCTGGACGTGCTGCCGAGCAGTTCGTCGCCCATTGAAAAGCTATACATGGTCGTACGGATGCTCACAATGGCATTGGTGCTCGTGGGCTGGATAAGCGGTGTGACAGTGCTTATTCCACTGAAATTACTCACTCCAATGCTCCAGAAAATGGGTGTCAAGAAGAATTATCTTCCAATGGATATTGTGTCCTGGAGCACGGCGGCAATGGTGTGTGTCACGGCCTGTACGGATGTCAAGGCTGAAGGAGTTGAAAATCTGTTGAGTTTGAAAGACTCGGTCGTGTGCATGTTTAGGTGAGAGAAAGAGGGGGGAGGGCTGTGATGTGATGGGAGAAAACTGATTGCTGGGTACTGTTTGCTACTTTTACAGCCATTCGTCCAACTTGGATGGGTTCATTGTGAACGGGTCATCACCTACTGCATTCAAGTTTGCTGTCAAGAAGAGTCTCTTCTTGGTACCTTTTTTAGGCTGGTCGTCCCGCTGGGGCTTTGACTTTGTGGCCATTGATCGTTCCCATCGGTACGTTGTTTATGTCGCAATTATTTGACAATTTGTTGCAGCTAAGAATTGTTGTGTGTATGTATTCCATCGTAGCAAATCAGCACTAAAAAGCCTAAAAGAGCTGGCGGTGCTGGTGAATGAACGTGGCAACTCTGTCTGTATCTCTCCTGAAGGCACGCGCTCGAAGGACGGTTTGGTCGGTGGTGCATGGGTTTGATGTGCATCGTGTTTTGCTGGTTTATCTTAATTGTGCTGGCTGTGCTCTACGTATTTGCAGCTACAAGATTTTAAAAAGGGGCCGTTCTACCTTCGCGAGGAAACGAAGAAGAACGTGGTGCCCTCGATTGTGTTCGGCGCGTACGAGCTGTGGCCACCTGGACGCCTGTTCAGCATCCCCGGACACGTACTGTTTTTTATTTAAGCCAAGGATCAGATTGTTCTATGTTTGTGACGTTTGTTGATGCATTGTGCAGACGTTGGTGCGCTATTTGCCGGAATACAAACCGGATCCAAACTTGAACCGGAACCAGAACCGCCTGGCGCTTCGTCGCGTCTACCTTAAGGCTTTCACGGAGGATGTGCCGGACTACATTGGCACTCGCGTGGGCACCACCTTCATTTTAAAGAACATGTTCTATCACTACCTCGCGTGGTCGATCACGTTCAAGGTGACGTCGTGGGCGTTCACGGCCATTGGCCTTGTCTGTTACTATTTGGACATCACGTACGGCACGTTCATGCTCTTTTCAGTGGTAATGATGGTCGCGGGCGAAGCCCTCATGTTCTTCACCTGCTAAGCCATTTCGGAACGATATCAATGCGCTATTCAGCAGCAAGACGAAGCCCCGAGCCTCTAATTCAGTCGTCGTGCCTCACCCACTCGACATTAGGGCCTACTTCCGTCGTTCGACATCGATGTATACACTCTCTAAATACATTTTGGTAGCTAGGCAGTTAGACTCTCTGCTTAGCCTACTTAGCAGCTGGTCTCTTTAGCTTCTTGTTCTTGGCTTCCACCACCTTCCGTCCGCGCTCTTTCAGCGTCGCGTACAGTGACTCTGCAGGTGACTGAACGGACGAATAGGACGCCAGACGATGGCGGTCCACCTTAAGCTGCTCTTCAGCAGAAAGTGTGGGTATCAAGGGCCTCGTAAGATCTTTAGAATGCTCCGCTGTCATCTCCAGTCGTTCACGTTTGCGCTTCCGGACTCTGGCGTTACGGAATCGCACGGGCGCTGTGCGAGGCTCTCCCCAACCCATAAGAATGTTGCCCTCAAGCAGTGTGTCACGCAGAAGCTTGTCCTCGTACTCGAACAGCTTGCTGCCTTGCTCCATCCAACTTGCTTCCTCCTCCAGCGTTTTCTCCCGCAGCGCTCGTAGCTTGGCATCCAGGTCCTTAATCGAGATCGTCGCCATTTGGTAAGGGATTTACAGGAGTGTATACACAAGGTGTATACACCGTATACATAGTGCAAAATACTATCGTATATGCACTTAACAAAAAGGTTTTAGGGCACGTTCATGTTAAGCGTTACAGTTAGTAAACTTGTATATCGTGAATGCTTTAGCCACGGAAGAGATTCCAGTATTGTTAACGAGCACAGTATGCAAAAGATCAGAGGCTAGCTTTCATCCAATTACGTGACTATGGGTGCCTTGGTTGCTTTCGTCCAGCTTTCTGCTGCTGACTTAACGGACTTGGAAATGGTGATCGTCATGTTCATAGTCAACTACAAGCCAACTAGGCCAATGCCTGATCAATAAGATGCTCGCCATCGTCGCTACTACCATCATCGTCATCATCATCGTCGTCGTCGCCATCATCATCGTCGTCATCGTCGTCCTCGTTGTTGTCGTCACTAGAATCATCGTTGGTATCATCATACGACCGGTGTTCGATCTCTGGACTCGCATTTACAATATCTTCATCGACATTCATACTTTCCACGGGCTCTACGGCATTGCTTGGACTTGACACCGCTTTAAGGACCGCAGGGTTTTTTGACCCTTCCTTAGCAGCCTCTTGCTGTGTCATCAGCGCAAATGGAGGGCGACGCAGACACCGACGTTTGTTGAACCACCGCCGCAGCTGTGTCATGTTCACATCTACCCTTTGTTTCTTCACGTCTCGTAACGGCGGGGTATTCAACTGTACCAGGTAGTCCTCCATTTCTTCTTGCGAAGGTTTGTACTTCTGTTGGAACCATGCTTCGAGCGCTGTCAGCTGATCCATCGAAAATTTCATGGGACGCAAAACGCGACCCTTTTTCTCGTTCGCGCGAGGCTCAGCAGGAAGCTTCGCTTTCTTTTTCAACGGCTCTTCCGAGAGCAAAAGAGAAGAATCGTCATCGAACACTGCACTGCTACTTTCCAAACCTTCCACCGGCGAGTGTTCAAATTTCAGTTTCGTTCGTTCTCTCGCACTTGACGCTGTACTCAGCGCCGGACTTGCTGGTGCAGACAACGGAGCATCGTCATCGGCGTCACGTTCCGCGACAGCGCGGCGATTCATACCGAGACTCTCCAATAGAGCAATCGTAGCCTTGCGAAGCAGTGTTGGCTTAGTATACTCTTTCAAAATTTGCTTCAAATCTGCCACGAGACCCGACTGAATACGCACATCGGGATCAACCTTCATAGCACGCAACAAATCGACCACTTGCTGTAAGCCGTTGGTGATCACTGTCGTCTTGGGCTGTTCCATTAAGCTGCGCAATCGATTTTGCAGTGCCATCACTTCCAAGACGGTGGCATGCTTAACCATTTGAATATCATCCAAGTCCGCGTTCTGCGTACGCCGTCGCTTGCCACGACCATTGACATTGCTTCCGTATTGTTCTGTAGTGGTCGGCACCGAATGCGACGCTGCGATGTAAGATCGGACATTATTTGGCTTCGTAAAAACGTTCACAGCTGCATCATACAGATAACTTTGGGCCCGTACGCGGTCGACTTCCTTGACCAGTTCATTCGGGTCGACGGAGGCGCGCAAATGAGCAATCCTCTGTTCCAGGCGCAAGTCGATCTCCTCCTCTGCAGCTTGGGCATCATGACCTGCTTCCACCGCTAGCTTCACATACCGCATCCGCTCCCGGAAGCGACGTCGTTTGAACCAGTCGCGCACATGTGCCAGCGTCAGTCCGCCCACCTGGAACGGATTGGCATACGGTCGATAGTTCAGAATCGTGCGCATGAGCGTCAGTTCATCTATCAACGGACGTGGATACGAGTAGTACCATTCCTGCAGTTTCTGAACCTGTATTGGCATACACAATCTGCCAAAAGCCGAAGATGAGCGACCTCGCTCCTGTGCAATAGCCGTAGCTGTAGCGGCAGCAGCACTGGCCTGCACTGCCGCTTCCAGCGCTTGGAACGTGCCGCTTTGCAGCGACACTTTGGACACTAAATTGGCTTCTCCTTGCATACTTGTAGCCTGAATAAGCTCTGCCATCTTCTTTAATCTGATCATCGTCGCTTCCATCGTGGCCAGTACACTGTCCGTATGATCTTCGGTAGTTTCATCCACCATCTGTTTCTTCTTACTCGATACGTCATCATTTGTTGCAGTAACAGTGAGACATTCGTGTGGATTACGTAACGGCAGCATAGCCATCGCTTGGCCGCACGCACAGTCGCCGCTCTGTCCGCGACGCTGGCTCGAGCGTAGACGAGACGCGGCACGAGCTTCAGCCAAGCTCTTGACCTCCAACAAGAGGCCATCACAGCCAATGAGCAGCTGCGATGTCTTGGCTGTAATGCTCTTATTGTACGTCTTCCCAGCGTCCAAAGATTCACGCACGAGCTTCGCCACGAGTTCCACAGCCGGATTCAAATCCACGTCTTGCCAGGCTGCATACTCGAGCTGCTCTTCTTCAGAGTTTTCATTATCACTTATACCCACCTCATCCGTCTCCAATGGCTGCGATTCCTTGCAAATAAAGTCCATTTTCATTGCGCTGCTCATGGCTTTAAACGCCGACTATTTTACTATCCAAAAGGACGATGGAATGGTTGCATGTACCTATTTTTTGACCCATTTGGTACCATGTACCTCTTTTTTATCAATTTGATAACAATGTATTCATTTATGTGGAGAGAGAGCCATTGATGGAGCAGGTTTGTGCACTGGAGGGCCATAACGAGCGTGTGTGGCACGTTTCGTGGCGCTTTGACGGTAAATTACTAGCGTCTTGTAGTGGAGATCGTACCATTCGCCTCTGGGCAGCTAACAATAGTGGCGTCTGGGAGTGCGTGGGCATCTTGGAGGACGCACAGGGTCGGACTATTCGAGCCTGCGAGTGGTGCGTAGTGTTTTAGTTATCGAGTTTTGCTTTACATTATTGTCAATGGGAAAGCATGTTTGTTTTGATGTATGTACAGGTCACCAGATGGTCGCTACTTAGCGTCCGTGAGCTTTGATGCCACGGCAGTGATATGGGAGAAGCAGGGCAGTTCATACGAGGTCATTTCGAGTCTGGAGGGCCATGAGAGCGAGGTGAAGAGCGTGGCCTGGAGTCCATCAGGGGATTATTTAGCAACCTGCAGTCGTGACAAGAGTGTCTGGATCTGGGAAGCCGATGCTGACACGGACTTTGAGTGCATCTCGGTGCTTCACGGTCATACGCAAGACGTCAAGTGCGTGGCTTGGCATCCGACCGAGAACCTCCTCGTGTCGACAAGCTACGATGACACTATCCGTATTTGGGCGGAGAATGACGACGATTGGTACTGTAAAGAGACGCTGACAGGCCACACGGCGACGGTTTGGGAAGTTGCACTGAATCCACAGGGCACTGACATGGTGTCGGTATCAGATGACAAAGACGTGAAAGTGTGGCAGTATGATGCCAACAGTAAGAAAGTGAGCGAGGACGAAAGGTGTGGTTCTATCGGTTTGGCTCGATTGCCAAATTTTACACTCTGACTAACAAGATGTTGATCTGGCAGTTCAAAGCAATGGAAAGAGACGTCAACCCTCTCCGACTTTCACGAACGCACCATCTTCAGTGTGGACTGGTCCAAGGATGGAAACTTTGTCGTTACAGGTGCTGGTGACAATGCCATTCGAGTGTTTCGGGGCCAGTCAACAAGAACATCTTTTTTCGACCTCGTAGTTGACCAGAAACAGGCACACGCAAACGACGTCAACTGCGTACGATGGAGTCCGCAACTTTTGGAAGAAAGCGGTACGAAGACGTTGTTGCTCGCTTCTGCCGGTGACGATGCTCTCGTGCGCATCTGGAAGTTCTACTTGCCTTAAGGTTTTCAATGTAGCTATGTTGAGGACAATTGTGAAGTAACTGTTAAGTTCAACTTGTTCTTGGACCGACACAAAATGGCAGCGTCAAAGGCTGTAACGACGGAGCCCGAGGAGCTCCAGGGCGAGCCACGGTGGTCTAGTATCCGTTATCCACCTCATCCTTGTCCTGCCAAGTGGTCACACGTCACAGACGAAAAGTTAATGCTACTGGTGACGCAGTCTACGGCTAGTGGGGAGAGGTTTCCAGTCGGTGTCAATTGTGCGTAAATCATGGCAATTCAACGCTCTTTACTATTGAGACCAGCTTGATAGATAGATGGATGAATTAATGAAAGTATTGCGGTTGTAATGCACTTGTTTTGGATGAAATTGGGCTCGTATTTGACAGGGCTAGAGGTCTCTCGAGCAGTGCGACGCTCTCCCGTGGATTGTGTAAAGCGCTATGCATTTTTACATGACGCTCGTAAGCAATACGATGCATTAGAAGGAGAACAACAAGTGAAAGAGGAAGAGAAGATCAAGGTGCTGGAAGAAGAGCTGGAAGAGTTCCTTTTGGATAGTGGGGACGAAGGCCTCGACGCGCAGTCACTCAGCAACTTTGCGACGCCTGTGACTTCACCGAAACTGCAGCCACTGGACACATTCGGAGCGTTTGTGACGAGTAGACCGACTTCTCCTGAATCTCCGCCACCATTTGCTGTTGCTCGACCTGCTGCAAGGCAGCCAGGAACTACTGAGTTAGGAGGAAGCCCATTCAGATGGGAGAGTTTGAAGAATGACCCTAAGTACATCGCACCAGTGCTCACTTCTCGACCAAGTTTGCACCATAAACAGAGCTTGCAAGGTTGCATTGGAGTGGAAGATGATGAATCAAAAGAGCTGTTTGTGGTGTCACCGCCGAGACTATCGCCTCAAGGATCCATATCGCCTTCTGAGTCGGAGGTACGTTACAGTACCGCGTTAACGCTCACTGCTAGTTACTACTAACATATTTGTTTTGTAGGGCCAACATGGGATGGTAGCTGACCCAAACTATTCCGCGTCGGTTCTCACGCACGCCTTCAAAGGACTAAGATTGGGAGCCCTGCCACCCCCGTTGGGCTCACCTCTTATTGGTTCTCCTCGTCTAAGTCGAAAACTTTCTAACTCAGGTAGTGAAGGCTTGACATGTTTCTGCAAGGAAACGATACTTACTGATTGTATTTATCTTCTTGACCCTCACAGAGTATCCATTCTTGAATGAGGAAGACATGTCTGCTCGCCAATCCGCGGCGAGTAATGCGAGCAGTAGCATCCGTGGAATTGGAGGATTAGAAGCTAGAGCCGCGGCACCACCATTTGTAAACGATGCTTACAGAGTGGGCGATGCATCGTCCGGAGATCTGCAGCGTCAGATGAACGCACATCTGATGCGCATGTCCGCCATGTCTTCGTTCCACGGTGACAACCCGTTCTCGGGCTCAATCACCCAGTCAGCGCTGGAAGACGCCTTTTTGGATATGGCAGGTTCACGTTTAGACGCTTCCAATGTACTTCTGAGCAGTCGCATGTCAGCAAGTTCTAGAACGCAGTCACAGCTTTGTCTTAAACGGAATCAAAGGAATAGTCAAGACGCACAAGACATTACCTGAAGTATCTATCTTTAAGGATATTTACTCATACACAATGAATTCGAATTTTCTGCAGAATTCGACATCTGATGCTTGGACTGGCTTGTGGGAATGAGGATGTTGATTATAATAAGAACTTTCATCTGCATTAAAACCGCAATGAACGGCACCTCCGCAGCTTGTCTACGCTTCCCTGAAATGAACAAGAGCCGCAATTAATGCCCATGCATAGCATAAAGATTATAGTCTTGTAACCAAACACACCAAAAAGAGAAGGACTGTCAAAGCTTTGATTCTTGTCTGCTCCTATCCAACCCCCCAGTTATACGTACAAGTGCAGGACTTTGCCAGCGTATGTCGTCCAGTTGTAGCCACTCCCAAAATGTTATGACACAATACTATTCCACGGCAGAGAGATAATATCTTACGCATCCTGCATCACCAATGTCGCAGAAGATCTACCAATTGTACGATGCAAATATCGGACACTAATACGTTTTATCCTTATCCTTCGTGTTTGAGACGCCATCTATTTGTTAACAGTGACGTGCAATTATCTGCCACTGTTCCATATAACAACGTAACAAAAGCACAACCTGCGTAATGCCTTGCAATACACGTTGTTCCATGTAGCAGTTATAAGCAATAAAAAAATCCAATCCAGGGCAGGCACCAACCGTTTCGCCGCCTACACCTATTACGGTGAGTTCAATGCCTTGGTGTCGCGCGTGGTCTGCGGCAGCGCATCGTACGTAGCATTGTACTTCTTGGCGGCCTCTCCCTCTTTAAACTTGGCGTAACCGTACAGAATACCGCCAACCATGCCGAACGTGACATAGGTGGCGGTGTCAGCCTTAAGCGGCTCGCCTAGCAGCAATACGCCGATAAACGTAGTGGGGATCTTGTTGAGACCGCCCACAGTTGCGTACGTGGTGGCAGATGTGGCGGACACACACCAAAAAGACGCAAGATTGAGTCCGACCCCGACCACGCCACTGAGGAAGAGCAGCACGGTGAAGTTCATGTTGGCGAGCAGCGGGTTGCTCCAGACCGTAAAAGCTTCGCCATTGAGCACCAGCGGCGGCACCAGTAGCGGTAGTGAGATGAGGTTGTTGTAAAACGCCATGCCAAACTTGGAGATCTTCAGTGAGGAACGCGACGTCGCGTGACGCATGTACAGGACATAACCGGCAGTAGCAGCGCAATTAAGAAACATCCAAAAGTAGCCCGAGAGTGAGGAGGGCGTGGCCCTGTCGCCCACGTCACTGTACGAGGACATGACGGCACCCATGAGCATGACAACAAGACTCACGAGAACGAGGCCGCTCACACGCTCACCAAAAAAGCGCCACTCACCAAAGACGATAATGATATTGGTCACGTTCTTGAAAACTGTAACAATGTGGATCGGAAGTCCCGCTGTGGCCTGCATACCCGTATACAGCATGGCTACGAAAAAGAAAGTGACGGGTGCCCATGTACGTGCGACTTTACTGTCATACGAGTCATACGACACGATCTTTCGCATCTTTGCAAGCTCCAACACTAGCACAGCCACAGCTGCTTGTACAGCTACGACAAAGAACTTTTCATCAAAGCCATAGTATTTGGTTCCCAGTAGATAGCGATTGGCGAGCACCATGACGTTCGACATGACACTATAGACAAGACATGACATGATAGAAAGCACCAAAGAGCCTTTAACGGCGTGGCTCTTTGCTGGCGGCATGGCTGATAAAGAGCGACGACGCACAACGAAAGCAAAGTACCGTACTTTATCAAAGTCGGAGCGGACCTTGCAAACGGAATGTTTTTGGTGGCTTACATTATTATCAATGGCTGACCTGCTAAAAGCGTTCTTGTGTAGCCATCCCATATCACGAATTTATTTGTGTGTAGCAAAGCTTACCACGACGCGTGACAGTCGCCGTCGGTGGTAGTATCACAAAGAGCAAGCAAACAAGCGAAGAGGAATCTGAACACTGCTGATCCAGTAAAACAAACTCGGATCTATCAGCAACGCACATTGTTATTCCTGCATTGTGACTGCTCGACACGAATAATCATTTACCTCATCGATGAAGATTCATTTGCAATACGATCACTTCATAAAAGTAGGAGGTGCTTTTGCTTGTGCATCAAGCTAGAGTCACTCTTTGCACAATATAGCAACATACTTCTAAGCTGTCAGTTTTTCGCTTCAACGCGAAAATGGCTTCGTTAGCGCCACTTGTGGTTATTTGATCAATACAACTGCATCTTACGAGATCACACTTCTGATACGCAAACTTTTATTGATCGACTGTGCCATCCTTCACGACGAAGTCTGTCCAGGAACCGAAAGAGAAAAAGGAAAAATGATATACCAAGGACTCGCGTTCAGCAACAACGTGTGATCTGCCTAGAGCTTCATCTATACAGATCTCAACCAAGCATTAGCGACGTCAGCTCAGTACAACGGCGCAGGCCAACTCAATCTGACTCCCCCGATGGAATTGGTGATGAATGTCGATATGCTCTAGAGTGACACATGCATGCCACCGGAGAAGTTGCTCACGGCAATTCTGTGTACGAAACCAATTTTGGACAGACAATTAGTGCCATGAAGCTGAACGCAGCACTTGCAACATGATGATTGGTTATCAAGGGGCCAGACGGCACACATATTTGTCAGACGGTGATACAATTGAAATCTAATAGTAGAGACCGTATCCAGGTGCAACTGTTCATAATTATATCCAATCAAGCGGCATTGCTAATCCATGAGGATAACAGAAATAATGTGGGATTGTGAGATAAAGCCGGGACTCATGTCCCTACGTTGTCGCATCGTCATTGTCACCTATGTCTGTACTTGACATTCGTATGAAAACAACACAAGCCATTTAATCAACCAAGAACGCTCTTATCGTGTCACTCTTCGATTTTCTCTCGTCCTTCACAATGAATGATGGTGTGTGTGTGATTTTCTTATCTCTGATGTCTCTTTTTCTTATTATTAATACTATTATCAATGAATTCTACAGACGAGCGGAAGGCTTTAGCCGAGGCCCGTGGCCGCGTTGCCAGCCTTCGTGCCATGTTTAACAAGGGCGGAGTGCAAAACTCGGACCCTCCAGTCTGGAAACGTCGAATAGCGCCTCCACAACCTATTAAGCTTTTTACAGGGGACAAGAATCAAGACGAGGTTTGTACCGAGTTGGTGACCAATGATACGCAACGTCTCGTGCCGGTAAAGAAGACCAAAAAGTCCTACGCAAAGGTTAAAAGCTCCGAGTCACTCGTGGATGCTGCAATGCAGGAACGCAAACTGCAGGAAGAGCAGGAGCGTCGCACAGCACAGGAATTTCGTGATGCGATGGCTAAAAGATCGTCCTATGATCTTGAAAGTGATCACGCTTACAACCACTTGGCAAAGCAGAAGGAGCACGAACGTTTGGCGGAACAGAAGGCTAAGGAATCACTCGCGCAGTACTCTAGCAACGGCCAGACGTTTGAAGCGGAAAAGCGAGAGCAGCAGCGACGTTTGAAGGAAGTGGAGCGGAAGAAGGAAAAGGGTACCAAGGATTTCCACGCTACGACGACTTATTCCACCGAGTTTGACCACTCGTATAATTATTACCAGAAGCAGCGCAAGACGGCGACGAAAGCGGAGCAGGAAGCGCAAAAGGCGCTTGGAACTTATGCAGGAGGTAAAACATACTTTGAAGAGCAGCTAGATGAGAAGAAGCGTCAGCAGCAACTGGATCGGCAGAAGGAGCAACAAGCCAAGGAGGCTAAGAGCAATTTCTCATCGCCTAACTTTGATCGCGTTTACATCCACGCGAAGGAGATTGCGCAGGTGGAGAAGGAGGCCGAGGAAAAGGCCAAGGCAGCGCTTTTGAAATGCGATCAGCGTAACGTTTCGCACGAATATGACATGAAGAACGGCATGATGGTGCTTAAACGCGCTGAGAGTACTGAAACTCCGAAAAGTAGGTTGATTGATCTTGTTGGTGGCATCAGATTTGTGCGTATTTTAATTATCGAGCGTTTCATATAATTAGCCAAGCGCTACCCGTTTGCACACCCTGCTGCACGAATCAAGAAACCGAGTCCTCAGTCTATGAAAGCACTTGCGAGATTCCAAGCGCAACTCGGTGCGTCAGCACTTTTTCTTTTTCCGACTTTGATGGTACTAAAAATATGGCCGTGAATACTTTATGGCAGCCGAAACACGTACACGAGAGGAGAAGAAAGAAGAACAGAAAGCATTTGATGAAACTTCACGCAAGGTGTCGTGGGACTCCACACGCAAAATGTCTATGGAATCAGTTGAATCCATCGGGTCTGTGCGAAAACAGTCTCTTGATGGTGCGTACAAATTACAGCATGTTGTCATCATTTATTTGGTATAAACTTGCGAATGCCGATGCATGTGTACTGTAGGGATCAACATTGAGCAGGTCAATGCAGTTGTCGATAAAACCAAGCTTGATGTTCGCTCCGCGGCTCAGAAATTTGCAGAGATGGATCGTAAAGCTGGTGCGGACTACTTATGTTTCTTTCTGTCGGAACTTCTCTATCCGTTTACTGATGCCGTTATGTTGGTTGCAGCTGAATCGGCTGAGCAGAATAAGAAGCCTTTGACATTTAATGGTATATCTTACGGACACAGTGGACAAGTTTTTCGTACAAAAGAGCAAGAACGGAAGGAGGCCAAACACAAAAATGAGATGGCTACACGAATTCAGTCACGTTTGCGTGGAGTGATCGCTCGCAACGCATACAGCGATAAACTCAGTGCTGCCGAGAAAATTGCAATTCGAATCCAGACTGAGTTTCGTCGGCACCAAGCCCAGAAGCAAGTTGAAGACCTCCGTCAGCGACTACAGTGCGAACGGTCATGCGCGGTTGCTATTCAAAAGATTGTGCGCGGTCGATTCCAATGGAATCGCTATCAGACCGAAGTTGCAGTCCGAAAAGCTGCTGTCATTTTGCTACAGTCCGTCGTTCGTTCCAGGCAAGCTCAGGCTGTTTACACTAAGCAGATGAAGGCAGTCCATGATATTCAAGAGTTTGCGGCTCGAATGGTGGCATGCCGACACGCCAGGAACAAGGTCGCATGTCTTCGAAAAGAGCGCGATGCAGCCACAGTACTTCAGTCCATGTTTAGAATGCGAGGAGCAATCTTTCAAGCTCAAGCTCGACTTGACGCTGTTATTCAACTTCAGTGTGCTTGGCGCCAGCTTAGGGCGCGAAATGTACTATCACGCATGAAACACGAGGCCAACATTATTAGAGTCGCCAAAGAAGGGATTGCATATTTAATGGCAACAAAGATCCAGAGCCAGTGGCGCGGTATGGCTGCTCGGTCTGAGGCGTCTGCGCTGCGTGCTATGGCTGCTGAAGAGGAAGCCGCGAAGGCTGCTGCAGCTGCAGAGGATGCCGCTAAGAAGGCCGCCGAGGAGGCCGTCGAGGAGGCTGCTCGTCAAGCAGAGGTTGAGAGCAGCATGGCAACAAAGATCCAGAGCCAGTGGCGCGGTATGGCTGCTCGGTCTGAGGCGTCTGCGCTGCGTGCTATGGCTGCTGAAGAGGAAGCCGCGAAGGCTGCTGCAGCTGCAGAGGATGCCGCTAAGAAGGCCGCCGAGGAGGCCGTCGAGGAGGCTGCTCGTCAAGCAGAGGTTGAGAGCAGCATGGCAACAAAGATCCAGAGCCAGTGGCGCGGTATGGCTGCTCGGTCTGAGGCGTCTGCGCTGCGTGCTATGGCTGCTGAAGAGGAAGCCGCGAAGGCTGCTGCAGCTGCAGAGGATGCCGCTAAGAAGGCCGCCGAGGAGGCTGCTCGTCAAGCAGAGGTTGAGAGCAGCATGGCAACAAAGATCCAGAGCCAGTGGCGCGGTATGGCTGCTCGGTCTGAGGCGTCTGCGCTGCGTGCTATGGCTGCTGAAGAGGAAGCCGCGAAGGCTGCTGCAGCTGCAGAGGATGCCGCTAAGAAGGCCGCCGAGGAGGCCGTCGAGGAGGCTGCTCGTCAAGCAGAGGTTGAGAGCAGCATGGCAACAAAGATCCAGAGCCAGTGGCGCGGTATGGCTGCTCGGTCTGAGGCGTCTGCGCTGCGTGCTATGGCTGCTGAAGAGGAAGCCGCGAAGGCTGCTGCAGCTGCAGAGGATGCCGCTAAGAAGGCCGCCGAGGAGGCCGTCGAGGAGGCTGCTCGTCAAGCAGAGGTTGAGAGCAGCATGGCAACAAAGATCCAGAGCCAGTGGCGCGGTATGGCTGCTCGGTCTGAGGCGTCTGCGCTGCGTGCTATGGCTGCTGAAGAGGAAGCCGCGAAGGCTGCTGCAGCTGCAGAGGATGCCGCTAAGAAGGCCGCCGAGGAGGCTGCTCGTCAAGCAGAGGTCGAGAGCAGCATGGCAACAAAGATCCAGAGCCAGTGGCGCGGTATGGCTGCTCGGTCTGAGGCGTCTGCGCTGCGTGCTATGGCTGCTGAAGAGGAAGCCGCGAAGGCTGCTGCAGCTGCAGAGGATGCCGCTAAGAAGGCCGCCGAGGAGGCTGCTCGTCAAGCAGAGGTTGAGAGCAGCATGGCAACAAAGATCCAGAGCCAGTGGCGCGGTATGGCTGCTCGGTCTGAGGCGTCTGCGCTGCGTGCTATGGCTGCTGAAGAGGAAGCCGCGAAGGCTGCTGCAGCTGCAGAGGATGCCGCTAAGAAGGCCGCCGAGGAGGCTGCTCGTCAAGCAGAGGTCGAGAGCAGCATGGCAACAAAGATCCAGAGCCAGTGGCGCGGTATGGCTGCTCGGTCTGAGGCGTCTGCGCTGCGTGCTGAGGCTGCTCGTCAAGCAGAGGTCGAGAGCAGCATGGCAACAAAGATCCAGAGCCAGTGGCGCGGCATGGCTGCTCGGTCTGAGGCGTCTGCGCTGCGTGCTATGGCTGCTGAAGAGGAAGCCGCGAAGGCTGCTGCAGCTGCAGAGGATGCCGCTAAGAAGGCCGCCGAGGAGGCCGTCGAGGAGGCTGCTCGTCAAGCAGAGGTTGAGAGCAGCATGGCAACAAAGATCCAGAGCCAGTGGCGCGGTATGGCTGCTCGGTCTGAGGCGTCTGCGCTGCGTGCTATGGCTGCTGAAGAGGAAGCCGCGAAGGCTGCTGCAGCTGCAGAGGATGCCGCTAAGAAGGCCGCCGAGGAGGCCGTCGAGGAGGCTGCTCGTCAAGCAGAGGTTGAGAGCAGCATGGCAACAAAGATCCAGAGCCAGTGGCGCGGTATGGCTGCTCGGTCTGAGGCGTCTGCGCTGCGTGCTATGGCTGCTGAAGAGGAAGCCGCGAAGGCTGCTGCAGCTGCAGAGGATGCCGCTAAGAAGGCCGCCGAGGAGGCCGTCGAGGAGGCTGCTCGTCAAGCAGAGGTTGAGAGCAGCATGGCAACAAAGATCCAGAGCCAGTGGCGCGGTATGGCTGCTCGGTCTGAGGCGTCTGCGCTGCGTGCTATGGCTGCTGAAGAGGAAGCCGCGAAGGCTGCTGCAGCTGCAGAGGATGCCGCTAAGAAGGCCGCCGAGGAGGCTGCTCGTCAAGCAGAGGTCGAGAGCAGCATGGCAACAAAGATCCAGAGCCAGTGGCGCGGTATGGCTGCTCGGTCTGAGGCGTCTGCGCTGCGTGCTATGGCTGCTGAAGAGGAAGCCGCGAAGGCTGCTGCAGCTGCAGAGGATGCCGCTAAGAAGGCCGCCGAGGAGGCCGTCGAGGAGGCTGCTCGTCAAGCAGAGGTTGAGAGCAGCATGGCAACAAAGATCCAGAGCCAGTGGCGCGGTATGGCTGCTCGGTCTGAGGCGTCTGCGCTGCGTGCTATGGCTGCTGAAGAGGAAGCCGCGAAGGCTGCTGCAGCTGCAGAGGATGCCGCTAAGAAGGCCGCCGAGGAGGCTGCTCGTCAAGCAGAGGTTGAGAGCAGCATGGCAACAAAGATCCAGAGCCAGTGGCGCGGTATGGCTGCTCGGTCTGAGGCGTCTGCGCTGCGTGCTATGGCTGCTGAAGAGGAAGCCGCGAAGGCTGCTGCAGCTGCAGAGGATGCCGCTAAGAAGGCCGCCGAGGAGGCCGTCGAGGAGGCTGCTCGTCAAGCAGAGGTTGAGAGCAGCATGGCAACAAAGATCCAGAGCCAGTGGCGCGGTATGGCTGCTCGGTCTGAGGCGTCTGCGCTGCGTGCTATGGCTGCTGAAGAGGAAGCCGCGAAGGCTGCTGCAGCTGCAGAGGATGCCGCTAAGAAGGCCGCCGAGGAGGCCGTCGAGGAGGCTGCTCGTCAAGCAGAGGTTGAGAGCAGCATGGCAACAAAGATCCAGAGCCAGTGGCGCGGTATGGCTGCTCGGTCTGAGGCGTCTGCGCTGCGTGCTATGGCTGCTGAAGAGGAAGCCGCGAAGGCTGCTGCAGCTGCAGAGGATGCCGCTAAGAAGGCCGCCGAGGAGGCTGCTCGTCAAGCAGAGGTCGAGAGCAGCATGGCAACAAAGATCCAGAGCCAGTGGCGCGGTATGGCTGCTCGGTCTGAGGCGTCTGCGCTGCGTGCTATGGCTGCTGAAGAGGAAGCCGCGAAGGCTGCTGCAGCTGCAGAGGATGCCGCTAAGAAGGCCGCCGAGGAGGCTGCTCGTCAAGCAGAGGTTGAGAGCAGCATGGCAACAAAGATCCAGAGCCAGTGGCGCGGTATGGCTGCTCGGTCTGAGGCGTCTGCGCTGCGTGCTATGGCTGCTGAAGAGGAAGCCGCGAAGGCTGCTGCAGCTGCAGAGGATGCCGCTAAGAAGGCCGCCGAGGAGGCCGTCGAGGAGGCTGCTCGTCAAGCAGAGGTTGAGAGCAGCATGGCAACAAAGATCCAGAGCCAGTGGCGCGGTATGGCTGCTCGGTCTGAGGCGTCTGCGCTGCGTGCTATGGCTGCTGAAGAGGAAGCCGCGAAGGCTGCTGCAGCTGCAGAGGATGCCGCTAAGAAGGCCGCCGAGGAGGCCGTCGAGGAGGCTGCTCGTCAAGCAGAGGTTGAGAGCAGCATGGCAACAAAGATCCAGAGCCAGTGGCGCGGTATGGCTGCTCGGTCTGAGGCGTCTGCACTGCGTACTTTGGCTGCTGAAGGTGCTGCCGCGAAGGCAGCCGTAGCTGAAGAGGAGAAGTGTATAATGGCGCAAAAAATTCAGTGCTGGTGGCGAAGTATAGCTGCAGAGAAGGAGGTTGTAGAACGGCGACGAGCAGATCACCAAGTGAAAAGTGAGGCGAACAACACACGGATAATTCAGGTCCCATGGTGTGTTTATAATGGACGGATTGAATCCGTAACATGGCAATCCGAAAGAAATTGTCGGCCAGAGTATTCTAACCTAGCGACATCTCAAATCCGTCGGCAGCCTACGTTGGTGGAGCTTCAGCTTTTAAGTGAAACAGGACGCTTTTCTTACCTGTCGGACGACAGTGATGGCGACTCCGAGTTTGAAGACGCACCAAGCTTCGTTGGTGAAGTCCCATTTGCTCTAGCCTCGATGCAAACTCAGGAGCTTTTGGATCATGAACGGAGCTCATCACCTCGACTTTCCCGTGATGATTTTGACGCGCGGGTATCTACGAGTTTGGTGAACATGGCGCCTGAGTTTTCAATTCCTGAGTACAGCTCGGCATCCATAGACGACAGAAGTGATGCGAGTAGCGACATTTTCGTTGATGCAATGGAGGAAAACAAGTTCATCGAGCAAAAACTTTACAGTTCAAGTGCCGATGAGGATCGTCATTGGGCGGAGGAAAGCAACAGTTCTGCATTCGACCTTGCTACGTCCACGGACACATCTGTCTGTGAGCCTGGCACTGCTCCACCTTCACCAATAACGGAAGAAAGCCCCGAGGAGACCGGCAGTGAGCGTCCAAGCAGCAGCGTATCTGATTTCGATCGACCATCGTCTGTCCGTTCTGGGCCTTTCATCCAAGATCCGTCATTTGGCTTGGACAAACCTTGTGGAAGTTTGGCATCAAGTTTGCTAAGTGGAATATCTCGACCCCGTGATGAATCATCTACTGACCCGTTCCGCTCCCGTGAAGACTCGTACGCTGACTCAACGCGAGATTCATATGGTGACTCGACACGGTCTCGCAACGATTCCTATGCTGACGTGTCATGTGTCAAATCGCCTACTGACCTGTTGCGCTCTCGTGAAGACTTGTACGCTGACTCAACTCGAGATTCATATGCTGATTCGATACGGTCTCGCAACGATTCCTATGCTGACGTGTCATGTGTCAAATCGCCTACTGACCTGTTGCGCTCTCGTGAAGACTCGTACGCTGACTCAACTCGAGATTCATATGCTGATTCGATACGGTCTCGCAACGATTCCTATGCTGACGTGTCATGTGTCAAATCGCCTACTGACCTGTTGCGCTCTCGTGAAGACTCGTACGCTGACTCAACGCGAGATTCATATGGTGACTCGACACGGTCTCGCAACGATTCCTATGCTGACGTGTCATGTGTCAAATCGCCTACTGACTTGTTGCGCTCTCGTGAAGACTCGTACGCTGACTCAACTCGAGATTCATATGCTGATTCGATGCGGTCTCGCAACGATTCCTATGCTGATATATCATATGACAAATCGCCTACTGACCTGTTGCGCTCTCGTGAAGACTCGTACGCTGATTCAACTCGAGATTCATATGGTGACTCGACACGGTCTCGCAACGATTCCTACGCTGATGTGTCCCGGCCTCGCGACGATTCTTATGCTGATGTGTTCGGGTCTAGTGACAACTCGAACAATAGTGAACTCCGGTCTCGGAACGGTTCCTGTGTCGATGTGCTCCGGTCTAGTGACAACAGCTCGTACGACAGTAAGTCCCGGTCACGTAGAGACTCGTACGATGATGTTCCCTTCAAGTCTGATACAGATGAAGCGAATCTTAGCGATGTGGAATACCGCGAAGGCCCGAAGTACTACGATTCCGAAAGTGATCACGAAAGCTCGTTCATCAGTGATTCTCCGGTGTCGGGTCAAAATACTAACAAAATTGAGAAGAACGAGGCGCATGAAGACGAAGAAGCTATCCACAAGAAAAATGGCAGTCGCTGGCGTGGTGCAAGCGTACTCAGTGCGCTTTCAAGTCGTCACTCGAGCAAACCGACAAGTTCGCCCGCGTCATCTTTTGAAGATGAGGAGAAGGATGAGATGAAAGGACGTATGAGCACTTTACCTTCGGTTGCTAGCTTGAGCTCTGTTGCTAATATGCTCAGCCGAAAGCTTTCTGTTCCGATGAGCAACTCCACTAGCACGAAATCTGTGGACGCTGAGACTGAAGGTTCGACCGTGGATTCACCGCTGGCACAGCAGGTCCCTAAGAGTAAGTCTCGTTTCGGCCGCTTTGCTGCTCCAAGTATGTCCAAGTCGTCCTTCTCGACGCGTTTCGCTTGGAAGAGCTGACCACGTCGCGGTACGAATGAAGTCGAAAATTAGTAGACACACAAGCCGTCTAGTCAGTATGACTAAGAACAACTTGCTTGAGCAAGTATGTACATGTATTCGCATCGAGGATCAATGTATTGTTTGACTGCTACTGTTTGCTCGTCAGAACCTGCATGTAGGGCTGCTGCAATTGGTGTCGATCTTGTTATTCGCAAGCCGAATTATCAGTTTGCTTAAGGCCTGCACTTTTCCGTTGTAAATGTAGTGGTAAGGATACACTGGTTGCTGCACAGTGCTCGGAAAACTGGAAATGGGATCTTGCAAGGTCGTTTTGCCATACTTTAAGAAAGCCAGGGTGTCGGCAGAGGTCTTCTCGATGGACTTGAGTGTTGATCTGGTACATTTGCGCTCAAGAAGCAGTCGTAATTGATAGAACCAAGCTACTTGAGTGACGAACGAAGCTGGTGGGTAAAGACACTTCCGCTGACTTTGCAAACGATCGAATGGAGAACTTGCTCTTGGACTACTCCCTTGGGAAAGCAAGTCAAACCAGAGATTCTGAAGCTGTTTGTCACAGGCGTCCAGTTCCTGCAGGTTAAATAGAACGATGACCCGAAGGAGAGTGAGTTCTGCCTCGACGACGCCGTCGTAACTCTGCTGGCTAGTCTCACCGTTTAGTGTCTGTGTCGAATTTGCAAGTTGATCAAGCTGATTAAGGGCGGCAAGATGCTGTTGATGCTGCCCTCCGTCTAGTGAGCCGGCGGCAGTCATGAGTTTGTAGAGGAATGGCAGTAAACGTACAGAATTTCCCACGGAAGAAGTTGCAGGTGCTCATCACTTCTGTTCAAGTAGTCTGCCAATCGTTTGTGCAATGAAGCAGACTCCAGGTCTTCTTCATTGTCCTTCAGTCTGAGAGCCAAAAAGCGTCGTGCAGACCGCAGAAGAAGTCGCACTGATTTGACTAACTTCGCACCTGTAGCTTCATGAGACTTTAACAGACAACATGCCGCAAGGAAGAGGCTGCTAAGTCCACGCAATCTTGCCGGCGCGCTAGCGGACTTGCAGATGGCCATAAACTGCGGTGCTGAATCTGCAAGCTCGCGAGCTAGAAAGTTTCGATACCCGACGTCAAACCGCACCAGGTGTGCGCGCTCATTGTCATTCGAAACCCGAGCTAGTGCAACTGCGAGACGCTTTAGCCGATCGCCGTCAAAGCTTACTGAAGTTGCTTCGACCCATAGGAATACCAACGTTTTTGGATGCCGCTGAAGTGCTGCCTGCCTGCAAACGCTAATGGCGTTAGCAAGCTGGTCGCAGACTCCCTGGTCTTTGCGCTGTCGCACGAGCCGAATAGCCCCGGAACAGTGCATCAGCGTTAAAGCAGCCCAGTTTGCTTGAAAACAGTGGCTACCTTCAATGATACTACCGCAGTCGATTAAATACTCCAGCCCTCTCTTGATATCACACGCGCCTATCAGTAAAGCACCAACCGAATCTAATGTGGCCTTCATCCCAAGTGCACCGCCAGCATGAAGTACCCCCATACCAAAGCAAATGCACTTCCGAAAGGTTTGCAACTCGCTATAAGGCATCAATAGCCGATCTCTCTTGGTAGACGTTGTACAAAATTTCTCGTGCAGCTTGACGTAAATTGCTGCGCAACGCCTTGCAGTACCAATTGCAGCCAAACGCTGATCGCATCCAAGACGTAACAACGCCGACAAAAAGAGAGCCTCAGCAAGAGCTAATTGTGTCTGCCTTCGACTTGAGTACGAGAGCGAAGACAACTCACATAGACGCTCAAGCCAAGTTACTGCCTGATTCGCCATACGCTGAGCCTGTTTTGCGTACAAAGTGTCATTGGACACCAGAACTCGCACAACTTCAAGCTCAACAGCCAGTAAACACACCGTCGGGTCGCTACCAACCGACAAGGAATGTAAAATCTCATAGGCCTGAGTGAGCTGATGCTCCCAAATCAACGTATGAGCTTCTCGTATCTTGCTTTGCAGCTCAGCATCATTTTGAACCGGAGTAAACCGCATTGGTCCCGACCTCATCCATTGTTTCTGTATCTCGATTTCAAGCTCAGCACGTTTACGATCACGAAGGCGGACACGTCGGTGACTGAACGATATCTTTCGATTGTCGTTTGAACTTAAGAGCGGGTACCAAAGCTCAGCAAATTGGCGAAATGACAAGCCTCGAGCTCGAATGCCATCTACACTAAGGACTAGGTGTCCTGTGTGGATTCTCGCTAGCCCCTTCCATTGGGCTTCGTTCTCCTTGACTACAACTGCCAATATCTCTTTTGTCACTCATTGTACTACATATTCACGACTAAAGAGCTCTCGGGAAAAAGTAAAGGCCGCATTGACACAGTCACAGGGCAGCAATGTCTCGTACTCTCCAAAGCCAATGGCAGCGCTCATTTAAATTGTCAATTGGACGAGGAAATAGTGCTGATAGTGGAATGGCAAGCGACTAATTGAGACCTCGTGACTGCTGTAGCTACTGGTGCCGCTTTGACACGCGAAGATAAAAAATACATGAACCATAAATTACCGAGTCTGTCAGAATTGATTACAAAAACCGACATGTACAGCTTTAACGTGATATATTTATTGTTAAAATGTATCGCGAAAATGAGGTTTCGCGTCCAATCTTGAGATGGACCATTGCCAAAAGGACGCAATCGTTATGACCCTTGCATCGTTGCCCACTTACTGCAGTAAGCGATACAAAGTAGTGCATTTTTGCTGATTCATTTGGAAAGGATCACAAACGGCTGTCTTCTGTTTGTCTGGTTCAGAACAGTGGGGGAGGCACGTTCAGCATCCCGTAAGACTTTTGGACGAAGAAGAGCGCGATCGGCCAGACCATGAACAATCCAATAAGCGAGCCGGCAAGCACATCGGTCGGGTAATGGCGGCCAAGTGCCAGGCGCGAGAAATTGATGATCAGCGCCCAGATGACGGACATTACAACCAGCACAGTTGGAGAGAGACCGAGAAAAAATTTGCGAAGGATCCACGGATGCATCTCTGCAAAGTAAACGTGCATAGCCACGATAGCCCACACCCGCGTGGAGTGTCCTGACGGGAACGAATGTTTGTCTGGGCCTACAAAGCGCATGTCTGCCTCATGAAAGGGTGGTCGTTGGCGGCGGAATATCAGCTTCAGCAGCATAATGACAATGATATCCACTGTCATGACCGTGTAGAGCGTTGACAGTAGTATCTTGGTGGCAGGTTCAAAGGGCCCAATCAGACCAGTGACCCAAAGCAACCCCATAAGTGGAGGGATTGTGAGGATCCAGCTTTCATACATGGAAATAAATAGACAAATGCTGTTAGCGACGGAATCCAACTGACTTATGAGGTAAGAGGTCCTTACAAGAAACCATCGCCAGAATGGGAGAATACCTCCCAACAGAGACGCGGTGTCGGATCACGACCGAAGCGATGGTAGAGCTTGGTTGACCATGTCAAATCGTAGGTATACAAACGATCAACGAGGCTCATGCTTTGCTGCAGCTCAAAATTTGGCGTGAGGTCAGCGTCGTGGATTGAGCCGTAGCTGCTCATCATATCAAGGGAAGGGTGTCTAGCATGTGATTGGTTAAAAATACCAGCAGCGCCATGCAATAGGCCATCTTCTGACAAATGATGGTGCTCTATCTGGTCCTGTCAATTGTTTGCTTCTAGCATATAACAACTGTTTGGCTATTGACTTCGAATCTGTCGAGTCGCTCCATTTCTCTTCTATCGATCAGACAACCAAAACAATGACAAATGCAGCTTGTCCGATGATCTTACTCTCACTGTCTTGTACACGCCACGCAATTAGTCTTGTCTTTTAATGGGCAAACTTCTGTCATCACGGTCGGGTAGCACCTTGAAATTATAATAGGCAGCAGCGCCGACAAATCCATGCCAGCATCCGTGAAAAAATCGGAACGGGTCAGTGTCATCATCTAAGCCGCGCACAAAGCACCCAAGGCCACATAACAACAGCAGCAATCCTCGTCGAAAATGCTGCAAGTTGTATTTCGGCACCCGCCTTTGGTATGTAAAGCTAATCAAGAGCATTGCAAAGCTGCTGACAACGGGAATCACGGAATTCCGATCGTCCCATGGGTTCTTTTCCTGAAATATTAGCACAATAGCCAGGAAAAAGTACTGCACATATCTCTCGAACACTGGATGACGCAGGTCCATGAGATGAATAATCCACATGACAACGCTCATGATAGACCCCACATTATCAAGCCGATGCCATTGTCCTTCAGTTAGCCACAGCGGGCTATCGATGCTGTCACATACATGATACATGAAGCTAGTTACCATTGTGAACATGCCGATAAATGCCTGGATATGATATTGTACGCATTAGAATCTGGGCGAAACACTGAGCGAATTGGCTTTTGTTTCGATTTTACAACGAACCTCGAAGGCAAATTGTCGATGGTAAAGGCTGTATATGGCGGGAAACATGCACATGTTGGTAGCCCCTGTCACGACCAGCATCATCGTCATTTCAAAAGAGGTTTTCATACTGCTTGAAAAAATACAAATATCTGGACAACGAATTGCCTAAGAAAAGACGTAATCAAAGTGATCATATTTCGAGGGAAGCTCTTGATATTGAATATTAAGTTTGATTGTTGTAAGTATGGGTATCTTAATTGTACAAGCTGATGGAGGCTCTTTGATCATTAGCAGCAGTTGCCGAAAGGCTAATGCAACGTAATTTCTTTTAATTTCTCGGGATTCCCCCATGTTGGGGGTACTCCGATAAGTTGACTAGCAACCAGTCATTTCGACTAATTGGAACAGAGAGCGTCAGGAGACAGAGTAGCTAGGATATATAGACAGACAGAAGGCTACGACATGCGAATAATGAATCTGACTGTCTACTTTAGTGCGACAGGCATATCTATCTGCCTGCAAGAAGCACATTAGATGTGGCACCTACATTGCGGAGCCGACTGTCGCAGCACAGGTGAATCAGAAATGTTTATTCTTGAAGCAACCTTCACGCGACACACAATTGGAGTCAGCATATATCGCTGACATTTTTTTGTTCACAACGCAACAAAAACCCCATCGAAATCTTCGATACTTAACTATTGGACGCAAAATGCGACGCTGTCTAAGCTGCTTCTGCCGACCAGGAGCACAAGCACAAGGTGAGTATACTAGTGAGGATAACGCATTGGTCGTCTCGGGAATTCTCGCGCTTGGACATTACGATAAAAAAGCGCCTATACTGGAGGATACGTACGACATTCTGTACCAGATCGGCGAGGGCAAGACGGGTCAAGTGTTTGCGGCCAAGAAGAAGCGGCCTCACTATCGCAATCGTGTCACAACATGGGCGGAGGAGCAGCAACGCAAGCGTGAGCGTGATGAGGAGATGGCTGTTAAAATAGTTCGGCAGGAGTATTTATCCACGAGCAACCGGATCGAAGCGCTGCAGTCAGAATTGGCCATCTTAGCACAAGTAAAACACCCAGGAATTCTTCGTCTTCGGCAAGTGTTTCAGGACGACGACAAGATTGCAATCGTGACGGATAAGGCTACGGGAGGTGAAATCTTAGATGCAATGTGCCGACCAGAAGCTCCACGAGTGTCGGAGAGTGACGTGGCTGAGGTGATCCGTCAATTGCTAAGTGTGTTGGCATACTTGCATCTTAATGGGATCACGCATCGTGACGTGAAGGTTGAGAATATTTTGTGCAAGTCCGAGAAAGTCCAGGATGGCGTCCTGCTGATCGACTTTGGGTTGGCTCACATGGGCACTATCGGCGGCTGTGAAATGTCAGGTATGAATGGAACGCCGCACTATATGGCGCCCGAGATGTATCACAAGCATGCCAATTACGGCTGCGCAATTGATCTTTGGTCTCTTGGTGTCGTCACGTATGTCCTGTTGTTCGGGCAGTTTCCATTCGATGCACGTTTTCTCTCACAGGTAGAAGACAAGATCATCAAAGGTGAGTTTGAGTATCCTGCCGAGCTCGAGTCGCAGGTATCTCAACAAGCAAAGAAGTTCATAGAGTATTTGCTAGTGCTAAATCCACGCGAGCGCCCACCTGCTGCAATGGCACTGCAGCACCCGTGGTTACAGACGGATGCCTCATCAACTGCTTCCTTCACACATGAGCACATGGCCGCACTCGCAAAGTTCTCCGAGAGCAAGAAAACATTTGTACCGCCGACCTTAAACAAATACATGCTACCTGAGCCTGTTCCGGTGCAGGATGTCATTATATATGAAGGATGAGAAATGCATCAACAATAGACAAAATTGGTAACAAGTCGCTAGCTCAGTTTTTTGTGATTTTCTGTTTGCTACTGATCTCCTAGGGCTGGCTACATGTAGTCGTATGATCAAAAGATATGGATGATAGTGTATAGCACAAGCCCCGTAGCTGCCATCAGAACGGGAGCGTCCATCGTATGCGGCGCTGTTGCCTCAGCGTAGGCCACTACAAGGGGCAGAATAATCATCGTGAGCCATAGTTGCATTGGTGTCTCAAAGTCGAAGTACTGTAGTGCCGGAAAGATCATTCCCGACAAAAAGACGCACGCAGAGCCCTCAAAGCTTCGTGTGTATTTGCGCTTGGAGCAGCACGTGCTCGTTGAGTACTTGTGCTTGCCGAATGCAATACCAATTGGCTCTGCCAATCCGTCACCAATGCTTGTCACGAACACCAGAATGAAGACAAGATCGGATTGCGTCGTGCGAGCGAAAAGCCAGCGAAAGAAGAGTAGCACAAAGAGACCAGGGAAGACGTTACCCGCTACAATCCACTTGAGTGTATGCGGTCGGTCTTCTGGTCGATCCAGGGAATTAAATTGCAGCATGAACAACGTCGAGCGTTCACGAATAGGTTTAATAAGCAGCAAGAAACAAAAGAGGGTCACAAAATCTCCCCATGCCAATGCAAGGAATCCATTACAAAGGGGACACGACTCTTCATCTGGTTTAACCAGTAACGGGACAAGATAGGCCGCCAGCAATTGAAACTTTCTCGTATAATTCACTTTGAAGATGGAACTGCGTTCGGTGATGACGTACCCAGCATCATCCACGATACAGCAAAAACGGCAAATGATACCTCCAAGAGTCGATACTCCCATCATAAGAAGTACTTTGGGCAATAAAAAGAGCCAGAAGCTCGTATGGAACCAGAGATCCGGTTGCAACAATGCCGTGAGACCTGTGAGGGTCACACCAAAGAGTAGCATGCCCACAAGGAAGACAAAGTCAAAAGTCCGAGTCCAGCGCGTATCGTACCGTCCTGCTACTTGTCCAGCATAAATGAGATCGGTTGAATCATCGTCGTGATCATAACTATCATCATCGAGTCCTACGCTGCCATAGGTAGGGACTTGCTTAGGCAAGCGGAATTTCGGACCTGATTTGGGCCGCCATAGTACACGCAATACAAAAAGAAGGACCACCAACGAGCTCAGTGGCAATCCAAATAGCAACAAGTAGTCGGTTCTCTCGAGATGATTGGACCACTTTTCAGCACTTGGCCTTTCAATCGAGTTCACGTCTGGGCCATCTTTGGGAGCGGCTACGGTGGCCATTTTTACTATCAAAAGTTTTAGCTTGAGCGACAGTGAGTGAGTGTTTCAATGGACGATCTTTTTTGGCTCGATTTGGTGACAGTGTGACCCACACTCCTCCAGCATGAATCAGACGGTATACTCAAACAAAGTTTAAATGGCTTGAAGCCATGACTGCATGGCACACGTCAAGCGTTGCACTGCAAAACCGTTAAAACTTACGGTAAAAAAGAATTTTCAAAGAAAATTACCAAGAGCCACTGTTTCTTAACATTATGATGCACTCGTGACTTCATACTTTTCTTTTAGAGCCTTGACGTCATCTTCCGATAATCCCGTTGTGCTCTTAGTGGCAATGACAAACAAATGCAGCTTGACATTTTGCAGCAACTTATGGTCCAAATTGATAGCCGATGACGTCTCCTTCGCCACAAAAATCACATGCTGTACTGTAAAATCAGTGTACGGATAGAAGGATAGATCTTCCGCAAGAATAGACGACAACTTTCCACTCTTGTAGCCTGTAAGAACAGTCTTGTTGACGTCCTTGAAGCGGTCCAGCGGCGTCTTTACCAGTCCCGTGTTCTTGTAGACCATGTC
Organism: Peronospora destructor; assembly: GCA_011800735.1. Lineage (NCBI taxonomy): Eukaryota > Oomycota > Peronosporomycetes > Peronosporales > Peronosporaceae > Peronospora > Peronospora destructor. Next base: position 1,144,197 of record WBRY01000004.1, on the reverse strand, counting down.
TGGTTTCTTAGCAGAGCCGACACCACATCTGCTCTTGAGTTTCACCATTTCAGGTCGAATGCGCATTTTCTTCTTCATCAGCTTAAAAACTGACCGACAGTCGACGAGAAGCAGTACTTTGGTCTTCTGTCGACCGTCTTTACGGCGGATCTCTGCATGCATCGCTGCAGCTTTCTCCACCACGTCATCTAGGGACTTGCACAATTGCAGTGGTGTCTTCCGCACCACGAGTGCATTGTTTCCTCCATCAACATCCACGTTGTTCCATTCTTCTTTTTCATCACTGATGGCCGAGTCACGCTGGAAAACCTTCATATTGTCGTCTTCACCTTGTCCTCGGTCAAGAGCGAGTTTACGCCGTTTCTTATCGGTTTTCTTCTGCCGTGTGGTCTTGGAGATGCTAGACACCACATCATTTATTGACAGCTTCTTCCAACGTGGATCACGTGTGCTCGGCGGCTGAAACATCCGACCTGAATCGTCTTCGAATGTCATGCCATCGTCCATGCGGCGTTTCCGCGTTTTCTTGCGCGTGGCCAATGTCTTTAACTTTTTCTGTTTGTAGCTGCTCGACATGTTGCTGACATCTAGGGCAGATACGTTAAACGAGAGACAAAACGCGCTACTAGTCAGCAATTCCTACAGTCTGAAGTCAGCTGTCGCTCTACCACCCGTTTACAATCAAAAGGCTACATTTGGTTTCGCACCATATGACATCATAAAGCTCAAATACACCAATCACCTGTAATCATAGTGTAGCTATTGTCGTGTCCTACCCACAATGGCTACACAGTGCCATTTTCAAATAGTATCTGCATAGCGCCATGAGCAGCGCAATGAAAATGGACTTTATTTGCAAGGAATCGCAGCCATTGGAGACGGATGAGGTGGGTATAAGTGATAATGAAAACTCTGAAGAAGAGCAGCTCGAGTATGCAGCCTGGCAAGACGTGGATTTGAATCCGGCTGTGGAACTCGTGGCGAAGCTCGTGCGTGAATCTTTGGACGCTGGGAAGACGTACAATAAGAGCATTACAGCCAAGACATCGCAGCTGCTCATTGGCTGTGATGGCCTCTTGTTGGAGGTCAAGAGCTTGGCTGAAGCTCGTGCCGCGTCTCGTCTACGCTCGAGCCAGCGTCGCGGACAGAGCGGCGACTGTGCGTGCGGCCAAGCGATGGCTATGCTGCCGTTACGTAATCCACACGAATGTCTCACTGTTACTGCAACAAATGATGACGTATCGAGTAAGAAGAAACAGATGGTGGATGAAACTACCGAAGATCATACGGACAGTGTACTGGCCACGATGGAAGCGACGATGATCAGATTAAAGAAGATGGCAGAGCTTATTCAGGCTACAAGTATGCAAGGAGAAGCCAATTTAGTGTCCAAAGTGTCGCTGCAAAGCGGCACGTTCCAAGCGCTGGAAGCGGCAGTGCAGGCCAGTGCTGCTGCCGCTACAGCTACGGCTATTGCACAGGAGCGAGGTCGCTCATCTTCGGCTTTTGGCAGATTGTGTATGCCAATACAGGTTCAGAAACTGCAGGAATGGTACTACTCGTATCCACGTCCGTTGATAGATGAACTGACGCTCATGCGCACGATTCTGAACTATCGACCGTATGCCAATCCGTTCCAGGTGGGCGGACTGACGCTGGCACATGTGCGCGACTGGTTCAAACGACGTCGCTTCCGGGAGCGGATGCGGTATGTGAAGCTAGCGGTGGAAGCAGGTCATGATGCCCAAGCTGCAGAGGAGGAGATCGACTTGCGCCTGGAACAGAGGATTGCTCATTTGCGCGCCTCCGTCGACCCGAATGAACTGGTCAAGGAAGTCGACCGCGTACGGGCCCAAAGTTATCTGTATGATGCAGCTGTGAACGTTTTTACGAAGCCAAATAATGTCCGATCTTACATCGCAGCGTCGCATTCGGTGCCGACCACTACAGAACAATACGGAAGCAATGTCAATGGTCGTGGCAAGCGACGGCGTACGCAGAACGCGGACTTGGATGATATTCAAATGGTTAAGCATGCCACCGTCTTGGAAGTGATGGCACTGCAAAATCGATTGCGCAGCTTAATGGAACAGCCCAAGACGACAGTGATCACCAACGGCTTACAGCAAGTGGTCGATTTGTTGCGTGCTATGAAGGTTGATCCCGATGTGCGTATTCAGTCGGGTCTCGTGGCAGATTTGAAGCAAATTTTGAAAGAGTATACTAAGCCAACACTGCTTCGCAAGGCTACGATTGCTCTATTGGAGAGTCTCGGTATGAATCGCCGCGCTGTCGCGGAACGTGACGCCGATGACGATGCTCCGTTGTCTGCACCAGCAAGTCCGGCGCTGAGTACAGCGTCAAGTGCGAGAGAACGAACGAAACTGAAATTTGAACACTCGCCGGTGGAAGGTTTGGAAAGTAGCAGTGCAGTGTTCGATGACGATTCTTCTCTTTTGCTCTCGGAAGAGCCGTTGAAAAAGAAAGCGAAGCTTCCTGCTGAGCCTCGCGCGAACGAGAAAAAGGGTCGCGTTTTGCGTCCCATGAAATTTTCGATGGATCAGCTGACAGCGCTCGAAGCATGGTTCCAACAGAAGTACAAACCTTCGCAAGAAGAAATGGAGGACTACCTGGTACAGTTGAATACCCCGCCGTTACGAGACGTGAAGAAACAAAGGGTAGATGTGAACATGACACAGCTGCGGCGGTGGTTCAACAAACGTCGGTGTCTGCGTCGCCCTCCATTTGCGCTGATGACACAGCAAGAGGCTGCTAAGGAAGGGTCAAAAAACCCTGCGGTCCTTAAAGCGGTGTCAAGTCCAAGCAATGCCGTAGAGCCCGTGGAAAGTATGAATGTCGATGAAGATATTGTAAATGCGAGTCCAGAGATCGAACACCGGTCGTATGATGATACCAACGATGATTCTAGTGACGACAACAACGAGGACGACGATGACGACGATGATGATGGCGACGACGACGATGATGATGACGATGATGGTAGTAGCGACGATGGCGAGCATCTTATTGATCAGGCATTGGCCTAGTTGGCTTGTAGCTGACTATGAAGATGACGATCACCATTTCCAAGTCCGTTGTTCAGTTAAATGGAAAGCTGGACCAAGGCATCCAAAGCACTTGCCGTCACATGATTGAATGAAAGCTAGCCTTGGTCCATCTGCATCTGAAGCGAGATGTGCTGCTATAAAAATCCTCCTGCTTCATACCTTTGATATGTAACTATACTTATTGTAACGGAGATAACTTGCATTTCCAAATGTATAGATGACACGAGATATGTACTTTAGCTAGACCATGTCACACTATCCTTGATGAATTCCAAATTAGATGAAGTGGATATGTATTTGATACGATGATAACTAATGATACGGTACCTTGTTGAGAAAATAGTGAAACGCACAGTCATATTGTTGCACTGCAAGGTATGGGTCCTACATGCAACAATTGTTGAGGAGGTAGTTTCTTTGGTCAGAACGAAAACGTGGATGAGTGTACATGGTAGAGTAATACGCGCGAGTAGTTTATGGCAAGCAAAACTACAAATTGAAACCTTTACCATCTCTTCACTAGTTGTTTATGCTTGTGATTAAGGTATAGCTGACTCAACACCTGCATAGCCTTTGCTAGTGAGCCACCCATGAAAAAAAGACTCAGTGCACTCGCGTAGTTACTATCAACGACTTCCCTGCTGCAGCTCTTCTTCTTGTCGGACTTCGTAGTAGCTTATTATATCTGTTTGCATCTGAATACTGCTGCTGCTATGGTCGTGATCGATGAGAGTTGATTTACGATCCAGCGGCAATGTAAGGTTATCACCATGTGACTCAGCTCCATTGCTTTGAAGTAACACAGAAACATGACTTTTTCGAGCGCACCCTTCAAGTACTAGTCAGGAATTCTTGTTGCCTCCTTTCATGAAATAGTAAGCTAGACGGCAGAAGTTTATAGCAGCAAAGTTCTCGACGAAGACTTCGTCGAGTCCGGCCAAAGGCTTGCCAACCGCCGCGACAAACGAGACGACCGACTTCTCTTATTGTTGGTTTTGCAGCCAACACATACCCCTACCTTTGTCGTGTTGGCGCCGAATATTTCAACTTTCTCCATGTGATGACAGGCATGACAAATCACATCGCCACACGACACGCAATTGTATCGGCGAGTGTCCAGCAACTTGACCGCGCCAAAGTGTTTACTGCAGCACTGGCAGAATTCCGCCGCCTGTTTATCAGCCCACTCGGACTGAGGGACAAAGGTCGAGGGGTCAAGCTGTCTTTGATCGAGGTGGGCAATAATTCGACTGAGAACTTCACCAAACCGGGGCATGTAGTAACGGGTTGTCAGTCGTGGTGCTAATCCGCCTGCCTCAATGCCCACAACGTATACCACTTTAGTCTGGGCATTAGGTAGCCCTGAATTTTGCATAAAGTATCCTGAACGGAACATGCGAGTTCGAACGAAACCCGGCAGTACACTCAACTGGAACACATCGGGTAGATTGAGCGAGTCCCAAACGCAATAGCCAACCGTTGATCCGTCCGGACATTGGATGACATCTGTCGATACGACGACGCACATATCGCGATTGCTTCGCTGCAGCGTTCGTGCTTTGAAGGCAGTATAACGAACGTAGCACGACCGCATCGGACGCTCTTCCGATGGGTGTTCCAGTACGTTTAGAATCTGGGCGTCGACGATGTTGTCGTACATGATGCGACATCGCTGCAGCAGCATGTCCGTGTCGGACACTACAAACAGGTTCATGACGTCTTCGATAGAGGCGTCCGTGGTATTTACGCAACAAAACCGTGTTTGGTGCTTGGTCACGCTTTCCTGGTCCTCATAGTAGACAATTCCATCTTTCCGCACCTTGCCACGCCAGTGAATGTCGTTGGTATCTTCGTGCATCATAGTGTCCAGCACATCCTCAACGACAGCAGATATCTGCCTCATTAATACATTTTTTACTTGATCCGACAACTCCAGGTACGCTGGCATTCCAGATGATTGAGCATTGTAGCTCGACACCAAAGGCGGCGCAGCTAATGGCTGTTGTGAGGCCGATGCTGAGACTTTGAAAGGTGGCATGCTAATCGCAATGTCGATCAATCGGTCGATAAGAGGCTTGTGTGTTTGCAGCAAATCTTGCACAATGAGGAGACTTTCTCCTTGTACAAGTTCTGAAGTTGTGTAAGTGAGATATTGGGTTACTACGGCGTGTTGTTGAAACGCAAGTCTGCTGCAATTGACAAGCCAGATCACGGATAGGCAAACATAGAGTCAAGCACATGGTTACGCATCTATCATCAGAATCTAAGGCATCGACGATCTCATCATCTACAGCACCGATACAGTCAACACGTGTAGTCTGGTCTCCCTTATAATCACAGCTTGCAATTGTCACCTTAGATGGTCAAGGCATTAAGGCACACTGCCACGCTCAGTTTAAAGATACGATGAAACTATTCGTGTTGGATCCGTTCGAGGTAGTGCATTCGAAACGAAGAGAGGACACGAGCCACGAGCTTCCATAGATTGTACGAAGCAAATAGTTGCATTTTGCAAGCGTGTCTGCGTATCTGCGATACGAAAGCAAACTTTTGACTGCATCGTAGCATTCCATATCTGCTCAACATGACAGACTTGTCACCTGCATCTTTGATGTCGGTTGCCCTTGGCAAGCGAGTAAGAAACATTCAAACTTTATCGTTCTCGGTGTAGTTTGATGGGCGGAGCTCTAGTACCTTAGCTTCGACAGCACCACTAAATGAATGAATGTGTCTAAGCTCACCTTGCCCCAGATAGCGGTGTGAATGATGAATGGGTAGTTGGAAGCACGTTTTAAGAAATCCGATGTCTTCGTACGATAAACTATAGTTGCAGCTCCGACGACTTGCTTAGTCTTGGAATCAACATTTGAAATTAACACCAATTTTCGGATTGAAGCGAGCCATGATCTGGAGATGAGCGACACGTTTTTGAGGCTGTCAAAGGAAAAGAATGCGTAAGACTGACTATCGTACAAGGCTAAGCCCGAAATTCTTGGAGAATTGACAGCAGTGTTGGTACCCGGATCCAACCTTCTTGATGTTTATGTGTGACAACAAGCTTGTGTATCATGCAGTGTTTGTACTGTGCCAAGAGACTTTGAAAGCAGGAAAACCGTACGCTAACGTCAATCCTTTAGAGACTCGCGCGACCCCTGCAATGTTCAGCTCTCCCGAATGACTGCCGATTGTGAACGTGCTGGAGTAGGCGCTCCCACTGGCGTCAAATCTGCATTGATGACTAGAGACGTGTTTGTGATATTCTTGACAACAAGCGCCTCATGCAGCAAGTAGTTCTGGTACGGATCCGTCGAAGCCGCGAAAGCAGTTCCATCGGGACAATTTTCTGCAACCAGACGATGGACCACACTAACTCGGTGCCATTCCAACATTCCTGCTCGGCATCTGTGCTAGCTACCCAACGGCCTTCCACATTCATGAGCACATAAGCTTCGGCCTCTGTAGTGCTGGGCTCGTTGACTGCCCAAGACCACACGTAAACGACCATCTTGGCCCCATCTACATTGTCCATGGCAATGATATTTACATTCCATCGCAAATACTTGGGAAGACTTTGGGCATCCAGAATGACTGGAAATTCTCGCGTCAGCTCTGCCATCGCAGACAGTGAGATGTAACGAGTGAAGAAGTAAGAATCCAGTTCGTGTTGCTGTGGATCGTCAACCCGTTAATCTGCCGCTTGGTATTGGGCAGACTATCAATAGTTGATAAACCCACACTCCCACTTATTCTCCGCCAGCTGATCGAGATACGTCAGGGAGACGAGCAAGTCGCCGAACGTAATGCTGTTCAAAAGGTTTTGCAAGTCTTCGTTCTTGACCAAATCGTGGATGTCCAAGATGCCGCAACTGCTAAAAAATGTGCCGATGCGACACTGTCCAAGTCATCTTTTTATCGAGAAATAATCAACGACTTCGAGTACCATAAGAGCTTTTCAAATCTCTTTCCGCGTACGACCTTCGGATGCGAGTTCACCACGTGGCTCACTTCTGCAGAAGCCCTCGTACTTGGTCAGCTCCTCGAGTCGATCTTTGGCTAGATTGGTTGTCTCTTCGTTTGATTGACTCGAAGGGGGCTCATTAAGTACAAGGATCACTGCTAAGAATCATCTGCTGAAGTGGAGAACGTAGTGAGCTCTTGCCCCTTTGATCTTGTTGCGTGTTAGGACGACGGAATATAAAATAGATAGAGAACATGCTGAAAGTGCTCGAATTGTTTGACAAGCAAAGCACCGGTCGTCTATGTTGTCTAGAAAGTGTCGGGCTACAAAGAAGTCGATGTCAATGTCATTTCAAAGGCTTTGTCAAGTACGAACCTGCGACGCATATTGCATGAATGGCGACAGTATCCACGATCGGTCGTACGAGAGGCAACTACAAACTTGCCTTGAATATGCTTCATTATCCGACAAGTTGTCGTAGACCACATTTTAATCGACACTACCGGCACGAACGCTAAGATGGTTGTTACAGCAGTCTATCGATTGAGTGGTGGCACGTTTATAACATCGATATCTCGGCCACGTTTGATAACCATCGTGTACTTTCTCTCCAATTGAGCTTGCCAACACTCTTCTTTGCCATATTCTTCAATTGTAGTCTCGAAATTCCTATTGCACTCTTGAGTGTGCCACAACCGGTTGTCGAAAGATAGGCCACAAAGAACAGTACTGTCATGTGCAGTCAAGAACGTATCGAAGACCAAGGCGAAAAGTGCAAAGGCTGGTGACGACTGGCAATATCCGACAAGACGTTGCTGGCTACAGTAACAGAGTGGCGGCTCGTATGTTACTATTGGCGCGATCTACTGGGTAAACTTTGAACGCAGTACCAGCAACGCCTCATGAAACTCAATTTCGCACAAAAATCGGCAAAGCAGCACGACAGTGATTCTTAAAACCTTTGCAGGATAAAGAGCGACCGAGCTACGGTTTGCATTGTTTGGACACACTCGAAGACAGATTGGTGCAGAGGTGACGCATGTGGTGGATTGGCAAGCTTTCTTGCGGTGTCCAAGATGGTATATCTCACTCGACAAGACCATGGGTAAAATGCTTGATGCATCGTTGCAATATTGCTCGACGATGAAAGTGGTGATTTTGCCGCTAGTTATGAAATGAAGTAGTTTGCGCAGAATGAAACAATATTGATGACGGTGCTCTAGTCAAATATCTTGCTGTAGCATGGCTAGTTAGTGGCCATTGCAAAGGAGGCTGGCTATTCCACCATTTTCATCGCTGTCAAATCAGTTTTCGACTTCGGGACTTAATTCTGCCCGAATGTGGCAATCTTGGACGGCTCGAATCTCATGATCAATGGGATGCTGTGCTTTTATGATATAGAGTTGCAAAGGTCTGGCAGAATTACAATAGTGCTGCGAGACTTCAATTGGACTATTGTGGTATTTACTGATGCCTTTGTGGGTAATGATCAAGTACACAAGAGACGGCATCATGAGTTGTCGAAGTTGATGTAGCCATATTGACACTTGAAAGTGTTTGGCATCCGAGATATTCCTATTAACAGTCCAAACAATTGGCTTATTCTCTAAATGAATTCGCTCCCGTTAGCTCTTCAGCGTGAAATTTGTTCCTTTGCGGCGGCGCCAGAGCTCATACCTCATGATATTGACTCAATGAATGATGTTCATGCCGTTGTAAACTTTGCAACCCGATTCACCGAACCTTCTACTTACAAGTTGCAACGTCTGGCGCATGTTTGTCACGCGTGGCGTGATATTATCGCGGAATGTTGCATGGAATATGAATCTTTGTGTGTTCTAACGCTAACTTTCCCAATAGGCCACGAACGAGAAGAAAAGCAGATACTAAAACAATTATCACGTGGTCAAAAAGGTGATAAAATACTGGACTTGAGGATTGTCATAAGTGCAGAAAATCAAGTTGTTTCGAGGAAACAACTTGATTTTGGAAATCGAGATGTCCAAAATCAGACCCCGTCTGAGTCCCCAAAATGGGTCGAGTGGAGAAAACTACTTCAATTATGTCCTAATCTACGTCGGTTGGACTTAACGGGGGTACCACTCCATCATTTGACAATGGCGGATCTATTGGATGCAGCATCGACACATTGTAAACACTTGGAAGCACTGATTTTACCTGTAAAAGATCAACGATATGCAGATGCAGTAGCAGACAATATGGATTTGGTGTTTTGCAAATTGTACTCGGCGTTGGAAAAGTGGAAAGAAAGTTCAGGAGGAAAAGGACTGAGACAGCTGACAGTGCCTTCACGAAGTGAATTTGACCGAGAAGAAACCTCCAATGAATTTTTGTCAATGGTGCTGACGTTATGTCCACAAGTGGAGTATTTGGATGGATGGAAACGGTCTTATTATGAAGAAACGAGATTGGTGGCATCTGATGAAAGTTTGTGTGTGTCACGAGATGTCTGGAAAACTTTCTGCAAGTCATGTGTTGCATTGCGAGAGTTTAGCTGGGTTGTGGTACCGTTCTCGGATGAGTTCTTTCTGCCGTTTGGACTAACGACGAAGCCAAATCTCACACGCTTACAGCTAACATACAATACACGAGCGCCGTTCCGTATTCGCCGAAACGAATACTCGACGGGTGGCTTGAACGTTCTTTTGTCGGGGTGCCCGGCATTGAAACATTTAGACATTGTTCTTCATCGACTGCAACCGTGTGATGCACTAATCTACCCGCAAATTGACGAGATGATTGACCCAGACGTGTTCAACGATGATTTCTTCTTGGCGTTGACGGATAGTTGTCCACGTCTTCGTTTATTACGCATTCGAGAGCTGGGGTCCTTGTCAAACAGTCGCAAAAGCTGTACTGGGGCAGTCAACACTACTACAGACCGAGGCCTGGCAGCATTATGGCGTGCTCCAAATCTCAAGTATATCGATATCCATAACGTCAAATGCTCTGCTAATGCCATTTTAAATCTTCTAAACGCTTATTGGAGTTCTTACCAAGGCATCGCAACCCGCCGTATACGATTTCGAGAGCTTGGTGCGTGTTTTGGAGAGGTGGTACAGCGCGTGCTCGATGATCTTGTAAGGGTTCCAACTCAACCAATAGGCAGTAGACTAACTAAAGCGCAACTTGTGATCTCACTTTCCAGTCGGCGAGGTGCTGTATTTGAGCGATCTTGGCTCGTCAAGATGCAACAGGCTTTCCAGACTCGGTTCGCGAAAGGAGAGCTTTGCTTTGCAGTCTTTAGCCTGAAGAAGGACAAAGACATTGTTTCTCGCTCCGGCAGCAGCCGAAGTGTTGAGCAACAAGTCATTGCAAAGATGCTAGCTCGAGCTTGGATCAAAGGCGACGTGCTGCGCGTGGGATGTTTTGTTCTCTATACAGACAAAGCTGTGCTAGACAAGCGTTTGCACAAAATATTGCGCCAAACAGGCCGTAGAAGCTCATGGGTAATAACCGAATGAAAAAGGAGTGTTATTGCGTTGTGCCATTGTATCGTTAATAGAAGTCGTGCTTGTTTAGTCGCTCCTTTCGTTTCTGCCGACGTTTCAAACGTGCACTCACTTTCTTATGCACGTCAACGACCTGATGGTCTTTGTGTGCACCCATTTTGGTCGCAACCTCTACAATGCCTCCATGTTTTTTACGAATTGCCATGACTAACGCTCCATACCCCAACTTTTTGAGAAGTTTCGTGTCTGGAATTTTTCCTTTCAGTCCATTTTCTCTCAAAATGTTGCGAAGTTCCTGCATGAATTCTACGTTAGAATCGCGAATGAATATCGGAGACCATTGTTTTTTTACCTTGACAACGTTATTGAAATCACTCCAATCTTCAGCGTCACTTTTGCAAGATACATTGCGAACAATGGAAAAGAGGCCTACATTGAGTTTTACATTTTCAGACACAGGTCGAAACTGATGTAGATATCGGGCCAGCATCTGATGACCACAATTTGGATTTAGACTTATTAGAGACTTTACACGAAAGTTACACAAATATATGGCAGCATTTAACCTGCGACGTGTGAGCACGTAGCCATGTGGATAAGAAAATAACGAGATCATAGTAGAAAGTCATTGCAATGGATTCAGTAGTTTCACATGTAGAAGGATCGATACAGATTCTGAGGGATATTCTTGTATTCTTCTTTCCAGGTTAAACAAAGACTCGAAATTGCTGCCCCATGAAGCCTGTGCGAGAGGGAATTTGGAGATCTCCGGTCCTTGTTTTCGAAGATAAGGTGGACCTAGTTCGTTGAAGGATGAGCTAAGAAAAGTTGCAAGAAATACTGGCGACTGCTTTCAATGGTTAACTATTAGTTGTTGCATCCAGCTTAGTCAACTGCACGTCTTGCACATGATAATCCTCTAATTTGGCTCTTTTTCAGTCCAAGTTTGGCATTCTCTTTGTGCTATCTTGCCTCGATCTTGACAGCTTGGTATATCGTTGGTCGCCCTTTTACACAATACAGATTTCTCTCCTGCATACAACCACCTTGCATACCTTTTCTAAGAAATGCATTGTCATTTAATTCCGAGAACATTCTCGAATCCGACGCACCGCGTGTAGCCATTTGTTCTCTAAATTTGACCATCACGCGTCCTTTCGTGCTCATGGCTACACTCTTAATGTATCCATTCAATAAGGATCAATAAGAAAAATCATATCTTCTCATTCTATTTGCAGCCATCATGAAGAAGTTTTTCACTCGAGTCTCAAAGGATGTTTCGAACGACTCTGGTGTCTCATCTTCTTCATCTATCGCTTCACTTTCTTTTATTGCATCGGAATACACAATGAATTTTCTATCGGAATCACAAAAACGCGGCGTTGCTGGACTCTGTGCGTGTCTTTTGCCTGCTGTTACAGATGGCTCGACTCATTTAATTTGGTCCAAAACCTATCTGGAGCTGATAATTGAGCACTTTCTGAAACTCGATAGTACTCAAACAGAAGCATATGTACCCATTTTAACGTCACGACATCTTCAATTGGCTGAAAAGACGCACGACTCTTCGACCGTGACAGTGGACGAACTGGATCCATCCCCTTTTCTGGCTCGAATCATACCAGAACGAAACGTCACTAAAGACTTTCAATGTTGGACCAAGAAACGTAAAAACCGACACCAAAAAGGGAGCAATCATTCCAAGACTCAACACGATGATGCAGTCGAGATGTTGACGACGGAAAACTTTCGTCTTGAGGTGATCAAACGACTATTGTGGTTTACAGTAAAGAGTGTCGGTTATGATGCCAGGTCAAGAACATTATTCAGGAAACTAGTGCTGGCTATGCAGTTGCAGTGGACAGATGTGACGAAAGAAGAAATTACTATTGGCCAAGTACTATATGCAGAAGCTACAGCCATGCCACTGGATAAAGTAGCAGCTAAGCCCAATATCTGGGATTGGAAACGCAATGCAGCTATTGGTGCAGCAGCGATGACAGGAGGTGCATTACTTGCTGTGACGGGAGGACTAGCTGCTCCTGCTATTGCAGCCAGTTTGACGGCACTGGGAGGAGCGGGAGTGACGATTGGAGCAGCGGTAGGCTCGGCAGCAGGTGTTACGGCTACTACGGTGCTTTTTGGGACAGCTGGAGCTGGAGTTATGGGCATGAAGGTAGATACGAGGACAAGAGGTGTTCATGATTTTAGTTTTGACCTCGTGTCGGCGGGAGATGGCATGAATGTCTACATTTGTGTGTCCGGATGGCTGGATGACGATGATCCGCCTACGAGTGGATTTCGACGAGCTTGGGGAGATAGTCGGGAGTACTTGCGAGCATTCTACCGACAGAAAAATTCAGAAAAAGTGGACCAGGTGGACCAGGTGATGGACCGCTATAAAGGTCGGGAAGATGAGTTTTTTGCTATCTTGCGTCGCGCGTACAATATTGACGTCGGCGATTTCGAGAATGACCCATTAGGGATTGCAGACCTATCGAAGATGGCAATGGCAGATGAAGATACGCGCTACAGTGACTTCACGAGTTTGAACAGCGACTCGAATGCCATTTCTAGCAGCACAACGAGTACGACGGCAAATCATAAGAGCTCTTCCGTGTGGGAGCTAGGATTGAAGCATGAACCGTTGCGCGCATGGCGCTGGAAGGATCGCTTCCCTCAAGGTGACCAGTACTGTCTTGTTTGGGAGGAAGAAGGATTACGACGGTTTGGTAAATCGATGCGCACGTTTGCGGCTGAGCAAGTTTCAACGTACGCGACGACAGAAATTGTCAAGTACACTGCGCTGGCGGCGCTATTTGCTGCAATAGCAATTCCGCGAACAATTCTCCGACTGGCCGACATCATTGACAATGCTTGGACAGTAACTATGAACGCGGCGGATACTTCTGGCAAGTTATTGGCAGATGCACTGCGTAAGCGCGAGCAAGGTTTGCGTCCTGTTACACTGGTTGGATATGGCATGGGTGCTAGGCTGATTTTCTTCTGCTTGAAAGAATTGTCAAAAAGTGACTTGATTAATGAGTCATGCGGAATAGTAGAGAACGCAGTTCTGCTCGGATCTCCCGTCCCTATGGCGCGTGACGACTGGACAAACGCTCGTCGTGTCATCTCCGGAAGGCTAATCAACGGGTACTCTGAAAATGATTGGATGCTGGGTGTCATGTACCGTTACCATGGCTGGACACTGAACTCAGCTGGCATTGCACCTCTCGATATTGTTGGTGTCGAGAATGTGAATCTGTCCGAAATTATTGGAGGGCATCTGGAGTACAAAAGCAAGATTGGTGCCATCATGGATCTGCTACAATTGGATTTCTGAATAATCGGTAAAAATTTAACTACTGCACTGCTCAGCGGGCTGAATGAATTGCGTTTGTGATTGCAATTATTCCCGAGGAAGTGTTTCTGATGTTTTTGATCGCCACCTCAATAGCAACGTTCATCACGTCTTGCAAACCGATTCTGGATGTTTTTCTGTCCGTTACAGTATGAAGTTTGGTACTTGTGGGTCTATCTATGATCGAGATATGTTGTACTGTTGGCTCAAAAGAGACTTGAATTTACCCTACACGAGCAAAACGCATCGATCTGGCACTCATAAAAAGCTTGGACTTCCCTGTACAATTATTCACAAGCATAACATTATCCTTCTTCCTCCTCAACTACAAAACAGAGATCCAAGTATTGATTGAATATCATCTACTTCCATCGTTAAAGACTATCAAATCAGCCTGGTACAGCGCTAGCCCTGGCTTTCGTCAATATGCTCGTGCACTAATACGCATCAAGCACTTGTTATTTGTGGTACAAGGCTACAGGCAAAACCCGATTGATAAGTCATGTTGCCCAGCGTCACGGTTTTGGCGTTTGAGCAGAAGTGGTGGAAGTATGAAAATACTGTGAGTTGTTTTATGCTTGACGAGATGAATTATCTGCGACCTACTGCGTATCAGGGTGATCAATTGCCAATTAATGAAAGTGCTATTGCTGATGAGACGAAACAGAAGACGTCGATGCATCTGTGGGACTGTTTTTGGTTTTGTCTCCGTTAATGACGCTGAGTTGGCTGTCGAGCGGACCTCAAACACGCTCGTAACTAGAGCAAACGCTTGCCAATTCAAACAAGCTACAGATCGAATATCAGATGACTCTGTCAATCTGTCTCCAATGACGGCCACCACAAAGTATCTATCAACTTGATACTTTCTCGCTGAAAGTTAGGTGCACAGACGGCGGAATGGGGCAAATGATGTCGCTTTGAACACAGTTTGGTTTTCATTGCATGCTTCAATACATGAGTATTTTGTCGCTATTAACATGATTCTAACTTCGGATGTCTAGTGCCAATGCCGCAAAGCGCAGGTAAAGCAGGTGGAGCACAATGCTATTCACTTCTCTCGAGCTCCGTGCAGTCCCTGTGTTCAACAAGTCGTGCCAGGTGTGCTAACTCGCACGAAAGTGTTCCCATAAAAAGAAGCTGGCATACAATAGCAAAAGCTTCAAAGAAAGCTTCTTGAACCGCAGTAAAACCCAAAGGGTTCGGCCACACACCGTTCGCGCACAGGAAAAACACACCAACTACATGTCAAAGTAACATACACACAACCACTAAGAAATTGTACATCAACACCTTACAGCTCATATCAACTTACATAAAAATGTAGATAATAGTCCAGCGTTGACCATGAGACGACCAAGAATGTAGGCTGTAAAACAATCCAATCGTCTCCAGCGTAGAAGAGATAGCCAAAAGGATCGACGACGTAATATGATCCAAAGACTATCACTTTTCGACACTTTGGCAGCAATATTTGTGAATGCATCTTCACGTACAATGTTTTGTCTAGCCATATGCACAGCAATCATCATAACCCATGCTGAGATGAAAAAGATAATGGTAAAGATGACATGTGCATCATGATAAGTACGCATATCCATGACAGCCAAGCCAATGAGTGAGATGGCAGTAATCGTTCCAAACACGACACATCCGTAACTCATCACGAATTGGTTGGCATTGTTGTCTTCAAATTGCGATTTCTGGTTTCGGATGAGACGCAAATACCAAAAGAAAAGCATATCGGATGCACCAATAAAGATGGCAGTCAAGCACATTCCTCCCATAAAGACGTAATTTTCTGGTTGAAATGTTGCAGCATATGATAACGTGGGATAATTGTCCGAGCAGTTGAAATGGTTCATACAGGCCAGAAATTCAGTACTGAGCATTGTAAAAATGCCCGTAAAAGGCACGAGCCATGCAATCAAATCCACGTTGTCTGTCCAAGCCATGCGTCCTTTCAATACTTAACTTACAAGTCACAACGTCGTGTCAAATTGGAAGAGAATTTGCAGCTTTAGCGAAAATGTCCTTGGGGATCGGCACATGTTGTCATGACGTTGACATGGCTACACTTTTTACCAATGGTGTTGTATATGAAGCTGAGGTGTTCACTTGTTTATATAACAATAAAAACGATTGCTATGGATGTTAATGATCAGAAACATGTTACACGCTGTAACATGCTTAGCTTTTGTCACTATAGAGATGTCAATGACGTTTCCTGGTGCTGTTGATTGTATCGAGACTTGATTTGACGCAGCTTGTCTCTCAACAACAAAAAGTTAACGCTCTCGACCAATCTACATGTACATCTCAGTGTAACAATTAGCTCGGACCCCATTGCTGATAGAATAATCAACAAGTTTACTCTCGTGAGCAAAATTCGGCAAATTCGCGATCATTTCGTGCAGTCTTGAGTCGCTCGTGATCTACTGATGCGTTTTCTCAGTCATTCGCTGCACTTCTCGGTCGAAAACCTTCTACTCTAGCTCAGTACGAAGAAAACTTGACAATTGACAATGACGCCAATCTTTCCTCGGCGACGCTGTCAATTGTAGCAAGCTTAGCATACAGTGCTTCATAATTTACTTTTTCTCGCAACTTTCTGGAGACTCTTGTCGAGAGCAGCTTCCAAGGCTTTGATCTGCGGCTGTAACTCCACTATTCATCGTTGATTTCGGCTTCGGTATTTTGATGTTTGTCGGTCAATTTTCTTTCATCCGTCGTAGCTGGTCCGCAAGCATGACATCTTTTACCTCAACTGCAGCACGCAAAACACCATCAAGCTTCTTCCAGCCATTTCATTGCTCCCTCTAGCTGCTCTTTACGGAGTTGTTCACTCTCGAACTTTCTCTCGTCTAGCTCAAGAGCCACTTGTGTATATTATTTCTGCTCGTCAATCAGTCGCTGTTCCATTGCTTTGCGTTGCACTTGTTCTTCTCGGACTTTGGCTGTAAAAAGATAAATGCGCTTCTTGACATCTTTCACGAATAACTTCTTCTTCTTGACTTCCGCTAAAATTGCCTGAAGTTGCTCGACTTCCGCTTTTGCCGCACGTTCGCGTTGAAGACTTGCTTGTAGGCATGTTTCATATTTGCCTTAAGTTTAGCGACTTGCTTTTCCAGCTGAGTTGTCAACTTGCTCTTTACGATCTTTGTGATGCTTGAGGAAAAAAATGTGGAGTTTTTCTCCATGTAACTCATTTGCATTATTCTCGCATTTCTCACTGCAGCAGTATTTGCTGCAGTGACTCTTCAGTTTCATGACGCTTTTAGGTAGAATCCACTTTCAGCACTGCCAGCTTCTCCAGTAGCGCATCTTTATCAGCCGTGAGCTGCTGTAGCTTCTAATGATGATTTTCCATTGACGTAGCTGGGTCAGCATCCGGCTCATGTTGGTTCTTTTGATAATGCTATTCAAAAATACCGAACAAGAGTGCACGACCAACGGTTGCAGCAGCTTTGCTTTTCGCAACAAATGACTCGATATTTCAAGCACAATGGCCTCCGCTCTGGTTGCTCAGACCTCAGTAGCCTCTAACCCTGAGACTCCGGGTCTCACTCGTCAATCATTGACCGTCAATGAATTGGGTGGCAATCGATAATAGATGTACAGCGTCATGTGAAGCTGCATGTAGCATTGTTACACAGGCGAATAAAAGGTGATGCGGAACGTTTCGAGAGCTTCACGTGTTGACTAAAAAGTAGAACGCTTGCAGGGCCCAAGAATTCGCATGATTGTGGTTTGAGGTGCTTTCACTACTACTACTAGATTCAAGTTGAGCCCCTTTTTGTTAAGTGTTTTGCGCTATTCATGTGCTCTGCCTGCAAGGTACTCTGCTCAAGGTGGCCCGTTTGCAAGCAACTCGTCGTTTCGTGCTAACTAATGTAAACGTTGCAGGTCAGCTTTGCAAATAAGGCTTCTCAATGGGACGTGATGCCGACGGAGAGACATGTGGCAAGGTCATGGAAAAACTGAGCTCTTTTCTGAGGCAGCAAAATTTGCACTGAGTTTCCATTTCGACTGTCAATATTTCTTTATCACTAAGCACATGAACTATATGAAGTAAACTGGTCTGCGACAGATGAATGCAAATGCATGTGTGTGTCAGCACATCCCTATTTGAATCGTATAGACGTCAATGTGCCATAACAACTGAAGCAAAAAAGGGAAGCGCTAATTGTCCCGCCCTTTCTTGCTAAATTGCCCACCTTTCCAAATTTATCGACATCTAATTGGTCAGAATGCCAAGTGGGAACAAGTCATTGAAACTACAAAAAATACCTTAAATGTCACAGGTTTTATCAATTTTGGACTAGTGCTTCTACATGTTGCTGGTGATATTGCTGCTGCTGGTGCTGGTACTTTACGACGACAGGTTCGGGCATTGTGTCCTGTTTGTTGGCACACACGACATTGTCGGCGTCGCATAGGAGCTTCCAAAGCAGCGGCCACATGCTAAACTGTGATAAAAGTCCGTTCGCCGGCCACGTGTCTGACTTGCATAGGATTGCAAATGCCGACCTCTTAGACAGCCAAGGCAATGTCAAGCAGCACATGCTTGCGATGGTTTGGGGCATTGTCGTATTTCGTCTGCGATCCTCTTCAATGCCATATTAATTCCAACTGGCGCAGCCTCAACATACATCTGTGGTGGCTGGACCAGAACCGAACCGTCAATGGCGACCAAAACCATTGACCGATTGTGGTATCACTCGGCTGCGACAATCATGAACACAAGGATAGCCCATTTTGGATTCAAACAAGCCTAAATTTGGGATTGTATCAGTCACAGTCATAGGCAGTTCAACTAATGCATACAAACCTCGACAATTCCCATCTTCGCCAAGCTGCTAATGATACTGCCAATACGCTGCACTCAGACCTGCTACCGATATCTTCTCCATCAGTTGGTCCAAAGTGCATATTGACAATAGCACGCTGCTTTGCGTTTTGCTGCACAATAACAGCAAGCTGACCTTCACATGCATGGCGAATCCACGGATAATAGATCACCTGCAATGAATTAATGATCAGCAAAAAATAATCAAGACATGAGCACAATTGACCAACACCATACCTGTTGACACAGAAAGGTTTATTACTGATTTCCTACGCCATTATGGTCATGTTGCGTGTGAAGAGCGCTCATGTTGCTCTCAAAAAATGGATATCTTTGTACATAAACCAGTCGTATCAAGGTAGCGCATCGAAACGACAGGGAATAAAAAACATGCATTGATGCAAGTTTGGTCTCGTAATCTACCATAGTCGTGGCAGCAGTCACAAGCCCGTTCCAAGCTAGGACAAAATCTTGCCAGGCGTCCAGTGTTTTAAAAGCTGTCCTTTGCTTGGCAAAGATGTTCTTGCTGATAGCCAACGGCAGAGCAAGCAAGATGCATTGGCGAGCGCCTGTGCGAGCGCGTTCATCAGCGCAAGCTCTCGATCCGTGACAAAAGTGAGTTCAGCTCGAATGTGCTACTCCTGCAAACTTTTCTTATATAGCGCCATGCCCACAAGTAGTTCAGCACTGTCTTATTTCGTATGAAACAGTATGCAAAGGTAATGTGCAATTTGTTGCTGACACGCCAACGATATGGAGAAGAGGGAGTCCATACCTGTTGACCTTATAGGTCGCGCCAATAAGCCGTACTGAGCCAGCACTGTACATGCTGCAAATTTCCTGTGCAGATGGTGAGGTGAGTGAGCTGCTGCTGCGCATCAACCTGAGTAAAGTGGCTGCTGGTAGGTAGGGTATCCACGAGATATCGTATGCAAGCTGCGGAGTTGGGTGCAAGGTGGTTTTAATGGAGATGAAAGCTCTTATCATTATCGACGTCTTATTTCTACTTCCAAAAAAAGGGAGCTGAATATTTAAATCTATTTTTAAATAAGTCGAAGTGGGAAATCAGATTTTGAAAAATGTGAGAGGGTGGACTAATTAGCAAGAAAGTGCGTGATAAGTATCGGTCCCATAAAATCACAAAGAAACGCGCATCCAGGCGAAACGTCTTACGGGATCAAAGGCTCGATGCAACGTTCTCGAAACCGAGTGCGGCACAGCTACAGCTTGCCATTCCTAGTGTCAGAATCTAGATTTGCTGCACAAATGAGATCTGCGAAATGCTGGCAGTGCATCTGAGAAGAAAACGCTTTCATATCTCTGCAATTTGTATCGATCTTATTTTACAACAGTAACAATGACCATCAAGGAAAATAGTCAAGTAGGATGGTACATTTACGATATGGTACAGTCCTTATCCTTCCTGTCGGCACCGATTGGCCCACATT
Source organism: Peronospora destructor (assembly GCA_011800735.1). NCBI lineage: Eukaryota > Oomycota > Peronosporomycetes > Peronosporales > Peronosporaceae > Peronospora > Peronospora destructor. The sequence continues at coordinate 1,124,040 of WBRY01000004.1, read as the reverse complement.
GATTAAATTTGACAGGTTGGATTCAATCGCTGTCGGCCAAGCAGCAGAAAGGTTACTTGATTTGCACAAAAAGCGCAGACGATGCGGTTTCTTCAATAGCAGCCGGCCGAGATTGACTCATTATCAATTTGATACCACGTTCTTTAATCCCAGCCGTTAATCCTCGAAAGCTTGAAGCAACACAAGAGCTTTTGAGGATAGGCACGACCACCTTGTGCATCTCTCTAAACTTTGTGGTCACCCATCCAAGTCTCTTTGCTACTCCATAAGAAGCCCAACCTAGTCATTTCAAGTCGTCACATCACCACAATGCGCTTCATTCGAGAAGCTCAAGGCCTCGAGCGTCGTGAGTCGTGTCGCTCGCATCTGAAGAAATGGCTGGACATGAGCCGGAGCCGTGACGCAGAGAACCAATATCTTGAGGAGAAGCAGAGCGAGGTTCGCCACGCTGTATTTCTCTCTGTAATTCGTCGCGCCAGCTCTGTCTCACCTCTTGCCCCTAGTCTGAAGAAAGCCCAGTCACCACTTGCTGTCAAATGGAGCTCGTACATTGAAGCTATCGGCCTCAGAGATACGAGCAGCAAAGAGCGCCGCGTCCGGTTTGTGGAAAACGACGTCGAGTACTATGAACCTCTTGGATGCATGGAACAGGAGGAGCCTATGGACCACACTCTGGCTGAAGAATTGGGTGAAAAGGAGATTTTCTCGGCACAGTTTGTAGCTCGCGGGTCCCGCTTTGCCGACCAACCAGAGGACACTATTCTGGAGCAGGGCTTTTTAACCATGCCTGTAAATGCGCCATTTTTCCAGAAAAGACGGTACTATTGTCTACTTCGAGGCCACAACCTGCAAATGTTCACTTCTGCAGCGCATGCTGCTAAGAATTCAGGATTAAAAGAGCAGTTTACGATTCTTCGGGTGCAAGACTGCAAGACTCTGCCCATGCAGAAGCAATTTGCGCTGTTTGGCGCCTCGCTACCGGCGCAGATCAGCCTAATGTTCTACGTGATCAAAATCAATGGCGAACGCGTGATTTTTACAGCTGATACCAAGAGTTCTCAGCATAATTGGGTGCACTCACTAATCCGCGTCACGTACGTGGGTGAGGGTGAGTGCTACACAAAGACACCTCCAGTTCGGAGCCGGTGTAGCTCCACTCCGACACCATTTATATGCACGCTGCCACCAGTACCAGAAGTTGAACCGGAGGAGGAAATGCAAGACAATATTTCCGCATTTCAATCTCTTGAGTCGGACAGGAGGAATAGCTGCATTACTGTCTGCTGATGAAATAGTTTTGCAGCAACCTTTTGCAGGCAGGTAGGTAGGTATCAACAGTTATCATCCTCATGGTTACTAAAACAAGTGGTTGATGAATAACACCTCCCATATTTACAAACATGTAGACTTCGTCCGGATAACTCAAGCTTTTATTCATTTTAACAAGCTTCATAGTTGATCTTCTGATAACAAATCTCAAAAACATTAATTTCTACAATCAGACACGCTGGAGGCACGTGGCAACCTCTTGTGTCCCAGATCGCGTTCTAGCGACTTGATCTACGTGTTGCGGTCGTACACACATGCACAGACGTCGTCGCAGCAACAAGAATATACAGACCACACGGTTTAGCCTGTTGCTACTCGAGGATGGGGAATTTTTTTTGGACGTACAGTCACGACTCTTTGAATTAATACTTAATGATGAGATCGAGAGTTGAAGTTGTTACGTTGCTGTAATTGACAGGACTATAATGCGTGTCGCTATTTAGAGCCAAATGCTTTCACCCACAAGAAAATATCCGGTCGACTCAAGGTCTGCACTCGAGGATTCTTTTTCGTGCCTCAAGACTTGCAACTCCCAATTTTGCGCTTTCCATTTCGCTGTTTCATTTCGGAGCCTGTGGCTGAATGTTTCTTACAGTTTCCAATTCAGTTCGAGAGGATATCAGATGGTGCAATTGGAAATGACCTAGTTGTGTACTTGACATTCCAGACGCAACAGGTGATTGAAATGCGAGAACGAGGCATTGATCACCCGTATATCTACAAGGAGACAAGTAAGACAAAAGAAATTGATGTTATCGACACTCGAACCAATCGTAACAGCAGTTTAAGCGGAGAAACACCAGCCAAGTACATTTTCACGCTCCAACGTGTGACGCTTGACGCGTTTCTCGCAAGCATTCACGTCATTTATGACGTTTCCAAGTTACCTTGTCGGGTGCTTACCAAAGCAGAAGAAGAAGCTTTGTTGGCTCCAGTATTGGCCCCAAGACTGACGGATAAATTTGACCTAAGCTTACTTATTGATTTTCGAGAAAGAATACTCATGGAAAGAGGCTGTGTTTCAAATCGCATCGAGCCATTGCTTAAGTTTCCAGGCTGTCTCATGCTCACGACTCGGAGATTATACTTTCAATCGGCGCCGCTTAATAACGTGCTTGACTCTGTGCTTAACTGGGACTATACTGACGTTGACCAGGTCTACAAACGACGCTATCTACTTCAACAGATCGGGTTGGAGATATACTTGAGCAATGGTGACAGTTTTTTCTTCTCTTTCCGATCCCATACCGAGCGTGATGACTTTTACGTGCTTTTGATGGGCCAACCAGAGCTGCAGCGCTGTTGTCGTAAGGACTTGCAGTTCATGATGCAGAAGTGGCAGCAACGTGAACTATCTAATTTTGATTATTTGCGGTTCCTCAACAACGCCTCAGGCCGGACGTGTAATGACCTGACACAGTACCCAATTTTTCCGTGGATATTGTGTGATTACACGAGCCCAGATCTCAATCTTGATGACCCGAAAGTGTATAGAGACCTTACCAAGCCAATCGGTGCTCTCAACGAGGAGCGCCTTGAGTATTTTAAGGCAAGATACGAAGCCATGCCTCGTGGCGACGAAGCGGAGGGGATGCCGCCTCCATTTTTATATGGCACACACTATTCAACTCCTGGTTACGTGCTTTATTTCCTTGTACGCAAGGTTCCTCAATGCATGTTGTGCTTACAGGATGGAAAGTTTGACGCGCCGGATCGCCTGTTCCACAGCATCAAAGTTACGTGGGACGGTTGTGTGTCGAATCATACCGATGTAAAAGAACTTATTCCTGAGTTTTTTGACTGCACAGTTTCAGCAGGCGAGTGGCTGCAAAATAATAAGCATCTTGATTTGGGAACGATGCAAAATTTTGAGCGTGTTGACAATGTCGTGCTTCCGCCGTGGGCACATGGCGACGCAACAGTGTTTGTACAAAAGAACCGCGCTGCGCTCGAGAGCGACTACGTGTCAGATACCTTACACCATTGGATTGACTTAATTTTTGGCTACAAGCAACGAGGAGAGGAAGCCGTCGAGGCTAATAATTGTACGACTATTGTCCTTGCTGTGAAATGCGCCGTAACAGTACTAACTAATGCGCTTATCTTGTTGCTAATAGTATTTTACTATTTATCATACGAAGGATCGGTGGATTTACAAGCTATCGATGACCCCGTGCAAAGGAGCTCACTGGAATCGCAGATTCAGGAGTTCGGACAGACGCCAAAGCTGTTGTTCTCTACGCCGCATCCGCATCGAAATGAGGGGGATGGGAAGGTTAAAGTGGCTACTCCGGACTTACTCGTGTCACCACGAGACGTGACTCCTCGAATTCGCAGAGTCTCATTTCCACTGCCAGCTTTCCGTCTCCAACACCAGAAAGAAGTCGCACTAAGCTCACTTAAAAAATACGCAGACTCTGAAGGTGAGGACTGCAATCATCGTCCAAGTCCTTACGGTTGTAGTCTTATTTGTCCTTTGAAACTCCTACAAAATACTATGAAATGCCTCTTTAGCCAACTTTGGGGAAGGGTACGATCAGGCAAACCATCTAAGAAGTGGAGGTGGAGATCAAGGTTAAGAACCAAGTACAGCCTATCAACCTCGTGGAGCTGGAAACAGATTTCGGCTAGCCAGTTGCATAAAGGAGAAGTTACCAGCACCATTCTTTCCAAGGATGCCTCTTTTCTATTGACTACTAGCAAGGACAGCTCGCTGAAGTTGTCCTCAACCCAGGATCTCGCCCAATCTCGCGATGTGTCAGGCAAGTTCGCACTGTCATGCTGTGATATATCGCCAGATGAAAATGTTGTGCTCGTTGGTTCATGGGATAATTGTGTGTACATGCACTCGGCAGCAACGGGGCTGGTGCTGGACAAGGTATTTGCACACTCGGATGGAATCTCTGCCATTCGTGTCCTCCAGAACCGATTCATCACAAGTTCCTGGGATTCAACTATCAAACTCTGGCAGTATACGTCACGGCGCATCATATCCACGCCCTTACGGATTTTTTTAGACTGCGAAGAGTCTGTCTTGTGCTTGGACGTTAGCCGCGACGGGCTTTTTGGTGCAGCGGGGACCCGAAATGGGCTAGTCTATCTGTTCAACCTTAATGTAGCAGTGCTACACAACCGCGTTCAAGTGGGATCAGAGTTTCGAAATGGGATCGCATCGATTTCGTTTGCTAATGACAACCAGTCGTACGTCTGTGTGACTGTGCAGAGCGAGTTGTTTCAGTTCAACCTGCACGGTGAAAAGCTTTGGAGCATGGATATCCGAACAGCCGGTCAAGTTCGGTGCTTTGAAAGTGATGGGACCTATGGTGTGGGTAGCACCACTGCCGGTAAAATTCTTTTTTGGAAATTACACGAGGTAGCGGGCACCGAGTTGGTCTACGAAATCCCACAAGCTCATGACGCAAGTATCAGCTCTCTCGCAGTCAGTTGTTGTGGTTCAATTCTCGTGTCCGGTGCTGTTGACGGTTCCGTCCATGTCTGGAAACTCTGCAAAAAGCCGTCCGTAGGAATTAAATCCAGCGATATTTCTCAATCTTCATCAAGAAGGTCACGAATACTGCAATATGGCTCCATCCAGACAGCAAATGTTACTTCAACATCACACCTTTCCAAGCAGAAAAACAATGTTCGACATCGTCAGAGCGATATTCCCAATTTCACAACCCCATTCGCCGACGCAGAATGCTTTCTAGAGTTTTAACCTCATATAAATATACATCGAGTCTTACCAAGTGTCCCTTTTCATCCTTTTCCTTATTCACCAATCACATACCGTTCAACACATCTTCCTTTCGTCGTCACCAATCAATAATTACAATATTGGCCAACCAATCAGCTAAAACCTCATTCAAACAAACGGATCCAGTGGTATTATCCCCCTATATTAAACATGGAGGAATCTCTATACGATGAGTTTGGAAACTATATCGGTCCAGAGCTACAAAGTAGTGACGAGGAATCTTCATCTGCTTCAGAAAGTCAAGACGACAAGTTGTCCGATCAAGAGACAGAAGTCGACAATGCCGGACATCAAGTGGATGTTATATCTCTTCAACCCGAAGAAGAGGATAATGCAATTATCCTACATGAAGATAAAAACTATTATCCGGATATTAGTGAAGTTTATGGGGATGCTGAGGCATTAGTAATGGAAGAAGATGCTCAGCCAATCGAAACACCTCTAATTGCATCTGTCAAGACCAAAACCTTTTCTGTTTTGGACCAAAAAATCCCTCAAACGACTTATTCGACACAATTTTTGACCACATTAATGGAACATCCCCAGCTTATTCGACATATTGCAATTATTGGTGATTTACATCATGGAAAAACATTATTTACCGATCTAATTATCCAACAAACCCATGTGGATAAATGGGATCCAGCATTGGATAAAAGGTTTACGGATTCCAGAAAAGATGAACAGGAACGTAAAATAAGCATTAAAAGTAATCCCGTCTCCTTGGTGCTTCCAACCTCCAGAGGCAAACATTATTTACTTAATGTATTGGATTGTCCCGGTCATGTCAATTTCTCAGACGAGACAACAGCAGCATTACAAATTGCAGATGGAGCAATTCTGGTTGTAGACGCTATTGAAGGCGTGATGATGAATGTAAGATTAATTAGTACGATAAAAGAAGTGGAGATGGATTTTTGGACTCATCTTGTAATTTTTGTATTTTTGTTATTTTTGTAGACGGAGAGATTGGTGAAAGCAACATTAAGAGCAAATGTGGCAATTGTGTTGGTAGTGAACAAAGTGGACCGGTTGATTATTGAACTTAAATTGCCTCCAGCCGACGCATACTTTAAATTGTTGCACACAATTGAAGAAGTTAATGCCATTATTGACGTGAATACACCGGCAAACCAGGAGAAACAACGGTTGTCACCGGAATTAGGCAACGTGTGCTTTGCATCGGGTCAACATGGATGGAGTTTCACGTTGGAGTCATTTGCTCAGATCTATGCAGAGACGTACCCTGGTGTTCCGTCGTTGACGTTGGCGGCGCAGTTTTGGGGAGACAAGTACTTTAACCCTCAGGCAAGGACGTTTACCAAGAAATTAGTGAGTTCAGTGCGATTGTTTTGAAGATGAATCTCGAGTGTGTATGTCTGATTGAATTTGCGTTTTTGTAGCCATACCCTGGTGCATTGAGATCGTTCATCCAGTTCGTCCTTGAGCCACTTTATAAAATGTACTCGAAGGTACTGAATGGTGACCCGAAAGAGCTGTCGGCGTCTCTACGAGCTATGGGTCTACGTTTGAGGAAGGAAGAGCTGAACCTGAACCCGCGACCGTTGCTAAAACTGGTGCTCGGCAAATTTTTTGGCAACGTAACTACGGGCTTCATGGATATGATCGTAAATCACGTTCCTTCACCGCTTGCGACAGCAAAGACTAAACTGCAGAACATTTACACTGGAAACCAGTCCGTCGAAATGAGTGTCGTGCGAGGCATCCAGTCGTGCGACCCAAAAGCGCCCTTGATGGTCAATATTGTGAAGCTGTACTCATCTCCTGACGGCACCACGTTCAGTGCTTTCGGTCGCATTTACTCAGGCGAAGTTCGCGAGAATAAGGATGTTAAGGTCTTGGGAGAAGCTTATAGTCCTGAAGATGACGAGGACATGTGCACACGGACTATTGAAAGCGTGTGCATTTCTCAGGGGCGTTATAAGATTCAAGTTGACTGCATTCCAGCAGGCAACTGGGTCTTGCTTGAGGGTGTGGACGCTTCGATTACAAAAAGCGCTACGATCACAGACGCCGATGAGGATCTCCTGCAGGATGAAGAAGTCGGCATTTTCCGACCCATTCACATTTCCTATGGCACCACAGCTGTGACGAAGCTTGCTGTTGAGCCACTGAACCCGGCTGAACTGCCCAAAATGCTTGAGGGATTGCGAAAGATTAGCAAGAGTTATCCTCTTGTTCGCACGAAGGTGGAAGAGAGTGGTGAACACGTGATTCTCTGTACAGGCGAGCTGGCCGCCGACTGCATTCTGCACGATCTGCGGCGAATGTATTCGGAGGTTGAAATCAAGGTTGCAGATCCCGTTGTTGCTTTTTGTGAGACTGTTGCGGAGACGTCCTCTGTGCAGTACGTTCTTGACATGCCTCTGTATTGTGCTACCATGCGTTACTGACTGGCGCTAATATTTATAAAGGTGCTTTGCCGAGACCCCAAACCAGAAAAACAAGATCGTTATGATTTCCGAGCCATTGGATGCAGGTCTCGCTCAAGATATTGAGTCAGGCGCTATCAAGCTTGACGTACGTCTCCTTTTCCTATAAAGTAATCGTGTCGCATTGATTGCCAATGCTGTGTTTATTTTGTCACTAACAGATGAGCAAAAAAGACGTTACTAGCTTCTTTCAGACCAACTATAAATGGGATGTCCTTGCTGCTCGTTCTGTATGGGCATTCGGACCCGAGAGCAACGGACCCAACGTTCTGCTCGACGATACGCTCTCCACGGAGGTAAACAAGTCATCCTTAGACATGATCAAAGACAGTATCGTGCAGGGATTCCAGTGGAGTTGTCGTGAAGGCCCACTATGTGATGAGCCAATCCGCAACACTAAATTCAAGGTTCTTGACGCTACTATCGCATCGGAACCGATTCACCGCGGTGGTGGTCAAGTAATTCCAACTGCCCGACGTGTGGCCTACTCGGCGTTTCTCACTGCCACACCTCGGATGCTGGAGCCCATGTACACGCTTGAAATCCAGTGCCCTGCCGACACGGTGTCCTCTCTGTACCAGGTGCTGAGTCGTCGACGGGGTCACATCACACACGATGCTCCCAAGGCTGGTTCTCCACTCTACACAGTGCGTGGCTTCGTTCCGGTCATCGAGTCGTTCGGACTGGAGACAGACCTGCGCGTGTTTACGCAGGGCCAAGCTTTCATCACACAAGTGTTTGACCACTGGGCGGTGGTTCCAGGTGATCCGCTGGATCCCAACGTCGTGCTTCGTCCACTGGAACCCGCTCCGGTGAACGACTTGGCTCGTGAGTTTATGGTGAAGACTCGGCGTCGCAAGGGATTGAGTGAGGACGTGAACGTCAGCAAGTACTTTGACGAGCCCATGCTACGTAAATTGGCGAGGCACGAGATCGAGCTGCAGAACCTCATCTAATTCACGTCGCAAGTATTAGACATGGGATACCGGTACTAGCATCTTGCAACGACTAGAGCTCGGACATAAACCTAGAGGGTTCAGCTTGAAACACGACGTCAATGGCTTCACTTCATGAAGTCCATTACTCACTTTGACGACTTGTGATCATCATCAGGTGTAAAGTCAATTTTTTCATCATCATGCTTTTGCGTTGGTCTCTATTGTATCAGACACATCGTCGACATGTGTTGATTTTTTATCGAAAACAAAAAGCAAGTGACTTCAGATTCTCCAGACGACCTCAGCGATGCAAAAAACAGCATGCAGCTTGCTCGTATTCTAAAACCTGACGGTTTGCTGATCTTCTTGACGTGTGGTAATCCCAGCAACAGAGTACACATGTTTGACTGGGTGGCACCTGATCCAAACGATTTCATTGAGTGGGAGCTCTGCAGTGTCTTGAGATGTCTCCAACAACAAATCAGCATACCTTTGTCACGCGCTTCGTCCTGTTTGTAGCACAAAAAAGCTCAAGTAAACGAGCATGTTTGGCACTCCACGTCGAATCAACAAACGCATGCAAGACTGGAGAGGTTTCTGGCTGATACGTTTTTAGCTTCATTGCAATTCATGACTATCGTCATTCATTTACTCCTCTTCTTCCATAGGAGGCATCCCGCTCATTTCTGCGTATTCTCCACCAACCGTTCGCATCATATCCTGCCACAATTCTGCTGGTGCATTGAGCGCAAGAGAAACAGGTGCTTTCATCGGTATCCACGAGCCCTGTTTCACTTCCGTATCCAACTGAGCAGGTGACCAAGCGGACACGCCGCTCATAAACACTACATCCGTGTGCTTCGCAGTTCCATCGTAAATCGCCCTGGCAGCTGCATCAAGATCTACACCAACAAAAAGACTTGGATCATTGGCAGAAGGAAAGCTGGTCGTCTGCACACGCTGTCCTCCAAAGTCTGCTCTGCCATGCAACACCTGTTTATCCAAACAGACATCAATCTTCCAGTTAATAAATATCAAAGATCCCTCCAATACATTGAAAGCCGTCTCACTTCTGCATTCTTTGAAAACACCGGTCCACCTTTGCGTACTGTACTCGTTCCAAAAGCTCGCATCACTCTTGACGGGACCTGAAATGTACGTCCCAATGGTTTCTCCGATACTTTGTTCAGAATGAATCCCTTCGATCCTTCTGGTTGATGCTCCGTCACAAGCACAACCGACCGACTGAAAATTCCTTCCAGCAGTGGATGGGCCACTAAAAACACACCTGATGTCACAGTCCTAGCATCATACCAACACAGTAAAGAGCTTAATTCTCTCTCTCACATTGTTTCGACATGCTAAAACAGTGTCCTACTCTGCTAATTGCACGTCCTTGAGCATCCCCATCTCGCCGTCCGTCTTTGGCGGCAGTTCAAGAGCTATAGACTCTGCGAGCGTGTCATTGAGAGCTCGTAGTGCTACAAAAGCCGTATCCAATCGCTCCGAGTCCGTCGTGTGCGTAAATTTGGCGTGAAACTCTTCACGAATGAGCTGCAACAGCGTCGGACGTTGGGGAGCTGGTAGATAAAAGTGTCGACCACCGAGATATCGCAAGAGACAGCGATTAAAAGCTTCGACATGCGGTAGACGTGACCTAGAACTTGGACAAAATGGAGATTCGTATAACTCAATTGTTATGAGTGCGCGCAATGACGCATGACGGTCAAATATCGTCGCAGCGCCCAATAACTCGCGGTATAGCGCCTTTCTTAAGCCCATTGGTGCTTGGAACTCAAAGGTGAGGTTTTGTGTGGTACACCTGAGACTACGTACATTACACTTTCTTAGTTTTGTTGGCTGATGCCATTCGCGATGGACATGATTGCGTTACTTCACTCATCTCAAGCATCGCAGCATGTCAAAAGGCAACGTTATCAGGTATTATCATCACTCAGTCTGAGTCTAAAACCGTTTAGTTGTATTAAAGTTAGACAAACCTCTCAATCGACACGTTACATGTAACGCTTAAGTGGAAGTGGTCACAAGACGAAGTAACTTCCGTCATACCAGATGGAAAGACGGTGCAGAATATTCCAGCCAATTGATGACTAGGAGGAGACGCGACGATAAGCTCATAATCGAGTCTGGCATCATTTTCCGACTTGCTATCAAGTAATCAGTTCCATATTATGCAGGAAGAGACATTAATCGAGGAGAATGAAATGACTGAGTTGTATCCATTCGGTCGTCGAGAGGAAGAAACACCCGTGGGTTCTAGATCATCCAATGAACATCCAGCAATAGAGACTGTGACGGATGGTCCATGGACGACATTCCGTGACCACGTTGCGCTGCAATTCTTTTGGCAGGGGTATGATGCCTATGTGGTATCTAAGGACAAGGAGAGTGTAGCCCCGTGCTTGTACAATGCAGAGTGCATTGGTCAATCTGCAGATAATGAGTTTGTCCAGCTTGTGCCCGTAGACGAGGTCCGAGAACGTTACATTTTGGATAAGATGCGGGTACAATTGGTATCGGTTGATTCGGGCAAATATCTACGAGCAACACACGTGTCCAAGTATCTCAAATGGTCACGATCACGCGATGAGCAGTCGGTGTTTTTGATTCGAATTGCTGATCGCAAACCGCTTCATTCAAGATCAAAATTTACGTTGACGAGTTGTTTCTGGCCTGATTATGCTGTTGGATTCACACAGACATTTCCACTTGGAGGTGGACGTGATGTTAACAAAGCGATTGGATTTTTGACATTGGAGAAAAGGAAGAAGCAAATGCCGCTCTTGTTTCCTATTCGATTCAGAGCAGTCCTTCGCTCTCAGCGAAATAATCGAGCGCTAATGATGGCGACGGTCCGTCAACTTACTCCGTTTGTGACGGCTACGGACATGCTTTTTATTGGAGAGGAGGATGCGGAAAGATTAAGTGAAGTTCCATTAGCCCGTGTACCATCGCCGCGTGGCATTGGCTTGGAGGGAGCAGACCACACATCAAGTGGCCGCTTGTCCGGAGTGGCAGACCAGGTTTGGCAAACGTGCACCTTTTGTGGCGTGCTATTTTGTGCACGTGACGATCTCGTCGCTCATATTCGTGATTGCCACGGAGAAATGCTGCATCGCGTGTCTATTCCCGGCACGTTTTGCATCCACTGCGGCACACGTCGAGTCGACGGACATTGCACAAGGTGTATTTAAGATGCATAAAAAGAGAAGGTGGAAGTTTCAAGGAGTGAGTAATATTTAAGCTGGAAAGCTGTATGAGTGTCATGGCATGAGATCTGTTAATCCTGTGAATGTATATTTAGATTTAGTGATACAGCGAAAGCGATACTGCTTAGAGTTCACTGCATCAGGACTCTTTGTTATCAACTCAGACGCAAAAATGGGTCTCAAGATATATGAGAGAGAGGCAGAATGTCTGGTAGATCCGACTCCTAAGTGTTTCTAAGAAATAAGCAACGTTTTCCATCGTCTTCCATCGTCTTCGAGTTGTCTATTTCTGTTCCGGAATGGCTTCTTGAAGAAAATCAGAATCATCGAATTCGAAATGAATGCCCGAATTCAAATCATTAAGGTGGAAGCCGCAAGATTTTCGTCACCATTTGAGATACCACCACCGGCGCTGCTACTGCGATGTACATTATGCACTTTACGTAAATCGATGCGCCAATTTTAGACTTTCTTGCGGCATACGCTGACGCTAACAAGCTGAGCTCAATAGAAAAGATGACTGGTCAAAGCGGTGGCAGGATAATTCCTCGAAAATGCACGGAATCGACGCGAAATTCTTGCGAAAGACGAAAACATTCCTGCAATGAACGCATGGTGCTATAGTATCCGGCACGGAAAGCTAGAAAGCTGCTGCTTTTTGTATACAGGTGCTATTGCAGAAGAATCAGCATGTATGGCTTCGGCGTTGGTGTTGGCCACTGGGAGCAGCATGGCTGACATTGTAACTTTATTTTCTTGACAATTTATATTGATGTAAGTATATGTAGCACATGTGACAAGCCAACTCTGTCGTACACAAAAAGGCATGTCGATTTCTTTTTCGAAATAGCTTGTAACTAGATGTCAAAAACATGTAACTGAGAAACTTCCTGATTTTATGTGGTCGACATATTTGACTAATTTCGGTCACCTTCCTTACGGTTCTATGGCTTGGTCGCAGAAACAAACTTTCAACGATACTGAAGAGCCACTACCACCAAGCAGCAGTCATGGCTGAGAAAGACTATACCGCAAAAGTATCGGAGGTTCCAATGCTTGGCAAATCGGGGAAGAAGATTTGCTGCTCGTGTCCGACTACGAAACAAGCACGCGATCTGTGTGTTGTCAGCAACGGCGAGGAAAATTGCAAGGACATTATTGAGGCGCACAAGGCCTGTTTGCGCAGCGAAGGCTTTGCAATCAAGTAATTTACTGACTTTTGGTCCAGACGAACAGCAACGTGCAGACGGTCTGCTGCACGTACATATGAGGACAAAGTGCGTGATCACACCGTCAATAATAAAGCCGTTAAAACAAGAAAACTTGTCGTCTTTGCCTTCAGCTTTTAGTGCTGCGTGCATTCCTGAGCTGTCCATGGTATCTACGACAGAAGCCGTTATCTATAGCCATTCTTCTTCGAGTGGAATGTAACCTCGGGTGACGTGGAGTACAATACGATATCTGTGGAAAGGAATGTCTTTCTGCTTGAAAGACAGCGGCTGGAGCAACAACAGTCACGTACACGGGTAAGTTGGGTTCGACATGACGTAGATTCGCTGACAAAACATACCAAATTTTGAGACAGGTAGTCTGCGAACATGCACGAGAAGACGCCGCAGTCAGATCCATTCATCTGCAAAGGCGTGTCAGGTGTGGTCGTCACCAACTCCCACCCTTGCTCATTAAATTTGGCCTTCTTCTTGTGTTCCGACTCGTCGTTGAGATACCTAGCGGGCACATGGTTGTCAGAAAGACAGCCAACAATAGCAAAATGGTTTGTCGAGGTCTAAGAAACCGGCAGCTTACCTCATCAAAACTTTAATGCACGTAGAACCGCTACCGTGCATGGAATCGTAATATTGGATGCGCTTTTCCGTCATGAAAATAGCAGCCATGCACCAATGCATCTGCATGAATGAATACATTAGTACGTAGGTTAGTCAGCAATTCCTCATACTTGTCAGCAATGGATGAGAATCCATACATTGCCGACGTTGACCGGCACAAATATCTTGTCCATGGCAAACAGATCTATCTAAAAACAATCGAGACTTAAACTCATTAACTCCATTTTTACCAAAACAACAAGGCCAATTTGCATTTACCTTCCTTGTCCAACGGCGGACGTTAGTAAAATTGTAGCCATTCTCCGACACTTTCGTGTAGAAAAATGAATTGAAAAAGTGGCTCCGCTTTTGCAGGATACCAGCCTTCACTAACGCTTCATCGCGATCGCTCATCATCTGAAAGTAAAAGTTGATCACCTACCCAAGAAAAGAACGCCGTAAGAAGTAAGACAACTGACATGCCATCTGAGGCAGTAGTACCACAAAAATGAAAACCTCATCGTTAAGCCACACTAGAGGCAACAAACACTGCAGATGACGGCGCGTAATGTCTACGTTGTACTTCTGGACGAGGACCTCCTCCATGGGACCTTCATGTAGTGCATCTTCAACAATTTCGAGTAGCTCTGGTGGCAACTCCTTGTTGCGATTCTTCTCTTCTTCCTCGTCAAAGACGTCCGCAGCCAGATCGTATATATCGTCCAGTAGAACTTCTTCCAGAATAGTCTACGCACGCAGTATCACCACAAACCCCATTATTAGCATTGCTACACCAACCACTATCTCGAAAACGAATCTTTACAGACATTCGCCTCTCGCTCTGCTAGACGTTTGTAAAATAGTCGATCTGCGTCCAAAGTGCGCGACAAATGTTGAGCTCGAAGTTGTTCTAGATCATGCAATCAGGACATGCACACGTCAGCCTCAGTAACCGCTGCAATTAGACACACAAATTCTAATCCATTTACCTTCTACTTCAGCAATTTCCTCCTCACGAGACTTTGCCGTAATACTGACTTCAGTCTTTCTGTTGGTATTTGCCGTCACTTTTAGTGCCACTTTATCCGTTTCGTCTTTACTTGATTGCATAGAAGCATCTCCCTCCTGTACAACAATACTCACCACTCTCTTTATTCTCTTCATACTCGAAATAATATCGTACCTTCATCGCACAAACCTTTTCATTCGGTTCTCTCTGCTTCGCAAACACGTATTTCTCGGTCATTTTGTCTCGTTCTCGTCTATCAAAACGACAATCTTTTCTCCGTCCCCTCAGCTCTTTCTGCAAGCTTTTCAAAATCCTCTGATTCCTCTTGTTTTCTTCGTACACGTAATTCACTTTTTCAAAAACCAACTTCTGCTTTTTCGACCGTGATGACCCGTATTCCTCGTGGTTAAATTCCCGTAAACGACGTCGATATTTATCAAAAGCAAGTTGTTCTGGGTCAGAGACCTCTCGACGCACTGTAAGGCCCGAGTAAAACGCCTCTGAGGCTAAAGAAGGGTTAATTAGATCCACTGGATAGTCTTGCAACAGATTTCGATTGTAATGAGCCGCGTCCATAAGGCGCTGGCGATAGCGATGTGCATCCAATAAAACCTGAGTATGTTGCTACATTAACGTTAGAAATGATCAATGACATAACTGCATGGAGCGTTCTTCATATAGACGCACCATTAGAAAGCTGAATATTAGTCTCGCTTTATTATGTCGTCCCCTTTTTAAGAATAACAATATTTGGGTGTAAGGACGAATAGGAAGTCGAAGTTTCAACAACCTTTTTCACCTTTCGAGCTGAAAATAGTATATTAACTTGCTTGTCATATTCGTCACCAGAGTTTTCCAATCAATTAATTAATTTCGTGGCTTCAATAATTGCTGAATGTGCAAGCACTTGATCCGCTGAAAGGCGACGATTTGGGTCGTTTTCCAATAGTCCACGAATGAGCTTCTTTGTCTTGACTGGAACATTGTTCCATACAGGACTTAAGAAAGACAAGGACTTGGTCTTGACACGTTCTAAGATTTCATCTTCACTTGAGCGACCCGTGAGGTCAAATGGATGACGACCTGAAATGAGAATGTACAAGATGCATCCGAGTGCCCACATGTCCATTGCAGGCGTCATATCCTGGTATTGAAGAACCTCCGGAGACCAGTAACATCGAGTTCCTGACAAGGTCGTCGTCGTACCGGGTTTACCGGGCTGCGATTTTCGTGAGACGGAGCCAAAGTCGATAATTTTGAGCTTGATGTTTTCCCGATCACTGCGGCTTTTGCTGTCACAACTCACAAATGTCATGACGTTCTCAGGTTTAAGATCACCATGAACGACATCAGCTTTGTGCATGAATTGTAACGCACTCGCTAGCTGTGACACGAGTCGCAATGACCGTGTGGGATCCAGTGTGTGATGCTTATTAATGAATGAATGGAGAGAGATGCCCGGTATATATTCCAGTACAATGTAGTTAAAGTCGTTGTGGTAGTACGAGCCTTTGTAGCCCACAACACTCTCATGGCCACCAGCACGCTCAAGACACTCCAACGCTTGTTTTTCGCGCTGCACCTCTTCCTGGCTCTCTTCAATGTCCTGGACAATTTTTACAGCCGCTACATGTCCGGTTTGCTTGTGGACACATTGCATCACTACCCCAAAAGAGCCACTGCCCAGTATCCGTTTTGTTTCATACTCGGTGTCAAAGTAGACTGAGACACTATTGCTGGTGGTATTGCCATCGACCAGCGAATCGTTGTCTCCATCTTGTTCCTCTTTTTGTCCAAGCACTTCGCACAGCGCCTCACTTCCTCCAATAGCAGTCAAAGCAGCCACTGCCGATCCAGCAATCAGCAACTTTCGTGTGTTCCAGTTGTCCCCGTTTCCCTTGAATTGACGCAACGGTTGTCCACAAAAATGCACGATAGTTCCCACCTTCATATTGTCATTGCTTGCAAGTGCAAGTGTTCGCATGCTAGTGCTGGCAATTCGTTGAATTCGAATAGTTGCAAGCATCATTTGTAAAAAGGTTGTTGGTTTCAGGTAAAGCTGTCCGATGTCAAAACGTTCGTTGCGTGATTTTCAGCGTGTGGCTTTGCTTGCCAGTTCACTTTTGACTTGTCCTCTTTGCCTACCGAAAGAAACTTCATTTTTTTAGTGTGACGGTGAAAACAGTAACGTGTTGTCGCCTAGAGCGACTTTGATTACTACCACTTTGTCTCGTCCCTTTTGTACGCAACAACTAATTATATAGAAACTACTTGAGACGTGCATCCGTATCACTAAGTCAAAAAGAGCCATTTGTTGTCTCGCTGCGAGTAATGGTTAAATAATAGAAGGCGTACAGATGGATGGAGATTATCATAGTCGCGTGTATCCATTACGTAGCACATTGTTATTTTTAGAATGAGGCATTTCCCATTCGCGCCTTTGAGCAATAACGGCCAAAAGACGAATACCTCCAAAAAGCCGGTGCACCGGCCCCTTCGCCCTGGGCGGGAAGCCTATCAAAGGAGAGCCCGGGTAATAGCGGGAGGTTTTTGCTGCGTGTGTTACAAGAGGCAGCGCTGGGTATATAGCCGCAAGTGTAAAGCGCTATATACCCAATGTTACATGTACCTGTTAGTACGTGGCACTTAATTGGGAGGCAGGTCTAAGTACATGCGTACTTATGACCTGCCACTTGGGTGGGTCACATAGTGTGTCTCGGCACATACTTGTGTATGTGATACACACAAGGTGTATTCACATTGAAAGAAACGGACTGGCGTCATCGAATTTGACGTCACGGACAGATGTCATTCGCGAGCTTGAATATATTTAAGGTCCCCGTAGGGACGCGCATCTAAACAGATGTGCGTTGAATCATTGCATATTAGCCAATAGCTTTTAGTGTGTATTTAATTATATTGAATGTAAATCAGTCTTGCATTTTCTACTTCGAACACAGTGCGCATGAGAAGATGGAAAACCGCTTCCGCGGTGCCACTACTCGTTTGCTGAGTGAAACAGCACCTCGCAGCACGCGATACAAGAAGGTCTAGTCGCTTCCTCGTTAGTGCCCGAAGGTGTGCGCTTGTAATGCGTGGCAGCTAGTAAGCACCCGCCTACACTTGGTAGCACCTGTAGTCCTTCCCACAACCCGTATTTCTAAGCGTGTTAGTGAGGATGAGCCTCAATGCCGGTTGGACTCAATCCCCCACCTCTCCTAACATCATCGGAAGGTGGCTGAGCATTTGGACCAGAGACTTGGTGAACAAGCCCTGGCCAATCTTTTGGCTTGTCCACCTGAGCAACATGTTGCTAAGCTGAAGCAGTTTAGGGCATTTGTGCTCGGATAACGGATGGCCGCGTCCGAGGCACATAGCCACGCTGCGGCTGAGTCCATCAGTAAAACTCAGAATGAACTTCCGCGTGGGCAAGCTCGAAACGTGGCTCTCAACCGGACTGTTGAGACGCTTTCTGTCCGGCCTAATCCACCCTAGGCTCATTCGGATGGACCCTCCAAAGGTGATGGAACTGAAGCTTACACGATTGGCCACTGGCTGCTAGCGTGGAGCAATATGGTGTGGCGCAGCTCATCGAGGACGACACTCGAATGGTGTCGTAGGCCATGTCCCATTTGCGTGGTAATGCCTCCGAGTGGGCTTACTGGCGCTTATGGCGGACATGAAGGTGTTCCTCACATGGGCGATCTGTAAGACAGATTCGCGCCATGCATCAGCCACCGAACAACACAATGTTGCTTCAGAAACGTTTCTTTCGAGCGCGACAGCCGAAGCAAGCTTTGCAAGAGTATGTGCAGGGGATGCGCTCGCTGTCGGCATTCATTGCTGTGGGTCACACGGTTATAAATGACTGCGGCACGGCCCATCGCGACAGGTCCTTTGTAGAAAGATGCCATTGACGATAGAAGAGGCAATCAAAATTGCCTTGGTTGAGAAACAGTGTTACAACGATTCCTCGACGATAGATGGATCTAAGCCGTCGGCCGAAAGGGTGGATGCCATCCCAATGGAGTTGAGCAATGCAGACGTTGCCTGCTATAAATGCGGCAAGCGCGGCCATATGATGGCTCGCTGCTATACCACCATAGGCGCTGGTACTAAAACATCCAGCAAGAAGACTCCCTACCCGAAAGATGATGCCAAGAACCGACGTGCACGACGCACGGGTTCAGCATTGACCACTGACAAGTCGGGAAATGTGGCAGCGCAGTAGGGTCGGAATGCCCTACTGACGCGGACTTTGAAGCTACCCCTATGTTCATAGTTATTGAACAGATGGGCAGCATAGTCCTTGAGATTCCACAAGGTCAGACCTCAACTCTGCTGGCCTATAGCGCTCGAGTACGAGGCTATGATCAAGTGATACCTCTTCGTGTTAATTCGGATGCATCACAGAATTTGTGATATAAGCAGCTCTAAAGAAGAGTCCGACGAGTTCTGAGTCGCTTTGCCGGGATGGCAGGCGAGAAGAGGCAATCGCTCGTTTAGCAAATGGCGCGCTCGTGGAATAGGGGAGAGTTCAGGTTGAGCTCACCTTCAGCTTAGTGACTTCTTGTGTAAAGAGAAGTTCACGGTGCTAATTGTGGAGAGTTCGTATGACCTCATCCAAGGCATGCCTTGGTAGCTTGGGTTCGCTAATTACTTATATAATTACAGCAAGAATTATGCAATGCGGACTAAGCCATTGTTAGAACTCTTTAAAAAGCATGCAAAACATACTTGGTTAAAAGAGCAAGTAGATGTATTCACATCAGTGAAGCAACCTCTTGTGGAGGCACCGGTGCAAGCAATTTTGCAATCGGCAGTGCGCTAATGCAGAAGGATGACGACGGCGTTGACCGTGTTATCTCGCACCAGTCCCGGCTTTTGAAAGCTGCGGAACTGAACTACCCTGTGCATGACGAGAAGCTACTCTCGATTGAGTATGCTCTTGTCAAGTTTTGCGTGCACCTATCGGGCCGCGAACCATTTTGCTTTACATGGATCATGCATCACTGCGGACCGCAATGCATTTACCGCACCTCTCGCCTAGGATGGCGAAGTGGCTTACATTCTTCTCCAAATTTGTTTTTTGGGTTGCATTCAAGCTGGGCAAGACAAATATCTTGCCTGACGCGTTATTACGCATACCAGATTTCGAGGCGAAACACTAGAAAAGTGTGCCTCGTGGTAAGGCACAAGTTGCGTCGTCAACACTGGAAGCCATGAAGTCTACCATGTGACGAGCTCTTTGGTCTCCGAGATAAAGGGGAGCTACTGTCAGGGCGAACATTTGTTGTCTGCTGTTGGATCAATTTAGTGGACGCAAGGTTACCCTTCCGTCGCTCCTGAAAGCGAAGCTAAGTTGCTTTAGCTACAGCGATAGCCTATCATGGTATCAACTTCCACCTTGCGATCCCTTGCGCATCTATGTCCCTCATGACAAAATCCCAAGCTGACGATTCTTCACGAGCTCCAGGATGCACCATCGAGTGGACAGCTGAGCCGTGAAAAGACATTCTTACGAGTGTCAGAGGAATTTTGGTGGCACACCTATATCGGCGGGTGGTCGACTATATTCGATCCTGCGAACAGTGTCAGCGCGTTAAGCCTGCACCGTCTCGCATTGCGCCATTGAAGCCACTGGCGAACCAACTGATTGTTGGAAATCGGTCAGTTTGGACTTAAACAGTGTCCACGCCAGTACGAATGAAACACTGTTTTATATAAACGAACTGCGTCATCCTCGCACGCAAGTCTCATTTGTGCACAGCCCGAGTCTTCGTTGGGGACGGCCCCTCACTATGCTCGGAGCGAATAAGACAGAGGGCCTCAGTTTTGTCGAAGTGACGATAACCGACGAGGGGCATCAGTCTACGGCAGAAAGTATCCATAGTGACCCTACTAGTTTAGCAGTGGTCACGACACCTATAGGCGTCAGTGCGAAGTCACGACAAGAATGCCTGTGGTCCTTGGATAACGATATATCGTTACCCGCATCGTCGACCCATGACCGACTCTTGGTGGCATCGTTAGCAAGATAGGTGCTAAAAGCGTGAGCAAATCTCAACGCTTTTGCGGATGAGCTAATAGCCACCACACGAAAAGTTCGTGACGCGATGGCAAGTGCACAGGACAAGCAAAAGGAATAGGCGGACCAGTATGGTCGCAAAAGCAACGAGCGCTTCAGTTTGGGGAACAAAGTTCTATAAAGTACTGCTACCCTACCTGAAAATGCAGTTTTGTGCTACCTGTGGAACGACTAAGCTACTGCTTCAATTCATGGAGCCATTTACGGTGGTCGAGGAGGTGGGAGACCAAAAATATAGCTCAACCTCCTGCCATATATGACGACGCACCTCGTATTTTGCGTGGTCGTCTAAAACGAATGTTGAATCCACAAGAGATCACATATCCGCGTTGGTTTTACATGACCGATGGTGACGCTGACCGTGAGTCGAGCGTCGTTGCCGCGTAAGGCAACGGGGAAGACGAATAGCTTCCAGACGTCGAGTGACCCCGCTTGGCAAAGAACATGGAATGCGAGGAGGACTTCGCGCTTGATGCGAATCTCTCATCAGCAGCCACTCCAAAAGATTCAGACGAAGTTTCAGCCGTTTATAGCCTGGCGATCCTTTGTGCGAGCCTCGTGCAGATCCGAATTCAGTCGTAAGACTTGACTCACGAGGTCCTCAATCGGGCTGTCAACATCAGCGCTCTACATCTGCGTCGGACGCCAGCAGGGTAGGCAGCCGCAATTAGGTGGATGTAATCACCGCTCCTATTGGGTGCCACCTGCATTGGTGGATGCGGATGAGAACCAATGCTTCCTTGTTGGAAGGTTGCTGGCCACCGCTTTGAAGAGCAGAAGCTTCAGATCTCGTCTAATGGAGAAGGAACCCAAATCTGACTCTTGGGAGCCGGTTGACGCGCTGCGCGTCGACGTACTGTGGCTGGTGTCCACTCATGAGCAGGAGCAGCAGCTACAGCCACTTCGCTAAGGTCCAGATGGACTAGCGGGGGTGGTAGCGAGAAGAAGCAGGGTACTGTATCACCCATGGCTTCTCTCGCACGCACCACAGCGAAGTTGATTCACTGCGACCATTGTTTCGCTGCATCGGAAAAAAACTTAGCATGGCGTAAAATTTTTGCTTTGTATTGGTCGAGAACGCAAGACGACCGGAATAGGAGAAATACAACCAAGCACTTCTTTCCCATGTTGTTTCCATGAATGGAAGATGCTGTAAAATGTTCTAGCGTCAATAGTGGCACACTCTAGGAGCGGCACTATATATACCCAATGAGACGGACGATTTACTATCGTCAACCTTATGTTGAGACGCGGCTTTACTTTAAAGGGTCACTCTCAGTGATGGTCGCTGCGCTCGTTGGCCAGATAACGAGACAGTTGCCTCGTTGACGGAAGGCAAGGACGCCTCCGCAACGTTAGGTAGAGTCAATGGTAGAGTTGTCAATGGGCTGAATAGCGCCATCACTTTTCCGCATTAGCTCGCTGTACTTATCATCACTTTCTGGTGATCGCAGCGGCGTGCTCCCATTATAGTCAACAATGAGAGATGGATCTTTATCCGCACTTTGTAAGTGGGACGGACCACCGTGTCCTGTTGATGGCGCGACAGTAGCAGTAGCTGTAGGCGTCGCGACAGTGGCACTTAGCGACGGCGGCGATTTATCGTGACACGTACGCTTGTGTTATACTGTATGGGTGTCTTCGCAGGCGACCCACCATCTCTGCCCCGTATAGGTGGCATGAGGAGCGCCGTGTGATGTCATGCATACACAGGTCACTCGGAAATAGATATGTCTGGATTAAGCGGCGCGTCGTAGACGGCTCGCTGTCCCTCTCCTTCCATTTTGCAATGTTTTACAAAATGTGTAATAAAAAAGGATGGTGTAAAGGGCTATATACCCAATGTTACACGTACTGTTAGTACTTACGGGGAGACAGATCTAAGTACATGCGTACTTATGACCTGCCCACTTGGGTGAGGTACACTATGTGACCTACCCTTGTGTCTGTGATACACACAAGGTGTATTCACATTGAAAGAAACGGACTGGCGTCATCGAATTTGACGTCACGGACAGATGTCATTCGCGAGCTTGAATATATTTAAGGTCCCCGTAGGGACGCGCATCTAAACAGATGTGCGTTGAATCATTGCATATTAGCCAATAGCTTTTAGTGTGTATTTAATTATATTGAATGTAAATCAGTCTTACATTTTCTACTTCGAACACAGTGCGCATGAGAAGATGGAAAACCGCTTCCGCGGTGCCACTACTCGTTTGCTGAGTGAAACAGCCTTTGGCGCCCACCAACTACCTCGCAGCACGCGAGAAAACGGTCTAACCGCTTCCTCGTTAGTGCCCGAAGGTGTGCGCTTTTGTAGTGCGTGACAGCTAGTAAGCGCCCGCCTACAGCAAGGGCAACAACAACCTTGACACCCTGGGTGGGTGCTCAGCGACAGCTGTTGTAACCCAACCTGCTCCAAGCCGCTGGACCGAGCCAGCAGACCGAGATCTGGTAGATGCATACTGATATCGTGTAGTCAAAAGCACTTAATCGACGTTCTGATCTCTCTCGAATGATGAAGGTTAAAACTAGCAGTCGAAATTTGCTTCACCTCTTCAATCTGCAGCAGCTCATCAATCTCTTGGTCCGTCCCCTTGTCAAGCTTCACACTCTTATCTTCAGCATTTGACTGATATTGCCGAGCATTTCCACTTGACACGAAGAACGAGTTTTCATCCAAGTGCTTTAACGTTGCATCACACATGAATTTATTGCATAACATTATCACGAACTCACTACACTTGTCGATTGCCATGTAGCAGCCAGCAAGTCGACAGGATGTAAAGGACACTTTCCGTCCTTTACGTCCTGTCGACTTGCTGGCTCATGCGACTTTCTCTGCAGCAGCTCTGCCTCCATACAAAACCTGTCGTAGCTTAAGCTTCTTGCGCATAATATTAGCAAACCGGATAGGGATGTGAAAGATTTCTAAATGCATAGAAATAGCACCGTAGTGCCACTCTTTCGAGGAAGACAAGTAATGGTAGCGTTCCGGTCCATTTATAATGGACAATAATGGCGTCGAATTGCGGGTTTGTTCGGCCAAGCTGCAGGGTTTTCGTCCATTTCCGACATGGAATGGAACGATTAGTGCACCTCTGAAAAATAATCAAAAACTTTGCAGCATTCTTACCGCCGATGGTGAGCTCGTGGTACTGCAAACCTTTCAAAATGACGACGAAATTGAGTTATCCGCCAACTGCTTGCGCGTTGTGAAGATCCTTCAACCAACAAACGAGAAATTCTTGAGCTTTTGTCAATGTTGGGTAAACGATGGATCAGTTGTCGTGACGGCACACAATAACTACGTGGCATTTTATTCAAGTGACGATTTTCATGGTGAAATTATGCTATGGCGTAATATCTTTGGACATTGTAAAGGTGCAGACTGTAGAGACAAAAATGGACGATACAGAGCTTCTTTTGCTGGCTGGCACAGCTTTTGGGGCTTTCTTGTACACGATATTGTTGGACAGGAAGAGCGATGGTGTAGATGGTACAAGTGACTTGACATTGACACAGTAGCAAGAGTGCACAATGGTGTTGCCGTGTGCATGGTCAAGTTCTCGAGTGATGGCTACACTGCTGCAATTGGAACTATGGATGGCCGATTATTCTTGCGGAGATTGGATTCTCATAGCCATGACACTCTTGCCATATTCGGGACTGCAGTATTATCGCGAGTGTTGCAAGCTCCACGAATCACGGGCTTGTCCTTTTCAGTGTGCTCTACGAAACTCGTGGTAGCAACAAGGAAGGGCAACGTCTACGTGTTTACCTGCGCATCAAAAGCAGAGCAATGGCGGTCGCTACCAAGTTGCTTTGATCTAACGCAAACCTAAAGCCGAAAGCACGTGGTGCACTTGGCACAAACAAAACCCCAGCCTCTACGGTTCAGACGCTAGTATCTTGCTGGGGGCCCGTGTTCGTAGTGTGCTCACGGACCCATGCATCACGGCTTGAAATGTACGATTTCGTGTCTGGCAGTCTGTTGCACTCACTGCAGCTTGCACCAGCAAAACCCGTCTACTCTGCAGCGTTATGTCAGTGGGTGGACCAGCCAGTGGTCACGGGCATTTGCAGCATGCAAATAAACGACAATGGACGCTCACGGTTGCTGTGCCACGACTCCAGCGCCAACATTGCTGTTGTGGAATGGCCATTTCTAGACGTCATTGAACGGTGGTAGATGACTCAAAAGAATCGACTAGTAGATTTGAACGTTGTTAACTTCTCTCCGTAAATCCACAAAAATGCGACGCTTCTTTGGGCACCAATATGACCATGCGGTACCTCTGCGCCGCCGATAATCTCAGCTATGAAGTCGTCTTGTCTCGGGGTCCATAAGCCACTGGCTGTCAAATTGTAAACCATACTCGTCGTGAGAACTTGTCGGTGATGCTGCATCCATTTTGCCGAACTAAACACCACCATTAAATTTCGTGAAGTTGGATTGTTTATACAAGACAGTGGCTTGCTTGACGAACATCTTCCAAGTTTGCGTTTCGCGTGTGCTGTCGCATGCCACGATCATTGACACATTCGTGTTGATCTGCAGTGGTCGGCACTGAATGCGACGCCGCGATGTAAGGCCGGACATTATTTTTTGGTCTCGTAAAAGCGTTCACAGCTGCATCATACACATTAATTTCAGCGCTTGGTATGCGCCGCTTTGCAGCGACACTTTGTCCCACCGGATGTATTTGATACAGTGTTCCATCATAAGGCGGTAGTTACGCGCCTTATTGTGTCATTCATTCCGCGCCTCTCGAGCTTATCACCACTTGTTTTCTAAAGCTTTTGCTACTCTACAGCAACGCCGACATAGCCACTTGGGACTGACGGTCACCTTTACACCGCGGGTAAGATAAACTCATTAGCACACTGATGTCTTACCCTTCAGTCTCAAAAGGCAGGAGACCGCTATCTCCAACTCTCGGCTCTTCCGCTTGTCTTACTTAGCTGCTCTCGTCGTCTGCTCACCTACTCCTCCGTTTCCCACATCGTCGGTCTTCCTTGACCCTTCGTTCCTCCCGATCGCAACTTTTTGCTTGATGCGTGCTTGCTCATCGTCCAAATCTTTAGCCACGTCGCCCTGCGTCCGTCCGTTGTTGACCTTGCTCACCAGCTTCTTCTCAACGACCGCTGCTCACCGCAACCCCGCTACAATGCAATACTTTACTGGGATGGTGGATGCGAGCTGTACCCGTCAGTCACATCGTGCAACTATCCTACTGCACACGTCGCACGTTTATAGTTTTCCATTTAGTTGTCACGAATGTCGATCTCGACCTTCTGATCGGCAAAAAAACGAGACCAGCACTACTGCCACACGAGACGAGTCCATAGACAACAGGACACTCATTACATTCCTCGACACCGCCATTAGCCCTGCTCTACCGCTGCTAGTTGGCGGTATATTGCTCTAGCAGCACTGCTGGGCGCCTATCGCTGACTTATGTAGCATCTCATCGAGGATCTGATACCCCGTAGAAAGCAAAAGACTTTTGCTAACCAAAAAAGGTTGTTTGAGTATCCGACAAACGACGTCTTTTGTCATGCTAAAGGCCCACATTCATCATTACGCTTCAACTTACAACCAAAAGCTTACCGCTCCGGCCCACCCCACACGTACTTATAAATAGACGAAGCACCACTGCTGAGTGAGCTTGCGACGGTGGAAACTGTTGCTTCGACAGCTTCGACACCAATCTTGACGGACGAGCCAACAGTTGTCATACCTTTCGACACCGTCTTCTCATTCGAATGGGCGTGCACAAAGTCACTGAGCTTCATGCCGATTCGTTCGTTCAGCTTGCCTTCCATTCGCAACATCAGAGCTGTAGCTGCCTCGTCGTCCGACTGACCTGGAAGAAATCGTTCGATGACGAAGGCCTCGAGGTCACTCTGGGTGTAGTTCACTCCAAAGTCCGTTATCTCCGGAAGTGCCTTTACTACCAACGTGAGCATGATCATGAACAAACTCACGTGCCGCCTCAAACAGTTAAATGCAACGACACACAGCTGTTTGAACTGCTCAAATTGCTGTGTCTGCGTGCCTCCAAGAGCCTCAATCATGTAGTGGTCCAATCTCATCGGCGGCTGAAGCGGCTTGGGGTCCTTCCCCAGTATAAAACCGTAATCTATGTGGAATAAGATGCCGTCTTTTGTGAGCATGACATTGTCAGCATGGCGGTCACCCACACCCAACAAGAAAGTGATTACAGTGTATGCAGCAAGGCTCTCCCTGAAAGAGGAAGAGATGTCGCTGAGCGTGCGATGGCCATTATCATGGTGCAAAAAATTCATGATTGTACCGTAATCTCGAATAATGGAATACAGCGTGTGCGCATCCTCCACGATCTCGATGAGCCCGTCAAAGCTGCTTGTCGGAAGCACACGATATGTCACTAGCGGAATATCCAGTCGTGTCTCTTGCTTTAAAATCAAGTACATGACGTTGATGATGTTCTGAACAATATTGTCTTTTCGAAGATCATCTCGTTTGTACATAAGCCGATAGTGAGACAGCTTCTGAGTACGACAACTCCATGTATTCCGCTGAGATTCGGCATTAGCATCCGTAGAGTACTCAGCCTCCTCTTCTTCGCGATTGACGCCCGTGCACGTGATGATCATAGGTGCCTCTGCGCTTCGTTTTATCTCGATCTTTTTGTAGTCAATGCCGCAAACCTTGACCTGCGGATCGACAGGCAGCCGTAAGAGAGACCATAATTGCCCTCCATCCCTTCTTGGTTGACTGTAGTTGCTAGACTTTTTGTCATCTGTCGACGTTGGCAGGGATGACTTCTCGACCAATGCTTGCAGGATTTGACGCGCATCCTCGACAGGAATGCGCGGTGGGATCTTCCACATCAAGTCCACCAGTTCCTGACCCCGAAGCAGCTGCTCCGCAATGTCATCACTGGCAAACTTCCGTGACTCTAATTGGCGGCCAGTTGAAGACTTGTCCTTGAACTGTACCAGCGTGAGAAGTAGCCGCTGCTTCATGCCATCAAACTTGCGGCGACAACTTGAATCTTCTGCCATGATCGTAAGTCCCCAGTATAAATCGTAGCAGAAGCGGATATCACACTGAGCTTGACGGATCAGCGCCTGCCCCAGCTTGCTGCCAGCAGCGTTCGACTCTACACTGAGACTATGCAGAAGCACCTGCAAGTAGCTCCACCATTCGTTCTCTGTAGCAGTCTCCAGCAATGCGTCAATCGCCATTGCACGCAGCCGATGGTTGCAAATGGTCTCGTCTGCAAGAATTTCCAATGCGTCGACACTACTAACTTGCGGCTTACACAAACGCGAGCACATCGTCAGCATACATGTATATTTACGCTCCTGACGTAACAATTCCATCACTTCGTTCACCAACTGTGTGTTTCGTTCGTGCCTTTGTCGTGCGCTGACAGGACTGTCAATGTCGCTCTCAGTCAGGTCTGTAACAAGATGCTCTGTCTCACTCTCGCCCGAGAAGTCAACAGCTTTCACGAGCTGCAATAACCACTTCGTGTGGCCAGCAAGAAACGCACGGTTAATGATCAACATTTTTTTCTCTCTCTCAGACAAGCGATGCGTTGGTAGATAGTACTGTATCTGGCGGAACATGGACAAACACATGATAGTTGCGCGGTGCCACTTCCGACACACTTGGCCTAATGTCCGTAATTCCTGCAGATCAAACTCACACAATTCAAACACCTTGACTGTGATGTAGTGATGTCGTCGCTGTTGCAGCGCACACGCGCAGTCGTCACAAACGCGTTGCATGACACTGTTATCCAGCACGTCCATCGATCTGTGCAAGCTTGTCGCATTTGACGCCCCAGCACTCGCCAGCGATGACGATGCACTCCCAGATCTCGTCCAATTCGGCGTAAATTTACTAATCACGTTAGTTTCTTGCAGCCTCTGAACATCCTTCAAAAAATTTTCCTGTTGTTCTTCAGGTGTCAATCTCAGCGACGCCGTATTCATAAACGATTGCGAGTGTCTAACTGTCATATCCATCTCCGCCGCTGCGTTTGGACTCGAATACGACGTCAAATACCAACTGATATTACCAATCAAGTCACTAGCATTTGTCGTTAACGAATTATAAGCCGGTGACACTGGCGTCACCTCGTAATCTCCAGGAATCACCACACGTTGACTCGAACAGACCGAGCAAAAGATGCGTCCACAGGCACGACAATGATGTTTGCGAACCAGCAGCGAGAACGCCGTGTGACACTTGAAACAGGCAAATACTGCATCATCTTGTACCCATGAGGATAATCTTCTAGGCTGTACAAACCTGTACATGTCCTGTCCTAATTGTCCATCGTCTCCATTGGCCCATTCTTCGTACTCTGTGCTGCTTTTCATGTTCATAAATAGACCTGTTCTTGCATCCTCTTCATTCTCTTCGAGTATATCTTCACTGCCTTCATATACTGAGTCCAACATGTCATTGCCATAAGCAGAAGAGCCCTTATCTTTGTCATCTTGAACAGTCTCTGGCTGAAAGAACCGCTGATTCTGCTGGCCTGGAGTTCTATTAAAACAAGCATTAGATAATATAGGCTTACGTCGACGTTTTTGCTGCTGATGCAAGGAGCTACGAGCTTCTAGAACCTGGGAGAAGGACAGATCGACGGCTGCAGAGGTTTCGTGGCTGTACATAATGCGATTCTGACGCTTCTAGAGTAAGTTAAAGATGTACAGGGCACGAGATTAAAGCGCAGACGATGAAGAAGAAGTAGGATGAAGAAAAGTAAGCGTTACGCGCAGAGAGACGCAGATAATTCGACCGCAAGTGACGCACGATGCCGCTTGGATAAGCGTTTTATGTGCGCGTCCTGAGAAACTTGATGTTATTTGGTTAAAGAGGTTCTTACAATTTTAACAAATCAGAGAAGGATGGTCGGAAGATATTCATTGGTCTAAAACACAGCAAAAAATAACTCAACACTCACTTCATAAAAACTTGCTAAAGATGATACCTTTGATAATCATTGTATGTATCCGTTAAGACAAGATATGATCTAGTAAAAAACCATGCACTACTGTTGCTGAAATTTTATTTTTTTTTCATTAAAAAGAGTAATTACTCTAAATAACATCCAACAAACAAATACAGTAACTATAATTAATTTAGGTAATATTCAACTTTTTTTTATAGATAAAATTTTTTTAGTAAAAATAAAACAATTTTTTTTAAAATTGGTGTTATAAGTATGCTTTATTATTTTTTATTTTTATTTTAATTATACCATTTTTAGGTAAATTTGAATCTTATTTTATTAGATCAGGTACAAAGTGAGCAATTTTTGTTGTAGTATATTTAACCATCACTCTCGAAGATAAATGTTTTCAACAAATCGAAACATGTCAATATGGATGTGATGAGTTGTGATTGGTACAAAGTCAAGATTCGCAAAATCGAGGGCTCCAAACAAAACATGAGGGAGGGAATTCACGGAATTCACTTTCGAAAAACGCTCCCAACTGCCAACTGCCTGCCACAACTAAACTTGAGTAAGAAAGAGAAAAAGATATGGACATGCTACTGGAGTACAAGGAGAAGATCTCGGCCAAGTTGGAACGATATGATAAGGTCGTGGAACTGGAGAAGCAAACGGGTGTCGACAAGTTCTACATCTTCTGCGTGTTTGCAGTGCTCACGGGTGTCCTCCTGTTCGTAGCGGGTGGTGAGGAGCTAGTGGTGGGCCTTGTGGGCTTTATTTACCCGGCTTACGTGTCATTTAAGGCCATTAACACGCCCGGTACGGTCGACGACACGCAGTGGCTTACGTACTGGGTCGTCTACGCCTTCTTTAACCTCACGGAGTCTATTACGAACCTGCTGCTGTCCTGGATTCCCTTTTACTTTTTCTTAAAGATTGCGTTCCTTGTCTGGAGCTACCATCCAAGCACCCAGGTAGACAAGCATGGTCTATTGATGTAATTGTAGCTAAGGTCCTAACGGTTTCTGTTTTACTTTTGTTTCAGGGCTCCAAAGTGATTTACAACTCACTGATCAAGCCGTACGTGGCTCCGCACGTGGGTCAAATTGACTCGGCGCTCAATCGTGGTGAGGATGCTGCCAAGAACGTGTCTGCCAAGCTCCAGGATAAGAGCCAATAATGGAGCTTTTAGTGATGTGCGAGCAAGAGCTAAAGCATCGATGTTGCAGTAGTGGAGTTAAGATGTGCTCACGTCTGCTCTTGCAGCAGAAATGTGGAAACAGCTTTGGCTGACGAGTGTTTTTGCTGCTAGAGTAGGGAATAACTTGCTTGGGTTGTTGTATTTCCTTGCAACCGGATAATCCATTTTTAGCATGGCAATGAATATATCGTTTTGCTCTGTGGAGTCATTGGAATAGGGAACACTTTGTTGGCACAGACCGACTTCCTTCACGAGAATAGATATTTGTCCGTTGCGACATGGCGAAAGATCTCCGAAATTACCGGATCTTTTTTACGCAATGTTTTGATGGGTATTTACGTTTCATATTTGGGATACTGCAGTTTCCCCGTTTTACAGCTGTCTGCGTTTCAGCTGACATTTTCCATTGGCTAATATACTGCATGGATCCGACATGGATTTTACCCAACCCGATTACAGTTGAATCCGATGGCGGTCAGCAAGCCCCTGCCCGCAAAGGAGAGCGCGCTCTTTCGTTCCATCGTAGTACGTAATGCTCTCCCCATTCACCTCATCTTCTTCTCCTTTGTCCATTCTCTTCATCCTTCGTTCTTACATCTCGCACTTCCTTCGACATGCTTCACAATCTCTAATAAAATATTTTTGTTTCTTGTAAATGTTACAATAGAAAAACTACGAAATCAAGCAGTACAAAAAAGGACTAAAGGCTGCTGACTCCATACTAAAAAAGTATCCAGACCATGGGGAAACATTGGCCATGAAGGGACTAACACTCAACTCCATGGGTCGCAAGGACGAAGCCTATGACTTTGTCAAGAATGGACTGCGTCACGACCTTCGTAGCCACGTGTGTTGGCACGTCTTTGGTCTACTTTATCGCTCGGATCGCAACTACAATGAAGCTATCAAATGCTATCGCAATGCGATCAGGATTGATCCAAAAAACCTGCAGATTTTGAGAGATTTGTACCTGTTGCAGGTGCAAATGCGCGACCTCAAGGGCTTTGCAGAGACACGTCGCACTATGCTTACGCTGAAGCCGAATAACCGGAACAATTGGATTGGTTTTGCCGTTGCTCATCACTTAGTGGGCAATTATCAGATGGCTATTGACATTATTGAAAAGTATTTCAGCACTTTGGATGGAGAAACTGTCGCCAATTATGAAGACAGTGAGATTTATTTGTACCAAAACCAATTGCTAGAAGAAGCAGGAGATATTAAAAAGGCACTGGCTAATTTAGAGCAGAACAAGAATCATATCACGGACACACTAATGTGGCGTCAGAAGAAAGGGCAGTTTTTGCTGCAGCTTGAATACTACGATGAAGCGCGCGACGTGTTTAATGAACTGCTTGAGATTAACTTTGACAATTATGAGTTTCATCGTGGATTGCAGTGCGCCATTTTGAAACAGAATGACATGTTTGTCTCGAAGCCTACTCAGCAGAAGAAATTGCCACTGCCGTCTGAAGTCATTGACTTTTCGAAGGAGAAAAATGGTGAGGAGCTGGAAAAAGCTCTTGCGGATTTCTACGCGGAGAAGAAAACGACAGTTGGTGCGGAGTCGTTGATTTCGCTACGGTTTCCTATGGACTTCACACGCGGCGAGGATTTTAAGAAGTACGCCGATGTGTACCTCAAGAGGCAGCTGAACAAGAAGGTGCCTTCACTTGGATCGGACCTGAAGCCGCTATACGCTGACAAGGATAAGGTGAAGGTACTGGAGGAGCTAATTATCGGGTATATGAAGAATCTGGAGGCCAACAACCCGCTGGATATGGGAGATAACTCGATAGCTTCAAATATGACTGAAGAGGTCTTGTTGTGGACAAAGTATTTAGCGGCGCAGCACTACGACCGCTTAGGCGACTATGCAAAAGCCATGGAGTACGTTGAGAAGTGCATCAAGCAGAAGCCGACACTGCTGGATTTTTTGCAACGCAAGGCCCGTATCCTGAAGCACATGGGCGACCTTAACAAGGCGGCTGACGTGATGGTTGAGGGACGTAAGCTTGACCTGGCAGATCGTTACATTAACAACAAGGCCACCGAGTACCTGCTGCACGCTGACCGTGTGGAGGAGGCCGATGCCACTATTGCTCTATTTACGCGCCACGAGGGCGACCCGCAGCAGAATCTGTTCGACATGCAATGCATGTGGTACGAGATTGAGTGCGGCAAGAGCCAACTGCGCCAGCAGAAGTATGGCCTTGCGTTGAAGCGTTTTTTTGCCGTGGAGAACCACTTCAATGACTTTGTGGAGGACCAGTTTGACTTCCACACGTACTGCATCCGCAAGATGACGCTGCGTTCGTACATTCAGTTGCTGCGTCTCTGCGATGCGATCTATGGCCACCCGTTCTTCGTGGAGGCTGCTAATGGCGCCATCGCTTGCTACAAGGCTTTGGCTCAGAAGAAGGAGTTGAAGGCACAGGAGGACGCACAGATTGCCTTGGCTATTGCTGGCATGTCTGCTGCCGATAAGAAGAAGGCGAAGCGCGCTCTTGCTAAGACACGTAAGGCTGAGTTCAAGAAGAAAGAGGAGGAGGAGCTCAATGCGAAACTGCACAAGGAGATTGAGGAGAAGGAGCGTGAAACGAGCAAGAATGGAAAGGCCAAAGCAAACCCTGGCCCGGCGCGTCCTAAGGACGACGACCCGTTTGGTGAAAATCTTGCGGAGAAGCCTGCCCTGGAGGAGGCATGGCGCTTTGCTGCTATTCTCCAGCGCTACGCCGCGGATGACGTGAAGACGCACCTGGCTGCGTTCGACATCGCTCTCCGCAAGAAGAAGTTCTTGCTGTGTTTGCAGGCTCTTCTGAAGGCGCAGGCGCTGGAAGGTGTGTCAGCAAAAGCCAAGATGGAACTGAGCCTTCGCCAGACTGTGTTCCTGGAGGAGGTAAAGCAGGTGACAAACCCCGTCTTGCTGAAGGTCATCAATGAGAAGAAGGCTGAGCTGAAGAACTAAATGGTGGCGAAGGGTAGTGTTCAAACTGTGGACGTTGCGCTGTTGCGATTGTGAGCTCGGCTTCATAGGAGCGGACGTCCACGCGTAGAACGAGTAGAGACAGGAGATGCAACAAACGACGCATACGCATCCGTTGATAGTAATAGAGCAGTATCCTGCCTGTTGCGCCTACCAACATGATAGTCAATTGGTAAGTCCCATCACTGCATGGTCACCGCTCATTCCGTCAGCTATACGGGAGACTTTCAACTTCGCAATCAGAAGATGTGGGGCTGTCGTGTTGTTAATCGATATGTAAGATATCAACTGCTTTTCCGCTAAGTCTACATGATTGCTGGCGAAGCATCAAGCTATCGTGATTCGTGCTTTACAGAGGCAAGAACAAACACAAACTCTGGAATTTAGAGGAATCGGTGGGTGCGTTAAACATGAAGTTGACAGTTTGTCTTGAGCTGTAAGAATAAAACCGAGTGACCATAAGAATTCTTGTTGTTATACAATAGGTCACTGAGTGTATAAAGGCAGGAAGGTTCGAGTCACTTTTCTCGATGCAAGAGCTTCGGTCAAGGGGTTCTTGGAGGTCGTGCCACATATTTGGCGCTTCCAAGTACGACGCTGCATGAAGAGTTGCTACAAGCGTTTCTTTATCATGTGCCGTGGTTGTGTGGATAATGTAGCGGCGGATGCGGATACACTGCGTGACATTGACAAATTTCAGCCTGCGTTAGTGCTTCCCATTGACTCAAAAGAATTCATATTCTGAGTGTTGAAAGCTCTACAAGCGAGTAAGCAGAAGACTGGTTGACTACAGCTTTTGAATGCCATATTCACTATTTTGCCTTTTGAGGAGGACATTTTTCGCGCATATGAAGACACTCAGAGCTTTCGAGGTAGTAATGACGGCAAGTTCAATCGATCTTGGTGTCACTTTGCGGGTCATCCAGTTGAAGACTTCTTGAAAGCTAGCGGAGTCTATGACGGCAAACAAAGTGTTTTAATGAAGCGCAGATACTGCGTCGAAATTAGTTAAAAATACGGCAGTTCACACCAAGATCGGCAGCATTTCTGGCGTTTATTACCTGCTTTTCTTTCAGCGGTCGAAAGACATTTTCGACCGAGAAAAGCAGGTAATAAACGCCAGAAATGCTGTCGACCGGCAGCGCTCGCAAGGGGGGTGGTTCATCGCAGCAGAGGAGAGTATCGGCAAGCACCGACCGCACTCGTGCGAACAGGTGTCCGTCTTCCTCCATGCCAGGCTGGTATGTTGATCTTCGAAACCGTGTAACCGCTCGTCGAAATTGGGTCCTGGCCCTGGCTGTGTGTACCTCCTGAGGCAAAGACGAGTCTTCCATGCGGCGTAGACGCTCTGTCCAGATGGCATGTAGCGTCGTAGAAACTACAAAACGCCATAGCTCACGAGATGCTGGGAAGACCGCATCCTTTGCTCTCGACGAAGCTAAGCTTGGGTCGATAGCGTGTTTGATGGCATCCCATGCAGCACTTGAAATCCCCGGAAGGTCCATGCCAAATACCCAGACGTTAAGGTCCGCATCCTTCAAATCGCCGAGCTTTCACCACCGATCAAGTAGATACTCCCAATGTCGCCGGGCGCTAGGGCAGGTCCAGAATACATGACTTGCCATCGCCGGAATAACAGGCGGACACTCTGGGGCGGGGCAAGACAGATCGTGGGTTGCCCAATTCCAAAGCGGAAAGCTGTTACTCTTCAGACGATATAGCGTCTGTGCGTTGGTCGGAAAGGAAGCTCTTATCCGTCGGATGTCTCTCCACTCGATCATGGATGTATCTGCTGCAATCACTTGGAAGTCCGGTTTCGCTACTCGCTCACCGCAAATTTGTTTGCCTTCAACACTGCGCCGGCGGGAGATAATTTGTTTGAGTTTTCGTCGTTGCGGCCTCCATCTCCGATGGCCAGCCCATAGGTGCACCACACGCATAAGCGTTGGATGCGCGCCAACGTGGACAGTAGTTCCACTGGCCATAGACGCAGTGGTATCGCAAGCCGACATCGATGTGACCGGTGTCACCTCGCAATCCATTCCCGTATCGAAGTGAGACAGCGAAGTACCGTCTCCGTTGAGCAACCAGTCATGATGACGGTGTACTTTTGCAGAGTACGCAATCAATGCCCCCGGCTCAATTGTACGATACACGAGCGACGGGAAGTTGTAAATGATGGCGAGGCAAAAGGACCCAAAATGCCGTCGCTTCGCCATCGATTGGGTAGCCATAGCGCGCTTCGGCGAGAACCGGATGACACCACTCTGAACCGTCAGCCAAGACATTGTGTCGCCAAGGTAATTATGTCCCCTCGCAAAATCCGCTCCGTTCAAATTGTATGTCTTTCCTCTGCGATCCCTAAGCCACGACATGCCCTTCAGCGTAGCGTGTACGATCCATCTGGTGTCAAATCGACCTGATGCCGCAGAGTCTGCCCTCATCCCGGCCCACAGTTTATCATCAAGTACTCGTCGGACATCAATTGTGACACAACCGTTGTCATCATAGTCGACCGTGGCTCTCGATGTAAAAAGGATGGCTCTTCGGCATACCTCCGTAATTTCATCTTGGCGGGCATATCGAGCAGCGGAGAGACCAACAATTTCAGAACCGGTCAACCATAAAGTCGCCCGATATCGAGGGTGCTTGTCTTCGGTCCAACATGGCGTGACATAAACCGGACCCGACTCGGCAGAACCCCATAGGAAGTCGCCAATCAGTAAATCTCTCGAGGAAACCATAGCTGCCCAGTGACCAACAGCTGTCGACGCCATAGTCATCAATTCCGTTCGAATACACGGCACCGCAAGTTCACGTTGCTGTATCGGTAGTGAAGCCATCTCGGAGGGCACCCAAGGTCGGGACCTCCTGCCGTCGCGGGCGCCCCATACAAAATCCATAATCAAGCCTTGCGATCGGATCACAGTCGCTGG
Source organism: Peronospora destructor (assembly GCA_011800735.1). Classification (NCBI taxonomy): domain Eukaryota; phylum Oomycota; class Peronosporomycetes; order Peronosporales; family Peronosporaceae; genus Peronospora; species Peronospora destructor. The sequence continues at coordinate 1,087,321 of WBRY01000004.1, read as the reverse complement.
AGGAGGCCAACAATGTCGTGCGAGAAAGGTAATTTTTGGCACCGCTATGGCACTCGCAAGGCGAGACCGCTGCTCGACAGTGTGAGTCTTTTCTCTGGCGAGGACAAGCCGGCTCCATAAGGATCGGATGCATTTCGTCCAGTTTTCGGTCACCACATCCTGTTGCCCAACCAGAACACCAAGGTACCTGCAGGACTCGCAGGAAGCTTGAAGAGTGAGGCCGCAGGTGTCCAAAGGCAGTGCCGATCCGCGAGGGTCAAGTTCAATGACCATAGACTTCGCTCGATTCGTCTGTAGGCCTGAAACCCTAGCAAAATCATCGAGAATTGTAACAACAGGCGTAACCGCAGACCGATCGAGAAGGTATACCGCCGTGTCATCGGCGTATCCTGACACTTTCAGCTCAGTAGTTCGTCCCCCAGATGAGAGAGGTACCCCGCGAATGTCGACCCTCTCTTGGATCACCCGATAGACACTATCAAGGGAGAGGATGAACAGTAGTGGCGCAAGGTGGCACCCTTGTCGGATACCACATTGAACTTCACGTCGACTTGAGCGGTACCCATTCACGATAAATCGGCATGTCGTTTCGCAATGTAGTGCAGCCACGACTGAAATAAATTTGGGCGAGAAGCCGAGCCACTTCAGCACCGAGAGTAAAAATACGGACGTTGCAACGTGTCGTACGCTTTGGCGAAATCAAGAAGCAGAACAACGGTACCATGTAGATCGCTGTTCAATTTCGCTGCTTTGCGGGCGGCCGTAAAAATGTCTAGTGCCGTATGGATCGAACGCTTCGGGACAAGTCCAACTTGAGCTGGCAGAACGATATGCGACAGCATCGGCCGCACCCGAAAAGAAAGAATCTTGGTAAATAACTTGTATTCGCTGTTGAGCAGCGTAACCGGACGATGGTCAAGCGGCAAGGCGGAAGCCGCCGTTTTCTTCAGGCACTGGATGTTCGCTTCTCCAAATGACGCCAGTAACACGCTGCACTCCAGCCATCTGGTGTACAATGCAGCGAGAATAGGCGCAAGCGCATCTGCGTAATCGCGGTAGAAAGTGTTGTTGATTTCATCCGGCCCCGCAGCTTTCCCACGTTTGAGCCTCTTCAAAGCCGCACTCACATCGTCTGGAGAGATGGCTGACGTCACGGTAGAGTCATCAACCCGGTCCGGTGTGGAGGCCCTTTCAAGAAATGCGGCGGTAGCACCGGGACAATCGAAAGAACGAGCCATAATGTGCTCCCAGCCGTCTGCCATTTCATCAGCCAATTCCTGAGACCGATTCGACCCGTAGGCAGCTTTGCCACCCAGGGAAATAATCGTGTTGTCTTGAAATTTAGTCGACACCCGGGCGAAAAATCTTCGGGATGTCTCGCCCGGAGAGTGCGTATGTAGAGTGAGTAGTCGCTCTTTCTTGGTTCTTTGCCATAACCGACGACACTCCGCAACATTTCGCCGAAGTTCCCCCGGGGTATCGACAGGGATAGTTTGGTCGCATCGCTCTGGAGCCCTCGCTGGCGAGTCATCCGCAGAGCGCGCCTCTAAAGCGCCGCATCTAGTCGGACGTATAGGCGACTCAACCGCTGCCGATAGCTCCTTGTCAGACCTTGGCGAGCTTTCTTGGTAGAGAACTTTGCGTAAACTTATCTTCCATTCGTCCCACCAGTCGGCCAGACTACGGGCTGTGGCATGGTCCGACGGCGGAACAGAATGGGTGTCATTAACTGCAATCTGTGCCGTCTCAAGGGCCGCAAATATTGCTCGATTTGCGACCGCTTGTGCACATCCCGGAACGGGATATGCTCGCCGGGGCTTACGTACGCGCACGACATGACGTGGCGCCCCAATCCGGATAGTTATGCCATTATGGTCAGCTGCTGGACCAGGTACCGAAAGATCGACGTCTCGAACCCAATCAGCATGAAGAGCACTAACATACCACCGATCAAGCCGAGAACTGGCGGAGCCACCGCCTGGTAAAGTGTAGAAATAAGTGTGCGCCGACGCATGAAATGCTGATATGGCCCGCTCTTCTTCCGCTCGCTCCATTTCATCGTCGAGTACATCGCTCAGCTGCGCCCGTCCTAGAAGCCGTCTCAACGCCAAAGAATCATGTCTGCCGGGTGGTGAGGCGAAAGAACTGTCAAGCCGTGGGACTAACGCGCAATTGAAATCTCCTCCCATAAACATGGGTCCGTTATATCCCAGAAGATGATGGCGAAGCATCTGGAAAAACGCCTCCCGTTCACTCTTGTCACTTGGGGCATAAACGCTGACGACGAGGACGGTTTCGCCCATGAGGGCAATACGAGCGGCCATCCAGTGCGGTGTCCAATGTTCCTCTTGCCAAGGCTCCATCTCAGTAATCGACGAGTACGGATTCAGTAAAATGGCAACCCCTCCACGCGGTTCCTCGGACTCTGTCCACATCGTGCGACCGGGCTTGTCCACGAAGCCACATGTGGTGTTGTACAGCTTTTCCATACTTGCTGCTTCACCAAGAGTGACCCGCGTTTCCTGTAGAAGGACTAAGTCAATGGAGCCCCTTGATTCGCGCTGCCGAAAATTGCCGAACCAGTTTGCACAGCGTTCCGGATGCTTGGGGAAGCCAGCTACATTTCGCGAATGCAGACCGAGGCTGTTTTCGCGTGGCCTCTGGGAAGCCTTCAGCAAATGCCGCCGTCGACGTCGAGGCGGACCTGGTGGATTGGGGGAAACGTGAGTTGTCTCCCTCCCGTTTATCGAACGAGCTCGCCCTACAGGAACGGGAGAAGAGGAACACTGAACCGCGCACCGTGACGAATCGGCTCCTAAGGCAGCCGAGATGCCCTCAGTACCGAGGGTCTAGCAGTTGACCATCGCGGGCGATAAGGTCAAGCGCTGATTGCCAGTTGGCAGGTTTGCAAATAATGCTGAAAACTGCCGCGCGCACCTCTTTGGAGAGGTGATAGAGCGCAGCCTTGGTCTGTGACATCACAACCTTGGTCTCACCCTCCACTGGTGCGAGCTTTGGTAATAAGACACACAGGACATTGAGGACGCCCCAGTGATCCAAGTCCGCCAGCGGTTCGACGACAGTCGCGCACAAAAACTCCGTCTGTAATTTGCTGAATCGTCTTCAGCGCTGGATGTTGTCAGTCGTTTTACATCGAATTTGTCCAGACTGACCGTCGGCCGTTGCGGCCCAACCCGTGCGCAGCTCTCGAAGCTTCTCATCTGCGTGTGTGGTATGTTGGCGTATCACAGCCAGTTGAGACTCACTGTTGATGGAATGTCCAAAGGCTTTAAGGGTTTCACCAGGCATGAAGGCTAGATAAGTAACCGGGTAAGGCAGCTCACTGACGAGTGCCGCCAGTTCCAACGCACACGAATGAATCCACGTTGTTTGGCCCTTCGGACCAACTGGCAGAGTAGCAGGCACCGCGGACATCGCTGTGCGCTGGCTGACCCACCGCCGAATCGCGGCTTTGTTCGCCGAGATTTGTTTCATGTTCTCCAGCACCGCTGCGGCAGCTATCGCAGCCGATGCGATCTCCGGGACCTTGCGAACTTTGGTAGCACGTAACGTCTGATCGTGATTATCCTGATTGCGGATGTGGTCCATCGAGGATCTTACCGCCATCTGTGTACATGGATCCCCCGGAAGTCGGTAAGACAGGTCATCGGACCATAATTGCCCACGGCTGGGTCTGATAAAATACCTGAAGAGGCCTTGATCTCGTCCTCAATAGCGTTAGCTAGCTCCGCTGGTATGGGAACACTAGCGGCGCAGGGAGGAGGAGTAACAGCCCCTCCACCCAGATCATCCATGCACATGATATTTCCAAACGAAAAGGTACTTTCCGCCATAGTCACATTCATATTACGTGTGTCCAACCCGTCTGGATCTCGAGGACACGTCGATGGCATGTCTGATGGAGCCGGATCTTGGGGTGCCACCGCAGTAGGTGCCACACCAGCTGGTGATTCAGAAGTCACACCGGAGATGACCCGTTTACGGCGGACATAAGACGTCAACAAGCGTTGAATCGTCGAACGACTCCGCTCTTTAATCTTTTCCGCGGCGCAGCAGGCATCTCGCTCGGCTGTGTCGCAATGCGCGTGACCGCAGCCTCGCTCTCCGACTTCTCTTTCGGTGTAATCTTCGCCAACCGGCGTGTCAATGTCTTAAGTTTGTTCGTAGCATTCGTTGCTTCTTCCTTCGCTCGGTTTGCCACTGCACCAGCGGTGCGGTATTCATACTCCAAACTAGGCAGATGCCCCTCCGAGTCTTCGAGTGAGGTAGGTTCTCCCTCACCTGCTGCTTCACGAGCGATAGCCACTTCCAGCACCTGATCATGGGCCTCAAAGTAGCAAGTTTTCTTTGATTCGGCAGCGCGCTTCTTCTCCGCGGCCGTAGAGGTCAGCACATCGACTTTCCGTTTGGCTTCCTCCACTTGCGCGCGAGCTTCCGCCAGAGCCAGTTCCTTTGGGAGATGTTCTTTGTAGGGGCGACACTTCCCCTTTCTGATGGCGAATCTGCTGCGGCGGCCTTAGATTCCCCTTCTAGTAGTTGGTCAAGTTCGTTAATCGCCGTCGCACGTTGTTTGGCTGCCTTTGACAATGCTGAATCAGCAGGTGGTTGTGCGAGCGCTTCCGGTCGTCCGTTCGGAGGCACCTTGACCTTAGTCGGTGGTGATGATTTCTTGGCGCCTTTGATCGAGGTCCGACCATTCGGTCGACCAGGAGGTGTCGGACCCGGAATAGGCGGTTTGTCTGTTCCACCAACTTGGTTCGGCTGCGATTGTCGGGGCGGTTGAGCCGTGAGGACAGTAGGAGGACTCGTAGGAGCCGTAGTGGATCGTGACTCCCGTTTTTTCTTGTTTGCACCTGGGTCGAACCACCCGTCAGACGAAGGACCGGCGGCACGTGCGGCACCGCCACTCGCTGCTGGCTGTCCACGGGGAGGGGAGGGGGAGGTTTTCTCCCTTGGACTGTCCGGTGGAGACGACTGGGAGACCTTGATTAACAATGGTGCCTTGCAGGCATCATCCTTTAGCTTGGCTGTAGTTATCTGTAATGTCTCTGCAAGTCCAGCAACATGCTGCATCCGTCCTGACACGTCGAGGTGCTGGAACGTCAGTCCACTGACTTTTTTAGCAATGTGGTGCGTACCGATGAACGCGCGGTGATGGTCTAATAGGAATTCACCCTTGCGGGCCGCGCATTTCGCACTTGAATGATACGGCGAGTAACATGAGAAACAGGGGACCCGTTGGAAATGCCGGTGATGATGGATGAACAGTGTCGTGTCGGGAGTCGTGATGTGCGTCACCAACTTGATTTCTTCGGGGCATGAAACGGTATCAAAAGTTGCGACGAAGAAGTTGGAATCGTACGCCTCAGCTCCATTGAGACACCCCCGAACCACCGACGTCACCAAGCATGACACACTCGACGCGAGAATAGCTTGAACAGTGCTCGCCGCCACGCCATGCACCAAAATCCTCATTTGATACTGCAGAATGTTGCGAATCGATGTAGTACCGGAGGTCGAGGAAGCAGCGATGTCTTCTCTCTCCATGGTCGCTGGACACAATAGTTGAAGTCGAGTACCACGAAACGAAATGAATTTTGCATGCCAGCTCGCCGCAGCCGCCTGATCAGGCAGGACAAAGGTGAGACGTCTACTGTCCGAATCGTAACGCGTGCGCTTTGCCCCCTTGACTAGTTTCCGACTCAATGGATCGGAAACCGTCTCCCCTTCGCGGCGTTCCAACAGTTGTAGGAGCAACGTTTTCTCAGCGATATGTTGAGGCATACGCACGGAAGGAGGCACGACCGCGATGACCTTGCCTTCGAGGTATTCCTCAAAAAAATCGAGCATCACAACCCGCGTATCTCGCGGGTGCGTGCATACCAAAAACCTGGCTGCGACTGGAGGACAATGCCGCCCATCATCCAGGCCGCCAGCGCCTCTTCCTCCAGAGGAATCATCGGTCGCAGATCATCGTCCGGCTTTTCGTTCAACGCCCTGATAGCAGTGCGAACCAGTATAGCACTGCAATCGGTGTTTGCCTCGACCCCGCATCCGCAGAGGCGTTCCGGTTGCAGGGGCCGGTGCGGTAACCGAAACCTTTGACCGCAGCCGCGAACGAAACCCGATCAGCCTCCGCGGTAAGCGCGACCTCCGGACCGCCTGTTCCATCCGCTGACAGACTAGGACCACCGGGCAAATTCGCGGTCGTCGGTCCGCACCCGCCCATCCCTTGTCCGGTGCGCGCCTCCCCCGTGTCCTCAGCACACATGGGCTCGGCACCGCCGCCGCCGGGAGGACGCCCCCGCTCCACTGGGAGATACGGCCCGTGTTTCCACCGCACGTGCGCACCCTGTCTCCCGGGTGGACCGCGCACACAATCGAGCACAAATCCTCTCACTGTGTTTCGATGTAACAGCACGGTAGACGATCAAGAAGGCCAACAGCTGCCTACAAGAATGGGACTCAAAAGGTTCACAGTATTAGCATGAACGCTTGACATGCGGTGTCACAAATGCCAAGCGAGCAAATCGGTAGCTTGTTAAAAGATTAAGACGCCCGAATGGTAGGGCTAGACTCAATAATGCTTCACCGCAATTCAAAATACGGCGAGCCTGAAACGGTTCATAGACTGTTAGACTACTGCATGGACAGCAAAGTGGTAGAGGATCCGCATTAGGCCGACATAGCAGAAGCTTTAGGCGGCGTCATCGGTGAGACAGCGGGGACAGCGATATCTGCTCGAGCTGAAGTGACAACAGGAGCAACAACCGGGGCAACGACCGGAGAAGGAGTGCCAACTGCCGAAGGAGTCAAAATAGCTGCCGGAACTGTTGCACCCAGCAGGCCTACAACGTGGCTAGCCAAAGCACCTCTGTCACCACTCTTTGCAGCCGAAATAATACCCGCAGCATGGGAGAGCATGGCAGAGTTCGTCGCGAGACGCGTCAAGAGTGCGAAGAGGTCGTCGGTACTCATGGAGCTGACTGGACCCGCCTCAGGGCTGTTCGACAGCATCTCTTTGATGGTGTGCGCGAGCTTCACTCGGTCGCTCTTCGAGATGATGATGTTACTCTTTGAGATGAGGATGTTGTTGCCCTTTGCGTTCACTTTGTTGCTGACAACACCGATGGCCGCGTCTGAAGGGGTACCTTGTCCGCGCATAGCAGGAATCATAAGTATGGTTTGGTCTGCTGAAGGCGTAGCTTGGTTGCGGTTTGTGTCCGAAGTCATAGCTTGGTCAGAGGTCATCGTAATGCCCATGGCATTTAGGTGATTGGATGCCACGAAGGACACCAAGTACACAAGAGCGATCGCGGTAATTGTCATCTGCATCGTGGTGAACCTGAAGTCGACTTGAGTCTCTGGAGTCCAATTGAACAGTGGCAGTGGAATGGGAACCAGACATTGAAGTCCATTGACCACATAAGTCTGACTTAGTCGTTTGCCTCAGGAGAGTTCGCTGACTTTGCAGATTAGAGCAGGTATGTATGTATTCGTTCAGAAGTTGCGAGTTTTCGTCATCAAACTTATGAAACTTACGAGTATCACTATTCCAATATCGTGCAGAAACCATTTCTAAGAAAAGAGGTGGATTAGGCCTGCCAAATTCTAATAACCTGATGTCTACAGTTCAACTAGACTACTCAAGCACATGATGACTTCTTTCGCGATCACCGTTGCACTTGGCGACCTGATTGGTCTCACCTCTTGTGAGGAAGCCCACCCAACGATGTTACTATTGAGACCAAGACTGCCAACGCAGCGGAGGGGGAAGGTGGCTTCGAAGGCCGTGGCTATGGAGACCGTAGCTGGCCATGGAGGTCGTAGCCGGTCATGGAGGTCGTAGCCATTGCTGTCGTGGCAGAGGCGGCTTTTGCAATGGTCTTTGGTATACTCTAGTATCCCGCCTTACACAAGCTAGCTGACAAATAGCAACAGTTCATTTTCCAACGGAACATTTTAGCTTCAACTCATCTTGGATATCCTACAGTACTAGACAACAGGTTTCTTTCGACAAAGACATTTGCATCACTGACTCCTCTTTTCACTCAACGAGCTGACTCCTACGTTGCTAACGATGTGAAAATTGTCTCCATTCAACGATTCTTCGTGAAGCAACCAAACTTAAAAGGGCAGTTTCTTTTTCAATTGGAGTGAGAATCTAGCACATCCGATTCGTACTTGAATGAGTATTTCATAGAAGTGATTGTACCCGAAGGCAAAGTTTGACCACTACTCTTTATCCAGAGTGCGGAAGGTGGCGTCTACCAGTCGCGCACACAATCGAGCACAAATCCTCTCACTGTGTTTCGATGTAACAGCACGGTAGACGATCAAGAAGGCCAACAGCTGCCTACAAGAATGGGACTCAAAAGGTCACAGTATTAGCATGAACGCTTGACATGCGGTGTCACAAATGCCAAGCGAGCAAATCGGTAGCTTGTTAAAAGATTAAGACGCCCGAATGGTAGGGCTAGACTCAATAATGCTTCACCGCAATTCAAAATACGGCGAGCCTGAAACGGTTCATAGACTGTTAGACTACTGCATGGACAGCAAAGTGGTAGAGGATCCGCATTAGGCCGACATAGCAGAAGCTTTAGGCGGCGTCATCGGTGAGACAGCGGGGACAGCGATATCTGCTCGAGCTGAAGTGACAACAGGAGCAACAACCGGGGCAACGACCGGAGAATGAGTGCCAACTGCCGAAGGAGTCAAAATAGCTGCCGGAACTGTTGCACCCAGCAGGCCTACAACGTGGCTAGCCAAAGCACCTCTGTCACCACTCTTTGCAGCCGAAATAATACCCGCAGCATGGGAGAGCATGGCAGAGTTCGTCGCGAGACGCGTCAAGAGTGCGAAGAGGTCGTCGGTACTCATGGAGCTGACTGGACCCGCCTCAGGGCTGTTCGACAGCATCTCTTTGATGGTGTGCGCGAGCTTCACTCGGTCGCTCTTCGAGATGATGATGTTACTGATCGACTGGGTACATTTCGCACATCATCAATTCACGTGGAAACCGATATACGCTTGTTGCCCTTTGCGTTCACTTTGTTGCTGACAACACCGATGGCCGCGTCTGAAGGGGTACCTTGTCCGCGCATAGCAGGAATCATAAGTATGGTTTGGTCTGCTGAAGGCGTAGCTTGGTTGCGGTTTGTGTCCGAAGTCATAGCTTGGTCAGAGGTCATCGTAATGCCCATGGCATTTAGGTGATTGGATGCCACGAAGGACACCAAGTACACAAGAGCGATCGCGGTAATTGTCGTCTGCATCGTGGTGAACCTGAAGTCGACTTGAGTCTCTGGAGTCCAATTGAACAGTGGCAGTGGAATGGGAACCAGACATTGAAGTCCATTGACCACATAAGTCTGACTTAGTCGTTTGCCTCAGGAGAGTTCGCTGACTTTGCAGATTAGAGCAGGTATGTATGTATTCGTTCAGAAGTTGCGAGTTTTCGTCATCAAACTTATGAAACTTACGAGTATCACTATTCCAATATCGTGCAGAAACCATTTCTAAGAAAAGAGGTGGATTAGGCCTGCCAAATTCTAATAACCTGATGTCTACAGTTCAACTAGACTACTCAAGCACATGATGACTTCTTTCGCGATCACCGTTGCACTTGGCGACCTGATTGGTCTCACCTCTTGTGAGGAAGCCCACCCAACGATGTTACTATTGAGACCAAGACTGCCAACGCAGCGGAGGGGGAAGGTGGCTTCGAAGGCCGTGGCTATGGAGACCGTAGCTGGCCATGGAGGTCGTAGCCGGTCATGGAGGTCGTAGCCATTGCTGTCGTGGCAGAGGCGGCTTTTGCAATGGTCTTTGGTATACTCTAGTATCCCGCCTTACACAAGCTAGCTGACAAATAGCAACAGTTCATTTTCCAACGGAACATTTTAGCTTCAACTCATCTTGGATATCCTACAGTACTAGACAACAGGTTTCTTTCGACAAAGACATTTGCATCACTGACTCCTCTTTTCACTCAACGAGCTGACTCCTACGTTGCTAACGATGTGAAAATTGTCTCCATTCAACGATTCTTCGTGAAGCAACCAAACTTAAAAGGGCAGTTTCTTTTTCAATTGGAGTGAGAATCTAGCACATCCGATTCGTACTTGAATGAGTATTTCATAGAAGTGATTGTACCCGAAGGCAAAGTTTGACCACTACTCTTTATCCAGAGTGCGGAAGGTGGCGTCTACCAGTCGCGCACACAATCGAGCACAAATCCTCTCACTGTGTTTCGATGTAACAGCACGGTAGACGATCAAGAAGGCCAACAGCTGCCTACAAGAATGGGACTCAAAAGGTCACAGTATTAGCATGAACGCTTGACATGCGGTGTCACAAATGCCAAGCGAGCAAATCGGTAGCTTGTTAAAAGATTAAGACGCCCGAATGGTAGGGCTAGACTCAATAATGCTTCACCGCAATTCAAAATACGGCGAGCCTGAAACGGTTCATAGACTGTTAGACTACTGCATGGACAGCAAAGTGGTAGAGGATCCGCATTAGGCCGACATAGCAGAAGCTTTAGGCGGCGTCATCGGTGAGACAGCGGGGACAGCGATATCTGCTCGAGCTGAAGTGACAACAGGAGCAACAACCGGGGCAACGACCGGAGAAGGAGTGCCAACTGCCGAAGGAGTCAAAATAGCTGCCGGAACTGTTGCACCCAGCAGGCCTACAACGTGGCTAGCCAAAGCACCTCTGTCACCACTCTTTGCAGCCGAAATAATACCCGCAGCATGGGAGAGCATGGCAGAGTTCGTCGCGAGACGCGTCAAGAGTGCGAAGAGGTCGTCGGTACTCATGGAGCTGACTGGACCCGCCTCAGGGCTGTTCGACAGCATCTCTTTGATGGTGTGCGCGAGCTTCACTCGGTCGCTCTTCGAGATGATGATGTTACTCTTTGAGATGAGGATGTTGTTGCCCTTTGCGTTCACTTTGTTGCTGACAACACCGATGGCCGCGTCTGAAGGGGTACCTTGTCCGCGCATAGCAGGAATCATAAGTATGGTTTGGTCTGCTGAAGGCGTAGCTTGGTTGCGGTTTGTGTCCGAAGTCATAGCTTGGTCAGAGGTCATCGTAATGCCCATGGCATTTAGGTGATTGGATGCCACGAAGGACACCAAGTACACAAGAGCGATCGCGGTAATTGTCATCTGCATCGTGGTGAACCTGAAGTCGACTTGAGTCTCTGGAGTCCAATTGAACAGTGGCAGTGGAATGGGAACCAGACATTGAAGTCCATTGACCACATAAGTCTGACTTAGTCGTTTGCCTCAGGAGAGTTCGCTGACTTTGCAGATTAGAGCAGGTATGTATGTATTCGTTCAGAAGTTGCGAGTTTTCGTCATCAAACTTATGAAACTTACGAGTATCACTATTCCAATATCGTGCAGAAACCATTTCTAAGAAAAGAGGTGGATTTAGGCCTGCCAAATTCTAATAACCTGATGTCTACAGTTCAACTAGACTACTCAAGCACATGATGACTTCTTTCGCGATCACCGTTGCACTTGGCGACCTGATTGGTCTCACCTCTTGTGAGGAAGCCCACCCAACGATGTTACTATTGAGACCAAGACTGCCAACGCAGCGGAGGGGGAAGGTGGCTTCGAAGGCCGTGGCTATGGAGACCGTAGCTGGCCATGGAGGTCGTAGCCGGTCATGGAGGTCGTAGCCATTGCTGTCGTGGCAGAGGCGGCTTTTGCAATGGTCTTTGGTATACTCTAGTATCCCGCCTTACACAAGCTAGCTGACAAATAGCAACAGTTCCTTTTCCAACGGAACATTTTAGCTTCAACTCATCTTGGATATCCTACAGTACTAGACAACAGGTTTCTTTCGACAAAGACATTTGCATCACTGACTCCTCTTTTCACTCAACGAGCTGACTCCTACGTTGCTAACGATGTGAAAATTGTCTCCATTCAACGATTCTTCGTGAAGCAACCAAACTTAAAAGGGCAGTTTCTTTTTCAATTGGAGTGAGAATCTAGCACATCCGATTCGTACTTGAATGAGTATTTCATAGAAGTGATTGTACCCGAAGGCAAAGTTTGACCACTACTCTTTATCCAGAGTGCGGAAGGTGGCGTCTACCAGTCGCGCACACAATCGAGCACAAATCCTCTCACTGTGTTTCGATGTAACAGCACGGTAGACGATCAAGAAGGCCAACAGCTGCCTACAAGAATGGGACTCAAAAGGTCACAGTATTAGCATGAACGCTTGACATGCGGTGTCACAAATGCCAAGCGAGCAAATCGGTAGCTTGTTAAAAGATTAAGACGCCCGAATGGTAGGGCTAGACTCAATAATGCTTCACCGCAATTCAAAATACGGCGAGCCTGAAACGGTTCATAGACTGTTAGACTACTGCATGGACAGCAAAGTGGTAGAGGATCCGCATTAGGCCGACATAGCAGAAGCTTTAGGCGGCGTCATCGGTGAGACAGCGGGGACAGCGATATCTGCTCGAGCTGAAGTGACAACAGGAGCAACAACCGGGGCAACGACCGGAGAAGGAGTGCCAACTGCCGAAGGAGTCAAAATAGCTGCCGGAACTGTTGCACCCAGCAGGCCTACAACGTGGCTAGCCAAAGCACCTCTGTCACCACTCTTTGCAGCCGAAATAATACCCGCAGCATGGGAGAGCATGGCAGAGTTCGTCGCGAGACGCGTCAAGAGTGCGAAGAGGTCGTCGGTACTCATGGAGCTGACTGGACCCGCCTCAGGGCTGTTCGACAGCATCTCTTTGATGGTGTGCGCGAGCTTCACTCGGTCGCTCTTCGAGATGATGATGTTACTCTTTGAGATGAGGATGTTGTTGCCCTTTGCGTTCACTTTGTTGCTGACAACACCGATGGCCGCGTCTGAAGGGGTACCTTGTCCGCGCATAGCAGGAATCATAAGTATGGTTTGGTCTGCTGAAGGCGTAGCTTGGTTGCGGTTTGTGTCCGAAGTCATAGCTTGGTCAGAGGTCATCGTAATGCCCATGGCATTTAGGTGATTGGATGCCACGAAGGACACCAAGTACACAAGAGCGATCGCGGTAATTGTCATCTGCATCGTGGTGAACCTGAAGTCGACTTGAGTCTCTGGAGTCCAATTGAACAGTGGCAGTGGAATGGGAACCAGACATTGAAGTCCATTGACCACATAAGTCTGACTTAGTCGTTTGCCTCAGGAGAGTTCGCTGACTTTGCAGATTAGAGCAGGTATGTATGTATTCGTTCAGAAGTTGCGAGTTTTCGTCATCAAACTTATGAAACTTACGAGTATCACTATTCCAATATCGTGCAGAAACCATTTCTAAGAAAAGAGGTGGATTTAGGCCTGCCAAATTCTAATAACCTGATGTCTACAGTTCAACTAGACTACTCAAGCACATGATGACTTCTTTCGCGATCACCGTTGCACTTGGCGACCTGATTGGTCTCACCTCTTGTGAGGAAGCCCACCCAACGATGTTACTATTGAGACCAAGACTGCCAACGCAGCGGAGGGGGAAGGTGGCTTCGAAGGCCGTGGCTATGGAGACCGTAGCTGGCCATGGAGGTCGTAGCCGGTCATGGAGGTCGTAGCCATTGCTGTCGTGGCAGAGGCGGCTTTTGCAATGGTCTTTGGTATACTCTAGTATCCCGCCTTACACAAGCTAGCTGACAAATAGCAACAGTTCCTTTTCCAACGGAACATTTTAGCTTCAACTCATCTTGGATATCCTACAGTACTAGACAACAGGTTTCTTTCGACAAAGACATTTGCATCACTGACTCCTCTTTTCACTCAACGAGCTGACTCCTACGTTGCTAACGATGTGAAAATTGTCTCCATTCAACGATTCTTCGTGAAGCAACCAAACTTAAAAGGGCAGTTTCTTTTTCAATTGGAGTGAGAATCTAGCACATCCGATTCGTACTTGAATGAGTATTTCATAGAAGTGATTGTACCCGAAGGCAAAGTTTGACCACTACTCTTTATCCAGAGTGCGGAAGGTGGCGTCTACCAGTCGCGCACACAATCGAGCACAAATCCTCTCACTGTGTTTCGATGTAACAGCACGGTAGACGATCAAGAAGGCCAACAGCTGCCTACAAGAATGGGACTCAAAAGGTCACAGTATTAGCATGAACGCTTGACATGCGGTGTCACAAATGCCAAGCGAGCAAATCGGTAGCTTGTTAAAAGATTAAGACGCCCGAATGGTAGGGCTAGACTCAATAATGCTTCACCGCAATTCAAAATACGGCGAGCCTGAAACGGTTCATAGACTGTTAGACTACTGCATGGACAGCAAAGTGGTAGAGGATCCGCATTAGGCCGACACAGCAGAAGCTTTAGGCGGCGTCATCGGTGAGACAGCGGGGACAGCGATATCTGCTCGAGCTGAAGTGACAACAGGAGCAACAACCGGGGCAACGACCGGAGAAGGAGTGCCAACTGCCGAAGGAGTCAAAATAGCTGCCGGAACTGTTGCACCCAGCAGGCCTACAACGTGGCTAGCCAAAGCACCTCTGTCACCACTCTTTGCAGCCGAAATAATACCCGCAGCATGGGAGAGCATGGCAGAGTTCGTCGCGAGACGCGTCAAGAGTGCGAAGAGGTCGTCGGTACTCATGGAGCTGACTGGACCCGCCTCAGGGCTGTTCGACAGCATCTCTTTGATGGTGTGCGCGAGCTTCACTCGGTCGCTCTTCGAGATGATGATGTTACTCTTTGAGATGAGGATGTTGTTGCCCTTTGCGTTCACTTTGTTGCTGACAACACCGATGGCCGCGTCTGAAGGGGTACCTTGTCCGCGCATAGCAGGAATCATAAGTATGGTTTGGTCTGCTGAAGGCGTAGCTTGGTTGCGGTTTGTGTCCGAAGTCATAGCTTGGTCAGAGGTCATCGTAATGCCCATGGCATTTAGGTGATTGGATGCCACGAAGGACACCAAGTACACAAGAGCGATCGCGGTAATTGTCATCTGCATCGTGGTGAACCTGAAGTCGACTTGAGTCTCTGGAGTCCAATTGAACAGTGGCAGTGGAATGGGAACCAGACATTGAAGTCCATTGACCACATAAGTCTGACTTAGTCGTTTGCCTCAGGAGAGTTCGCTGACTTTGCAGATTAGAGCAGGTATGTATGTATTCGTTCAGAAGTTGCGAGTTTTCGTCATCAAACTTATGAAACTTACGAGTATCACTATTCCAATATCGTGCAGAAACCATTTCTAAGAAAAGAGGTGGATTTAGGCCTGCCAAATTCTAATAACCTGATGTCTACAGTTCAACTAGACTACTCAAGCACATGATGACTTCTTTCGCGATCACCGTTGCACTTGGCGACCTGATTGGTCTCACCTCTTGTGAGGAAGCCCACCCAACGATGTTACTATTGAGACCAAGACTGCCAACGCAGCGGAGGGGGAAGGTGGCTTCGAAGGCCGTGGCTATGAAGAACGTAGCTGGCCATGGAGGTCGTAGCCGGTCATGGAGGTCGTAGCCGGTCATGGAGGTCGTAGCCATTGCTGTCGTGGCAGAGCGCGGCTTTTGCAATGGTCTTTGGTATACTCTAGTATCCCGCCTTACACAAGCTAGCTGACAAATAGCAACAGTTCATTTTCCAACGGAACATTTTAGCTTCAACTCATCTTGGATATCCTACAGTACTAGACAACAGGTTTCTTTCGACAAAGACATTTGCATCACTGACTCCTCTTTTCACTCAACGAGCTGACTCCTACGTTGCTAACGATGTGAAAATTGTCTCCATTCAACGATTCTTCGTGAAGCAACCAAACTTAAAAGGGCAGTTTCTTTTTCAATTGGAGTGAGAATCTAGCACATCCGATTCGTACTTGAATGAGTATTTCATAGAAGTGATTGTACCCGAAGGCAAAGTTTGACCACTACTCTTTATCCAGAGTGCGGAAGGTGGCGTCTACCAGTCGCGCACACAATCGAGCACAAATCCTCTCACTGTGTTTCGATGTAACAGCACGGTAGACGATCAAGAAGGCCAACAGCTGCCTACAAGAATGGGACTCAAAAGGTCACAGTATTAGCATAAACGCTTGACAAAGAAAGACGCAGTTTGGTCATGGAAGGCAGAACATCAGTCTGCCTTCGACTCCGTGAAAAAGAGCTTGTCTGAGACACCAGTGCTAATGCTGCCTGATGACTGCAAGCCATTTCACGTCGTCTGCGATGCGAGTAATTTCGCGATTGGGCGCCCTCATGCAATTTGATGATGAGGGCCGAGAGCGCGTCGTGAGTTTTCAATCACGACAGATGAAACCTGCTGACAGAAACTATCCGGTACACGACAAGGAACTTTTGGCTATGCGTTAAGCGCTGATCAAGTTCAGAGTATACTTGCTCGGCGAGAAGATGTTTTTGGTCTATACAGATCACGCATCACTGCGTACCGCCGTCAAGACTCCTCACTTGTCCCAGCGTATGGCACGTTGGCTGTCATACTTCTCAGAGTATAATTTCGTGGTATTTTACAAGCCCGGCAAGAATAAAATTCTTGCTGACGCGCTTTCTCGACGTCCCGATTACGATCCTCGACGCGATATGGGTCATCAGCCAGGTAGTGCTGATGACGAAGACGATTATATTTGTTTGTGCTGTATTGAGCTGGGGCTCAATGCAATGATTTCGACACCTGTGCTGTCAATCCGGACTCAGATCGCCGAGTCTTATGCGAATGATTCCTTCTACACGGGAATTATCACTTATCTTCGACACCCTAGTGAGGGGTCACTCGCGAAGTTGACGAAACCAACGCGCGACAACATAAGCGTTACGCGCTTGATGGTCCGCTGCTGACGTATACGATGGACCCACTGCGTGTCGTCATCCCTGCTGATGACGACCTCCGAGCACGATTGGTGCATGAATTTCATGACACTCCAGCTGGTGGTCACATGGGTCGCGAAAAGACGTTCGCGGCCATTTCTCGCGTGTTTTTCTGGCCGCGCATGTATAAGTACATCCAGAAATGGGTACGCTCTTGTGAAACATGCCAGCGTGTGAAGCCTGCATCGTCTTCACAAGCCCCATTGCGACCGCTCCCGATTGCTACGGAAGCCTGGCGTTCAGTCAGTATGGATTTCATCTTTGGTCTCCCACCGGATGAACAGAAACGCACGGGCGTACTGGTTCTTGTGGGTCGATTTAGCAAAATGGTGCGCTTCTTGCTCTCTCAGCTTCAGAGCATCCGGTCTCCAAGCTTGGTGGGGGAGTATCTGCCCATGGCATTGCGCCGAAAAATTTGATGGTTGATTACGTTGAAGACAAGGTTGCTGCCGATGCAACTTATACTGTTAATTTTTAGTCAACGCCGACGCGATGCATTCCATCGCGGCTCTCGTCGCTAATTTTGCTCCTAAAGAGTCCACTTCGCCTGTAAGTTCGGCTGCGTTGACCGAATTCCTATTACTACGACAAGGCATCACGCGTTTTGTACGTGATGCCCTTCAAGAAGCAGTGGATAAACAAAAGCAGAACGCTGACAAAAGAGGTCGAAAGAACATGTTGACATTTAAGGAAAGCGACAGAGTCTTATTGTCGTCAAGTGGACTGCCAGACACATCTGTGACGAACTTGGGCGCTAATAAGTTAGCGCCAAGATATATTGGTCCCTTTTGGGTTGTTAAGGTACATGGAGACGCCTACACGCTAGACATACCTACATCTATGCGTTTGCACCCGACTTTCTATGTCGGGCGCCTTAAGGCTTACCTACCGGCAGATCTCCCTTCGAACCTTCCCTGCTCTTCTGTGCCGGCTCAAAGTCTGACACCCCTTGTCGACGACGTTGACGACGACTGGGACCAAGTCCTGACCGAGCGCGTGCAGATTCGTTCTGCTGGGGCCCTCCGAACGTGGCAGTCTCGAGTTGGCGAAGACGCTCAATCAATCCCTGCTGCTCCCGTCGAGTCCGCTCGGCAGCCTCCGTCGCAGCAGCCGCACGATCGCGAGCACTCTCTGCCATCTCCCGAGCATCCAGCAAGCCGTTCTTCGCCTCCTCAGCATCAGCGCGAAGAAAGCGCAGTTCGTCATTCGACGGCACAGGCGTCCGATTGTGTGAATCGGCGCCCAACGCAAGAGACCTTCCGTCGTGATGCTCCTCCTCCCTTGGTGGATGCATCGGGTGCGCGACGTTGGATTGTGGACCGAATCGTCGGTCACGAAGATCCCACGCGTCATGCGCCGAGTAGTGACTCGGCGCCCTCGAAGTGCCGTACTGAGAAACATTATGAGGTCCGTTGGTTGGGATATTCACCTACTGCCAAACTAACGATAAAAGAAGAAATTCGTTAAACATATCAAGAACTTGCGTATAGATGTTGAGGTAGTACGAATTCAAGTCGTTTGACACTGTAACCTGAGTGCTGTTACAATACGTAGTATTGCTTCGTCCGCGGAAATTGCTGAGTCATTTTACCCGATTAACGAGAGCAAGTTACACGTGGGCCCGACCTTTATGTTGGTAAATGATCCCTTGGTGGACGGCACACTCAAGTTCACTTTGCTCAGAGCCTCAGTGAATTGCTCGTGTATAGTCACGTACGGGTTGTCCCCCACAATGAACAAGTGCGAGCTGCTTGTCAAACCCGAAACCAACATGCTGGAAATCGAGACGGCAATTGCGTCCACCGTTACGCTGAAGGATTGGTTGCTCACACCGCGCGGAATACCCAGATCCGGCTTCTGTGACAACGCGTAGCCCAAGTACTGCTGTCCGCTGTAAAGATTCATGTTGAGCTCACCAATTTCTTCCAGCACCAATCGAGCCGCGTTGTTCAGCACCACGTTAATATTTAATTCATACTCGGACGCACTGCAGGCCGCAAGCTTGATTTCTTCAATTGTGGGTTTCGGGTCGCTGAAGCTGTCGAAGCCCTCAGCTGTCAAGTCGCGCTTGAGGTCCGTAAAGAACATTCCCAACGCCTGAGCTTCAAGCGAAGCGATGACCGTCAACTTGATCTCGGCTTCATCTTTATGAAATTGACGTCGCCCATCGCGAATATTCATCCATGCGACGTCAAGTTGATAAAAAGGAGAGTGAAAGTCACGAAATGCTGCTGGGACCGAGTGGCAAACGACCCAAGAATTTTTTTTGGTGATACATGACCAAGAAGTAACATTTCTCGCCATGATCACACTCGTGATGCTCGTGCTGTTTGGTATTCTCCTCATTGTGTGGTTCGTCGTTTTCCCTCTATAGCTCGACACTATACTACTAACAGCGTCCAAATAGCATTAAACTACATGGACATTTTGAGCATCCCGGACAGCAAGACTCTGGCAGTGGATTTAAGCTTAAACATCCAACATAACGTAGGCATCGATGCCACGACAAACCCACCGTTGTACTCTATAATGGTGCTGAATTTGCTATGCTGCCGTTCCCCGGACTAGATATAGATCCCGGATCACTGAGCTGTAACATCAGCATCAAGGCCGACATACCCATTACAGATCAAAACGTGTTTAACGCAATGTCCTCTTTCGACATTATCTTGTCGATCACGATGGTTCGTTGGTGGCCTTGCGATTTTGGAATGAAATAATACCTTGCGATCCGCCACATCGGCGTGTTTGTTTCTGTCCAGTCTTAGTGGACATTTAGACAGTAATTCTGTCCAAACGTATATCCACGAACAACAAAGCCAATATGAATGAGCTGTAGAGGTAATCGCAACGTCTGCGAAGTCTAGGGAGCCACTTCCAGCGCCTGAGCATGGGCCTCAAAGTAGCAAGCTTTCTTGAATTCGGCAGCGCACTTCTTCTCCGCGGCCGTAGAGGTCAGCACATCGACTTTCCGTTTGGCTTCCTCCACTTGCGCACGGGCTTCCTCCAGAGCCAGTTCCTTTGAGGAGATGTTCTTTGTAGGATTTGTAGCTTATGCTGCAGTGAACGTGCTTACTAATACGACAAATACACGGAATAACCCGACATTCTTCAAGTTGCTCTCGACGTTTGACTCATTTCTGAATGACAGGGTCTCAGGTAGGTTCTCCCTCACCTGTGCTCATGAAGCAGCAGGTGAGGGAGAACCTACCTCACTCGAAGACTCGGAGGGGCATCTGTCTAGTTTGGAGTATGAATACCGCACCGCTGGTGCAGTGGCAAACCGAGCGAAGGAAGAAGCAACGAATGCTACGAACAAACTTAAGACATTGACACGCCGGTTGGCGAAGATTACACCGAAAGAGAAGTCGGAGAGCGAGGCTGCGGTCACGCGCATTGCGACACAGCCGAGCGAGATGCCTGCTGCGCCGCGGAAAAGATTAAAGAGCGGAGTCGTTCGACGATTCAACGCTTGTTGACGTCTTATGTCCGCCGTAAACGGGTCATCTCCGGTGTGACTTCTGAATCACCAGCTGGTGTGGCACCTACTGCGGTGGCACCCCAAGATCCGGCTCCATCAGACATGCCATCGACGTGTCCTCGAGATCCAGACGGGTTGGACACACGTAATATGAATGTGACTATGGCGGAAAGTACCTTTTCGTTTGGAAATATCATGTGCATGGATGATCTGGGTGGAGGGGCTGTTACTCCTCCTCCCTGCGCCGCTAGTGTTCCCATACCAGCGGAGCTAGCTAACGCTATTGAGGACGAGATCAAGGCCTCTTCAGGTATTTTATCAGACCCAGCCGTGGGCAATTATGGTCCGATGACCTGTCTTACCGACTTCCGGGGGATCCATGTACACAGATGGCGGTAAGATCCTCGATGGACCACATCCGCAATCAGGATAATCACGATCAGACGTTACGTGCTACCAAAGTTCGCAAGGTCCCGGAGATCGCATCGGCTGCGATAGCTGCCGCAGCGGTGCTGGAGAACATGAAACAAATCTCGGCGAACAAAGCCGCGATTCGGCGGTGGGTCAGCCAGCGCACAGCGATGTCCGCGGTGCCTGCTACTCTGCCAGTTGGTCCGAAGGGCCAAACAACGTGGATTCATTCGTGTGCGTTGGAACTGGCGGCACTCGTCAGTGAGCTGCCTTACCCGGTTACTTATCTAGCCTTCATGCCTGGTGAAACCCTTAAAGCCTTTGGACATTCCATCAACAGTGAGTCTCAACTGGCTGTGATACGCCAACATACCACACACGCAGATGAGAAGCTTCGAGAGCTGCGCACGGGTTGGGCCGCAACGGCCGACGGTCAGTCTGGACAAATTCGATGTAAAACGACTGACAACATCCAGCGCTGAAGACGATTCAGCAAATTACAGACGGAGTTTTTGTGCGCGACTGTCGTCGAACCGCTGGCGGACTTGGATCACTGGGGCGTCCTCAATGTCCTGTGTGTCTTATTACCAAAGCTCGCACCAGTGGAGGGTGAGACCAAGGTTGTGATGTCACAGACCAAGGCTGTGCTCTATCACCTCTCCAAAGAGGTGCGCGCGGCAGTTTTCAGCATTATTTGCAAACCTGCCAACTGGCAATCAGCGCTTGACCTTATCGCCCGCGATGGTCAACTGCTAGACCCTCGGTACTGAGGGCACCTCGGCTGCCTTAGGAGCCGATTCGTCACGGTGCGCGGTTCAGTGTTCCTCTTCTCCCGTTCCTGTAGGGCGAGCTCGTTCGATAAACGGGAGGGAGACAACTCACGTTTTCCCCAATCCACCAGGCCCGCCTCGACGTCGACTGTAACGGGGTGAGAGCCCTGTTACCGTCGTGCACTGTAAGAAGCGTGAGGAAGCGCTCTTATTTATAACGAAAATATAACTCGGTTTATTTTGTTTTTGGTTATAATACGCAGTAAGTGTGAATACATTGACTGCATTAGTACGAGTACCAAGTCAATGCATATGGGAACCACTCAAATATAGACCTATTTATTATTGGCTGATTATTGGGTCTCGCACCCCAATAATAAACTAATAATAAATAGACGTCCAGTATCCGCTAATCGGATACTGTCTACCTACTTATGTAATTATGTATTAAAACCTATATCCGCTAATATAATAGGTTGCCCCATTACATTACCCCCTCTTTAAGTTGCGCTTACCGCAACGTAAGCGCCTTTCGCAAAAAGTTTCTTCTCAACGAGTAGTCCAACGAGGAGTCCAACGAGAACTTCAGCGGCTTGTATTCTTGGTCTTCGAATCTGCTCAGTCATTCACAACTGAGCAGCATGAACCCTGGCCACTCACGCGCCGAGATCCCTAACAATGGTTGGGACCATCAGGCGACGATCCGAAGAGAGCAGGCATCGCGAGTCATGGACGAAGACTTGAAGCCGTAGGGCTTGTACAGCCTTGAAGGTGCTGAAGAACCTAAATCACCCGTCGTAGTCGTTCACGCAGTCGCTCTCGACCGTCATATCATCCAGGTGCTTCCGAGCCTCGTAATAGATCTCGAAGTCGCTCGGGAGGTCGTCGTCGGTCGTGTTCGCCGTTTTCTTACTGGACTCATACTCCTCGACTATGTCAGGAACATCGTGAGCCAACATACTTCGAGGCTCCCATGTGTCGTCCGCTTAACTGAATTGGTATCCCCTTCTTGTTAATGTAATTCCAGTCTAGCCTTTCAAGCTTAACGACGCAGTAGGCCTCCTACTTTCATTAGATTTTAGACTAACCGTAACGCTGCTGCCTCGAGCAGAGTAGACACATTGACCAAACTCCACTGGAATTGTCCACGAAAAATGATGCTCGCTTTTGTTGTACATACACGCGGAGCACCAACAACCTAGTTTTTCATAAAAAGTAGTAAGCGCCGTTGCATCATCGCACGACTCACGTCAACACCTCTGCGGTGCAATTTCTGAAAAGGAGTTTTGTAATAAATGGTCAGTCGGCAATTTGTCGATAACAAAGTAGACGAAGGATACTATGAAACCTAAAGAACATGAGAGTTCGGACGCAGTAAGTTGGGCACCGATACAGACCAATCGGCTGCTAGCCATTGACCATTCCAGTCGGATAGCCAGTTGGCTCGGTATACACAACGGTAGGTAAGCTAGCAACGTAGTCTTAAGTTTCATCGTTCCAGATACGGCTACAAAAGATTATCTATCGCCGGCGCAGTGTTGAAGGCAAACAAATTTGCGGTGAGCGAGTAGCGAAACCGGACTTCCAAGTGATTGCAGCAGATACATCCATGATCGAGTGGAGAGACATCCGACGGATAAGAGCTTCCTTTCCGACCAACGCACAGACGCTATATCGTCTGAAGAGTAACAGCTTTCCGCTTTGGAATTGGGCAACCCACGATCTGTCTTGCCCCGCCCCAGAGTGTCCGCCTGTTATTCCGGCGATGGCAAGTCATGTATTCTGGACCTGCCCTAGCGCCCGGCGACATTGGGAGTATCTACTTGATTGGTGGTGAAAGCTCGGCGATTTGAAGGATGCGGACCTTAACGTCTGGGTATTTGGCATGGACCTTCCGGGGATTTCAAGTGCTGCATGGGATGCCATCAAACACGCTATCGACCCAAGCTTAGCTTCGTCGAGAGCAAAGGATGCGGTCTTCCCAGCATCTCGTGAGCTATGGCGTTTTGTAGTTTCTACGACGCTACATGCCATCTGGACAGAGCGTCTACGCCGCATGGAAGACTCGTCTTTGCCTCAGGAGGTACACACAGCCAGGGCCAGGACCCAATTTCGACGAGCGGTTACACGGTTTCGAAGATCAACATACCAGCCTGGCATGGAGGAAGACGGACACCTGTTCGCACGAGTGCGGTCGGTGCTTGCCGATACTCTCCTCTGCTGCGATGAACCACCCCCCTTGCGAGCGCTGCCGGTCGACAGCATTTCTGGCGTTTATTACCTGCTTTTCTTTGACGGGGGGTCAAGAGGAAATCCAGGACCGGGCGGAGCTGGATCCGTCATCGTCCAACTACATCTTCCAACGCACGCTGCATGCGTCTTGTGGGTATCGAGCATGGCGTACGGTTCTGCCGAAACACTAACAATATTGCTGAATATTGGGGGCTTGTGCACGGGCTCCGACAAGCGAAAGCCAGCGGCTACTCACCCCTGCATGTCATTGAGGACAGCTTGCTCGTGCTCTCACAACTTCGAACCCATCACCCTCCACGCAAGCCCCGCCTGGCGCTTCTATTTTGAGAAGCACGAGCCATAGCCGACGATATTGACGTCGCCAGCTGGGGACATCATTATCGCAACTACAACAAAATGACGGATCGAATGGCGAATATCGCTATGGATACAGGTGCTTCCATTCAAGTGCAGGCTTCTTATGCGCGTGGTGTTGTCATGGAGGCTGCGTGCGGCCTTTCTCGAAAATGATGTCAACCACTGGCTAGAGGCCTCTCAAGCCGAACACTACGAATTACAGGGCCCTGCGATGACCGCGAGAAACCGGATAATCTCGAGACAAGACATTGCGCAACGTCACTCGGCTGTCCGAGGACTAGTATTACCTAGTATATAAAGTAGAAGTCGCCATGGTACCTATGTTGCCGGTGGACAGGATATAGCGGGTCGTACGCGTACCTAAATATACCTCACCTTCTCACTCTCTCACTAAACTTTTTGACAATCAACACGTTGCATTTCGCATCAACTCACTGTTAAAGTGCCGTTGAGGCTGCTTGCTTGTTTGGTAAGCTGGTATATTCGTCACACGCAGATTGTAATCCGACAGCTGCTCACACTGAGCGCATCCGAAGCGCGGTCGGTGCGAGGTGCCACTTGAAAACGAGTGGCTTGCTCTCCTTCCATCCGCCATTTTGACGTGAACGTTCTTGCCATTAAGCAAGTTGAGAATAGTGATGACGTCTCGGAGGACGCCAGTAGCGCTAGCAGCAGCACCTGTACCAGATTCATTGACGACAGGTGGGTTCGAATATTGCACGGAGGAGAAGCTGATGGCGATTTCATTGTCTTTGGTGTTAAAGGCCAGGTGGTCCTCGCTAATGAGCAGTGGCTTGCTCGTGGCTGGATCGACGGGAACTTGGCAAGTCGATCGAAGCAACGTAGTGAAGACGTTTGCCCTCCGCCACAGCAGTCTTGGTGTGAGTGTCGCCAAACAATGTAAATGCCACGCTCCATACAAGCCGAGTGGAGGTCTTGCGCGCTACTCGACCAGAGCAGTCGGCCAGGATTGGGATTGCCAAATCCTGCAACTGGTCTAGCTGCTCAAGCGAAAGAGGACCAGAGTACGGCGTTTGTCCAGTTGACTGCGACGCGGACACGGCAGCGCTCGTACTACAAATACAGCTTGCTTGGCGCGAAATGAGTTCCTCGAACGAGAAGCCTTTCGAGTTGTAGAGAAGTCGCAACATTTGGAGCCGAAGCCAACGATGTTCACGTGTACCTTGTGTTGGTAGCGGTGCAGCTCCCGCTGTTTCTGAAGCTGACGAACGACATCGAATGTAATGTGGCTCCAGCCCAGCAGCACAATGTTGTCACGACGTAGTCCGCCTTGAAGGCGTCGTGCACGCGACACACCGTTATTTTCGTGTCGGCACCGCGAGTCCGTTGCTGCAGTCGTCTGTTCCTGTAACAAGCAGATACCAAACAGCAGTTCCCGAAGAGGTTTGAAACGGTCAACAAGTGATTGGCCGTATGACCCATGGCAGATATAACTACAGCCAAAACACGCTCGCGTTCATTAGTAAGTACGGGCAATGTGCGCAAGACCACACCCAAGTCTCAATGGGCTGCCATCAGACGTGTCATCGAGCTTGGTACGTGTGATTGCCGTTGCAGTGATTCGAGTGACTGAGTTTCACATTAGAGAGAGACAAGGGTTGTTTTTTGAAGAAAAGGGATCGACTAGCACTTATATGGGTCATTTGGCTTGTCATTGAGGTCGGCTGGTACATTCAAGACTAATATGATACATGTGCTGACGTTCTTAGCGGATAACGTCTATCGCTGATGGCCGCTTCCGACATAATTGCCACACCTTCATCTTGTCGATCATTGAAACTCAAAGCTAATCTCACGAATTAGAGAAGAATTTTTGGCGTGAGTACTGTGAATTTTCTGCAGTCGACACTTTCCTCGGTAGGAAAATAAACCTTGGCCGTAAATTCTTGCCTAATTTAATGGGGAATCCTAATGCAGGTTACGCTTAGTAAATATGGCGACTGCAATTTCGCCCCTGAAATTTACAGGACAAATCGAGATACTTTCGTATTGAATCGTTTGTTATCGATCAGGTTTGTGTAGCCTACCCACAAGTAAACACAAATCAATTACAAGCAGCGTTTTTTTTTGAAATCTTTAGTCAAATCATTAACGAAAGCTTTTTTAGGGACGGTTTGATCACGTCTACAGATCAAGTGTACTCCATCGACTCAAAACAAGTATGCTTAACTCGCTTTTCAAGTAAAGTTTTGCTGGTAGCATGAGGTCAAGCTGCTAAACGGATGAGTTCTTGGCCATCCGAGTGAAGCTGGACGCTGTCGTAGACTACTCTAGATTGACCATCGGCCTTATTATCTTGGCTAGAGATGAAGCCAAGATACAACGTTAGCACAAGAATGCAGATTGCACAAAGTACCAAATTGACGAGGAAAAGCAAAGGCCAAGACGTCAGCAGACTTGGCAAGAATGGCAATACCATACGAGCCACTGATGCCGAGGCGCCGAATATACCCATAAGTAGACCTTGTGGTCGTGAGCCAAGCACGTTTGAGAATGCCGACACGACGACAGCAGATGTAATTGGACAACCAACGCTCCAGACAAACACCTCAGCAGCCACAAAAACGTTAAAATGCTGCTGCGAATGGTCGTTGTCAATATCTTCACTTCGTTCTTTGTTCACGTGCATGTCTGTACACAATGTCAGCAAAATTGCGTTACCGACGAGGAGCATGGCAAAGCCGAAGAGCAGACAGCCTCTGTCAGATATTCTTTTGTGCAACGCCTGCACAGAGCCGTAAGAAATTAACCCAAATAGTCCAACGACGAGATAGAATGCAGATGCTTCCTGTGTCGCCTCAACCGAATCCTGCTCCTTGGTGGTAATTCGATTTGTCATCTCGAGAAACAGCGGTACATTCACAGTCTCGAATATGGAGAGAATCCCGCGCACGTTGAAATTTAAGAAAATAAACACCAGCATGCCCACCGTCACCGCTCCATCGGACAGAACAGGTGGCACAGCCTCTCTCTGGAGAGCTTGTGCGGTCATCTTTCCGGCAGCTTTGCCATTATCGATGTCGGAATCATTAACAGCAATTGTAAGCTTCTTCACACTCGGCTTAGTGCTGTTCGGTGATGAAACCATAGCAGCTGCAATGACCTGTGGAGATTCTGGAGCATCATCACGTGAAATCGAATTGTCGTAGATGAGATTGTTAAGAATGATCGTGAACAAGTTGAGCACTACAAGCACGAAACCTGGGGCGGTAAATCGGTTAAACTGCAGCAGGTCCTCGGCAACTTGGAACTGCGTATCTCCCACTAAAATTGTAAAGCCTGGTGTCAATGCATACGCGAGGTAAACAACAGTGGCGAATATAGTAAAGTACTGCAATCTTTGATCGACACGCGTGAGCATTGCGATATTGGCTCGACAGACACTTCGATTGCCAGCTCCAAAGCCAACAACAAACCGACTGAGCGCGAGCAACATCCTGCTGTGTACTGAAGGACTGTATGGCAGCACATACATCAAATTGCCCAATACGGCACAGCTCCCTGCGATATTGTAAAGCACTTGAAACGACGAGCGGTCACACAGCCAACCAAATAACAAGGATGAAAAGAACTTGCCGAAGCTGAAGAGAGCAGTGAGCAGACCAATATCCTTTAATCCGCCGCCAAGTTTCTGGACGTATGCAAATAGTGTCGGTAAAACGAGACCACGTGCTGCTTCAGCCCCAAACTCAGACAAGTGAATTAGTACCATATGCGCATACCACGACTTCGCTCGACACTGACGCTTGGTATCCACTAACTTTTCATGGTCATCTATTTCTGTCACACTTGATTTTCGAATTGATGACCATAATTTTCTCACTTTGTTAGTCGAGTTGGCATCAGTTAAAGCTGTTAAAGTTGACAAAGGCCCCATATAGCTAGCACGAAGAAATCCCAACACTGAAACACCGGCTCCAAACTATGTATCTGCACAATATGTGCAATGGTCATAAAATGATGTATGACTGATAGGAAGACCTCAGATATGTAGATATTTTCTTGAAGCTACGAATTGCTGGCCTCGAAAGACTTTTTCTTTGACTATTCCTCTCGTGTGACCACTACAATTAAACTTGGATATTTTCTTCCGCCCAGACTAACAAACAGTAATGTTGTCGGGCCCCTCATCGCACTTAGTAACCTTTCCCAAGCAACAAAGAATCTGGTGCAGCCGTGCACCGGTATCTAGCGTCTTAAGAGAAGTTATCAGTACTGTCAGCTGACTATGCCTGCTGCAGTGCCACTTACGGGCAGCAGTATGCAGTTAGTATCTGTGGGCTAGTAGGTCGCTAGTAAGCTAGTTTCTCCTTTGCAAGTTACCTACTTCGTTAAAGACGGAGTTTCCTGCGGGCAGAGTGCAATAAAAATTCCCCGCCAGAAGCAGGCAAAAACCTAGACGCAATCTTTTTGCAATGCTTCATCCTTGATGCTGGTTAACTTGGGGCAAAACGTGGCAACAGGTGAAGCGTCAGTCGCTGACAACATAGCTTCGTCTTTGAGCAAGCAAAGCTCTGTTACTTATTCCGCTAAGGGGTGCTCAATAGCTCACGTCATCAAAATTTTGCCGTCCTTTTCTTATCGATTCTCGTGTCGTACTGCTCCACAGAAAACGAGACCAGTTACCTTCGGCATCGCGATTGAAGGTAAAAGGCATCGGTAGTTTCGTTACTCGTTGGGGTCCACATAGACAGTAGCATGCATTGTTAGCAGAGTATGTGGGCAACGAGATCACCAAGAAAAATTAGTACAGCACTAGCCTTCATTCTGCAGCGATATAACGGCAAATTTCAGTAAAAGCTGTTTGTCCATGTTATTTGATGTCACATCAAGTGCAAGAAAAGAACACAAGAGTAACATGACTGTGCCCCAAGGGCATCCCTTTGTTCCTCGGCTCTCAAACGCTCTGAACGCTGTGCAACTCGGTGTCATCAACTGCACTGGCAGGATTGTTCTCTTTCTGGTTGAATCGAGTAGGTGAGAATGATGGATCACCCAGCGGAGAGCTGTGCACAGCATTGTGCCTCGGTGTAAACTCAAACGTGGTCTCATTCGATCCATCGTCCTGCGTCTTTTCCTCCATCGGCATTTTACCCTTCAGATACATGTATTCGTTGTAGGTGTCGCGGTACTTGCGGTGGATGATGAGAATAGCCATCAACAGCAGCAGAACAAGAAAGCCTATAATAACAACGGCCGCATAGACCGAGTAGAGGGCCTTTGTATCGAGCACGACGGCGCTCTCCGTGCATGCAGTCATCGCATCAGTGCTCTCCGATTCGGAACCACCGTAACACGCTAGCTTGCGAGCATACGATACTAACTGCTCACCACCATTACAAGTTGAGCGAAGTTCGTGGAAGTAGTCACGATCACAGATTGGACAAGCATACGCAGTCTTCCAGACGATATCCCAATTGCACTCGTCGTCGTCATGTAATGCAGACGCAGGTTTACTAGTCGTGCCTATGTCAAATAAAAACGCACATGAGTCAGCTTGTTAACCAAAGGATTAATAGTCTCTTCTTACCACTGCTGAGATCACACTCAAAATTAAATGTCGTTGACTTAGTCCTGCCGTTGGCACAAGGAGATCCACCCGTTAGGGAGACCTTCAGACCATCGCCTGATTTTGATGGCAAAATATCCATATGGCTGCCACCACTCGCAAGCTTCCATTGCTATAACATAGTCACAGTACACATTAATGATCTCAACATTTAGCAAGGATCTCTCGCGACAATTACCGCTGGAGTCGAGCACAAGACTTCGCCGTATACGCCACTGTTTTGCAGGATGTAGTGGCCCGCTTCATGCGGATTCATCATGCTGGCAA
Source organism: Peronospora destructor (assembly GCA_011800735.1). Taxonomy (NCBI): domain Eukaryota; phylum Oomycota; class Peronosporomycetes; order Peronosporales; family Peronosporaceae; genus Peronospora; species Peronospora destructor. Next base: position 1,057,300 of record WBRY01000004.1, on the reverse strand, counting down.
CGACCACGTATGCAACTTCGCGGTCCGTATCCACTTCTTGGTCCACAACCTGACCTGGCACTCCTTGTAACCATTTACTCCCGAGGGGGCGGAAAAGTCCGGTGAACCAGAAGTTTTGGCTGTTCGCTTGAAAGACCATCGAAGACTCCACCGGCTTTGTTCCCTGCAGACTCGTCGAGTTTTCATAAACCGTGTCATCCAAGATCCAGCTCTCATTGCCCCACACAAGAGACTCCAATAAAGACAGGTTGTAAGTCAACAGCAAACCATCGAGCGCTGATGACACGGCAGCAGACGGTGACGATGATGCCGCCTCCTCCAAAGACGAGCTAACATTCAGCGTCAGCACTTGAGGAGCGGCACAAGCCACTGCACCAGAATTGCTGTAAGTATTCATACCACATGGAATGCACTGCGCTGCTCCCTCCTTTGAGTACGTGTTTGCTGGGCATTTAGCACATGCAACAATTCCAGTTAAGTCTCCTGATTCGCCGAACGTGCCAGCAGGGCATATACGGCAGCCATGCGTTTGCTGATCGTCGTTTGGAGCCGTCGATTCGTACCCTGATGGGCAGCTATCGCAGTTCACGCCGGCACCCTCTTGGGTACCTGTAAATCCTAAGGACACTACTTTTGCCTCAATCGAGCGTTTCGCCTGGGCACTAGTTGCTCGCACCACAAAGACAAACTCTTTTACTGACGTAGTTGTAACATTGAAGTGTACAACTTCACTGAACGTGCCGTTCTCACCACCATGATGCAAGTGGACAATTCTGTGGTCTTTGCCTGTCCCGTCGAGGTCGATAGTAGTAACGTCCGCGCTGTTTGGCGCGCTTGAAAAATCCATTTTTTTCTTTCTTTTTTTGTTACGGTCACCGGCGTCGCGAATTTCCAACTCAACCCAAGCACGTGAACCATCAATCGCAAATGTGGGAACATTGCTCAATTTGTACGTTATGTTTAGCGAACCAGAATGGACGAAAGGCACATTGAACGACAAGGCCGAACGACCACTCCAGTCACCAGCATCTTCATCGTCGCTCGTGTGCTGTGCAAACCCCACCCCGCTCTTTGTCAGCTTCCACCCTGCTCGCTGAGCTTCTTTGATGTTAAAGATTTGGGGCCAAGAGCTCCACGCGTCCGGTGTTCCCACACCAAACTCAAGCGCGTTAACAACAACTGTGCCAGCAGGACACTCTTCACATCTACCGAAAGGGGTCAAGACTTGACCAATAGCACAAGCTTCACACTCATCTCCATCCGAAAGTATGTAGCCTCGTGCGCAGCTAGCACACTCAATACCTTTTTGAGGTGGAGGAAGTTTAATGCTCTGCTTCAACGTTAAATCGCACGTTTGCGGCTGGCTCCACGAATACGTGACATCACGTGCACCATTCTTGCATGCAGTATGCATCTCATCTGCATCCTCCATCGTGCACGCACGCTGCTCGACACAAGACGAAATACCTATAGATCCCTTCGGTGCGTACGAATTATGTGGGCACGGATAACACGTGAAATCCAACTCACTGTCGGACTTGGCATCTGCATACTCATTAGGACCACAGAACGCACACAGAGAACCACCACGATTGGTCATATCTCCCCCGCAGGTATGACAGTGCAGATCAGACCAGGCCGTGCCCACTAGTTCAATCACCTTAATGTACGCCCTGTCCGCTCCAACATCTCCAGAATGGTCCTTTACATAGTTCCATGCTAGCGTGTGCGCGCCAGCAGGAATCTGTACGACAGCTTCCTCCCAGCCATTCGACTGTGAAATCAAGTTAGCACCTTGATCGTCGTCTATCTGGAACATCAAACCATCATAGGGCATCTCCGCTTCCACGCGGTACTTGTACGTCACGGAACCGTTCCGTACAAAAGTCGCGCTGACTCGCAGCGTTGAGTAGAGTCTCATGCCTTCAAAAATATTCATTACTCCCGAATTTTCACCCGATGAAATGTAGGAACCATCAGCCGAAGGTTCCCATGGATTACAATTGTGTAGCCAATGACCCGTGTAAATGTTTTGAGTTATACAATCCGTCTGCAACTCGGCAGATAGCGGGGTATTCCACGCATTTGTTCGTTGTGAAAACAATTGACCCCCGCCCAGCGAATATTTGCCTTGTGGACATCGTCGACATCCTGATACAGGTACAGTATCGGAAAAGCTATAATTACAATATACGCACAATGTCACCAGCCAATCACATCGACTTGACAACCACCCAAGGTAAAAAAATATAGATGATGACGTACTTGGCTCCAAGATAGTAACCGAGACCACATTTGACATCGCACCGTAGACCATGAACAGGAGCTTAACATCCAAGAAACCACCGTATAAATTATTCCGCTTCTATATCACCCGAAGGGATGTTTCTTCACTTACGCTTTGCAAGTACTTCGTCTGTAGTGTTGGCTGAACACGTTTCCTCGTTCTTCAAGTAGTAGAAAAGCGTGCGCTCATTATCAACACAGTCACTAAACCCGTAATTAAACTTGGGCTCGGCCGCTACAATCCCAGAGACCGCACAAGCTGCTGCTACCAACCACGTCACAGACTGCATTGTCCAAAGTATCAACAATCCCAAGATGACATCTGACTGGAGTGCCAGTGCTCACACTTTTTTACACAACTTGTACGATATTTGTATTCATCTAAATACGAATCAAATGGCTTTGAGTTTCAATGATCGACAAGATGAAGGTGTGGCAATTATGTCGGAAGCGGCCATCAGCGATAGACGTTATCCGCTAAGAACGTCAGCACATGTATCATATTAGTCTTGAATCTACCAGCCGACCTCACTGACAAGCCAAATGACCCATATAAGTGCTAGTCGATCCCTTTTCTTCAAAAAACAACCCTTGTCTCTCTCTAATGTGAAACTCAGTCACTCGAATCACTGCAATGGCAAGCACACGTACCAAGCTCGATGGCACGTCTGATGGCAGCCCATTAAGACTTGGGTGTGGTCTTGCGCACATTGCCCGTACTTATTAATGAACGCGAGCGTGTTTTGGCTGTAGTTGTATCTGCCATGGGTCATACGGCCGATCACTTGTTGAAAGCAGCGGCGCTTGCAGCTAAAGGAGATGCCGACAATGCACTGAAAGCCGTAGACAGGTTGCAAGCGCTGACGTTTACGAGCGCCCATGACACACAAAAAGAGCTAAGGTGGAGCAGCTCCACGACATATTTGACGTGATTGTTGACCGTTTCAAACCTCTTCGGGAACTGCTGTTTGGTATCTGCTTGTTACAGGAACAGACGACTGCAGCAACGGACTCGCGGTGCCGACACGAAAATAACGGTGTGTCGCGTGCACGACGCCTTCAAGGCGGACTACGTCGTGACAACATTGTGCTGCTGGGCTGCAGCCACATTACATTCGATTTTTTTTTGGTACATTACAGTCATTTAAGTTCCCTAACGACCCGAAAATGTCCGTCCGATTAAGCCCTACACATCCCTCGTCGCTTTGATAGCTACGTATTTCTACATGCTACCATATGCACGCTACTTCGGCGTGCTTTCCTGTTGTCCAACACCACCGCGCACCTCATCTTCGTGCGCTGTCCCATTCATTTCGAGCCAGTGACCTAAGTCACCTCGTAGTGCCTCCTCGACGCTTGTCCACCGTGGGGGGAGCCTCTCCATGTCTGCTTGGCTGATTTATGTGCTCTTCTTCGAGTCCATCACTATATTAGCAAGAGCATCCGCCATTTTATTGAAATGGCGAAGGTGATGTCGCCAAGTGGCCACGTTCAGCCGATCAGCGATTGTCCTGCATTGTCGGTATAGGTCTTGCAAATACCGTGCTTTCGGCTCTTTTCTCCTCCTCATCTGCCCTAATATGAGGTTACTGTCGCCGACGATGTGAAGCCCATTCAGGTTATACGCCTGAGCTTTCCTGAGACCAAACAGAAGGCCCTTGTACTCAGCCACATTGTTGGTCGTGGCGGCGGCGGCGAGCGAGACGCTGCCCATCCATAGGATGACCGGCGGTTTAGTGGCCATTCCGCCCACAATAATGATGGATCCGGCGCCCCGAGACCCGGATTTCCTCGCGCATCCCCATCAAAGAAGAGTATCGTATACTCTTTGTCATCCCTCCAACAGAGCTCCTCTGTGAGCCTCCCCGAGGAGGCAGCGAAAGCCGCATGTACAACCCATGCCGCACGACAGACCGCCGCATCTTGTGTTCCCGTCAATACGACTTCTCGTAGCGTTAGCCGCCCTTGGTGTAGTCGGCCACGTAGTAGCGCTGTTGCTCGACATATCGAGTTATCCAGCGTTTCGTCCCTGCTTCTGCATCTGCGGTTCCAGATGGCCTGGAGCGTGCGTAAAACGCCTAGTCGCCAGTGCTCGTTTAAAGTGTCATAGCACCAGCTATATATCTCCTCCTGTTGTGCCGCTGTCAGGTTTCCATAAAGTTGCTGCAGCATCTGCCATATTCCAGTTGGCACCATTGGCAATCTGAATCTAAATATGGAACGGGGATCGTTAGCCTCCATTGTCAATCCGAGTTCTGTCCACTGCCCCAGAAACTCTCTCCATAGTGGCCTCGCTGCTCTACATTCCCACCATATATGTGCCTTGGTGATCCCGAGGTCTCGACACTCCGGCAGTCGGCAACCTACGACTGTTCGAGCGGTATCCCACGTAGAGTATGCCCTCACCTTGATGCGGTATAACAGCTGGGTCGCCCACACCGTAGCACCTGTGATGGTACGAATGTCTGTCCAATCCACGTCTTTCAGCCCCGCCGCTATGTGCGAATTATCCGCAGCCCACGCTTCCTTGCGGTTGGCTACTTCTTGGAGTCCGATTCTGCGTTCGCTCGCGCGCACCGCGTCTTTGTAGTATTGGCGTGTATGTGTAGCCCCTTTTTGTCGCCTCAGGTCAACGAGTCTGTGCAGGGCCAACCTTCTCGATTTGACACTGCTGCCCTGCCCACTGTTGGAGGAGAATGCTCGCCTCCTGCCATGTGCCCACGACGCAGGTGTAAGAGACAGGTCCTGGTCCTGTGACAACTGAGAGGATCACGTTACCATCACTGATGGTGGCCGGACTTGTGTGGACCTCGAAAGGCGTGTCCGGTGGCTTCGTTGTGACGGGGATGACGGTGGCCTGCTCACGTTGATATAATATCTCGGGAAAATTAGCAATGAGAGCGACGATTAACGGTCGTAAAGCTGACAGAAAACGAGAGTCCTTCGCCGTAAAAGTCAACTTTGTCCTGCTAGTCTTGTGCCACAAGACACAGCTTCAGATGTGTCTCCTGTACATTGGCATCATTACGTTAGTCATACGCTGCTCAAACTGCATGACTCTCTGTAGATGCCCCCTAATATGCCTTGACCCCACAACGCTTTCATCTCAGCGTCCGGTTGGATCACTCCTGTAGTTGTGAACAATGGGAAGTTGCTCAGGTTTAAATAGGGTAGCCACACGGTTTGTACCGATTCATAATGCGAGGCAAGAAAATCCCTGACTGTCGCTAGCACAGATCCCAGCATCCCTGTGAGATCGAGTTCACATGAGGTGTCATCCCATACAAGACTTGTGGGAACCTGCTGCTCTAAGTGCGAATAGAAGCTGGCGACCTGAGCTGCATGCTCGCCTGGATGGCCTGACCCCCCATGTTTCCCCAACACACATCGCCCTGCTGTCCAAAGCGTGCTACCAGCTATGAAGCCCGTAACTCTTCGTCCTGTCGTTCCCAGCATGAGCTTCTGTGATTCACCTGCGTAAGTCTGACCATTGTTAAGTATACATCGCCAATGAGTAAGCGTGTCGTTGTGGCTGAAGTTCCCCAGCGTGACACGGTGACCGCAGCTAGTGCCAAGAGCTCAGCGCGCAAATCCGGGATAGCAAGTCCGCCTTCCTTTCGTCGTAGTCCGGCCACCGTTCCCGTCATCCACGTTTTCTTACATCGGGTGTCTAAGGTGCCGAGCACTCCATGCCATACATAATTCTTGATGTACTTTTCCATCAGTTTGCAATCCCAGGTACCTTACGAAAGCCGAAGCAGGCTGTAACGTTATCTGCCATATCCAGTTAACCTCCTTTGAGAGACCATCCGGATGTAGCGCGATTGCTATAGTTTTGCAGACATTCAATAACAGACCGGGTGCAGCACCGAATGCTTCCAAGATCTGAATCGCCCGCGTGATTTGACTCGGGTCGCTGAGGAACAGTGCCGTGTCATCCGCGTACTCACCTACCTTTAGGGTAGTTGTCATCTCAGTAGTCGTGATCCGTAAAATACCCTTCAGATCAGGGTTCCGTTTTATTTATTGGTACAGGGGCTCTAACGCCAATATGAAGAGCATCGGAGCCAAGGGCATCCTTGGCGGATGCCTCGTCTGATAGGGACTTTTCTCGACCTCGAGCCGTTGGCCAGGAACCGACCACTCGTACCGGTATGCAGTGTCCGAATAACCTCCACGAGGTGGGGTGGATACCCGTGTTGGCTGAGCACTTCATAGAGAAAGTCCCTGTCGAGGGTATTATAAGCCTTCACAAAGTCAAGCAACAACACGACCGCATCACGCAGTTTTGGTGAAAGAGGTATTGTGGCTTGAGCCGCCATGTAGTAGTCGAGTACGGCATGGATGTCACGAGAAGGCACGAAGCCGTGTAGATTCGGGTGTACTCGGCTGTCCAAAGTCCTCCTAAACGCCGTCGCAATCACTCGTGTGAACAGCTTATAGTCAGTGTTCAGTAGTGATAGTGGCCTGTAGTTGAGAGGGTTGTTGCCATCGTCCGTCTTCTTGAGACAGAAAACGTCAGTTTCCAGAAAGGACTGTGGACAGACGTGGGCGTTGTACCAAAGTCGGAAGAGCTTGACCTTGCAGATGACCGCGTCCTTCCTGTCCAGTCTGAACAGCAACATCTTCGCGATCCAGTTGCTGATCATATCTCCGATACAATCGTTTCAGCTTTTTGCGAATGCCGAGTGCTGATCTGTGCTTCAGTTTGTCCCATGCATCGGCCACTTTCTCTGCAGTGGAATCTTCCCTTTCCAGCTCTAACTCGAAAGTAGCTAACTCACTCCGTACATGTTTGTCCACTCGCTCCGTCGCGTAAGGCTGGACTGGGAAGACTTGGGGTTCTCGCTTAATGCGCACCGGGTTGCGAAGATGTAAGATAACCCCCTTATGATCTCCACTTAGTCCATATGTATCCAATTCCGTGGCAGTAGCCCAGAATCTTGCCGTATCACTCACATACCACCTGTCGAGGCGACTGGTTGCACAACTGTGCCCTGGCAGTGAATACGAGTACGTATTGTATCTCTTGTGAAAATCTTTGATACCTGCTGCGTCTGAAGCTTCCGGCATGCACTGCTGTGTAGAGTCTGTCAAACACCATTTATCCAATAGCCTGCGAAGTGCGGGCGAGTCGTGTGTGCGAGCGGCTGAAGTAAAAGATCTGTCATGTTCCGAGTGCAGCGTGCTATTGAAGTCACCTCCATCCAATATACAGGTGTGCTGCCGCTGGAAATTGTATGCTGGCCAACCCCGAGCAGAAGGCCTCTCTGGCCGCCTTTTCAACTGGAGCATAGACGTTACATAAAACCACTGGGTGACTGTCAACTTCTCCCTGCAGTGCCATGAAGTGGTCCGTCCAATGGTCTTCGACACATGGTACGAGTTCTCGGAATTTTGACCTGGGATGCAACAGTATTCCAACTCCTCCTGTCTTGTGCGACGCAGCTCCCCAATAGGAAAGTGGCTGACTTCCTTGGCCAACACGGTACCCCCATTGTGCTGCATGAAGCCGAGTTAATTCTGAATTATCTTGCTCATTGACATGGGTTTCCTGGAGGAACATCACATCAAATTGACCATGGCTGTGCTGGCGCTTGAAGGAAGCAAGTCATCCTGCTCCGACCTTCCAAAACCTCAAGCATTTTGGGTTAGCAGGCCTGTTGTCCTTTCATCTGCGTGTAGTGGCGGAATGTCATATTGCCGCCTACGAATATTTTCGTTAGCTTCTCTTCGTCTTTGTTCGGCGCGTCTTATAATTCGAAAATTGTCAAACTCGCGTCTGAGCGTGGTTTCCCGGTCCAGTTGGGTCTGTATCGGAAAGAAATTGTCCAAAGAGGATTGCTCCATCCCTCCCTGAGATAGCGTGGCCAAGCCACGTTTATTTACCGCTGGTTGTGTCCGCGTCCGATCGAGTATCTGAACGCGTCACCGCTGCAGTAGGGCCCGGGTGCCCTCCCGACAAGTATTAGCTGAACCGAACTCCAATTGGCTGTGCGTGAGATAGCTTCGCACAAGTCCACTATGGTGGGGTACTGTGTATACCAGATACCTAGGGAGGCTCCCGGTGCCCGTGCCATAAGTGTGCTGCCCCAATCTCGTACTGCATGAGGCAGAATGTGTGGGCGCAGCTTAGCGATGTGCTCGACGATGAAATGGAGCGAGCGGAAGAAGAGCGGGCCATATCAGCATTTCATGCGGCGGCGCACACTTATTTCTACACTTTACCAGGCGGTAGCTCCGCCAGTTCTCGGCTTGATCGGTGGTATGTTAGTGCTCTTCATGCTGATTGGGTTCGAGACGTCGATCTTTCGGTACCTGGTCCAGCAGCTGACCATAATGGCATAACTATCCGGATTGGGGCGCCACGTCATGTCGTGCGCGTACGTAAGCCCCGGCGAGCATATCCCGTTCCGGGATGTGCACAAGCGGTCGCAAATCGAGCAATATTTGCGGCCCTTGAGACGGCACAGATTGCAGTTAATGACACCCATTCTGTTCCGCCGTCGGACCATGCCACAGCCCGTAGTCTGGCCGACTGGTGGGACGAATGGAAGATAAGTTTACGCAAAGTTCTCTACCAAGAAAGCTCGCCAAGGTCTGACAAGGAGCTATCGGCAGCGGTTGAGTCGCCTATACGTCCGACTAGATGCGGCGCTTTAGAGGCGCGCTCTGCGGATGACTCGCCAGCGAGGGCTCCAGAGCGATGCGACCAAACTATCCCTGTCGATACCCCGGGGGAACTTCGGCGAAATGTTGCGGAGTGTCGTCGGTTATGGCAAAGAACCAAGAAAGAGCGACTACTCACTCTACATACGCACTCTCCGGGCGAGACATCCCGAAGATTTTTCGCCCGGGTGTCGACTAAATTTCAAGACAACACGATTATTTCCCTGGGTGGCAAAGCTGCCTACGGGTCGAATCGGTCTCAGGAATTGGCTGATGAAATGGCAGACGGCTGGGAGCACATTATGGCTCGTTCTTTCGATTGTCCCGGTGCTACCGCCGCATTTCTTGAAAGGGCCTCCACACCGGACCGGGTTGATGACTCTACCGTGACGTCAGCCATCTCTCCAGACGATGTGAGTGCGGCTTTGAAGAGGCTCAAACGTGGGAAAGCTGCGGGGCCGGATGAAATCAACAACACTTTCTACCGCGATTACGCAGATGCGCTTGCGCCTATTCTCGCTGCATTGTACACCAGATGGCTGGAGTGCAGCGTGTTACTGGCGTCATTTGGAGAAGCGAACATCCAGTGCCTGAAGAAAACGGCGGCTTCCGCCTTGCCGCTTGACCATCGTCCGGTTACGCTGCTCAACAGCGAATACAAGTTATTTACCAAGATTCTTTCTTTTCGGGTGCGGCCGATGCTGTCGCATATCGTTCTGCCAGCTCAAGTTGGACTTGTCCCGAAGCGTTCGATCCATACGGCACTAGACATTTTTACGGCCGCCCGCAAAGCAGCGAAATTGAACAGCGATCTACATGGTACCGTTGTTCTGCTTCTTGATTTCGCCAAAGCGTACGACACGTTGCAACGTCCGTATTTTTACTCTCGGTGCTGAAGTGGCTCGGCTTCTCGCCCAAATTTATTTCAGTCGTGGCTGCACTACATTGCGAAACGACATGCCGATTTATCGTGAATGGGTACCGCTCAAGTCGACGTGAAGTTCAATGTGGTATCCGACAAGGGTGCCACCTTGCGCCACTACTGTTCATCCTCTCCCTTGATAGTGTCTATCGGGTGATCCAAGAGAGGGTCGACATTCGCGGGGTACCTCTCTCATCTGGGGGACGAACTACTGAGCTGAAAGTGTCAGGATACGCCGATGACACGGCGGTATACCTTCTCGATCGGTCTGCGGTTACGCCTGTTGTTACAATTCTCGATGATTTTGCTAGGGTTTCAGGCCTACAGACGAATCGAGCGAAGTCTATGGTCATTGAACTTGACCCTCGCGGATCGGCACTGCCTTTGGACACCTGCGGCCTCACTCTTCAAGCTTCCTGCGAGTCCTGCAGGTGCCTTGGTGTTCTGGTTGGGCAACAGGATGTGGTGACCGAAAACTGGACGAAATGCATCCGATCCTTATGGAGCCGGCTTGTCCTCGCCAGAGAAAAGACTCACACTGTCGAGCAGCGGTCTCGCCTTGCGAGTGCCATAGCGGTGCCAAAAATTACCTTTCTCGCACGACATTGTTGGCCTCCTCCAGCGACTGTGATCCGATTGCAAGGCTTGATTATGGATTTTGTATGGGGCGCCCGCGACGGCAGGAGGTCCCGACCTTGGGTGCCCTCCGAGATGGCTTCACTACCGATACAGCAACGTGAACTTGCGGTGCCGTGTATTCGAACGGAATTGATGACTATGGCGTCGACAGCTGTTGGTCACTGGGCAGCTATGGTTTCCTCGAGAGATTTACTGATTGGCGACTTCCTATGGGGTTCTGCCGAGTCGGGTCCGGTTTATGTCACGCCATGTTGGACCGAAGACAAGCACCCTCGATATCGGGCGACTTTATGGTTGACCGGTTCTGAAATTGTTGGTCTCTCCGCTGCTCGATATGCCCGCCAAGATGAAATTACGGAGGTATGCCGAAGAGCCATCCTTTTTACATCGAGAGCCACGGTCGACTATGATGACAACGGTTGTGTCACAATTGATGTCCGACGAGTACTTGATGATAAACTGTGGGCCGGGATGAGGGCAGACTCTGCGGCATCAGGTCGATTTGACACCAGATGGATCGTACACGCTACGCTGAAGGGCATGTCGTGGCTTAGGGATCGCAGAGGAAAGACATACAATTTGAACGGAGCGGATTTTGCGAGGGGACATAATTACCTTGGCGACACAATGTCTTGGCTGACGGTTCAGAGTGGTGTCATCCGGTTCTCGCCGAAGCGCGCTATGGCTACCCAATCGATGGCGAAGCGACGGCATTTTGGGTCCTTTTGCCTCGCCATCATTTACAACTTCCCGTCGCTCGTGTATCGTACAATTGAGCCGGGGGCATTGATTGCGTACTCTGCAAAAGTACACCGTCATCATGACTGGTTGCTCAACGGAGACGGTACTTCGCTGTCTCACTTCGATACGGGAATGGATTGCGAGGTGACACCGGTCACATCGATGTCGGCTTGCGATACCACTGCGTCTATGGCCAGTGGAACTACTGTCCACGTTGGCGCGCATCCAACGCTTATGCGTGTGGTGCACCTATGGGCTGGCCATCGGAGATGGAGGCCGCAACGACGAAAACTCAAACAAATTATCTCCCGCCGGCGCAGTGTTGAAGGCAAACAAATTTGCGGTGAGCGAGTAGCGAAACCGGACTTCCAAGTGATTGCAGCAGATACATCCATGATCGAGTGGAGAGACATCCGACGGATAAGAGCTTCCTTTCCGACCAACGCACAGACGCTATATCGTCTGAAGAGTAACAGCTTTCCGCTTTGGAATTGGGCAACCCACGATCTGTCTTGCCCCGCCCCAGAGTGTCCGCCTGTTATTCCGGCGATGGCAAGTCATGTATTCTGGACCTGCCCTAGCGCCCGGCGACATTGGGAGTATCTACTTGATCGGTGGTGAAAGCTCGGCGATTTGAAGGATGCGGACCTTAACGTCTGGGTATTTGGCATGGACCTTCCGGGGATTTCAAGTGCTGCATGGGATGCCATCAAACACGCTATCGACCCAAGCTTAGCTTCGTCGAGAGCAAAGGATGCGGTCTTCCCAGCATCTCGTGAGCTATGGCGTTTTGTAGTTTCTACGACGCTACATGCCATCTGGACAGAGCGTCTACGCCGCATGGAAGACTCGTCTTTGCCTCAGGAGGTACACACAGCCAGGGCCAGGACCCAATTTCGACGAGCGGTTACACGGTTTCGAAGATCAACATACCAGCCTGGCATGGAGGAAGACGGACACCTGTTCGCACGAGTGCGGTCGGTGCTTGCCGATACTCTCCTCTGCTGCGATGAACCACCCCCCTTGCGAGCGCTGCCGGTCGACAGCATTTCTGGCGTTTATTACCTGCTTTTCTTTGACGGGGGGTCAAGAGGAAATCCAGGACCGGGCGGAGCTGGATCCGTCATCGTCCAACTACATCTTCCAATGCACGCTGCATGCGTCTTGTGGGTATCGAGCATGGCGTACGGTTCTGCCGAAACACTAACAATATTGCTGAATATTGGGGGCTTGTGCACGGGCTCCGACAAGCGAAAGCCAGCGGCTACTCACCCCTGCATGTAATTGGGGACAGTTCGCTCGTGCTCTCACAACTTCGAACCCATCACCCTCCACGCAAGCCCCGCCTGGCGCTTCTATTTTGAGAAGCACGAGCCATAGCCGACGATATTGACGTCGCCAGCTGGGGACATCATTATCGCAACTACAACAAAATGACGGATCTAATGGCGAATATCGCTATGGATACAGGTGCTTCCATTCAAGTGCAGGCTTCTTATGCGCGCGGTGTTGTCATGGAGGCTGCGGCCTTTCTCGAAAATGATGTCAACCACTGGCTAGAGGCCTCTCAAGCCGAGCACTACGAATTACAGGGCCCTGCGATGACCGCGAGAAACCGGATAATCTCGAGACAAGACATTGCGCAACGTCACTCGGCTGTCCGAGGACTAGTATTACCTAGTATATAAAGTAGAAGTCGCCATGGTACCTATGTTGCCGGTGGACAGGATATAGCGGGTCGTACGCGTACCTAAATATACCTCACCTTCTCACTCACTCACGGCTGTCCACATTGTTGACATGCTGACGATCTACATGCTGCTGATAGTTTCGACCTGAACGATTGTTTCCTCTATTATTATTTGTTTGGCGATGATTACACTGCGGAGCGGTGATTCGGACTACTGCACTTAAAGCACAAATTTCGGCGGCGACATTCGTCACGAGACGGAATCTGCACGGTGCTAATGTCCATTGGCTCTGGACCATTGTTCGATCGATATCGACGACTGTTTTCGTACGACCTGTACCTCGGTCTATCGTGTGAGATTCCTCATGAATATCGCTGCGGATGAGAGCGATCAAAGTCCAACGCAACAGTAATAGCTTCTGACAGCGTTGTACAGCGACGGTACTGAACCTCTTCCCGCGTACGACCTCTGTAAGTCACGTAGGAAGTACATGATCTGGTCCAGCTCGCTCATTTCTCGGACTTGAGTGACTACGTGGCGAAACTTGCCCACATAATCAGGGAGGTCTTCGCAATCGCGCTCTCTCATATTGTTCATATCTTCGCGTAGACGTTCTTGCAAATCAGCAGGAACGAATTCACGTTCGACTGTGCTGAAGAAGTCGTCCACGTTTGTGACATACTGTTTTTGCATCACATACCACTGAGCGGCTCCTTGCTTTAGTGTCCCACCTAAGACGGCGAGTATTCTTTGAGAAATTTCCTGACTCTTCCAGTCCACTACTCTTGCAAAGAAGTACTGCTCCACTTGCTCCTTGTAGAGTGGAATGATTCGTCCAATCTATCCCCATACGTCGGAAGATTCACACCCTCTAGCTTGATTCCGATAGCTGTTTCGACTTTTGAAATTGCTCGAGTAACTGCGCTTGTTTCTCCATAGTCGCAACCATAGAGTGCAGCAACTGTGCATGCTGATCGGAGGTCATAGGGGTGGACATTATTGAACTAATGCAGTTATTTACTGATATTAACGATTAGATATCTGTAGGTTGTTGATCTGGTGTCTTTGCTCTTGTGTGCTTCTCTTGACTCCGGGTTTCAATGACTTTTTTTGACTTGGAGGTCGGTTGTTGGCGGGCGAGTACGACTTTGTACCCCGGCGGCCCAGAATAAGGTGAGCGTGATAGTTTGAGCGGTTTCAGCAAAAGCAACGACTTCTTGTCGAAAACGAATTGAAAGTGCACTAAAATGGCGAAGCGTCAGGAACGGCAAATGAATGCTACTATCTCTCACCAGGATCAAAAAGATTGCAGGGCTCAAGGCGCATATCGTGAAGATGAGGATTGACGAGAAAGTGAGAGTGAGCAAATGGAAGGCTGGAAATGACAACGTGCGTCAGCGTGTTTTGGCAAGCAGCTGATTACGGAACTTTTGATGTTTAAATGCTAAGAATTTTTCCACTTATGCGTGACTCTGCTGCATATCTGTATAGGAGTTGGAGGAAAAAAACCGTGAGCTAGCTGATGAAATTAAGCTTCTGGAGAAGGGTGTCGTGAGACGGTGAAGAACAACTAAGACTATGCTTTTTACCTCCAAACGCGATCCGCAAGCCAAGTTTTGGTTTATCAATAGCTTAATCATTAGTGAAGACATGGAGTGATTCTTCCTGTAACTTTGTATGCTACTAACGACCCGCTCTGTCGAAGCTAACCAGAACCATCGAGCTGCTTGTGGATACACTGGCAAACCTCGTCCTATTGCACTCATCAGTGGTGGTAATGAACGTAGCAGCAAACGGCCAGGCAAAGCAAAAGACTATAAGCTCGACGCCGTACAACCAAGTCTCGTAGGGCTCTCAAAGGCTTTCTTGCAAAGTGCTTTGTTATCTTGCAGAAAAAGCTGACCCAGTGTCTCGTTTTGACATCGAAAACCGCTTACCTGCGGTCAAACATTTGGGCATCAAGGCCATGGCAGCACTAGGCAAAAATATGATTTAGCTGCAAATCAGCACATGCTACAGTGAAGGCCTTAGCTGTAATGCAGCAGAAGACTCCTACGCGACGGCTGACCGCGTTGTTTAGACCTAGAACAAGCTGGAACACCTGGCGACGGGATCCTATATAGCGAGCTGCCTATGGAGGCACAACATACTGCTTCGGCAGATAGAGGAGACTGTCACGAGCTACTAACGACGTGTAGATAGATGCATGGTTATGCCCTTATTCGCACAGATCATTTTTCGAGCGAATTGAAGTGATAAGATTTCACTCTATAAATGAACTCTTGAGAGTTATACAGTGATAGAGGTGACAAGGGATTGTTCTTTTGAATGCTTACAAAAATGCCTAAAATGGTTCAAATGGTTTTGGATGTGTAGCTAAACAAACAGTATATATATAAATTTTGAGCCGGTTGCTAGCTGTGTTCGTTGAACCGAGAGAAGGTTAGCATCTCCCTCGACAAGGACGGGACTGCGCAAATTGCGTATCCAACCTCTGAATGGTTTAAGCTCTGTCTCACCAGTGATGACATCTGACAATTTTTTCGCACGTGTGCATGGCGATCAAGCGATCTATCGCATCGGAGACCGAAATCCTAGGCGACGTCAACAAGAAAAGACGGCGACGGACAAAGGACTCCGCCTATCCAGCACCAACTGAATCAAACGACGATGACGCAAAATTGGCATGCACATTCGCTACAGCTCCGGAAAAGACAGAGGCCCCAGTTACTACTACCACCATGCAGGACTCGGTGCGTGTGGCGGTACTCGTGCCGTTTCGCGACAATCATCCGACGCAGCACCGACAAGCACATTTACACGAGTTCGTGCCTTACATGACGAAATTTTTGCACCGTCATTGTACTGGAAAGAGGTTGTCGAGTAGAGGTTTCCAATATGCAATGAAGCTGGCATTTTTCTGATGATATTGGTCTTCTGTCGCAGTGTCTCCTTCCACATCTTCATCTTGGAGCAGTCGCTGGATGGTCGCAAGTTTAATCGAGGCAAGCTGCTTAACGCAGGCTTTGACATGTCTCGCAATGACTACGACGTTTACATTTTCCACGACGTGGACTTACTACCTGAAGTACGTGGATAATTGCTATTGAATAAGTGCAGCGGAACACGATCTAAAATAGCTGCCATGCTTCGGACAGGACGATCTGAGTGAGTTCTACACCTCAGTACCACATGTGGGACCTATGCACATTGCGCGAGTGTGGGAGCGCTACAGCGACAACTTGAACTACTTCGGCGGCATCGTGGCGTTTACGCGCCAACAGTTCATCAAAGTCAACGGATTTCCCAACAACTTTTGGGGCTGGGGTGGAGAGGACAACGAGCTTTACTGTCGTGTGGTGCGCAAGAAACTCATAGTCCAAACACCAACGAGGTCAGTCTCCTGCTACATCTCGGCGGATTACTGTGTCATGATTCCATTGCCTTAGATGTTTGTATATGTTGCAGAGGTACAGTTCGAGATCTAGAAGCGATGAGTCTAGAACAAAAGCTGACGGTACTACGTAGAAGCAAATGGAAGTGCACTGTGAAGCACGAGCTACTGAAGGAGCACCACCGTACATGGAAAAAAAACGGACTCAAAAGTCTTCATTACGAGTACGTGGACGCTGAGGCGATCAACGAGCACTGTACAAAGATCACCGTCAAGCTAAGTCCAAACTGGCACTGGTCTGACTCGAGATCGTCTCTAGAGCATCCAACAGCTCCTGATCAAGACTTGGTTTCGTGCAGGATGCTTACCATCCTGACGACTTCAAAAACGAGCTCTGAAATTGCTGCAAGTAGTAAACTTGATGGAAAGAAAACGAGTAATGCACTGGATAGTGTAGTCACTACCCGGACCGTTTAAGACGTAGCTTCGTACAATAAATTTAATTCATCATGTGGCGACCAATTTAATTCGGGTTACAGAAACACAACTCAACAAGTGACGATGTCGAGCATCTTCTTCGAAGCGCTTACACAGTGCGCCAAGTTCAGCGGCACCAAGTTCCAAGAAGACAAGCAGCAGTTCAATCAAATCAAGAAAGGTGTGTTGGTTTCTTCTCACGTAAATGTCATTCATCAACTCTTTCTGCTAGCAATCCTAATTACTGATGCTCCTTTACAATTGCTCTCGGCTGATTCCGACCACTAGCAGCGAAGAAAGAGTCTGAAAAGATCGTGGAGGCTGACGAGTTGGATTTTTTCGGCTTCAATGAGGTCAAGAAACATAAAGAAAAAGCGCTCAGGCCTCGCAAGATCAGCGTCGAGATGGTGCCAGAGTGGGCAGGGAACAACTCGGCCACCAGACTCCGCAAGGTCAAAGGCAGCAAACCTCGCTGCAAGCGTAAATTGAGTGAAGATGCGCTAGAGGAACAACGCCTGGAGGATGAAACTCGACTGCAAGCATCGCAACTTTTCGCTCCACCCAAGACGAAGGCTGGGAAACGAAAACAGAAGCGTGATCGTCAGCGATTGCGCACAGAGTCAATGAAAAGTGAGGCAACATCACAGCATTTGGGTGGGGAAGCTGCTGCATCAAGTGAGGAGGAGGAGGAAGGAGAGTTGGTGAGCTTGTTCAAGTCCAATGGCGAAAATGCGGACGAGAAAGTGACGGTTGGAAAGGCAGCGAAGAAGCCGAAGAAAGAATCTACGGAGGCTAGTAAGAAAAACATTACTGCTGCTACTGAACAGTACGTGGAGCGCTGCTTGCACCATCAAGGAAATTTGTAATGTCGATCGACTGCTCACTTATATGGAGTTGTTGTAATAAAGGGAGCGTACAGATGCTTCGACACCAGGTTGGCATTCGTGTAAGCGGTGTGGCCGTCCCAGCACCGATTACGTCATTTGCTGACATGCGCGTGGACTCTAGTACGAATGCGCAGCAGATGAAATGCCTGCTTCTGCAGAACATTGAGCGTTCAGAGTATAAGGAACCTACGTCTGTGCAAATGCAAGTCATTCCCAGCTTTTTGCTTCGACGCGATCTTCTGGCCACAACACCTACAGGATCCGGTAAGACAGCAGCATTCGCAATTCCCATGCTAGCAAACCTTGCAGCCGGTAGTGGGACAAGCAGCGGTATCCGCTCAATCGTTTTGGGTCCTACTCGTGATCTGGCAGTGCGAATTCGTACTGAGTTCATGCGCCTCGCTGTAGGCAAAACACACGTCACACTATTGTCAAAAGCCACTGCTGCTACCATCGTTTTTCAGACGAAGAGCAAACTGGCTGTGAACCACGACGTGCTTGTTGTTACTTGTGCACTTGATCCGAGAAGCGAAGGTTGATCTTTCAACCGTTGAAATCGTGTCTTGATGAAGCAGATAGACTGTTGGAGCTCGGATTTGTGGAGCAGGTCGATGAGATTTTAGCTGCTTGCGATTACGCTAAGGTCCAGCGTACCATGTTTAGTGCTACAATGCTGGAGGGAGTGGAGGAGTTTGCTCAAACCGTGCTGCGCGACCTTGTAAAGGTTGTTGTGGGGACGAAAAATGCTGGTGCGAGTACGATTGATCAAAAACTGATCTTCGTGGGCAAGGAGGAAGGCAAACTCGTTGCCATGAAGCAACTATTGCACGACGGGCTTTAGCTTCCCGCGTTACTTTTTGTGCAGAACAAGGAACGTGCCAACGAATTATATCACGAAGAGCCTGTTGAGCAGTCTGCACGTTGTCCTCAGATAACCAGGCGCTTCTCGCTGACACGCCAAATCGACGGGCAAACTGCTCAAGTTGCAAGAGACAACTTTTTACACGTTTCTTGACCAGGTCCTCATCATGTTGAAAGTGGCTTCGAATATACTTCTTATGTTGGGGGATGGAGCTGCAATTCTTCGGGGCTAGTGAATGATTCGTTGCCTTGCTTGCCGCACTGGTTGCAGAACAGACATTTAAGTGAAGTAAATTACTTAGAGCGATATCCTCTTTTCATACAGTCTTTTGAAATTGCTTACCTTTGTGCATGTTCAGCTATAATGTTAAGAAGGTCTTGTCTGTGAATTTGGTGCATATGGTTTGGAATGCGTTACCGTTTTCCGTCTTGATCGGTTTAGGAGGTGCCGTCTGCAGCAACGTGTCTAGCTTCCAATCACTGATTCTTGACAAATCCGTTCAGGTGCCACAGAGCTGGCTATCACAGGTAGCTCAATTTGAGCGCTTTGATCCCGCTTCACAACAGCAACGACCCCACGCGACAAAGCCAGCGTATCCGGTAGTTCCTTTTCTCCCCTTAAAGCTAAAAAATGTAAGGCATGGACTTTTGTCAGTTCCTCTCGTGAGGCTGTCAGCTCAGCTTTCATCGCTTGAGGTTTCTGCTGTAGATCGTTGATCTCTGTTTCCACAGCAACTAATGCATCATCACTCTTGTAAGGCAAGGTAGTGGGCACATCCGTATTAGTCGAAGCTTCCATCATCTTCCTTTTCAAGGTAAGAAATTGAATCCGTTTCTTCAGGTCAGCCAACTCCCCGTCAGCCTTCTGTAGTTGCAGATAGACCTCATCCAGATGCCGTCGCACTTCTTGATGGCGTACTTCAGCTCTCATCTGGAAACATCTATATTCACTCGCTAGCTTTGCCTCAGAATGCAGCTGCTCGTACATTTGCTTGATCTTCTGTGCTTCTTCTCGAGCAAGCGAACGCAATTTTTCTTCATGTTGCTGCAGTGCTTGCTCCACTCGTTGTACCATTCTCTGCATCGTGGCTTCAGACGCCAGTGACACGACGCTTTTCTCTGTATTTCCAGAGAAATACAGACAAAAGATGTTTTACAGGCGTCTCCACTTCAATACTTTCTCCACTATGTCGTCCTCCAAGATGCTTTTCCAGAAACTCCACCGAAGAAAACAGTTTCGGGCTTCAAGCCCAGTAGATCTCAACATCGCCAATATCGTCCTCTTCCCTTAATACTCGTCCCATTTGCTTTATTGGTCTCTCCGATACTAATTCTGTTGCACACAAAATAACCCATAAAAAATACGGAAAAATACAAAATTACAATGACCACTCGGGCATAGCAATCCTTTGCAGCACTATGGAACTTCTCCACCTGCTCGTCACCACTGCGTACTTTTGCCTTCCACTTGTCAGAGTGCAAAAGCAGTACAACTCGATCCTTCTCGACCTGCCGCAGCTCCTGGCTCAAAAACTTGAGCTTATTGCTGGCGTTGGTGCGCATAAAGCAGATATTGCATAGAATGCGCACGAAGAACCAGGCATCACGTGTCGGCCTGTTTCTTCGTGCTAAAGCAGCTAAAGGTGCTTTAGCTGGCCACGTTGTAGGCCTGCTGGGTGCAACAGTTCCGGCAGCTATTTTGACTCCTTCGGCAGTTGGCACTCCTTCTCCGGTCGTTGCCCCGGTTGTTGCTCCTGTTGTCACTTCAGCTCGAGCAGATATCGCTGTCCCCGCTGTCTCACCGATGACGCCGCCTAAAGCTTCTGCTGTGTCGGCCTAATGCGGATCCTCTACCACTTTGCTGTCCATGCAGTAGTCTAACAGTCTATGAACCGTTTCAGGCTCGCCGTATTTTGAATTGCGGTGAAGCATTATTGAGTCTAGCCCTACCATTCGGGCGTCTTAATCTTTTAACAAGCTACCGATTTGCTCGCTTGGCATTTGTGACACCGCATGTCAAGCGTTCATGCTAATACTGTGACCTTTTGAGTCCCATTCTTGTAGGCAGCTGTTGGCCTTCTTGATCGTCTACCGTGCTGTTACATCGAAACACAGTGAGAGGATTTGTGCTCGATTGTGTGCGCGACTGGTAGACGCCACCTTCCGCACTCTGGATAAAGAGTAGTGGTCAAACTTTGCCTTCGGGTACAATCACTTCTATGAAATACTCATTCAAGTACGAATCGGATGTGCTAGATTCTCACTCCAATTGAAAAAGAAACTGCCCTTTTAAGTTTGGTTGCTTCACGAAGAATCGTTGAATGGAGACAATTTTCACATCGTTAGCAACGTAGGAGTCAGCTCGTTGAGTGAAAAGAGGAGTCAGTGATGCAAATGTCTTTGTCGAAAGAAACCTGTTGTCTAGTACTGTAGGATATCCAAGATGAGTTGAAGCTAAAATGTTCCGTTGGAAAATGAACTGTTGCTATTTGTCAGCTAGCTTGTGTAAGGCGGGATACTAGAGTATACCAAAGACCATTGCAAAAGCCGCCTCTGCCACGACAGCAATGGCTACGACCTCCATGACCGGCTACGACCTCCATGGCCAGCTACGGTCTCCATAGCCACGGCCTTCGAAGCCACCTTCCCCCTCCGCTGCGTTGGCAATCTTGGTCTCAATAGTAACATCGTTGGGTGGGCTTCCTCACAAGAGGTGAGACCAATCAGGTCGCCAAGTGCAACGGTGATCGCGAAAGAAGTCATCATGTGCTTGAGTAGTCTAGTTGAACTGTAGACATCAGGTTATTAGAATTTGGCAGGCCTAATCCACCTCTTTTCTTAGAAATGGTTTCTGCACGATATTGGAATAGTGATACTCGTAAGTTTCATAAGTTTGATGACGAAAACTCGCAACTTCTGAACGAATACATACATACCTGCTCTAATCTGCAAAGTCAGCGAACTCTCCTGAGGCAAACGACTAAGTCAGACTTATGTGGTCAATGGACTTCAATGTCTGGTTCCCATTCCACTGCCACTGTTCAATTGGACTCCAGAGACTCAAGTCGACTTCAGGTTCACCACGATGCAGACGACAATTACCGCGATCGCTCTTGTGTACTTGGTGTCCTTCGTGGTATCCAATCACCTAAATGCCATGGGCATTACGATGACCTCTGACCAAGCTATGACTTCGGACACAAACCGCAACCAAGCTACGCCTTCAGCAGACCAAACCATACTTATGATTCCTGCTATGCGCGGACAAGGTACCCCTTCAGACGCGGCCATCGGTGTTGTCAGCAACAAAGTGAACGCAAAGGGCAACAACATCCTCATCTCAAAGAGTAACATCATCATCTCGAAGAGCGACCGAGTGAAGCTCGCGCACACCATCAAAGAGATGCTGTCGAACAGCCCTGAGGCGGGTCCAGTCAGCTCCATGAGTACCGACGACCTCTTCGCACTCTTGACGCGTCTCGCGACGAACTCTGCCATGCTCTCCCATGCTGCGGGTATTATTTCGGCTGCAAAGAGTGGTGACAGAGGTGCTTTGGCTAGCCACGTTGTAGGCCTGCTGGGTGCAACAGTTCCGGCAGCTATTTTGACTCCTTCGGCAGTTGGCACTCCTTCTCCGGTCGTTGCCCCGGTTGTTGCTCCTGTTGTCACTTCAGCTCGAGCAGATATCGCTGTCCCCGCTGTCTCACCGATGACGCCGCCTAAAGCTTCTGCTATGTCGGCCTAATGCGGATCCTCTACCACTTTGCTGTCCATGCAGTAGTCTAACAGTCTATGAACCGTTTCAGGCTCGCCGTATTTTGAATTGCGGTGAAGCATTATTGAGTCTAGCCCTACCATTCGGGCGTCTTAATCTTTTAACAAGCTACCGATTTGCTCGCTTGGCATTTGTGACACCGCATGTCAAGCGTTCATGCTAATACTGTGACCTTTTGAGTCCCATTCTTGTAGGCAGCTGTTGGCCTTCTTGATCGTCTACCGTGCTGTTACATCGAAACACAGTGAGAGGATTTGTGCTCGATTGTGTGCGCGACTGGTAGACGCCACCTTCCGCACTCTGGATAAAGAGTAGTGGTCAAACTTTGCCTTCGGGTACAATCACTTCTATGAAATACTCATTCAAGTACGAATCGGATGTGCTAGATTCTCACTCCAATTGAAAAAGAAACTGCCCTTTTAAGTTTGGTTGCTTCACGAAGAATCGTTGAATGGAGACAATTTTCACATCGTTAGCAACGTAGGAGTCAGCTCGTTGAGTGAAAAGAGGAGTCAGTGATGCAAATGTCTTTGTCGAAAGAAACCTGTTGTCTAGTACTGTAGGATATCCAAGATGAGTTGAAGCTAAAATGTTCCGTTGGAAAATGAACTGTTGCTATTTGTCAGCTAGCTTGTGTAAGGCGGGATACTAGAGTATACCAAAGACCATTGCAAAAGCCGCCTCTGCCACGACAGCAATGGCTACGACCTCCATGACCGGCTACGACCTCCATGGCCAGCTACGGTCTCCATAGCCACGGCCTTCGAAGCCACCTTCCCCCTCCGCTGCGTTGGCAGTCTTGGTCTCAATAGTAACATCGTTGGGTGGGCTTCCTCACAAGAGGTGAGACCAATCAGGTCGCCAAGTGCAACGGTGATCGCGAAAGAAGTCATCATGTGCTTGAGTAGTCTAGTTGAACTGTAGACATCAGGTTATTAGAATTTGGCAGGCCTAATCCACCTCTTTTCTTAGAAATGGTTTCTGCACGATATTGGAATAGTGATACTCGTAAGTTTCATAAGTTTGATGACGAAAACTCGCAACTTCTGAACGAATACATACATACCTGCTCTAATCTGCAAAGTCAGCGAACTCTCCTGAGGCAAACGACTAAGTCAGACTTATGTGGTCAATGGACTTCAATGTCTGGTTCCCATTCCACTGCCACTGTTCAATTGGACTCCAGAGACTCAAGTCGACTTCAGGTTCACCACGATGCAGATGACAATTACCGCGATCGCTCTTGTGTACTTGGTGTCCTTCGTGGCATCCAATCACCTAAATGCCATGGGCATTACGATGACCTCTGACCAAGCTATGACTTCGGACACAAACCGCAACCAAGCTACGCCTTCAGCAGACCAAACCATACTTATGATTCCTGCTATGCGCGGACAAGGTACCCCTTCAGACGCGGCCATCGGTGTTGTCAGCAACAAAGTGAACGCAAAGGGCAACAACATCCTCATCTCAAAGAGTAACATCATCATCTCGAAGAGCGACCGAGTGAAGCTCGCGCACACCATCAAAGAGATGCTGTCGAACAGCCCTGAGGCGGGTCCAGTCAGCTCCATGAGTACCGACGACCTCTTCGCACTCTTGACGCGTCTCGCGACGAACTCTGCCATGCTCTCCCATGCTGCGGGTGTTATTTCGGCTGCAAAGAGTGGTGACAGTGGTGCTTTAGCCGATCACGTTGTGGGCCTTCTGCGTGCAGCAGCAGTTCCGGCAGCTGATATGGCAGCACCGGTAGTGGCCCCAACTGCTGCTCCACTATCTACTCCGACTCCTCGTCAAGCTCCCGCTGTCACTCCTGTCGACACCCCAGCAAGTCTTGCTATGCCCATGGCGCCAACGTACATGCGCTCGCCGATGTCGCCCTCAGTCGCCCTTGCTGCTGCAACTACCACCTCGACGTAGCTTATCACATCCGCGTTGAACCGGATCAAATATCACAAGTCATCGGCTTTCACAAATACCCAAATCGCTCCGAAGCTTGTCATGAATATCGTGATGAAGAACGGAGTCTTGGCCGATATGCGTTTACTCTAAACTTTTTGACAGTCAACACGTTGCATTTCGCATCAACTCACTGTTAAAGTGCCGTTGAGGCTGCTTGCTTGTTTGGTAAGCTGGTATATTCGTCACACGCAGATTGTAATCCGACAGCTACTCACACTGAGCGCATCCGAAGCGCGGTCGGTGCGAGGTGCCACTTGAAAACGAGTGGCTTGCTCTCCTTCCACCCGCCATTTAGACGTGAACGTTCTTGCCATTAAGCAAGTTGAGAATAGTGATGACGTCTCGGAGGACGCCAGTAGCGCTAGCAGCAGCACCTGTACCAGATTCATTGACGACAAGTGGGTTCGAATATTGCACGGAGGAGAAGCTGATGGCGATTTCATTGTCTTTGGTGTTAAAGGCCAGGTGGTCCTCGCTAATGAGCAGTGGCTTGCTCGTGGCTGGATCGACGGGAACTTGGCCAAGTCGATCGAAGCAACGTAGTGAAGACGTTTGCCCTCCGCCACAGCAGTCTTGGTGTGAGTGGTGGCGACACTCTCACGTGATGAAGTAGGTGGAAGACGGCACACTGAGCAGGCATTGGAGGCAACAATGTAAATGCCACGCTCCATACAAGCCGAGTGGAGGTCTTGCGCGCTACTCTGACCAGAGCAGTCGGCCAGGATTGGGATTGCCAAATCCTGCAACTGGTCTAGCTGCTCAAGCGAAAGAGGACCAGAGTACGACGTTTGTCCAGTTGACTGCGACGCGGACACGGCAGCGCTCGTACTACAAATACAGCTTGCTTGACGCGAAATGAGTTCCTCGAACGAGAAGCCTTTCGAGTTGTAGAGGAAGTCGCAACATTTGGAGCCGAAGCCAACGATGTTCACGTGTACCTTGTGTTGGTAGCGGTGCAGCTCCCGCTGTTTCTGAAGCTGACGAACGACATCGAATGTAATGTGGCTCCAGCCCAGCAGCACAATGTTGTCACGACGTAGTCCGCCTTGAAGGCGTCGTGCACGCGACACACCGTTATTTTCGTGTCGGCACCGCGAGTCCGTTGCTGCAGTCGTGTCTGTTCCTGTAACAAGCAGATACCAAACAGCAGTTCCCGAAGAGGTTTGAAACGGTCAACAATCACGTCAAATATGTCGTGGAGCTGCTCCACCTTAGCTCTTTTTGTGTGTCATGGGCGCTCGTAAACGTCAGCGCTTGCAACCTGTCTACGGCTTTCAGTGCATTGTCGGCATCTCCTTTAGCTGCAAGCGCCGCTGCTTTCAACAAGTGATCGGCCGTATGACCCATGGCAGATACAACTACAGCCAAAACACGCTCGCGTTCATTAATAAGTACGGGCAATGTGCGCAAGACCACACCCAAGTCTTAATGGGCTGCCATCAGACGTGTCATCGAGCTTGGTACGTGTGCTTGCCATTGCAGTGATCCAAGTGACTGAGTTTCACATTAGAGAGGGACAAGGTGTCGTTTTTTGAAGAAAAGGGATCGACTAGCACTTATATGGGTCATTTGGCTTGTCATTGAGGTCGGCTGGTACATTTAAGACAAATATGATACATGTGCTGACGTTCTTAGCGGACAACGTCTATCACTGATGGCTGCTTCCGACATAATTGCCACACCTTCATTTTGTCGATCATTGAAACTCAAAGCTAGTCTCACGAATTCCTTCAGCTATGTCTTCAGGCCAGCGCTTGGTGCTCCAACTCAAATTGAAAATCCGAAGTAAAGATTTATCGCCGTAGGTCTGGAGATTTCTACACGGTGTTTCTCCGTCATTTCCGCGAGATCGGTCTTTCTTATGCAGCAGCTTTAGCGCGTGTTTCCATTCCTCTGTCATTGTTCTATTGGAGTCCAAGTACTCAAGTCGACCCTAGTTTCAACACCCAAGCTACCCGATGAAGACTTTATTTGCTGTGATCGCTCTGGTATATTTGGTGTCATTCGTGACAGCCGATCACCAAATGGCTAGCGACATGAAAGCTATCAACGTGAACCTCACCAAGCGCGGAAAAGGTAGCCCCTCGCTGTCCGTGCCGGTCGGTATCGTCAGCAACAAGTTGGACGCCAAGAACAACACTATCCTCGTGACCGATAGCAACATTGTTATCTCGCTGAGTGACCGCGTGCAACTTGCAGACATCATCAAAGAGATTCTGCCGAACGCCCGGAAAACGGGCCCAGCTATCACCATGAGTACTGAAGACCTTTTTGATCTTTTGGCACGCATCGTGACGACACCCAACGTGCTTTCCAACGCTGTGGGTATCATTTCGGCGGCAAAGAGTGGTGACACTGGTGCTTTAGCCGATCACGTTGTGGGCCTTCTGCGTGCAGCAGCAGTTCCGGCAGCTGATATGGCAGCACCGGTAGTGGCCCCAACTGCTGCTCCACTATCTACTCCGACTCCTCGTCAAGCTCCCGCTGTCACTCCTGTCGACACCCCAGCAAGTCTTGCTATGCCCATGGCGCCAACGTACATGCGCTCGCCGATGTCGCCCTCAGTCGCCCTTGCTGCTGCAACTACCACCTCGACGTAGCTTATCACATCCGCGTTGAACCGGATCAAATATCACAAGTCATCGGCTTTCACAAATACCCAAATCGCTCCGAAGCTTGTCATGAATATCGTGATGAAGAACGGAGTCTTGGCCGATATGCGTTTACTCTAAACTTTTTGACAGTCAACACGTTGCATTTCGCATCAACTCACTGTTAAAGTGCCGTTGAGGCTGCTTGCTTGTTTGGTAAGCTGGTATATTCGTCACACGCAGATTGTAATCCGACAGCTACTCACACTGAGCGCATCCGAAGCGCGGTCGGTGCGAGGTGCCACTTGAAAACGAGTGGCTTGCTCTCCTTCCACCCGCCATTTAGACGTGAACGTTCTTGCCATTAAGCAAGTTGAGAATAGTGATGACGTCTCGGAGGACGCCAGTAGCGCTAGCAGCAGCACCTGTACCAGATTCATTGACGACAAGTGGGTTCGAATATTGCACGGAGGAGAAGCTGATGGCGATTTCATTGTCTTTGGTGTTAAAGGCCAGGTGGTCCTCGCTAATGAGCAGTGGCTTGCTCGTGGCTGGATCGACGGGAACTTGGCCAAGTCGATCGAAGCAACGTAGTGAAGACGTTTGCCCTCCGCCACAGCAGTCTTGGTGTGAGTGGTGGCGACACTCTCACGTGATGAAGTAGGTGGAAGACGGCACACTGAGCAGGCATTGGAGGCAACAATGTAAATGCCACGCTCCATACAAGCCGAGTGGAGGTCTTGCGCGCTACTCTGACCAGAGCAGTCGGCCAGGATTGGGATTGCCAAATCCTGCAACTGGTCTAGCTGCTCAAGCGAAAGAGGACCAGAGTACGACGTTTGTCCAGTTGACTGCGACGCGGACACGGCAGCGCTCGTACTACAAATACAGCTTGCTTGACGCGAAATGAGTTCCTCGAACGAGAAGCCTTTCGAGTTGTAGAGGAAGTCGCAACATTTGGAGCCGAAGCCAACGATGTTCACGTGTACCTTGTGTTGGTAGCGGTGCAGCTCCCGCTGTTTCTGAAGCTGACGAACGACATCGAATGTAATGTGGCTCCAGCCCAGCAGCACAATGTTGTCACGACGTAGTCCGCCTTGAAGGCGTCGTGCACGCGACACACCGTTATTTTCGTGTCGGCATCGCGAGTCCGTTGCTGCAGTCGTCTGTTCCTGTAACAAGCAGATACCAAACAGCAGTTCCCGAAGAGGTTTGAAACGGTCAACAATCACGTCAAATATGTCGTGGAGCTGCTCCACCTTAGCTCTTTTTGTGTGTCATGGGCGCTCGTAAACGTCAGCGCTTGCAACCTGTCTACGGCTTTCAGTGCATTGTCGGCATCTCCTTTAGCTGCAAGCGCCGCTGCTTTCAACAAGTGATCGGCCGTATGACCCATGGCAGATACAACTACAGCCAAAACACGCTCGCGTTCATTAATAAATACGGGCAATGTGCGCAAGACCACACCCAAGTCTTAATGGGCTGCCATCAGACGTGTCATCGAGCTTGGTACGTGTGCTTGCCATTGCAGTGATCCAAGTGACTGAGTTTCACATTAGAGAGGGACAAGGTGTCGTTTTTTGAAGAAAAGGGATCGACTAGCACTTATATGGGTCATTTGGCTTGTCATTGAGGTCGGCTGGTACATTTAAGACAAATATGATACATGTGCTGACGTTCTTAGCGGACAACGTCTATCACTGATGGCTGCTTCCGACATAATTGCCACACCTTCATTTTGTCGATCATTGAAACTCAAAGCTAGTCTCACGAATTCCTTCAGCTATGTCTTCAGGCCAGCGCTTGGTGCTCCAACTCAAATTGAAAATCCGAAGTAAAGATTTATCGCCGTAGGTCTGGAGATTTCTACACGGTGTTTCTCCGTCATTTCCGCGAGATCGGTCTTTCTTATGCAGCAGCTTTAGCGCGTGTTTCCATTCCTCTGTCATTGTTCTATTGGAGTCCAAGTACTCAAGTCGACCCTAGTTTCAACACCCAAGCTACCCGATGAAGACTTTATTTGCTGTGATCGCTCTGGTATATTTGGTGTCATTCGTGACAGCCGATCACCAAATGGCTAGCGACATGAAAGCTATCAACGTGAACCTCACCAAGCGCGGAAAAGGTAGCCCCTCGCTGTCCGTGCCGGTCGGTATCGTCAGCAACAAGTTGGACGCCAAGAACAACACTATCCTCGTGACCGATAGCAACATTGTTATCTCGCTGAGTGACCGCGTGCAACTTGCAGACATCATCAAAGAGATTCTGCCGAACGCCCGGAAAACGGGCCCAGCTATCACCATGAGTACTGAAGACCTTTTTGATCTTTTGGCACGCATCGTGACGACACCCAACGTGCTTTCCAACGCTGTGGGTATCATTTCGGCGGCAAAGAGTGGTGACACTGGTGCTTTAGCCGATCACGTTGTGGGCCTTCTGCGTGCAGCAGCAGTTCCGGCAGCTGATATGGCAGCACCGGTAGTGGCCCCAACTGCTGCTCCACTATCTACTCCGACTCCTCGTCAAGCTCCCGCTGTCACTCCTGTCGACACCCCAGCAAGTCTTGCTATGCCCATGGCGCCAACGTACATGCGCTCGCCGATGTCGCCCTCAGTCGCCCTTGCTGCTGCAACTACCACCTCGACGTAGCTTATCACATCCGCGTTGAACCGGATCAAATATCACAAGTCATCGGCTTTCACAAATACCCAAATCGCTCCGAAGCTTGTCATGAATATCGTGATGAAGAACGGAGTCTTGGCCGATATGCGTTTACTCTAAACTTTTTGACAGTCAACACGTTGCATTTCGCATCAACTCACTGTTAAAGTGCCGTTGAGGCTGCTTGCTTGTTTGGTAAGCTGGTATATTCGTCACACGCAGATTGTAATCCGACAGCTACTCACACTGAGCGCATCCGAAGCGCGGTCGGTGCGAGGTGCCACTTGAAAACGAATGGCTTGCTCTCCTTCCACCCGCCATTTAGACGTGAACGTTCTTGCCATTAAGCAAGTTGAGAATAGTGATGACGTCTCGGAGGACGCCAGTAGCGCTAGCAGCAGCACCTGTACCAGATTCATTGACGACAAGTGGGTTCGAATATTGCACGGAGGAGAAGCTGATGGCGATTTCATTGTCTTTGGTGTTAAAGGCCAGGTGGTCCTCGCTAATGAGCAGTGGCTTGCTCGTGGCTGGATCGACGGGAACTTGGCCAAGTCGATCGAAGCAACGTAGTGAAGACGTTTGCCCTCCGCCACAGCAGTCTTGGTGTGAGTGGTGGCGACACTCTCACGTGATGAAGTAGGTGGAAGACGGCACACTGAGCAGGCATTGGAGGCAACAATGTAAATGCCACGCTCCATACAAGCCGAGTGGAGGTCTTGCGCGCTACTCTGACCAGAGCAGTCGGCCAGGATTGGGATTGCCAAATCCTGCAACTGGTCTAGCTGCTCAAGCGAAAGAGGACCAGAGTACGACGTTTGTCCAGTTGACTGCGACGCGGACACGGCAGCGCTCGTACTACAAATACAGCTTGCTTGACGCGAAATGAGTTCCTCGAACGAGAAGCCTTTCGAGTTGTAGAGGAAGTCGCAACATTTGGAGCCGAAGCCAACGATGTTCACGTGTACCTTGTGTTGGTAGCGGTGCAGCTCCCGCTGTTTCTGAAGCTGACGAACGACATCGAATGTAATGTGGCTCCAGCCCAGCAGCACAATGTTGTCACGACGTAGTCCGCCTTGAAGGCGTCGTGCACGCGACACACCGTTATTTTCGTGTCGGCACCGCGAGTCCGTTGCTGCAGTCGTGTCTGTTCCTGTAACAAGCAGATACCAAACAGCAGTTCCCGAAGAGGTTTGAAACGGTCAACAATCACGTCAAATATGTCGTGGAGCTGCTCCACCTTAGCTCTTTTTGTGTGTCATGGGCGCTCGTAAACGTCAGCGCTTGCAACCTGTCTACGGCTTTCAGTGCATTGTCGGCATCTCCTTTAGCTGCAAGCGCCGCTGCTTTCAACAAGTGATCGGCCGTATGACCCATGGCAGATACAACTACAGCCAAAACACGCTCGCGTTCATTAATAAATACGGGCAATGTGCGCAAGACCACACCCAAGTCTTAATGGGCTGCCATCAGACGTGTCATCGAGCTTGGTACGTGTGCTTGCCATTGCAGTGATCCAAGTGACTGAGTTTCACATTAGAGAGGGACAAGGTGTCGTTTTTTGAAGAAAAGGGATCGACTAGCACTTATATGGGTCATTTGGCTTGTCATTGAGGTCGGCTGGTACATTTAAGACAAATATGATACATGTGCTGACGTTCTTAGCGGACAACGTCTATCACTGATGGCTGCTTCCGACATAATTGCCACACCTTCATTTTGTCGATCATTGAAACTCAAAGCTAGTCTCACGAATTCCTTCAGCTATGTCTTCAGGCCAGCGCTTGGTGCTCCAACTCAAATTGAAAATCCGAAGTAAAGATTTATCGCCGTAGGTCTGGAGATTTCTACACGGTGTTTCTCCGTCATTTCCGCGAGATCGGTCTTTCTTATGCAGCAGCTTTAGCGCGTGTTTCCATTCCTCTGTCATTGTTCTATTGGAGTCCAAGTACTCAAGTCGACCCTAGTTTCAACACCCAAGCTACCCGATGAAGACTTTATTTGCTGTGATCGCTCTGGTATATTTGGTGTCATTCGTGACAGCCGATCACCAAATGGCTAGCGACATGAAAGCTATCAACGTGAACCTCACCAAGCGCGGAAAAGGTAGCCCCTCGCTGTCCGTGCCGGTCG
This sequence comes from Peronospora destructor, assembly GCA_011800735.1. Classification (NCBI taxonomy): domain Eukaryota; phylum Oomycota; class Peronosporomycetes; order Peronosporales; family Peronosporaceae; genus Peronospora; species Peronospora destructor. The sequence goes on along the minus strand of WBRY01000004.1, from coordinate 1,025,611 downwards.
GTATCGTCAGCAACAAGTTGGACGCCAAGAACAACACTATCCTCGTGACCGATAGCAACATTGTTATCTCGCTGAGTGACCGCGTGCAACTTGCAGACATCATCAAAGAGATTCTGCCGAACGCCCGGAAAACGGGCCCAGCTATCACCATGAGTACTGAAGACCTTTTTGATCTTTTGGCACGCATCGTGACGACACCCAACGTGCTTTCCAACGCTGTGGGTATCATTTCGGCGGCAAAGAGTGGTGACACTGGTGCTTTAGCCGATCACGTTGTGGGCCTTCTGCGTGCAGCAGCAGTTCCGGCAGCTGATATGGCAGCACCGGTAGTGGCCCCAACTGCTGCTCCACTATCTACTCCGACTCCTCGTCAAGCTCCCGCTGTCACTCCTGTCGACACCCCAGCAAGTCTTGCTATGCCCATGGCGCCAACGTACATGCGCTCGCCGATGTCGCCCTCAGTCGCCCTTGCTGCTGCAACTACCACCTCGACGTAGCTTATCACATCCGCGTTGAACCGGATCAAATATCACAAGTCATCGGCTTTCACAAATACCCAAATCGCTCCGAAGCTTGTCATGAATATCGTGATGAAGAACGGAGTCTTGGCCGATATGCGTTTACTCTAAACTTTTTGACAGTCAACACGTTGCATTTCGCATCAACTCACTGTTAAAGTGCCGTTGAGGCTGCTTGCTTGTTTGGTAAGCTGGTATATTCGTCACACGCAGATTGTAATCCGACAGCTACTCACACTGAGCGCATCCGAAGCGCGGTCGGTGCGAGGTGCCACTTGAAAACGAGTGGCTTGCTCTCCTTCCACCCGCCATTTAGACGTGAACGTTCTTGCCATTAAGCAAGTTGAGAATAGTGATGACGTCTCGGAGGACGCCAGTAGCGCTAGCAGCAGCACATGTACCAGATTCATTGACGACAAGTGGGTTCGAATATTGCACGGAGGAGAAGCTGATGGCGATTTCATTGTCTTTGGTGTTAAAGGCCAGGTGGTCCTCGCTAATGAGCAGTGGCTTGCTCGTGGCTGGATCGACGGGAACTTGGCCAAGTCGATCGAAGCAACGTAGTGAAGACGTTTGCCCTCCGCCACAGCAGTCTTGGTGTGAGTGGTGGCGACACTCTCACGTGATGAAGTAGGTGGAAGACGGCACACTGAGCAGGCATTGGAGGCAACAATGTAAATGCCACGCTCCATACAAGCCGAGTGGAGGTCTTGCGCGCTACTCTGACCAGAGCAGTCGGCCAGGATTGGGATTGCCAAATCCTGCAACTGGTCTAGCTGCTCAAGCGAAAGAGGACCAGAGTACGACGTTTGTCCAGTTGACTGCGACGCGGACACGGCAGCGCTCGTACTACAAATACAGCTTGCTTGACGCGAAATGAGTTCCTCGAGCGAGAAGCCTTTCGAGTTGTAGAGGAAGTCGCAACATTTGGAGCCGAAGCCAACGATGTTCACGTGTACCTTGTGTTGGTAGCGGTGCAGCTCCCGCTGTTTCTGAAGCTGACGAACGAAATCGAATGTAATGTGGCTCCAGCCCAGCAGCACAATGTTGTCACGACGTAGTCCGCCTTGAAGGCGTCGTGCACGCGACACACCGTTATTTTCGTGTCGGCACCGCGAGTCCGTTGCTGCAGTCGTGTCTGTTCCTGTAACAAGCAGATACCAAACAGCAGTTCCCGAAGAGGTTTGAAACGGTCAACAATCACGTCAAATATGTCGTGGAGCTGCTCCACCTTAGCTCTTTTTGTGTGTCATGGGCGCTCGTAAACGTCAGCGCTTGCAACCTGTCTACGGCTTTCAGTGCATTGTCGGCATCTCCTTTAGCTGCAAGCGCCGCCGCTTTCAACAAGTGATCGGCCGTATGACCCATGGCAGATACAACTACAGCCAAAACACGCTCGCGTTCATTAATAAGTACGGGCAATGTGCGCAAGACCACACCCAAGTCTTAATGGGCTGCCATCAGACGTGTCATCGAGCTTGGTACGTGTGCTTGCCATTGCAGTGATCCAAGTGACTGAGTTTCACATTAGAGAGGGACAAGGTGTCGTTTTTTGAAGAAAAGGGATCGACTAGCACTTATATGGGTCATTTGGCTTGTCATTGAGGTCGGAGGCCTGTTGGCTGCAACTAAGTGGGAATGGCCGGCTAAGCTACTAAAATCGAGTGAATACTGCTGGTATCTATCTGGGTATTCAAATCGGAAGTGAGTCACAGGCTCGTACTAATTGGGCAATTGCAGAGACCCATGTCAGAACTCGACTGCGTATGGCAAGCCACAAAACCCTTACCATTGAGCAGAGATCCCACATTGCTTCAGCAATTATTATCCCTAAATTTCTGTATGTTGGGCGACATGCATGGCCGGATACAGGAACCGTGAAACGAATCAACGGATTCATCAAAAATTATGTATGGCACGGTTTTTTTGGAGTTATTAAAGGACGTCGAACGACATGGCTCGCGGAGGCGGTTGCGAGGCTGCCTCGAAAAAAATTTGGACTTGGGATTCCGGATTTAAGGGCGGAGCTTCTCGCGATGGCGGCTGTAACGGTATTAAGATGGAGATTTCAGGCATCTATCAAAGACCAGGCGCTCGGGGATTTCCTCTTCCAGCCCACCAAATTACCAGTCACACGGTACATTCATTACCCCCGGTTTCTCAACAACCTCCTTACCAGGCTTTCGAGCAGGCGAGACACTTTGGAAAGTGGGAGCGACGTTGAGCATTCAGGGATGGAGGAAGTGTCCGCAGCACACAAAACACATGTGATCGAACTCTATGCACAAGTGGAAGAAGCCGTAGGTCAGTGCACCTCACAGAGTTGTGGGCACGTGGAGACAGATCTGCGAGTTTTGATCGGTTCCCAGACAAGCAATATGCGGCGCTTTTGTGCGGGCGCTTATGGCAAATGTTGCACAGAGTGGTTGCCTTACGCCACACTACGGCATTTATCTCTCCTGAATGCAGATGGGGTGCAGCAGACGCTTGAACGCTTGTCTTTTGGTCGTGCTGGATTTCAATTACGACATCTGCTGACCTGGACGATGGACATTTCTGGGTTATATGGAATATCCACCTCTTCGTACCAGACGAGGAACTACGGTTGTTGATTATCCTATTGGTGACGAATTACCCCGAGTTACTATATCAACGTTCGACTACGTCGGAGCTACGAATTCGGGCCCACCCTCTCGCTCACTTCATCACGGCACAGGTACTAGCGCCTTCTGCTCACGGGGAAACTGCCACTACACTTACCGGTGCTCTCACGACCGGATCTGGTTTCTAAATTATGTCACATCTTTCACCAGGGGGTACACATCCGAGCAGTTCATCCATATCCCGCTACGGATCGAATCGTGGCATCATGGACGAAAAATTCATATAAACTTTGTGTACGGAGTCATTTCAAAGAGCGAGTCTTAGAAACATCCAATCGCCACGGACGTGCAGATGCTGCTGGACGGGCAGCAGCATGGACGGTGGAAGACGCAGGACTAGCTACGGCTCTCACGAATTTTACCTGGAAAGATCTGCACTCAATTCACGGTTCCACTGTATGGGGAGCCAAATGATTCATCGAATCAAGCTACGGGCTTTCAGGAACTGGGATGTGGTCAATCATCCCAGGAGAAGGGTGCCCTTCTCCTGACTGAGACGAGGCACATAAGGGCACTTTCCATATATTCTGGACGTGCGCAGAAGCTCAACCGCTATGGGATACATTCCTTCGTCCGTGGAAGATGCTCGGGCTCAGCGAGTCGAGTACTACCGTACAGCACATTCTGGGAATGACGTTATCCTCGGTACCGACCGGGGTATGGGCGGTCATGGAAGAACTATATTGCACACTTCCTATAAACAAGCTGGAAAAATTACGGGCCACGTGTATAGCGTGCTTCTTAAACACTGGAAGCTTTTTTTTGGGATCATCCATACGATCCAAGCGATATGGAGGAGAAGATGCAGATGTCGCTCTCCACATTTGGATAATAACAGATATCGAGCGATACTATTACTGGAAGGGCGCCTCCACCAAGGGGCCTCTACCATCAAACAGCAGATATATGCTCACTCGCAATCACGGGCTTTACGCCAAGCTGCCTGTTTGATTGATTCTCTCGGCACTCACAGGGCCGCATGGGGCACAACCAGCACGATGCCTCACTTATTGTGAACACCCTCAGACTGTGCTTTTTTTCGACGGAGGCGCCAGAGGTAACCCTGGACGGGCGGGTCAGGTTCGGCGATCGTACACGTGGAAGCGGAGGACGTACAACCAAGAATACAATGGATGGCTAGTGTTTCCTACGCGGAGTATAGAGGAGTGCTGGTTGGATTACGCAAGGCGCTTTTCTACAATTTACGCGGGCTGCATGTCGTCGGGGACAGCAATCTCATCATTCACCACATGATTCGGCGCAAGCCGCCTAAATCATCACACTTACGTGATGTATACGACCAATGCCGCAATATCGCTGACAAGCTACAGATAGTGCATTGGGTTCACCATTTACGCCACTTCAATAAAATGGCAGATGCCTTGGCTAATATCGCTATGGATACCAAGACGAGCACCCAGATACTAGCGGCAGATTTCGCCCAGCTGGCACCGACATGGAACGTGGTACTGGAATCCCTCGAGGGTGACATCAGCCACTGGATAACCATGCATTCGCCTTCGGCTCATCAGGACGAAGATGAGACTAGGATACAGACTTAGGCAGGATGTAGGACCCTGTATGCGCTAACACCACGGTAGTTAGCAACCGCCAGGAGATGTGTAGGCTCCTTGCGGAAGGACATTGGCGAGTCGTTAGGCTATACTAAATGACTGTAATGGACCAAAAAAAAAAGAGGAAGCCCCACCCAACGATGTTACTGAGACCAAGGCTGAGAACTGCCAACACGGCGGAGGGGGGAGGTGGCTTCGAAGGCCGTGGCTATGGAGACCGTAGCTGGCCATGGAGGTCGTAGCCATTGATGTCGTGGCAGAGGCGGCTTTTGCAATGGTCTTTGGTATACTCTAGTATCCCGCCATACACAAGCTAGCTGACAAATAGCAGCATTTCATTTTCCAACGGAACACTTTAGCTTCAACTCATCTTGGATATCCTACAGTATTAGACAACAGGTTTCTTTTGACAAAGACATTTGCATCACTGACTCCTCTTTTCACTTAGCGAGCTGACTCCTACGTTGCTAACGATGTGAAAATTGTCTCCATTCAACGATTCTTCATGAAGCAGCCAAACTGAAAAGGGCAGTTTCTTCATCAGGTGGAGTGAGAATCTAGCACATCCGATTCGTACTTGAATGAGTATTTCATAGAAGTGATTGTACCCGAAGGCAAAGTTTGACCACTACTCTTTATCCAGAGTGCGGAAGGTGGCGTCTACCAGTCGCGCACACAATCGAGCACAAATCCTCTCACTGTGTTTCGATGTAACAGCACGGTAGACGATCAAGAAGGCCAACAGCTGCCTACAAGAATGGGACTCAAAAAAGGTTCACAGTATTAGCATGAACGCTTGACATGCGGTGTCACAAATGCCAAGCGAGCAAATCGGTAGCTTGTTAAAAGATTAAGACGCCCGAATGGTAGGGCTAGACTCAATAATGCTTCACCGCAATTCAAAATACGGCGAGCCTGAAACGGTTCATAGACTGTTAGACTACTGCATGGACAGCAAAGTGGTAGAGGATCCGCATTAGGCCGACATAGCAGAAGCTTTAGGCGGCGTCATCGGTGAGACAGCGGGGACAGCGATATCTGCTCGAGCTGAAGTGACAACAGGAGCAACAACCGGGGCAACGACCGGAGAAGGAGTGCCAACTGCCGAAGGAGTCAAAATAGCTGCCGGAACTGTTGCACCCAGCAGGCCTACAACGTGGCTAGCCAAAGCACCTCTGTCACCACTCTTTGCAGCCGAAATAACACCCGCAGCATGGGAGAGCATGGCAGAGTTCGTCGCGAGACGCGTCAAGAGTGCGAAGAGGTCGTCGGTACTCATGGAGCTGACTGGACCCGCCTCAGGGCTGTTCGACAGCATCTCTTTGATGGTGTGCGCGAGCTTCACTCGGTCGCTCTTCGAGATGATGATGTTGCTCTTTGAGATGAGGATGTTGTTGCCCTTTGCGTTCACTTTGTTGCTGACAACACCGATGGCCGCGTCTGAAGGGGTACCTTGTCCGCGCATAGCAGGAATCATAAGTATGGTTTGGTCTGCTGAAGGCGTAGCTTGGTTGCGGTTTGTGTCCGAAGTCATAGCTTGGTCAGAGGTCATCGTAATGCCCATGGCATTTAGGTGATTGGATGCCACGAAGGACACCAAGTACACAAGAGCGATCGCGGTAATTGTCATCTGCATCGTGGTGAACCTGAAGTCGACTTGAGTCTCTGGAGTCCAATTGAACAGTGGCAGTGGAATGGGAACCAGACATTGAAGTCCATTGACCACATAAGTCTGACTTAGTCGTTTGCCTCAGGAGAGTTCGCTGACTTTGCAGATTAGAGCAGGTATGTATGTATTCGTTCAGAAGTTGCGAGTTTTCGTCATCAAACTTATGAAACTTACGAGTATCACTATTCCAATATCGTGCAGAAACCATTTCTAAGAAAAGAGGTGGATTAGGCCTGCCAAATTCTAATAACCTGATGTCTACAGTTCAACTAGACTACTCAAGCACATGATGACTTCTTTCGCGATCACCGTTGCACTTGGCGACCTGATTGGTCTCACCTCTTGTGAGGAAGCCCACCCAACGATGTTACTATTGAGACCAAGACTGCCAACGCAGCGGAGGGGTGGTTTGGTCTGCTGAAGGCGTAGCTTGGTTGCGGTTTGTGTCCGAAGTCATAGCTTGGTCAGAGGTCATCGTAATGCCCATGGCATTTAGGTGATTGGATGCCACGAAGGACACCAAGTACACAAGAGCGATCGCGGCAATTGTCATCTGCATCGTGGTGAACCGGAAGTCGACTTGAGTCTCTGAAGTCCATATGATGATTGCCGCGATTGCTATCGCCCTTGCGTACTTGGTATGCTTTGTTGCTGGTGGTTGATTGTCAGTAGCATCAGGAGAATTAGGTATGAATGTTCGCAGTTGTTTGTTTTGACGATCCTACTAGCATACTTCTTCTTGTACTTGACTTGTTGCATTGCGCAAGGACATGACCCAGTCTTTTTTGATGGCCATGACAAAAATAATTCGACCGGACAGTTACAGATCTGTAAAACGCCAAGATATTGGCGAAGTGTAGTAAGTTTTGCAACAAGCCTTGATCCGGTGTGGCAACCTTGTCAACACGAACTCAAAAAACCAACATGAATGTCACGTTAAGGTTTTCAAGAAGCGGCTCGACAGTTGTCAAGGGCCCGAAAAACGTACGTTTCATGAATATTTGTGATGGCGATGTGAATCCCGAGTATTTTGGTTTCAAACTTTGTCGTGACGACAATCCTCACACTTTGAACGTCGGCCTAAATGTCAAGGTTCATGTTTAGCACACATTACTTCTCGACCAAATGACGCGAAGAGACGGGGAGGCGATTTTACCTTTCGGACAAGAGCATAATTACTGTGAGCTAGTGGTTGAGTAAGAGCATTATTAAAAACAATTGATTGGGAGTTGACTAGTTGTTCACGAAATGCTTGGAGGAACTGCACAATGATATTACCCGCTACAGTCAAAATATCAACCATGAACGAATTGAGTCACATGGTAATAGCAAAGCCGTCAGAGTTGTTTGCTCTATAGTTTGCAGCTTGGGTGCGAGCTTGTCCATTAGATTGCGTGCCTGTTGAAGTCGATAATGCAGCGCTGGATACGCTTAGAGGATCGAGGCGGCGAAACACCAATGAGCAAGTTGGACGACGAGGAGCCAGGGAGCCTAAAGACGAGGACGATGACGTCTTCGGGCACGGTAAAGTTGGTCGGAAAACGACCAGAACGCAGTTAGCGAAAGCTCTTTAAGAGGCTCTCGTTGTACACAAGCCTGCGGAGAAGTAATGGCGTTGCCGTCATCGTCTCGCCACTGTCGCAAAAGGCCAATGACATTCCGATCTCGTACGCGTACTACCGCGTGCACAGCACCGAGGTGGCGGAGCATAAGCCTAACTAAGCGCCAGAAAAGAGCTGCGACATAAACCCGAGTAACGCGAACGCAACCTGGCTGCCATGTAAAATTCCGTGGGGAGGTAGTTTATTTTTGTCTGCAAACTTGAGGCTTATTGCGTCCAGCAATGTCACCTGCACCTCGCTTCAAGCACTGAAAAGGCGCTACATGTACGTTGTCTTCCGACTTGAGAGTTGCCACAAATGTTGACTAGTGTGACCACTTATATATGTCATTATGCATATGGCAATTTTTGCGACGTATCCCACTATGCCGCTGAGCCGGTCAACACAGCGTTGCCTTTTTTCTTCCGCCCTCTTTGCATACCACTCCTACGCTCACGTTATAGATACTGTTATGATACAGATTCCATATTTGTACATGTGTAGAGTTAAGAGCTTAATGCAGGAGCCGATACCAAATCATGAGCCCACATTGGCACGTTTGCCACAGGTAAGTGTGATGCCATCTCACGACTACGACGCGATAAAACCTCTCTACAGGTCCAGTTGCGCCGCGCTTGCAATCGAGACCTCGTCAGCTCCCCCAGACGTAATGGTGTATGTCATCAGAAGGCTACACATCGTGTTGGCTGCACTTATGAGCAGAGACCAGCCTGTGTTAGATATGCATCTCTTCGTCGTCGATGCTGGTTGCGCCATAAATACATGTAAGCGCAGACTTCAGTGCAGTAGAGTCGCGGTGAGCTGGAACGAGCGCTGGTTTTGGCACGACGGCACACTGGCTTTGTCTGTCGACACGCAGCCGCTAATAACACGGCTTGACCTCGGGGTAAACGAGACTGCGACGTGGATGCACGAGGCGGCGACTATCCCGAGTGGTAGGTAGGGACAAGTCATATACAGAAGCTATAGTCCCTCCCACGCTTGCTATCGTGTTACAATAACCTCGTTCGCGCACCGTCAAGCGAGCAAGATCGCATTACAGCCTGCGTCATCATCGCCGATACCATGTAGACGCTTGCCTTGCAGTCGACTTTGTGACCTTGATGAAGGGGAATATCGAAGCAATGGCGACAAGACGGCGGGAGACTTGGAGGAAATCTAGCAAAGCTCGTCGCCAATATTTGTACCATCGCCACGCCCTTTTTCGTGCCAGTTCCCTCGGCAGCCGGCTTGAAGTGCCGTACAGTATACGAAAGGGGCTCCTGCCCACCGTAAAGCCTCACACCGATCTCTGCGCTCATTTGCACGTGACTTGCGGTGGAGATTATAATATATTTGCATTGATAGCATTCGAAGACATCATGCCCTTCGCTAAACGCTAAGCACTCACTTGCGCCGTAATCACTTGTGGCAACACAGATATGTTGGTGCACTACGATCGAGGTCGAAGTAGGCGACACTGTCCACACCGAATTGCTGCCGTGCCGACTCATACGATCGACGACCGTCTGTGTCACTGCATCCCACTAATTCAGTAGTTGCGGATCTGACTACTCTGGTGACTACACCGAGGAGCTACAGACAAGTCCTCGGGTACATCTAGCATACTTGTAGGTACGCCACCCAAATAGGCATTAGAAATGGTCACGGCCACTTTCACGTACTCACGCAGCCAAAGCTTGCCCTGGGTACTGTCAGAAACATGTTTTTTTTCGAATCTAATGGTGCCTTTTTGTGACTCTTCAATTTATCAGCAGCTGCGCACCCGCTTGCACGGGTACGCAAGTGACGGCCGTCTGTGCGTACAGACAGGGCGTTCTCGGCATGCTCTTGCAAATGGAACATGTACTATAATAATACGGCTTCACTGAACGTCGAAGCAGCAAAACTGGTACATGGAAATGTCAATCCATATTTTCAGAGAGTAGACTTGACAGTTTCGTGTATCGTTAAAACCGTCCAGTAGTAACCCGAAAGTCAGGAACCTTCATCACCGTAGTTTGGTTCCTCCTTATACAGAGGGAAGACGCGGATGGGTGCATTCACCCACTGCAGTACAAAGACCAGAGACGGCCCAGACTTAGCACACCGATCCGATCGCTCATTTCTCTTTTCCACCCCGGCGCTGCTGGTCCTCGTGCAACTTACTACAAGTCAAAAGCTCAGCCAATTGTTTACGCACTTTGCTCTGTCACGCTTTCGTACAAATGGCTGTTGGTATGACACTCAATCAATTGTATGCACCACCATCCGCAACCTCTGGTTCTGTGCCCTCGCCCAGTACTGCTTTGACACCACCACAAGGTCGCAGTCCCACGAGCATAGAGGACGCCAAACCCAATGCTGTCATGCAGCAAATGGACCGCATTTATCAAATGCCGTACTCTACGCAGCAGCAGCAACAACAATACTCACCACAAAATCCTCAGTCTGCCACATCGTATGGGATGCAGGATCAACCTTTGACCAAGCCGGGCTCCTTCACGTCTGAAGATTATGCGGCCGACCCATTGCCCTTCGAATACAGTCGCAAGTATTTACCTCCCCACCGAGAAGACGTGACGACGGGACTACGAGGTTCGTCACCTAATATTGTCGTATCGAGCTACAATGACACGTACGGGTCTCAACCAGTTTACACCCCCGTTTCTACTTCTGGTCAACGGTTGAATACCTATGGCCAGTATGTGGAGCCCAGAGGTTATCCCCAGCCTGAATTGGCTACTCAAGTTCCCCAACCTCATTTTCCCCGATCAATGGGGACTCAAATGTACAATTCTATGCCTAGTTCTATGTTGTCCAACAACTCGTTTCCTACGTTGCTCGATGCTCACGCAATGGTAACAAAAAAGGAAGTGGACACTGGTCAGCAGCAACCCCAGACGTCAATGCACGGAGATATGCGTGCTACTAGTAGCACTGGCACAGCTCAGGAAGCTATGATCAAGGTCAAGACACCGCTAAAACTCAAGTACTGGAGGAATGGACGACGCAACTTGCAATGTTTTCCCAGTTGTAAAGTGTTTGGAGATTACTCTGCAATCAAGATTGAAGATCTCAAGCAACATGATTTCATGTGGGGAAAATGTCGCGGCAGTTTGGTTACCGAAGTCACACTCAATAGCAACATGTCGTTTGATGACCTCGTGCTGCTTGGACGTGTCCACTCACTAGAGAACATCCCAGTGGCTTTCGAAGAAGCAGTGATCAGGGAGTGCATGCTGGGACGCACCATTGAGATTAAAAAAATGGACGCGATGAAGGACCAGTGGATCACGGGAGAACGACTCTCGGACTTTGCACAGCAAGACGGCAACGTCGCCTGCTTCGAGTTCAAGCCCAAGGTCTGGAAGTATACCGAGGATATGACACAGGGCAAGTGCAAACGTCGCAACGTCAAGTACTATGTGCAATTTGAGGCTTTCGTGCAGATGGTGGCTGGTGACCATCGCTACTACGCGTGCATCGGTTCGGGCATGTCGACGTCTTTTGAAGTTGGATCGAGCCGTGTGCTTGCCCGCCAGAAACGCAAAGCTGCAACAAGTGCTGTAGAAGCGGCCAACACGAGCTCGCAGTCTGATATGACATTTATGCAAGCGCAGCAGCTCATGACGCACAGTGGGAATCCGCTCATGCACAACGTGATGGCAACCCACCCATTGTATGCGCCCACGCCGACCTATCACAACGATGGCCAATCTCGAGGTTTGCCATCGGGTTTCCCGCAAGTGATGATGCTTTCGCAGCCGGAAATGCACTACCCGATGCAGCAGCAGATTCCTTCATCGCAACAGCAGCAACTGACTCAGTCGTCTTCATCGCAGCTTCTATTGGGGGAAAAGCGTAAGCTGAGCAGCGAGCGCCTCGCGTTTCCAACAGACCGCTCGGCCAAGATGCTTAAGCCCATGAGCGGTGTTCCGCAGCCGATTTGAACGGCGCGACTGACGATGTCTACATTCCAGTAAGTTTTCTATGAGCGTGTCGTTTGGTGCTTTTGTGCTGCTGGTGAATGAAGCGTCGCAGCACACCTGATCAGCGCCATCTGAGGTGCTTTGAAGATAGGATTTTGAGTGATGAAAACCAAGCAGAAGGTCCGCATGATAGGACCCCGTTGTCGAATAAAGTCTGGGTATTTATTGTTTAAACAATATGTGTTCGTTCGTGTTCGACCTTGGACTACAGTTTCGTGAGGCACGCTCAACGTTTAAAATACTTTGGCTTCAGCCGACGCTACTTGGAATTCAGTTTCGGCTCCAGTCTTTTCTGTTTGGGGATCTTCAAGTTCCGATCCAAGGACTAATATCCTGTCCCTCTCTATCAACGACCATGATGTACTTGGTGGCAACGCTGCTGCTGTTCGTGGTCGATCGAGTATCAGGGACGTCGATCCGAGCATTGGACGGCTTCGGTCGTCCTGTGGCATGGTGGGCCGTGCTCAAGTTACCGTCTCATGTTCAGCCGCCGACTGGCGTCACGACACGCGTGGTCCCTACATCATGCGACTGTCCCGTTCCGAATTGTAGTACCGTCCCCACTGGTGGGTGGCCAGCACTAGAGAAGAGAGCAACGGGGCTTTGCTATCTCTACGCAGACTCAAGGAATCCGGAATTCCGCCACTTCCGAGATGTTGGATATGATTGTTTGGGCCAAGGGGGTAACGACCCAGTGAGCCGCACGCTCAAGCAGAAAAACGCCAACAGTAAACCTTACTGGGCACTCTTCAACGACCAGCTCAATGGAATTGCTGGAGTTTTCCATCCTGAGTTTAACCTCAGTCTTGGTAACGAGAGGGTCTGCGAAGGGGGAGATTTGTTCAGTGCTCATGCTAAAGGAGCTGTGGCATTCCAGGACGACGGCAGTGGAGGATTCTTCTTACAGACATCGACACCGAATTTTCCTGATCCAACACTCAATGATTCGTTCGTGAGACTTGGCTGTCAGACGGACAATAATGTGCAGTTTGCACAGCATATGTTGGCCTTGTCATTGGGAGATACAGAGTTGAAGAAACTCGGAGAGAAGTTGCAGCTTGCAAGGTTGTGTTCGGGGAACTTTTTCCGGAACGAATCGCTGCGAAACCTTTTAGGCAGTGTCAATCTGTTTGAAGACGGGGCAAAACAAGAGAAATCCAGTGCCGCAGCGTTTTATCGTGCACTTTTGGACCCACATTTGCCAGAGCAACAGCTGACTGACCCGATGAAGGCTGAGTTTCGACTTAGATTGTTGAGTATGACTGAAGAAATAAAAATGGAGAGGTCTCGAGTGTTTAAGCCACTTACGAAGGGCCGTACCTTCGCGAGTTTGGTTGATGAAGAAGAGATTCTAGTACTTGTCAAGAGTCCACGTGCTACTGTGCCGCCGTGGTCACTTGTGGCCGAAATGCTTGATTCGGACGTGAGTGTGGCTTCGTGGTGGGATGGTAATTACGGCATTCCGAACATTTGTGCTGGTGACGTCTACACAAACTCTCCACACATGTTTTGTTTAAACAACCCTCCGACAGGAGTGGAGTTGAATGAGGACGGATCTGCTCCATACAACATCGAAAACCTTATTAAAGCCACGTACGTAATCACTCAATTGTCGACCATGACACACTTGTTGGTATTTACTGTATCTTTGGTGTTGGTAGCTGGCACATGAGCGATGGCAGTGCGAACCTGACTTGGCAACTAGTTGGCGGTCGAGTCCCAGACGGCAATCACGGTAACGCCAATCTGCAAAACGCACTAGGGGGTCAATTACCTCCAAGTACCTGAAGAAGTAGCTGCTAACGATAGCGCACTGTACCTCTTTTAATGACTTTCAGCAAAATGGGGACTAACGACACCTCGAGTCGGACAAGTAAATGCCTCAAATGCTTACGTGACTTTTGGCGACCTCAATATGGAGGGATTTCCTTGTTCCAAGGCTTGCAGCGGCTCACAAGCAGGTCGAGGTGGAAGCTTCTTTTCGCTCATGCATCTAGGTTTGCACACAAGTTTAACCGACTCCGTGATCTCTCGCGCCTGCCGATGTTCTCCTCCTCCCGCAGAGACGCAACATAATCCAGACGAATTCTTTCATGCATCAGTTCTGGATGGCCCACGACTAACTACTTTTGAGGAGCTGCGGATGTGTCATCGTGGATGCGTGAAAAAAATCGAGGAGCACATGGAGTCGGCTCAGTTACCGAAGTTGAGCGCGAACGCTACGTCCTTTTGGACAAAGTAAAATGGCGTCTTCGAATTTTGCAGCTAGCTATTTGTACAGACCAGAAGTCGAAAGCTAAAACAACGGTCGTCGAGTGGAAGGGTCGAGCCGGTATCTATGCATGTCATACATTAATGTGAAAAGGTATGATACTGAACGGATTCTGCTATGGACATCGCGTTGGGACGTCCAGAGGACCTATTGGTGCTTACATTGATAATGTACTAAGAAGCGAAACAATAGTGCTCGATTCGGCAATCTCCTTGGTACGTCGTTCACTGAAGTTTGTCCATTTTGCACGCCATGTCTCGACGATTCGCAGTAGCGTCACTTGTTAGTTGCGACTAACAAGTGCATGCAAAGCGCTTTGCATTGTTCGAAGACCGCTCGCACACCAAGTCGGCGAGTGATGCAGTGACCAGGAGGTCATCACAACTCTAAATGTGAGGCCGTAGTCCACGCCAGAGAGCTATTTATTTTCACAAGCCACGAGCCTGGCTTTAAACGCTCAATTCCATCAGCATCTGTCTTCGTCTTGACCACCTATTTTAAGTGGGAGATGAGTATGACTGTCCTCGGGCAGTACATCACTACAGAAACCACGTGTCCATCCAGAGCACGGAACTCCTTTTTTCATGCGACTGCCTACTCTGCCTTGTGGCCGCTTCGCATTGCTTGCCCATATTTCTTGGGATCAGCCTTGCGGACGATAATCACCACGTCTCAAGCCTGGTCCTCCCACCTTTTGCGCCACTATCTATCTCTTTCCGGGTCTTTAATCGAGTGCGATGATCCTCGCGTGTGTATCGAATTCTCTGACCTGTTTTGCCTTCGCCTTTTAAGCACTGCGTGATTCATTTCGACGCGTCACTTTCACCTACCATTCTTTCCTCCGTCTCGGTGAAGTATACTCATAGCAGTTGTTCGTTCTGCTCATCTGTGAGCGTCTTAACGTTCCGTACGTGCTGCGGTAAAACGACCACCTTGCCCATGGAAATATACACTCTGTAACTTGTTAAGCCGGGGTGTAGTAGGAGAAGTACTGCCTTAATTTGGCATCTTATAATAGTAACCAAACCAACTCGTTCCTTCGAGCATTCGCCCTACAGAGACAAGTCTACATCTTTCCAATCAACCGGTATACAAGTTCGTGGTAAGAGCTTAACATTAACTGCACTTAGGTCAATCCATGTGATACATTGCACTGGTACAATTTAAATTCTAATGGATCAAGAAGGCCGCTGCCAAACTCACTTGGACGCCGAAATGTACAGCACTATCACCGCATCAAAAGCATAGAGTTTTCGCATCAAATTCAATTTTTCCGTCAGAAAAACACACAGCAATAAAAACACTTGACGGACCATTATTGCCTCGAATAAAGCAGTCTCCGTATTGGGCTTTGAGCTGTCCGTTCTGATACTCCTGCGTCTGCTCCATGGCGATATTCATAAAGCCATCAAGACAGGCAAGCACACCCGTGTACTTCACGCCATTATTGAGCTTTACGTCCACGGGACGGCCTAGTACGCCCTTGAGGAAGTCAGACGGTGTCTTCTTCGTCGCTAGTCGCTCCTGCGTCTCGGCCATTTTCAAATAAACGTCCTAAATTGTAATCAAACGTTTGAGCGTTTTATTGAATTGTTATCAAGCGCGTTTACTTTCGATTTTTTAATAATGGATCACGAATATCTTCGGCGTAAGACCCAAGCAGTCGACTATTTTGACACAGAGGAGAGTGGAAATGAAAAACCTTCCACTATGGACGATGACCAAGTAGATCCGTTGGACGCCTTCATGCAGGGAATCGATGCCCAAGTGATGCAACAACGCACAGCAGCGCTCAAACAAGTGGTCAATAAGCCTCAAGTGCTGAATTTTGACGATGACGATGCTGATCGTTATCTTGAAAAATACGCCAGGGTTTGATTGAGTTGTTTTTATCAATTACAATATTTGCAATACTGGGTTATGTTTATTTACTTTTTATTCGTTTATTGTTTTTACAGAGTACCAAGATACCTCAAATGCATTTGGAAGACTCGGATGAAGAAGTTTATGCCACAGCAAAGCAACTGGATAATGGGGACAATGGTGAACATTTGGACAAGAAAGTGATGGAAGTTTTGACTCCGATCGACCATTCTACGGTCCAGTACGAACCATTTCGGAAAACATTTTACACGCTTCACAATGAAACGGCAGCTCTTACTGAGCACCAGGTGGCTAATATTCGAGCAGAATTGAGTGTAAAAGTGCATGGAGCTGACGTTCCAGCTCCTGTGAGGTCTTTTATGCATCTCGGCTTTGACCGAAAAATGCTCCAGATGCTCATGAAACTCGGAATAGAAGCTCCGACGGCAATACAGGCGCAAGCTTTCCCAGTGGCTCTGTCGGGGCGAGATTTAATTGGAATTGCCAAGACGGGGTCAGGAAAAACATTGGCGTTCACACTTCCGATGATTCGTCATGTGATGGACCAAAGGGAGTTGGAGAGAGGTGAAGGACCTATTGCGGTCGTGCTAGCACCTACAAGAGAACTTGCACACCAGACGTACGTCCAAGCGAAGAAGTTTTTGGCAGTTTATGGAGCTTCGTGTGCAGCGATCTACGGTGGAGCTGGCAAGTGGGAGCAGGTTCAAGCACTGAACAAAGGTGTTGAAGTTGTTGTTGCAACTCCAGGGAGACTTATTGAAATGATTCGGAAGAAAACGGCTCCTATGAATCGCGTGACCTTTGTGGTTCTTGATGAAGCCGATCGCATGTTTGAAATGGGATTTGAGCCTCAGTTACGCTCGATCATCGGGCAAGTACGCCCAGATCGCCAAACACTGATGTTTTCAGCTACTTTTCGCAGAAGAATTGAGTCTTTGGCGCTTGATGTGCTTACAAACCCAATAAAGCTGACAATTGGCCAGGTCGGCCAAGCCAACGAAGATATTCGCCAGATTGCTGTAGTACTGCCGGGGCATGGGGCAAAATGGCCTTGGCTAATGGCACGGATGCGCATTTTAGTCGATGAAGGTCTGTTGCTCATCTTTGCCGGAAGCAAGGCTGGTTGTGAGGAGCTGGCAAAAAACTTGGCCGTGGCCTTTCCTGCGGCACCTGCGCTCTGTTTGCATGGTGATAAAACGCAGCAGGAACGAGCGCAAGCGTTAGCAAACTTTAAACATGGCGAGTGTCGTGTTCTTGTCGCTACTGATGTCGCTGCCCGTGGGCTGGATGTGAAGGATGTGAAAAATGTGGTAAACTTTGATGTGGCCAAAAACATCGACACTCATGTGCATCGTATTGGCCGAACGGGACGAATGGGGCTGGAAGGGTTCAAGCCTGGTAATGCGTATACGCTAGTTACCCGTAACGAGGCACAATTTGCTGCCCAACTAGTGTATAACATGGATGTTTCAGGACAAACAGTATCACTGGAGCTGCTTGCTTTAGCTAAACGGGACGCGCGCTTTCGTCGCGGTACAGCTCCAGTTGACAGTGTCAATGGTGCAAAAGGCGGGCAGCGTGCCATTCCAAACCAACAGCACAGAGGAACTCACGACGGAGACAAAGATCGTGCTGTCGATGCGGAGGATGCTGTAGAGTTGGATCGCTGGAATGATAGTCGCCGAAAGAGCAAGTCTGACCAACGCAAAGGTTTGGGTTTTGCAGGTGCCGGGAATAGCAAAGCTGCAGGGGCGAAGCCAGTTGAAATGCGTGGATTTGTGAAGGCATCAGCACCCGCGACATCGTTGGCTACTGCTTTTCGTTCAGGTTTTGTGAAGTCGACATTGAGAACTGATACTGTAGAACAGCCTTCGCCGCCCAACTTTTTATCTGTAAGCTCCCAAGCCGCACCGCTACCGCCAGTATCGGTCTCATCGGCTCCAATGAGCAAATTGAATCCAATCGCTGCGCCGCTACTGCAACAGAGCACGGAACTCGTGGGAAGTGACTTATCAAGCAACAATGTCCCGCTAATTCCTCCGCCGTTCCCGCCAGCTATGGTCGTGTCAACGCCCGATGACACGAAGGCACCGCATGTAGTAGCTACACTTGCATCTGGAATGCAGCATGAAACAGCTCCATGCCTCGGTCCTGACTCATCACAGCGTGCGAGTGGATTGCAGTCAAAAAGTCACGGTCAAGTTAGCCGTCGACGTCCTTCTCAAAGTTCCTCTCGAAGTCCCTCGCGTAGTCGTAGCAGGTCAAGATCAAAAAGTCGACTTCGCCGACGTTCTCGTTCACGCTCACCGAGAACTCGCAGAAGCTGTGGGAGGTCACTTTCCTACGATCGCCGTCGTCGGCGAAGAAACAGCTTTGACGAGAGCCGCAGTCGCAGCCCGTGTCGGAGACGAAGTCGAGGTTTGAGTAGAGGACAGAGGCGTAATCGAGATCATGGGAGCCGATCGCTTTCTCGATCACGTTCCAAAGAGCGTCAGAGGCGTTGAAAGCTAACAACTTGAGAAATGAAGCGAGCAGTGCGTCACCAGAAAAAACATTGCTCAAGCTAAACGCGTTAATACTGCTCGTAGGTTCCCGGGTTTGCTTTGAGTGTCAGATGAAGTGGGCCTATGGCAACGACAGAGCAAAGTGCTACGACGTACGTGTCGAAAAACAGTCCGACCAATTTGTTGACAATCAGTAGATTGTGTTCGGCTGCAGCATCTCTCACTGCAAAGTCTCCAACTTGTGCGATTCCTTCTCGTTTTGCGGAGCTTTATCTCCTGGCCACGGCTCACCTCTCCGCTTTCTGCGGAACACAGCCTGGTCATGTGGGTCGTGTTGCCACTCCAGAAGACGTACATACAGTGTAAGGTTAGTTGCCTTGGCAAGTCGATCATTCCGTGCTCACTGAGGATTTTGAAGGGTAGTGCTGCAGCTGACCGTGTTTAATGGTACGTTCCTAATACGAGCTCGCCAACTGCTCCACGTCGGTCAAGCACTCCTCTTTCGTACCTTGAGCTAAAGCTATAGCATCACGGTTCGGCTGACCATTTTCGGCTCTTGCCGACTTTCGTCGACATCTGTCTTCGCAAAGACACTACCATCAAAATCGACACCAAGAACGCAGCGAGTGCCCGGAGTAAACGTGCGGCAACTTTTCTGATCATGGTACGACTAAAGCTTGCATAATAAGTACTTATACGCGAGTAAGTCGCACTCGCATCCGTTGTTTGCTTGTATGTCACATCAAGTCACTGCGTTCTCGTCGGAATCGACTCGAAAGAATTTGAGTTCCAGGACCACTATTATGCGTAAGGCTGTCGTTGAGCAGCTAGACCCTACGTACGTGACCCAGTCCAATTCCCGTAGCGAGACAAATCACATCTGCTCACTGTGAAAATTTAGAGGCAGCATTGAAGCCATTGCGACGAAAAACTGCTCGAAACGCACGAGCTAATTCTCAGTCGTCGCTTGGGACGAAACTGGCAACGATTATCCCGTGCATACTGCAAGAAGCATGTCGATCTTCAATGCCAACACTCGGCGCTCGGACACCCTAGGATGGCCGAATGGTACTTCCAGCATGGAAATCGCAGTAAGTATGCGCTGCGCTGTGTTTTGGAAACGTTTACTACGTCGACAAGAACGCCACACATGCCTACAAGGCAATATGGTGCTCAGTTTGAATGATCCTAACAACCTTCTGTTGCGTAACAGCTCCCCGTTACGATAGAAAAACGGATGACCTTGTTACACTTCTGACCTCAATCGATTCGACTCGAAGTGCCGCGCCAGTCCCTACCTCGACCCCAGACATCAACTCGAACTCTAGCTCGGTCGTTGCCACCGTGGACGACATCTCAGCAGACACAATATATAGTGCATTAGTGTTTGATGCAATTGGTCACGCCAAAGGCCTTACACATGGATACCAAGTCTCTAAAACGCAGCAAACACCGCGGCTCAAAAGATAACACACCTTGTTCTCTGACGCTCCATTCTAGATGTCGACACACGCGCTTAATCCATCCAGCATATAACAAGCTCTTATGTGTTTCTCCCGAACACGCGCTCTCTTATCTTCAAGTTACAAGTGTCAGTCTCATCGCGTCCTATGCGTGAATCAATCGATGCATCTTGAATCTTTTCGGACGTGGAGACCCGGATCAGATAGCTCAAAATCTAGAGACCAATCATGCCGAAGCGACGTCATCGATCGCCAGGGAAACTGCTGAAAAAGGATAGTTGAGGTACTGCTTCGCAAGATCGGCTATCTTTCTGCTTAAAGTACCGACGTATGACCGCTGAACATTTCCGAACCATGCCCGATTTCGCTCGATCCGGTACACCGGTACATCACCAAGCTACATGGGTAACCTCCGCTCCTGGACACCTTTGACGGTGTGATAAAACGTTCGTTCATTTGAAACGTGACCGACGAGCAATTCCGTCAAGATAATATACGATTCAAAGCCGAGGTTTATGACGCTGGCGGAATTCCCAAGCAGCTTATCCAGGTGACGTCTTTATTTCCATTCACCTCAGCTGCGATTCGAAGCATTTTTTTGTGTCTGCCTTTCGCTGAAGTTGTTCCGATCTTCTATAGTCAAACTCTCACCCAATAGACAATGCTCGTTGCTGCTTGGCGTTCGATTACTATGGCGGCTCTCTGTCCGAGTCATAGGCAACCCAAACAGGTCACAAGGGTGTCGTGAGCTATATGCTCACGAGTGTGGGGTGGATCGTCCTTTATTTGTGAGACTTCAACATGTTGGACATGACTCATGTGTCGACACGGTATCCCGCCAAGTGTGATTCGAAGCCAGATTGCAGCAGTGTGGTACAACTCGTGAGGGAGGATTCTTGCAACATCAGACGGAGAAACAATGAATTTGATGTCACTCTACTATCGCCGCGGCACTGTCTCCATATTCTGACGTTGACTCCGCACAGGTGAACACGATGTTGCATGGCAAATCACTTTCACATTGACTATTCACTTAGCCAAGCAAATAACCCGCATGTCAATGGAACAGTATCTTCCTCAAAATGGAAGCAACTGACTTCCAATCGTAACATGCCCCCATTGCCGACCTTTTGGCATCCGTTGAACTCGCGGTTGCGTACTGTAACCACCCCTTCGTTTCTTAGAGTGACCTCGCTGCAAACGTCACACTGAAACGACCATGGGAAATCAGCACGTCAAAGCACGCCATCATTGCTAGTGGTACCCTCAAAATTGACAGGCGCAGCGCAAGAAATCGTTACCAGATCATGGTTTTGGATTGCTGCCCTCTCAAGTGCCGTTCACCACACTAGATACTGTCAGAGCTTTCCACAATCTCCCTCCCTCCTCTCCTTGGTGCATTGATCCTAGTTTCGTAGGTCCATCCATGGCATGCACGGATTTGCAAACATAAATGATGAGTGTCGACTGCAGTTCGACGATGAACTTCGGACTGCAGCCATCTTCACTTAGTCTCCGCTCTCGTCCGCGGTCGCAGCAGATGAGCCGGCGGCCACGCCAGGCGGGCGTCCAGCAGCTCTTCCATATTTTTGTCCTTGGTCGTGCCCGAATCGGTATTTCATTCTCCCTCTTGCAGGATATCGTTCACATCGTGCCAAAAGTCGCGACGCAGCGTGCGTAAATTCTTCCATTCTCGCTTCGGCACCGTCGAGACCGCACGCCACTCTACGACCAAGATCGACCTGACGATAAAATGGGCCTTGCAGACTATATGAGTGAGAACGTGAGCAACAATGCTCAGAAGTGGCATCAATGGGAGCCCGATCACGAGCCACCCACGGACGGCAAACCCGACGACGTCGACGTGAGCTGTGCCACCGACAACGATACGCGGACGCCGCAGGCTCTGCCGACGCTCGACGGTCTCCGGCAACACTCGCCTCTGTCGGCATCTAATGTACCCGCGGTGCTGGCGCCCCTCAATCACCACAATCAATTGACGCGATTCATGGCCAAGCAAACACTCGGCTACATCCCCAAACTCAGTGTACGTAGCCCTGAGCATAGTCCCGAGCGCACGACGTCACCACCCAGTGCCGTCTACGGTGGTATGCCGAGAGTAGGAGGTGTCTTCAATTTCGACAATTCACATGGTAATGGCGGTACTTCGCCGTCCTTTCGTTTACCAAGTCTTACACCTCCATTATCTCCACAAAAGTGGGCAAGTACGTCGCCGCTCTCCAACAAGGAGGACAACCAGACGACTGAAGAAAGACGGCCGAGTCTACCAGCTTTTGGGCAGAGCAGTAGCTTATTTCAACGGTCTGGCAGCTTCTCCGAGATCTGCTTCTCACCCATCCCGCCACTCAAGCGGCAGTACACACAGGAGACGACGACACATCACAATATCATGTCTATCGCTGATCTATGTCAACCCTTCCGCTACATGCGCTCATCCTCATGTCCGTCCGATACAAACCCGGGCGTAGCAGCGAGATCTAACCCCACTAGGCCATTGGAGAATGTGGTCTTACCTGCTGCTGAGCATAGCTGGAAATCGGCCATTGACCCACCAACGTACGTGCGGACACAATCCGGTAACAGTGACGTCGTCACGCTGCGTGGAGGTCTACCCCATCGTGGAACCTCATCACTGGATGACGGCTTCCAGCGCCATCGGTTGGAGCGCAGCACTTCTATGGATGCACCCACGCTGGTGCGTCGCCTCAAGCGGACGGCTGCCGAATCCATTGACCTGACGCAGTGGCTGGACCGACCGGACCGGAGCTCTTTAACCTCACTAGCCGATTCGGCCGACTCGATGAATCAACTCGAGCAAGCCGGTCGCTCCATGCGCATCTCGGATTCCCCTCGGTCCGACACAGTGGAGGCGAACGAGGCCAAGCGCGAGAAAAAGCTCTGTGCTTTTCCTCAGTGCGCTAGCAACGCTGTGACCCGAGGACTGTGCATCAGTCACGGTGGAGGCCGTCGATGTCAACGAAAGGGTTGCACGCGTGGTGCACAGAGCAAGGGACTGTGCGTGGCCCACGGTGGCGGCCGCATCTGCCGTGCCACGGGGTGCTCCAATATCCAGCGCAGCATGGGACTGTGTATCCGCCACGGTGGAGGTAGACGCTGTAGCGTCAAGGGCTGTCAGAAGGGTGTGGTGCGACAGGACCTGTGCACTGCTCATGGCGGTAAGCGCAAATGTCGCGTAGCTGACTGCACCAAGCACGTGAAGAAGAAAGGTCTGTGCCGTTCGCATGCTAACTCACTCTATGGTACGTCGGGCTCTAGTTGAGAAAGAGGAAGTCCGGAAAAAAAAGGTATCAAGCAGACTCAACGCTGTGGTTCATGCTTCTAGCAGATCCAAGTTGCATCTCCTGTTGACATTAAACCCAAGTGTATAT
This sequence comes from Peronospora destructor, assembly GCA_011800735.1. NCBI lineage: Eukaryota > Oomycota > Peronosporomycetes > Peronosporales > Peronosporaceae > Peronospora > Peronospora destructor. Next base: position 1,002,061 of record WBRY01000004.1, on the reverse strand, counting down.
ATAGGCAGGCGATCGCCAAAAGTGTTTAAACAGCCATGATACGAGCCTTATCTTCTTGAGCGTATCCTACTCGACCAAGCTGCTGCTATTTCAATCTAGCGCCGAACTTTTTCATGTTCGACAGAGCTGCACCGCACGGCGACTAAGAACTACAGGAAGAAAGTCATTTTCCAAGCCGCCCAACACAAGATTGAGCATGCATCGACCCTCATCGTTCTATCCAATTTAGATGATCATGATGTCGTGCGAGTTTGGAGTCCAGTCAGAAGACGCTTATACTGTGCTTTGGTGATTCTCGAAAGTAAAGTCGATACCTCTTTTTTCAAGCGGTTTCCAAAAGCATCTTGGCTAACATTAATTGTCTTGCGTGGTGAGCTACCTCGTATAACCGTCGTCTAAGAAGACTTTCCGTCTCATTGCAGCGGGGAGGAAATGCTGCCAGGATCCAAGACCAATCTTATCGTATCGATGCGTAAGTGGAATCATTAGACATTGTCTAATGGACAACGACATCGTGGCAGAGTCTATGGTGGTGATAGAAGAGATCCTGCAACTCGTTGTGACTCTTTGCTTGGATTCATCGGCGAACATCCGACGTCTCGACAGGACTTTTACGTGATAGTGTACTTAGCTAGATTCACACGATATGGGATCATTGACAGTTAGTATGATAGTGTAGTTGGTAGCTTAATGAATACATGAGTTTGTACAATGAGTTATGCTGGATGAGCGCGTGGGTGGCCAGTGGGTCACTTCGTTACTGAACTGGTCGGCAGCACGAAAGCTAACTACGTACTGCTATTGGCGTGCTTCCACCTCGTGGATTGACATGCACTCCTGGAAGACCAGTCGTTGTAACTCCTCTTTAGGCATCTCCACACCCAAATCTAAGGACTCGCGCTCGAAGTCAAAGTTAAAAGCTTCCGCACAAACAGGCTCGTCGGTCTACCGTGCAAAGATAACATTAGTTAAGCCATATGTACAAGACACTTTTGAAGTACGTACGGGATTCTGAAGTTGTGCCAGATACGGATGTGCCAATGCCTGGACGACGGAAATGCGCTCGGCAGGATTGAACTTGAGCATCTGTGAGAGCAAATCAACCGCTAGCGGGTTGGCATCGGGGAAAAACTCCATCAGCGGACGCTGTTTACATGAAGTAAATGTCAAATAATCACTGACATGCATCAATGGTTAACGAGCGTTACATACCTTTGGATAAAATCCATGCTGCAAGATAGCTCGCTTGGCAGCTTCATGTGGCACGAAGGCCATTTCTTCTTCCGTAGGCGAGCCAAGCACACGAATGATCATATGCAATTGGTCGGACGGGTCTCGTCCTGTAAAGAACGGTCGACGACGGAGCATTTCGGCAAAAATACATCCAATAGCCCAAACGTCCACTGCGTCGTTGTAGTTCTGACAGTCTGTAAGGAGTTCCGGTGCTCGGTACCAGCGTGTGACGACGTATTCTGTTAAGTCTTCGTTAAATGCCGTTTCCACTCCTCGTGCCAGTCCAAAATCACAAATGGACAAGTCACAGTTCGAGTTAACGAGCAAATTGGAGGGCTTAAGGTCGCGATGCAGCACATTTCCAGAGTGCACAAACTTCATGCCGCGTAGAATCTGGTACAAAAAGTACTGAAAATGAGCATCGGAGAGAGGCTGCGAAGAGCTGATGATACGTTCCAAGTCGCTCTCCATAAGGTCCGTGACAATATAAATGTCTTGAAAGTCCATGACATTGGGTGGGACTAGAATCACCTCAAGAATCTGCACGAAACAACACGAACCGACCCCCACCCATTAGCAACAATTGCTAGCAGTCAGCCGCTCCAATTCTTACATTGATGATGTTTTCATGCACTCCGAGGTGTCGAAGTAGCTTCATTTCTCGCAAGATTCGTTTCGCGTCCGTGAGATCGTCGAACACGTCTGTGATTTTCTTGATGGCTACTTTACGACCCCGTAGCTACATGAACAAGAGTATTGCAATAAGTGTATAAGAACCGAAGCTTTACATTGCAAAAGATCGTAGCGGGATAAGACTTTAGATGGTTTTATATATACAGAGGATAGGATGGAGGAGATATACCGTATCTTCAGCTGAGCAAACAATGCCGTAGGATCCACCACCTACAGGACGCAAGTTAACGTAGTGCGAACGAACTTCGAATACATCTCGAGATATCGTGACACAATGAAAGTCCGGACCATAGCGAGATGGTTCAATCGACATGATGCAGGAAGAAAGACCTTTTGTTCGAATTGACAGATTATGAGGAGGTGACTGTTGAGAAACGTTTCAAGATATCCTCACAAAAGGAGAGATGTTCGAATTGATTAGTTGGTTTTGAGCAAATCGACGGTTTGACAGCATAACAACATCTCTTTTTGTCCACATATTTCGACTTTACAGTAGTACTGCTCTCGATGTTTATAGCATGTGTTCGTCCGGAATATCACGTTACCATTGCCTCGTATTGGGGTTCCGTTGCTGTTGCGACTGCTGCTGTTGTCCCATGCCTTGCCACTGCAGACCCTGAAAACTATTCTGCTGTTGTTGCTGCTGCATACCTGGACCCATGCCCAAATGCATCTGACTGATATTCATGCCGCTAGGACCTCGAGGAGCCATTAAAGACGGACCTCCAACACCCATAGCATTGAACCCTCCTTGAGTACCATATGCTCCGCCATGTTTCCCCGTAGTAGTCGGCGATAAGCCACGAGGTCCGTTGCTTGCCATCGTGGATGAGACAGGTGCCGGCCGCATAGGAGCCGCACTATTACCAGCAAAGACATCGAATGGATCATGAGAGACCTGATGAGGGGGAGGAGGAGGGGAGCTCGCCTGTTCCAATAACAAAGAAATAAACATTACACGTTAGCTGCAAAGGAGCACTTTAACGTTATCACAGCAACTTTTCGTACTGGACGAACTGGAGAAGTGGCCGGAGCAGCTTGTGATGTTGACGAAGGTACCGGATCCGACAGCTAGGAAACCACCACCCATCCAATGTTAAATCCTGTCTATAACAATTCGTTTTCTCCAAAACTCACCAGCCCAACCAAATCGTCGTTAAACGTTTTCTGCACAATTTGAGGCTCCTTTTTTCGCTTATCTGTACACAAATATCTAAGTCGATCACTTGTACAACAACAACAACATGACATCAGTTTTCGTGACGCACCGGGTGACAACGGTGATTCCGATGTCTCAATGAGATCGGGTGCCTCCACTTGAGCCTTCAAAAGAGTTTCTGTCCGCTCTGCTGGGCGCTTAGAGCTGTTGCGTTGCACGCGTGAGATTTTACAGATGATAAGTCCATCAAAGTTTGGCACTGGATCCGCGTCGTTCACCACGTCCAGCCACACTATAAGGGGATCCTAGTCAGCTTTTTCATATTTTGCTCTTTAAATGTAAATCTCTCTCAACATCTCGCACCATATGTTCCCTCGAATGCCGTTTTGAAGCGGAAGTGGAAAGTACCAGGTAACGGGAAGCTCTATACGTTCAACACGAAATAAGAGCACAAGTTTGCATGAAGGCCCTATTTTCTATAAATTTATCAGGATGTGTTTACTTTTTTTATATGTTGCAGTCGCAAGAGGTCTACGCGTGGCAGTGGTATCACATTCAGGTGGTCAGACGAATCTCCGTCCTCCGGAACAAAGTAGTTGAGCATCCCCTCCATAATCGCAGTGCTCCCCCTGTTACAGTTTTGTGGCTTTTAGAGCACGTAATTTCGCTAAATGTTATCCGATGATCAGACCTGTCCATCGACAACGATATACCGGTATAGTAGTCTTTCTACCGGTGAGGTAGATATGGTATTTTTTCGATCCTGGATGACACTACAGTGGTTCTACGCCGTCTTCTACTGATTGCAATGCCATGTGGTCATGCCGACTCGAAGCTAAACAGTGTCCATATTCACGTATTGCCACAAGATTCTGTAGCCATTCGATGCTGATTAGAACATTCACATGTGTTGAAGCTGAAGCGTTGCAGTAGTAAAACGGCCTTGCCGATCTACAGCTTGAAACTAAGAGAATAGAGACGCGCACATTGCGGCCGCGGATGCTCGTAATCAACTCGTCTTGTTATCAGTTGTAGCGTGCACCAGCCACAACGAGGATCTACGTCACTGACTGCAAACCGTTCATACATGCTACCGTTGCTCACCGCCAGACAGCTGTAAACTTCCAATCCGTCGGCTCTGATGCCTCGCAAACACTTTAAACTTAGCAAATTCAACGGGCAACCTTCGTGAAGAGTGTGACGAGTGTAAAGAGCATGACGAGTTACCTAGCATTAAAAGTCGCAGTGATAGACCGCACTCGTGACTATATACGCCCTTGTCTCGCCTTTGTCGTCGGTGTTGCGTCGATTTGGTTTAGCTGCGGCAACAATCGTTCAAGCTTCTTTCGGTACTCAAAGTCTTGTGCGAGTGGGTTTTGCTCTAGGTATAGCGTGCGCAGCTTTGTTAGAGACACTAGGTTTTCCACATCCTCATAATGTGCGACCAGATTGTCATTCAGCCACAAATCTTCCAGCTGCAAGAGTGGAGCCAAGTTTGTCGGGATGTTCGTAATACGGTTTCCAGCAAAATCCATGGTTGTCAGGCTCGTCTATCAAGGAAAAGCAACAACACAAATATCAACCATAAGCGTGTTCTCTATGACATCACAAACGCACATAACAGCACAACACAAAAGCCTTACCAAGTGCTCGATATTCTCAATCTTTTCGATACCATTGTGACTCAGATAAAGCTCCTCCAAGTCTACATTGTTTGTAAATCCCGTAGTCATCACCACACGATTGCTCTGTACACTAATGATCTTTAATTTAGTAAGCTTCTCCAGTCCCTGAATTGTCGTGATCTTGTTTTTTCCCAGCCATAACTCCTTGAGTTCCAAGAGTCCATCTAAACCTTCGATAGTTCGAAGTCTATTGGCTCCAAGATCTAATTTTCTCAACTTCGAGAGGTTTGTAATGCCCGAGATTTTCTTCAATTTGTTATTGGCCACATAGAGTTCCTCTAATTGATTAAGATGACTCAAGTCCGGGATTACACGGATCTCATTAAAGGATAAATCCAGCACTTTGAGGTTTACAAGCTCCTGCACGCCATCAATGGCCTGGATCTGATTGTCATAGAGCTCCAAGTGCTCCAAGTTCACTAGAGACGCCACATTTGCCATTGACTCAAGTAGATTTGAGCGTACGTGAAGTTTCTGTAAGGATTGCAGCAGTTCTACTCGATCGATTTCTGTGACTTTCACTCCTGCTGTACCGACGTAGTCGAGTTCATTATCTTGAATATCATTGTAATCTACACAGCTCGAGAGCGTTGTGATGGGTTCAAATTCATCTCCTTCATCTCCCTGCGCTTTACTCTTCTTGGCGTCTGCTCGTTGCTGTTGACGGGCATTTACTGCCGTCTGTAGCATGTCGGTATTTACGTGCGTACACTTAATATCATCCGTTGTCATTTCTTTGGTTTCTTTGGTCAATTGTTGGATATTGTGCGTTTTAGAAATTAAAAGTTGGAAGAAACTTTCGCAAAATAATGGCTCTCTTTAAACCAACAACTTTGTTATTCGAACGTGACAGCATCAACGCATTCTGCTTCAATACCTACAACTCGTTACCAAATATTGGACTATTGGACCAAAACCGATGCGTCACCGTAATTGGCATAGGGACAATCCTTTTCAGCATCTTGTTGCCACTGACGCATATCGTCACGGATGTCAAGGTAAAATTTTGTTAACAATTATTTCTTACGCCCATGTCAGAGTGCGGCTCGGAAGCATGCACTCAATTCAGTGAAAACTGGAGGGTCTCCAGTTTTCACTGAATTGAGCGCATGCTTCCGTTTTTGCCGTGGATGACCAAAGATGTGCTGATTGACATCTTTTCACGGTCCGTTCCTGTCTTTGACATTTCTACTTGAGTTATCTCGATGTGCATCTCAAACGAGAGCGTGAATGTTGTCACTAAGCTTCGGGCCGCCAACTATGGCATTTCTATTGATTCGTGCTCCATAGATAACGTAGCCCAAGCAATCAAGAAAGGCGAGACCAGAAAATATTTGCAAAACACGTCTGACTCGGGTTGCCAATTCATATTTTCACATCTCGCCCTCCCATCAAAATAACAAGACAAATCTCCTCATTCGCGTTCCGCCGTCCGTCTCCAGCCAATACCTTTGCTGCGAATCTGGCAAACTTGCGGTTAGCACCTCGCGACGGCTTTTTCACGTCTGAGCCGAATAATCTAAGCAAACACTTGACAGCATCACGGACATAAAGCACCATCACACAGTTTCTAGGTTCTCTACGACTGCCTCGACAGCGACTGATCTGCCGCCGCACTTAGTATCGTATCAGTTCCTGTTGCCGATGGTGTAGCTGACTGTAAATCACTTTCCGGGATCAGCTCGTCCACTGGGAACGACGTTAGGAGTGCTACAGCTTCAGAACTTGATGTCACTTGCGGTGCTGCACTGCGAGAGACAGGTAAAGGTACTGTTGCTGCTGCTGCTGCTGCTGCTGCTGAAGATGCTGGACAAGCCTCTTCGTCAGGCCCATTGACTGAAAGGCCCACATCACTGTCAAACTCCACAAGCCCCGTAGAAGAATCCTGAGCATATTCGGTTGCCATCAACTCTCCTTGACCAAGCAATCGTAGACTTTCGTCCAATGCGGTTGACGAGCAATTTGCGGCGCCGTCCCCGTTCTGCTGTCGAGCGATGGCAGCACGTTGCTTGTCAAATTCCTCCATCTTCTTTCTAAAACGTTCAATCTCACGCTGGTGCTTCTCCTCTTCGCTACGGATCGCAGCTTCCAGCGACGATTCTCGTTCATCAAACGAAGTCCGTGCTATCTTCAAGCGGTCTTCCAGCTGGTGAATTTGCTGCACATACGTTGAATCAGCGATCGAGCCCATTGACACACCACGAGCTCGCATTTCTAAGATGCTCAGCAAGGCCTCCTTAGTAAGAGTAGACTCACTGACAGTATGAATGAGGCCAGGCCGCGGCGGCGAGAGGCCCACTTCATCACCTGAGAACGGTAGGAGAGCGCCAGCACTACTACTGCCAGAAGAAATGCTACCGTCCACTACCATCAATGTTGAGGATGGGTCACTTAGACTTGCAGCATTTACCGATTCTTGCAATCCAGCCACTTCCACCTCCTGAGTCGTCTCCACACCAGATGGCACAGCACCAGCTTTACCACTAGTACCTAACAAGCTTTGACGCAAGGGAGCCGATACTCCTGAAGTGAGCGTACTTGAAGCATTTGATGTGCGTTCCGGTGGAGTTGCACCCATCAAATACGCTTGTTGCTGCTGGTACGTCGTTCCTGATGGAATATGCACGAAAGTCATCTTGGATACATTTGGAAACGGAATCGAAGAGAACGAATGAGGCTCGGGTGCTTCTTCCCACACATCTTCTTGCACGTCAGAAAGGTTGTTGATTTTGCCCTCCGTGACAAGGAAGCGGATCGAGTCGGCAATATCTTCAAGGTCCGGTTCTAGAATACCCACGTCCACAGCCAATTCGCACGCAACTTCGTGAGGGCTATCAGCAAACAAGTTAAACGGAAACTTGATTTCCTTTGATTTGCCGTCAATGATGATGCGCAGATTTAGCAAAATGCTGTGCTCATTGTTCGGATCTTTTGCAGCCTTAATCTCATGTCGCTTTGGGCGCTTTCGTGCAGCTGCACTGCTTGCAGCAGGTTGAAACATTTGTTGAAGTGGAGGTGTCGGTTGGCTGGCTGCAGGAGCGACATTTTCCCCAGTTGTAGAAGCACCTACAGCAGCAGAAAACGAACCATGAATACTCGCGCGGCGGAATAGGCTAGTTTGAGGCCCCACATCACGTTCCGGAAGGCTCAACGACGGGATTTGGCCTTCGGGGGCTTGAGACGGTGTCAACAGCCCCGGCGCAGAATTAGGAGGCTCTATCTTCGGAGTTTCTGTAAGTGATAATGAAGCTTCTCCGGTAAACGACTGTGAGTGCTCCGGCGTTTCTTTACCATTGGTTACAGGCGAGTCCGCGGGGCTTTCAGCGTAAACTGGCATGCTGTCATTTTCCAAATCCAGTCTATGGCCTCTACCACCCATGATGTTTATCCGCGTGTTCTGGATTGCACTCTCCGTGCCAGGCAATGTTGCGAGGAATTGGTCTACGTGTGTATCTGCGCTGTTTTTACCCGACGATGACGGCTCATCACTACCCATCTCACTGATAACAGGCTGAGAGGGAGAGTGCAACATCTTAGAAATGTTTTCCGGTAAAGTAGTGGTTGGCGCTAGCATTGGTGCTAGTGTTGAAGTTGGCATTGATGATGACGTTAGTGGTGGGACTGACTCGATAGATATGGAAGCTGGGGCAGTAATGCTATCACGCGCAAACGCTCCAACTGGCGGGACCTGGTATGTTCCGGCAGTCTCCGCAAAGGCATTTCGAAAAGGCATCGACAAACTTTCAGCACTTTCTGAGGTAGAAGCACTACCACTTGCCGAGGACGCTGCTATTACTTTTTCTGGCTTCAACGAAAGCGACGAAAATTGCTTTCGATGCTCAATGACCACCAAACCAGCACCGTTCTTGGACCCACCTTCCATATTAAACTCCAGTGAAAATGATTCCTCTGCAATCTTCTCCAACCGTTGCTGTGCCTCTTTGCTTTCACGCTCAAGCTCATCTTCATCCAAACATTTTACCATGTCATTGTCATCGTCTTGCGCTTTTAAAAATGGATGATCTAGCAGATATTGAGCCGACACGTCCACCAGTCCATTTCCACGCGAGAGACACAACTCAATAAAGTCACGCGCAGCTTGACTAACCACGCGCTGCAAACCCTTTGGCCGAATTCCAGCTGTAACCTTCTTGTAAATTTGTGCTGGATTGATACATTCCGAGTACGGCACTTCCTTGGTCACCATCTCCAATACACACATTCCGAAAGCATATATATCGACTTTTTCGTCATAACTCTCATCGTACAGTTCCGGCGCCATGAATTCCGGTGTACCCAGCACACTCTGTGCCTTCAAACGTTTGTCCACTGCTAATTGAGTCGAAAGTCCAAGATCTCCAATACGAAGGTCACCTGTATTCCCATTAACAAAGATATTGTCACACTTTAAATCCCGATGAATCACCGGTGGATTTTGACTGTGTAGATAATGAAGTCCTTCCAGGATCTGAATACACCATCTCTTAATGATCTTCCACTTGATAAATTGGACACGTTTAATGTATGATTTTAACGTCCCTGAGGTCATAATTTCTGTAATAAACACCACTTGATTCTTCTCTTTTGAGAACCAACTGCCGTAAAAGTTGATAATGTTTTTATGTTCCAATTTCTGCAATAATTGCACTTCTTGAATGATCCGTGTCTTTTCAGTACTCGGTAATAACCCAATATCAATGGCATTCCAGGCCACATCAATCCCTTGATCGGTATCGTAGGCTTTGTAGACAGATTTATAGGCACCCGTTCCTAGTCGAATATCAAAACGTATATAACGACCACGAGGTGAATGTTCCATTGGACGATCACCTTCTTCCCTCACGTACACGTCACTGTCCTCCATTGGATTGAAAATTAGCTTTAAAAGCCAGAAACGTTGGTAAGAGAAACTTTGCGTCGACGTGTATACACTTTAGCAGCACGTGGACCACTTGTATTGATACCACGCTTTCACCACAAATATAATTTGATTACTACGAAAAAGGGAAGAGCAAACGTTCAGCGATGTAGAGAATCGCGGGCACGCTCGAGATGACGCTCGAGACAATGCCACCTTGGGTCTTCACGCTGTGCTATTGGTCTTGCTGAAGCCCTGTGATTAATTAGACTTGCTATTTGTATGTGAATACTTGGTGCAAGAGACATTCGTAAAAGACTTGGTTTTACTAGGGAATCTAACGGGATGAGGTTTTGAGGTTTTTGAGGGGATTGAAAGGTTATGTCTTTATGAAGTGAAACTACATAAAAGTATAACCTGGTCAATAACCTAAAATAATCTTCGGTATAAAACCTCTCCAAACGGATTCATTCTCAAAACATCCCGAATTTTAACCCATGGAAAGTGGCGAAGGCGGCCGCGGCAAAGGCAAGAAAGGAAAGAAGAAGACGGTCAATATAACGCACCAGAGTGGAAATAAAGGGAGCACGAATGCCCAAGTCGTGTCGATTCGTGTCAAAACTTCTACGCCATTCACTGCAATCGAAGAAGGTCCAAAAAGCACAAAAGTTTCACAAGATCAGTCGGTACTTAAGACGAAACGGAAGAGGCTGAAGAAGGTGATTGGAGGAGCACATTCAATGCTAAAGAAACAGATGATGGTTGAAAGTGGGTCTTTGAAGACGAATGTTCAAGCACACGACCAAATGATACAAAAATCTTCAAATGCTGTTGCTATAGTAACATCTAGTGAGATGTCGTTAAAGGAAGCGATGAAGAGGAAGAGGAAGCGAAAAAACGTAACGTTAAAGGCTTTAACTGATACAAGTGACAATGATCGGGTGATGACGACGGAGTTATTGAGGGAAGGAACGTCAGATGATGGGAAAAAATCACTTTTGATAGCAACTCAACCAATGAAGAAAAAAAAGAGTATGTGGGGTCAGTCGCCGGCTACACCTACTGTGACAAAGCAGAAAGTGTTAGGAGCTTCGAGTTCAAAGCGTACAATTGCACAAGTACGTCCAGTGACGGGTTATTTGGAATCTAAAGTCTTACACTCTTATTGTGTGATGTGTCTGCTATTAGGTAGGAAAAGTGTCTACAAAGCTATTGACACGACGTACACAGAAGAGTGAGAGAGTTACAACAATTCTTGATGTTTCGGCAGCGATGGCAAGTCCATGTAAGAAGGCCAAAAATGAGAAGGTAGAAGCAGTTAGGGTATCTGATGGGTCGACGTCAATGTTACCCATGGACGAATCTCAAGTAGTTGTGAAAAAGCTGAAACACGAGGTACAACAGCTCACTCGTGGGGCCGATGCCTCCAAGCAGATGGACAGTTCAATGAAAGGAACATTGATGTTGCAGGAGGCGCCGCAAGCCGAAGCAGCTATTACAGCGGAGCCGAATGATGAGGTGACAATTGTTTTATGTACAAATGTGACGAAGACGAAGCAAACAACCGCGAATGCAGATTCTGGTCCATCGACAGCTGCTTTCAATGACAAATTTGCATCCTCAAGACTAGCACCTGACGCCTCGACCAGAGATCTAGCTATATTTTCGAAGCCATCACATACTGCTTTAGCTGCTGCAAGTCTGAGCACTGTTCACGGAAAGCCAGTGTTTCAAGAGTTAATGCCCAGTGGGGCAACCAGCCCTCCAACTGATATTGGCAAGACATATCCTGCTTTGGTTGCCAGTGCTGTTTCACCACAACTAACAACTGCACGGCTCGTAACAACACCGATAGCGAGATCTAAGATCAATGGTGGTCGTCATAAGCGACGGCGGCCTATTGACCAGGTGTTCGCAAACTCCGTTACTGATCCGTTGCAGCCACCCACAAAACGAAGTGCAGGTTCAAGCAAAGACGCTACTTTTCAATCGAAAGCAAATGGGCTAAATGAGGCACAATCGTCCGCTAATGGAGTACGTGCTACCTTTGGCCAATTGCCGAACTCGCCGAGACATCACGTAGTACCAGCAGAACCAGCAAATATTTCCGTCACTGTACAGGAAATCGATGAGTCTGCCATAGAGGTTGTTGGGGAACAGGCAACACCTACAGTAGAAGTGACTGCAGTTTTATCTCAATCTGAGGCAGAAAAGCTTGAGAAAACAGAACCTGTGAACGTATGTCATTGTTCGACGCAACCCGCCCAGCTATTGACCAGTATGACTCCCCAAGAGCCAGCCCCTGAACACGAAGCCTATTCGGTGCAGACCCAAGCGGGGCAAAGTAATGACATCCAGCCATCAGTCACACGACTCGAATCGGTAGTCAAGGCAGAAATTGCTGCCTCTGCCATAGCTCCAAGCAAGGGTGAAAGAGTTGGCCCTCAATCTATTGCGGCGTCGTTTGCAAGCGCAGCGACAGAAGAGATTGGCACCGTCATGGACAGCCGCACATACGTGCAGAAAATGATGAGTACTGACACGAAAACGAGTAGCCACGGCGATTCCGGCCTCACACAGTCTGTGCAGTTACTGACAAGTTTACCTCCGCGTTTCCAAAATGCTTGGGGTGCGTTATTTGGCATGGTTCTTCCACCTCCCGGTGCGTCCTCTGTATCACGGACGTTATCGACTACACCATTGAGTTCCTGGTTCCTTTCAAAGGGTTGTGCAAATTTTGTGAAACAAGTTCGATTTTCGGATGATGATGGTGATGCTGGTGACAGCAGCAGCAGTGAAGAAGATGTCCTTTTAACTCGACAATCACCCACGTTGCATGGAGCCGACAAAGCGCCGATCAAAAGGAGAGTTTCAGCTACGAAGAAAAATGCATTTCTGGAGTCGCTCACAACTCAGTCGTATTGGCGCACATGGTATGGTACAGTTGACTTGCACAATCTGATAGATCCGCCGCTGGTGTATGCCCCTGACAAACTACGAACCCACGAAGTAACCCCGCTCTCGCTTCCGGGGCCAAGAATCGAAAGCGATAGCAACACATCAGTGAAGAAAAATGATCTCGAAAGTTTGGAAGCCGACATCAGGTATGTCTGATAGTGTTCATGAGTTTGTTGGGGAACTGACCGATTTGTGTGTGTGTTTGTATAAATGCCGATGTGAAGACAAGAGAAGGAACGAGGCTCAGCGTTCAGCGAGCAGCTACTTATGATGCTACAAGGCAAGACCGTGTCGGGCAAGTCGCTCGAGGAGGAGTATAGACCACTATTGCGTCAATAAAAGTGCCAAACTAACAATACAAGGGAGTTTAATAGATCGGCCAAAGATATGACAAACGCTTCTATCGGATGGTTTTTTTGTCTATGTCAAAATGTCAGCTATTCTATTATAAAAAGAAAATGTTCTCTAGAAACGGACTCTGATTGGTCCAATCTTGCAGAAAGTCGCACGCGGACCATTATTTTCTATCAGTCTCAATCTCTCCATTTTCGGTACAATACTTCCCCATAATCAGTCTCACAACTCAATTAACATGATGAATGGGAACACTCTCGAGCCAACTAATTCATTAGTCGGTCCGATGCTCACGGACCTCTACCAGATCACCATGTACATCACCTCTCTATTCAACATCTTTTACTGGTCTCGTCTCACGTAACAAACTATATCTTTATAGGGTTTACGCTTATTGGAAAGTGGGGCGTCACAATGATCACGCTGTGTTTGATCTCTTTTTTCGTAAAAATCCTTTTCATGGAGAATACACAGTGTTTGCTGGTCTAGAAGAGGCACTTGGTATGATCAATACCTTCAAGTTTACAGTCAGCGACATTGTGTACCTGCGTAAGGTGCTTCCCCACGCTGAAGACGGCTTTTTTGACTGGCTCTCAACGCTCGACTGTTCTAGTGTCAAGGTGTACGCTTTGAAGGAAGGGTCGATTGTCTTCCCTCGCATCCCATTGCTGCGCATTGAAGGCAGTTTGGCAGTAGGACAGCTACTGGAGACGCCATTGCTGAACTTGCTGAACTTTGCCAGTCTCATCACGACTAATGCCACACGGTTCAAGAAGGCGGCAGGATCTGATAAAAAACTACTGGAGTTTGGTCTGCGTCGTGCACAAGGTCCAGATGGTGGACTCAGTGCCTCGAGATACGCGTACATGGCTGGATTTGGAGGCACGAGCAACGTGCTGGCTGGCAAGCTTCATAATATTCCTATTATGGGCACCCACGCACATGCCTTTGTGCAAGCGCACACAACGTTGGATGATGTGAAAGTTACGATGTTGAGCGGTAAAAACTTTCTTGATGTTGTGCTTAAGTATCGGAATGAGCTTGGCCACACACAGACGAACGATGTAAGTCCTGTACGATAACGGTAGAGGTCTATTGGTGGATCTGACCCCTTTTTTATGATGTGTTTTGCTGCATAGGGGGAGCTTGCCGCCTTCATCGCGTATGCGATCGCCTTTCCCGATGCGTTCTTGGCTCTGGTTGACACTTACGACACGCTATCGGTGTGTCGCATCTTGTCTAACGATGGCTTCTGCTTAACCGTTTTTTCTTGTCTGACATGTTTTTTGTATTTTGCAGTCTGGTGTGCCGAACTTCATCTGCGTCGCGCTAGCATTGCACGAGCTGGGCCACCGTCCGGTCGGCATTCGTCTGGACAGCGGCGATTTGTCCTACTTGTCGAAACGCTGTCGTGAAGCGTTCATTGTTGCTGGCGAGAGCTACAGCATCGACTACTTCAAGGAGCTGAACATCACCGCTAGCAATGATATTAACGAGGCGGTGCTCAACTCCCTGAACGAGCAGCGCCACGAGATTAACTCGTACGGCATCGGCACGCATCTGGTGACGTGCCAGGCCCAGCCAGCGCTGGGGATGGTGTACAAGCTCGTGGAGATTAACAGTCAACCGCGTATCAAGCTTTCCCAAGACGTTAGCAAGGTGACAATTCCTGGCCGTAAGGAAGCCTACCGCTTAATCGGCACGAATGGTAAGCCGCTACTGGATTTAATGACTGGCGTCAACGAGGATGCGCCTGAAGTCGGCAGAAAAATGTTGTGCCGGAATCCATTTGACGAGCTCCGACGTGCGTACGTGACGCCGTCCCAGGTCATTCCCCTGCACAGCCTGTACTGGGATGGCCCAAATGGAGGTATCGTGGGCGAGCTGCCCACTCTGGAAGACCGACGTCAGTACGTCACGGAGCAGTTTGAGCTGATCCGGGAGGACGTGATACGGTCGCTCAATCCGACGCCGTACAAGGTTTCAGTGTCGAACGAGCTGTACGAGTTCATCCATGAGCTGTGGATGAGAGAGTTCCCTGTACAGGAGCTGGACTAAGCCACAAACTCGAGCTCTCAACTAGCGATCACAGTTTAAATCGCTTTTCAGAAAACATTTTGCACCATTTTCAAG
This sequence comes from Peronospora destructor, assembly GCA_011800735.1. NCBI lineage: Eukaryota > Oomycota > Peronosporomycetes > Peronosporales > Peronosporaceae > Peronospora > Peronospora destructor. Next base: position 986,988 of record WBRY01000004.1, on the reverse strand, counting down.
ATAGGTTTTGTTTGTGAGTCTATTAAAAGAAATCCAAGGACAAGTGTTTCTTTACTTGTCCTTCTTGGATGTGAGCTGCTGTTGGTATTCTGCTCTCTTAACAACTACCACCATGTCCACCATATGTTTCATGTTCAGTATCTACAATACATGACAAGAATAACATCAGCAAAGCTTTATACAGGTATTTTTGACACCTTTCCATGCATTTTGACAGACCAGTTGGAAGAAGCCTGACGCGAGCAATGGTCCGGCGTAGAAAATGCTTATGAAGACGCCATTCTCGTCGAAATACTGCTGTGTGGCAAACAGACGCCAATTCTTTCTTCCCCACGTATTTATCGCCTCAGTGCTCACTAATAACGTGATGACAAGCACAAAGAGTGCAAACTGCGGGTACAGACGCTTGCGTGTCAGCCAGAGCATGGCGAGAAGCACAACGTGGAACAAAAGCAACCCCACAATGAAAGGCTCTGTCCATTCTACAGCCTCGTACCATTTGATCATCACTTGGCTGTACTTGGAGCGTAGATCGGGCGCCATCTGTGCTTTTCCAAGCTACTTGTCGAAAATGAAAAGATATTAAATTGTCTAAATTGAAGACAGCTGACGGAAAATAACTGTCAAAAATACAAGGCATAGAATAGGTACTCTACTAAGAAATAGAGGTAAATAAAATAGCAAAGCAGGATTGCAAGTACCGTAACTCACAAATAACGAGTCCTTGCGTATTTTTCGAGAGCATCGATTTTTCATGGAATGAACCAATCGTAATATGACGCGCTGTATCCGCTATTTGGGTACAGCCTTTGCCTACTTATGTAATCATGTATAATCGCTATAACTACTTATGTGATAGGTTGCACCATTATATCACCTTCCCTCTTTAAGTTGCGCTAACCACAACATCAGCGCAATGTTCTCTCCAACGAAAATCCCACGGCAGAACCTTGAACCTGCTCAGCGTGGCACAACTACGCAGCATGGACTCAGACGCGCACGCAACGACATTCCTGATAATAGCAACTGGACACACCAGGCAGCGATACGAAGAGAGCAGGCCACGCAGGTCATGGATGAAGACTTCAAGCCGTAAGCACTGTACAGTCTTGACGGAGCTGAATATCCGGAAGTACCCGAAGCTATGAAGACACTCTTGGTTCCATACCGTACAGCAAGGAGCAAGGCGACAAACAACGCGTACACCGACGACGCGCTGCAATGATCATGGTGGTAAGACGCCGGAGCGCGATTCGATGTGAAGGAACTCATGGCTTGATACGCGCGAAGAGATGCACAGCACTCTATAAGCAACTTGCGCCGGCGCATACGTCACATGACGCGCGAGGAGTATGTTCAGGCTCGGGAGGGATGCTCGACGTGTGGCGTTGATGGTCCACGTCCAATTTAGCAGGAATGGAATGACCGGGTGCGCGCACGAGGAGTGCCTCGATACATTGAGCCATGAATTGCCCGCTCTTGGAGCTTCGCGTATCGGAGCTTCGCAGGATGCAGGAACGTCCTCACGTTCCCCGGGGGCTATTGCGCAGTCGATATGGACACACATACCGTCAATATTCTTGCGAGCTTCGTAGTAGATCTCGAAGTCGCTCCGGTGCTCGTTATCGCGATGCAGCTGCTCGCGAGCGCCATGATTCGCGAGATCGTGGGTGGGAGCGACGACGTCGGTCGCAGTGCTAGCCCTTCTTGGATTCATAATCCGCAATCGCGTTTAGAACATCTTCAGCCAAAACACTTCGCGGCTCTCATGTATCCTCCGCCGGTGAAGATTCCATCTAGCGATCCTTATAATGTTTCTCGACTAGATTATTTGTGGACGTCGAACAACTACTCAGCGCATGTGAATTATGATCCTCGTGATCGATGATATAATCGACAATCCAGCGTCGCGCTGCAAGACCAAGGGATAAACATCGCGGTGGAAGATCTTCGCTGACGACTGGCGATTCACATAATCCGCGCCTGGTCCACCGATCGACGAGCTGCACTTTCGACATGTTGAAGATGAAGAGGCGAAGAACGGACTGCTCGATGCTCGTGAGATGGCCAAGAATGCTCGCGATCGTGCAGCTACTGCGACGGAGGCTTCTGAGAGGATTCGACGGGTCGAGCAGGGACTGGTTGAGCGCTTTCGGCAACTTGAGGTTGCTGCATTCGGAGGGCCCCAGCAGAACGAGTCTGCACGTGCTCGGGCAGGTCTTAGTTTCAGTCGTCGTCAACGTCGTCGTCTCGGGGTGTCGGATTATAAGCCGATCCAGAAGAGTGGGGAAGGTTCGTCGGGAGGTCCGCCGGGAGGCTAGCCTCATAGAACGCCGGGTGCGCATAGAGGTAGGCATGACCAGCGTATAGGCATCGCCATGGACAATATATCGTGGCGCTATGTTGCTAGCGCCTCATGTTCGTAACTTCTGTCCAGGAAGTCCACTGGTTGACAACAAAACTCTGTCGTCATCTCGGAAAGTCAGCATGTTTTTTCGACCATGTCGGTCTGCTTTCTCCTTCTGCTTTTTATCGACTGCCTCGGAGTGCATCACGCACAAAACACGTGGCGGCTTGTCGTAATAGTATTCACTCGATTACTGCAGCAGAACGTATGCCATCTGAGAACTCGGGCTCCATTCCTGCCAGTAGGGCGCCCCACACCTACTGGAACTGCTCGTTTTTTGGCAGGACTAGCATGGGGTGAGACAGCTGTGCTCGTGATCACCGGCGCGGGCGCGCGGCAGAGGGCGCACGATGGCCTGTCTTCCGCATCGAGATCACTTCATCGTGTCTGTACTGCGAGTGTCGCGGCTAAATGATTAATTGCGACCACGTGAGACATCAATTGCGTCGAGATCCATTGGCTCCGGGCCAGTCAGGGGAAGTGGCGATGCTGTGTAGCAAGTATGACAACGCGACGGTATAATCTTTTCGAAGCGCGAGGGCGAATACCTACTCAAGGGACTTCGGTCGAGCAGTACGCGTCATGCCCTCCTGCCTTCCGAAGACAAGACATGGACTTGTGATGCCATGTCGATTGTCTTCGTGATGATACACCACGTGTCTACTGAACGTAATCACGCATCGACAGGTTGCCCTGTCGGAGCAACATAGAAGTCTGCATGCAAGCGTAACTCATCTTGGGGAGGCTCGAATGCCTGTCGTAAATTGCGTCCAAAGTAGAGAACGCTGACTCGTCTACGACGAGATAACCAAGAGCCCATTTCTTGGCCTTGCCAACGAGTCGACAGAGAAGGAAAGTAATCTTGGCCCTCGGCGCGCAATTTGTCTTGACGCGATCTGAATATCAATGTCGGAAAATGTTGTTTGTAGATGTTGTTGATGCACTTGTGCAGAAGATGTAAGAAGCAAAAAGTAATAATATTCAGTGTTGACTACTCTTGTTCTTAACACTACAACATGCATTCCCAGCGGCACTACAACTTGACCATGTCAGTTGTATATGGCATCCGTCTGGTCCACCCGCCATCTTATGATGGTCCCACGTGGCGTCCGTATCTCCTCGTCCCATCTGTCAAGATGTCATCCAATAGCCAATCAGGTGAGGCCGCACATTACCTGTAACTGGTCTTGCACTTGAACCTCAAAACCTCGGAGACCTGTCAGAAACGATGTATTCTAACACTCCTCCTCGACATCATCCTGCATGGCCTTCCGCTTGAACATCGCACGCGACTCTTCCATCCTTGATGCCGTCAGCGTCTTTGTCAATATGTCCGTCATCATGTCTTCTGATTTCACGTATCTTGATACCGCGGTTCCTTCTTCTGCATGATGACAGATAAACTTGAAACGTATATCCACGTGTTTGGCGCTTGAGGTACTCTTTCTGACTCGAGCTGTTTGATGGCGGATTGATTGTCCATCCCGTATCATCAGTTCCTTCAACAACTCATTCATCTCCAATCACTCTCGTCCAGCTTGCGACGCGGAGATGAATTCAGCCTCCATCGTACGCAACGATACACCCGTGGGAGCTGGTGACGTCTCGGCTTCTACACGACTGCTTCTTGCATGACCATAGCACAACAGCATCGTCCATAGTCACCACACACCCAGATACAGACTTACGGTCAGACTTGTCGGAAGCGAAATCTGCATCGCTCCAGCACTCGATCTGGACGTTTTCCGACGTTGGCCCTACACCATTTAGGTGCAACTTCAAGTTTTGTGACATCTTCAAATACCTTGCGATCCGCTTTGCGGTCTTCCAATCCTTCGTAGTTGGCTTGTGCGTTTGCCTTGTGACCTTGTGAACAGCGAAACAAATGTCGGGACGCGTGCATCTTGCGATCCATAGTAGCTTCCCACCAGCGACTGAAACGACTTCACACTTGGCTCACCACTTGCACCGGTTGCAGGTAGGTAGTCCAAATCACCTTTGTCGTCCGCATTGCACTCGTCTCCGATTGGGGTTCGTACCCCGTTCGCTGATTCCAGTCCGAAATCTCTCAGTAACACGTCGATCGTGACCTCTTGGTCCGAAACATAGCCACATGTGTCGTCCATCGCAATTCGTAGTCCCAAGAACTTGTTCACAACCCCCAATTCCTTGACAGACAAAGTCTTCGTCTCCACAAAAACCTCGTCGACGGCGCTTTGCTTGGTGTCCGTGACCAACAGGTCACACCGACCACTGTGCATGCTTTACCTTCGTAAACACATGTCCGTCGTGCACTGTTGAAAACCACCTTGACGCAACTTGGAATGTAGCAACTTGCTCCACAGTCGACCCGCTTGCTTCAAACCATAGAGCGACTTCTTCAGTAGCAATGCGAGCTCACTTGAATTTTTCAATCCGAAACTCTTGAGCTCCTTCCCATCCACAACCATGCCTTTGAGCACCTTCATGTAGAATATCCAGGTGCTCCTTCTTTTCGGCCTTAACGTACGCATTTGGCACATCACCATGACGTGCCGGTACGTTCCATCGCCTGGAGAGCACCAGGATCAACTTTACCGTCACCAAATCCATGACGGCCACAAACGTCAGTGTGTAGTCAACTCCAAACAGTTATTCGTTCCCGCAAACAACCAATCGAGTCTTCTATCGCTCGACATCTCCATTTGCATCAGTCTTAGTCTTGTACACCCACTTGTTGTGCAAAACATGCGCACCCTTAGGTGGCACTACGATTTCCCATACGTTTTTCGACTTCAGAGCATCCAGTTCTTCGGTCATTGCAATCTTCCACTGTTTTTGGCTGTTGCTTTTAATCGCTTCACCATAGTGTCTTGGGTGTTGCACCGTGACCACGTTCACGACATCCGGTTGTTTAACAGAAACTTCATCCGTGAACTTGTCAGATTTTAGTTTGCATGTCGACCTCGTGCCGTGTCGTTCTCTGGTCCATTCGGACTTACGGCTCTTGGAGCCCTTCGAAACACGCTTCTTGACACTTGGCTTCAGTTGACTTCCGATCCGGTCATCAGTGCATGACTTCTCCTGATAGCCGATCATTTTCAAGTCAGACTTGACTTTTTCACGTTGCTCAACGGACGGTGTTTCGATGTTTTAGGCGTGTTGCGAAATTATTACCACCTTGTCCTTAGGGCTGTACACCTTGTACCCCTTCGTCTCACTGCCTCCGCCAATATTTATGGCAGCCTTACCCCGCTCACCAAGTGACTTGTTTCTTGCATCACTATGCACGGTGCATGAAGAACCGAAAAACACGATGTCGCTCAGCGTAGGCACCTTCTTCGTCACAATTTCCATGGGTGATACCCCACCAGGGTTCGACTTGGTCCTGCTCCGATTGAGGATGGACGTTGCGTACTCCGCGGCGTCTCCCCAAAAGCTCAATGGCAGATTCGATGCAAAGATCATGCTTCGTACCATATTCATAATGGTACGATGCATCCTTTCAGCCTTGCCATTGCTGGCTTGATTTCGTGCCTCACTCACTTAACGTGAGACACCCATTTCCTTGCAGAAGGCGTCCAAAGTCTTGTGCTCGCCACCACCGTCGATGCGCAGTACATGGATCTTGCAATTGAACGCGCGTTCAAAGCTCACCAGGAAGTGCTTGAACGTCAAAGCAGCAACATCCTTAGACTTAGCCAAAAACACACGGCAATAACTCGACCGGTGGTCGATAAAGTTGACCATGTACCTATTGCCCAAACGATCTCGTGGGGTTATCGGATATTTCAGGTCGGAGCAAATAACTCCACCTACCACATCAATGGGTGAGTTTGTACCCGTGTCCTTCTTGAATTGGATCCGCTTGCACTGCTTCCCTTTGGCGCAGGCTAGGCAATTCACACGTGTCGTATTGGTGAGCCTGATACCTGAAGCCGGGTCCTTGGCCATTTTAGTGATGGTATCAAAGCAGAGATGGCCTAGGCGGCGATGGAAGTGCATCAAGGTACCACACTGAACATCCGAATCGGATTCATATTCAGATGAATTGAGTGCAGACATCATTGCCTTCGGCGGTGACTTCGAAACATTGTCACCGGGACCCATCACTGCAACAATTAACACGTTGTTGTTGCAGTCAACATCCGTAACCGGTGCACCTCCAGACCCGGAGGTCAACACGCGCCTCCCTCCTCGATATTTAAGTACACAGCCCTTGGCCTCGATCTTGCCATACGAAGTAATATTGCGCTCGAGGTTTTCGACGTACTGAACATCGAGGAGTCGTATCGAATTCAAAATTCCAAGTGCGACAACCTTGATGTCAACACTTCCTTGTTTTGTGACGCGCAGCACATTTCCGTCGGCCGCTGCGGTCAAACACTCCGACCGACAGTCTGTCGGGTTGATGAGCAGACTCTGGTCATTGACCAAGTGTCTGCTTGACCCACTGTCAAGTATCCAATGGTTGTCTTGGATACTTCCATCGTTGCCGATAGCAAAGATGAAGCTCGTTTCTGGGGTCTTCTTCTTCAGGTGAGGACACATCGACCTGATGTATCCTGTTTCCCCACACTTGTAGCACGTGCGTGGTCTGTCAGAAACGCGACTCGTCTTCACCTTGACCTTGTCCTTCGGCTCTTTTCTTGGTCTGACAACGTTGACTACTTCGCGTCCAAAGATCCTTCCATGTGTATCCACCTCAATTGACTGCGCAAATGTGCCAGCTCTTCAGCCTGTCGTAAGTTGTCCGTGCGATGTATGTCCAGTGTGGACAACATCGTCGTCCGCATGTGCGGGTCCGTATAGTGAACAATTTTGTCCAGTACGAGGTTGTCCGCACCTCCGCACGCATCACTGACGGCTGTCAGGTACAAGAAATGATCCGTCCAAATTCTGTGTGACGCCTTCGGAGCCGTGAAGAGTTTCATGCTCTGGGCAGGTGAGATCTGGGTCTTGCTACGCGACTGTCTTCAACGGGGGGGGGAAGTGTATCCCTTCCCCGGAACAGGCGGGCAGACTTAACAAGTTCCTTTAAGCGCGACGAAGTCGTGCCACGTAGATCGCAAATTAAGTAGTCTTTATATAGTTCTATCCTTTAACTTCTTTACTCTATCCTCCCTGATTCCTTATTTTGACTGGCCAGGAGTAGCTTGACCTTAAGGGACCGAGGTCTACCGATGAGGGATCAGGCCTACCAATGAGGGACCGAGGTCTACCCCTAGGGACCGGGCCTTCCAATGAAGGACCGTGGTCGACTCCTTTCAGTACCGTTTAACCGGTACCCTGGCAATGATCTTCCCGTTGGTCCTGCAAACTCTTCTCATCCAAGGGCCGCTTCACCTCCGTGGTCCCCTTTCTCTCCGGTCCCCTTTCCCTGGTGCGCGGTTCCTTGTTCCTTCCAAGTGCGAATAGAACCCCAGGAAGTATTTGGCCTGTGGGTTCGTCTCGAGTAGCACCCCCAAAGATCCGCTATCGGAAGCGGCCTCCCCCACCTAGTGGTTAGGGAGCAAAGTAAAGGCCAGATGGTTAACATCCCTGATACAACCAACGAAAAGGCCAGGGGCGACAAGCTCCCTGAAGAATTTAGTTATAAATCCAATCTCGACCAGGTCGATCGAGTGACCACTTACTGGCTCACTGAGTGAAGCATATCCACTCGGGTGCCCCCAGGTCTTTCTCTTTCAAGGCCGACATCTACATCCTCACCCAAGTCTTCCGAGTAATGCGACCCGCCAGCCTACGGGTACACAAGGTGAGAGAAGGTCCATACGCGGCGTCGGGGTACCTCCTCCGTAAGTCGGCAGTCCGGCACAGTGAGTGGTTTGGGGTCACATCACACAGTTTTAGGAGCCCACTCCACCACACATGCTCTAAGGTTTGGCTTTCAGACCACCAAGTCTCCACCTACCGAGGGTAATATGTCTGCGCTTTTCCGGCCAAATGTTGTCCGAGGACATCAACCTTGATGTCCTCCGGCCACGAAAAACCACACGCACGCTCCGCAAACCCGACTTGGCGGACAAAATCTTTACCCCACTCGAGGAAACCACTACCAAGACCATGATATAGTTCCTTGCCCTCGAAAGGTTGTAGCGCGAGCTTCCGCTGTTGCGCATCCGCATAGCTTCACCTTGATATACATTTGGTTGGGCATACCCATGCCAGGGTAGTAGCCCGCAGGAGCACCCTCCCTGTAGTTGACAGGCTCAGGTGCTTGCCCCATGTTGAAGTCTGCGGGAACTTGATTCGCGGGACCTTCTTCAACATCTGCCTGTTTGTGTCACCTAGCATCAAAGTAGGTCGCTGGCGACACATTTGGTGATCGCTTGGGAGGAGGGGTATGTTCCAGGGCTCGAAGGTTGATTCTCTCTCCGACTCCCAATACCGGGCGAAACTCACTTAACTCCGATGAGTGGCTAGCTCTCTGTGGGAGACCTCCATCCGATTCATCCGTTCGGATTGATCTCCGAGCATAGTCAGCAGCGTAGTCCTTCCAATGACCAGATTCGAAATGAGCATGGACGAGTCTTTGGAGGCTCCAGAGGTGTTGCTGGAGCATGCAGCCTTCCCTTGTCTCGCTCCCATGGAATGTCGAGCGCTACACCAATTTGCGATGGTGTCTGGTGAGGTCGTCGTGACATCGCTGCTGAGCACAGCGACGATCTGCAGCCATTGAGGACTACATGGCACGCCAGCTCACCATGCAAATCGGCGAGTATCGACTCCCTCGCGTATCTCGCTTTACGATGCAATCAGATGGAGACATTGGCCTACTCCGGCGATGACCCGGATTGTCTTTCCCTCAATCGCTGGTTTTCTGTTAGAATATATCGTTTCTGACAGGTCTCCGAGGTTTTGAGGTTCAAGTGCAAGACCAGTTACAGGTAATGTGCGACCTCACCTGATTGGCTATTGGATGACATCTTGACAGATGGGACGAGGAGATACGGACGCCACGTGGGACCATCATAAGATGGCGGGTGGACCAGACGGATGCCATATACAACTGACATGGTCAAGTTGTAGTGCCGCTGGGAATGCATGTTGTAGTGTTAAGAACAAGAGTAGTCAACACTGAATATTATTACTTTTTGCTTCTTACATCTTCTGCACAAGTGCATCAACAACATCTACGAACAACAGGTTAGGAGCCCAACTAAGCGTATTGGTGGTGCAGCAAACCAAGCTGCACCTAACATGGTGGTCGACGGTCCTAACAAGGCTGATGACCACGATTTGGAAGAAAAGTCGGCAGCGCCAGTGGGCAAGTGCTACCAGGTGTAACGGGGTGAGAGTCCTCGTTACCGTCTTACACTATCGGAGCTTTGAGGAAGCGCTGTTATCTATAAGGTAAAATTAACTCGTCCATCTATGACACATCCATCTATAGAGAAAGTATGGCAACTAAAAAACTAAAGCATGTGAGACCGTTGAAAGGTCGGATGGAATGAGCGATGCCATGACTTCTTAGAATGTCGACACCAACCACTTCTCAAACGGGAGACGACGCAGCTGCTCTTGTGTGGCCAGATGCTCCGCACGACCAGAGTCGACCATCACGGCGTAATGCGCTAAATTTGTCAGTAAATAACATTGCTTGATATTTTTGAAGGAAAAAATGTATTGCATGAAGAGTCCAAATGGAGTCTACAATTTTATGCATTAATTCGTAGTATGCTTTTCCTATTTATCAAGCAATTATAAAGAAGTCAAAATTGACATTGCAAACGCCGTCAATGTTACACCGTGTTTTGACGATATCAGAGTCGTATTTTGTCATTTATTTGAATTCGTTGTCGCATACTTACTTCAAGTATACTGTTTTAGTGTTCCATTTAGTGTGCAAACCCGACCTGTGCCTAGTTCTCCTACATCGGAGCTCGCCCTTCCGCGCCATGTTTGCGTCCAAGCTCGGCCATAAAAATGCACAGACACGTTTTAATCTATTGCTGCTCGAGGACGGCGAGTTCTTTCTCGATGTACGCAGATTTCTTTCTCTATAGTGTCTACTGCTCCTATTATTCCAACGGAGGGGTAATGTTTCTAAATTGTATTTTATTTTCTATTTATAGGATTTTAGTGTACATCGTTTTTTAGAACCTAAGTCTGAGTCACATCGGTACGTAATGGTATTTAACTAAAATTTAGAACACATTTTAAGTTTCGATTACATGTGTGTCTTATCATTGTAGAAAGGTGCAGGGAAGACTAAAAATGTGCACACGTGGCTTCTTTTTCGAACCCCAAGACACTAATTTACCCATTTTGAGATTCTTCTTTCGAGATATGAAGGAAATGCCCGTCGCAGAGTTACATGACCGTCCAGAAGCTGGAGATTGTACCATTTTTCTAGCATTCAAGGTATCATTGGTGCTGGAAATGAAAGAAAGAGGAGTAGATCATCCATACGTGCGGAAAGAGGCTGGTTCGAGTACCGGAATCCCAGAGAAATACACTTTTTTGCTGCTGCATTCGAAAATTGAAGAATTTTTGAAAAATGTACGGCCAATTTGGGAACTTTTACACAAGAAAAGTGTCATGAACAAAGTGGACGAAGAGGCTCTGCTGGAGCCAGTATTGCAACCACGACAGACGGATCAGTTTGATTCGAGTTTGCTGGTGGATTTTCGTGAACGTCCGTTGCAGACAAAGGGAAAATTGGTGGACCGTATTGTGCCGTTATTGAAGTATCCGGGTTGTTTGATGCTGACGAATCAGCGGCTGTACTTTCAACCAGCACAAGTGAACAATGTCGGTGACCCTGTGCTGAATTGGGCGTACAACACGATCGAGTATTTGTACAAGCGACGACATATGCTGAAGCAGACGGGGTTGGAAATCTTTTTGAATAATGGAGAAAGCTTCTTTTTCGGCTTCCGGAACCATCACGATCGCGATGAAGTGTATGACATGATGGTGAACCAGCCAGATCTAAAACACCTGCAGCAGACAGATTTGGAATCAATGCTGCGTAAATGGCAACAGCGCGAGGTATCGAACTACGATTACCTGCTGTATTTGAACAACAGTGCCGGTCGCACGAAGAACGACCTTACGCAGTATCCGGTGTTTCCGTGGATTGTGAGCGATTACCACAGTGCATCGATTGACTTGTCAGATCCCGCTATATATCGTGACCTTTCAAAGCCCGTTGGTGCGCTCAATGAAGAACGTCTGGGGTTTTATAAAACGCGGTTTGAATCGATGCCACGTGGTATGGAAGATGAGGGATTGCCTCCGCCCTTTCTGTATGGAACACACTACTCCACTCCCGGCTATGTGCTGTATTACTTTGTGCGCATGGCTCCTGAGTATATGCTCTGTCTCCAGAATGGAAAGTTCGACGCCCCCGATCGGCTCTTCCAGAGCATTCCTAGTACCTGGAGCAGTTGTAACACAAACCATGCTGATCTAAAGGAGCTAATTCCAGCTTTCTTTGACGATTCGCTGCTCGCGGAGGAGTGGCTTTGCAATGGGAAGAATCTTGATCTTGGGACCACGCAAAAGCTAACTAGGGTACATAGGCTAACTTGCTCTTTAAGGTTACTTATGGTAAGAATACTAATTGTGATCGCTTCTTGTGCTGGTCTTTGCTCTACTGCAGGTCGGAGACGTCGAGCTTCCGGCATGGGCATCTAGCCCATCTGCATTTATTCGTATTAACCGAGAAGCGCTGGAAAGCGAATACGTTTCAGAGCACCTTCACGAATGGATTGATCTGATCTTTGGCTACAAACAACGAGGAGAGGCTGCGATTGAAGCTAATAACCGTAAGTTTGTGCTCGTGAACACGGTTGATTTTATTCAGAATGTGTTGATTGATAATCACTCTCGCTTGCTGTGCTCGTTGCAGTGTTCTACTACCTGTCGTATGAGGGCTCTGTGGATCTCGAGACAATAACGGACCCTGTGGAGAAGTATTCATTCGAAGCACAGATTCAAGAGTTTGGACAGACGCCTAAACTGCTGTTTGCTGGAGCTCATCCCTCCCGTAACGATGTTGGCAAAGCAGTAGATATCGCGACGCTCGACCTGGTGACGCCTTCACGAAAACTTGATGAATCAGCTAGTGTGACCAACAGGTCAGCGATAAGCGCCGATATCAACACCCGCAGCCGAGAAGACAGCGATGTCGACGAAAACAATTGCAACGACGAAAATGGAGAGGAGGAAAACGCAACAGTGGGGAACCGACGCAGTATGTTTGCGTTCCGAAGTCGCTCCTTTGGCGCTGTGCCTAAACAAGCGCAACGGCTTGTAGGAGGGATCACAGCACAGATTCGCCGCCGGATGAGCACTGAGACGTCTAAGCGCTGGAATTGGACATTTGGTAACGTTGGCGATACTTCGTCGTGGGCACCCTCAGCACACTACATGCTGCATGCTAGGCAAGTCTGAACATCACCTTTTATTTGTTTGCCTGCTGCTAATCTCACTAACTCGTTTGTATCATAGCGAGGTTACTTCTTTGGTCCTAGGAAAGGATGGGCGAGCTCTTTTTTCAACTTCAAAGGATTCAACTTTCAAAGTTTCTGCGACAGTGGATGGCACATTACGGCGTAACCTGTCCTGCAACCTGGCTTTATCATGCTGTGCTGTGTCACCTGATGAAAAGTATGTTTTTGTTGGATCATGGGACAACTGCATCTACATGTACTCCATGGACGTCGGACGTGTGATCGACCAGATTACAGCTCACGATGACGGCCTGTCGGCTATGTGTGTGTTTGAAGACCGTTTGTTTTCGAGTTCTTGGGACGGCTCCATCAAGATGTGGCACTATACACCAAAAGGGATTGCGACGGGACCGTTATCGACGTTTATGGAGTGTGAAGAGTCTGTCGTCAGTCTGTGCGTAAGCATGGATGGTTGCACAAGTGCTGCTGCCACAAGAAATGGTAAGTGCTAAGCTGTCTGTTTGTGCTTGGGATGCATATGCTCATAAGTTTTACGATGTGGTAGGAGTTGTATACCTTATCGATCTACGCACATGCGAGCTGATGCGTAAGCTATTTGCGAGTCCAGTACAGCGCGCAGAGATATGCGGGCTGACATTCTGTAATGGGGGGTCTACAGTAGCTTGCATAAGCACAGCAAACGAGCTGTCGGTCTATCAAATAGACGGCAAGCGCGTGGTAACGATCAACGTGAACGCTGATGATGGGCCTGTCCGGTATGTCTGCGAGCATCATATTTTACAACTGACACCACTCTGTATCATGTAACTAACCTTTATTTTTCCAACCTGTAGGTGCTTTGACTCAGATGGAGAATACGCAGTGGGAGGAACGTCTAGAGGCAAGCTATTATTCTGGAAACTCGATGACCCCAGTGGCCATGAACAGGTTTTGGAAATTCCGGATGCACATGCCCAGGGCATATCAGCATTAACTGTAGGTCTGCAAGGATCCACAATTGTGTCAGCGTCTGCTGACGGAGGTACTCGCATTTGGCATCTGCGTCGAAAGGCCACTTCTCGTGGTCGTCTACCAGCCTTCTTTTAACCATAGATTAGGTGAATCCACGCTGCAGCGCGTAGCAGATATACATACGTCAAAATGTTTGTTAGAAATTTGTCCGAAAAATCCAAATTTCGCAACTCTACTGGCATGGCAGCAATAGGTTTCACCAACACTGAAAAGCACAGCCAAGACCCAGGTTACTTCATACATTCACACATACTTCTTACCACCGAGATTATAAAGTTCACTTGCGAACTAATTGAGTGCGCCTACATGTACTCAAGCCGAAGCATGAAGATATTGTCGACAAATCATTGGCCCAGTTGCTCTTTCGTTTTGTGTTAATAAAGCATTCATAAGTCCGCTAGTCTTCCTTGTACTCGTCGCCCATGACCTCTTCCATCATGCCCTTTAGCTCCAATCTGTCGCCAAAAACCACCGCTGTCATAAATATCTAACCGTACTCTCACAGCTCAGCCTACGAACCGAATTTCCGACACCTCGTCTCCTTGCAGCACGTCCTTGACAAACTGTGCCTCCACACGCATCTGTACCATCTCAAGAGCTCCTCTCAGCACGCCGCACAGCACGTTCGAGTACCATAGCACTCCATAGGCACTTGGCGGCAACTCCACAAATTCTGCCATCAAATCACGAGAAACGTCGTAGTCTTCAAAACAAGCTCTCAAAACTCGAAAATTCAGGTCGCTCAACTGTACCAGTGAGTGGATTGTCAAAGATAAGGAGACTGCATGCATTGCCCTTCGTGTTCCACTGTGACACATCCACATTGATGCCTAAGAACATTTTAAAGGCTACTTTCGCCACCACCTCTGCCGTCTCCTTAAAGTCCTGACAATTGGTCACGCTCGATTTGGCCAGGAACTCGTCTACTAGCCGCACGCCGATATTGTAGCCCCTAAATCCCGTAAAATACCAAACTTTTTTCAGTATCGTTTTGTAATTTACTTTGTATCAAAAATGCCGGCATTTTAAATTTCCAAACATTTTGTCCAGTTGCTGGTTGACGATTTTGAGGTCCTCGAAATCCTTGATGAGTTGCGTCACGAGAGAGCCGTAAGTCAGTGCGAAGAGTTCACCGTTCTGAGCGATACACAGAGTGACAATATTTAGAAAAATGCAAAGAAAAGAGTCGAGAGATAGGACACGCACCACTTTAGGCATCTTGCTCCAAGCCGTGTCGCCGAGGCGTTGGTGTGGAAGAGGTGTCGTCGACATGTCTTATTTATTGAAAATGGGTAAGGTGGAAATGGGATTTTTATATTTCCGTGGGAATGGATTAAGGCCCTTTTCAATAAAACCCAATTTCACTATTCTTTGGTTTTTTCATAGTTTACTGTTATCTTTACATTTCTTCGCTGTTGTAACACCGTCGCATAATACTCTTTGTAAAGGGTAAAGCTCTGCTAGTAAGAAATGTGAAAGCAAAATACCAGAGTCGAGGCTCGGCAATATTACTTGATCACAACGCCTGCACATTGTAATGTGAATGGGCAACGAAATGCCACACCTATTGCAGCAGACTGACCAGCAATGTTGTAGCACGCCTCTATTTTTGCAAAAGCTGCTGCACAAGCCTCCCCACACACGAGCCACTTATTATGCACAAGTATGAACCTTATATTGACGCCTGTTGCTGGGACGCACTCGAGTAATTGGCTTGAACTTGCAACCTAATTTAAGGCCAAAGGCTTCGTAGCTCATGTTAATTTCCAGTAAATCATTCTAAGTGGTTGGAGGCTCAGTGTGCAAAGTGTGTAATCGTGCAATCGACAATTCAACATGTCTCAATGATATCTTGTTTATTTCTTGTCGCTTGACGTGACTGTAATCCCAATTCGACCTGACAAAAATGACCACTGTCCAACGGCCATTACAAATATAATCCACCAACTAAAACTCTTCCTTTACGACAAACTGACCAATCACCATCCAGGATAAATGTAATATGCAATTGGAAGTGTAGCTATAGGCCCTATGGCATATTCTATTACGACCACTTCACACTGCATTCCTCAAAACCTCTTTACTGCCTTCTCCCCTCCTCACTAGTTGTTGTAATCCCAAGCAAGCACATTGCAATCCTGCCTCAGGGCCAATCACTCGCCGGTCTTAGTCGGCATTGTTTTTAATCAAAAGCACAAACAAATATTGACCAATCCGCGGGACGATTGTAGTCCCATCTTCCGAATTGCGGGGTATCTTTTGCTGTCTACTTTCAGGCATATAATTCTCTTATCACTTGATTAACCTATTGCTCAGATCGCAATTACCTAGAAAAACGGATTTGTCACAAAAACAGGTCGAGACAAAGGGGAGTGGCAGAAACTTCCAGCCTACGATCACGCAGAGCACAAGAGTCTGCTTTTCTTTATCTAGAGAAGGAGAGAGAAAGAAAGAGGTCTTGTACTTACCTATACAAAGAGAAAGAGAAATGTCGCTATTCTCCGCCATGGCCGACGAGGGTAACGTGTGGGGCCAGGGCTCTTCACTTTTCAACATCTCGAGTCCACTCAACGATCTGCTCGAGAAGGACGATTTTACGCTTGAGCAAGTGCTTCAGGAGGACGAACTCGTACAGGAAGTCAAGACACGTAACGCTAAACTCATTGACTTGTACGACCCTCATTCTGTCGTATTTCTAAAATTTAGAAATTGTTACCTTCGGTCTAATGGCGTTTTTATCTTTGTTTTGACGACTCTAAATTTTTAGTCTCTCACAGGAAAGTACCGTACATCAACTTGTGGAATATGTTGTCCGATCACCTGAGGACAAGTTCGATGATTTGCGTACACTAAAGTATCCGTACATGTCGTGTGAAGTCATTTGCTGTGATATTTCGAGCATTACGGACACGTTAGTGACCGCATTGGACGGAAAGATTGTGGACGCACTTTTTGAGTTTTTGTACGAGCTGGACGAGCTATTGGACCCACGTCTGGCTGGATACTTTGAGAAAATTGTCATGATGCTCATGGTCCGTAAACCACAGGAAATGACAACGTTGCTCAATAAAAACTCGGACAAGTTGCTCGCGGGATTTGCGCACCATGTGGCCAATTTTTCTGTTGCAGAGCTGCTTAAACGATTGCTGCAGCCTTATCAGGCCGACTATATGGACGACTGTATGGATTTTCCTGGCATGTCGATGGGATTCCCACCTTTGAACTCCTGTTATGGAGGAGAAGATGATGAGGGATTGAGTGGAAGTGAAACTCCCACGGCATCAAAGGAAAAGACGCTGACATGGCAATCGGATCCGACGGTTGTGGATCTGTTGTTGACGACATTGGAAGACACGAAGGTGGATAGTGACGCTCACAAGCATGCGTCGGAAGTGCTGGTGGACATTATTCACTGTGGAACCAGTGCGCAACAGACGGATCCGGCCTCGCCTGCGAGTTCGAGTGCGCCTGTGTCGTTTGCGCTGTTAGAACATTTGGAGACGAAGGAAATTGCTGAGAAGTTGGTTGCGTTGGCTGTGCCTGTGCATGGTGCCGCTGACTCGAGTGTGTCGTCGATGTTAGGTGCAATTTCTGTATTAAGTGCGCTTCTATCGCGCGCTACAAATGCGCAGTACTCCGCGGCGGACGAGGTTCCACCCGTGGTGGCATGCACTGTAGAGCGTCTGCCACAGATTTGCGCGATTCTTCAGGGAGACGGAGTCGATGCCGGCACTATTCGTAATCAGCATCACCAGGAGGTTCCGCGCCTGGGACTGCGTCGATTGAAGATGGTTGGACTCATTGTGCTACTGATGCAGTCCAAATACCAGAAGGTGGATAGCGCACTGCTTGAGCAGCACGCTATCGGTATTTGCCTGGACTTATTCTTCAAATTTGAGTTGGTGAACATGCTCCACGCTGACATCGAGAGTATGGTAATTGGCATTTTAGAAAGAGGTAGCCACGATTTGCTGGTAGGATTAGTGAAGGAAGCGCGCCTGCTGTCGCGTATCATTGAGGCGCACGAGAAGAACAAAGAAGCTACAGCGATCGCGAAGGGCTTTTCACTTGGATACGTGGGCCACCTTCACCGAATTTGCAGCACGCTAATGACGATGCTGGAGGATATGCGTGGTAACACAAACGAAGAGGGATCTTTAAACGAGATGCGGCACGCAGACACGGTGCTGGAAGTTTTTGAAGAGGACGAAGGCACGTGGAAAAAATGGGAGGAACTATCGAGCAAAGTGCTTGCCCCCATTTATGAGCGTGAACGTATGCCGCTGGGTGGTGCCGCAGTTTCTCAGGGCGGCGAAGACTCATACTCGGTTATGGGCTTTAACCAGAATGACGAGCTTTTAAACGCACAGTTTGCCGAGATGTTAGGTGCCTCGGGCTTTGGCTCCGACCCCAATGGCTTTGATACGGACTTTGACGTTAAGGACACTGACACACCTATGCTGCCAGAAATTATGAATGACAGCAGCAGTAGCGAGGAAGAAGATGAGGAGGAGCTTGCACGGCAAGAAAGTGCTCCTAAGGATACTGAGGGCGGCGTGGGCATCGACCGATGGGCAAGTTTTGAGTCGGGCGGCAGCTGGGCAAAATTTGAGGGCACCTTTGAGGATATTCCATTTGAGCCCATTCCGGGCATGGAAATCGACGGTTTTCACGACGATGAGCCTGTGCCACCTGTTGTAACCACGGCAGATTTAGCTGTGAACCCTGCAGACGCCGCCGCAGCCGCCGCCGCGGAGCCTACTAAAGTTGCTGCTATTCCTGCCACGGAGGAAGCGACAACAGAGCAAGCGCCGGTGGAAACAACCTTGGAGACTCTTGCGACGACGGAATCTACGACCACGGTGGAGACAGAAACAGAGACGAAAACCCAGACTGCGACGGACGCTAGCAGTCTGGAGGAAGCACCTAGTGTAGAGGCAGAGGTAAAAGAAACTTCAGCGGATGCTGCTGCACCGGAGGCGCAGGCGTGAATTGACAGAGAATAGATTCGCTCTTTGGTGAGGTGCAGTCACGCGACGAACGCTTGTCGACTCAACCAATGCGTGAGCTACTGCTTCAGTATCATGTAGTTTCCTATAGGTTTTGTTAATCTCTCCACTCCAGTTGCGCCTCCGTGTCTTGCACATTTTTCTCGTAGTGTGGGTGTATGCTACTTTGGCTTCGACACGTTGTTTACCGCAAACAACATCACATTCCAAGTCGGTGGCGCTTTGTAAACACTTTTCGTTTTGCTATCACATACTTCGTCAAAATGAAGTTCGAAGTCGATGAAGTAAAGCTGCATCACGATGATGAACCACGTCGTGGTGGTCGATTTGGGGTTGTTTCGAGACTTGTCGTAGTTGTCATGGTTAGTGTCTTTTTCGTCGTAACGCAATTTACCAACTACACCCACCACTTTCACGCACACATTGCCAAGCACCGTATTCTTCGCAACTTGCAAGAACAACCAGCACTTCGATTCACTTTTGAACTTAAACGCAAAGCCATGTATGTCCATGGCGCCTCGACATTCGACGTTGTTGTGGTCCCTGCGCCAAAACGTTCGGCTGATGACAGAAGTATGGAGTACAACGGGATAGCGTCGTTTGAGGAGGACGGACACTTGCACGTGTATTCTCTCGTGGATGGCACGACGTACACAAGGCATCATAATAGCCAGATAGTGTCGAGCAATGAAGCAGGATGTCTTCCTTCAGGCTTCGTTCCGCCTATTGGAAGTGTCTTGAATGCCATTGAGACCGCTACTACCGCGATCAACCCTGGTGTCTCGAACGGTAAGTGTCCAAACGGATCCGTTATGGTGTTCCAGTTTGCTGGTGAGGACTTTGTACTGTGCTCGCGTCAATCAAGCTCGTCGTGGCTTCAAGACGACGGCTTTCAGATTTTTGGCAAAGACCTGAATATTGGTGTCAAGTACGAACAGTCCGGACCAACCATTGTACCTCCGCACGTGTCGACAGATAACTTAAAATCATGCGGGAAAGTTCCGTTTGGTGATCGTATCCCTCCATCACTGACGTCAATGCTGACTCGGTCGTTCTTTGAGTGGAGCCACCGTTCTCTTCGCGCTGCGAAAGCCGAATTCGGTTTCTTTGACAAGGCTTGGGACTTTGTAACCGACAAAGCTATGGACCTCGTCTCAGATGAAGCTTGTGGCTGCAAGGGTGCCCAGCGACCGTGCGTGTTCATTGCTGGTTTGAGCTTGCATAATGACCATGGTCTGAGCGATAACGACAAGCATCACTACTTCGGGAATGACCTTGGTGATAACACACCGTGCTGCTCGCGCAGGCAGCACATTTCGCTGGTTGCGAAGGAGCATCACTGGAATGAAACCTCGTTCCAGGAAAGCATGGTCGATCTTTTGTTAAAAGTGAGTAATACGAGCGATGTACGTACAAGAACCGTCAAGGACACGATTATTATCGCTCACTCAATGGCTAACCTCATCCTGAGCGGAGCCATTGCTAACAAAAAGGTTATCCTTGACCCGTCTACATCTTGGGTCGCTTTGAGCGCCCCCATGATGGGCAGCATGGGTGCGAACTATATCCTGGACATGTGTAGAAAAAATAGCGGTGGCTTTGTTGAAAGTATCGTTAACTTGCTGGGTAACTGCCCAGTAAACACTGGCCAAGAATCGCTCCCCTACAAACATTCGGAATTCTCGTGCCGGCAGTTGGATGATGCATACATTGCCGCGCAAGCTGCATACAATGCCCATGTGACGGGTGTCATTTGCAGCAAGAGTTTTACGGGCTTGGTAAGTATGAGGATGGCACTCTATGCTCTTGCAGGCGAGATCTTACCACACCACTCCCGTGAAAACGACGGCATTGTCGAATATAAAAGTTGCGCGGGGGGACTTCCGTTCAACACTTTTGACTCGACATACAAAAGTCCGCGCTATATAAGTGAGCTTAATCACGTGGATACATCGTTCCGGAATGGCGATGGCTTGTTTGGTGACTCAAAAAAACCGCTGAAGTGGCTTCAATGTCTTTTGTAGGCAACTTGTTGATACAGTGTATGGATGTAAATGATGCAGACTATATGCAGACTTTGTTGTGCTATTTCAACTTTCTGACAACTGTGGACGATGAATTTTATAGCTTCGGATCGTCTTTAGATGTCAAACCTCATCAACATTTGCTCTTAGCAGATCGAAAGAGTCTTGCTAGTTGATTCTAATAAACTGACCATTTGCGAGGGTATTGGAGCTCGCGCACTTGCTCCTGTTATCAGGTCGTGCACGAAACAAGGAAACAGATCTTGAGAAGCCAAATTTTTCATTTGTTTGGTATAAGCTGAATAGGCCATTAGTACAATTTTCAGAGTTGATTATTCTGATGTCTGTCGCCAGTAGAGGTGCTGCTGACCCACGTGTCATTATTGCACGAACATCTCGTTGAGTGTTGACATTGGAGACGGCACTTGTCAACATGAGGGCTTTGACAATGTCGGTGTTGCAAGGTTGGTGAATTTGCGAGTAAGTTCCAGAGCCGCATTAACATTTTGGATTCGGCCACCGATCCAAATATCTCATAACGGCGAAGATCTGTTTTGCATTGTTCAGTACAAACCCGACAAACGGAAGTTAAAGACGAATGTCAATTTCGTCAATGAAATCTCTTTTGCTTGGACTCGGAAGTTATCTGCTGCCAAATCTAATATGGCAGGTGAATGATAGCACTTTTGAGAACATTATCGACAAGCTTGACATGCTTATCTTTGGTGATCAACTCCATTTCTACCTGGTTGAATGCAGGGACATAATTGTACTTGACATACCCCAACCTTTGTTTCAAAATGACACAGAACGACCAAATGATCAACCGATCATTACAAGCAAACAGAAATGCAACTTACTTCTCAAAGAGCTGGAGCGAAGCGCTGTTCGTCTTGATGATCTTGCAGAAGAATCGGGTGACTTTAAGCTTCGACGTAGCTGCAGAGCCGCAACCTCAGTCAAATCCAATACTTCTATAACTTCACAGCATATATAGCGTTGCCCATACCGTAAGCCATCATGAGCTTCACTGCCTCTTCCGCAAAACCATTGCGACGGTATTTCTCTTCTGCAATCATAATTTCTACCTCACACGCATGGGGGTCGTCATGGTCATTAAAGAACAAATTGACGTCTCCAGCCATACCTACCACAACTCTCTACTAAGCCCTCCATAAACACTTCCATTATCACAGCCACCAGACAACTCACGATCAAGAGCGCTTTCGTCGATGTGTGAAGCCTCCGGCTTGCCATCACCCTCAGCATTTGCTAGCACAATAAAGGTGCATTCTACAGCATCAGACGTACATCAGAATTGAGACCTCTTCCCTAGTAACTCCGGCCTTCAGCAGTTTGCAGCATTTTCTTTGTATCTCGTACTCTTGACGTCTTCTCTCCACGCCTTTTGCATTTCGAGCTCATCCTCGATTGACAGTGGCTCCGATACCGTCATCTCTGGACACAAAAAGACCCATAAAGCGATCATTTATACTCCAGTCTGCAATGGTCGACAATAAGGCAGTCAATCAGACGTTATCATATGTATTTGTCGTGCCTTGGAGCCACGGATCCTTCATCCAATTGTGATATTTGGGCACGTGCTCCTTCTCATACGGTACGAGCGTCACCCGTTGTCCAGTCTATAGCGTGAAATCAACATTAAATAAATGTCAACACGAACAGCAAATAAACAAGGAGTTAGCAATTACTAGCGACACAATCACATCATTGAAAGAGCTCGTCGGGATTACGATGACCACCACGTCCTTCATTGTGTTGCTCGATTTGAAAAGCTATGTGGCGCACATGATCTTGTTTTCTTCGTTTTGAAACAAACGTTTGTATGAGGTATTGTACGTGATGTAGATACAGTGTGTGGTCCACGCGACTTTCAAGCGTCAAGAGGCTGACACGCAAACATGAGCACGTTAAATGTGACACTTGATGCGCAGTTTGTGGAAGTTCTGCAAGTTCTCATCGGTTATAATTGGGTCCAGGTACTACTCTATCATCTCCTCTTCAAATCGATATCTTATTATGAGTATATGAACGTCAGCATGCTATGAAAACGTACAGATAGACACAGTAGAAGCCGTCGCTGCCGTCAACAAGACGTTGCAGTCGCTAGTAAAGCGTCACAAACTACAACGAATGGCTGTTCGACTTCATGGTTATCCTTCGTCACTACGTATCCGGTATTTGATGCAATAATCAAGTGAGATGGTTGCTTGGGACTGATCATTTGATGTGTTATCACTTCTTGAAGGTACTGGTTGCGAGCTGGAGACGTCAAGACGGTGATGCAAGAATTTTTTATTGACACAAAGAGAAGTAGAGAACTGTATTTGAAGGTAGAGATAGATTTTTGGTTATGTTATGGAGGTTTGGAGAGGTAAAGCTGATCAAGTGGCTGGTAGGTCGCTGGTACTGAGAGTTTGGAGGACCAAGCGACGCTTAAGATGACAGGAATTGAAGGAGAGATTGGTCGAGATATTGAACGCACTTTTCCTACTAACCCTTTTTTCTCGGAAAAAGATTGTGAGTAGTGGGTGTCTGACTCGATGGGGGAGGAGTAGACAGTTTTACTGATGGAAATGTTGGTGCTTTTTGACGTAGCAGATGATGGAAGACGTCTGCTTGGAAATGTACTTAAGGCGATCGCTGTTTATGCAGATGATATTGGATATTGCCAGGTGCCTTTAATGTGCTGAGTTGATGCTGGTGGCTAAAATTGACGACTTTTGGTATTGTTATAAAGGGGATGAATTATGTTGTCGCTGTACTTCTTCTCGTGATGAAAAATGCACAAGAGGTTACGGACTTGGATCTTGGTGGACTTTCAGTGCAAGAAGCTACGTTTTGGGTAACAATATCCATGATTCGACGCAACGGGATGGCCGACTTGTGGAAAGACAAAATGCCAGGGTTTGTTACTTCTACCGTAGAGCAAGAATTGGCTGCTAAGGCTGTAAAATCGTCGCTGATATGTATTGTGTACAGGCTGTCGCGATGCATTTACCTTTTCCAGCAGCTTCTTCGACTTTACTTTTACGATTTATCGGCGCACTTTCGGCATATCGGAATGCATTCCAGTATCTTAGTCACCCAGGTACTATCGAATCTGAGCATGAACTTCCCACTTGAAAACATGGTGCTGACAGAATGTCGTGTTTGCTTCTTGTGTGCACAGTGGTTTGTGACAGTTTTTGCTCGTGTGCTATCCACCGAGATGCTTGTACGGTTTTGGGACCTCTTTCTAATGGATGGGTGGAAAGCTGTTTATCGAGTTGCTCTCGCCATCATCGAAGAGTTGCGACCAAAGCTCCTAACAATGGTAAGATGAGAGTGCATGTTTGCTAAACCAGCGCTTTTTGTTTAATTATGAGACTAACATCATTACATGTGCAAATGGCAGAATTTGGAGCAGTGCAGCGATTTTTTCCGCAAGAACCCCAACCTTGGCCTGGAAAAAGCGTTTAGTCCTGAGCGATTGCTGCAATGCGCTTTGAAATTTAAAGTGACGCGCTTGAGTCTGAAAAAACTGGAAAAAGAGCGGCATCTTGAGGTAAGTTTGCCGCCAAACACCTGCTGATATTGGTGAGAAGAATTACCCTTCTCAAACGACTAACATCAGCGCAAATTGCGCCGTCGAAACTGTAATTAGTATCTCCGCCTTCGACTGCAGCAAACACCGCTATCAGAAGAGCATCGCATGTTGTTTCCTACACTTGAGCATGAGGGCAATGTCGAAGCAGAGCGAAAGTCTTTCAAGTTGATCCGTTCGAAGTTGCAGCACTTTGACACAGATGTAGCAAACGACACGGCTTTCCTTCGACAAAAGATCGAGATAGCTGAGAAAGCGCAGGCGCAGGCGATGTCGGTTCGATATGCCATTGCGTACGAGTTGTCCGAGGCTGCAATTGAACTGAACGAGCGCATCGAGATAAAGACTCGACTACAATCGAAGTTTTGCAAGCTATTGGCAACCGCGATTACAGAAGCTACCACATCATCAACAAGCTCTACGGGGTCAAGCTTCACAACTTGGATGAACCCGTTGAAACTAATCAACAAACAAATGGGTAGTTGCCTTGAGCATTTACCACTGCTTTCAAGGTACGCAGATAAGGGGAGCGAGCTTCGTGAGGACAAGGACCCTGACGACGAAGAGAATGAGGAAATACGGCAAAACTTGAAGCACCTTGATATCCTGGTTCCGCGGTTGGCAGCAGAACTGCGCCTGATACGGCGATCATTGGCCTACAACCAGCGCTTCTTGCGTCCAGTTCTGCAGCGAACCCAAAGGCTTCAGCGTGACGCTCAGCTTGCTTGTATTGAAGTGGAGGAAGCGCAATTGTTCAAAGACCGGTTGGCTGACCAGTTGCTGCAAATTATGTTGACCAACGAGAAGCTGAAGAACAAACGAATGCAACAGCTTTTTGCTGAAGTTGATGAATAGCACGAATGAGTACTCGTCATAACTCTGGAAGTATATACTGTATTACTACCTGATGTGGAAGCAGGCACGCGCTATAGTAAAGAGAAAGATACGTCACAAAGCATTTCCTTGGGGGCATCGATCGAGCGTCTCTCTCCCTTCGAGCGCGCTTGGTTTCGTTCTGCTTTGGTTGTCCGGAGGTTGTCACTACCCTCTCCTATGAGGAAGAGGCTTATTCGTCCTCCGTTACGACGTCGGCATCAGCATCAGCATCAGCAACCTCAGTCGCCACAGCGACGTCGGCATCAGCAACCTCAGCCGCCACAGCGACGTCGGCATCAGCAAACTCAGCTGCCACAGCGACCTCATCAGTGACGAAAGGTGCCATGCCTGGACCCCACGACGGTAGATCGACAGCAAGATCACCCAGCGACGGAAAGGCGTCCTTGTCACTGGCGTTGAACTTCTTGTTATGGTTGCTCTTTTTCTTGGGGGACGCAGCAACCTTGGCCGGGGCAGCAGACTCAGCACCAGCCTCTTCAGGCTTTTCTGCGATCGACTTCTGCTCGTTGAACCAGACCTTCTTGGCCTTCACGGCAGCCAGCGACTCCAGGACGGCATCCACAGCAGACGGCGGAAGCAGACCGACGGTGTTGAAAGCCTCCAACTGCGCTAGCGGCAGAGCGAGCTTGGCGGGTTTCTTGGCCTTCTTGCTAGAACGTCCCTTCTTCCCTTTCTTACCTCCACCAAGTATCATGAAGTCCTCCTCCTTCCGCTGCAGAGGCTTCATACCATCAAGCTCAACAGTGACAGACAAGACCTCAGTAGCCTTATTATCCACCTCCTTCAGTTCCTTGGCGTAGTTGTTTTCCATAAATGTCACAAGTGCATCACAGAGATCCATCTCATGCTGATACGGATGAATCTTGGCCATTTCCGTCTCATAATCAGCAAGTTTCGCTTCATACTCGGCTTTGCGATTTTCCTGTTCAATCTGACGTTCCAGTTCCTTCTTCTTACGGACAAGACGAATGTTATTGTAATACTTATCATTCGCGTCCTTAAATTCCTTCCGAAGTGCTTTCAAAGCTGTAAACTTCGCATCCAATTGTTCCTTAATGTCTTTCCGTTCTTTCGCAAGAACAGGAAATTGATCCTTCTTATTTTCTTCATCATTCAGACGATAGAGTTCATCCAGTGCCTCTTTTTGCACATTGAGTTTCGCTTGGACCGCATCGATTTCATCATTCTTCTTGGACAAAAGAGCTTGCATCTCTTTAATGTTGTCATTTTGCTTCTCAATCATTCCTTTATCCTCTGAAATCGCACTCACGTGCAGCATTTGAGACTGCAAGAGCTCAATTTCCTTAATCATCCTCTTTTCTTCCATCAGTGACATAGAAATAGTCTCTTGTTTATGCTTCAGATCCGCAATTGCCGTTTCAAAGTCTTCCTTGGACCCAAATTTGAATGTTGTGCGCAACTGACGTTGTTGTTTCACTGTCGAGTCCTTTTCATTGCGTGTGTGACGCAAACGAGTCGTGATCGTGTTCCGTTGGAGGATCAACGTCTCTCGTTGAGCACGTAACGAAGCAAATTTCGCCTTTGCGTCTTGAATTTGACCGCCGTAAGTGCTGCGATTCGTCTTGAGGGCGTCCAATTCCAATCGAATGACATTTGAACGGGCTTGAAGCTTCTTGATTACACTGTCAAGTTGAGCAAGTTGGTTGTCGTGTTCCGCTTTGTCAGGTTTCGACAACTGTTCAATCACGTCGGGGATTTTCATCTCGTCGACGACGGGGGACGACAAAGTGCTCATTTCGATGTGGAAGTGGCTTCAATGGACGAGAGCGAGTTTTCAGAGATTTTTGACTGGTGGGCCACGTGGTTCAAGAAGCGGATGAAGCGTTTCGGATAGGATTTTACAGGTCATAAAGTTGTAAGACAAATAGTAGGCTACTACAAAGAGGGAGAAGTAATATATGAGATGGCAGAGTACGAAGGGAATGTAGGTTGCTGACACGGTTTACACAGAGCACGGTACTACTCGTTATTACGCCCTCACCAGATTGCTATTTTTTTCAAGATACCCCGATTACTCAATATCATAAAAATCGAGATATTTGGATTTTATCACCATGGCCAAAGATGACACGTTACGTAAATCGCGTCGCTCTAATGGCTTCTCTCGTCGACGTCGACGCACCAACAGCGATGAAAATGTACCGCCAGCATCACAAAAGACTGCGGATGAGTTTCATATTGAAATCATCCCGGATTTTCGCTCCAAACGCGCGTTAGAAGCTGATTCAGACGAGAGTAAACTCACACCGGAAGAACGCGAACGATTACGTGATCGGGAGGAACGGGACGCCTTTGCCGAACGATTACGTCAACGTGATGAGAATCGCATGAAGCACAAGCGAAAGGCGGAGGAAATTGAAGCATCAGAAGTTGCAGGAGGTCTCACAAGCGACGAGATCAAGCAATTGGCCAAGAGAGGGACAATCGAAGACGGACAGAGCGTTCTGAGTGATAAACTGAAGAGATTGAGAGAGCTCAGTCGACAGGAATATCTGAAAAAGAGAGAGGAGAAGGAACTGGAGCTACTGGAGTTCCAGCTAAAGGATGAGGATGTCTTATTTAAAGAGTCTCATAAGTCTAAAAAGGAACAGGAACAGCTGGAACTTAATAAGAAGATTTTAGAAACAGCTAAAGCCAGATCGAAGAAGGAAGAGGTGGAAGGGTACCAGATTCCTGATTCCTATGAAGAAGTAGACGATGAAGGCAATCGAACTCGCAAGAAAGAAGAATTATTGACCGATCGATATGAAGAAGAAGAGGTGTTTTATACTGAGCAGGAAGTGTGGGAGAAATCATTGCTGAAGATGGCGACTAGTAAATTTGGAGCCAAGGACAAATACAAGAAGAAAGAGAAAAAAGAGGACGAATTTGTGTTTGATGACCAAATTGACTTTATTTCGCAGCAAATGCTGTCGGGACATCATGTGAGCGAGGAAGATGTAAAGGATGCGAGGAAAAAGTTAGAAGCAGCCAAGCATTTGAGTATGCAGGACGGTAGAAAACAGTTGCCAGTGTTTCCGTATCGAGAATCGCTGCTCGAGGCGATTCGCAATTATCCTGTGGTTATCATCGAAGGAGAGACCGGGTCGGGTAAAACGACGCAGATCCCACAATATCTGCACGAAGTGGGATACTCAGAGCTGGGCATTATTGGCTGTACGCAACCTCGACGAGTTGCTGCAATGAGTGTGGCAGCGCGTGTGGCGCAGGAGATGGATGTTAAGCTGGGTAACGAAGTGGGTTACTCGATCCGTTTTGAAGACTGCACTAGTGACAAGACGGTGATTAAGTATATGACGGACGGTATGCTGCTGCGTGAATTCTTGACCGAACCCGATCTTAAGACGTACAGTGTCATGA
The DNA here is from genome assembly GCA_011800735.1 of Peronospora destructor. NCBI lineage: Eukaryota > Oomycota > Peronosporomycetes > Peronosporales > Peronosporaceae > Peronospora > Peronospora destructor. The sequence continues at coordinate 958,249 of WBRY01000004.1, read as the reverse complement.
TTATCGATGAAGCACACGAGCGCACTCTAAGTACGGACATCTTGTTCGGTCTTATCAAGGATATTGCGCGCTTCCGAGATGATATTAAGATCATTGTGGCTAGTGCGACGCTGGATGCAACCAAGTTCAGCGCGTACTTTGATGATGCCCCGATCTTCAAGATTCCTGGACGTATGTATCCCGTGGATATTCTATACACGAAGGCCCCCGAGGCTGACTACCTGGATGCTGCCATTGTGACGGTGCTGCAGATCCATATTACCCAGCCACTTGGAGACATCCTTGTATTCTTTACAGGCCAAGAGGAGATCGAAGCAGCTGAAGAAATTTTACTGCAACGCACTCGGGGTCTTGGCTCTCGAATACGAGAGTTGTTAATTCGGCCGATTTACGCAACCTTACCCTCTGAACGCCAGGCAGAAGTGTTTGAGCCAACACCAGAGGGTGCTCGCAAAGTGGTCCTGAGTACAAACATTGCGGAGACGTCGCTCACTATCGCTGGTATCTGCTACGTGATCGATACAGGCTTTTGCAAACAGACCAACTACAATGCGCAGACCGGTATGGAGTCCCTGCTGGTGGCTCCAATCTCTCAAGCCATGGCTAATCAACGTGCTGGTCGAGCAGGCCGTACAGCTCCAGGCAAATGCTTCCGTCTGTACACTGCGTGGTCGTACACGAACGAGCTGGATGCGAATACCGTGCCTGAAATCCAGCGCACGAACCTTGCAAGTGTAGTTTTGCTCATGAAGTCGCTCGGCATTAACGATCTACTTCACTTCGACTTCATGGACCCACCGCCAGAGAAGGCTCTAATTCGCTCACTGGAACAGCTGTATGCACTTGGCGCTCTGAATGGCTTGGGTGAACTAACAAAATTGGGGCGTCGCATGGCCGAGTTTCCGTTAGATCCTATGATGTCTAAAGCGTTGCTCGCGTCAGAGAAGTTTGGCTGCGTCGAAGAAGTAATGACGGTTTGTGCCATGCTGAGTGTAAACAACTCGATCTTTTACCGGCCAAAGGACAAGGTACATGCTGACAACGCTCGACTCAATTTTACGCGAGGTGGCGGTGGTGATCACATCACGCTGATGAATGTGTATAACCAATGGGTTGAGACAAACTATTCCACTCAGTGGACGTACGAAAACTTCGTCATCATGCGCTCATTGAAGACTGCTCGTGACGTACGAGAGCAACTAGAAGGTCTTTGTGACCGCGTGGAGCTCGAGCGTACAAGTAACCGTAGTGATCACGAACCGATCCGCAAAGCCATATGCGCCGGCTATTTCTACAACACGGCGAAGCTGGATAACTCGGGACACTACAAGACGGTGAAGAAGGCACAGTCCGTGTACATCCACCCAAGCTCATGCCTCATCAAACTCGAAGAAGTCCCGCGTTGGGTCGTGTATCACGAACTGGCCTTCACGACGAAAGAGTATATGCGCAGTGTGGTTCCGATCAAGTCCGAGTGGCTAGTGGAACTTGCGCCGCATTATTATAAAACCAAAGAAGTCGAAGACGCACGTACTAAGAAGATGCCCAAGGCTGTTGGTCGAGCAGGTTAAACGATGAATAGATACACTTATTTTCAATCGTGAACTAGCTAATGAGTTTGAATAGATCAAGGGGGGGTATGTCAGAAAATCTGCAAGCTGCTGAGATGTCAAAGAAACACGGGATTGACGACTCCTTCTTCGATCTTCTCGCGTACGTAGCGGAATCGCAAGTTGATACTTGCAGCGCTGACTGTTCGGTCATGCTGATCGCTGCTTGGTTATCGATAAATTGCTCTTGGCTTCAGGTGCTTGACACCCATCTCCTCCAGCAGTGTACGTACCTGAATCGTTTGTGGGTGCATATTGAGAGCGCAACATACTTTGCTTCCGCAATCCTTAATGCAACGCTTTTCTACGTCTTTGCAGCTGCAATGCCAATTGCGCAGAAGGCTGGTACCGTGCTATTCCAAACCAAAAGCAAAGAGGAACTCACGATGAAGACAACGATCGTGCTATTGATGAGTAGGATGTTGTAGAGATAGAACGCTGGAATGGTACCTGAACCTTTGCGTTGCTCAGACTCGCCGAAAGAGCAAGTTTGACCAACACAAAGGTTTGGGTTTTGCAGGTGCTAGGAATGTCAAAGCTGCTGCAGAGTGAAGCCAGTTGGAATGCATGGGTTTGTGAAGGCGTCAGCATCCACGACATCGTTGGCTACTGCTTTTCGTTCAGAGTTTTGTGAGTCGACATTGAGAACCGATACTGTGAAAAAGCCTTCGCCGCCCAACATTTCATTTACGAGCTCTCGAGCTTCGTCTCCACCGTCAGTGTCGGTCTCATCGGTTCCAATGAGTACATTGAATCCAATCCAGGGGTAGATATCAAGTGAAGGATGGTCCGGATATCGTCGAATCCTGCAATCGTCACGAAGCTTGGAAGAGGTATGGAATTCATTTTCTCATAACTGTCGGAATATGACATTTTCATTGTTTGTATGCTGTGTGCACTAAAGATGGATGCTACGCACGAGGAGTATCTGGACTACTTACTTGATCGCTTCTTTCTGCTGGATAAGGTAACTACGTATTGCCTGGTGGTTCTAGTTGTGGTGGTGTGATCTCATAATATACGTGCATTGATGTTGTAGCATGCGACTGTGATTCAATATATCCTGACGACCTTTAACCACATCTTGCGTTTTGCTGGTCACGTTGGTGAGTTTGTCAGCGCGGTAGACAGGAACATGCGGGCGTATTTCCCCGAGTGCTGGAGTGGAAATGGGAATGAGATGGAACAAGAAACGGAGAAATGCACTCGAAAGATGCCAAGTGTCCGATTGCTAGAACATCCCGACTTTCGCATCCTTCGTTCTGAAATGACGACAAGCTCAAAGGAGTTTAAACGGCAATCGCATTTCCTGGTAGTTATGCTGACAGCCATGCAGAAGAACGGGGCGTCACCTCATGTGAATGAAATTGTGACTCAGCTCAACTACAACTACTTTTACCACCAAGAAGAACACTAACTACTTTACTAAGCTTTTCAATCGTGAGAACGCTCGATATAGTTGTTCAGTTACGTAGATTATCCGTTGCTTGGCTGGGACAGCCACTCCGGCAAATGTTTTGTCTTTGTGTCAATTGCGGGTATGATTGCTATACTTTGCATGCGTACAAACAAGGCCAAAGCCATTGACGAGGTTGATAGCTTGAGAAGTAAGTCGTATTACTCTCCAGCTCCTGCGCTGAAATTAGTTGAGGGTAACAACTGCCATGACGAAGATGATGAGAAACGCATTAGGATTATGTGTCATTACTGGACCGACTCAATTCGTTATGGTTCCGAAGATGCAGTCTTCCATGAAACAATCCCAAAACGTTGTTACATTCGACCGCACATCCGGCAGTGACTCACCAATGTCTGCAGCAATGAATAGTACTGAGCGATACACCGCTTTCACGGTAGACATATAAACCCGGAGACGGAAAAAGGAGTTGAACCATCCAGCTTACTTGTGTAATGCGCCAAAAAGCATGCACAAGATGACGACAATTTCTCGAAATTGCGCGGGTACCATGGCAATATCTGCATGAAGGTTTCGACTGGAGACCAAATAAAGTTCATGGTGATAGAGATTGCTAGAGCGATGGAACCATCTTCACGAATGATTTCCTGGGTGACGGTATCTTCGCTGTCGATGCGAGCAGTAGGTGCACGCAAACTGCAAGCAGTCTCTTCACTATGAGAGCACGAAAGATTCCATGACCGCCGTCATTTAACGTCACGCTGTCGTGCTTTATAAGATCCTTCAACGTGCAAGAAATACCCCCCCGATCTCGGAACTCGGCTTTGAAGGTAGAAGTTCGTGGACTTGACCAAAGAGTATTCGTTCCAGATACCTCATGACCGTGCTTAACAAATACTCCTGCTACGTTTTACGAGACCAGGATGGTTCTGGAAAAGCTAGTGTAGGATGCGGAATGTTAGCTCCTGCATGACAGTCAATTGATCGATGCAAAAGTTATCAAACCGTGGAAAAAGCATTGGCACAGCGATTTCTGTCGCGTCAATGACGAGAGCGGTATCTCTACCAGCGGAGGTGATATTGTCTCACTTTGCCTTAAAAACGTTGGCAACTCTCTGGTCGACAAGGAATAGTCTGACCCAAGTACCTACAGGATGTCGTCTTGAACTTTCACACAAAAGACACCTCGGTTCAAACCCTCAGTTGCTGAATTTGGGAGACCGCGGATAAGCTACCAAGCGTTGGTAACAAATGGACAGGAAAACGCCAGCCTTGCCATGCCTATGTGAGTCAGCTCATGAACCTTGAGGCTGCGCTCGCCGGAAGAAACATTGCGTTTCCATCCTTCAGTTTCTGTGACCCGAAGCAAACCATGGAACTCACCGTACTTTCTGGCGGAACTTTGTTTCGGCAGACACGACTGTAGGTCTATCAAACTGCTCAATGGCACCGATGTCGCAAGTGTAGGGTTTTGACGTGGAAGAGTTTAAAACCTGGCGATGAATTATCCCATCCCTGTCTGGGGAACTCTCAGTATTGCTCGGCACTGTTCGATCTCCATGCTTATAAAGCAGCGAAATCTGAGCCCGCCTCTGAAATTTGATCATTTTTCCCTTGTGAAATTGGGCACCGTAAACCATCTCTAAAATACGGCTCCAAAGGGGTAAATCGACTTTATAGTAGTCGAGACTGGCGTCTTCCCGGACACCGTATGCTGTAAAGCCCAATAAAAGTCATTCGCAGTAAGTGGGCTATCCAAGTAAGCCCGGTCTACCGGCGTCAATACTGACGTCGTATGCCATGCGATCCCAATTCGGCTTTGCATGCCCATATTCTCGAGAAGGCGAACAATAGATACCAGACCAATATGAGTTAAAGGCAGAGCAGGTCGACTCTAATGCTTCGGCTGAATCCACAGGAATGGGCGACTTGTGGAGTACTTGGGGCGGTCGAAAGAAAAATTTAGAGCAACGCTCAGTCGCTTGAATGTCTGAGGCGAATTTCTGCTTGGAGGCGAAGTGGGCGCGTTCTTCCAATTTCGTTTGAAGCGCTGCTTTAGCCGAGGAAAGGGTAGCGGATAGGTCCACCGACGGGTCTAACGCCTGTTGGTGCTGTAACTGATTAATCGGCTGGCGTGAAATAATTCACGAAGAAAAATAGTCTTTCCTTTTGTGCTCATCGAGCAAGCAGCCGGGGTTATAATTCCATATACCGGGAAGAAATGATGCAGCAAGCGTGTGCAACGAATCCGATAAATAAGCTTGGGCCTCAGGTAGCTTAAGAACCCATGACGGGCACTTCCATGGAGCCCGGCTGGAGGCTTAAAACAAGTTGAGCCAAAACGAAAGGACAGACCAATATGGTCCCCCGTGCCAGACTTGGCTCGAAATGTCTTGAAAGACAGAGCGAAAAAGTCGTTAATCCACGAAGACATAATCAATCCTAGAAGTACCAGTCGGGCTCGTGAATTCCTGAACATCAGGATGCTGCAGTCGTCACGAGTCTACTAATCGTAATTCATTCATCCAATCCAGTAGTTCTTCGCGTCCTTGTCGCCACGGTCATGCGAGCGAGCTTGGTCGAGCTGACTGGACAATACTGCATTGAAGTCTCCCAGTACGATGTGATGGGCATCGTCGTCAAAATGGCGAGGGAGACTAGTAAAAAACAGTGGACGTTGTCCTGGTTGGACAGGGGCATACACTACATGAATATAGGTAACCACAGAGCCCACAGTTCCCTTCACCAGAAAGTACCGAGAAAGAAGATCTTGAGAACTTGCATATTTGAGAGTAACATAGCGAAGATCGCGAACCGGACATGTCGGTGTGAGAAGTAGACCGACACCCGCTTGGCCAGTGTAGGAATCCATATTGTCTTGAGACCAAAAGCTGGTATTAAGCTGAGAAGCCGTCTGTCTGCCAGAGATGTTTGGCTTACTTGAAAGTCTTTATTCCCGTAAAGCGGGTCTCTTGGAGTCCCACAACGTGAAGTAATTTAGAGTCGTTTGCGTTACGGTATTAAAACCATTCGCGTTAATTGAGTATCCCCGAAGGGCCCAAAGTTCCTTAGAGAGAAGGGGAAATTTGGGGTGCCACTGTAGTAGCCCTTTCCCGGAGGAAGTCAATAGTGTCGCGAAGGTCGACAGGTAGCGCTGCTGTCAAAATGCGCTCCAAAAGAGGAGATAATACGAGAGACGCCAAAGTCGGGTCGTCCCATAACAGCCAAAGAGGGTGAGACAGTGCTGACGCTGCCTTCCCAAGCAAAGTGCCCAATTTCAGGGGGTCCATATAAACACTGGGAGCAACAATTTGAATGGCCAGGTCAAATTCAGCCAATTTGACCTGGCCCCAGTATTGATCCTGGTCCGGGCAAAGTTGGCTGAGGACGGATTGAAAATCAAAGTCCGAATTGACTGGATATAATTTTCCCAGCCGCTGCATGAGAGACCCATCGTCCGAAGATGGATAGTCTCGAGTTGCAGCAACACGAAGCACTGCGTGACCAAAAACCTTGGCACGCAGATGTTGAAAATTGCCAACGGCCTTAGTATCGAGAAGGATACGGAGAAGGCTTGGTTGGGCTTGAATCTTTGGTTGAATCAAAAGTTATAGCAAACTCGTCGATCACCGCACACAGTTCCTTAAGTGTTAACTCTTCCACCGAGCCTTGATAGACGGAAGAATTTAGGATTCGTTCCGAAAGCTCACCCAATTTCACATAGGAACGAACCGAGTGAGGGGGATCTTGCGACCGATCCCAGAGTATGATATCTTGATCAGGTGGAATGGGGTCATCAGACCCTTCACTGAGCCATTCATAAGAGTTCAGTGAAGACAAAAATGGGTATTCCAATTGCGAAGGAGGGAATTGGATCACCTCAGTTTCCGATTCTACAATAGGACCAAAAATAAGGCGTTTCGCTCGCGTAATACGGTCCGGGGCGAAAGCATCATGATTAATAGCGTCCACCGGAAATTTGGGCGCTTTTCCGGTAGTCCAAATAGATTTGGGGCTAACCGTAATTGCCGACTCAATTCCGTCCATAGTATTCGATAGGCTTGAACCCGAGTCCCAAGATGTGGCTCTCCTTTCGATCCGGATTCGTCAGCCATACCGTCGCTGTCGCTTGACTCACTTTTATTGTCAAACGCCGGCGGGACGTCGTCGGCGACGACGGGTGAGACAGTAGGAGGGGTTGAAGTTGCTGGAACCGGATTCTTTTTAGCGTGCAAAGCCGCAATAAACGGCGGAATTGTGTGATTATAAGCACTCAGTCGACGATGCACCAGAACGAAGCCTTGACCAGTAAACTGGATCTGGCGTAGCGGGGTGCGCTTGTCCAACATCACGGACGGTGGCGGGGAAATTTGGTTAAAGTACACCCGGCGGTTGCGAGAGCGAAGACCACCGATAACATGGGCCGGTGTAATGTACACCGATGGAGTGTCCCGTTGGGCAAACCAGTCGTAAATTAGCCCATCCGACACATCGTCGGGAAGACGTTGGAGATCCACATAGTACCAATGGGAGCATTTTGAGTACGTTTGGACTTTGAAAGCGCGACCGCAAATGCTCACACTTTCTCCCCCAATTTCGTACAAACTTCCCTATCGGTACACATAAAGCTGATACCAGCGTTACGGATCGTTTTAAAGTCCCGTAAATGCTCGACACTCTTTGACCACAAAGATGATTGGGCCGTTGAGCCGAGAGAAGTCATAATTTCTGTATCGGAAAATGTCGCCGAAAGCTCGCGCGCAGGAATCCACATAGGAAGACATAATTCAGGCAAAACTTGTTGGGCACTCCCGCGAAGGCGGCGCACCGCTTGTCGTGGACATCCCGATCGGGGTCCAATAAGGCAGTTTCAGCCTTAGCGAAGACAGCGTCAGTTGGGCGAGAAAAATCCACTCTATTAGCGGTAGTCTGTCTGCCAGGCCTGATGCCACTTCTGATCCCGTTGAGGTCTACTAACCGCACTCATTGGAATAGGGAAGCAACAAGAAGTCGGGGGTTTAGGGTTGAGGCTCGGCACGACCCGCGGGGGTGGTGGGAGCGAAGGCTTGCAGTCGAACGATGAATGGAGGAGCAAGCTTGGGCCTGTCTCTGTCCACTTGTTCGGTAGCTGGCAAACTGCGGAATCAGGCGCAAAGAATGGACAAACGTCAAACAGCACAGTGAAGGATCTCTGAAGCGCCTAGTGTCATACCAGATGAACCACGGTTTATTGTTGAAGATGGACATGCTGAAGGTAAGTTACACTATCGCACCGCTGAGCGCCTGTTGGACAGACGGAGGATTACGGACATGATGACGGTCAGTGGTTACGGGCGCGTTGTCAGTCATTGGCCAAGGTAAAATCAGTGAGTATGGTATGATGAGTAGGAGAAAGGAGTGGCTTAGAGGTAGCATTTGTTGGCGAACTAAGGACCAAATGTATGCTAGTATTCAATTAACCACCTACTACGCCTCTATTTGATCATTTATGTCCCCAATATTCAGAAGACATCTTGACTCTCACCCACATGAACACCTAGGAGCACAAGACCAAGCCTGATTATGCTATATAGTAGCTACTTCCGGGACGCGAAAAAAAATCGACATGCAAGAGACATCTGGCCTGCCCCGGGCACCACGAAGTATGTCGCAAACCTACTGGGACGGCGCAGGAGCGAACAAGTGTTGGGCATGTATCATCACCAAGCGGACGAGATAGGTGGTCACTTCCGCTCAAATGCTCCTGCATAAACAAGCAGCGTTGCAAGTGCAGGCGCATATTCCCAGATACCGCTACATAGCTGGCCGAGCTTGGGTAAGAATAGAGTGGTCACCAACGACGCTATGGATTCAGCAAAACAGCAGTATACATGAGCAGGAAAGTTCGTCCACGGAGCAAGAGGTAGCGATAGCCAAACAAGACCTCATTCGCCAACTCCGAGTTGTCGTAATCAAGAAGCAGCGGCAGAATAAGGATGTGAGATACGGCATTTACCTACGCCTAGCAACGACAATGTTCCAAGACATTATCGGCAACCAGCAGCCGGAACGGCGCAGCCTCCAATGCCGACAGGACGACATCGCCTGGGGACATTTCAGAAACCGTGTAAACCATAACGGTAGAAACTAGACAGTGTGTTTCTCGTATTTGATAGATGTAGACTCGAGTTCAACAAAATCATGCAAATGCGTTGAGTAGTGGTATGGCCCTGCGTTTCATGGGCACGATCAAGAATCTATTGTTTAGTCCAGCTACAGTAGTACTACCCCAGCTAACACCATCAACCCAGTCCTTTCCATTCTTAACTTCTCCTCGTAGGTCACAATCGATCAAAATGCTGCCAGTCGATCGCCTTACCGACACACTCTCATCCAACGTTTTAGTTGGTGTCTTGACTGGACTCGTCGTCCTACCATTGGTGTGGCACTCGCTAGCTGTTAACAAGAAGTCTCAGCTTGGAACTCGCAAAGTGGTGCGTCCAAAGACGACGAAACCTTTGATCGGCAACACGTTGGAGGTCATTGGGAACATCTCCGTTCGTCACGACTGGTTTACCAGTTTGTGTGCAGAAGCAGAGGGCAATCCAGTGCTGCTTCAGTCATTGGGAACGCTCGACATGACTCTACTCTCGACACCTGAAGCTTTCGAGGACGTTCTGAAGACTCAGTTTGACAACTTCCCTAAAGGTCCAAAGAAAGCAGAATTCCTTCGTGAACTAAATGGTGAAGGCATTTTTGCAGTTGATCATGAAAAATGGTATCACCAACGCAAGACAGCAAGCAATTTGTTCACTATGCAAGCGTTGAGGGAAACCATGACGAGCACGATTCAACGCCATTTGGTGGTTTTGGAGCGTATATTCCGTCGGGCAGCAGAGACCAACGACACGGTGGACGTATTTCAACAGCTCAGTCGCTTCACGATGGATGCATTCGCTGACATCGGCTTTGGGATAGAAATGAATTGTCTGGGTTCCGATATCGATCCTCCGTTCCAAAAATCATTCGATCGTACTCTGCAACTTTTGGTTCTGCGCGTTTCCAGACCGAGTTGGTTCTGGAAAGCTCAGCGATTCCTGGGTGTCGGAGCGGAAGGCCAATTAAAGCAAGACATTGCCGTGATCAACTCGGCTGTTTTCGATATCGTGGTGAAGGCGCTTCAACGCCGTACAAAAGGAACGCATGACGACGAAAAAGAAAAAAAGAATATCGTCTCGCTGTTCCTGGAAGACCTGAACAAATCAACTGACGCGGACGAAAGCTGCGTTTTTGACCCCAACTACCTGCGAGATATCGTCGTCAACTTCATTATCGCCGGTCGTGACACTTCAGCACAAGCTTTAAGTTGGTTCTTCTACTGCCTCAGTCAGAACAAGCAAGTAGAGACCAAGATTCGTGAGGAGATCTCGGAGAAATTGCCCGAGCTCCTCACAGGACAATGCAGTCCATCAATGGACGAAGTGAGTGAGCTCACTTACGTCGAGGCTGTGCTAAGGGAAACACTGCGTTTGTATCCACCGGTCCCCATTGTCACTAAAGAAGCAGTTCACGACACGGTGCTATCTGATGGTACTTTCATTGCTGGTGGGTCGAATGTTGGCTTGCCCATGTACGCACTAGGACGAATGCTTCATGTGTGGGGTCCGGATGCGGCGGAGTTTAAACCAGAACGGTGGATCAATTCGAAAACGGGCAAACTCATCTCGGTCTCAGCCTACAAATTTGTTTCATTCAACGCAGGTCCACGCCTGTGTCTTGGCAAGAATCTTGCGATGCTTGAGATGAAGCTAATTGTGGCGACACTGCTGAGCAAGTTTCACATCGAGCTCGAAAGCCCCGAGAAAGTAACATACGCTCCCTCCTTCACTTTACCCGTGAAAGGACCGCTCAACGCCAAAATTTTTGCTATTTAGGCAACCACACTTTAGCTACAAAGGCCCTTTGCCTGTCTGCACACGCTTCACTTCTTCGTACGCATGAAAATCAACGTATCAAGTTATGAAAACGAGATTGTCAGTTGATAAAACATAACAAAACCCAAAAGGAATACGGGCGCACTTGTACGTAACGGTGCTTTTTTGGCACTGAAAGTTCCCCAGACAGGGATGGGATAATTCATCGCCAGGTTTTAAACTCTTCCACGTCAAAACCCTACACTTGCGACATCGGTGCCATTGAGCAGTTTGATAGACCTACAGTCGTGTCTGCTGAAACAAAGTTCCGCCAGAAAGTACGGTGAGTTCCACGGTTTGCTTCGGGTCACAGAAACTGAAGGATGGAAACGCAATGTTTCTTCCGGCGAGCGCAGCCTCAAGGTTCATGAGCTGACTCACATAGGCATGGCAAGGCTGGCGTTTTCCTGTCCATTTGTTACCAACGCTTGGTAGCTTATCCGCGGTCTCCCAAATTCAGCAACTGAGGGTTTGAACCGAGGTGTCTTTTGTGTGAAAGTTCAAGACGACATCCTGTAGGTACTTGGGTCAGACTATTCCTTGTCGACCAGAGAGTTGCCAACGTTTTTAAGGCAAAGTGAGACAATATCACCTCCGCTGGTAGAGATACCGCTCTCGTCATTGACGCGACAGAAATCGCTGTGCCAATGCTTTTTCCACGGTTTGATAACTTTTGCATCGATCAATTGACTGTCATGCAGGAGCTAACATTCCGCATCCTACACTAGCTTTTCCAGAACCATCCTGGTCTCGTAAAACGTAGCAGGAGTATTTGTTAAGCACGGTCATGAGGTATCTGGAACGAATACTCTTTGGTCAAGTCCACGAACTTCTACCTTCAAAGCCGAGTTCCGAGATCGGGGGGGTATTTCTTGCACGTTGAAGGATCTTATAAAGCACGACAGCGTGACGTTAAATGACGGCGGTCATGGAATCTTTCGTGCTCTCATAGTGAAGAGACTGCTTGCAGTTTGCGTGCACTTACTGCTCGCATCGACAGCGAAGATACCGTCACCCAGGAAATCATTCGTGAAGATGGTTCCATCGCTCTAGCAATCTCTATCACCATGAACTTTATTTGGTCTCCAGTCGAAACCTTCATGCAGATATTGCCATGGTACCCGCGCAATTTCGAGAAATTGTCGTCATCTTGTGCATGCTTTTTGGCGCATTACACAAGTAAGCTGGATGGTTCAACTCCTTTTTCCGTCTCCGGGTTTATATGTCTACCGTGAAAGCGGTGTATCGCTCAGTACTATTCATTGCTGCAGACATTGGTGAGTCACTGCCGGATGTGCGGTCGAATGTAACAACGTTTTGGGATTGTTTCATGGAAGACTGCATCTTCGGAACCATAACGAATTGAGTCGGTCCAGTAATGACACATAATCCTAATGCGTTTCTCATCATCTTCGTCATGGCAGTTGTTACCCTCAACTAATTTCAGCGCAGGAGCTGGAGAGTAATACGACTTACTTCTCAAGCTATCAACCTCGTCAATGGCTTTGGCCTTGTTTGTACGCATGCAAAGTATAGCAATCATACCCGCAATTGACACAAAGACAAAACATTTGCCGGAGTGGCTGTCCCAGCCAAGCAACGGATAATCTACGTAACTGAACAACTATATCGAGCGTTCTCACGATTGAAAAGCTTAGTAAAGTAGTTAGTGTTCTTCTTGGTGGTAAAAGTAGTTGTAGTTGAGCTGAGTCACAATTTCATTCACATGAGGTGACGCCCCGTTCTTCTGCATGGCTGTCAGCATAACTACCAGGAAATGCGATTGCCGTTTAAACTCCTTTGAGCTTGTCGTCATTTCAGAACGAAGGATGCGAAAGTCGGGATGTTCTAGCAATCGGACACTTGGCATCTTTCGAGTGCATTTCTCCGTTTCTTGTTCCATCTCATTCCCATTTCCACTCCAGCACTCGGGGAAATACGCCCGCATGTTCCTGTCTACCGCGCTGACAAACTCACCAACGTGACCAGCAAAACGCAAGATGTGGTTAAAGGTCGTCAGGATATATTGAATCACAGTCGCATGCTACAACATCAATGCACGTATATTATGAGATCACACCACCACAACTAGAACCACCAGGCAATACGTAGTTACCTTATCCAGCAGAAAGAAGCGATCAAGTAAGTAGTCCAGATACTCCTCGTGCGTAGCATCCATCTTTAGTGCACACAGAATACAAACAATGAAAATGTCATATTCCGACAGTTATGAGAAAATGAATTCCATACCTCTTCCAAGCTTCGTGACGATTGCAGGATTCGACGATATCCGGACCATCCTTCACTTGATATCTACACCAACACATAACTTGAACACAAGCGTCTCGCGAGTTTGTCACAGAAGAATGTTGTACCTGACTCGAAAGATAGCTTAGCAAACTCTTCGTGTAGTGCAGCATATCTGCTATTTGAAGGAGTAGTTGTCGCATCTCTCCTTCGATTCTAATTGAAACCATCGCAACATGAGTCATAGTGACGATAAAGCAAGAAACGGAACAATAGCAATTATACATACAATGCGTAGCAGCAACAGTGTCGAAGTGTTGCCTTGAACTACAGCCAGAAAGAATACATTAGCAAGCACAACGCTCGTCACATAAATTGCTTCCGCACCTTGACCAGGGCCGATTCCACAGCCTTTACCTGGACCAGTAGCACACTGAGCCTTGAGTATTTCTGCATGATCGATGTGCTGAAAAGGACACGAAGTGGCGGTTGCGCAGAAAATGTGAAGTACATGCACTTCATAGTCGCAATATCGATCCGTGCGCCGCTGGTACGACTATCGAGCAGGTTAAAGTCAACACGAACACACAGCCGACCACCGATTTGTCGCTGCGAAGATGAAAGTAAGTTATCTTTGAAAACGCCTTGGACTGCACTTTGGTGAAATGTGTTTATCACTTCACTGTCAGCCCATGCGACAGGGTTCTCTTGCATGTGAGTCACTATTTTTTCACTGAAGACGTTAAAAACGTCTTGCTGCAATATGCATACCGTTCAATATCAATAACTCAACCAGCAAAAGGCCACAATCCCATCAGCTTACCTGTTCCATGAGCACAAACATCCGAAGAGCTGCCACATGCTCCATATAGATCATTTTGTCTCGAAAGATGTCAGCGATTTCTCCGTTAAGCTCACAACACTGTATCACCAATCAATGAGCAAGTGTTAGAACAATACTGACACAAATACGAGAGCAAAAACACAGCTAAATAGTGCACCTTCATTTCGAGATGTCTAGTGAGACAACGTTCCAAGATTCTGCTAAAAGGGACACACTCCAGCATTAGTTGTTGAGAGGGTAGTGGGGTTACGTCATTGCCTCCTTCTGGAGCCGTAGTCATCGAGAAAAATTCACCGTTACGTCTGTATCCCATCGTCTCAAGTTCGGTTGTCAGCACTTTGCGCAATGAAGGCCGGCCTTGCTCAGGTTTTCTCACATATTCCTCTGCTAAATACTGTTGGTGCCGCACAAAGCGATTCTTTATTTGTCGGCTTGCTAATGCTTTGTTCATTAATTCAATCTTCGATTCAAGAAACGTTGGGACGAGCGACCGATTTACTCGAAACGGAGCCAGAGACAATATGCCCTCACGAAAGCTTTGATTTTGTCCGCATGTTGGCGAAGTACTATCGCTCAGTGATGCATGCGTAGCGAAAAACAACTCACTGTCCAGAGGAATAGTTTCAAAATGCCCCGCTTCAAAAACCATCCGATTGATCCGATCCAAGTACGGAATCAGCGCCCCAATAAATAGATGCAAAAGCACATCAGACCGTGACAATCGATCTGCAACGCTTGTATTTGCATTGGCTGCAACGCCTTCGATGTATTCCACCTCCGTCATATAATACAGTGTATCAAGTACGCATTTGGCTTGCTCAGCGTGCTTCACTTCGTGCCATTGTCGACCCGATAATCCTTGAAAAGATTCCACCAACACCCACTTCAACCACGAAATCATTTTAAAAATCTCCTTGAGGCCACCATAAATCCCAAGCAAAGTTGGCTGTCGTATGTTAGCTCCAGACCACGGGCTCGGGCTTTCTTCCTGTATTCTGGCTGTGGCATTTGTTTGCTGCTCTACGGCGCGTATAGATCCATCTAAGCTTTTAATAATTTCCGACAGCGAATTGGTTAGGCCTTCCAAGGTCACGCATCGGTGGCGTTCATTCAGGTCTCGCGCTTGACGTATAAACTCGGTCAAATCGCGAAGCAACTGCAACTCTGACGCTGCTCGTGCGAAATCACTTAGCACATGTTGGAATGAAGAAGGGGAAAGATGTCCGACCGCCACATTTAATGATCGTCGAGACAATTCTACCACTTTGGTTTGAAAATCAATACTGAATATCGAAGGTGTCGGTGTGATCGGGTGAAACTCAAACAAAAGTGAGTCAGCCCCATTTAGCGCATCAAACACCATCCTCACCACGGTTTCCTCGTGAACTAATCCAATCGCATCGCATTTTACCACTGCTTGACACAGCAGCCACGGCCGTTCGAATGTAAACGACACCAGTGGTCTCATGTTCAACTCATACGTCGGGCCATCCACCTCATCCTGCTTATCCTGTAACGTAATTTCCGGATAATAGCGACGTAGAAGTTCGTCGTGCATTGTCTCTTCTTCTAAGACTTGCTCTTGTTGCCTTCTTTCCGTCTCCAATCGACGTGCAGTCTGCTCTACACTTTTCGTCCCACGACTTACCAGTACATTGCTCACACGAGAGTCCAGGGACGTAGCCACCACGTCCTGTTCTTGTGTTCTCTCCACCACAGCCACAGCTTCCTCACTCCTATCAATATTGTATTGACGGCTACCACGACGTTGTTCCCTACCCACTGCCATTTCTTCTATGCTGCTCATATTCCCGTCACTTTCATCGTCGTCACTATCATCCCAAGCCTCATACCACTCGTCAGTAGTGGAAATCTCGCACAACTCATGAAAAAGTTGATTCTTCAATCTCTTTTCTTGTTTCTGTCTCATCTGCTCTTGTCGGATCACCGTCTTCCACGTCTTATACGAGGTCTGATCAACTGCCACGTCTGCCTCATTTACAGTCGTTGGGGACGTTGCCAACTCTAATAAAAGCTTCAGCACTTGAATATCACATTGTAGAGCCAAGTGCAATAATTGATCGGCTCGATCGTCCAATGAATGGACACGAAACTTCACGGCAAGAGCTTCTAATTGAAGGTGGACGTCCTGTGGCACACAGTCGACAAACTGACGCAAATACAACTGTTCTACGATACGGTCAGTACGTGGTGATTCATTGTCCTGAGAAGGCAAAGAAGAAACATCGTTGTTAGCCTCGTTATTGTCGTTAACATGAGCACATAATTGCTTCACAAGAGGTCGCCATTCTTGTGTCCATGCTGGCACTAACGTCATTATTGTCAAGTGGACCATATATTATTGTAGCCATGTTGAAGTGAAAACAAATGGCTACATTTGCATGCTAATCCAAGGTGACGGCAGCTCTGGTCGGAAGTGTTACATCGTACGACGATTTCTGTGATTAGCTTTCAGTGAGCCTGAGTGAGTACGGCGGCGTTGTGTCGACTCTTTGACCTTGACCTGCTACGACTACGAGAGGGGCTTTGAAAAGGACTTGACTGGCTTTCTCGATCTTGACTTTGTGATCGCAATTCCCTCACACGTTGCGATGAGTCAGGACCGTGATGTGGAGCTGCTTCATACTACATTCCAGATGCAATCGAGTTTATTTACTGGATATAACACTGTCCGCAAATTGCGTGCTCGGTATAGTGGATTGGATTCAATGTACTCATTGGAGCCGATGAGACCGACACTGACGGTGGAGACGCAGCTCGAGAGCTCGTAAATGAAACGTTGGACGGCGAAGGCTTTTTCACAGTATCGGTTCTCAATGTCGACTCACAAAACTCTGAACGAAAAGCAGTAGCCAACGATGTCGTGGATGCTGACGCCTTCACAAACCCATGCATTCCAACTGGCTTCAGTCTGCAGCAGCTTTGACATTCCTAGCACCTGCAAAACCCAAACCTTTGTGTTGGTCAAACTTGCTCTTTCGGCGAGTCTGAACAACGCAAAAGTTCAGGTACCATTCCAGCGTTCTATCTACAACATCCTAGCACGATCGTTGTCTTCATCGTGAGTTTCTCTTTGCTTACGCGCGTCGTCTTTAGCTGAAGCAATCGGCTTCAGTAAAACTACTCAATAAGAGCTACCGGCTCCGGTAAATGTGCTCGGTAAGAGCTGCCATTTTTATTGTGCTGCATGTAAAATGTTTTCCGAAATGGTTTGTTTGGGAACGTAGAATGGTCGATTGGAGTCAAACTTCCATCACTTTCTCTTCTCCAGATCTTCACCATTTTCAGGTTTTTTATAATTTTTTACGTAATGTACAAATTGGTTTAAAATTATATAATCTATACTATTAAAAGTTAATTTATTATTATTGTTACGTTAGTAAATAAAAAGACTTATTATTTATGTGTTTATATGCATTTTTATTATTTTTGTATTTTTAATATTACAAGCTTGTAATACTGTTAAAAAAAATTTTTAACTTTGAATTTTATATTATTAATATAATATGAATTTATTTTCACTAAAAGAATATATATTTTTTCTAAAATTACTTTTTATTTTTAATATAAAATAACATCCAACAAACAAATACAGTAACTATAATTAAAAAAAACATTAAATCATGATGAAAGTTAATAATACCTTCCATAACTGGTGTTGCGGGGTCTTGAAAACCTAATTGCCAAGGTTCTGCTACATCTAAAAAAGTAAATTGATTAGTTATATAATTTATAACTAATCAATTTACTGTGGCATAGACTTCTTCATCCGAGTTTTCTTGAGGTATCTTGGTACTCTATTAACATTAATATGAGTAGGAAAACAAAAACATATACCAAACAATGCCGAAAGAAAAAAGATATACACAAGATGAGACAATAAAAGAATATATCACTTCATCAAAACAACACCACAAGATGAAAAAATATACCAAGGAGTAACTATATCAGCGATCATATGATTTTTTGCCATAAAATCTAAAGCTTGTAAATGTAAAAATCCAGGTAATTATAAGTTTAACAAAATATGATGGAAATCTTTTAAAACAATGGTCTACAAAATCATTAAAAAAAAATTAACCTAAAAACAAAAATGATTAAAAATATTATACATTTATATCTTCATTACTCACCATAAACCTCCCATTTTTCGAATATCTTGTTCATCACCCATTGCATGAATTACTGCGCCTGAACACAAAAATAATAATGCTTTAAAGTATGCATGATTAGAATAGTGTTAGATTGTGGGTCTAAGTGTTATGGGTTCAAGTCCCATTTTTCGCCCATCTTTAAATTTAATTAAATTTTTATGCTTAATAAGTTCATATTAATTTTTTTACTTATTTTACCACTGATTCAGTTATTCTATTATCTTTTTCGAAAAATGAAAAATTTATTAAAATTTTTAGTATTTTTATGTCATTTTTTATTTTTTTAATGTCATTACCTTTATGGATTTTTTTTGATAAATCCACATCTAATTTTCAATATTTATTTAAAATGGAATGGATTAATCAATTTAATATTAATTTCTATTTAGGTATTGACGGTATTTCATTATTTTTTATAATTTTAACAACATTTTTGATTCCAATATGTATGCTATGAAAATATTAATAAAAATCTAAAAGAATATTTTATTTTATTTTAGAATTTTGTTTAATTATTTCATTTAGTGTATTAGATGTACTTATGTTTTACATTTTTTTTGGAAGTGTATTAATTCCAATGTTTTTAATCATAGGGATTTGGGGATCAAGAGAACGTAAAATCAAAGCTTCTTATTTGTTTTTTATGTATACTCTAGCAGGTTCATTATTTATGTTTATTGCCATTATTCATTTATTTTTAACTGTAGGTACTACTGATTATCAAATACTATATTATAGTAATTTTAATTTTTCTTATGAAAAATTATATTTTTTAGCTTTTTTTTATCTTTTGCTGGTTCCAAGCCAACAATTGATCACTTGTGTATTTTCGAACGGTAAACGACCTTCAATATGTTGCAGAGGTTATTAAAAAGTCCGTAGTTTTTTCGTACTATGCAGGTGGGAGCGAGCAGAGAGAGAATATTAGGGAAAAGTGTGACGTTAAGTTATTTTTACACTGGAAAACGAGCTTGTATGCGACACTACAAGCACTTAAAACGCTTTTACACCTAGCTCACGTAGTCGAGGTAGAAAAGCTTGACGCTTCTAGTGGCCTCGTCAACTAGTGTGTGCTCAGCAAACTTCTCGTTTGTCATAGATAAAGCAGCCAGCACCTTAAGGCTCCTTTGAACAGGATCGCGCCGGTATCCTCTACATAAGAATTAGCATCTGCGTAAAGAAGAGGTTGGCTCCTTCGACAACATACTTTAAGCGAAGCTTGCGGCCATCCTCGCAACCATAACTTGATCGACTGGTTGAGGTGAACAGCAGCAGGGCGACCATCGCACGGCACAAAAAAGCCGGCTGCTTTTCATTACATCTGTAACGGGCTGGGATGACGCCCAGCAGGTCATCGAATGACGTCTCGGACATATGTCATTACACGAGCTTAAATATAATAAAGCTCTTTACATAAGTAAGGCACGACGTTTGCACATCCATCTCTTTTTTTTGCGGTGTCATTGGACACACCACATTTTTGCGTTTACCAGCTCAAGACAAAAGCTCTTCTTCACTGCATTCCAGTGTACCGACCTCTAGTTTCAGCTCATCATTTCTTTATACACAAGTCTTCCGCTATTTCCACTCTCCGGCCGCCATCTGTCATGCGTCTTCTGTTGTGGGTACTCCTAGTGGTTTTAATTGCTCTTCAAGTCAACGCCTCCTCTCCGGAACACCTCAAGGTGACCAAAGCCTTGGAGTCCGGCTCGGTGCTGTCTGCTCAGAATGACGCACAAGACGAGAGATATTTGCGGCGCGCTGACGACAAGATTGCTACTGCTGAAGAAGAGCGAATCGTCATTGAAGATTTTGAAACCCTCCTCCGAAAACAGGATTACATTACGATATTCAGAAACCTCCTGAAAGGCAAACACATCCCGAGTTTCAAGTACCTCCCGTTTGGCGAGAAAATCGAACCCTGGCTTTTCTTACGTGCTCTTCGTAAAGCTTTTCCAGAAGTCAAGGTTGATGTCATGAAATGGAATAGCACACCTTATTATAAGCACTTTGTCGAAAATGATGTGACCGTGACACAGGTAAGAGAGCGTATAGGAAGTGGCAAAGCAGTCGATAAATTTGCACAACTCTACGCCATGTGGATCAAACACAACCACGATATTGACAACATAAAAGAATCAAAATTAATTTCGTGAGCGAGGTGACCAATTAATGAAGTAAATGCACGTCGGAGTTGCTTCATATTTTTTTGCATTACACTTTTGGTTCGATAACGTAAATGCTGGAGATATTGTAACGATATTTAACTACAGGTGCTGCTGATGCTCTTCAGCGTGTTATATACGCGGATGCTGAATGATCGCGAAGGGTTACAAAAGGATAGTGCAGCTCTCGAACCTTGAGAGAGAGGCAGACGAGTCTATTTAACCGTTATTGGTTGCAGGATGTCTGGTAAATTCTAATCCGGTTAGTAACGCCGGTTCCTCATTCGAGTCCGGTGGTTGTACGGGGCCTGTCATCTGCGGTGACGGCTCTCGGGGTTGTCTGGCTATGGCACGTTGACATAGCATCAGACGGGTTCCTTGTATTTTCGTGTCGGTTCGCCGGCACTCTCGCTTCGCTACGGCTCGAAGTTGCCTCATGCTGGCTTTCCAAAATTCATGAACGCTACCGGCGATGGTCATGTCCTCTTGCTGGAACGTCACTCGGTTGCGTTGTATCCACAAGCTGGTGATGCAAACGCTGCTTAGGATGTGCCATATGCGTTTCCACACGGCGGCGTATGCGGCCACCTCGTCTGGGTGATTTCTAGTGAGCTGTTCCTGGACCACCTTGGATAGTCCTGGCGCGCTTCTACTTGCACTGTTTGCAACGAAGCGTTGGAGCCGTCCAAGCTCGTGACTCTACCTTCATGACATAGTGGAAGCACATAGCTGCTGCGTGGTTGGAGCTCCCATCGTTCTCCTGTCTAGTGGCAGATAAGCTTCTGCCAGCAGGCTTGCGCGCACGGACATGTCCAGCAGATATGGTCCAGTGTTTCTTTCACGCCTTGACAGCATCGGAGCTTGCGGCAACTGTTATCTTGCCCTCGGTCTGGATGGGAGAGATTCATTTGCCTCACTGCAACTCGATAAACGACCCAAACTTGGTATGCAGTGAACTCGTTCCTAGACTGGTTGGCGTCTGCTGTAAAGCTGCTGTCTGCCACGCACTCCCCTCCGCTGAGTCTTGAAGCGTCTCCAGAGTTCGTGTCAGCGCACTGTCCAAACCTTTGTACCGACGAAACGGTTGTTTCTTCAGGGCCAAGAGTACGTGTTTGTTCGCGATAGTGTCGGGCACGCTCCATGGGAACCCGTGGACGAGCGGAATACGATGCCCCGTGCAACCTGACCCTTGCGGAGCCTCTCGCAGTCGGCTGCCGTCCGCTGGTCCTCGATGTTGTTCGCAGCAATACTCCAGTGAATTCCATTGCTGTCTTGCTCCAGGGCGATGACGCTCTTCCAACCTGGGTCTGAGTCCACCATGATGCCGCTGACGCAGCCTGGCTGATCGCCACCGATGCCAGGCTTTCGAGCTTCGTTGTGTACTGCTGCTGCCTACCCTCGGGGTCCGGTAGTGTTGATAACAGCAGAGGTCCGATCTACTGCTGGAGTGTTTCCAGGGGTCCTGCGATCCTTGGAGAGCTGCCGTCCTCTCTGTTGGCGCGGAGACACTCCTTCTGTCCAGTCCTGCGTTGCTCCTCGGAAAGCCCATGCCTGCCAGGCCAGAAAATAGATGTCTTTGCGTTGAGTTAGCCAGAGTATGGCGTGTTTCACCCGCTGCGTCTTGCATGCAATTAGTATGGAGGCCAGTCCGACTCCTCCCGCTTGTTTGGGTGTGAACAATAGCGCTGGATTGACCTTATGGCTACTGGCCTCCGTGCTGGTAGAGTGGTGCCACAGGAATTGCTTCTGAAGGTTTCTTAGCTGTTGCTCTGCCCATGGTGGCATCTCAAAGACCGCCGCAGTGAACAATACAGCTGGCAGCATAATCACGTTGAGAATCAATACTCTGTTCTCGACGCTGGTTGCAAGTCGAGTCGCTGTCGCCAGTCGCCGTTGGACGTTGCGAACACGCACAGCCCAGTTTGCTGTGGTAAGTTCCCCTGTTCCTACTGCGTAGCCTAAGCACCATACCGTATCCCCATGCCGCAACACTAGAATCCCGTGAAGATCCTCCATGTCCACGGCTGTGTTTAAAACGATAATTTTACTTTTTGTCGGTTGTACCTTCAAGCCTGACATCGTCTAAATTGTTCCACTTTGTTCATCATTCTGGGTAGGTGTTGCGCCTCCTGCATAAACACCGACGAACGAACGCTGAAAACTTATGTTCTTCACCATTCCCTCCTGGCACTTTTAAACCGATGATCTCGATATCCTGTTGAATTGCCAATGCAAGTATTTCCGCCGCGACGAGAAAGAGCAGCGGAGCGAGCGGGCACCCCTGCCGTATTCCGAAGACCACCTCCTGTGGCTCCAAAAGTTCCCGTTAACCACGAATTGGGCCGTGGTACCGTCGTGGAGTTTCCGGATCATCTCCGTAAATTCCTGAGAAAATCCGAAACGCACGAGTGCCAAGAACAGGAATTCCCGCGCGACCGTGTCATAAGCCTTGCGAAAGTCGAGCAGGAGGATTGCCCGACTGCGTGCAGCTGCTAGCTCCGGTTCGTCCTTGGTTGTTGCCAGTAGAGCCAGCATCATCATCACGGTTTTGCGCATCTGCCCCCCATGGACGAAGCCCTGCTGCGACTCCCCAATAGGTGTCCCTAGCACTCGTTGGGCTCGCGTCGCGATGATTTTCGTATAGACCTTGTATCCGGTTTGAAGGAGTGCGATGGGTCTGTAGTCCATGGCGTCATTGGAATCGCCCTTTTTTCTCAGTGGGATGATCAACCCCTGTAAGAATGACTTGGGCGGCTCTCCTCCTGCAAGTAGTTCGTTCCCGATAGCAACCATTGCTGAAACCATTACTGCTTGGGTATCTTTGAAGAAATCATTGTTGAGTCCATCTGCACCTGCCGCCTTGTGCCTGTTGAGAGCATCAATGGCCTGGATCACCTCGTCCGGTGATATTTCTTGGAGGAGAAGCACATTGTTTGCTGCCAAGAGGCGTCTGTTGGCCGGTATCTGCACAAATTGGTCGAACTCAGTCACCATGCGTGCCGATGGCGTGGTGTGATGCACGACGCCTAAAATCGGCTTCCATTCCGAAGCGAATCTATCTGCCAGCGTCATTTCCCGCCGGAACGATGCACCGTTGGCCTGACGTATATCGGTAATGGTCTGATCACGTCCCAGTTAGATACTCGCTTGAAAGTCAACCGAAGCTGCTCCGTCGTTCTATGGAGCCGTTGCCCCAAGCGAACTAAGTGCTCCTCTCTCGCCTCTTCTACCGTGACTTCCAAAAGCTCGCTCCTCGTTAAAATGCGCGCCTGTTCTGAGCGTGGATTCTGTGAATTACTGCGTTCCGCCGCTGCATTTCACGTTTCTTAATCCGCTGGACAAATGCCACGCACTGCTTTGCTGTGTTGTCCCAAGTTGCCGCCGTCACCGCCTTACCAACCTCCGCGGATGTGAGCTCGTTGAGCAGCTCAGCTAGCACCCGCGCGGACTGCGCTGTCTTGATGGGGTACATCACTGGGCGCTTCCTCCTCTGGGATCGTTTGGCCGGTACGTTTGGCCGTAAGTGTAACCTTACCCGCTGGTGGTCGGATGGGACTTGCGGTTCTTCTACTAATACCCACTGAACGTCATTTGCCCAGGATTGGGGCACGTAGAATCGGTCAATTCGACTTGCCGAGTCGGATCCCCAGTATGTGAAAAAGTCCGTCGGGTCTGGGGCCTCGTCTTCATCCTCTACTGGGTCCATGAGAGTGCGCGCATCCTCCAGGTGAAGCTGTTGGACGAGGGCGTGGAGCGCCGTGCTCTCCGGTCTTCCGCTTCGTTGGCCTCCAAGGCGGTCTAAAGGCGGGCTTTGCACACTGTTAAAATCTCCCGCCAATAAAACCTCTCGCTGCTGCCACGGCCACTGCTGTAAATTAGAGAAGAATTCCTCTCGGGCTTGTTGCTGGTTCGGTGCGTAGATATTGACTAATCGATAGTCTTCGAACTCGACCGCAATGACCCTGTTCGTCCAGTGCTCTGGTCTCCACGGATGGACCAAGTCTGCCGTAGCTGGTGTCAATAAAATTGCGACTCCGCCAGTTTTGCTCTCGTCCACACTCCAGCAGGACAGCGCCGGCCCTTGTGGCTGATGTTGCCTTCTTCATAATCGCGTCCATGTATCCGCGAGGAGGGCTGCCTCATCGTTACTGCTTATATTCGTCTCTTGCACCAGCCAGGCCAACGGTCGGTCTGCTTCAGGCATTCGTCTCCAAGCTGCGAGCCATGTCTCAACCCTGAAGCCCCGGAGATTTTGAGTCTCTATCTGCCTTCCACTGTCTATGCATCGCGTGACTTGTGTCCCCGTCTCTGCGCGGTGTGTGAGCTGCAGATGTTTGTAACGCCCGTAGGCATCCCCTGTCACTCTAATACTGGACTGTCGCTGCGCCACCTCTGTCCGCGCCTGGCTGCCCTTAATACTGGCGAGTGCGCTCCGCCCCGCCGTGCTCAAATACCGATGAGAAGAAGTGCGCCACTGCGAACCAGTCAACAGTGTTTCTTGCGACTGCGTAAGCTTCGCGATATGTGATAACCGTTTTTAGCGCTTCCAGATCACGCAGTAGACGAGGTAGCACTCCGTGTTCTGCAGTATCCTCCTGCCCGGTAAGTACTCGAATTTCCTTCTCGTAAATCATCGCGCATATGATATGTTGTGCTAAGCGGATTTTGTTGCCCTCACACAGTTTCAATACAGTATCGTCACCATAGCCACAGTTACGCAGGTGTTTTCAGTCATCATTGTTATCAATGAGGGATGGTAAGTGATGCGGAGCTGGGCGTGATAACCTGGCATCCCAGTCATCCAGCCATTTCTGCGTTGATTTGTCCTTCGTCCTGCCGCGGTAAGCTGCTAAACGCCCCTGTAAGCATGTTCTTCTCCAGGCAGCCGTCCATGCTTGTAGCACCGTGTCGCTTAACGCCCCCAAAAGCTCTTCCGGAAATGGGAACCTTTGCACCATGTGGATTAATTTCGTCGGCTCCTGCTGCGCCGCCTGCTTCCATGCCTCGATGCTGCTTCGTTCAAGCGGGAACGCTGCTCGCGCTGAAGCCGGCCAGGATACCCCTTGCTTCTCCCAGAGCTCACGCCATGTGTCGTGCGTATCTAGGAACTCAGCATGCCTGCACGTTAATCAGCGTTGCTGTCCAAACGTAGTGGTTAAACTGCTCGTCAAAATTCAGATGGCCTTAGAACCGGATACCTCGTTTGATACTGGCGGTGATGGCCTCCAGGCTGCCATCATGAGCTGCTAGGTCGTGGTCTGCACCGCCTGCGCTAATGCCATTGCCATGCAATTCCCAGAAGATGGCGTCGTAACAGGCCGGATACCCAGTATTTCTTCTATGCCGGGAAAGTCTCTTGTGTGAACAGCTTTCGAACCTTGACTCGGGCGCAGGATCCGAATCGATCGGAGATTAGTCCATTCCAGCTCCGCACTGCACTTTCAGTTCCCTTTTGCTCCTACTTCTCCGACGTTTTCAACCCCCAGCAATGCCACAAATCGTATCCGTGCACGCGCTGCATCCGACCGTAAACATCACCACAATTCTTTTGTCAACCACGCCCAGAAAAGGTTCCGGTTCTTTGCCGAGAGATGTAATTTTTAAGTCAAAGTCTTAATTTGTAGTCGAATCGTTTTATTGTTTCATTGGATTAATAAAACGCGTTTATTTCCTCATCAATAATTATATACTTGCAATAATGTATTTCGCTATTTACTTTATGCAATAAAAATACATACCAAATAATGCAGATTAAATATTACTACAATATGAGAAATAAGAACATACTACTTAATCAAAAACTGAAAAGAATACACCACAAGATGAGAGAAACAAAAAACAAATATATAGGCGTATACTATACGTATGGCATGACAAAAATAAGGACAAAGTGTCTCCAAGTCAAGATATTGATCATTTGTGTATTATTCATGAAGTTTCTTCTGAAGCTAGCTCAAGCATGTACTCCTGTCTCTATTTTGACACGAGCAAGCAGTCATTATCGGACGGCTATCTATTGCCCTTCTTGCACAACGATAGTAGACTGCCGAGACTGATGTTGTAGGCAAGCGCTTTAAAAGCTGCCACGCACCTTCTTGCACGTATGAGGAAGCGGTAGACCGTTTTTTCTCGCGTGTTGCGAGGTAGTTGGTGGGCGCATAGACAACCTCACACAGCAAACCAGTAGTGGCGTCACGGAAGCTGTTTCCATTCTTCCCACGCGCACTGTGATCTAAGTAGAAAGTTTAAGACTGATGATATTGAATGTGTTTAAATATAAGTCTAAAAGATGATTGGCTAATATGTAATGTTGAATTGTCAAGCTTAAATACACTCAAGCTCGCGGATAACGTCTGTCCACGACGTCATTCGATGACACCCTGCTGGGGCGTCATCCCCTCAATGTGAATACACCTCGAGTGTATCAGATACAAAAGGGTGGGTCACATGGTGTACCTCACCCAAGTAACAGGTCTAAGTACACATGTGCTTATGATCTCCCCCGTTAAGGACTACGTATTAACGGGTACGTGCAACCTTGGGCATAGCCCATTACACCACCCCCTCTTGAGAGCGATTTTTACACATTTGTAAGACATCGCAAAACGGAAGGACGAGGGACAGCGAGCAGTCTACGACGCGCCGCTTAATCCACTCATATCTGTTCCCGAGCTACGTATTAATGTGACATCACACGGCGCTTCTCATGAAATAGACATCGCTGCCATTTCCACAAAGTGATAATGAGTACAGCGAGCTAATGGGGAAAGGTGATGGTGCTATTCGGCCCATCGATGATTCTCCCATTGCCTCTACCATGTAGACAGCTAACGTTGCGGAGGCATCCTTGCCTTCCGACAACGAGGTAATTGTCTCGTCGTCTGCGCCAACGAGCGCAGCGATCATCACTGATAGTGCTGCCCTCGAAGGTACAGACACCGCGTCTCAACATGAGAATGGCGATAGTAAATCGTCCGCTTCATCGGGTATAAACCCAATGTCTGATGTCTAGCCCATCCATAGTGGAGAGTCTGACTAAGACGAGTGTGAAATAAGGTCCACCGACGGCACAAGGCCGTCCCAATCGGTGTCACAAGCACGCCGAAATGAGGGCGGCTATGTGACTAGTGGTATACCACCAATGCCAACGCCACCCGAATAGTTAAGGTCGGACGGTACTAGTGCACCGTTTCTAGAGCGTGCCACTATCGACGCTAGTACATTTTACAGCGTTTTTCGTTCATGGAAGCATCAGGGGAAAACACTTAGTCGTATTTTCCCTATTCCGGTCTTCTTGCGTTCTAATGAAGCAACCGACCAATACGAAGCAGAATTTCTGCGCCGTGTTACCGATGCAGCGAAACAACGGTCGCAGCAAATTAACTTTGCTATGGTACGCGCGAGATAAGCCATGGATGGTACAGTACCTCGTGCTCCTTCTCGCTACGCCGCCCCCACTAGTCCATCTGTACCTAGCCGAGTGGCTGTAGCTGCTGCTCCTGCTCATAAGCGGATACCAGCCCAGGTACATCGACGCGCAGCGCGTCAACTGGCTTCCAAAACTCAAAACGCTTCGGGTATTCTCTCCATTGGACGAGATCTGAAGCTTCTGCTTCTTAAAGCGGTGGGTCAACACCCAGGAAGCGTTAGTTCCCACCCGCATCCATCAATCAGATGGCGCCCAATAGGAGCGGCGATTACGCCCATCAATTCGCGGCTGTCTACCCTGCTGTCGATAGACGGATTGTGGATCCCGAGAGTCAAGTCTCACGACTGATTTCAGATCTGCGCGATGTTCGTGCGAAGGATTGCCAGGGTTAGACCGACAAAAACTTCATCTGAACCTTTGAAGCGGTTGGTAATGAGAGACTCGCGTTAAACGCTAAATTCTCCTCGCTCTCCGAGTACCTTGCCAAGCAGTGGTCAATCGACGCCTGGAAGCTATTCATCTTTGCCGTCGCCTCCGCGGCAAAGACGCTCGTCTCATGGTCGGCGTCACCATCGATCACGTTGGACCAATGCGGATACGTGATCTCTTTTGGATCCACATATCGCTTAACCTTGCGTCCATCAAAATGATCCAGCCGCAGGCGACAATGTTCATCCTGACTGTAGCTTTCCTTTATTTTGGAGGCCAAGGAGCTCGTCACATGGTAGACCTTCATGGCTGCCAGGGTTGACGACTTAACATGTTCCTTAGCACGAGATTCACTTTCCTGGTGTCTTCTTTCGATGGCTGGTATGCGCGATAGCGCATCATCCAAGACATTCGTCTTACCTGGCTTGTATTCAACTCTAACATCAAATTTGGAGAAGAATGTAAGCCCCCTCGCCATCGTAGGTGAGAGGTGCGGTGAGTTTATTGCGGTCTGCAGTGATGCGTGATCCATGTAAACTGCGCAAAAAAGGATTCGGTGCACTCGAAACTTGACACGAGCATACTTAATCGAGAGTAGTTCCTTGTCATGCGCAGGGTAATTCAGTCCGCCGCTTTCAAAAGCCGGGACTGGTACGAGATGACACGGTCAACGGACGTCGCCATCCTTCTGCATTAGCGCGCTGCCAATTGCAAAACTGCTTGCATCGCAGACGACGCTAACGTGCTTATCCGCGTCTGGCAATGCGAAGACCGGTGCCTCTACAAGAGATAACTTCACGGATGTGAGCGCATCTACTTGCTGCTTCGACCAAGCCCATTCTGCATCCTTTATAACGAAGTCAGACAATTGCTTCGTCCGCTCTGCATAATTCTTGCTGTGCCGATGCAACAACTAGTGAGCCCAGGGAATTGACGCAGATCCTTCACATGCCGTAAGACTCGCCATTCCTTTACAGCCTTTAACTTTTCTGGGTTTGCTCGTACGCCGTGTGTATCGACAATGCAACCCAGTACAGGTATCTCGGGGAACCCGATGACGCACCTTTGCAACTTAAACGTATAATTGAGCGTCACCCAGAGACTTCAGCACAGCGTCCAAATGGCGCTTGTGCGACTCAATTTCGCTCAGCCCGTTCTCTATCCTACTATGAACGAATACATCGTCAAAGAAATGGGTCGCGTACGCACGGTGCTGACGCATCACGTGAGCCACCATTCGGTTGAATATCCCGGTGTGTTTTTCAACCCTTGTGGCATCACACGCCACTCCCATAGCATACCGCTTGGAGTGCTTACTGCCGTCTTGGCTACATCTGTCTCTTTCGTGAGAGCTTGATAATAGCCATCCATCAGATCCAACCCGTAATCGATAGTTGACTTCCACATTGGGTTCGACAGGACATCTTTCTGCGGGATCGACTTTTGCGCCTTGCGTTTGAAAAACGAACGATCGCCTCTTCTCGCTTGCCATCCTAGCAAAGCGATTCGTAACTCGTCGGACTCTTCTTTAGAGCCGCGAGTTTCTCAAAAAAAAACTCTGTGATGCACCCGAATCAACGAGAAGAGTTATCACCTGACCATAGCCTCGTATGCGAGCGCTATAGACCAGCAGGGTGAAAGTCCAACCTTTGAAACCTCAAGGACTATGCTACCCATTTGTTCGATAACTTTGAACATAGAAGCAATTTCAGAGTCCGCGTCAGTAGGGCATCTTACTCCAACTGCGCTCCCACATTTCCTGACTTTTCAGTGGTCGATGCTGAACCCGTGCGTCGTGCACGTCGGTTCTTGGCATCATCTTTCGGATAGGGAGCCTTCTTGCTGGGCGTTTTGTCTCCAGCACCTACTTTGGCATAGCAGTGATCCATCATATGGCCGCGCTTGCCGCATTTATAGCAGACAAGTCTGCATTGCCCAACTCCATCGGAATGGTATCCGCCCTTTCGGCCGACGGCTTATACCAAGCTGTCGCCGAGGCACTGTTGTAGGATTGCTCCTCAACCAAGGCAATTTTGATTGCCTCTTCTATCGTCGGCGGCAGCTTTCTAAAGAGGGCATGTCGTGATAGGCCGTGCCGCAGTCCATTCACGAGCGTGAACACCTTTTTTATGTGCTCCGATATCGGACCCACAGTAATGGATGCCGGCAGCGAGCGCAACTCCTGCACATATTCTTGCAGAGATCGCTTCGCCTGTTGCGCCTGAAGCAAGACTTCGTTGTTCGGCGGATGATACGTGGCGTGAATCTTTGTCTTACAAGTCGCTCGTGTAGGGCACGCCTTGTGTCCACCACAAGCGCCGAGTAAGCCCACTTCGAGGCCTTACCACGCAAATGGGACATGGCGTACGGCACCATTCGGGTGTTGTCCTCGATGACATGCGCCACACCGCATGCTCCACGGCAAGCAACCAGTGGACAATCGTGTGAGCTGCAGTCCCACTATTTGTGGGCGCGCTGACTAAGTTTTTTTCAAGGATGACTGCCATAACATCAACTAACCACGGTGATTGAGAGAGAGAGCTATAAAGGAGTCTTCCCACATCATTTTTCCATGCTTAGGATCGATCTAGCAATGATTAACCACGACACACCTTTGGGAAGATTTCATCAGCCCGACAAAAGCTGTCCCCATTTTTAGATGTTAGAAAGTAGCTTAACTTCTAGGCAAGATGCGAGCACTAGCTAAGCAGTCACAGACATATCATGTCGAAAACTTCGTCGGTCACTAAGATAGTGCGTATCTGTTCTCCGCTATTATTTTCTCAGACGAGCAAGCGAGCGTCATTTCTCTAAGCGACATCACACACACAGTCGGCATGGTCTCTGCGTGACAGCCTCTGCTCGCCTTCTCGATCAACTCTAATTGTACAAAAACTTGCGCTTCACTAGCGTTGATCATTATGTCTCACTTTTACTTGATACAGTCTCGAAAGAGAGAGAAGAACAAAGTATTACCTACGAACTTGTAGTCGTCCATACGCGGCTATCGAAATTTTTGAACCTTTTCTTTACATATCGAGCTCAAGCAGTATAATCTCATATTTCACAGTCCGCACCAACGAAATATCGGTGGTCAAAACTAGTGAATAAACAAAACCCGATTTTGTGCATTTGACGCCGGTCTAACGATATGAATGAAGTGGTTTGGACAAAGGACGAGGTGATAAAGGCCTTTGAGGATTCAGGCAACCTCAAGTTTCTGGAACATATCAATTTGTCCAACACTGAAAACTGCACGGAACAAGCCCCCGTCTATATTTTCTACATGCGTGGCCTGCAGTGTTCGCGTGATCCCCGTTTGGCCTATCATTTCTGGGCCAATTATGCTGCTCGCCATCAATTTCATCTCTTTACAAGTCAAGCCAAAGACGAATGCATTAATGCTGCAATTTACTTGTATGTGCCCGACCTGGACGCCATCGAGAGGAGCCTTGCATCCGTTGCAGACGAACTTAAGGACACCAAGTTTGCTGTCGAACGTGTCAATCGTGGCGGGGACACCACGCACGAGTATTCGCAAGAAAAGTGGCACGAACTATTTGACACGACCAAGTATGATCATCTCAAGGTAAACGACCCATATGGCAACGAGCTGCGTCTCCACGTGACGCCGCGCAACTACAACTCGATCAACAAATCGCTGGGTAAGACGCTGCCTGTGATGGACGACATTGACGGTGTGCTTCAAGGCTGCCCGTTCCTGCTGTACCCGTGCCGTCCAGGCATTGTGCACGGCATTTCGCGCTTCTTTGAGCACTACCTGGGTGCCAAGACGGTGATTTCCAAGAAGAATGACAACGACGAACGTTACCGCACGTCGGTATTTTGTGGCCCCCTGCAGACGATTGTGTTTGACGAGCAAGAGTCCCAGCGTGACAGCAAGGGCGAATATGACGGCCACCACGTCTGCATCTACATTGATCGCTTTAAGGAGTTCTACGACAAAGCGTACAACGATTTCATGACCTGGAACAACTTGCTGTTCTTCGACCGTTGTGATACCTGGTTTGAGGCCAACCGTGACCAGCAATACCGTATATTGCATCTCGTTGATCCCGTGGCCAAGAAGTTCCTCATGTCCTTCGAGTTGGAGATCCGTTCGGCGCAGCACTACCGCTACCTCATCCACCGCAGCGACGTGACCCCAGAGGAGGAAGCTGCAAACGAAGTGCTCCGCAAGAAGAATTTATAGAACTGTGTTGCCTTGTGCTGAGTAAGGTGCATTCGGCAAAGCGCATCACCTGACCAGTTCAAGTGAAGTAAAAAGCAAGTTGCGCATGTTTGCATTAATCTTGACGAGTCTCTTTTGCATTACGTTTACGATCATCAGGATGCGAGAATTCGCGGTGTTGTTTGTGGATAAGTGATTCCAGCTTTTTTTCATAGAAGTATGTCAAAGACTCACGATGAAGACTTTGTGAAGTCTCCTTTGTCACGAGGATAAATTCCAATATATCCATCGGCTCTGAAGCGTCACCTTATTTCATCCCTATCCTCGCTGCAAGACCAGTTTCAGTACACAACACGTGCCACCTGGTGCTGAAGAATGATAGCACCAATACGATCTTTTAAGGCGCCCAAGCGCGAAAGAATTTGTCGCGAGATGACATTGTTTAAGTTAACGTGTTATGCAACAATGGCGATGCAAATCTACTTCAGTGTTACTCTGCCACTTCCACTCTTCATTGACGGACAAAATATAGCCGAGAACTGTACCTGGTGAAGGTAACAGCTCAAAAAAGCATAATCATCTGATGAAGTGGAAGTGAAGTTAGAGCCGAATCAATGTGGCACTTTCAATCAAGCATATCAACTAGTGGCACTTTCAGTGAGCTGGCATTAAATAAGCCTACAACGCTGCAATACTTGAGACGAAGCAACACCTTCAGCTGACCAACGAAGGAGCAAACCCAGATTGAGCTCTTGGAGGTTGGACTGTGCATCTTGCCCATAGGATAACGATCGATAACGTCATGATATAGAGATGTTCAAACCACATTTGAATCTGCTTTATTGGGACGATAATGGGTCGCACAAGATGCTAATGAAAAGAAAACCTACATTCAAAGTAGCTTGCTGAAATTCGATCAGTGGGTTATGCCTTCCAGGAGCGGATTGTGTTGAAATCCAAGGCTGATACCTAGGATCAAGATGTGTGGAAAACCATTTGCAACGAGATTTCCTACAATGGAAAGGAAGGGAATGTACAACGCTGGATGGTGATGATCCAGCAAATGGAGCAGCGGAATGTCGATGTCCCTCCAGAATGCATAGCCACCGTTGACGTTCAGATAAAGAATGCTTTTACTGCCAGGCACTCGAACTTCGAAAGGCGTGAAAGCACGACAGTATGCAGCCAAGAAAGAAGTCAAAATACATGAGCCCATGAAGCTTGAGCCGTGCATGCCACCATGGGCAGTCGTGATCTACATGCAGTACAACCAGCATGTCAGTTTTAACGTGTAAAACCATGACGTATTCTTTATTTCGACGTAACGTACGTAGAAGCAAACGGGCAAGAACCACCAGTGGTGCGTTGCAAAGAACGTCTTGGAGAACGAGCGGTTTTCCGGGTACGTGAGGTATTTCATCGCACCCGTAATAAACTTGCCAGTTAGTACAAATGAGAGCGTGTCAATGTACCACAGCAAATGGTCTCCTGACACCGTCACCATCTGAAGGAATGATCACATGTTAATGACATCCACCCCCCTCTCTCTGTCAGCTCTGAGAGTGTTTCAACGTGAACATACCGCCACGCCCACCAGAAATGGGTTGGATAAAGAGAGAGCCATGATGGCAAGTACAAGGGAGACGTTGCACCCCCACAACATCTCGTACAAGACGTAGGTACCTGTCACATAAGCAATCACTCTGCACTTAGTACTATAATTCTATCGTGTCAATCAAAATAACGCACCGTGCTCGTAGAAGCGGGAGAACACCAACATTATTGTGTAGAGTCCAATAAACACCTTTACCTTACTATAAAACAGTAACATGTAACAACAGTAAGCAGGTATAACGTCCTGGACATCCATTTGCAATGGATTTAACAATTGTATTGCAAGCTGCACGAACGGGAAGCTGAAGCTTTCATTGTGGCCGTCTGCAGCAAAGAAATTGTTCAATCGAAGTGCTAGCAACGAGACAGCAACAAAACCAAACACCACGATAGCAATGACACGTGGCAGGTCCTTCTGAGAAATCTGAACTGGCACAGGAGACGACGGCATTCCTAATACGACCTCGGAACTCGCTTGACAAACGTCAAATACTCGCTACCACCCATCTGACTTGTTTTACGCAAATCTCTTATCTCTCTATCAATGACGTGTCGTGTGTGACGCGTTGTACTGCTTCAAGTATCGCTGCAAGTCCATGCTATTACCGTACGTGGTGGCTAGAGCAACACCGCGGTGCAAATACAATCGTAGCAATTCGTTTGTATACCGCAGTAAGTCAGTCATCGCCGCCTGCTCGTCTCCATTAAAGCGTCCAAGCACAAACTTGTCCATTGCGGTACCCGATGGAGCCCCACTGTTACCTCCTACGAACCAGTGAGGAGCGCCCACGCCGATGCGCAGACGAGCGAAGCGTTCAGTGCCGACACATTTGATGATATCTCGTATGCCGTTCTGGCCACCGGGACCTCCTTTTGCCTTGAAGCGGCACTCACCAAATGGCAGCGCAACGTCGTCTGTAATTACAAGTAGCTCATCCTGTCGATTTAAAGCTAGCGGGTTCTTCTTCAGTCGCCACTGGTGCGATTGCATAAAAGCACGGACAGCAGTACCCGAGCAGTTCATATAAGTGGTCGGCAGCAACAGTGCAACCTTCACCTCATCGTGAGGAACGCCTTCCTTTAGCGTCCGCTCCTTCGCACGTTTCGACGAGCGATTCACCAAGTCGTCAACTGGATACACGTACTGCTTGTCAGCTGCATTTTGCTGGTATGTCACTCGGAATCGTGCTATATTGCCATGATTGCGTGCTTCATGTTGCAATTGCAACTGTGTGTCCTAAGTATCAGATAACCAAATACAATGTTACACTTTCGATCATTGACTTGTATTGGTGTGATAACGTGTTGATGACTCACCGTCACTTGTGATGCATACATCTGTAGGAAATGTTTTGCTGCAAGATATCCGACATTGTGTCTATTACGAGTAACAAACAAGACACAAAGAGACACTTGAGTTGCGACTTGTTTTTTCAATTAACAAGATGGAAAACAAATCTATTCGAGTCTGCACCTTGTGTTTGTAAACTTGTCACCAGGATTGCCCAGCCCGACAATGAGTTTGCGGACGCAATCACACTTAAACGAAGACGTGGACGTTCCATTGTCTTTGATTCGAGTGCCATTAGCACTTGGCGTAGAGAAATAGGCCCTGCGTTGGACGAAGAGCGGTCGTCGCCACATGTGGGTAAGGGTGCTAGTGACGTGGCGTGAAGGTTGCTCGAAGGAGACCTAAAATAATTATGTAGACGCGTCAAACGTCATCACCAGTCGAGCAAGATAGTAAGCTATCAATGTAAAGTGTATAGTTTCATTCCTACAAATCGACCACTCTCCAGGCCAAAGATAGTTTGGAAATTACTGTATGTACTTGTTCAGGAAACGGCGGTGAAAGTCATTACGGATCGTATCGTTGATGAATCGCTTCTTAATTGCCGGCTCGTTGCGGGACTGATTCTTGAACACCACGTCGTCATTCCATCGACGCTTCATCTTGGCGCTACTGACAGCTTGCTGTTGGGTCAGCGGGTTTCCTTGAAGTATCTCTTCGCGAGATTGTTGTTCGGCGGCCTTTTGTTCTTCTTTCTCTTTCCGTTTCCGTTCTTCTTCACGCTCCTGCTTGATTTTCTCAAGCTCTTTCATGAGTTCAGCCTCTTCATCTTCATCATCGCTGTAGCAACGCAATCAACAATTTCAAATTACGAGACAAATAGAACGATATCATGACTCCTTCCATTCAACTCACCTGTCACAGTCAGAGTCACTTGACTCGTCCTCTGAGTCCGCGCCATCATCTGCGTCATTGTAGTTATTTGCCACTTCCTTCAACTGCAACTCTTTTGCGTCCGCCTCAGCGTCACCCAGCAACAAAATCTTCTTATTCTGCTCTAGACGTCGCAATTTGTCTGGTCACCATACAACACCATCAAGTTAATTTTCAGCTTGAAAAACTCACAACATACTCACCCCGTCATACCTTGTGCCGTGTCTTTCTTTAGACCTTTTTCCAGCTCGTGTTTCGCTTCCTTCCGCTCCAATTCTTGGCGTAAATTCAGCAGCTCCACCTCATTAGCTGTACCCTGCCCAACTTGGCTATATACCACAAAACCACTCAAATCTTGCATAAGTTCCCCACCCACATGACATTAGCTTTACTATCACGTATTTACCGCATTTTCAAATGCCTGTGAGCTGGCAAGTCACGTGCCGAGATCTGGTCGCTTAATTTGCCTAATAACACCACAAAGTAAACATTTAGCACAGCAAAGACCTCAAAACGACGGTATCTAATGTATCACTTCAGAAGGGGTCTTCAATGTACCTCCAGCGTGCCATCCTCCTTCATTTGTTTGCCCTACAGCGGCGTGCCAGGTCGGGCGGTGTGCAGTCGTCATAGTCTTACTAAAGCGAGTAAGAAAGAATAAGAGCTGCATCGATTGGCTAAAAAGGTAGAATTACTATCTACTTTATTACCCAATCCAAAGTCACTAAATGAATAAAGTTCTGCAGCCTGATGGCTCACTGTCAATGTCGTCTCCTCCACTGCTTCTACCGTGGGGGCGGCTTATGCTTGCCTGCCAGCAAAAGAACAAGTCCATGTCTGACTGCTACGAACTATCACGCTCCATGCATTGTATTGGTCGCATCGCTAGTCGCTGTGATATCCACATTCAAGAGCATTTCATCAGTGGCTTGGTATGTATGTATGTACCCATTCTGTCTTACTTTAAGCTGGTTCTTACTATACACAATTGTTTCTAGCATTGTATTATAAGATTGATGGGTAAGGAAAACGATGGGACGCCTCTTGTAGAGATTGAAGATCAGAGGTAAAAGCTGCTCAAGTCTGGGAGCTGATTGACTGTTTACTGCTCAGATTTCTGACCGATTATCTGTTTCTTGACACACGTAATGCAGTAGCTATGGTACTTGGGTGAATACGAACAAGGTCGGACATCGGAGGAAGGCCATGTTGAAGCATAACGACAGGATTCATTTCACGCCTCCCGACTCGAAACGTTAGTGGTTTTGCAATTAGTAACACTGGGTGGAGATATATTGACATGGTTGGGTATTGCGTTTTTGGAAGATGAGAACGAGCTTGTCTATAAACTTAAGATTCTGTACGTAATGAGGTGGAGGTAGGCATTTTTTGGCTGTCAAGTGTCTTATACTTGTCCTGTAGACCTAGTGGGCTGACGAAGGTGAACGAAGATCTTCACGCGCGACTGAGCGCGGATCTAATGCCAGTGGCTAATCGCACCCGCAAACGCACGCATGAGAAGGCACAGTGCACGCGGAAGTCAACGAAAGGAGCTGCTGGCAAGAACAGCTGTGTTCCAGTCGCGCTGGTTGCATTGAAGAAAGCTCACGCGGAAGAGCTTGCCGAAGTAAAAGCGGAGCTTGCAAAAGCTAACGAACAGGCTGCAGCGGAGCTACGAGCCACACAAGAGGAAATGGGTAAGCTGCGGAAGGAACGAGACGCGCTTAAGCGAAGAGTTGACCAAATTTTGCAAGACCCCAACGTGGCACATCGAGAGTGGAGTGTCACCGAGCTGGAAGCTAAGGTTGTTTTCTGTAGGTGAGCAATTACAGAACCTGCACATGCTTATCTAACGCATCTTCTATCTAGATTAGCGTACAAGAACGTGCAATTCGTCAAGATGACCTGGCATCTCAAACGCATGACGAACGAGTTCAGACGTACGTATATCTTGATGGGAGAATAGTGGCTTGTGCTGTTTTTTTTGCTGAAGCCATTGTCCGCTGCATATATTATGGCATGTATAGGACTCCAGCCTCAAGAAGACAGCGTGTGGAGATTGAAAGGAAAGTGTGCGAGATGAAGTTAAAGTGCTATAAAACCATTTTGACAGAGATGAAAAAGCAACGTATTGAGATCCAACGGAAGTATGATGAGGTTGCAAAAAAGAAGGAGAGCACGGTCGTACTTAGCTCGGGTTCAAGTCAGTCGCAAGACTCGATAGACAACGGGCGCTTACACAACGATCGTTTGCAGCTTTCAGTCATCTCTAACGAACATTCCGAACCATCACCAGACGATGCACCGCAAACGTTTGATGCAGTTGCCAAGGAGGCCAAAAGTGGCGATGCGTCGCAAAATCGGCGAGTGATGTTTACCATCTACGGTGTAGGCGCAGGTATACCTGATAAGAGAACAATTCCTCATTCTCACTCGCAGTTGTATCGGACATCGATAAAAAGTAACGGCTTATCGAGTTCAGAGAGCCCGGGACAAGAAAACGACGATGGAGAGGAGGAGACCAAGGGATGTAAATAATTGAGGATAACTGATGTTTAGCATCTAAATACAGCAGTAGAACATGTCGACAAATGTCAATATCATGCATGATCGGTTCGTATGAGACGAGACGAACCGATCACATTGAAATCACATGTTTATGTCACGATGAGATGGGTTTGTCATCAACTTCAAGTGTAGAACATCTCCATCTTTTTTAGCAAACAAAAATCTCTTACTATCTTATCTCATAAAAATGCCGCAGGAATGGACGACATTAGTCGTAGCATCGGAGCTCGTAGTGACGTTGAGTACATCCTTGTGGTTGACAACCCGTCGATCTGGACGCCTAGATCGTCACTTTCTATTTCGTGATGATCCTGCTGCGCTTTTGCATCCTTGTAATTGCTGCTCATTACGCGCCCTATTAGTTTTCAGAGCCGTCACTGCATCTTTCTTCCTTTTGGTTCAAATTTGGGACATTTGGCGCTCTACAGGCCGTTGTTTGGTCTTTTATACGTCCTGGAACTTTATTCTACAAGGCGTATACTT
Organism: Peronospora destructor; assembly: GCA_011800735.1. NCBI lineage: Eukaryota > Oomycota > Peronosporomycetes > Peronosporales > Peronosporaceae > Peronospora > Peronospora destructor. The sequence continues at coordinate 918,900 of WBRY01000004.1, read as the reverse complement.
TTTTCTTGCTACTTGGAGCACCAAATGTCAATTAAATCATCGAGTGGACGAGAGAACGGCGACTTGTATGACGCTAGTGGATGGAGATGATGACGGTACAGGAAGCCCTTTTGTCAGTCGAAGAAGAGTAATGAGAGACAGTGGACTGCATTGGATTGACTTGGAGCTACTATTGGACGTGTGTCTTGCTGCCTCGCTACTCATTTGTGTCGTCGTGTGGACAATTTTGTATCCATATGCCGTCAAGACGGGACATCCTGAGAAAATCTTGAATGGAGTGAGCTATTGCCAACATGGAGCTAATGTACTGCTGCTACAGCTGGACTTTCTTGCGACGAGGCACCTGGTGTCAAAAGATGCTTTGCCACTGATTATGGGCTGGCCTTCCGTGTATGCAGTCTTTGCATGGATTGTACATGGAACAGTGGCGAAAGCATTTTAGCCGTACCCGTTCTTTGAGTTGGATACCCCATGGGCCCCGTTGTGGTATGGCGGATTGCTGGTTGCACATGTCATGGCATTGATACTGGTCATGCTGCTGTCGAAGGTGAAGCAGAAGAAGCAGCAATCAATGACATTTGCAAATCATGTCGAGGCTTGATTGAGCAGCTTGGACACTGGTTAAAAATCGTTGTCGTGATGTGGAGTGGAGTGGTAGGACTGATGAAGAAGAATGTACATTTTGACTGCGCGAATGGACTAAAAAAGCGTGCCAGCAACAACGTCAAGACGCAATCTTGACCTCGATCAGCTCACCGCCTTCCAAACCGTAGCTCTGTCAAAAGAGTAAAAAGTTAGTCGTAAGTAAAATAGTGCGCAGATGATGATTATCAGTCATGTCTTTGGAGGCCATGACTAATACTGACCGTAAACGTTTGCGATGCTGCCATCTTCTTCCCGTTAATCATGAGCAATATCTTTGACGCCTCACTTTTCTTCTCTTTCGCGATCTTAACCAGCAACCCTGCGACTTTAAAGCTCTAACATGCAAACACTTGTTATGCATTATTCATCAAATGCAAGCAAATGCAAACAAATGCCGCTTACCGGAATGACTTGATGTGTTTCGGGACCGTCTTCCCCAATCGTAGCTGTATCTTAATCGTCTAGGGCAAAGCAACGCTGTTGCTACATTTGACTGAAATCTCGTCATGATCTATGAGACCGTAAAAATCAAGACGTTCATTCAATCTAAGCTCCTGATCTTGCACGCTCATAACGACATCATCCGGATTAGCAATGGCATGCCGCTTGCAGTAGCTCGTATGCAGTTTCTCTACTGTTGCAGTCTAATAGGAGCCATCACAATAAATCTGATGCCGATGCAAACACAACCACATTCTGCAAACGTACCGAATCAATCTTGAAGATCTCTGACCGCTTGCCAAAAACCACCAGCCTCAAGCGTAGATATGTCTTCTTTTTCGACTCGATCTGTTTGGAGAAGTCTACCTTGGCTTCAATTAGATCGCCGGAGTCCAAGTCTTCGCCATCAGGAGTAGCCTTAAGCGACAAGGCGTCGCCATCCAGCGACATCGAAACAGCCGTTCGCGGCAATCCATGCAGCTGACAAAAGCTTGTATACAGCTGGTCAAAAGTCTCCTTCTGTAAATATGACACGGCGTAGTACCAAATTTGAGTCACACCTCTATCCATAAAGCCACCTTGAGCGATTGCTTACCTTATAAGTAGCAATCTCATCGACCGCACCTCCATTAGAACGAATGTGTAACACAATCCTTGCTCCTTTGTCCACAACTGACTGCGATGGAGTAGGCTCAATCAATTCAGCACCGTCACTTTCGTCAGCGGTATCCGAGTCCAACGAGATACATTCCAAATTATTCACTGTCGTCTGCCTTTTAGTAGATAATACCTTGCTCAAAATGGCTCGTGTCTGGTTTAACACGTTGTCCTTTTCCAGTTTCTGACGAATCTCACGCTCCAGCTGCAGCTTCCGCAGCCTTTCCGCCTCTCTCTCACTTGGTGTGTAAAAATCATCATCTTCGTCACTATGATCCAGTAGTATATGACCTACAAGAGCAACAAAATTGCAGCAGTCTCAGTACAATAAGCTGCTTTCTCTTTCTGTTTTTGACGGACTCTTCTTCTTCTTTACTGCTTTGTCAAGCGACACGCTTCGCCGTCGTCTCTTGATGGGCATCTCTAGAATCAAAAAATCATCAAAGTCTTTGTCGTTTCCGTCTTCGTCGGATGAAGACGAGAGTGATACTATATATCAAGACAATGACCAGCGTCAGATTTTTAAAATACAATTTTGCAGCTTATAGACCACATCTGAGGATGAAACAGGTATGATTAGATGGAAAAATGACAGTAGTATATGACGAACCCATCATCTGTCGCTTTGTATTGTGATCTAACGCGCTGTATAGCTTCACCTCGTCCTCCTCTTCCGAGCTCATGTTTGTGCTGCGTTGTAGGCCACGACACGTTCTTCTGTATTCTGATTCGCTTAAATTTGATCCATCTTTTCTACCAATCCTGGAGCCTAAAATTGACTGAGCGTCTTTCATTCAAATGACGCTCGCGTTGTCCAAGCGCCGCCGCCGTGACTCGGACGCTGAGGCTGCAGCCACAAAAGTATCAGCGTCTTCTGAGAGCAGCAATGAAAGTGGTAGTGACAGCGACGATGAAGAGGTAGAGAATGCCATGTTCCGTTTCGCTCCCAAGCTAGAGACTGAAGTGGAATCAGAATCTGAGAAGGAGGATGACGACGGCGCGTCATTTAAACAAAATCCAAAAAAAGTTTCGATAAAGAAGGAAAGAAAACAGAAGGAAAAGAAGAAAAAGACGCAGGAACAGCCGCCAAGTGAAGAGGATGACGAGCTAAAGGAAGAGATTGACCGTAAGACAGAGGCCACAGTCTACGTCGAAGGAATTCCATACCGAGCCAATGAGAGTGACTTGGTGACGCACTTTTCGTCCTGTGGCAATGTGCGTGAAGTGCGTCTGCCGCGTTATCAGGACTCGGGGAAGCCTCGTGGCTACGCGCACGTGGTATTTGACGATGAAGCGGCACTTAAGAAGGCCTTGCAGCTGGATGGGAAATACCTGTTTGGCCGCTACTTGTCTATTCGGAGAGCAGAGATGCCACGTGCTGTGGAAATGGCTCTGAAAGAGAAGACTCAGAATGCAACAAAGAAGGCAGTGAAAGGATGTCGGACAGTTTACATTAAGCAACTTCCGTACGAGGTTGAAGAGGCCACGATTCGTGAAGCTCTGGCTTGTTGCGGCACAATCACTAGTGTGCGATTGCCAATTTGGAACCATACACAAAAGCTGAAAGGCTTTGGATATGTTGAGTTCTCAAGTGAGGACGAGGCGTTGAGTGCTGCTCGTCGCAGCGGTATGAAGATCGGGGACCGGATGGTACTCATCAGTCTAGACGCGGCAGGAAGTGCGCCGAAGGCAAGTTTCCGCCAGCGTGACGGGCAGTACTGGAACAAGGGCGAAGAGGCGAAAAAGTCGCTGGCAAAGAAGATTAGCGAGAAGCAGCAGCGCCAGAATGCACACAAAAAGCGGAAAATGGCAAGCAAATAGAGCGCAGACATGTTTGAGAATGAAGGAGAATCGAGCTAGTATTCACGCATACATGTTGTCGATTGCTGTCGGGCGAGTCCGCTACTATTTTCTGATCCTGTCCTGGTCTTTCTTCCTAGGCCGTGAAGGCAATAGCTTTGTGCGTGAGGTCGACAACGTCCAAGTGGCCAAAGCCCCGTACCCCTGCTGTGTGCTGCACCTGGTCAAACCAGCGCACAAGGTCAACGAACTGGTCATATTGAGCGGACGTAAAGGTGCTGATAGCCCCGTGCAGCGCGTAGAAGAGCGCAGCGTCTGCGAGCGTCACGCGATTGGCTGCCAGGTACGTTTTCTGCTGCAAAGAGCTCTCTAGCAGCAGCCAATGAGACGATGCAGCCGACAACGGACAGCGCTGAATGCCGCGTGCAAAGTCCATCCACATGGCCACTTGGGCACGCTCAAATGGCGTTTGGCCCAAGAGCTCGAGCTCCCGGTCGGCGACTCGTGCGAGGTATTTGGCGATAGTAACGGGTTCGTATAACTCTGTGTTTTTACCCAGACGAACACGTAGACGACCCGAGGCAGCTGAGCCTAAGTTTACGCCACAGAAGCGAGCTACAAAGCGAATGAATTCGGCATCTGCTGACTGGTCCAGCGACACCGACATGATCTCGAAATCCTATTTGATGCTTTTACCTCTATAATAAGGTCCTACAAGGTAATGCTGATAGCAATCTTTTCGATACGTTTAGAATGTTAACGTACTGCATCGGTATAACCTGAAAAAGAGGCGAATTTTGTCAAAATCTTCCGCAAGTTTCGCGTAGAGCCTAGCAATCTGACCTGAACATTGTCGTGATGAGTGTGACCAAGTGTAGGCCCTCACTTTGCCGCTTTAAACGTCCTAGCCGACCTAAGCTTACAGACCTCAATGAGGAATGAACTACTGCTTCGTAGCACTTCAACACCAAGTGGTGTGATCGTTTTCATGCGAAGAGCTATTCAAGTTTACTTAGTCGGCATAGCTCGATATTCCAAGACCATGGGCTTTGTCAATCAAAAGGGATCAATTCTTCGCGACATCATTAGATCTGCTGCACCGTAGTACAAAAAGTAGCTACCACGATTACTCCAGCAAAGTACAATTGGTCTATGTCATACATCGAAGTACTTGGCAACGCCATAAAGTTTCCCAGCTAGAGCATCATTTCAGTTTTTTTACGCTTTCTAGCAAGATGAGTGAAATTAGAACAATCCATGTATTCTCCTGATGTGTCAGCCATACCGTCTTCAGCAGACTGAACAAACGGCATCTTTTTGGATAGCGGAGTGCAGTTACGACCAAAATTAATCCGAATTGCCCGATTACGTCTGGAGGTCACGTGACTCATTGCACGTACCTCTCTAGGTCAGCAGCAGCTTGTCTCCAACAATGTCCACTTTTTTCTGTCCAATCGTTTGAAATCCATTACTTGGCAAAGAGCAGAATATTTTTGTCGTGTCAAGAATTCCGCATTCTTAGCTTCTTGTCCGTTCCACTTCTCTCACTCATGTAGTTTATGAATGCAGACTAAAGTCATCTCCAGCTTCCTTGCTTCTTCAGATTTATTTGCTTTTCAAGCTGCCGTCACGAATGCGAGACCCACGCAGTCAACGGGTATGTGTTTAGGAGCGCTACCGTCTTAGCATGCTCCGTCTGAAACGCACTGTCTTGGACCAGCTGAATGAACTCGTCCACGGCAAAGGGAGTATTGTCGTCGCATTTGTCGTTAAAGAGGAAGAAAGTCGTGTTAGCTGGCAGTGAAAGGCTTAGCCCACGTGTAAACACGTGCCCAAGCTTGGTGTCTACGTTTTCCAGCGCTGCCTTTGACTCGGTGATCACGTTAATTGCTAAAATGCCATGAGGGGCAAGTACACACTTCGTTCGATACAAAAACTTTGGTTCCAACATCGCGAGCGGTGGTGCACACACACCAGCACAACTATCACCAGCTTCAACATCCAGCACCAACAAATCCAACGCAGCGTTTTCATCTTGCTCTTTGAGAAAATCTTCGCCCATTTTTTCGTGAATCACGAGTCGTTCGTCCCGCTGTAAAACTGCTCCAACTCCAAAAAACTGCTGTGCAATAGAATTCACCTGACTGCTAGGCTCGACAGCATCAAGTCGCCGAAGTTTCTGGGGTGACAAATGCTTCAGTAGGAAAAGCGGAAGTGTACAAGCTCCTGCTCCCAGCACAGATACGTGCAATGGCAGTGACTTTCCATCATAATCAGGAAGCCACGCAAGAGGCATGCACAGTGCTCGATGCACATCAAAAGCCAAAGTCGTCCGATCGAATTCTGGGGCAACGTTAGTATTGGCGTCCGGTATTTGACACAACGCCACTTCACTCTGAGTCAAGTGCAGACGGTCATTAAACACGAAACTGCGTGTAGCACCATTGATGAAACTGTCTAAGACCGTGACCTCGTCGTCACTAAAGACAACGCGCCTGAGAAACGTGTGAAAGAATTCGGCCTTGTACTGCGTCACAAACTCTGGTTCTACTTCTCGCAAGTCATGCAACATCTGCTGCAGCTCGTCGTACGTAAAGTTTTCGCCTGACTGGTGAATCTAAAGGCACGTGAAAAAGGACATGGAGACGTAATCAATCCGTTACTTGGAATTAACTTTCAAAATGGCCTGTCTCTCTCACCTCGTGCAATATCATGTCGGGAATCACGTCATCAAATGAAACGCCGACAACGTCCGCTTGTCCACCACCTTTTTTTGCTATAACGATTCCTTCACAATCAGCAGCTGCAAGTTGCCAGTCATAGTCGGACACGAGGTGTTGCTGCCACCAAGGAAACGTCCGACATTGGGCCGGTCTTGCTGCATAGACGGTACATTTGGACCCTTGTAAGAAAAGGCACTGACGGTCATCGGGTGTCTGTCTCAGCACCCGTTGCGCCTTTTTCTGTCCACTAGCGTCCACTTCCAGGACTGTATGTGTATAGCTCTGTTTGAACTCGGGCAAGGACAACTTTGTGGCTGCAGCCAACTCTTGCAGCTCCCGATCGTTTACACGCACTCGTCCACCTTTACCAGTACAGCATTTGCCACATCCAGTGCAACGAAAACGCAGTCGGACCTCGTTACGACTCGATGACCAGCTCTGCACCCGACGCCCCAGTCGCTTCATTTGGTCGAATCAAACCCAATCGATCCTCTGCAGATTAAAAGCTGTTTCAACACTGTTTCTTCGTTATAACAAGTTATAATGGTTTGATTTCAACCAATCAGCATCATTTACTTGTTCATGCAAATGCTTGGTAGGTGGAGACGTATTGCTCCGCAGCTGCAACTCCAACGGCGTACAGGGCTGGCAACGCTTTCGATACGCAATGGTCGGTTCGCTCTATGGACGAAAGAGATGGGGCGGCAGCAGGTGACAATGGATCAGGCAATTGATCAGGCGCTGGTTCGCGCAGAGCCGCTGGAACTGGCAGTGCAGTATCCAGGGGAGTCACCTGGTGTCTTTGCCTTTTGTGGTGTAGTAGGCGCCACCACGTCTATTGACGTACTGAAGCATATGCATGAGATGGGATTGCCAAAGTTTCAGGCGCTAGCTGCCAAAAATGAAGGCACATTGCTCGATCTACGCACACCACTGCAATGCTCTGGTTCATTGCAACTACTCGAGTAAAAGTGTTTAAACGTTTTAAGTAGGAGATGAAAGGTTTTTATGACTGTCTTTATATTGTAACGGTGTTAGTTTTTCGAGTGATGAAGGTAAAAACGTGTTTTGGCATTCATCAGCGCACGTTTTGGGACAGGTAAGTGCACTGTTCTATAGATGCTAATTGTATGTACACATATTGTCTTATTATTTATTGGTTTTGTTATGGTTATTGCTAGGCTTTGGAGGATAAATTTCAGGACAAGATTCGACTAACGGACGGCCCGGCGTTAAGTGAGGGAGGTTTTTTTTACGAAATGTTCCTGCAGGACGGATTGACTGTGTCTAAAAAGGACTTTGACGAACTTGCACGCAACATTAAGAAGATTGTCAAAGCCAGACAACCATTCGAACGACTGCAGGTGACGCGTGAATTTGCCGAGGAGCTGTTTGCCTACTCGGACTTCAAAAGAGAAATGCTGCACAAGATTGCAGAGGGAGACACGATTTCGCTTTACCGTTGCGGCCCGCTCATCGATTTGTGTCGTGGTCCTCACGTCCCCCACACTGGTACGTTAAAATGCGCATCCTGTTCGTGTACTGGACTGTACTCTGCTCTAAAAAGCAAAAGAGAGAAAAGGAACAGCTGAAAAGCGATGCGCCCTCTCTTTCGAATCCGTTGGGTGCTCTAACCACCAGTCCTATATTGACTCTTGTCTCTGAACGACTCCCCACTCTCGCAATGAGTGTTGGTGAGCTACACGTGGGCAAACATTTTGGTGGAATCTAATTTGGACTAATATTTGCACTCTTTACTTCGACATATTTGACAGGCATGCTGTCGTCTTTCGCGATCACGCGATGTGGTGCGTCACACTGGGAAGGAAAAGAGTTGTTGCAGCGCGTGTATGCTTTATCTTTTCCAAATAAGACGCAGCTCAAGGAGTGGCGTCATCTTCAAGAAGACGCAAAAAAGCGCGATCATCGCCTTATCGGCCGCGATCAACAGCTCTTCATGTTTCACCCGCTAAGTCCTGGATCGTCATTCTTCCTGCCTCATGGTACACGAGTTTTCAACACGCTTGCAGACTTTATCCGCGACGAGTACCGCCGTCGTGGTTACGATGAGGTAATCACACCCTTGATTTACAAGAAAGAGCTGTGGGAAACGTCGGGCCATCTCAAGAACTATCACGATGATATGTTTTTGGTTTCTCAAGGCATTGGCACAGGCGACAAGGAGGATTGTGAAGAACATGACCACAGGAGCGCTTACGTTTATGGCGAAGATGAGTATGATCAGTTTGGACTGAAGCCTATGAATTGCCCGGGACACTGCTTAATATTCCGCGAAGCGAAGAAGTATTCGTACCGAGAGTTGCCTGTTCGCCTTGCCGACTTCTCTGCACTTCACCGTAACGAGGCTTCTGGTGCGCTTACGGGACTAACACGCGTTCGCCGTTTTCACCAAGACGACGCACACATTTTCTGCACAGCTGCTCAGGTACAATCGGAGATTTCTCATGCTCTCGATTTTGTCAAGCACGTATATGGCATTTTCGATTTCGATTTTAGTCTGCGTCTCTCGACTCGTCCGGAGAAGTACATGGGTGACCTCGAGCTCTGGGATGACGCAGAAGATCAATTACGTTTAGCCTTGGACGACTTTGGTCAACCCTGGAGTGTCCATGCAGGTGACGGTGCATTCTACGGCCCAAAGATAGACATCGTAGTTACCGATGCCTTGAAGCGTCAGCACCAATGCGGCACGATCCAGCTGGACTTTCAGATGCCTATTAACTTTGAGCTCGCGTACGATGGTGCTGATGGCAAAGTTCACACTCCTATCATTATTCACCGTGCCGTGCTAGGGTCAATTGAGCGGATGATGGCAATTCTCATCGAGCACACTGGTGGCAAGTGGCCGCTGTGGCTCAGTCCTAGACAGGTGGCTGTGTTGCCAATTGCTGTAGCACATCGTGAGTACGCTTATGAGGTGGCAAGCAAGTTGCAAATGGCCACTTCTCGCGGCTTGTTCGTGGATGTGCAAGACAGCAGCAAGACTCTGAACAAGCGTGTGCGTGAGGCGCAGGTTGTGGGCTACAACTACATTCTCGTTGTAGGTGACAAGGAACAGGCTGCACAGGAGGTCAACATTCGCACGCGCGACAATCAAGTACACGGTGCGAAGCCCCTCGCAGATTTCATCGATGAGATTAAGACCGCTATCGATCGTCTGGAGTAGGTTGACCGATATACTTGACTAGCTTGAAAATAGACAATAGATCCATCCATAACATGGGAAATGCTACGCTTTTTCATCGCGTCGGAAAGAACGTTGTTCGGCCGTCTCATATCCATAGGCGATCGAAAGCTCGTTTACGACAGGTACGTACTAGCTAAATCGCAATTGCCGCACCGACCGATATTACAAAGAGGCTTTCCTAAGTAGACGTATGAGTATCGGTCCGCCACTTCCACACCGTTTAAAGCTTTACGTCGTAGCTTGCATGACCTCACCTAGCAACTTGAAAGCGTGCACAGTGTGAACCGTAGGATATAACGGCTGTGCGTCTTTCGATGCTGAAAAAACAATAGGATATGGGTGATGAAGGACGCATCCGGCTCGTATGAATTCTGTGTCACCAAATTCCGTACACTTTCTCATTTACATGGACAACGTGAGGCCAAACGATTCCAGTGAAAATGCCGCTTGATTATTCTGCTATGACGCAATGGGCGGCAGCGTCGTGTTCTTAACAATAGAGTCGAGTACCTTTCGAAGCGCTTTCTCTCTTGTGTCTAAAACTCGGCATCTTGAGCTCAAAGACCATGCCTTTAACGCAACTTTCTTGAAGGTCTGCGAGACTGTTGTTGTAGTTGTAGGCTAGTCTGCACTGGTCCACCGCCATGACTTGATCTTCACCTTGGGTCATATGAATGTACTCTATGGTCGTGAACTTTGCGGCAAATGGGTGATGTCATAATGTGGAATCGAGTTATGAACCAAAAGCAGCAGATAGCCTATAACTTCATTCTTGTTGCCAGAATCTTCTGTTGATAGTCGCATGGGGATATCACAACCTTTCTAATATTTATAATGAGTCGTGTAGCCCTGGAGGTCATCGAACTGTGACGATAATAACTTCATCTCTGCCGATGCGTTTGGTATGAAAACACGGTTTCAGTGTGTGGGGACAAGCCGAGCCGGCGCGAGCCACGACGAGGTGATGAATCACGAAGTCCTGGCACAAAACCGTCAAGTAAATTTGGTCGATAAGAAGCTGTTTCTGGTGGTTTTCCTGTATTCTAGACGTCAGAAGATAATCTCGGGTACTTTTGCTAGGGTACATGCTCGCCGTCGTTGCTTCCATTGCCTTCGTGTAATGGCGTCCACGAACTTCATTTACAATTTTGTTACGAAAGGGTCTTCGGTGAAAGTTGACGTTTCATTACAGCAGCTACGGATACGATAGTGTCGCTCGGAGACACGCGGCAATTGGTGTCGTCGTCGTGCCCAAATTGTGGGAATCGTTGCACTCGTTAGGAGGATCGGAACTCGTCTGTCAATAGCATCGTTGTCTTTGCTTAGTTTTGCTGACAGCAATCGCCGCCATCGACAACTGAAAAGTCCCGCGCAAACCTGAAGCCGAGACACGCTGGACGTGAAATTTCTCCATACTGATGACCCTCTGACTTTTCGTCACACCCTCAGCCAGACAAAGCTCAGTACAGTATCGCTATTGAAGGCTGCCAATGCGACGAACTCAACTGAATGACTGGACCTGTGTCTCTATATCTGACAAAAAACCAACCAGTTTAGTTTGATTTGACAAGCGTCATATTCGAGTTCTTACATGAATCTCGACTATATAACACTTTCAAGCAGCTCTATGGATAGCAAAAGTTGAATAGCTAGAGAGTACTCCCAAGAAAAGAGGTAAACTATAGCCTGTTATCGCCATATTTCAGTGCGTACTTTTCCTTAGATGACAAATGTACTCCCGGCTAAACGAGACTATAAACATCCCAATATCCAATGAAAATATGTGACGAGACAAGCACCACACGCACATCGTTGGGCCAATGCTGTTCCATCTTCTAGCAAGGTGACTAAAAGCGAGCGCCATGAAATCCACTCGCACACGAACGAATCAACAACGCAGCTTAACCGCCATAAGTCATTTAAAATTCGTAGCTCTCGCCATCAGCTGAAGATATACGTCTCGGGCGGATGCCCTCGCTAGCTGCCAGTTCATCATCTGATGCTGTCGTAGCAAACGAGTTGGACGCACAGAAGGACTGATCGTCGAAATCGTACGTAGAGTGTGTGTTGTGGAAATCGTTTTCCGTCTTGGTAGCATCTAATGCCAAGTCGGCCACTTCCGTTCCAAGGGTTAAGCCAGTCAGTCCAGTGCCGTAGCTGCTTCCACTCCCATTGGTACCGTAGCTCGAGCCGCTGAGACCAGAGCTATAGCTAGATCCCTCCAACTCACTGTTGAAGCTACTACCTTTGTCGTAATCAATGTGGCTGTTTGGCTTAGTAAAGTCGCCAGTGCCGCTGTCGCTGAATTCAGAGCTAGCAACGATATCGGTGACGATGCTGGACTCAAAGTCGGTAGCACTATCCGCGGTGCTGACAACGTTACTTGCATACTCGTTCGCGATGCTAATGGTATTGTCAAAATTCATCCTGCCATCAAAAATGTCGACCGAGCCGACAGTGCTGGCAAAATCAGAGCTGACGGTTGAAGTCGCAAAACTGGTGGTGCTGCTATCATTCACAGCAAACATTTTGTTGCCGTTACTGGCCTTGGAGTTAGCGGATCTGCTAGGGTTGGCATGATCATCGGCGGCCACCTTTGCCTTTGCAACGGCAGACATTGTTAACGTCTCATCCAAAGGCTCAAACTTCATTGGCTTCAAGGAACGAACAGAGGGCTCGTCTTGTGTAAAATCCACAGTTCCGATCGAAGATACCGAGCTGCTACGATTTTCGCCAACCTCTCTGCCGCTATCGTCGGGCATGCCAGTGAGCAAGGCGTCCATCGTGTCGCGTCGCATGCGAGGAGGTTGCTGCTCGTACATGCCGTATTCCTCAGTTTCATCCATGCTCGACAAGTCTGATTCGCGCCCATAGCCATTGAGAAGCGGGTTGATTGGAGGCTGAGAGAAATGCGAGTTATCCGTTTTGTACTCAAAGGAAGAGCCCATGGATGTTTCGCTATCAAAAGATGGCCCACTAGGCCCGATGCCGAAGGTCTCGAGGTCTGGTGTACGTCCACATTCGAGGTTCGGGTCTTCTTCGGGAATACGAAACTCACTTTCGTACATTGAGTCATCGGGGTACATCGAGTGAGAGTCGTTAAATGGGTCCCTAGCAGAGTGTCCCGAAGCACCAAAGTTATTGCCAGACCGCTGCATGGGCGTGTCGTAGTTGTTGTACATGATTCTAGAGTCACCGTGACCATGACTTGAGTGAAGAGAACATGATGACAACACCGTCTTATTCTGGTGGCTAAGCCGATCGTTAAAAACGAGAGCACTGGCATTAAGTCCAGGACCACGGCAGCCGTTGGATCGATCTCCTGCCGAATAGTTCTCCTTAAAGCCAGAGCCGTGTGAAGTCAATTGCGTCTCGGGCTCGGCATTCCAGTCCAGGCGAGACTTAGACTTGTTTGCCACGTACAAAGCTGGCAACCCAAAGTGGCTGTTTCGAAAATGGTCATTATCGCGACCAGGTCGACGCCTTCCGCGCCAAAACACGAATGACAAAATGAGGACAGCGACAATTGCTACTCCACCAACGACTATGCCCACCGTTAAGCCCGTCGACAACCCCAACCTGTCGTCATCTGCCGCACTGGTCGTACTAGCTTCCACCTCTGTCGTTATGAACGAGACAAAGTGGTAGCTCCTCTTTAGATAATCCTTCGGCGGTAGAATGATGTGCGCAAATACATTCCGCTCGCCATCACTGTTGTATGTGATTCTCTGACGAAAGTTGGCAGTGCCTGCACTAGTAAAGTTGGATGATTCCTGGTCTACAATCTTACGATTACTTCCTGTTCGGAAAATATCGCACACGGTAGAGCGTAAGCACGTGTGGATGTTGGCGTGGCCGATCTGCATTGGAAGGCCCGTAGTCGGGTCAGGTACCACCGCCTGTAACTCGGAGAGGTTAAACACATTGTCGTTTAGATTCAGTGTGACCGTAAAGGCGTACTCGACCTCGGTGCCTGCGACAATAACGCCGGTTGTCGTTTGCTCCAGTGAGACAGTAAGCGGGCATTCAGAGTTCGTTCCCTCCTGCAGCACGTAGGCAAAATCAAAGTTGGTCACCTGCATGCCCTGGTCCATCGAATAGCAGTAGGTTGTAGTACCATCGTACTTGTAATCTAATCATATTTCCAATCGTTAGACACTTGATTGATGCGCATCAAGTTACAGAGAGGAGGGGTGTCACGTACCGTAGAGTGAGGGAGCTGTATTGGCTGAGACAAAGGCACTCATTGAGAGGAAGAAACCCGTGATTTGCCATAGCTGCGAAAAACTGCGACGCCGGACCTTCATGCAGACGTAAAAGCGGGCGGAAAAGAGAGCGCCAGGAGCCTGGCGGATGAAACAATGACCAAATCGGTTCTGGCTTCTTACCTATTCGTGCGGTGTCTATACACAGGGGTGGGGTCTCCTCAAGTTTGATGATTGGCTATTATGCGAAAAGGCTACCAATACTGTATACACCTCTTCGAGCATCGCTTAATTAATCAATTTAGTGTCCAATTTGAGAGAAACAAATGGACGGCGTGGCTTTCACAGACTTTTTGATATTTGGCTTCAACAGATCGATATATATATGTGACCAGCAAGTCTATCGTGATACAGTACGAGGTTTGAGTAAAATGTCAACTTAAGCAGGTACAATGTGCCTGTTTCTAAACGCCTAGGAACCGTGTGTCAGCAACGTGATATCTTCACAGCGACAAGAACTACTGTCTAATAAATGTTTATGATATGTCGGTGAAGAGATCGTCTGATCTTCTGCCATGACTACGTCGTTCTTCTATGCACTAGTTCATTCGACGGGCTCAACCCAACGGGCTTCATGGAGGACACTCCAAAAGGGCACGTGAGACTGTTTGATCAAAGCCGAGCACATGCAGGGCAGGTGACGCCTTAAAAGTGATGCAGGGTACCAAACCTGCTTTTTTAGACGGGCCAGCCTGACTTCTCTTCGCCTGCAGCTCCGGTTCTGAATCGAAACGGACAAAATCACGTTACAGAGAGGTTCGCTTCGTGGGACCGAAATCGCGCTCGGCGAACGGCCGGCGACTAGGAGGCGAAACGGAGAGGGCTAGAACTTGTTGATGCCTGTTTGCTGCTTTTGTCGGCGTGCCCTACACCTTGGGATATTGCTTTTCGTCAGGTTCGCACGCTGCGCTGCCTCCCGTGGCGCACGCAGCGGAGAAAAGATCTCCTCCTTTCAGCCTTGGCCGCATGATGAGGGACTTCCCGCCCAAGGTACGAGAGACGGTATGCCGGCTCTGCGAAGGCTTTCGTCGTCTGGCCATGAAGGGATATACGATATGGTCACTGGTATACTTGCATTCCGTGCATCTACAAACACCAAGTATGGACTTCCAGAAATACTAGTGTTAATTACGTTTCTTGAAAACAGCGGTAGCGTTTGACTGCTTCTAGCCTGTCAAATAAATATCCATGAAGTATTTATTACTACTTTGAGTTTCTGTGCGATCGCTAGCGACTCGAATGTACAATTTGCCGTGAGCGCGTACTCTACCGGTGATCCCTTACTGTTTAGCTCTTTCCGCTGCATTGCAGCATTGCATGCAGCGAAAAGAGCTAAACATGTTTGCAGTCTACTATTATAAAAGTGATTGGGTATGCGCTACAAACTTTATCGTCGGCCGTGAAGAGAACTGCAGAGACTGGTCCATATGACAAAGCCTGATATCATGAACCATGACGTTCTTGCTGATTGTTGCTACAGTGTGTAATCTTAGCTCGTCACTATTTCTACAGTGTTTTCGTCGTCGAAGCCTTAGGCTTAATGGAACAGATTTAGACAATGATAGCGCAACTGCTGCACCTCAGCCGCAGCATGTCTGGCGGTGACTGCTGCCGTCGCATATCTAGTCGATTTGTCTGGCTTCCATTCTTCTTAGCGCTGTTTCTATACTCTTTTTGTTCTGCTGCCATGTCCGTACCTGATCGTTCTGATCACGCGCGCAAGTGACGTCATTAATTCACTGCCTTTTCTTCGAATTCGTAAAGACTTTCCTCGCCTGCCATTTGGTCTCGGCTTTTTTCCCAATTTTGGATGATTTGTCTCCCCTTTTTTGATGTAATTGTAACTGTTAGCAGACATTATTTTTATAGTTATTTATATCGTTGTACCGTAACTTGACACTGTAGCCATATCTAAGTGTCGGTCTATTTATGAGCTCAGTGGCGTTAGCGCCGTCGAAATTCCGCCGGTCATGCAGCCTGCTTGCCGGCCTGTTGCTTATGTTAGGAGTGGGCTCGACATATGCGCTGTCTGCATGGAACGCACAGCTAAAGACACTGCTCCATTTCACACAGACAGGAATCTCGATGGTTTCTGCGATGACGATGTTAGGAACGTACATGTCATACATTCCAGGCATGATATTCGATCGATTAGGACCATACACAAGTGTGTTGCTGAGTGGGACCGCCATGTTGGTCATTTATCTAGTCATGTTTACGGTGCTGCAGTTTGCTCCAAATAGTGTAAGTCCGTTGGGTATTGGCAGCGCAATGATGTTGTTCGGGTTGCTCAGCTCCTTCTGCGTCTTCGCATCCATCGTGCCAAATGAGTCCCTATTTGGAGAGACCAATCGTGGCAAAGTTATGGCAGCTCTCACGTCAGCTTACAGCTGTGGTGGTGCCTTCTTCGCCTTCGTCTTCCACGAGGGCTTCAACAGCCGTGACGTACCTGGCTATTTCCTCTTTGTAGGAAACTACCTGCTAGCCGCCTGCGTTTTTGGGTGGTGTGTGTTTGCTCGTCCAATAAGTGGAGGCGAAAGCGTGCACAAGCAAAGAAGATCAGGGAGTATTGAATTCAGTCTTGGCAGAACCAGCATGGAGTCCGATGGACAGGTGAATAATGCTGCTGACAGTGAGACGCCCGACGAGATTACAGGTGTGACTTTGCTGACAGATGAGCGGTTCTGGATGCTCTTTATTCCAGTGATGATCGTCATTGGTGCGGGCTTGCTGATTATGTCCAATGTGTCGTTTATCGTGGAGTCACTGGGCGGGCCAACCGAACAGATTCCCTTCATGGTAGCATTATTCTCGATCGTCAACACGCTTGGTCGCCTCATAACGGGAGCTGTCTCGGATCACTTTGTAGCGCGATATCCTCGCGCGTGCTTTGCTGTAATCTCGGCACTACTCACAGCCATCACGCAGGTGGTCTTCTTGTCAGTTCCATCCAGTTGGCTTGTGTTGCCTGTGGGTTTGGCTGGGTTTTCTGAGGGCGTTATGTTTGGCTCATTCCCCGTAATTATCCGTGAGGAGTTTGGCTTGCAAAACTTTGGCAAGAACTTTGGTCTCATAAGTCTTGCTAATTGCATTGGGTATCCTCTCTTCTTTAGTCCGTTGGCGTCGTACGTGTATCAGCAGTCTGCAACAACGCACACCACTGACAGCATCGATAAATGCTTTGGTGCCCGGTGTTTTGGGCCCGTGTTTGTCATAGCCATCGTGCTTTCGTTAATGGCGCTCGTCTGCTCCGTACAATTGGCGCGATTGCAGCGACGCCACATTTTTAACAGATATCAGCCGATTCGGCCATGACACCAAATTTTTAATTTCATCCTGGCAAGTGCAAATGTCGATTTCTCCGCTTTGAGCAAGTAAACTCATGAAGCAAATGAACCGTTTGGCATTGCAGATATGCCCATCCACCCACAGAAAAAAGTACTTGCAGAAATATTGTGGTCTGCTTCAGCGAATCTTGAGAAGTCAAATATTGGTCTTTGAGTCGCTACTTGAGGGAAGACAATGGCTCGGATGGATAGCTGTTTGTAAATCGCAATGGGAGCAGCGAGGATGGCGATTACAATATTTTGCAATGTGAGCTGTTTGGATGAAAACAACAACAACTTGGAAAGAGTGATGGTGTCGGAATTCGAAGAAGAGTAGACGCTACAGTAAACCCACTTTGTCGTTTCTACCACGTCAGATGCGCTGAGCTTCTACCCATACAATCAACACAAAAGTGACTCGGCTAATTGTACGACGGACCACCAATTTAATCAAAACTTAGCTGATTGCTGATCCCGTTGTGTCATGGTCTCATTCGTTGGGCCTGTGTAACGAGTATTTACATCACGTGTTTCGATTCAAGCTGTTGCAAGGAACACCTGGATCTGACATTATCTGAGCACTTATTTCTATACAACCTACCTATTTTCGTTTGCTAACTCTTTATCACCTGAGTAAATAGTGGGCGACTTAGGAAGAATTGTAGGATCCTTGCTAATTCTCCGCTACCTACTGAAGTCAGTTATATTTATGCACCCCACATGGCGTTACGCTTGTGGTTGGCAGCGGATCCGACTCGTACTGCAGCCACATGTGCGCCGTCTCCCACATATTCTAGTGGTCCGCAAGAAAGGGCCATCTTTTTTGGAGGTAACAGATCAGATGAGCACACGTTGGCAAAATGCAAAGTGAATATACTTGGGTCCTAAGTTTGCAATCTCTTTAAGCCTACTGGATTTTTTCAACTCATCGCGCATTACTGATCGTCTAAACGTTTATTTTTCGGTTACCGCTTGCTGGCCGAGGCGCTTTTTCGACAGCTCTCCCACTCGACTCGGCAGCTCTTGGTGCTTGTATACCGGCTTTGCTCCGAAGTGCATAGAATTGTGTCAGTAGAATTGGCTTTGTCATAATGTCGACCATCATTTCTTGCGTTGGGCAGTACTCGAGCACCACTTGATTGTCTTCCACCTTTTCGCGTATAGAATGGTGCCAAAATGTCGATATCCTTAGTCCGCTTGTGGAACTCAGGGTTCTTTGACAAAGGTATCGAGCCTTGGTTGTCCTCGTAGATCCTGACTGCTTCATCAGTAGACATCTCACTAAGCTCGCACAAAGCACCTTGAGCCAAACCGCTTCTTGTGTAACCTCCGAAAATGCAGTAGACGATAGCGCCACCGTCCTCTGTCTTTTGCTTCGCCAGCTGGCGCATCGGTAATTCATTTAAAAACGTAGCCACTCGTACTCCGTCGTGAGTCGATGTCGTGAGTCGATGTCGCCAGCCCAGTCGGTATCCGAATAACCTTAGAGCGTAGCTATGCCGTCAAGCGAGAACTCGAGTCCGTGCATTGGCGTCGCTTGAAGATATCGCAGTACGTGCTTGAAGACTTGTCATTGTCAGTGTGTCCGACAGGGATTAACTACGAATTGACTTGGAGTTTCCATTGCCACAGCGAGGTCCGGACGCGTCGCCACCATCAAGTACAGGATACTTCCAACGTCATTTCGGTAAGGCACGTTCTGATTATACTTTTCAGGCGGACCTTCGCACATTTCCTTGGTTAGCTTGAGTCCGGGATCTTGCGATGTTTTCGCTGGCTTGCTGTCATGCATGCCGAAATTGGTCAAGACAGATTTGAGAAATTTGGCCTGCCGCATTGTTACTTGGCCAGCCTCGTGGTCGCTCTTGATTTCCATACTAAGAAAATATTTGAGCTTGCTGAGGTCCGTCATCTCAAATGATCACTTAACGCACGCTTGGTTGACTTAAGATATTCGTCGTTGGTGCTTGCGATGATCAGGTGTAAGCCATACAGCATCACGCAGACCATTTCTTCGCCATTCTTTTTGTGGTAGATGCAGTGATCTGACTCACACTTGGCAAAGCCCATATTGATCATGAGATCGATGATCATCTGGATCCACATGCGGGGTGATTGCTTCAACCCATATAGCGATCGCTTGAGTTTATACACGCTATTTGGGTAATTCGAGTCGATGTACTCATCTGGCTATGTCATGTAAATGTCTTCATCCAGTACGCCGTTCAAAAATGCTGTCTTACATCCATCTGATGCAAGGTGAGGGTGTGCGTGGCAGTCAGACTCAACACTCTTCGAATCGGAGTAAATTTGCCACCCGGCGCAAAAGTCTCATCATGACTTTTGCGCCGGGTGGCAAATTCACTCCGATTTTGCAGATTGCGAGAGTGAAGACACTTTCTTTGCCAAGAAAGTGTCTTCACTCTCGAATCTGCAAAATTTCTTGGCCACCAGTTTTCGCTCAACTACTCCGTCTTGGCTCGCCTTGACACAACCCATGTGCACCCGATAGCCTTGCGTCTCCGCAATGGTACGATGTTCCAGGATTCATTGTTGGGCAGCGCTTTACATTTTGAGTCACACGCTTCCTTCCACTTTGTTGCGGCACCGGATTCTTCTCTCAATCCATGACGCGAGCCGCTTGGGCTTTCTTCAGCTGCTGCTGACATCTCGCTGCGACATGGATTGCTTCGCGCTTATATTCTTAGCATCTTTTTCAGTGACTGCGTCCGCTAATGTCTTTTACTGTCGAATCCAAAGTCTTCCTCCCGCGCAGTCTTCTTGTTCATGCGACACTTCTTCATCCGTAGCATCTTCATCGTTGATTACCATCTCATGTTGACAGTAGTCGCGCTTTCCAGTGTCATAAACACTTTCCAGAGATTGCGCGTCGCAACTCACCAGCACGCGACAACTCTCAAGTATCTCGAATCGATGAACCTTTTCATGGCCGGGATATCCGATCAATGGCAGCGTACTGAACGGACATCGATCTTCTTGCGCTCCTCTTTGGGACCATTACGTACGCATGGCAACTAATCACCTTCAGGCTTGCCAGTAATGACTTATGCCCCCCTCTTGGTAAGGGGATTTGTCATGCCTCAGTGTGCGCGTCGGGCACCGGCTGCGAAAGAACATAACAGTCATGCCTGCTTCGCCCCAGTACCCCTTCAAAATCCCAGCGTGCTCTATCATAACTCCCGCCCGTTGGCCGCATTGTCCTACGACAAACGCACTTTGTAACAGGGGCAAATCACCTCACAAATAAGCCTGACAAGCCACTCGCGTTGCAAGGAGTTTTTGTCAACGAAAAAGCAGGACAGGGCATATCCGACCGGTATTGAAATGCAGCGCACAGATTCCATCAATGTCCGGTTCGTTCACTCGGCGATCCCGTTCAGCTGTGTAGTGTACGGCGGTGGGAATTTTTGCCTTATCCCCGTTTGCTGCAAAAACTTGGCAATGTTGTGCGAGCTGTATTCACCGCTGTTGTCACTGCGTAACATCTTCACCTCTTACCCGTTTGCGTCTCAGCGAGCACAACAAACTCAGCAAACTTGAAAGCTACTTTTGACATGTTCCACACTATACAGAAGTAAGATTTGTCGTCTATGATCGTGACGAAGTAGCGTGTCATACTAAACGTTTAAGTACATATAAAGCCATATACATCACTCTGTATGATTTGTACAACTTGCTTTGTGCGGTTTTATGACAACTTGATAAAGACCAGTCGCGTTTGCTTACCATGTGAGCACCCGTCACATACCTCTCACTTCTTGACTGACGCAGTGTTAATGCCGACGCCGTATTTGTTTTTGACAACGGCATCCAGACCTCTATGACCAATGTGACCAAGTCGAAGGTGCCAAAGGTACGAAGTCGTGTCACCATAACATCCCATCGAGCTTTTGCATTGGCCTCGTCCGTCATGATTGGTTTCATGCAGCGCTTGACCAATCCTTTGCCTTCAAGGTCGCCAAGCTTTCACTTGAGATCTTTGTTTCTGTAAGACAACCGTCGCGCTCGACGGTGACAGGTCCGTCCTCTTTGGCGAAGTGGCCAACAGGTTTGCGAGAGCTTGGAAAAATGCCACACACTGGAGAGCACACCCTTTTGATCCCGCACGGACTCTGCATCGACATCGCTACATCCCCCTCCTGCCGCTTGTACAATACCATCGTCCGCGAGATGTACATCCACCGGAGCGATGACCTTGTGTACTCTTTTGAGACATCATGTAATTGAGTCAACCAACCACGCGCAACTTAACTTGGCAATACTTGCATCCTTACCAACCGACAGGAGAAATACTCCAGTTACCTTTAACCTGCGCATATTTGCTCGCTACGGCCTCTGCCGCTACGTATTCTTGCCGTTCGCACCAGGCACTTGGAGACCCGATATTCTTGCTTTCCACAACGACTACGCGCGGAGCTAGTCTTTACTGGCAACAGTCGTCCTTTACGCTTGTCTTGCTCGCTGGACATGAAAGATTGACCTTGGCTGTGCACGGCTTCATCGACGCCGCCACCTAGTTCTTTGCGCTTCATATGATCTTGCAGCGCCCAAGACATCACAAGCTACCACAAGAGAGAGGTAGCTTGCGACGTCTTGGCACGTCACACGATTCCATCGCCATGATCAGAAATGTATACGAATTCCTAAGACCAAGTCATATTCGCTGACCGGAGCGCCCACCGCGTCGAGCTGTTCCATCAAGGTTTTCAGCTTGTAGATGTGTTGCAACAAATCGTCACCTCGTCCGTCTTTGCTGTAAAAAGTGTCAACAAAGAAAGAGCCTCTTTGCTAAGCTCTTTTTCTCGAAATGTCCCTCTAGCTGCAACCATGCATCTTGTGCTCCATTCGCCGACCGAACTAGAAGCAGCTGTGAATCATCCATAGCGGACAGATGATCGCCAGTGCCTTGCAAGATTAGCGCTTGTACGTCGACTGGTCCAACACATTTTGCTCCATCTTGATCTCCCCGCTTGCCACTTTTCACAGGTCCGTCTCCTCCAGCACCATCTACATCTTGAACTTCTACGTATGGAAGCTCGTTTTATCGAACTTGCTGATGCGAAAGGCGGAGGCAGAGGCGGTGTCCAGAGCAAGAGCTTGATCGGCGTTAGGGATGGAGAAGGCAGGGCTTGGGCTCATAACCTAAAGCAAAAGTTCACGTGAGTACAGGTTGGCGAAATGCAAAGTGAATACATTAAGCTCCTTTGCAAGCGGGCACTTTATAAACTGCCACGCCTACAAGCATACACCTTCGGGCACTAACGAGATAGCGGCTAAACCGTGTTCTCTTGTGTGCAGCGAGGTAGCTAGCGGGCGCCTAAGGCGACCTCACTCAAGAAACTAGTGCTCTTCACACTTAGTGCCGTCACGAACCTGGTTCGACCGGCGCGGTATAAAGCTAATGGCTAAAATGCAAGGATTGGATGCGCGTCACTAGGTTGCCAGCCTAAATATATGAAAGCTCGCGAGTGACATCTGTCTGTGACGTTATCATCTCCAGTGTGACGTCATCATCTCCAGTGTGACGTCATCATCTCCAGTGTGACGTCATCATCTCCAGTGTGACGTCATCATCTCCAGTGTGACGTCATCATCTCCAGTGTGACGTCATCATCTCCAGTGTGACGTCATCATCTCCAGTGTGACGTCATCATCTCCAGTGTGACGTCATCATCTCCAGTGTGACGTCATCATCTCCAGTGTGACGTCATCATCTCCAGTGTGACGTCATCATCTCCAGTGTGACGTCATCATCTCCAGTGTGACGTCATCATCTCCAGTGTGACGTCATCATCTCCAGTGTGACGTCATCATCTCCAGTGTGACGTCATCATCTCCAGTGTGACGTCATCATCTCCAGTGTGACGTCATCATCTCCAGTGTGACGTCATCATCTCCAGTGTGACGTCATCATCTCCAGTGTGACGTCATCATCTCCAGTGTGACGTCATCATCTCCAGTGTGACGTCATCATCTCCAGTGTGACGTCATCATCTCCAGTGTGACGTCATCATCTCCAGTGTGACGTCATCATCTCCAGTGTGACGTCATCATCTCCAGTGTGACGTCATCATCTCCAGTGTGACGTCATCATCTCCAGTGTGACGTCATCATCTCCAGTGTGACGTCATCATCTCCAGTGTGACGTCATCATCTCCAGTGTGACGTCATCATCTCCAGTGTGACGTCATCATCTCCAGTGTGACGTCATCATCTCCAGTGTGACGTCATCATCTCCAGTGTGACGTCATCATCTCCAGTGTGACGTCATCATCTCCAGTGTGACGTCATCATCTCCAGTGTGACTTCTGAATCACCTGCTGGTGCGGCATCTACTGCGGCGGTACCCCACGATCCAGCTCCATCAGACATGCCACCGACGTGTCCCCGAGATCCAGACGGGCTGGACACACGGAATATGGATGTGACTATGGCGGAAAGTACCCTTTCAAAAAAAATTATTTTTTGTTTTAATAAAAGATTTATTTGATGACGCCAGTCCTTGCTGGGCGTCATCCCTTTCAGTGTGAATATACCTTGTGTATCACATACACAAGGGTGGGTCACATGGTGTACCTCACTCAGGTGGCAGGACTAAGTACACGCGTACTTATGACCTCCCCGTTAAGTACCAGCGTACTAACTGGTACGTGAAACCTTGGCATATAGCCCGTTACATACACTGGATTCCTTCAACTATGCACTAGAAAACGTACATCGTGCATTACTAATCGTCTAAGCGTACATTTCGATCACCATTTGCTGGTTGAGGCGCTCCTTTAACAACATAAACTTCTTCGTGCAGTTGAGCTAACGTCGTTAAATCAACTTGTCGCTTCAATTTTTTGCGTCTTTTGCCGAGGTGTCCGACGAAGTAATCGATCTGTTGCATTAAAACCTTTCAACGTCGCATAATAAAAAATATCGCATAAATGAAGAAAGAACATAAAAAAGGCACGGAAGTAATACCCTTTAAACGCCACATACTGTAAACCACATCAAAAATAATTATTGAGACTAAAATTGAATCGAAAAAAGCGACATGAGCTCGTCGATGCAGCATCGACTCACGGCGTCCGCCACCATGGCACAGGCATGTCGTCAGGCCGTAGCAGAGCTAGAGAATTGGTCGCTTTGGGCGTATCGGTCCACTACGGGGGAGGAGTGGGACGCCCAGCCTGCGTGCTTCATTACCGATTATCTCTTGGCTATTCAGTGCTTCGCTTTTGCCGTATACATTGGTCTCTTTGCTGCTACAGATAAGGGAGATCTGGCCTGGTACTTTATGTACTTCGTGGCTCTCGGTATCTCAGCGGCACTGGGCGGCCTACTGCACCACGTCGCCTATGAGGCGATGCGTGACATTGCACACAAACAAGAGAACCATTTGGTCAAGACTGCACGCATTTTTGGTGTAAACCTCAGCCGCTCTACTGTGGACAGCATGATTGACGCTCTGTGGCGTATCGTGCTAGCGTGTTCCATCTTTACCAACTTTGCACTGCTGTCAGTAGCTGCCAGCCGTCATCTATCTGAGACGTGGGCTTACTTTATCATCGGACTGGCTGCCTTTTTCTACGTGGTGCTGGCTATCTGGGCTAGTGTCAGCATGCACGCAGTGTTCCTCTTTGCTGGCTTCATTCCTGTGATAGTTTTTGGCCCCATCGCGTGCTTTATGACGTGGAACTGGGAGTGGAGTCATTCGACTAACGAGCTGCTGGTGTACAGTGTCAAGCTCGTGGGCGGCCTCATCCAGGGCTTTGTATGGGCTCCAAGCAAGGACAAGTTCAACCACAATGCGCTCTCGCACGTGTTTCTTAGTCTGGCAGCGACGCTCATGCTCATTCACTATAAGTTCTAAGCTGCGTTCGAGCAAAACGGCAACGAGGCATAATGTTTCAGCTAGTTATATTGACTTACGTGCAGGTTCTGCCTATTTTTCGTGGATAGCGCGTATTATGATAGGAAGAGACAGAGAGGAGAGTGAGGCAAAGAAATAAATTTTAAGTGGGTTTCACATGGTCAATTTAATGAATTTGTGGTGCAGTGGTTTTGGATGGCATCAATCGGCTGGTTATGATGAGGACGCAAGCGCATATACGCAGCTCTACAAATACAAAAATGTCGGGAGTGCAAGAATGGTAGAGTAGATACGGCGGTCGTCTCTGCCAGTAATTATTTGATGCAAGGTTAGACCGGAAGTGCGAATTTTGTTGCAAACCCAGTTGAACCTTTTGTTCATGGAACGATAGTTTGCTAACACTGAAGATGTACCAGCCAGCAAACACAAAGCGGACACGAACAGGAAGATCAATTAGTGCCTCCAAGTTTATAAGCATGGCTCGCAGTAGGCGTGCTCGGACAATAGTTGCGTAGGAGAGCAAGGCAACAAGCAATCCGCTGCGCGACTGATTGTGTATCGCGAATATTGGTGCGAATCAACTCGACGTTGATATGTTTTGGCAACAAAGTCGTCTTTTTGTCTGCTAGCTCTGCCTATCGATAGAGGCTTATACTACTGGTGTGTTGCGTGATCGTCCTGATATAGCCAGGGATGTCTTCAGGTTCACTTGTGATGAAATCTGCGACTCGACTGACAAAGATGACATGTTGCAGAGGGTTTCGAGCATTATTTACACTGCTTGTCGATTGGTTAGGCGTAATAAGGTGGACCCGTTGGCCAGGTGAGAGTTGAGGGGATTATCATGTATTCGTACCACTGCCTGTCCGGTGAGACTATCTGCTTGGTCAAGTCTAAATTCGATGGAAACCTGCAAACCTATTAATCATTGTAAAGGACGATATGGCATCACGACAATCATCACCGGAGAACTTCGAAAGACTGTTGATTCTTATACTTGCCATGGCCTCAGCAACGCATGCCGGTCCGTCAACAATAGCCAGGTTAACTTCATCACCATCGTAATCCAAGTTGAGAGGACTGCAATGTTCGGGATGGACCCCGTAATTTAGATGCCTGAAAGTTTTAAAAAGTGCTACATCTGTCAGCCGTTTCCTTGGTCAAGCAGAATAAGTGATGAGATGAAGGCCAGTGATACCTCCTTGTCTTGCATGACGGAACCTATGACACGGGTTAGTTTTTCGAACGCTGGTCTTACTCCTTCCTGTTCGGCACAAAAGACAATGTTTGCTGACATACCGGTTTGCCAAGGAATTTGATTGTACCGTCGACACCTACGCGGATGCATGAATTATCAACGTTCCTGTCAGAGTAGATGCTTAACGCCAGTATGTTGTCATTGAGGAGTCCAGTCTCGCGAGGATTAGAATGCTGTATTATCTCAAGTGAATCACATCCGGTTGTGCAACCGATAGACTTTGTGACGGTTCTTGATCTTCCAAATGAGCTTGGATGACCCCATGTGCAGCTGCGTTGGCTTATTTACTTTGCCGGAATGGGTTGAGAATTCGGGATCCGATTTAATGAGACCAACTACCGATAGTGCCAATCTTCCTGCCGCTTGCCTGGCTGCATACTTCGACGAAACAGCCTCGGCTGATATCTGAGCTATGTCGTTTACGCTCGTCACGATTGTCGGATGAAGGAAGGAACAGGAGATAGACGCGTTGTCAGACAGTTTCCGAATCTCCATCATGATGGTTGGCCTGAGGGAGCTTATCGGCATATCGTTCTTGACATTAAGTGCAGTCGCCACGTCCTTGTTTATTTCCTGGTGCAGTTCTGACAGAGGTATGCGATTTCCCCAACTTGCGACACGGTAAGCTGAGCACAGGCCAATCAGGCAGGGAGAATCTGATATCATGTCTTCCTCGGTAGTATCATCGTACTACACCACTTCCTAAGGCACATGATCAATTTGAGTCTGTTTTCCTCTAGCCGCATTTGAACGCTGTCCGAATTGTAGTACTCTGTTGTCGATCCACGTGGAATGCTCCATGGATTACTCTTGTGGCATGTCAAGCTTGTATGAGACGAGGACAGTACGGCTTCCAGAACTTCCCAAGACATCTCCAGTGAACCAACTAATAGATTACTCATTGACAGCGCCCAATGGATCTTGTTGAGAACTCCAGCGGAACTATTATCTCGTCGAGGTTGTATGGCGTCCTGCAGCAGAAATGTGGTCATGGTGGAACTCTTCAGGCCATCAATACTTCTTCGGTAACGTTGTCTCTTGGGAAGGCTGTCTTTCTGCATGACATCAAGTCCTCATGTTCGGCGAGAAGTATTACGGCTAGAGCAATGCCAGATAACAAGGACGTCTGTCTCTACTACCTTTATTGGCGTACCGACATCAAATACCCAGACGTGCTCACGATAAGCTCCCTCAGGCCAACCATCATGATGGGAATTCGGAAACTGTCTGACAACGCGTCTATCTCCTGTTCCTTCCTTCATCCGTCGATCGGAGTTACGCTGATGTTGGTTACAAGAATTCGGAGAGGATGTTGCGCAAATGACAAGCGGTTCACCGTGGCAACCGCCTTTGTCAAATGAGCAGCGAGGCTTGTGCTCGAGTCATGCACATGGGTGAAAACTGGAATGATAAGCTGGCGAAGTAGTTTTACCACAGGTTCTTCGCGTTGTCAGCGTTGTCGCGTGCATAGGTTTTACTTATCATGGCTGCTTAATGAACTGATGAGGCGCTATGGGCTCGTCCTGCTACGAAATTCACAAGGACGACGGCATGTTCGCATTCAAAAAGGCATAGTCATTGATTACCAGATGATGACATTGCAAGCATTTTGGCTGGTCACGAAACTTTACCACACTTGATCAGATCCTACGCTCAACTGAGACATCTCTAAGGTAAATGATAAGAATGAAAAACAACGATGATGACGGCAATCGTGCGTAGAGTGTGCAAAGCAGATGCCAGGCGACATTGCACCCAGAGTGAGAACGTGCTTGTGATGTCTGCTACTATTGTACGTCGGCCACGTGCGAGAGCACAAGTGGAAGGCGATGGGGCAACGCGATGGTATCGTAAGTACTCTGTGACTACCCGGGCCACTTCGCCATTGTATATTTCACGATAAACAAGGCTGACCACCACTGGACAACTAAGAAGGCTGCACCCAAAGAAGCAGTAAATGGCGAAGGAAGAGGAGAGCTATCAATGCGCAACGAATTTATACAGTCCAGTGAATACACAATATGTCACGAAGTAACTGTGGCGAAAGCTGCTTGGAGGCGCAAAGAGACAGTCTATGCCTAGTTTGTAACAAGTGTAGAACGTTGGGGTAACAACAACAACGGAGGATTATGGTCCCTAGACAACACTTGTTGACGAAGTTTCAGTGTTAGACAAAATTACTGGTGAATCCCGAAGGAGGCTGAAATGTTATGACGCATGTTGTTATGAAGAATATATACGACTAACGTGTGAGCTCTCTTGATGCTTGTTTCTCGTTGGTGGTGCATACCCTGTACAATCCTCTATAACTCAATGTCAAGACGCATTCGGTTGTTCGATCGAACACCATAGACGCGAGTGTCAAGACGCGTCCGCCTCATAGCGGCCGGATCAATGTTTCGCACGAAGAAAACACCTGCAGACAATGGCGATGATCCCAAGCCAATAGGAGGCGTATTTTCAGGCCCGTATACCTGTTTCCATACTCCACTGGTCCGGTCATGATTCGAGCCAAAGACATTTGAAGACGTTGTTGACAGGAACGTACTGCTTGCACTTCGATAGGAATCAACATCCCAGCATGTTGACGGAAAAAAGTCGTCACTTTCCGAGCTAAAGCTGTACTCGGTAGATGCGGGTGATTCAAGTATGTCAATGGAATGGTCATCAGTGTGCGAGCTACTGTCACTTGCTAGGGCTTGGCTATCATTTAATTCACGTCTTCGAGCTGGTAGCATAGAAGCTGCTGATCTTGATTGGTGGTTGCTAAGAGCAGCAACGTTGTACGAGCTCGTTGCAGCACTCGCTTCAGTCCACGACAGCTTCATCTCCTGTTGAAAAGCTTCTGGAATCTTGTACTTGCTCGTCTTATCATCGAGCACAGGAACAACAGACTCCCTCGAATCCGTTTTGTCAAAACGGCTGTGACTTGTTTCGGCAACGGCAAACGACGTTATGCGTTTCATACCCGAATGCAAGTTCTCGGGTAGTTCACTAACGTCGCAGTCACTAAGAATTGCATTTTTCCGACTTGTCCGACGTACAACCCAAAGGAAGACAAGACCTAAAATGATCATAAACCCAATTGTAACGATGATGAAGAAACTATTTGAAAACGTGCTGTTAGAGAGGTCTGAAGGCGACGTTTGGTCTGTTGTATCGACTTGATGCGGTTGTTGGGTCATGCTTGACATGACGAGTTTGATTGCAAAATAAAAAGCCAATGACAAACATTGCCTTCTTCCATGCACAGGGTGTCGTTATCATCCACATATTTTCAAGTGATGTCCCTAGATTTCGATGCCATTCCACAGATTTCACGGCAAGTTGAAGCTTCAACTCGTGTACACCACATCACGACCATCACTCTTTGGAACAACGATGGCATCAGCAGCGGCGACGGCGTTGCCTTCGTCTGTGGCTGCAGACGCTCCCGATGACGTAGTGATGGTGGCAATGCGTGTAGATAGCTCATTTTTATGCTCAGAAGAGGATCCCAATGTCTGTGTGTCTTTATACGGCGATCCGCGCGTGCACGTGGACGTAGCAGATGACCTGACGTTGTTGTTGGGCTTTCAGCGTAAACTCTACACCGTCGGTATCCTGGAAGACATGGAAACAAGAAAGAGTGATGGTCAAATCGCTTCGCTGCGCGTTATTGTCGACACTGAAGACGTCCATCTCGAGGGAAAGGAACAAGTAACAGATGTCAAGTGGCTTAATCGGGAGCTCTTTTGTGTGGGTTACACATCAGGTGTTGTCCGCATCTTCAACCGCATGGGAAACCTCCTTTTTGAGCAGAAGTTACATGGCTCAGCAGTGCAAAAAGTGGACGTAAACAGGAACGCAACGACGATAATAGCGGCAAGACGAACGAGTGTCTTATTGTCCAGTGAGACGGACATGGAGGGAGAAGTCTGGGTCTTGTATGCGGATTCTACTGTTGCTGTTATCCAGATATCAGAGATTATAGCTAAATTGAATGCTAACTCTGCAGTTTTTGGTCCTGCACAAGCCAGTAAATTCAGGAAATATTTGCTACGAGACCAGAAGGATGTGGTGGCTGCAGTCCCGTGTGGACCAGTAAGACCGACGATATTTCAGTCACATTCGCGGCTTGGTGTGTACACTGTTGTGAGTGCCGGATCGGCACCATTTCTTGCGTTTTACCAGGCAGGTAACGACCAAAACTCGATTATTCACTTGGCACATATTGCCACAGCCATTGCATCGAAAGCTGCAGGGGCGGTGTGGAATTTTGCAACCAGTTGGGGATGGAGACAAAGCACAGGCGGAGCAGCTGATGGAGAGAAGCAAGCTAATTACGCTCAGCTTGGTGCAATTGATGCTGCAGCTGATCATGTACCAGCTCCGGTTGGCGCTACTCGCTCGATTTACGAAGATGCGCGACGGCGCTGCCGAGCTCTTGTTTTGAGTCCTACGGGTAGGCTGGCCGCTATTTCGGACACACTTGGACGCATCCTACTTGTCGACACTGCTCGAATGATGGTAATTCGGATGTGGAAAGGTTATCGAAATGCACAGTGTGGTTGGATGCAAGGCACGGAAGGTGCTCGCCGACCACCTGGGCTCTATCTGGTTATTTACTCTGCGCAAAGAGGTATTATAGAAGTATGGCGCACACGATATGGACCCCGAGTTTTCAGTTTAGCGGTGGGCAACAGCGCGAAACTTTTCACAAAGTTTGATCCTGCCACTAATAGGTCTAAGTGCATCGTCTTGTCTAAAACGAGCGACAATGTGTCCGAACTTATTGAGCTGAAGCCTGGGCTACCTAATGCACCGATTTTGCTAAAGTATTTTACGCAGAATAAGCTTCAAGAAGAGAACTTCCTCCTGCACCAATTGATAGGTGGTCTTCAAGCGTACGTGAAGAAAAGACGTGTAGACACGGCTCAGACGCTTGAGCAAGAAGCACTTGGTTCATTGCTGGTAGACATTGGTGGTCTTTCATCCTCTACAACGATCCAGACACTTCTTGATGTCTTGCTAGGTGCGGATATGGCACTGCTGAAGGCAAGCTTTTTACTTAAGGCACTGGATAAATTGCAGATGGTAAGTTAGTATCAGCGGCTTTTGAATCAAGCTCTTGTTTAACTCGTGCATTTTTAGGCGCTGATGAACGGATTTGCGTCTAGAACACCGACCGGACCAGAACTATCTCTTCAGTGGAAGTTGCTTTGGCAGCACCGCCTGGTATCTGTATTTAGCGGCTTTCAGGCTGTAAGTACACCATGGTGTAGTATTTTTTCTAGAATAATGTCTAATTGTTTTGCCTGCGTCTAGGAATTTGAGAGAGAAAAACGAGCTTTTACATCAATGTTGCAGACCTCTGCAAGAGAAATTGTATCGCGATCTGGCTCGGAAGATCAGCAATCTAATCCGCTTCCACGAGTCCTCCCGTGGTTCGAACTTTTTCGCCGGGCTGCTCTCGCGCTAGATGATGAATCGTGCATCCGAACGCGCAGAGCGATAGACAGCGCTAGTAAGCTCACTGCGTGGGAGTTTATGGAATTCTTCTCAATGCCATTCAGTGATCCTGACTTGCCTCGTCGACGAGATATTCTGTCGCTTTTTGAAGTTGCTGAAACCAAAGAAGATTTTATGCGTGACACTTTTCGTGTGTTGAAGACTCCGATTTTTCGCAAGTTTTTAAATTCTGCTCAAAGAGACTGTCTTTTCACATTTATTCTCGCTCCAGTGCTATCCAGCGTCTTTGCTGTCCAGGTACGGTAATTATCGGTCGAATAGTTGGTGGTATTGCATCTAGTAATCTGACATGTCTATGACTAACATCGTATTCAGGAGCTAAAGCAGCTACATTCCGCCCTCTTTTTGACTGAAGAGGTTACGACAAGACTATTTATTGAGTGGTACTTTTCACTGCCTCTCGGTGCAGTACTCGCGCTTCTCCCACCGTCGATGTCTTCGTCCCTCCAGCGTTGGCTACAACCGTATTTCATCATTACCGATGTGGAGGCGGCAATACAACAAAAGAGTGAGGATAATGCTGAAACACCATACGTATCGACAGAAAATTATCTTTACTGCTTGCATGACTGTTCCCCCTCGCTGGTGGAAATTTTCAACTCTTGCCGGAAAACGCCAAAGCTTTTTCATGCCTTCGTGTTGAGTGAGCACTGTAAGTGGGGCGAAAAGCAATCGGCAAAGCGTGCGGAAGAAGACACACTGGGAAACTATAGCAGTGTTGGTGGCGGTGCGCGGTGGATCATTCTGCAGGATTGTATTGCCAAAACAGTGCATCTATCGTTGCGACTTGGAAAAGTTGGCCGTCTATCTGTTGACGCGGTTGAACTTGTGGATGATATCATGCGGAGCCTTGCTGTCATGCAAATTAATGATGGCCACGAGGCTGGCGAAGATGATGCTGCTGTACAGCTACCTAAAGACCATATCGAGGTCAGTGTCGGTGATGACGGTACAGACGGTTGGGTTGCGACTATGGAGAATTGTCGTAATGCTGCACAAATGAAGGATTGGGCAGCTGTACTGCGTGCGTACCCTCAATTTTCAAACAAGAACGCTTTGTGCTGCTTTCGAATAGGGACACTTTGCGCTGCTTGGAATGCCGAGCGATCAGATATGCGTCAGCTTGAAGATGCACTGCTGGAGCTGGAAAGCGTGAAGCCACTGCAAGTTAAAGCAGCAATGGCTGCTTATATTTGGGAGCGATACATTCGTGTGCACGTAGTGACACTACTTGCTTTTTGGGAGGATAGTGCTGCGGGTAGAAAGCCCCAGCGTGGTCTCCAGCCGCAAATCGCTCGGCGTTTTTTCGGCATCATTCGGGATCTGCTCGCAACGTTATTAACGGCAGTAAATACTTTTTCATCGGCCCGAGTTGTGTCAGCAACGTATGATGAAAACGAATGCGACAGTGAAAGAAGTGGTGTAGGTGCTGAATCCGACGAGGATGATGACGACGACCTTGTGCCATGCATCACTAAATTCAAAATGGAAAGTTTGATTCAGTCTGTCAAATGGCGCTTCCAGATGAAAGATCTCCATTTGGTCTTTCGGCGACAATGGCCGCCTTCGCACGAGGCGTCCGCACTCATGCAAACGTTGCAAGGCTTTAAGCTCGATATGGTCTCGGCGTCACATATCGCGAGCCACATTAGTTTGATCATGCTGCTCGATTCATTTGCCGCGACAGAAGTAACCCCGATCTCGATTGTGAAACTGTTCTCGCATCATGGGCGATACTTGTGCCGCCCGGACAGCTTCCTAATTAGCCAACCGATCGCCCAGGACAGCGAAGAAGAGGCGACATGTATTAAGCGAGACCGAACAAGGTTTCTAAAGAAGCTTATTCGACATGATGAGACGCTTGGATTCGGGCTTGCGGAGGCATTTGGACTACCGATGGAGGTGATTTGTGAAGAGCACGTGCTGTTCTTGTATCAGTCTGGGCGAGACGAGCGAGCAGATTTAGCAATTGGAAAGATGCAGAGGCCAGAGCGACTGGTACTCAAGCTAGGAGCTATTGCTAGAGCTCGGCTGTCGCTTATCTTGAGACGTATGAAGGCCCAAGCGGAGTATGCAGTAATGATGAGTATGCTGCCTGCAGATGTATTTGCTTGGGTGACTAGCGATACTCAGCCACCCCTCGTGGCAGATCTGCTCGTTGAAAAGCTCGACATCACACCATCGCTCACTTCTACCCATTATTTACTACTCCAGTGTTTGGCCATGATTACACCTACCGGTGAGGAATTTGAGAAGGTGTCGGCAATGTCCGTACTGGTAAAGGATGTCATTAGCCAGGTAAAGCTGCAATTGTAGAGCTAAGGAAGTCGCACTTCGATGTTTTGTGTTACGGATAATGATACGAAGATAGTATCTTCACGTGAAGTATATTCAAAAGGAGCTCCTACCGCTACAAGCTATCTAATGAATACGGTACCGCTGAATAAGGAACTCGCCGTCGTTTGTCTCTTTCCACTGAATCTCAACGTCAAGGAAGCGCGGGTTCTCAGCATTACCACGCACCCACCACTTTCCGTCAATAACGTCTCCCTTCTTGACAGAAAATGGTTTTTGGACATGGAAAAACACCTGGTGCCAGTGCGTCGGGGCGCCTTCAACTCCAGTGGTAAAGTACTCGGGGCGCGGGCAATCACGCTCGAATCCAATGTCAAAGCTGGACACAAACCCGTGCATAGTCGCATCCCTCGTGACGGACAGCGAGAAGGTCGAGTGGAAGTCTAGCTCATCGTACGTGACGTGATCGATGTCGATCTTCTCTAGCAGCTCGCGACTCGTGATGATGTCGTTTGGCTTAACATCTTCTACAAACACGTCGCGGATCGAAATCTTCGACTTTATGGGCTGCATATTCAAGCCGTACACATTGTCCCAGAAGGCAAAGCGCTGTGTCGAGTCCTCCATACCCTGGATAAACATCGAGCATTTATCAGGGAATATGTGGCCGCCCGGGGTAAGCCACTTGTCACGCGCGAACAGTACCGTGCCCAGCATGGATTCGTACAGCAGACAGTAGCCCATCCACTCCGAGACGATAATGTCCACCTTGTCGACGGGCAGGTCCATGTCTTCCACCTTGCCGCGAAGAATGGTGATGACGTCACTGAACCCGTTGGCTGCTACAATTTCGCGAGCCACGTCTCCCATTTCACTGCGGTCGATGCCAATCACCTTTGCAGCGCCAGCCTGAGCCGCAAAAATGCTTAAAATGCCTGTGCCGCAGCCAACGTCCAGCACCACTTTTCCCTTGAACACCTCCGGGTTGTTAAGAATGGCATTCCGGTAGCCATCAGTGCGAACCCTGTCCGTGATCATCTCACGATGGATACCCACCTGCGAGTACGAGTCGAAGTAATACGTGTCATTGTCCGCAGCGTCCTCAATTGAAGCGGGGTTTTCACCATCAACCACAAAGTCACGGATAAGTTTCGAGTACTTGGTCATCTGCTGCTTGAGTTTTTGATTCTTCAGTCGCAACTTCTCAACCAGATCGCTAGCGTCGTCTGCAGTGACGAGAACCGCCTTCTTCTCAGTCTTGTGTTCCTCATCAGCACTGTCCGCATCCTCGTCGCTACTGCCACTGTCCGCACAGTTGAGACAGTAGAGCAGTGGGTCGTCCGCCACCACAGGCTTGAGGAACTCGTCGTTCAAAAAGACGGCATTCCCCTCTGTATCTAGCGTCTGCTTAATCCGCTCAACTGCAACTCCATCCAGCGTATTCCATCGCAGAAAGTTGACAAGTTGAATAATACCATACGTGTCCAACTTGCGAATCGAGATTTCTTGGTGCAGTGAGAAGTTGTGCGTCTCCTGAAGATGCACATGCAGCGGCGTTTCAGTCGGGAACTTGCTTGCGCAAAACACACACTCAAAGCTCGTGGACGATCCGTCATCCACCCAATCGTCCCACGTCTCGTCGCCGTTGACGTCTACGATGTCTTCACGCTCCGCCATGATCAATGTTAATGAACTCAATTGACAACCAACCACTACTAACAGCTGGATTTGTGATAAATGGCTACGCTTTTACAGTAGAGATGAATGAGAGAGTTGTGATAATCTTAAGGCTGTGCTTGCAACTGATACTTCAATATCTCGACTAATGCAAAAGGCGCAGTAACAAAAGACAAGCAAGTAGGAAGAGGCAGACAATTACGCGCAGCAGCCGTCTTTTCCCTGGTCCTGAGACTCGTCCATGCGGAACTTGCTACCGTTTGCCACGTCTAATCTATCGTGCTCGCTCTCTGTCAGTCGCTTCTGGATGTCCACTGCAATGGATCGAAAAGCCTCATCAATATTTTGATTGCTCTTTGCGCTAGTCTCGAAAAACTGGATACCAAATTCGTTCGCTAAATCCTGCCCTTGTTTCGTTGTCACCGCCTAATTGCCACCACAACAAACGATCTGTCATTACAGCTTCAATAACAACAACCGTTCTTCCTACTCGCTCCGACGGATTCACGTCACATTTGTTGCCGATCAAAATCTTGTTCACATTTGACGACGCATTTTGCCGAATTTGTGTCATCCAGTTGCGAATATCTGCACCACAGCCACGGACAACAATCATACACTATCATTCATCTGTCTGCTCAGTAGCGCACAGTCAATACAATTGCAACGTACTCTGGAAGGAATGGTCGTCCGTCACGTCGTATACCAGTAGGATTCCCATGGCACCGCGGTAATAAGCTGCAAGAAGCAACAAAAGTCCAAACAAATAGCAAACAGACGATTAAATAACGTTCTTCTAGGTATAATACCGTGTAGGCTGCACACACCAGTCGTGATCGTCCGGAAACGTTCCTGTCCCGCGGTATCCCAAATCTGAAGCTTTATCCGCTTGCCATCCACACTGATCGTCTTGACCTTAAAGTCGATACTGTAATGTAGCGTTAGTCCAGTTACTATAGTGCAAGATCAATTGCCAGCTCAGTGGCTGCAGTAGTACACACCCAATGGTGGTGATGAAGGACGTCGTGAACGAGTCATCAGAATACCGCAAAAGCACGCAGCTCTTTCCCACACCTAAGATGACAACAGCAAGTTACGACACTAAAGAAGCGGAAGAGAAAGATACAAACTACGGCTTACCACTGTCACCGATCAGAAGGAGCTTGATGAGCACGTCGTACTTGCTACTGTGTACCATAGCTATCGAAGAAACAGAGATCGACGACTTTGCCACGTTTCGAAATACGGCTAGGTATCAATTTTGTGGATTTGAGTACTTATGTATCGGTAATTAAAGGTCTTAGTCCGACCATAAGTATGCGGGCCTTCTTTTCATTAGTAAAAGATTTGTCTACCCGTGACACACACTATCACTCACTTCGCAAGAGAAAAGAAGGCATGAACTTTATACAGCAGTGACCGATAAAGACTTTACGAATTGGTACGATGTCCCGGATGCAACTTTTTTGTTTTGCACAGCTTCACGCATTTTTTTATTGCAAGAGGTGATGCATCTGTCAAAGATGATGATCCGCCTAACTGGATGTACTGAGCCACAATTAAGCCAATATTTGCGTAACACGACTAAAACAATCGTGTACCGCGTAATGATATACAAAAAAAGCGTTTTACCATCTTCTGCTTCAATTAAGTGCATTCTCAGCTACTAGGTACAGTTTGGGTTGCACTGGTGGCAGGTTGTTTTTGGTGAGTTAACAGCGAAAACCAAGCAACCACAGCTACAGGCTGAGTGTCGGGTGCAGGCAAGAGAACTTCACCAAATATGCATACTTCAACCCGCCCCGCGGGCCAGAATCGCTGCAGACCATCCGTTCAAGAAATTTCTTTCTCAGCTTCTCCAACAATGCAACTCCTCGGTCCAGCCCGCTCATCAACTCAAACGTATCTACACTGTGTGTAAGGAACAATCCTCTTTCGGGCTATCAGCCATATGGGATGTTAAAGCTGACAAACTTGGCGTATGGCATAGCGCCCTCTGGGTGCTTCTCGCGGTACCGGTCGTACGACCTCACAAGATTGGCACACTTTGCAAGTATGCTAGCGGCCTTCCATTCAAACGACTCATCTTCTAACTGGACGAGGCATTCTTGTACCCAACCTCTCCACGGCGATCTAGCACTTGCGCAACGATGTGCTCCTTGACCTTCGCCTCCTCTTCCTCATCGCTTTCCGCAATACGGCGCAGTCGTTAGCAGTTGAGACTGAGCTCGTCCTCATCCTCTTCCGCGGACGACTTACCCAACCCAGCAACAAGCACCATGACTTCCGCCCCCTTGAATGAACTATCGCCGGA
The DNA here is from genome assembly GCA_011800735.1 of Peronospora destructor. Taxonomy (NCBI): domain Eukaryota; phylum Oomycota; class Peronosporomycetes; order Peronosporales; family Peronosporaceae; genus Peronospora; species Peronospora destructor. The sequence goes on along the minus strand of WBRY01000004.1, from coordinate 880,898 downwards.
CTGATGCCCCCAGCCACCTAAGTAACACGTGCATGCGGTGACAGCTTGAGTCGGGAGAGGAAGCAACCACAATGGGTTTTCCACCGGCTTTGGGGTTCGGCATCATTTGGAACGATGCTGGCGGAGTTACAGAAACAACAGTAGAAAATCAGCACTACGGTCGCAATACATTTGAAATTTTCTCAATTTTAAGAAATTTCTGAGCCACGTACGCGTGGCGGCAGACAAAGGATGGTTTAAGGTGCTTCAGCGTTGCTGATAGCGCGGGTTCAAGGCGGCCAGGGAATCAGTTTTGAGCTCATCCATTCAACACAGTGCAGGTCAGCATAGCCGTCTACATGGCTATTGACGTCTCTGTGAGCACACATGTAGCTTGCAAGACATAGCATACGATGACTGGTAACACGAAAAAGAGCGTCCTTTGTCGTTATAGTTGTATATCGCCGTCGAGACAGAGTCCATATGGAGCACTGCGCCTACGCGACTTCGTTCGCTGTCGTGGATGATACAGTGCTGATCGACCCGCCGAATAGAGGTACGCAATGACAGACGGCTCTATTTGCGTAGACAATCATAGCCAGCATAGGTAACAAGCGTCTGCTGCCACGCATTGAAGAATCGTGTAGCACATGCGGACACTAGCATGTCGGGGAGGGATGACATCTTTTCTAGGTGAGATCAAAGCGAATTCCATAGTGGTCAGGAGCACCATCTAGGACAAGGAGGCAGTCCGACGTGTGGCAGAGAAGGCTCGGAGCATGTCGATTGCAGCGTAGACGCATGTTTGTTGCCAGTATAGCGGTATTTGGCCGGAGAATGTAAGGGGTTAGTATGTGGCAAGACGCTCCTTTGGCTCAGTTAAAAGTTTGTCTATTACGTTAGAATAGACCGAGAGACTTCTCAATCTACCGGTAAGTGACTAACCTTACTGCTATAAATAGTATTATACACTATATCCTGAGCTGAAGAGTTGCTTGAGTGTTGATGTTTGTGAGATAAGTTTTGTAAGTTGAAATTCCAGGAAGCAAACCGCTGGTGACCAAAAGCGCCCATAGGTCACGTAGAGCAACACGATCTCGAGTGCGGGACACCCGAAAAGTGTGCGCCCAAAGAAAGTTGAGTGACGATTCACGGTCAAGACGATGCGGCAGAAAAAATGTTTGATCAAGAATCGGAGGCGTTGTGTCGAAGATGGTGGTGACGTCAGTGCGGGAGCTTCCGAATGGGGGATGAAGCCTTGTGCCAAAATACGGCAGTTGGCTCAGTCGTTGTAGTAGCTGGTGCCCAAGTTGGAGATTGCGGGTGCGAACCCGATGTTGACCTCATGTCGGTTGAGTTGCTTGAAGGTGGAGTACCGTGTCGTGAAGACTATGGTTCCGGGAGCCCGGGCGACCTTAGCATGTATGAAACGGAAAAGACGTAACCAGATAGGAGAGTCCAGCATTACCATGGTGTTTTGTAAGAATCACAGCTGTGACGAGGCACGACAGCGAGGACTTTGTTAATCCAGTGTGCGAACGCTGACGATACCAGGATGACAGTCCATGAAGCCCGAGAATGCTGGTTGCGCACCGAGTTGCTGTAGGGCGTCTCGTAGCAGGGCCTGCTGGTCTGTCGTGTAGAGGCGTCGCTGGAAGAACCTTATATGTGCCGCAAATGTTGTTAGCACCACTTGCAGTGCTGCAAGCGTTGGTGTTGGCAGACGTCCATCGAAAAGGCATCGGTTGCGGTCGGACCAGATGAAGCGAAGCGTCACCGCCCGGAGAACATGCCACAGGTCAGCGACGACGTCTTCCGCATCCTTCCATTCATCACGGACACGTAACTTCCGTGCAAGAGCAATGTCGAGCCATACGGGTCGATGTGTGTAGAATCGTGCCACTAGATCAAACACCTGCAGCCATAATCCTGACGCAAGCGTGCAGTCAAAGAACAGGTGTTGGTCCGGCTCGATCGCATTGCAGCCGCCCCGCACACACTGACGGATGTTCGGAATCGCCGCTTCCAGGAACCAGAAAAGCGACCGAACAGGCAAGAGACGGAATGTTAGTCTCCACTGCAGGTGATCGAAGATCGAAAGGAGCACCTTGCTCAGACACTTGCCAAGCTTCACGTGTTTTTTGATGTCCTCAACGGTAAGACGACCGCAATGGATCTTCATCGGATGGGGCTTCCTCGGAGGTGTTGGCTTCCACACAATGGCAAGTAGAGACGAGCGCGGGATATCCGGAAACCAGAATGTCGCCCCGTTACTTTCGATGCCGAGGTGTGGGATCAGCGAATGGTTCCCAGTCCACGACAAAGGGTGAGTGACATGCTGAGCACCGAGACGCTCCACAATTTGTGTTACTTCTCTATGTAGTGCGCGGAGCCACTTAAGCTGCTGTCCTGGGGAGGTGTTTGCAAGAGTAAAGTCTACATGCTGTTCGACGAAGTCGCGCTGCGTCGGCCAAACGTTTCCTGTTCGCATGAAGTCGCCCAGCGAGCGAAGACAAAAGGCGTGTGCCACATGCAGACGTAACGTTCTTTGTGGTTCAGGCACCATACCGAGACACCGTCGATGCGCCGCAGTAGTGCCTGAGCGCGGAAGCTGTTCATACTGAAGCTCAGCATCAGAGTTGAACCAAATCGGCTGGCGGAGACTGTTCAGAGCACGATCTTCTGGCGGTAAATCACGCCATGTGATCATCCAAGCCGTGCGATGCCACCACGTCAACGTCATCTTCCACCAAGTCCACGCGAGGTGACTGAATCATGGCACCGTGCCGCTGTGGAGATATTGTCAGTAAGTCAAGTGCGTGGCTGCAGCCATATCGAGGAAGAATTAAGCGCAGCAGTTCCACACTGGGAATCGTCCAATTGAGAGTTGCAGTCGTGCCAGCGGACTGTACGAATTGAATTAGAAGCTGGAGCCGTTGCCGCTTGAGGTGTGCGTCAAGGTTTGGAATGCTAAGACCACCATCGCTGCGGCGCTGGTACATGAACTCACTTGGACAGCTGGATGATCTTGCGTTACGTTCGTGGTTGCGGCTCAGCACAAATCGGTTCAACATCGACTGCCATCGTCGGACGACTGTCCTTGGGATCACCACATGCTGCGTGTAGTGCCACAATCGTGAGAGCACCATGGTTTGTGCCACAAGAAGCCGTCCACGCAGCGTTCGCGCTCGGCGGTACCATGACTTGAAGCCGTCGTAGAAACGCTGATCAAGATCTTCGAGGATGCGCTCGTCGACAGGTGACTGGCTGAACGGGATACCAAGGTACTTCACCGAGTCGGTTGGACCCAGAACTTTCACCTCGGGCATCAAAGGACACACGTGGTGGCGATTCAGAGACAACAATACCAACTTGGTCAAGTTTAGCCTCGCACCGGAGCCTTGGCAATATTCGTCCACGAGCCCAAGCTGGGCTTGGAGGTTTACGATAGAGCTGACAAGTAGCGTCGAGTCGTCAGCGAAGAAAAGGCTCGTCGCTGTGTGGTCTTCAGTCAGGCAGACACCATACTCCTCATGGGACCGGAGCAGGTTGCCGAGCGGCTCAATTGTCAAGAGAAAAAGGAGCGCGGACATCGGATCACCTTGTTTCACCCCGCGCGTCGGAAGCAAGCGGGCTGGATGCCACCGTTGATCAAGAAATGCGCGCGTGGATCCGTGTACAGCAGTTTGACCCAGCTGACGAAGCCGGATCCGAAGCCCATCCGCTGTAGCAGCTTGAACATGTAATCCCAGTTGACTCGATCGAACGCCTTCTGGAAGTCCAAGAACAGCGCGTACGCTTCTTCGTCGAGACGTGTTACAAAGTCTTGGAAATCTGCAAGAAAGCGCACATGATGGTGGATGGAGCGGCCTCGGGCAAACCCTTTCTGGTCAGGGTGGATCAGCTTCCCGATAACCGTCTGCAAGCGGAATGTCAGCGCTTTTGACAACACCTTCACGTCAACCTGCATTAGTGAGATGGGGCGGTAGTTGCCAGGGTCAGCGCGTGAACCTTTCTAGTGCAGTAAGATGACAGCCAACTTTTGCTGTGACGCTAGGAGTGCACCACGCCCGAGGCGGTCGTTAAGCACCAGAGCAAGGCACTCTCCGAATATTGCTGGCGCGACTTGATAGAAAGCCGCAGTCAATCCATCCATCCCAGGAGATGAACTTGCCTTCATGTGCTTAATCGCCAACTCAAGGTCAGCTGCGCCAATTTCCATGTCGAGGATATCACGGTCGAGCGCTGGCAGGATGCGAACAACGGAGTCAAGCAACTTAGGTTGGAGTGCTGCGTCAGGTGGGCACGTGTCACCGCCGGGACTGTTAGCGTCCCCCATCTCAGCTCCCCAGCGCTCTAAAAAGCGAAGGCTGGTTTCGTGCGAATTGGTCGAGACACTTCCATCAGTGTCAAAACTGTCTCGATGGAGACACGACGAAGACTCGAGTCCAGCGGTCGGAAAAAGTGCTTGGTTGATTTCTCGGCAGTTGCAGCTTGGAAGTCGAACGCAGCATCCTGGCTGTACTGACTCGTCCTCGTCACTGTTTCCTTTTATTCGCGCAGTGCTGCCTCATACACAACACGGGAGTCATCATTCGACGTTGTCCGATACCGTGCAGCAGCTTGGTCGAGTGCGACTCGAGCGATATCAACCACTTGAGCGTCTTGTGTGCGGATCTTCTTTTGCAACTCTTGCAGCTGCACCCTGATGTTTTTCTTCCACTGTTCCCAAAGCTTGCCCGGGTGTGATACCGAGCGCAGCTGATCACGGATCGCCTCAGCTTCACGTGCAATTGCCGACACAACTTGAGGATACTCGAGACGATACCGTGGGAACTTCCAGTAACCTCGGCCATGAAGCTAGGACCCTGACTTGAAGCTGACACTGTGCGCGATATGGTCGCCGGCATACTTGGGAGTGAAGTACTTGGAATCGTGGAAGAACTGGTTGCAGAACCGCGTAGACATCAGTATGTAGTCGAGCCTGTTCTTCCGAGGCATCGGCCCGGTGAAGACGCGTTTGGAGTCGTTGTGGATGCGCCACGCGTCGACCACGCCAAATCGCGCTAACCAGTCAAGGCAGCTGGAGCGACTCGGATCGTAGCGCAGATCTGGCTTGGAACAGTCAAGACTGGGATCCAGGGGTGTGTTCAAATCACCGAGCACGAAGTGGATCGCGTTTTCCTCGAACTCGTGTGTCGCCGGGTTCGAGTAGAATGACTGCTTCTCGACCGGAGCATACACATTGTGTATGCAGATGGGAACAAGCTCAACCATCACCCGCACAACGAGGTAACGGCCCGGCACTGTTAAGCGGGAGACTTCGGTAACCGTATCGAAACCTGGAAAGTCGGAGCGCAGCACGGTGAGAACGCCATTACTCCGTCCGCGAGTCGGTCGATCCAGCAAGGTGTTTTCATCACTAACAAACAGTTTGTGTGCAAACGTACATTCAAGATGGAAGCGGAAGGTATCGAGGTGGTGTCGGTCGGCAAACTTAGTCTCTTGAAGACAAGAGACGGAGTGCTTGGAGAGTAGATGCTCGATCAATAGGTGTCCATTCTTCTTTACGCCATTGGTGTTCACTGTCAGGACACTAGTATTCGTCCAGGTGGGTGTGGGAACCGAGACCACGTTAGCAGCGTGTGGCAAGACCACCCGCTACCAGCTGCACCGACCCATCGTCTGCAACCTGCAGCTTCAACACCGACTTGTCCATGGGGTACTCGCCGTCAAGCTTGCGCAGCTCTTCGAGTTCATCGAGTAGGTACCCTTTCCACTGGACTTGACGCCACTGTTCCATACAGAGAGCACCAAGGTCTGAGCGTAGCAGTTTCAGGAGAGCGTTGGGATGTAGCAGTCGCGCGTGGTGAGCAGAAATCCATTAGACAGGTTCGACGGTGACAAACTGGATCCAGTGGTCTTTGGCAAAGATTGTCGGAGCTGCTGACATCAGTGCAAGTTCGAAAACACTCAGCACTTTCGTGAACCTAGATAACTCATGAATCCGATCCGTCTGTGTCCACCACTTTGTACACGCCTTAAACAGATCTGCGCGTTTCGAAGGAACTGAAGATCCCATCACTCGCTTCCATTTTGCGTTGAACGTGATGTCTTCATCTGGCGCCGTTGCACTCAGTACGCGGTTGATTATGTGCAGCTGCACCAGTTCGGCAATCTCGGTACCATGTCTGGCCATCTTGAGCGACATCGCGCTGTTAAAAGCTGGTGCTGCCTCCACCACCTTCTTGAGTACGTTGTCCGGGTTGGAGGTGTTCTCGATAATCTTCAAGACGCCGTTTACCTTGCCATCGGCAGCCTCAAAAAGTTCAGGAAGGGCATTCAGCAGCGCGGTGTTCTCGTCATTCATCATCGATTCAGCCACTTCGGCCACTGGTGATACCTTCTTCGCCTTAGAAATCTTCGTATGGCGCTTCTCGACGAAAAATACAGCTTCGGTCGACGATTTCAGTGAGTCCGGAACCACGACGTCAGCTGGGATAATTCGAAGACACTTGCCGTACTTGGCGTCGACTGTCGCGTCAAAGCTCGTGAACGACGTGGACGCCGTTTGCAGCGCCTCAAAGTAGTTCTCCGTCGCAATGCCATTGAGTGGGCGTGGGACGTGCTTCGTTAGCACGTTGGAGAAGTCGACTCCATCACGTGTACGCTTTTTCTTGTTCGTGACAGTCGTAAAACCGTCGGTAAGCATCAGGGTCGGTGTCGGTGTGGAGGCAGGACTTGAGGGAGGTGAGATGCGACCGGATGATCCTTAGAGCGTCGAGATCGAGAGGGCGCCATCTAAATCAATTGCCACAAGTTGACGGGTCGCAGCCGGGCGACCATGCTGAGCTCTGAGATCGAGCTGGCTTTCCCGTTTTCTTCCTCTTCAAGTGAGTTACGCAGCGAGGAGACGTGCGGTTTGGTAGGAACGGCTGGTTCCACTGACACTTTAGCGAGACGCTGCGGCGATGCCGAAAGCACTCAGCCTGGGTGTGGGTGACTTTGCTTCACGCGTCGGTGCAGGGAAAACTGGGGAGGGATGACGTGGGCTGGTCCCACGTGGCGGAGTGGTCATCTCAACATCACCATCAGCAGTGGGTGCATGAGAAACAACAATCCCAGCCATTTCGTCACCTTCAGAAGGACTGCTGGCACTTGCCGTGAGGGAAGGCGGAGGAACGGGAAGCGCGAACAGTGAGGTGACGGTAGTACAGGAGTTGAGGACGGATCGAGGAGCGTAAGTTGAGTGGATTCCCGAGCAACGACGGGAGAGGCAGCACCTGCAGCCGAAGGGATGGGCTGGATGGTAGCTGCGTGACCGAGAGACAGGCCAGGAGCAACAGGGGAGGACTGATCGGCGGACGAGAGACGTGACGCGGTCGCTGGACGCGCCATCGAGACGGGTACAGAAACAAGAGCCGGTCCAGAAGTGACAGGGGTCATCTGGTCAGCAGGGGGTAAGGTAACGGCGGCAGCTGGATTCTTCATCGTGAGAACGCAAAGAACGGATGGCTGGGGCAGAAAGCTTGAAGTTGGGCTAGATTCTTCTGAAGTCGACGTCTGGGTTAAGCGGCAAATTGAGAAGTGCTCCTTTGGCTCAGTTTAAAGTCAGTTGTATATTATCTTTTACACGACCTATACCTTCTCGGCTATGGCTAAGATATTACACAGCTTTCTATGGCTGAATGCTTTTATTCTTTTCTCTTAAGTTATAGTATTCTACCGCTGGGGTTATCGGGGTCGGTTATTATTTAGCATGGAGCCGACCGCTCTCCATGTGTAGTTCGATTACGAAGATGTCCAGTGTGGGGCTCGAACCCGCCATCAACATCGTAAGGACCAGAAGCTTAATCCACTACATACAACTATAACGACAAAGGACGCTCTTTTTCGTGTTACCAGTCATCGTATGCTGTGTCTTGCAAGCTACATGTGTGCTCACAGAGACGTCAATAGCCATGTAGACGGCTATGCTGACCTGCACTGTGTTGAATGGATGAGCTCAAAACTGATTCCCTGGCCGCCTTGAACCCGCGTCAACAACAATACCGACCTGCGAAAGTGCCAGACGGACTCGGCTCGATATCACATCGCAAAAGATGCTGTTACACGCTTACGCAAGGCCATGGGTCTGCAGATTGTGAGCGAAAACGCGAGGGCAGCAGGAAGAGAGACAAAGAAGCAAAGAAGTGCTCCCTGCCAGGGTCGAACTGGCGGCCTTCAGATTATGAGACTGACGCTCTACCAACTGAGCCAAAGGAGCGTCTTGCCACATACTAACCCCTTACATTCTCCGGCCAAATACCGCTATACTGGCAACAAACATGCGTCTACGCTGCAATCGACATGCTCCGAGCCTTCTCTGCCACACGTCGGACTGCCTCCTTGTCCTAGATGGTGCTCCTGACCACTATGGAATTCGCTTTGATCTCACCTAAAAAAGATGTCATCCCTCCCCGACATGCTAGTGTCCGCATGTGCTACACGATTCTTCAATGCGTGGCAGCAGACGCTTGTTACCTATGCTGGCTATGATTGTCTACGCAAATAGAGCCGTCTGTCATTGCGTACCTCTATTCGGCATGCTCTGTCTCGACGGCGATATACAACTATAACGACAAGGGACGCTCTTTTTCGTGTTACCAGTCATCGTATGCTGTGTCTTGCAAGCTACATGTGTGCTCACAGAGACGTCAATAGCCATGTAGACGGCTATGCTGACCTGCACTGTGTTGAATGGATGAGCTCAAAACTGATTCCCTGGCCGCCTTGAACCCGCGTCAACAACAATACCGACCTGCGAAAGTGCCAGACGGACTCGGCTCGATATCACATCGCAAAAGATGCTGTTACACGCTTACGCAAGGCCATGGGTCTGCAGATTGTGAGCGAAAACGCGAGGGCAGCAGGAAGAGAGACAAAGAAGCAAAGAAGTGCTCCCTGCCAGGGTCGAACTGGCGGCCTTCAGATTATGAGACTGACGCTCTACCAACTGAGCCAAAGGAGCGTCTTGCCACATACTAACCCCTTACATTCTCCGGCCAAATACCGCTATACTGGCAACAAACATGCGTCTACGCTGCAATCGACATGCTCCGAGCCTTCTCTGCCACACGTCGGACTGCCTCCTTGTCCTAGATGGTGCTCCTGACCACTATGGAATTCGCTTTGATCTCACCTAAAAAAGATGTCATCCCTCCCCGACATGCTAGTGTCCGCATGTGCTACACGATTCTTCAATGCGTGGCAGCAGACGCTTGTTACCTATGCTGGCTATGATTGTCTACGCAAATAGAGCCGTCTGTCATTGCGTACCTCTATTCGGCATGCTCTGTCTCGACGGCGATATACAACTATAACGACAAGGGACGCTCTTTTTCGTGTTACCAGTCATCGTATGCTGTGTCTTGCAAGCTACATGTGTGCTCACAGAGACGTCAATAGCCATGTAGACGGCTATGCTGACCTGCACTGTGTTGAATGGATGAGCTCAAAACTGATTCCCTGGCCGCCTTGAACCCGCGTCAACAACAATACCGACCTGCGAAAGTGCCAGACGGACTCGGCTCGATATCACATCGCAAAAGATGCTGTTACACGCTTACGCAAGGCCATGGGTCTGCAGATTGTGAGCGAAAACGCGAGGGCAGCAGGAAGAGAGACAAAGAAGCAAAGAAGTGCTCCCTGCCAGGGTCGAACTGGCGGCCTTCAGATTATGAGACTGACGCTCTACCAACTGAGCCAAAGGAGCGTCTTGCCACATACTAACCCCTTACATTCTCCGGCCAAATACCGCTATACTGGCAACAAACATGCGTCTACGCTGCAATCGACATGCTCCGAGCCTTCTCTGCCACACGTCGGACTGCCTCCTTGTCCTAGATGGTGCTCCTGACCACTATGGAATTCGCTTTGATCTCACCTAAAAAAGATGTCATCCCTCCCCGACATGCTAGTGTCCGCATGTGCTACACGATTCTTCAATGCGTGGCAGCAGACGCTTGTTACCTATGCTGGCTATGATTGTCTACGCAAATAGAGCCGTCTGTCATTGCGTACCTCTATTCGGCATGCTCTGTCTCGACGGCGATATACAACTATAACGACAAGGGACGCTCTTTTTCGTGTTACCAGTCATCGTATGCTGTGTCTTGCAAGCTACATGTGTGCTCACAGAGACGTCAATAGCCATGTAGACGGCTATGCTGACCTGCACTGTGTTGAATGGATGAGCTCAAAACTGATTCCCTGGCCGCCTTGAACCCGCGTCAACAACAATACCGACCTGCGAAAGTGCCAGACGGACTCGGCTCGATATCACATCGCAAAAGATGCTGTTACACGCTTACGCAAGGCCATGGGTCTGCAGATTGTGAGCGAAAACGCGAGGGCAGCAGGAAGAGAGACAAAGAAGCAAAGAAGTGCTCCCTGCCAGGGTCGAACTGGCGACCTTCAGATTATGAGACTGACGCTCTACCAACTGAGCCAAAGGAGCGTCTTGCCACATACTAACCCCTTACATTCTCCGGCCAAATACCGCTATACTGGCAACAAACATGCGTCTACGCTGCAATCGACATGCTCCGAGCCTTCTCTGCCACACGTCGGACTGCCTCCTTGTCCTAGATGGTGCTCCTGACCACTATGGAATTCGCTTTGATCTCACCTAAAAAAGATGTCATCCCTCCCCGACATGCTAGTGTCCGCATGTGCTACACGATTCTTCAATGCGTGGCAGCAGACGCTTGTTACCTATGCTGGCTATGATTGTCTACGCAAATAGAGCCGTCTGTCATTGCGTACCTCTATTCGGCATGCTCTGTCTCGACGGCGATATACAACTATAACGACAAGGGACGCTCTTTTTCGTGTTACCAGTCATCGTATGCTGTGTCTTGCAAGCTACATGTGTGCTCACAGAGACGTCAATAGCCATGTAGACGGCTATGCTGACCTGCACTGTGTTGAATGGATGAGCTCAAAACTGATTCCCTGGCCGCCTTGAACCCGCGTCAACAACAATACCGACCTGCGAAAGTGCCAGACGGACTCGGCTCGATATCACATCGCAAAAGATGCTGTTACACGCTTACGCAAGGCCATGGGTCTGCAGATTGTGAGCGAAAACGCGAGGGCAGCAGGAAGAGAGACAAAGAAGCAAAGAAGTGCTCCCTGCCAGGGTCGAACTGGCGACCTTCAGATTATGAGACTGACGCTCTACCAACTGAGCCAAAGGAGCGTCTTGCCACATACTAACCCCTTACATTCTCCGGCCAAATACCGCTATACTGGCAACAAACATGCGTCTACGCTGCAATCGACATGCTCCGAGCCTTCTCTGCCACACGTCGGACTGCCTCCTTGTCCTAGATGGTGCTCCTGACCACTATGGAATTCGCTTTGATCTCACCTAAAAAAGATGTCATCCCTCCCCGACATGCTAGTGTCCGCATGTGCTACACGATTCTTCAATGCGTGGCAGCAGACGCTTGTTACCTATGCTGGCTATGATTGTCTACGCAAATAGAGCCGTCTGTCATTGCGTACCTCTATTCGGCATGCTCTGTCTCGACGGCGATATACAACTATAACGACAAGGGACGCTCTTTTTCGTGTTACCAGTCATCGTATGCTGTGTCTTGCAAGCTACATGTGTGCTCACAGAGACGTCAATAGCCATGTAGACGGCTATGCTGACCTGCACTGTGTTGAATGGATGAGCTCAAAACTGATTCCCTGGCCGCCTTGAACCCGCGTCAACAACAATACCGACCTGCGAAAGTGCCAGACGGACTCGGCTCGATATCACATCGCAAAAGATGCTGTTACACGCTTACGCAAGGCCATGGGTCTGCAGATTGTGAGCGAAAACGCGAGGGCAGCAGGAAGAGAGACAAAGAAGCAAAGAAGTGCTCCCTGCCAGGGTCGAACTGGCGACCTTCAGATTATGAGACTGACGCTCTACCAACTGAGCCAAAGGAGCGTCTTGCCACATACTAACCCCTTACATTCTCCGGCCAAATACCGCTATACTGGCAACAAACATGCGTCTACGCTGCAATCGACATGCTCCGAGCCTTCTCTGCCACACGTCGGACTGCCTCCTTGTCCTAGATGGTGCTCCTGACCACTATGGAATTCGCTTTGATCTCACCTAAAAAAGATGTCATCCCTCCCCGACATGCTAGTGTCCGCATGTGCTACACGATTCTTCAATGCGTGGCAGCAGACGCTTGTTACCTATGCTGGCTATGATTGTCTACGCAAATAGAGCCGTCTGTCATTGCGTACCTCTATTCGGCATGCTCTGTCTCGACGGCGATATACAACTATAACGACAAGGGACGCTCTTTTTCGTGTTACCAGTCATCGTATGCTGTGTCTTGCAAGCTACATGTGTGCTCACAGAGACGTCAATAGCCATGTAGACGGCTATGCTGACCTGCACTGTGTTGAATGGATGAGCTCAAAACTGATTCCCTGGCCGCCTTGAACCCGCGTCAACAACAATACCGACCTGCGAAAGTGCCAGACGGACTCGGCTCGATATCACATCGCAAAAGATGCTGTTACACGCTTACGCAAGGCCATGGGTCTGCAGATTGTGAGCGAAAACGCGAGGGCAGCAGGAAGAGAGACAAAGAAGCAAAGAAGTGCTCCCTGCCAGGGTCGAACTGGCGACCTTCAGATTATGAGACTGACGCTCTACCAACTGAGCCAAAGGAGCGTCTTGCCACATACTAACCCCTTACATTCTCCGGCCAAATACCGCTATACTGGCAACAAACATGCGTCTACGCTGCAATCGACATGCTCCGAGCCTTCTCTGCCACACGTCGGACTGCCTCCTTGTCCTAGATGGTGCTCCTGACCACTATGGAATTCGCTTTGATCTCACCTAAAAAAGATGTCATCCCTCCCCGACATGCTAGTGTCCGCATGTGCTACACGATTCTTCAATGCGTGGCAGCAGACGCTTGTTACCTATGCTGGCTATGATTGTCTACGCAAATAGAGCCGTCTGTCATTGCGTACCTCTATTCGGCATGCTCTGTCTCGACGGCGATATACAACTATAACGACAAGGGACGCTCTTTTTCGTGTTACCAGTCATCGTATGCTGTGTCTTGCAAGCTACATGTGTGCTCACAGAGACGTCAATAGCCATGTAGACGGCTATGCTGACCTGCACTGTGTTGAATGGATGAGCTCAAAACTGATTCCCTGGCCGCCTTGAACCCGCGTCAACAACAATACCGACCTGCGAAAGTGCCAGACGGACTCGGCTCGATATCACATCGCAAAAGATGCTGTTACACGCTTACGCAAGGCCATGGGTCTGCAGATTGTGAGCGAAAACGCGAGGGCAGCAGGAAGAGAGACAAAGAAGCAAAGAAGTGCTCCCTGCCAGGGTCGAACTGGCGGCCTTCAGATTATGAGACTGACGCTCTACCAACTGAGCCAAAGGAGCGTCTTGCCACATACTAACCCCTTACATTCTCCGGCCAAATACCGCTATACTGGCAACAAACATGCGTCTACGCTGCAATCGACATGCTCCGAGCCTTCTCTGCCACACGTCGGACTGCCTCCTTGTCCTAGATGGTGCTCCTGACCACTATGGAATTCGCTTTGATCTCACCTAAAAAAGATGTCATCCCTCCCCGACATGCTAGTGTCCGCATGTGCTACACGATTCTTCAATGCGTGGCAGCAGACGCTTGTTACCTATGCTGGCTATGATTGTCTACGCAAATAGAGCCGTCTGTCATTGCGTACCTCTATTCGGCATGCTCTGTCTCGACGGCGATATACAACTATAACGACAAGGGACGCTCTTTTTCGTGTTACCAGTCATCGTATGCTGTGTCTTGCAAGCTACATGTGTGCTCACAGAGACGTCAATAGCCATGTAGACGGCTATGCTGACCTGCACTGTGTTGAATGGATGAGCTCAAAACTGATTCCCTGGCCGCCTTGAACCCGCGTCAACAACAATACCGACCTGCGAAAGTGCCAGACGGACTCGGCTCGATATCACATCGCAAAAGATGCTGTTACACGCTTACGCAAGGCCATGGGTCTGCAGATTGTGAGCGAAAACGCGAGGGCAGCAGGAAGAGAGACAAAGAAGCAAAGAAGTGCTCCCTGCCAGGGTCGAACTGGCGGCCTTCAGATTATGAGACTGACGCTCTACCAACTGAGCCAAAGGAGCGTCTTGCCACATACTAACCCCTTACATTCTCCGGCCAAATACCGCTATACTGGCAACAAACATGCGTCTACGCTGCAATCGACATGCTCCGAGCCTTCTCTGCCACACGTCGGACTGCCTCCTTGTCCTAGATGGTGCTCCTGACCACTATGGAATTCGCTTTGATCTCACCTAAAAAAGATGTCATCCCTCCCCGACATGCTAGTGTCCGCATGTGCTACACGATTCTTCAATGCGTGGCAGCAGACGCTTGTTACCTATGCTGGCTATGATTGTCTACGCAAATAGAGCCGTCTGTCATTGCGTACCTCTATTCGGCATGCTCTGTCTCGACGGCGATATACAACTATAACGACAAGGGACGCTCTTTTTCGTGTTACCAGTCATCGTATGCTGTGTCTTGCAAGCTACATGTGTGCTCACAGAGACGTCAATAGCCATGTAGACGGCTATGCTGACCTGCACTGTGTTGAATGGATGAGCTCAAAACTGATTCCCTGGCCGCCTTGAACCCGCGTCAACAACAATACCGACCTGCGAAAGTGCCAGACGGACTCGGCTCGATATCACATCGCAAAAGATGCTGTTACACGCTTACGCAAGGCCATGGGTCTGCAGATTGTGAGCGAAAACGCGAGGGCAGCAGGAAGAGAGACAAAGAAGCAAAGAAGTGCTCCCTGCCAGGGTCGAACTGGCGACCTTCAGATTATGAGACTGACGCTCTACCAACTGAGCCAAAGGAGCGTCTTGCCACATACTAACCCCTTACATTCTCCGGCCAAATACCGCTATACTGGCAACAAACATGCGTCTACGCTGCAATCGACATGCTCCGAGCCTTCTCTGCCACACGTCGGACTGCCTCCTTGTCCTAGATGGTGCTCCTGACCACTATGGAATTCGCTTTGATCTCACCTAAAAAAGATGTCATCCCTCCCCGACATGCTAGTGTCCGCATGTGCTACACGATTCTTCAATGCGTGGCAGCAGACGCTTGTTACCTATGCTGGCTATGATTGTCTACGCAAATAGAGCCGTCTGTCATTGCGTACCTCTATTCGGCATGCTCTGTCTCGACGGCGATATACAACTATAACGACAAGGGACGCTCTTTTTCGTGTTACCAGTCATCGTATGCTGTGTCTTGCAAGCTACATGTGTGCTCACAGAGACGTCAATAGCCATGTAGACGGCTATGCTGACCTGCACTGTGTTGAATGGATGAGCTCAAAACTGATTCCCTGGCCGCCTTGAACCCGCGTCAACAACAATACCGACCTGCGAAAGTGCCAGACGGACTCGGCTCGATATCACATCGCAAAAGATGCTGTTACACGCTTACGCAAGGCCATGGGTCTGCAGATTGTGAGCGAAAACGCGAGGGCAGCAGGAAGAGAGACAAAGAAGCAAAGAAGTGCTCCCTGCCAGGGTCGAACTGGCGACCTTCAGATTATGAGACTGACGCTCTACCAACTGAGCCAAAGGAGCGTCTTGCCACATACTAACCCCTTACATTCTCCGGCCAAATACCGCTATACTGGCAACAAACATGCGTCTACGCTGCAATCGACATGCTCCGAGCCTTCTCTGCCACACGTCGGACTGCCTCCTTGTCCTAGATGGTGCTCCTGACCACTATGGAATTCGCTTTGATCTCACCTAAAAAAGATGTCATCCCTCCCCGACATGCTAGTGTCCGCATGTGCTACACGATTCTTCAATGCGTGGCAGCAGACGCTTGTTACCTATGCTGGCTATGATTGTCTACGCAAATAGAGCCGTCTGTCATTGCGTACCTCTATTCGGCATGCTCTGTCTCGACGGCGATATACAACTATAACGACAAGGGACGCTCTTTTTCGTGTTACCAGTCATCGTATGCTGTGTCTTGCAAGCTACATGTGTGCTCACAGAGACGTCAATAGCCATGTAGACGGCTATGCTGACCTGCACTGTGTTGAATGGATGAGCTCAAAACTGATTCCCTGGCCGCCTTGAACCCGCGTCAACAACAATACCGACCTGCGAAAGTGCCAGACGGACTCGGCTCGATATCACATCGCAAAAGATGCTGTTACACGCTTACGCAAGGCCATGGGTCTGCAGATTGTGAGCGAAAACGCGAGGGCAGCAGGAAGAGAGACAAAGAAGCAAAGAAGTGCTCCCTGCCAGGGTCGAACTGGCGGCCTTCAGATTATGAGACTGACGCTCTACCAACTGAGCCAAAGGAGCGTCTTGCCACATACTAACCCCTTACATTCTCCGGCCAAATACCGCTATACTGGCAACAAACATGCGTCTACGCTGCAATCGACATGCTCCGAGCCTTCTCTGCCACACGTCGGACTGCCTCCTTGTCCTAGATGGTGCTCCTGACCACTATGGAATTCGCTTTGATCTCACCTAAAAAAGATGTCATCCCTCCCCGACATGCTAGTGTCCGCATGTGCTACACGATTCTTCAATGCGTGGCAGCAGACGCTTGTTACCTATGCTGGCTATGATTGTCTACGCAAATAGAGCCGTCTGTCATTGCGTACCTCTATTCGGCATGCTCTGTCTCGACGGCGATATACAACTATAACGACAAGGGACGCTCTTTTTCGTGTTACCAGTCATCGTATGCTGTGTCTTGCAAGCTACATGTGTGCTCACAGAGACGTCAATAGCCATGTAGACGGCTATGCTGACCTGCACTGTGTTGAATGGATGAGCTCAAAACTGATTCCCTGGCCGCCTTGAACCCGCGTCAACAACAATACCGACCTGCGAAAGTGCCAGACGGACTCGGCTCGATATCACATCGCAAAAGATGCTGTTACACGCTTACGCAAGGCCATGGGTCTGCAGATTGTGAGCGAAAACGCGAGGGCAGCAGGAAGAGAGACAAAGAAGCAAAGAAGTGCTCCCTGCCAGGGTCGAACTGGCGGCCTTCAGATTATGAGACTGACGCTCTACCAACTGAGCCAAAGGAGCGTCTTGCCACATACTAACCCCTTACATTCTCCGGCCAAATACCGCTATACTGGCAACAAACATGCGTCTACGCTGCAATCGACATGCTCCGAGCCTTCTCTGCCACACGTCGGACTGCCTCCTTGTCCTAGATGGTGCTCCTGACCACTATGGAATTCGCTTTGATCTCACCTAAAAAAGATGTCATCCCTCCCCGACATGCTAGTGTCCGCATGTGCTACACGATTCTTCAATGCGTGGCAGCAGACGCTTGTTACCTATGCTGGCTATGATTGTCTACGCAAATAGAGCCGTCTGTCATTGCGTACCTCTATTCGGCATGCTCTGTCTCGACGGCGATATACAACTATAACGACAAGGGACGCTCTTTTTCGTGTTACCAGTCATCGTATGCTGTGTCTTGCAAGCTACATGTGTGCTCACAGAGACGTCAATAGCCATGTAGACGGCTATGCTGACCTGCACTGTGTTGAATGGATGAGCTCAAAACTGATTCCCTGGCCGCCTTGAACCCGCGTCAACAACAATACCGACCTGCGAAAGTGCCAGACGGACTCGGCTCGATATCACATCGCAAAAGATGCTGTTACACGCTTACGCAAGGCCATGGGTCTGCAGATTGTGAGCGAAAACGCGAGGGCAGCAGGAAGAGAGACAAAGAAGCAAAGAAGTGCTCCCTGCCAGGGTCGAACTGGCGGCCTTCAGATTATGAGACTGACGCTCTACCAACTGAGCCAAAGGAGCGTCTTGCCACATACTAACCCCTTACATTCTCCGGCCAAATACCGCTATACTGGCAACAAACATGCGTCTACGCTGCAATCGACATGCTCCGAGCCTTCTCTGCCACACGTCGGACTGCCTCCTTGTCCTAGATGGTGCTCCTGACCACTATGGAATTCGCTTTGATCTCACCTAAAAAAGATGTCATCCCTCCCCGACATGCTAGTGTCCGCATGTGCTACACGATTCTTCAATGCGTGGCAGCAGACGCTTGTTACCTATGCTGGCTATGATTGTCTACGCAAATAGAGCCGTCTGTCATTGCGTACCTCTATTCGGCATGCTCTGTCTCGACGGCGATATACAACTATAACGACAAGGGACGCTCTTTTTCGTGTTACCAGTCATCGTATGCTGTGTCTTGCAAGCTACATGTGTGCTCACAGAGACGTCAATAGCCATGTAGACGGCTATGCTGACCTGCACTGTGTTGAATGGATGAGCTCAAAACTGATTCCCTGGCCGCCTTGAACCCGCGTCAACAACAATACCGACCTGCGAAAGTGCCAGACGGACTCGGCTCGATATCACATCGCAAAAGATGCTGTTACACGCTTACGCAAGGCCATGGGTCTGCAGATTGTGAGCGAAAACGCGAGGGCAGCAGGAAGAGAGACAAAGAAGCAAAGAAGTGCTCCCTGCCAGGGTCGAACTGGCGGCCTTCAGATTATGAGACTGACGCTCTACCAACTGAGCCAAAGGAGCGTCTTGCCACATACTAACCCCTTACATTCTCCGGCCAAATACCGCTATACTGGCAACAAACATGCGTCTACGCTGCAATCGACATGCTCCGAGCCTTCTCTGCCACACGTCGGACTGCCTCCTTGTCCTAGATGGTGCTCCTGACCACTATGGAATTCGCTTTGATCTCACCTAAAAAAGATGTCATCCCTCCCCGACATGCTAGTGTCCGCATGTGCTACACGATTCTTCAATGCGTGGCAGCAGACGCTTGTTACCTATGCTGGCTATGATTGTCTACGCAAATAGAGCCGTCTGTCATTGCGTACCTCTATTCGGCATGCTCTGTCTCGACGGCGATATACAACTATAACGACAAGGGACGCTCTTTTTCGTGTTACCAGTCATCGTATGCTGTGTCTTGCAAGCTACATGTGTGCTCACAGAGACGTCAATAGCCATGTAGACGGCTATGCTGACCTGCACTGTGTTGAATGGATGAGCTCAAAACTGATTCCCTGGCCGCCTTGAACCCGCGTCAACAACAATACCGACCTGCGAAAGTGCCAGACGGACTCGGCTCGATATCACATCGCAAAAGATGCTGTTACACGCTTACGCAAGGCCATGGGTCTGCAGATTGTGAGCGAAAACGCGAGGGCAGCAGGAAGAGAGACAAAGAAGCAAAGAAGTGCTCCCTGCCAGGGTCGAACTGGCGGCCTTCAGATTATGAGACTGACGCTCTACCAACTGAGCCAAAGGAGCGTCTTGCCACATACTAACCCCTTACATTCTCCGGCCAAATACCGCTATACTGGCAACAAACATGCGTCTACGCTGCAATCGACATGCTCCGAGCCTTCTCTGCCACACGTCGGACTGCCTCCTTGTCCTAGATGGTGCTCCTGACCACTATGGAATTCGCTTTGATCTCACCTAAAAAAGATGTCATCCCTCCCCGACATGCTAGTGTCCGCATGTGCTACACGATTCTTCAATGCGTGGCAGCAGACGCTTGTTACCTATGCTGGCTATGATTGTCTACGCAAATAGAGCCGTCTGTCATTGCGTACCTCTATTCGGCATGCTCTGTCTCGACGGCGATATACAACTATAACGACAAGGGACGCTCTTTTTCGTGTTACCAGTCATCGTATGCTGTGTCTTGCAAGCTACATGTGTGCTCACAGAGACGTCAATAGCCATGTAGACGGCTATGCTGACCTGCACTGTGTTGAATGGATGAGCTCAAAACTGATTCCCTGGCCGCCTTGAACCCGCGTCAACAACAATACCGACCTGCGAAAGTGCCAGACGGACTCGGCTCGATATCACATCGCAAAAGATGCTGTTACACGCTTACGCAAGGCCATGGGTCTGCAGATTGTGAGCGAAAACGCGAGGGCAGCAGGAAGAGAGACAAAGAAGCAAAGAAGTGCTCCCTGCCAGGGTCGAACTGGCGGCCTTCAGATTATGAGACTGACGCTCTACCAACTGAGCCAAAGGAGCGTCTTGCCACATACTAACCCCTTACATTCTCCGGCCAAATACCGCTATACTGGCAACAAACATGCGTCTACGCTGCAATCGACATGCTCCGAGCCTTCTCTGCCACACGTCGGACTGCCTCCTTGTCCTAGATGGTGCTCCTGACCACTATGGAATTCGCTTTGATCTCACCTAAAAAAGATGTCATCCCTCCCCGACATGCTAGTGTCCGCATGTGCTACACGATTCTTCAATGCGTGGCAGCAGACGCTTGTTACCTATGCTGGCTATGATTGTCTACGCAAATAGAGCCGTCTGTCATTGCGTACCTCTATTCGGCATGCTCTGTCTCGACGGCGATATACAACTATAACGACAAGGGACGCTCTTTTTCGTGTTACCAGTCATCGTATGCTGTGTCTTGCAAGCTACATGTGTGCTCACAGAGACGTCAATAGCCATGTAGACGGCTATGCTGACCTGCACTGTGTTGAATGGATGAGCTCAAAACTGATTCCCTGGCCGCCTTGAACCCGCGTCAACAACAATACCGACCTGCGAAAGTGCCAGACGGACTCGGCTCGATATCACATCGCAAAAGATGCTGTTACACGCTTACGCAAGGCCATGGGTCTGCAGATTGTGAGCGAAAACGCGAGGGCAGCAGGAAGAGAGACAAAGAAGCAAAGAAGTGCTCCCTGCCAGGGTCGAACTGGCGACCTTCAGATTATGAGACTGACGCTCTACCAACTGAGCCAAAGGAGCGTCTTGCCACATACTAACCCCTTACATTCTCCGGCCAAATACCGCTATACTGGCAACAAACATGCGTCTACGCTGCAATCGACATGCTCCGAGCCTTCTCTGCCACACGTCGGACTGCCTCCTTGTCCTAGATGGTGCTCCTGACCACTATGGAATTCGCTTTGATCTCACCTAAAAAAGATGTCATCCCTCCCCGACATGCTAGTGTCCGCATGTGCTACACGATTCTTCAATGCGTGGCAGCAGACGCTTGTTACCTATGCTGGCTATGATTGTCTACGCAAATAGAGCCGTCTGTCATTGCGTACCTCTATTCGGCATGCTCTGTCTCGACGGCGATATACAACTATAACGACAAGGGACGCTCTTTTTCGTGTTACCAGTCATCGTATGCTGTGTCTTGCAAGCTACATGTGTGCTCACAGAGACGTCAATAGCCATGTAGACGGCTATGCTGACCTGCACTGTGTTGAATGGATGAGCTCAAAACTGATTCCCTGGCCGCCTTGAACCCGCGTCAACAACAATACCGACCTGCGAAAGTGCCAGACGGACTCGGCTCGATATCACATCGCAAAAGATGCTGTTACACGCTTACGCAAGGCCATGGGTCTGCAGATTGTGAGCGAAAACGCGAGGGCAGCAGGAAGAGAGACAAAGAAGCAAAGAAGTGCTCCCTGCCAGGGTCGAACTGGCGACCTTCAGATTATGAGACTGACGCTCTACCAACTGAGCCAAAGGAGCGTCTTGCCACATACTAACCCCTTACATTCTCCGGCCAAATACCGCTATACTGGCAACAAACATGCGTCTACGCTGCAATCGACATGCTCCGAGCCTTCTCTGCCACACGTCGGACTGCCTCCTTGTCCTAGATGGTGCTCCTGACCACTATGGAATTCGCTTTGATCTCACCTAAAAAAGATGTCATCCCTCCCCGACATGCTAGTGTCCGCATGTGCTACACGATTCTTCAATGCGTGGCAGCAGACGCTTGTTACCTATGCTGGCTATGATTGTCTACGCAAATAGAGCCGTCTGTCATTGCGTACCTCTATTCGGCATGCTCTGTCTCGACGGCGATATACAACTATAACGACAAGGGACGCTCTTTTTCGTGTTACCAGTCATCGTATGCTGTGTCTTGCAAGCTACATGTGTGCTCACAGAGACGTCAATAGCCATGTAGACGGCTATGCTGACCTGCACTGTGTTGAATGGATGAGCTCAAAACTGATTCCCTGGCCGCCTTGAACCCGCGTCAACAACAATACCGACCTGCGAAAGTGCCAGACGGACTCGGCTCGATATCACATCGCAAAAGATGCTGTTACACGCTTACGCAAGGCCATGGGTCTGCAGATTGTGAGCGAAAACGCGAGGGCAGCAGGAAGAGAGACAAAGAAGCAAAGAAGTGCTCCCTGCCAGGGTCGAACTGGCGGCCTTCAGATTATGAGACTGACGCTCTACCAACTGAGCCAAAGGAGCGTCTTGCCACATACTAACCCCTTACATTCTCCGGCCAAATACCGCTATACTGGCAACAAACATGCGTCTACGCTGCAATCGACATGCTCCGAGCCTTCTCTGCCACACGTCGGACTGCCTCCTTGTCCTAGATGGTGCTCCTGACCACTATGGAATTCGCTTTGATCTCACCTAAAAAAGATGTCATCCCTCCCCGACATGCTAGTGTCCGCATGTGCTACACGATTCTTCAATGCGTGGCAGCAGACGCTTGTTACCTATGCTGGCTATGATTGTCTACGCAAATAGAGCCGTCTGTCATTGCGTACCTCTATTCGGCATGCTCTGTCTCGACGGCGATATACAACTATAACGACAAGGGACGCTCTTTTTCGTGTTACCAGTCATCGTATGCTGTGTCTTGCAAGCTACATGTGTGCTCACAGAGACGTCAATAGCCATGTAGACGGCTATGCTGACCTGCACTGTGTTGAATGGATGAGCTCAAAACTGATTCCCTGGCCGCCTTGAACCCGCGTCAACAACAATACCGACCTGCGAAAGTGCCAGACGGACTCGGCTCGATATCACATCGCAAAAGATGCTGTTACACGCTTACGCAAGGCCATGGGTCTGCAGATTGTGAGCGAAAACGCGAGGGCAGCAGGAAGAGAGACAAAGAAGCAAAGAAGTGCTCCCTGCCAGGGTCGAACTGGCGGACCTTCAGATTATGAGACTGACGCTCTACCAACTGAGCCAAAGGAGCGTCTTGCCACATACTAACCCCTTACATTCTCCGGCCAAATACCGCTATACTGGCAACAAACATGCGTCTACGCTGCAATCGACATGCTCCGAGCCTTCTCTGCCACACGTCGGACTGCCTCCTTGTCCTAGATGGTGCTCCTGACCACTATGGAATTCGCTTTGATCTCACCTAAAAAAGATGTCATCCCTCCCCGACATGCTAGTGTCCGCATGTGCTACACGATTCTTCAATGCGTGGCAGCAGACGCTTGTTACCTATGCTGGCTATGATTGTCTACGCAAATAGAGCCGTCTGTCATTGCGTACCTCTATTCGGCATGCTCTGTCTCGACGGCGATATACAACTATAACGACAAGGGACGCTCTTTTTCGTGTTACCAGTCATCGTATGCTGTGTCTTGCAAGCTACATGTGTGCTCACAGAGACGTCAATAGCCATGTAGACGGCTATGCTGACCTGCACTGTGTTGAATGGATGAGCTCAAAACTGATTCCCTGGCCGCCTTGAACCCGCGTCAACAACAATACCGACCTGCGAAAGTGCCAGACGGACTCGGCTCGATATCACATCGCAAAAGATGCTGTTACACGCTTACGCAAGGCCATGGGTCTGCAGATTGTGAGCGAAAACGCGAGGGCAGCAGGAAGAGAGACAAAGAAGCAAAGAAGTGCTCCCTGCCAGGGTCGAACTGGCGGCCTTCAGATTATGAGACTGACGCTCTACCAACTGAGCCAAAGGAGCGTCTTGCCACATACTAACCCCTTACATTCTCCGGCCAAATACCGCTATACTGGCAACAAACATGCGTCTACGCTGCAATCGACATGCTCCGAGCCTTCTCTGCCACACGTCGGACTGCCTCCTTGTCCTAGATGGTGCTCCTGACCACTATGGAATTCGCTTTGATCTCACCTAGAAAAGATGTCATCCCTCCCCGACATGCTAGTGTCCGCATGTGCTACACGATTCTTCAATGCGTGGCAGCAGACGCTTGTTACCTATGCTGGCTATGATTGTCTACGCAAATAGAGCCGTCTGTCATTGCGTACCTCTATTCGGCATGCTCTGTCTCGACGGCGATATACAACTATAACGACAAGGGACGCTCTTTTTCGTGTTACCAGTCATCGTATGCTGTGTCTTGCAAGCTACATGTGTGCTCACAGAGACGTCAATAGCCATGTAGACGGCTATGCTGACCTGCACTGTGTTGAATGGATGAGCTCAAAACTGATTCCCTGGCCGCCTTGAACCCGCGTCAACAACAATACCGACCTGCGAAAGTGCCAGACGGACTCGGCTCGATATCACATCGCAAAAGATGCTGTTACACGCTTACGCAAGGCCATGGGTCTGCAGATTGTGAGCGAAAACGCGAGGGCAGCAGGAAGAGAGACAAAGAAGCAAAGAAGTGCTCCCTGCCAGGGTCGAACTGGCGGCCTTCAGATTATGAGACTGACGCTCTACCAACTGAGCCAAAGGAGCGTCTTGCCACATACTAACCCCTTACATTCTCCGGCCAAATACCGCTATACTGGCAACAAACATGCGTCTACGCTGCAATCGACATGCTCCGAGCCTTCTCTGCCACACGTCGGACTGCCTCCTTGTCCTAGATGGTGCTCCTGACCACTATGGAATTCGCTTTGATCTCACCTAGAAAAGATGTCATCCCTCCCCGACATGCTAGTGTCCGCATGTGCTACACGATTCTTCAATGCGTGGCAGCAGACGCTTGTTACCTATGCTGGCTATGATTGTCTACGCAAATAGAGCCGTCTGTCATTGCGTACCTCTATTCGGCATGCTCTGTCTCGACGGCGATATACAACTATAACGACAAGGGACGCTCTTTTTCGTGTTACCAGTCATCGTATGCTGTGTCTTGCAAGCTACATGTGTGCTCACAGAGACGTCAATAGCCATGTAGACGGCTATGCTGACCTGCACTGTGTTGAATGGATGAGCTCAAAACTGATTCCCTGGCCGCCTTGAACCCGCGTCAACAACAATACCGACCTGCGAAAGTGCCAGACGGACTCGGCTCGATATCACATCGCAAAAGATGCTGTTACACGCTTACGCAAGGCCATGGGTCTGCAGATTGTGAGCGAAAACGCGAGGGCAGCAGGAAGAGAGACAAAGAAGCAAAGAAGTGCTCCCTGCCAGGGTCGAACTGGCGGACCTTCAGATTATGAGACTGACGCTCTACCAACTGAGCCAAAGGAGCGTCTTGCCACATACTAACCCCTTACATTCTCCGGCCAAATACCGCTATACTGGCAACAAACATGCGTCTACGCTGCAATCGACATGCTCCGAGCCTTCTCTGCCACACGTCGGACTGCCTCCTTGTCCTAGATGGTGCTCCTGACCACTATGGAATTCGCTTTGATCTCACCTAAAAAGATGTCATCCCTCCCCGACATGCTAGTGTCCGCATGTGCTACACGATTCTTCAATGCGTGGCAGCAGACGCTTGTTACCTATGCTGGCTATGATTGTCTACGCAAATAGAGCCGTCTGTCATTGCGTACCTCTATTCGGCATGCTCTGTCTCGACGGCGATATACAACTATAACGACAAGGGACGCTCTTTTTCGTGTTACCAGTCATCGTATGCTGTGTCTTGCAAGCTACATGTGTGCTCACAGAGACGTCAATAGCCATGTAGACGGCTATGCTGACCTGCACTGTGTTGAATGGATGAGCTCAAAACTGATTCCCTGGCCGCCTTGAACCCGCGTCAACAACAATACCGACCTGCGAAAGTGCCAGACGGACTCGGCTCGATATCACATCGCAAAAGATGCTGTTACACGCTTACGCAAGGCCATGGGTCTGCAGATTGTGAGCGAAAACGCGAGGGCAGCAGGAAGAGAGACAAAGAAGCAAAGAAGTGCTCCCTGCCAGGGTCGAACTGGCGGCCTTCAGATTATGAGACTGACGCTCTACCAACTGAGCCAAAGGAGCGTCTTGCCACATACTAACCCCTTACATTCTCCGGCCAAATACCGCTATACTGGCAACAAACATGCGTCTACGCTGCAATCGACATGCTCCGAGCCTTCTCTGCCACACGTCGGACTGCCTCCTTGTCCTAGATGGTGCTCCTGACCACTATGGAATTCGCTTTGATCTCACCTAGAAAAGATGTCATCCCTCCCCGACATGCTAGTGTCCGCATGTGCTACACGATTCTTCAATGCGTGGCAGCAGACGCTTGTTACCTATGCTGGCTATGATTGTCTACGCAAATAGAGCCGTCTGTCATTGCGTACCTCTATTCGGCATGCTCTGTCTCGACGGCGATATACAACTATAACGACAAGGGACGCTCTTTTTCGTGTTACCAGTCATCGTATGCTGTGTCTTGCAAGCTACATGTGTGCTCACAGAGACGTCAATAGCCATGTAGACGGCTATGCCTGACCTGCACTGTGTTGAATGGATGAGCTCAAAACTGATTCCCTGGCCGCCTTGAACCCGCGTCAACAACAATACCGACCTGCGAAAGTGCCAGACGGACTCGGCTCGATATCACATCGCAAAAGATGCTGTTACACGCTTACGCAAGGCCATGGGTCTGCAGATTGTGAGCGAAAACGCGAGGGCAGCAGGAAGAGAGACAAAGAAGCAAAGAAGTGCTCCCTGCCAGGGTCGAACTGGCGACCTTCAGATTATGAGACTGACGCTCTACCAACTGAGCCAAAGGAGCGTCTTGCCACATACTAACCCCTTACATTCTCCGGCCAAATACCGCTATACTGGCAACAAACATGCGTCTACGCTGCAATCGACATGCTCCGAGCCTTCTCTGCCACACGTCGGACTGCCTCCTTGTCCTAGATGGTGCTCCTGACCACTATGGAATTCGCTTTGATCTCACCTAAAAAAGATGTCATCCCTCCCCGACATGCTAGTGTCCGCATGTGCTACACGATTCTTCAATGCGTGGCAGCAGACGCTTGTTACCTATGCTGGCTATGATTGTCTACGCAAATAGAGCCGTCTGTCATTGCGTACCTCTATTCGGCATGCTCTGTCTCGACGGCGATATACAACTATAACGACAAGGGACGCTCTTTTTCGTGTTACCAGTCATCGTATGCTGTGTCTTGCAAGCTACATGTGTGCTCACAGAGACGTCAATAGCCATGTAGACGGCTATGCTGACCTGCACTGTGTTGAATGGATGAGCTCAAAACTGATTCCCTGGCCGCCTTGAACCCGCGTCAACAACAATACCGACCTGCGAAAGTGCCAGACGGACTCGGCTCGATATCACATCGCAAAAGATGCTGTTACACGCTTACGCAAGGCCATGGGTCTGCAGATTGTGAGCGAAAACGCGAGGGCAGCAGGAAGAGAGACAAAGAAGCAAAGAAGTGCTCCCTGCCAGGGTCGAACTGGCGGCCTTCAGATTATGAGACTGACGCTCTACCAACTGAGCCAAAGGAGCGTCTTGCCACATACTAACCCCTTACATTCTCCGGCCAAATACGCTATACTGGCAACAAACATGCGTCTACGCTGCAATCGACATGCTCCGAGCCTTCTCTGCCACACGTCGGACTGCCTCCTTGTCCTAGATGGTGCTCCTGACCACTATGGAATTCGCTTTGATCTCACCTAGAAAAGATGTCATCCCTCCCCGACATGCTAGTGTCCGCATGTGCTACACGATTCTTCAATGCGTGGCAGCAGACGCTTGTTACCTATGCTGGCTATGATTGTCTACGCAAATAGAGCCGTCTGTCATTGCGTACCTCTATTCGGCGGGTCGATCAGCACTGTATCATCCACGACAGCGAACGAAGTCGCGTAGGCGCAGTGCTCCATATGGACTCTGTCTCGACGGCGATATACAACTATAACGACAAAGGACGCTCTTTTTCGTGTTACCAGTCATCATATGCTGTGTCTTGCAAGCTACATGTGTGCTCACAGAGACGTCAATAGCCATGTAGACGGCTATGCTGACCTGCACTGTGTTGAATGGATGAGCTCAAAACTGATTCCCTGGCCGCCTTGAACCCGCGTCAACAACAATACCGACCTGCGAAAGTGCCAGACGGACTCGGCTCGATATCACATCGCAAAAGATGCTGTTACACGCTTACGCAAGGCCATGGGTCTGCAGATTGTGAGCGAAAACGCGAGGGCAGCAGGAAGAGAGACAAAGAAGCAAAGAAGTGCTCCCTGCCAGGGTCGAACTGGCGGCCTTCAGATTATGAGACTGACGCTCTACCAACTGAGCCAAAGGAGCGTCTTGCCACATACTAACCCCTTACATTCTCCGGCCAAATACGCTATACTGGCAACAAACATGCGTCTACGCTGCAATCGACATGCTCCGAGCCTTCTCTGCCACACGTCGGACTGCCTCCTTGTCCTAGATGGTGCTCCTGACCACTATGGAATTCGCTTTGATCTCACCTAGAAAAGATGTCATCCCTCCCCGACATGCTAGTGTCCGCATGTGCTACACGATTCTTCAATGCGTGGCAGCAGACGCTTGTTACCTATGCTGGCTATGATTGTCTACGCAAATAGAGCCGTCTGTCATTGCGTACCTCTATTCGGCGGGTCGATCAGCACTGTATCATCCACGACAGCGAACGAAGTCGCGTAGGCGCAGTGCTCCATATGGACTCTGTCTCGACGGCGATATACAACTATAACGACAAAGGACGCTCTTTTTCGTGTTACCAGTCATCATATGCTGTGTCTTGCAAGCTACATGTGTGCTCACAGAGACGTCAATAGCCATGTAGACGGCTATGCTGACCTGCACTGTGTTGAATGGATGAGCTCAAAACTGATTCCCTGGCCGCCTTGAACCCGCGTCAACAACAATACCGACCTGCGAAAGTGCCAGACGGACTCGGCTCGATATCACATCGCAAAAGATGCTGTTACACGCTTACGCAAGGCCATGGGTCTGCAGATTGTGAGCGAAAACGCGAGGGCAGCAGGAAGAGAGACAAAGAAGCAAAGAAGTGCTCCCTGCCAGGGTCGAACTGGCGGCCTTCAGATTATGAGACTGACGCTCTACCAACTGAGCCAAAGGAGCGTCTTGCCACATACTAACCCCTTACATTCTCCGGCCAAATACGCTATACTGGCAACAAACATGCGTCTACGCTGCAATCGACATGCTCCGAGCCTTCTCTGCCACACGTCGGACTGCCTCCTTGTCCTAGATGGTGCTCCTGACCACTATGGAATTCGCTTTGATCTCACCTAGAAAAGATGTCATCCCTCCCCGACATGCTAGTGTCCGCATGTGCTACACGATTCTTCAATGCGTGGCAGCAGACGCTTGTTACCTATGCTGGCTATGATTGTCTACGCAAATAGAGCCGTCTGTCATTGCGTACCTCTATTCGGCGGGTCGATCAGCACTGTATCATCCACGACAGCGAACGAAGTCGCGTAGGCGCAGTGCTCCATATGGACTCTGTCTCGACGGCGATATACAACTATAACGACAAAGGACGCTCTTTTTCGTGTTACCAGTCATCATATGCTGTGTCTTGCAAGCTACATGTGTGCTCACAGAGACGTCAATAGCCATGTAGACGGCTATGCTGACCTGCACTGTGTTGAATGGATGAGCTCAAAACTGATTCCCTGGCCGCCTTGAACCCGCGTCAACAACAATACCGACCTGCGAAAGTGCCAGACGGACTCGGCTCGATATCACATCGCAAAAGATGCTGTTACACGCTTACGCAAGGCCATGGGTCTGCAGATTGTGAGCGAAAACGCGAGGGCAGCAGGAAGAGAGACAAAGAAGCAAAGAAGTGCTCCCTGCCAGGGTCGAACTGGCGGCCTTCAGATTATGAGACTGACGCTCTACCAACTGAGCCAAAGGAGCGTCTTGCCACATACTAACCCCTTACATTCTCCGGCCAAATACGCTATACTGGCAACAAACATGCGTCTACGCTGCAATCGACATGCTCCGAGCCTTCTCTGCCACACGTCGGACTGCCTCCTTGTCCTAGATGGTGCTCCTGACCACTATGGAATTCGCTTTGATCTCACCTAGAAAAGATGTCATCCCTCCCCGACATGCTAGTGTCCGCATGTGCTACACGATTCTTCAATGCGTGGCAGCAGACGCTTGTTACCTATGCTGGCTATGATTGTCTACGCAAATAGAGCCGTCTGTCATTGCGTACCTCTATTCGGCGGGTCGATCAGCACTGTATCATCCACGACAGCGAACGAAGTCGCGTAGGCGCAGTGCTCCATATGGACTCTGTCTCGACGGCGATATACAACTATAACGACAAAGGACGCTCTTTTTCGTGTTACCAGTCATCATATGCTGTGTCTTGCAAGCTACATGTGTGCTCACAGAGACGTCAATAGCCATGTAGACGGCTATGCTGACCTGCACTGTGTTGAATGGATGAGCTCAAAACTGATTCCCTGGCCGCCTTGAACCCGCGTCAACAACAATACCGACCTGCGAAAGTGCCAGACGGACTCGGCTCGATATCACATCGCAAAAGATGCTGTTACACGCTTACGCAAGGCCATGGGTCTGCAGATTGTGAGCGAAAACGCGAGGGCAGCAGGAAGAGAGACAAAGAAGCAAAGAAGTGCTCCCTGCCAGGGTCGAACTGGCGGCCTTCAGATTATGAGACTGACGCTCTACCAACTGAGCCAAAGGAGCGTCTTGCCACATACTAACCCCTTACATTCTCCGGCCAAATACGCTATACTGGCAACAAACATGCGTCTACGCTGCAATCGACATGCTCCGAGCCTTCTCTGCCACACGTCGGACTGCCTCCTTGTCCTAGATGGTGCTCCTGACCACTATGGAATTCGCTTTGATCTCACCTAGAAAAGATGTCATCCCTCCCCGACATGCTAGTGTCCGCATGTGCTACACGATTCTTCAATGCGTGGCAGCAGACGCTTGTTACCTATGCTGGCTATGATTGTCTACGCAAATAGAGCCGTCTGTCATTGCGTACCTCTATTCGGCGGGTCGATCAGCACTGTATCATCCACGACAGCGAACGAAGTCGCGTAGGCGCAGTGCTCCATATGGACTCTGTCTCGACGGCGATATACAACTATAACGACAAAGGACGCTCTTTTTCGTGTTACCAGTCATCATATGCTGTGTCTTGCAAGCTACATGTGTGCTCACAGAGACGTCAATAGCCATGTAGACGGCTATGCTGACCTGCACTGTGTTGAATGGATGAGCTCAAAACTGATTCCCTGGCCGCCTTGAACCCGCGTCAACAACAATACCGACCTGCGAAAGTGCCAGACGGACTCGGCTCGATATCACATCGCAAAAGATGCTGTTACACGCTTACGCAAGGCCATGGGTCTGCAGATTGTGAGCGAAAACGCGAGGGCAGCAGGAAGAGAGACAAAGAAGCAAAGAAGTGCTCCCTGCCAGGGTCGAACTGGCGACCTTCAGATTATGAGACTGACGCTCTACCAACTGAGCCAAAGGAGCGTCTTGCCACATACTAACCCCTTACATTCTCCGGCCAAATACCGCTATACTGGCAACAAACATGCGTCTACGCTGCAATCGACATGCTCCGAGCCTTCTCTGCCACACGTCGGACTGCCTCCTTGTCCTAGATGGTGCTCCTGACCACTATGGAATTCGCTTTGATCTCACCTAGAAAAGATGTCATCCCTCCCCGACATGCTAGTGTCCGCATGTGCTACACGATTCTTCAATGCGTGGCAGCAGACGCTTGTTACCTATGCTGGCTATGATTGTCTACGCAAATAGAGCCGTCTGTCATTGCGTACCTCTATTCGGCATGCTCTGTCTCGACGGCGATATACAACTATAACGACAAGGGACGCTCTTTTTCGTGTTACCAGTCATCGTATGCTGTGTCTTGCAAGCTACATGTGTGCTCACAGAGACGTCAATAGCCATGTAGACGGCTATGCTGACCTGCACTGTGTTGAATGGATGAGCTCAAAACTGATTCCCTGGCCGCCTTGAACCCGCGTCAACAACAATACCGACCTGCGAAAGTGCCAGACGGACTCGGCTCGATATCACATCGCAAAAGATGCTGTTACACGCTTACGCAAGGCCATGGGTCTGCAGATTGTGAGCGAAAACGCGAGGGCAGCAGGAAGAGAGACAAAGAAGCAAAGAAGTGCTCCCTGCCAGGGTCGAACTGGCGGCCTTCAGATTATGAGACTGACGCTCTACCAACTGAGCCAAAGGAGCGTCTTGCCACATACTAACCCCTTACATTCTCCGGCCAAATACCGCTATACTGGCAACAAACATGCGTCTACGCTGCAATCGACATGCTCCGAGCCTTCTCTGCCACACGTCGGACTGCCTCCTTGTCCTAGATGGTGCTCCTGACCACTATGGAATTCGCTTTGATCTCACCTAGAAAAGATGTCATCCCTCCCCGACATGCTAGTGTCCGCATGTGCTACACGATTCTTCAATGCGTGGCAGCAGACGCTTGTTACCTATGCTGGCTATGATTGTCTACGCAAATAGAGCCGTCTGTCATTGCGTACCTCTATTCGGCATGCTCTGTCTCGACGGCGATATACAACTATAACGACAAGGGACGCTCTTTTTCGTGTTACCAGTCATCGTATGCTGTGTCTTGCAAGCTACATGTGTGCTCACAGAGACGTCAATAGCCATGTAGACGGCTATGCTGACCTGCACTGTGTTGAATGGATGAGCTCAAAACTGATTCCCTGGCCGCCTTGAACCCGCGTCAACAACAATACCGACCTGCGAAAGTGCCAGACGGACTCGGCTCGATATCACATCGCAAAAGATGCTGTTACACGCTTACGCAAGGCCATGGGTCTGCAGATTGTGAGCGAAAACGCGAGGGCAGCAGGAAGAGAGACAAAGAAGCAAAGAAGTGCTCCCTGCCAGGGTCGAACCGGCGGCCTTCAGATTATGAGACTGACGCTCTACCAACTGAGCCAAAGGAGCGTCTTGCCACATACTAACCCCTTACATTCTCCGGCCAAATACGCTATACTGGCAACAAACATGCGTCTACGCTGCAATCGACATGCTCCGAGCCTTCTCTGCCACACGTCGGACTGCCTCCTTGTCCTAGATGGTGCTCCTGACCACTATGGAATTCGCTTTGATCTCACCTAAAAAAGATGTCATCCCTCCCCGACATGCTAGTGTCCGCATGTGCTACACGATTCTTCAATGCGTGGCAGCAGACGCTTGTTACCTATGCTGGCTATGATTGTCTACGCAAATAGAGCCGTCTGTCATTGCGTACCTCTATTCGGCGGGTCGATCAGCACTGTATCATCCACGACAGCGAACGAAGTCGCGTAGGCGCAGTGCTCCATATGGACTCTGTCTCGACGGCGATATACAACTATAACGACAAAGGACGCTCTTTTTCGTGTTACCAGTCATCATATGCTGTGTCTTGCAAGCTACATGTGTGCTCACAGAGACGTCAATAGCCATGTAGACGGCTATGCTGACCTGCACTGTGTTGAATGGATGAGCTCAAAACTGATTCCCTGGCCGCCTTGAACCCGCGTCAACAACAATACCGACCTGCGAAAGTGCCAGACGGACTCGGCTCGATATCACATCGCAAAAGATGCTGTTACACGCTTACGCAAGGCCATGGGTCTGCAGATTGTGAGCGAAAACGCGAGGGCAGCAGGAAGAGAGACAAAGAAGCAAAGAAGTGCTCCCTGCCAGGGTCGAACCGGCGGCCTTCAGATTATGAGACTGACGCTCTACCAACTGAGCCAAAGGAGCGTCTTGCCACATACTAACCCCTTACATTCTCCGGCCAAATACGCTATACTGGCAACAAACATGCGTCTACGCTGCAATCGACATGCTCCGAGCCTTCTCTGCCACACGTCGGACTGCCTCCTTGTCCTAGATGGTGCTCCTGACCACTATGGAATTCGCTTTGATCTCACCTAAAAAAGATGTCATCCCTCCCCGACATGCTAGTGTCCGCATGTGCTACACGATTCTTCAATGCGTGGCAGCAGACGCTTGTTACCTATGCTGGCTATGATTGTCTACGCAAATAGAGCCGTCTGTCATTGCGTACCTCTATTCGGCGGGTCGATCAGCACTGTATCATCCACGACAGCGAACGAAGTCGCGTAGGCGCAGTGCTCCATATGGACTCTGTCTCGACGGCGATATACAACTATAACGACAAAGGACGCTCTTTTTCGTGTTACCAGTCATCATATGCTGTGTCTTGCAAGCTACATGTGTGCTCACAGAGACGTCAATAGCCATGTAGACGGCTATGCTGACCTGCACTGTGTTGAATGGATGAGCTCAAAACTGATTCCCTGGCCGCCTTGAACCCGCGTCAACAACAATACCGACCTGCGAAAGTGCCAGACGGACTCGGCTCGATATCACATCGCAAAAGATGCTGTTACACGCTTACGCAAGGCCATGGGTCTGCAGATTGTGAGCGAAAACGCGAGGGCAGCAGGAAGAGAGACAAAGAAGCAAAGAAGTGCTCCCTGCCAGGGTCGAACTGGCGGCCTTCAGATTATGAGACTGACGCTCTACCAACTGAGCCAAAGGAGCGTCTTGCCACATACTAACCCCTTACATTCTCCGGCCAAATACCGCTATACTGGCAACAAACATGCGTCTACGCTGCAATCGACATGCTCCGAGCCTTCTCTGCCACACGTCGGACTGCCTCCTTGTCCTAGATGGTGCTCCTGACCACTATGGAATTCGCTTTGATCTCACCTAGAAAAGATGTCATCCCTCCCCGACATGCTAGTGTCCGCATGTGCTACACGATTCTTCAATGCGTGGCAGCAGACGCTTGTTACCTATGCTGGCTATGATTGTCTACGCAAATAGAGCCGTCTGTCATTGCGTACCTCTATTCGGCATGCTCTGTCTCGACGGCGATATACAACTATAACGACAAAGGACGCTCTTTTTCGTGTTACCAGTCATCGTATGCTGTGTCTTGCAAGCTACATGTGTGCTCACAGAGACGTCAATAGCCATGTAGACGGCTATGCTGACCTGCACTGTGTTGAATGGATGAGCTCAAAACTGATTCCCTGGCCGCCTTGAACCCGCGTCAACAACAATACCGACCTGCGAAAGTGCCAGACGGACTCGGCTCGATATCACATCGCAAAAGATGCTGTTACACGCTTACGCAAGGCCATGGGTCTGCAGATTGTGAGCGAAAACGCGAGGGCAGCAGGAAGAGAGACAAAGAAGCAAAGAAGTGCTCCCTGCCAGGGTCGAACTGGCGGCCTTCAGATTATGAGACTGACGCTCTACCAACTGAGCCAAAGGAGCGTCTTGCCACATACTAACCCCTTACATTCTCCGGCCAAATACCGCTATACTGGCAAC
The DNA here is from genome assembly GCA_011800735.1 of Peronospora destructor. Classification (NCBI taxonomy): domain Eukaryota; phylum Oomycota; class Peronosporomycetes; order Peronosporales; family Peronosporaceae; genus Peronospora; species Peronospora destructor. The sequence goes on along the minus strand of WBRY01000004.1, from coordinate 845,369 downwards.
AAACATGCGTCTACGCTGCAATCGACATGCTCCGAGCCTTCTCTGCCACACGTCGGACTGCCTCCTTGTCCTAGATGGTGCTCCTGACCACTATGGAATTCGCTTTGATCTCACCTAGAAAAGATGTCATCCCTCCCCGACATGCTAGTGTCCGCATGTGCTACACGATTCTTCAATGCGTGGCAGCAGACGCTTGTTACCTATGCTGGCTATGATTGTCTACGCAAATAGAGCCGTCTGTCATTGCGTACCTCTATTCGGCATGCTCTGTCTCGACGGCGATATACAACTATAACGACAAGGGACGCTCTTTTTCGTGTTACCAGTCATCGTATGCTGTGTCTTGCAAGCTACATGTGTGCTCACAGAGACGTCAATAGCCATGTAGACGGCTATGCTGACCTGCACTGTGTTGAATGGATGAGCTCAAAACTGATTCCCTGGCCGCCTTGAACCCGCGTCAACAACAATACCGACCTGCGAAAGTGCCAGACGGACTCGGCTCGATATCACATCGCAAAAGATGCTGTTACACGCTTACGCAAGGCCATGGGTCTGCAGATTGTGAGCGAAAACGCGAGGGCAGCAGGAAGAGAGACAAAGAAGCAAAGAAGTGCTCCCTGCCAGGGTCGAACTGGCGGCCTTCAGATTATGAGACTGACGCTCTACCAACTGAGCCAAAGGAGCGTCTTGCCACATACTAACCCCTTACATTCTCCGGCCAAATACCGCTATACTGGCAACAAACATGCGTCTACGCTGCAATCGACATGCTCCGAGCCTTCTCTGCCACACGTCGGACTGCCTCCTTGTCCTAGATGGTGCTCCTGACCACTATGGAATTCGCTTTGATCTCACCTAGAAAAGATGTCATCCCTCCCCGACATGCTAGTGTCCGCATGTGCTACACGATTCTTCAATGCGTGGCAGCAGACGCTTGTTACCTATGCTGGCTATGATTGTCTACGAAATAGAGCCGTCTGTCATTGCGTACCTCTATTCGGCATGAATTGAAAGCCTGTATGTTGCGTGGTAATTGTCGCAAGGAGTAAGAAGTTACGGTATTTCATAACAACGGATGTATATGTACTTTACAAGAACGATGTATTCGTTGTTGTAAAGTACCGAAGTGTCTTACTCTATGAATTCTTTATTTTTCAGATGACCTTTTTCGTATTTTCTCTCATTTCAACAATCGTTCGCTATGCCCAGAGACATTAAGCAGCATGCGCTGGCTGCTCTCAGTAGCCGCAAGACAGACGGCAAAGGCCTACGCGTGGCCATCGCACACGCCAAGTGGAATTTTGAGGTGGTGAACTCACTTGTTGCTGCTGCTAAGACGGAGTTGCTGGGTGCCGGTGTGGTCGAGAGCGACGTGGTGATCGCGGCTGTGTCGGGCGCTTATGAGCTGCCGTACGCCGCGAGCCGCCTTATTGCGTCACAGAAATTGGACGTCGTGATCTGCATTGGCTGTCTCATCAAGGGAGACACCATGCACTTTGAGTATATCTGCGATGCCGTGTCGCACGGCATCATGCGCGTTCAGCTGGATTCGGGCGTGCCCGTGCTCTTCGGTGTACTTACGGTGCTGAATGAACAACAAGCCAAGGATCGCGCTGGCCTCTCGGAAGAGGGACATAACCATGGTACCGAATGGGCGCAGACGGCCGTGGAGATGGCGCGTCTACGCGAGGCCACGCTTAAGGGCGGCTGCCCCATGCGCCCCCACGAGCACCTGCCCCACCACAGTCCGACCGACTGCCCCTTCTTCGTGGTCTCAACGTGGCTGCATTTTGCCGCCCTTGGCACACTCGCTTTTGTCGCTGTTGTAGTTGCTAAGAAGCTTGCGTAGAAAAGGTTGACGCAGCATGCAACAGTCAGATGAGAGCTATTGCAGAATGAACAATGGGCTGCAATACGTACGTGGAGTTATTGCTGCGACTCAAATCTGATAAAGAGCTGCACCATGCATACCAAACCTTTTATCAATATGTGCTGACCTCGGGCGTGACGAAGTTGCTCTTGTCGCTGTCGTACGTCCAGGCGTCACCATCGAGTTGTGCACTCCTGCCTCATTGCAACGGGTTCCGATGCAGATGACTAAATATGTAAGCGTCCGCTCATAGACTACTTCGTAGGTAATTTGTTTGCTTGCGTTTCAGTAGCCTCAACGTCAGCTTTGCGCTTAGCATGAGCAAATTCTTCAGCAAAATTTCCAACGCAGTGTCAGCTTCTTCATTCGAGCTTCGTCGACTCGCCAGTAGCGCTCCAGAGACAGTATATCGTTTTTCCTTCTGTCGCACTGCCACGGACCGTCGCTTCAGTTTTGTTTGATTCCAGCTTATCTACAATCTGAAAGCTTCCTTGTCCCTTTACAATGATCCTTATAAACTCGCGTGCGCTCCAGCTCTACAGCCTCTAAATTAAGCACAATACCTTCTTGAGCATGTCGTGCCGTGCCATCTGTCTCATGTGCTCTTCACCTACATCCCGCCGTGAGTTTAGCTCCCTGCAAAGCTTGAATGCTCAAGTTATCCTGCTGAACGTTTGTCGTAATTTCCACACAAGACTAGTTTTTGCAACAGTTTCTTCTAGCTCTCGCTTGGCACCATTAAAAAGCGCCACCTTGACACAGATCTGCAGCAGTCCACGGCCTCCCTTATATGTAAATAGCGGAGGTTATCGATATCCGCGGGCAGTATCCGAGCGTACTCACATCGACATTGCCACTAACCTTGTTGTTTCAGGACATTTTACCTTACTGTTACTCGTCATCAAGCTCTCATTCCGCTGTCATCCATCGGCGCACTTCTAGCTGCAGTATGTAGTCTCCACATCGACGGTCTAAGGCTCTCATCGATGTTTTCTTGTGTGAGCACCGTCTTTCATCCAAAAGCCACTAATAAGTAGCGACTTTGGGTCACATTGTGATCCGTTGCAACTCGGAACAACGTCGTATGAATTCTTATGTTCCAGCAAGCAACCTTTACACATTTGAGTGATCTTGATCTCCGCCCTCCAATGCACGACGGACAAAAAATATATTATAAATCCATGCGAATTTTACGCTGGTGTGGTTACGCTCAAACCTAATTCTTCTTCTTGGCCAGACCTGACACAATGTCGTCGATACGCAGCAGCATACACGCCGCCTCCACGGCTGTCTTGATGGTCTGGGTCTTGACCTGGAAGGGCTCCCACACTCCTAGCTCCTCGGACGGCGTCACCTTGCCTGTCACACCGTCCACACCGTACGACTCGTCCGTCTCGGCTTGCTTGGCACGCAACGACGTCATCACGCGTACCACATCGGCACCACAGTTCTGCAGCAGCGTGCGCGGAATGACCTCCAGGGCCTCACCGACTGCCCGGAACGGGAACTGCTCCACACCCTCAATCTTGTCAGCGCGCTTCTTGAGCTCGTGCGCGAGACGCATTTCCGTCGCGCCGCCTCCCGGCAACAGCAGCGGCTCATACACAACGTTGCGCGCCACCTGCATGGCATCCTGCAAATTGCGCTCGATCTCGTTCAACACATCCTTACTACCACCGCGCAGCAGGATGCTGCATGCTTCAGGGTCCTTGCACTCCTCGAAGAACGCAAAGTACTCGTCACCGAGCTTGCGCACCTCAAAGAGGCCGCACTTGGTGCCGATGTCCGACTCCTGTATCTCATCTGCGCGGCTCACAATCGTCGCGCCAGTAGCCCGAGCCACGCGGTTGTTGTCCGTTTTCCTAAGACGACGGAAGGCGGTGATACCCGCCTTCACAAAGTAGTGCTGGGCCAGATCCGACACGCCCTTCTCCGTGACAACCACGTCAGGCTTCATGGCAACCACCTGTGCACATAAGTTCTCAATGTACTCCTCTTCCAGACGCAGTAGTGTGTTCCAGTCTTGGTCGTTCGTGAGTTCCACGTTTGTCTGACTCTCACCCTTCTTGTACTCGAGCGGGCAGTCCAGAAGCAGGACGCGCGGGTTTTCAATGCGTCGACGCATTTTCGAGTGGGTCACGTCCTTGTTGAACATGATGCCTTTCAAGACACGGCTGTCTTCGAGTTCTCCACCCGGGATCTTCTCCACTTTAGCGTACCGTTTAACGTCCACCTCCTTGCGTCCAGAGACTGACGTGCGCACAACTGTCAGCACGGCGTCCAGTGCCAAGTCACTCACCAAGTTGCCCACTCGAGGGGAAAACTTGGTGCCAATGGATGACTGGACTAGATTGCGCATATCCTCCTTGTTTTCAATGTCGATGCCACGCGCCAACGTCTTGGCGATCTCCAGCGACGCGCTGAGTGCGCGGTTGAAGCCGCGGATGATCACAGTCGGGTGCATTTGGTGGCCCAGAAACGGCTCGGCCACGAGCAGCAGCTCACCTGCCAGGATGATGACGGACGTGGTGCCGTCGCCCACCTCCTCGTCCTGTGCCCGACTGAGCTCGATCATGCTCTTGGCTGCTGGGTGGGCCACGTCCACTTCACGCAGGATGGCATTTCCATCGTTCGTCATGACAATGCCACCCATTGGGTCTAGCAACATCTTGAGCATCGAGCGTGGGCCCAGTGTCGTGCGCACAATATCAGACACGGCTTTAGCTGCTTCAATGTTGCCCAGTTGCGCGGTGCGGCCCGTCTCACGCTTTGTGTTGGTGTCTGGAAAGAAAAGAAGAGGTGAAGTAGGAAAGAGGAGGGAGAGAGAAGGGATAAGTAGCAATACGTACTGAGAACCATCACCGGAGCTTGCATCATATTGGAAGGAGATAGATTTCGTGCTTTAGTTTTGGCTGATTTTGGAGTATGTGGCTGCGTTGAGCTGGTAGGTAAAGGTGGACAGAAGGTTGTAACAAAACAGATACATTCAAAAGACAGTGGAGTTGGAACAACATTTAAGCGACGGTCGGCTGTCGTAATGTTTTCGAGCGCTTCAGACACCACGTCATGTAAGTAAAAGTGCTGCATAGTCGATTTGTAATACACATTTCTCGTACGAGCTGTTTGCAACCAGGATGACCTGAGCGCTTTAGTGCTGGAGCATTTCCTTTGCACAATCGAATGGATGGCGACATTTCCAAAGTAGCATCGTCCCAATTGCAGAAGCGGTCAAGATTATCGCACGAGGTTGCTTAAGCAAAGAGTTCTCCTCCAAAGCCAATCCAGCCGTGTTCAGCTATTTGTCAACAACAGTGCGCTGGCTGTCTTTGTAGTGCCGATACTCAATCATTTCTTTTTCGTGTATGGCGCTACCGGACAGCCGGAGGCCTGGGCAATTTAAACTTTTGTCAAGTGTGCCTTAAGATCACTGTCAAAGTTGCTTTCTAGATGCCTTAGCATCCTGCAGTCTTTTGTCAGTGTTTATCCAAAAGATTGAAGCATCTCTAGCGCGTTCCATTGGGACGTCTTCATAAAATCAAGGTCTTCTTGGCACCTTTCGTCCTCCATGCGAGAGCTCACTTTTGAAATTGCTCAAGCAGCGCTGAGCGAATTCCGTCCGAGCAATTACGATGGAAATAAAGTAGCAGCCGCTGAAGCCAAATGAGATTCGTGTCACCGTGGATTCTACCTAAAAGCCTAAGAATACAGACATTAACAAGTGTAGTGAAGCAACCTGCAAGAGGATAGTAGGGTAGGATATCTTTATTAATACTATTATTCTGCAAACAACGTTAAACATGCTGGTGCGCAAGCATATAAAAGACATGGGCAGAAGTTTGCCTTCTGCTGGACTGCTAGGAGCTGGAAACTGATCTCTTGAAGCACAAGGCGCAGGACACACTAGGAGCTACTATCTCAGCGTCGCTAATCGTCTGCACATTTTGCCAACACAGTAGCTTTTTAAAATGTTTTTTCAAGCAGTCGCTGGCAAACCGACGATCGTTGTTAAAGTCGTTGCCCACTGGCTAAAATCACTAGCACATTCACTCTGCAGAGTATGTGAGTAGCAACGTGCGTGCGTAGGCCTCCTTTATCAGAGCGAGCTTCTCTCGATTCAATTTACCTGCGCTACTCGAGTATTCTGCGTAATCAAGTTGTTTTTGTGTATCATTCGTTGAGAGATAGTTCCCGCTGATCCAGAATATCTTGCGGTTTAACTATCTTCACATATTTATAGATACTTTTCATCCGCTCCAGGTAATTTCGGATGATCTAAAGCGATAAAATAAATAGCAAAAATTAGTATCCGTAATTTATTATCAGATATTGATAGGTTTTTATGAATTGTTTACAACATATTTACTCAATATAAAAATGATGATGTCTCGGCGGACACTCGTACTCTTCGGCGCCGCATTAGTATTGCGGCTAGCATTGCTGCTCTATGGCCACTTTCAGGATCTGTACATGACTGTCAAATATACGGACGTTGACTATGACGTGTATACAGACGCGGCACGGGAGCTGGTGGAGGGCAATTCGCCCTTCGAGCGCACGACATATCGCTATACTCCAGTGCTGTGAGTTTTTTGAGCCTTTTAGTTGCATTGGTATCTGTGTCTGATAAAGCATTACAATTTGAATGACAAGAGCTTTTCTACTGGTGTCGAACATCTACGTGCATCAAGAGTTTGGGAAACTGCTGTTTGTGGGCTGCGACCTCCTAGTCGGATACGTTTTGTACCAGATTTTAAGACTGAGAGGACTCCCAGATAAAAGTAAGAAACAAAACCAAAAAGTCTGATTTATAACAATTAGCTCTAAACATTGTACTTTTGTGTAAACCTAGACGCTATTAATTATTGCAGGTACGAAAGTTGGCTAGTAAGTTGGATGCAAAGTGATAATGCTAATGTTGTTAACTTGATAGTATGTGGCTGTTCCATCCGTTCTCGGTCAACATCTCGACGCGAGGTAATGCGGATTCTATTGTGGTGCTTCTGGTGTTGCTATCATTGCTTTTGATCATGCGAAAACAACTTGTGTTGTCGGCTTTGGCGTGCGTTTTTTAGCTTCTGTTTACGAATGGCTTGTAAGTTTCTTACTCGCAATTTACTGTTGACTGTTAGATATGGCGCTGCTGTTCACTTCAAGATCTATCCCATTGTCTATGCGTTGGCATTTCTTGTGGTATGATTAGTGCCAAATGATGGAGGACAACCCTTGATGAATGACTGGGTTTTATATGCTCCTGATCAGTTCCTCAACGGAGACTTTCGAGCAGCAAATGCTATACGGACTTCTTCATGCAACTCTTTCTCTTGCTTTTGGATGCAACTTGCTGGGCAGCTCAATCGTGACCGCCTAGCTTTCGGCCTTGTGAGTGGAGGGATATTCCTCATCCTTGCAGCGGGCTGTTATTATCTGTACGTTGTTATACTTGGATAATTATGAGACACTGCCGTACTAGCCCTACTAACACTTTTTTGTCGTTATTGTCATTTTCACGGACCAGCTACGGATTTCAATGTCTGTACGAAGCTTATCTTTACCATTTCACTCGTACGGATAATCGACACAACTTCTCGGTCTACTTCTACGATCTTTATCTCCGATACAACACTCCATCGGGTTTTGGAGTTGGTCTTCTTGCTTTCCTGCCTCAGCTGACGTCGATTGTTGCAATTTCATTTGCTTGTGGCCGCGACCTACCTTTCGCATTGTTTGCACTGACGATGGTCTTCGTCATATTCAACAAGGTTTGTACGGCACAGGTACGCAGCAGCTTTTTTGTACGATGTGAAGAACATTGTATTATTAAGTTGTATGCTTCTCTACAGTACTTCTTGTGGTACACCGCCTTCCTACCTCTCGTTTTCCCGCTGACAAGCCTACAACTCAAGTGGGAGGGCGTGGCTATGATTGCTGCGTGGCTGGTAGGTGAGGTAAGATGTATGCCCCATTTGCCTTGGTGTCAATCTGATGGACGTTATGATTGTGCTTTTGTTTAGCTGCACTGGTTGTATTGGGCATACCACTTGGAGATGCAAGGCGTCAACACTTTTTTTCCCCTCTGGATTGCCAGCCTCATCTTCTTCTCAGTGAACGTTAGCATTCTTGCCACACTTATGCGCTACCATTCGTTCACACCCCTTTTCTATAATGGCAAAGTTCTTCAGTTGGTGCCAAGTGGCCAAGCTAAACTTGAATAATTGCAACCACCTCTAGTCGGTATGATCGTATTACATTTTGTGCTCCAATCAACTCAATCTGACTTATACCAGGTAAAACGTTTCATCAACCTAGATATCAAAGGAGACTAAACGGCCTTCCTTCAGCCGACAACTCTCGAAACAAACACACTGATACGTCCAAACAGAAGTTCGAAGTGAGTGTCTCCAGATCACCCAAAAGTAGGGGCGCGCCTGTTCTGCTTGTCCATATTCGTCAAAGGCGTATACCGCACGTTACTGAACTTCAATCTTACAAAATTCTTCAGGTCCACGACTTGTACGTCATCCTCAAAATGCACCTTCGCTTGTAAGATATTCGGCGCCTTGTACTTCTTCAGCAGCAGCGACGAAATAACAACAGATACCGAAGAGAAGGCCATCGCAAGCCCAGCGCACGCAGGCGGCATCGTTTGATGGATCAGCGGAAAGAACATGCCAGCAGCCAGCGGAATTCCAATCAAGTTGTACACGACCGACAAGAAGAAGTTCAACTTGATGCGAGAGAACACCACACGAGCCAAATCCAGTGCCACCACCACATCCGTCAGAGCACTTTTCACCAGTACCATGTCAGCCTCAGCCTTGGCGATCTGCGTGCCGGCACCGATAGCCATGCCGATGTCCGACTGCGCCAGCGCCGGTGCGTCGTTGATACCATCACCAACCATACAAACCACGCGGGGCTTCTGCGTCAGTGGGTTCATTTGCGACTGCAGTGCCTTGATCTGAGACGCCTTCTCACCAGGTAGAGCAACTGCCTTGACGTGGTTTATTCCCATCTGGCGCGCGATTGCACTGGCCGTACGGAGGTTGTCACCCGTGATAAGCCACACATCCAAGCCCATGGACTTCAGATGCTTCACGACAGCTGCTGCTTCAGGTCTGGGAGCGTCCGCCAACGCCAGCAAGCCTGCCAGCTTGCCTTCCACACACACGACCACCACGGTCTTGCCCTCCAGCTCCAACTCGTGCATGTGAGCACGTATCTTCTGACTAATCTCAATATTTTTCTCCTCGCAATACTCAAAATTTCCAACTAACACGTTCACGGGAGTGTTCCGAGAAGTAGCGTCACTCGCGGGTAAAACGCCCTCCATTCCGCGTCCAGGGACCACATGCACCTCGGTCGGATCGTGCAGTTCTAGCTTTTCATGCTCTGCTGCTGTAACCACGATAGCTTTACCAAGAACGTGCTCACTTACACACTCAAGCGATGCACTGTAATATAGAAGTTCACGCGGCGTGTACGCGCGGTTAACCACCACTACATCACGCACAAATGGGTGACCGACAGTTAGCGTGCCAGTCTTGTCGAACACGATAGTGTCGATGTAGCGAGCGGTTTCGAGAGCGCGTCCGCCCTTGATGAGGACACCCTGCTTGGCCCCAACACCACAACCGACCATGACGGCCGTAGGCGTCGCAAGCCCTAACGCACACGGACACGCGATCACCACGACTGAGATGGCAAACAATACTGCTATGTATATATCATTCGAATGACCCGCCAACGTATCTGTCCCAAGCTCCGCTTTCCACTCCACAGGAACAAGGTTTAACGAAAGAAGAGTAATCCACGAGATAAAGGTCATCACAGACATACCCAGAACGCACGGGGCAAAAATTGATGCCAACCAGTCTGCGTACGCCTGGATCGGAGCTTTGTGAAGCTGCGCATCTTCAATCAAAGCGCAGATCTGCGACAAAGCCGAGCTCTCGCCGCCCATGCAGCTCGACTCGATTACCAGCGTACCCTGCTGGTTCATCGTCGACCCAAACACGTAGTCACCCTCCTTCTTAGCCACCGGCATACTCTCACCCGTCAACATCGACTCATCTATCGAGCTCGACCCAGACTTGACCACGCCATCCGTTGGAATATTTGCGCCAGGAATAATGCGTAGCAGGTCTCCGCGCTGCACTAGCTCGATCGGGATCTCGCGGTCGCGCTTACCCTCACTGATCAGCAACGCCGTCTTCGGCTGCAACTTGGCCAGCTCCGACAATGCATCAGCCGTTTTGCCCTTTGCCATCGACTCCATATACTTGCCCAGCGTCACAAATGTCAGCAACATCGCTGACGACTCGAAAAAGTGGTGACCCTGGTAGTTCTCGTGCAGCGCCGAACCGACCATCGACACAAAACTGTAAGTGTACGACATAGTCGTGCCCGCTACAACCAGAAAGTCCATGCCCATGGCACCATGTTGTAGACCCTTCCACGCCGCCACGTAGAATCGCCGACCTACTCCGAACTGCACCGGCGTCGCCAGCAAAAACAACAGCAGCAGCTTTAGCGACACGGCGTTGAGTACGGGCTTCATTAGAACCATTTCCACCGCAGGAATATACATGAGCACCATGTGGATGAGCATAGCAGGCAACGAGAAGATCATGGCCGTCGTCAGCAGCTTGCGCCACTTCTCCACCTCCGACTTGCTCAGCGCGTTCTGGTCCGTGGTCTCCGACGCCACCTCAGCCGAGTAACCCAGACTGTTGATGCATTCCAGCACGTCGCGTGGACCCGTCTTGGACAGCTGCTTCAGATGCACGTGCGCCTTGTTCATCGGCAGGTTGACCAGCACCTCTCTCACACCTGGCAGCTGGCCCACCACTGACTCGATCTTGCCCACACACGCAGCGCAGCTGATGCCCCTGACTGTGAACTTAAGCTTGAGCGAGTCGTCATCGCCCGACTCCACCACGTGCAAAAACGTCGCCTTGTAGCCGGCGTCCTCAATGATTTTCTTGAGCTGTCCGTGCTCATCCTCGATCAAGTCGCGGTCGAACAACACCTCGGCCTTCTGGCTAATGAGGCCCACACGACAGTACAGTACGCCCTCTGTCTTGCCCACATAGTCCTCGATGGCTTTCACACACGCGGCACAGCTCATGCCTTCGACGTGGAACACGGCACGTGGATGGCCGGATGCATCCGGCACGTCAAGCACCAGTTCTTCCTCCTCCTCCTCCTTCTGCTTTTGCTTTTGCATCTGAAGCTTCATGGCTGCAGCCTTTGCGACGTCGTACGCACTGGCCTCAAAGCCCACGCACTCCACCATGTCTACCAGCTGCTCTAACGTCGTACTCCCGGCGTGTAGCAGCGTCACTGTGGCCTTGCACTCGTCAAAGCAGACGACGGCGTTGGCCACACCGTCCACGCCTCGCAGCGCGTTCTCGACCGTAGAGCCGCAATTCTTCTGACACATCATACCTTTCACCAGCAGCTGGAGCGTCAGTGCGTTATGTATCGTATTCATCTTGTCATCTGAGGCTTTGATTGCCGCTCCAAAGCCCACGCACTCAATAGCTTCTACTAGATCATGTGCTGCTACTCCTGGGGCACATTCGACACGAGCGCTGTGCTGCTCAAAGTCGACGACTGCAGAGATTACACCATCGACACTGCAAAGGGCGTTTTGCACCGTGTTGCCACAATTCCTCATGCACATCATACCTTCGATCGCAAGCTCCAGCACCTCGTGGGACTGGGAAGCTAACGCCACCATCTTTAGCTGCTCGAGCCAAATAGGAATATGCACAAGTCAACGAAAGTCCGAGAGACTGACTTTGCCCACCAGCTGGCGAAAAGACTGGGAGTTTCTATGGTATGGGCCGACCAGTCAGCGAGTAGTCAGACGCTCGAAAATGCAGAGACAGAATAGCGATATCGTTAGGGGGGATATCACGTGTTATTCGATCTAATGCAAGCTAAAGTCATTTGACCTGCACAAAATGATTACAAATTCAAGGTATTACTCATCACTCGTGCCCAAGTTACAGCTCCAACGCAGCAGAGCATCTCGTAAGAGCTCCGGCATCAGCAAAAATAACCTTCCGTACAATATAGAGGAAGACGCTACACCCATTCTTTTCCGGCCAAAAAACTTCAAGTTATCATTTTACATATGTGCAAACGCACCTTCAATTTGCTGCAAAGCTTATGTTTCAAGCTGCAGAAAAGCAGCGCCACATAGACCTGGGAGTAATATCTCGTTGCATATTGCCATCGTCTCCTCTCCTTCATCGATGCCGCCGCTGCTCCGTGAGAGTGTCGTGTAACCGCGAACAAGAGAGCCTTGTTTTTGCTTTCTCTGCCATGCTGTGGTAATCAGATGGCTGTAGGTCTGAGACGTAGCAACTAGCTTGGCCAGGTTCATAATGTCGTAGCGTGACACGTCAATTTCTCGGCTTCGCTTTGGGATTGCGCGTTGTTCTTAACGACGACAATCCAGGCCTCTGCAGCTCTTCTTAAAATCCTAGTGGCAACAACATCTAGCAATCGCAGACGCCTACGGAACAGCAGCGTGATTGTCCTACAACAAGTTAAGAGTTTTGTGATTTCACTAATTACTTACGCAGCAGATCCGTGGCGATTGCTCGGCATTATAAGTGAATGTCACTGTTGGATACAACGAAATCGAGGTGCTGGGTGTATAGTCTAATCTTTTCAAACAACACTACACGAGTTGGTAGCAGTGATAGAACCGCACTCACTCGAGATCTGCGACCACATTGCGTCCGATGCCAAGAACGACGACTCCATGCTAATTCCTCGCGCCTTATATTCTTGATCCCGACAGCTCAATGTATTTGCCGTTTGAGATGCGGCGCGCTTCACAGCCATTTGAGCATTCAGAGTGCCAGTGTCTGCGCTTTACGTGCCCGTTGACGTTTTTTTCGAGCTTTCTTGTCTTTTCGGTTCTTTTCTTGCTTTGCGCTAGCCGAATTTGAATCTTCGACAATCTTTGCTGCTATGCAAGGAGCGTCTTGCTTGGTTTTGCGGCGCTTCTTGGATCTAGGTTGAATGGATACTGGCTTTAATGACTTGGTGGAGCTGTTCTTGCTTATTATCAAGAGCGACCGTTTCCTCTTACCTTGCACGATCGGATCGTCAGCTGCTTCATCGATGCCGCAATGCTCCACGTGGTGTTCCATCCCTTTTTCCGTTTCAAGTTTCTTACCGTCGCATACTGCACAAATCAATAGCATGCGTACGTCCGTCAGACAGAGCTGGCGATGCTGCTTTAGTACATTTTTCGTCTCAAATACCTCAAAGCAAAGCGAGCACTTTGGTGCGGGAGGAAGGTTCACATCGAGCACATTCGTCACATCACTCCACCGGAAACTCTTTGTCGTTGCTATGCACTGCGTCTGGATGCGCAGCAGCAGCTCGTCATACAAGTGAAGCAGCACCAGAGCGTCCGCCGCAGCATAATGAAGCTGGCCAACAGTCAGCGGTCTCCGCTCCCAGTTGGATAGTTGCTGTGTCTTCACAAGCTTGCGGTGCAGATAGAAGAACACAAGTTTCTGCAAACTAATCGGGTGGTGCCCTCCCGCCAGCGAGATGGACAAGTCGTTCACTTCCACGACGCCATTGCAGACCTGAAAGCAAGACGAATGAGGATACGACTGCGCCAGTTCTTGCAGATCGTGGTAGAAGCTCTGGCCCAGCTTGATTATCTTCTTGGACAAAAAGACGGTCGTGAGTGTTCCAGTGTACGTGGTGGCGCGCAGGTTCCGCAGGTCGAGGATGAAGACCTCCTCCTTCTTCTGAGCGTCACGCACTGCGATCTGCAGTAACGCACATCGATTCTTTTGCTTTTGTTTCTCCCATGTTGGTTTCGTCTCCTGCAAATAACAAGGCAGCGTTGGAAATTAAAGTGTTTAATTTACGTAACGGTACGCACCGTGTCCAATCCCATCAGCTGTGCATTAAGCAAACGGCCAGCGCAATAGACCCAGTCGTTCTTAGTCGATACGAAATGAATGGGTACGCTTGAACGGTCAATCATATACTGCGGAGATTGGTTGATGCATTCTGTCAGTTGCATCTTCATGGACACCATCGTGACGATCGTCGGCCAAACGACACAGCGTTTGATTGGACGGTGCCGACTGGAACCGTTAGAGGACTTTATACGAGACGTGCTATATTAGCTGCTTGTCCATAAAAGGATGGACATCTTATGCAATCGAGGATGTGGTCCACCCTCAACGAGTGTGTAAAGAAACGTCGTGGACCTACTGGAAGTAAGTCGAATAGATATCGACTCTTCACAGCTGCTTTTTAGCTGGTCGAAGTGAGCTTCTTTGGCAGCCAAAGCATCCCACTTTTACTAATGCACGCCTGGCTCACGGGTAGTTGCGCATGACGCATCGTTTGATTTAGCTTGTAGTATTCATATAGATATGACGTAGGAGTTTGCAGCCATGTGGTGATGTTGGTCGCCATCTGTCAATGCAAACCACATACACTTTAATGTCCCTTCGCTCCAGTGTATGTACGATGTCAACTGACGCGGCTAACCGCTATATACCACTGACCAATAGAACGTCCAATTGCAAGCTCGTTCCAGTTCACAGCACATAAGAAATAGACGAAATCACAAGCAATGACCGATAAGAATTGGAGCGGCCATGATGACCCGCTAACGCTTCAGCTGCTGGTGAAAGGCATGATGTGTCAGAAGAATTGCGGCTCTACGGTCGAGAACGCGCTGCGAGGCGTGGACGGTGTGGCCAACGCCGTCGTCTGCTTTGACGAGTGCAAGGCCACAGTGACGCTGCTACACGCCGGGAGTACGACGTTAGAGCAGCTGGTAGACATGGTGGAGTGTGTGGGCTTTGAGGCCAGTGCGTACGACGTCGCAAAGGCTGCAGCCATGAAGCTTCAGATGCAAAAGCAAAAGCAGAAGGAGGAGGAGGAGGAAGAACTGGTGCTTGACGTGCCGGATGCATCCGGCCATCCACGTGCCGTGTTCCACGTCGAAGGCATGAGCTGTGCCGCGTGTGTGAAAGCCATCGAGGACTATGTGGGCAAGACAGAGGGCGTACTGTACTGTCGTGTGGGCCTCATTAGCCAGAAGGCCGAGGTGTTGTTCGACCGCGACTTGATCGAGGATGAGCACGGACAGCTCAAGAAAATCATTGAGGACGCCGGCTACAAGGCGACGTTTTTGCACGTGGTGGAGTCGGGCGATGACGACTCGCTCAAGCTTAAGTTCACAGTCAGGGGCATCAGCTGCGCTGCGTGTGTGGGCAAGATCGAGTCAGTGGTGGGCCAGCTGCCAGGTGTGAGAGAGGTGCTGGTCAACCTGCCGATGAACAAGGCGCACGTGCATCTGAAGCAGCTGTCCAAGACGGGTCCACGCGACGTGCTGGAATGCATCAACAGTCTGGGTTACTCGGCTGAGGTGGCGTCGGAGACCACGGACCAGAACGCGCTGAGCAAGTCGGAGGTGGAGAAGTGGCGCAAGCTGCTGACGACGGCCATGATCTTCTCGTTGCCTGCTATGCTCATCCACATGGTGCTCATGTATATTCCTGCGGTGGAAATGGTTCTAATGAAGCCCGTACTCAACGCCGTGTCGCTAAAGCTGCTGCTGTTGTTTTTGCTGGCGACGCCGGTGCAGTTCGGAGTAGGTCGGCGATTCTACGTGGCGGCGTGGAAGGGTCTACAACATGGTGCCATGGGCATGGACTTTCTGGTTGTAGCGGGCACGACTATGTCGTACACTTACAGTTTTGTGTCGATGGTCGGTTCGGCGCTGCACGAGAACTACCAGGGTCACCACTTTTTCGAGTCGTCAGCGATGTTGCTGACATTTGTGACGCTGGGCAAGTATATGGAGTCGATGGCAAAGGGCAAAACGGCTGATGCATTGTCGGAGCTGGCCAAGTTGCAGCCGAAGACGGCGTTGCTGATCAGTGAGGGTAAGCGCGACCGCGAGATCCCGATCGAGCTAGTGCAGCGCGGAGACCTGCTACGCATTATTCCTGGCGCAAATATTCCAACGGATGGCGTGGTCAAGTCTGGGTCGAGCTCGATAGATGAGTCGATGTTGACGGGTGAGAGTATGCCGGTGGCTAAGAAGGAGGGTGACTACGTGTTTGGGTCGACGATGAACCAGCAGGGTACGCTGGTAATCGAGTCGAGCTGCATGGGCGGCGAGAGCTCGGCTTTGTCGCAGATCTGCGCTTTGATTGAAGATGCGCAGCTTCACAAAGCTCCGATCCAGGCGTACGCAGACTGGTTGGCATCAATTTTTGCCCCGTGCATTCTGGGTATGTCTGTGATGACCTTTATCTCGTGGATTACTCTTCTTTCGTTAAACCTTGTTCCTGTGGAGTGGAAAGCGGAGCTTGGGACAGATACGTTGGCGGGTCATTCGAATGATATATACATAGCAGTATTGTTTGCCATCTCAGTCGTGGTGATCGCGTGTCCGTGTGCGTTAGGGCTTGCGACGCCTACGGCCGTCATGGTCGGTTGTGGTGTTGGGGCCAAGCAGGGTGTCCTCATCAAGGGCGGACGCGCTCTCGAAACCGCTCGCTACATCGACACTATCGTGTTCGACAAGACTGGCACGCTAACTGTCGGTCACCCATTTGTGCGTGATGTAGTGGTGGTTAACCGCGCGTACACGCCGCGTGAACTTCTATATTACAGTGCATCGCTTGAGTGTGTAAGTGAGCACGTTCTTGGTAAAGCTATCGTGGTTACAGCAGCAGAGCATGAAAAGCTAGAACTGCACGATCCGACCGAGGTGCATGTGGTCCCTGGACGCGGAATGGAGGGCGTTTTACCCGCGAGTGACGCTACTTCTCGGAACACTCCCGTGAACGTGTTAGTTGGAAATTTTGAGTATTGCGAGGAGAAAAATATTGAGATTAGTCAGAAGATACGTGCTCACATGCACGAGTTGGAGCTGGAGGGCAAGACCGTGGTGGTCGTGTGTGTGGAAGGCAAGCTGGCAGGCTTGCTGGCGTTGGCGGACGCTCCCAGACCTGAAGCAGCAGCTGTCGTGAAGCATCTGAAGTCCATGGGCTTGGATGTGTGGCTTATCACGGGTGACAACCTCCGTACGGCCAGTGCAATCGCGCGCCAGATGGGAATAAACCACGTCAAGGCAGTTGCTCTACCTGGTGAGAAGGCGTCTCAGATCAAGGCACTGCAGTCGCAAATGAACCCACTGACGCAGAAGCCCCGCGTGGTTTGTATGGTTGGTGATGGTATCAACGACGCACCGGCGCTGGCGCAGTCGGACATCGGCATGGCTATCGGTGCCGGCACGCAGATCGCCAAGGCTGAGGCTGACATGGTACTGGTGAAAAGTGCTCTGACGGATGTGGTGGTGGCACTGGATTTGGCTCGTGTGGTGTTCTCTCGCATCAAGTTGAACTTCTTCTTGTCGGTCGTGTACAACTTGATTGGAATTCCGCTGGCTGCTGGCATGTTCTTTCCGCTGATCCATCAAACGATACCGCCTGCGTACGCTGGGCTTGCGATGGCCTTCTCTTCGGTATCTGTTGTTATTTCGTCGCTGCTGCTGAAGAAGTACAAGGCGCCGATTGTTAGCAAGACTAATATGAAGCACCGCTTTAAGGATGATGCAAAGGTCATAGAGGTCAAAAATACGGTGCGGCAAAATTTCGGTCGATTACACAAGACGTACGAACCTTTGACCAATTTGGATGAGGTAAGGCATTTCTGTTCATTGGCGTTTAGTTTAAGACATTGTCACTTATTTGCTGTCCCGTTGCAGTGGAATGAGTAAAGTCTGCTTACACGTTTATCTGTGCGTAGATATAAGCAGTATCAGTAAGTATTAAATAATAAAGTGTGAAGTGCAATAGCGTACACATTTGATTATCTGCCAGTGCCCGTAAGTTGTTGTCAGCTACAGCTGTCTTGTGTCGTTATTGCTTATCTTCCATCTCACTTTTATCTCCATCGTAACTCTGATGTCATGTTTCGATACTTTGTCCTCACCCGCTCTTCAACTTCCGATTCAGCGGTCATGAGGCCTGTATTTTCTGTGTGCGTCGAAACTGAGCTTGCTCTCTGTTACTCCTGGTGACTACAGCCTGCACGCACAAGCTTCGATAGAGATCTAGATGTCCCAGGTGAGGTTGAGAGATTGGTCAATTTCCTCAACTTGCTCTTTCGCCGGGAAATGGGCATGGTTGATGCCCATGAGGTGCTGCAAAGTACGAACAACCTGGCAACTGTAGCCGAACTCATTGTCATACCAGACGTAGAGAATGACCTTGGCGCCATCCACGATAGTCGCCTTGCCGTCCACCGTACCGGCGGCACGACTGCCAATAAAATCCGAAGAGGCAACTTCAGCTGAGTTAACGAAATCGATCTGGTTCTGTAGCGGAGAATCCAGCGAGACCCTATGCATGAACGAATTGATTGCCTCCTTGGTGATACCCTCCGCCTTGGCCGGATCCAGCTGCACGTTTAAGATAGCCAGTGACACATTCGGTGTGGGGACGCGAATAGCATTGGCGGTTAACTTATCCTTGAACGAGGGGAGGCACTTAACCACAGCGGCAGCTGCACCCGTCTCCGCGATGACCATGTTGAGCACAGCACTACGTCCACGACGCTCCTTCATGTGGTAGTTATCGATCAGATTCTGGTCGTTCGTGAATGAGTGCACCGTCTCGATGTGCCCGCCAGTGATACCAAACTTCTTGTCCAGAGCAAACAGTGGTGGCGCAATTGCGTTCGTCGTGCACGACGCCGCCGAGAAGATATTGTCTGTACTTGTGATCATGTGTTCATTCACGCCAGCCACAATAGTAGGCACATTGCCCTTTGCAGGTGCAGTTAGAATGACCTTGGACACACCAGGGGACTTGAGATGTAGTCCCAGTGCATCGGCATCACGCCAATGACCAGTGTTGTCAATGACCACAGCGTTATTGATGCCGTATTTGGTATAGTCACACTTGTCCGGTCCATCCGAGTAGATGATCTGAATGAGGTTGCCATTAGCAATGATGGCGTTGGCTTTCTCATTAAAAGTGATACTACCGTGGAACGGACCGTGCACCGAGTCACGACGCAACAGACTGGCGCGCTTCATGAGGTCCTCTTTAGTGCCCTTGCGCACTACAATGGCACGTAGCATTAGCTTTACACCAGGTCCGCTCTTTTCAATAAGCAGACGTGCCAAAAGGCGACCGATGCGGCCGAAGCCGTAGAGAATTACATCACTAGGTGTGAAGACCGGCGCTGAGGTGAACGAAGCCATCTTGTTGTTCAGCAGTTCGCCCAGCTCGCGCACCTTGGCGTCATGCGCATCGGGCGTAAGCTGCGCTTGCACGTCTAGCACCTCTTTCTCCATGAAGACGAAGGTGCGACCCAGATCGATGCGCATGCCACGCGCATTGGGCGCGTGATGCACGAGCGCCAGTAGCACCACGAGCGTATCGGTTGGATGCATGTGCTTGCCCACGTACTTGCAGACAAAATTGTGCAGCTTGATGAGATCAATACTGTTCTTGTGTACGAGGCCCTTGCCAAAGATCACGCTCACCACGTTGTTCTCGCGGTAGAGACGCCCAATGAGCGGCACCATGAGATCGGCTGCGTTCTCCTGTGTCTTCCATTGCTCCAGCTCCAAATCACGCAGCGTATTGATCTGCGTGCTGCTTAATGCGGGCTCAGACATGTGAAATGTGGCAAAGGGTTTTGACGTGGAAGGAGTTGGACGTCAAATGTAGAATGAAGCTGCTAATCTGTTTGACATTAGAAGCATTCGATCGATACTGAACCTGAATAAGTTGACTTTAATCATAGCTGGCAGTGTGAATAATAAAGGATGACACCGCAACGTCGACAGTTAAGAACTCAAGTCAGTCAATGATATGTCATTTGACACGAATATCCAAATGTAAACTTCTTTATTAGCTGGTAAGCACTACCACTAAGCACTACCAAGGTTTGTCGACGGAAAGTCATACGTGAAACGCTTCCCGAGTATTTCTTGCGATCCGGATCACTACTGAAATAAAATCTAGTTTATCAGCCGCAGTGGCAGAGATGCAAAATGATACTCAAGCGATAACAGTCGACACGTTGAACCCACGAAGACTGGCGCCCTTGCACCCCAATATTCGATAGTTAGAAATCATATTGACTGGTTTCAACTTGCTCTTAGGACCAGACAACGTACTATCTCTTTTAAAGCCGGTTACACAATCTTGTTCGTCTCGGCTCCTTGGAATATCGTTAACGCTTGAGCACACCTTTTTCGCGGTAATCAAGGGATGGCACGTTGACAGGTCGTAATTATGGTCGCTTGATAACGTTAGGTCGTACGGCAAAAAGGTTCTAGGGATCGACCATAGCGCTTCGCATTGTGCGCACAACGCGTAGCACTTATTCTTCAGTTTTGCCTGGGATCCATTACCACCAAGACTCTCACCTCCTCAAGATGGTTCGAAACTCATTCCGCGACTTCGACATCGCCATTTTCAGTGAAGCATTGCTGGTACGACCCTCGCTTTCGGTCTGCGTGCCAACATCCTGTGACGCTGTACGAATCGGCCACGGCGCTCGGTGAAATCGGTGCCGGTGTCGCCCTTGGCATCAACACTGCTCGTGCATTGGAACTCCTAACGCCGAACGCCAAGCGTGCCTTCGACCGCGTTGGCACGTTCAACCATTTCCCGGTAAAGAAGAACGTGTGGTTTAACTTCTACAAGGGCGTCGACACCCAAAGCAGCGACGTCAACGTAGGCGCCGACGACCGTCAAGACGCCTGCCGAATCGGCCTACGTGCACCGTGCCTACTTCCTCGACGAGAAGGTTGGACTCATCCCGGAGGGTGTCATCGAACTCAACAAATGTGTGCATGATATCGAAATGCTTCCTGACGGTAACATCAAGCTCGAAGTCGTGGACGGCTCCGAGTGCACAGCGCCGTAGCCGGCTGCGATGGCATCAAGTCGCAGATACGCAAAGCGGTTTTCGGCAAGAACGACCCCGCTGCCACGCCGTCTTTGGGGGGAAGTACGTCTACCGTGGATTGGCTTCGATGGAGAAGGCCGCCGCTCTGCTAGGCGACGAAATGGCTCGCAACAGCCAGATATATTTGGGCTGCCACGGCCACGTGATCACATTTCCTATCCAGCACGGCCGTGTCATGTGAACGTGGTCGCGTTCGCCAGCAAGGATGAGTGGAAGGATCGGGTCGTACCCAGAACACAAACGAACAAATCAAAAACTTTGCGGGGTTCTCCAAACACGTCCGTGACATCATTACCATGATGGAAACCACCTGTAAGACTTTTACGATTTAAAAATATCTTTACTATACTACAGTATTAATTTATTCGCAGTCATAGTCAGGAATTTCGTCATATTGGACGCAATGTTGACGCAGTGGTGCCTGGGCAAGCAGCCACCAAACCTATTTTGGCAAACTCACCACTGCAATCTCGATCGAGTCCGGTGATTGTACGGGGCTGGTCACCTGCCGTGACCGCTCTCGGGATTGTGTGGCTATGCTGATTCAGCATAGCAGCAGACGTGTACCTTTGTTTTATGTCCTTTACTCACTAATCAACGGATATGTTTACGTTTGCTTGGAGCAAATGCTACCCAAACAGGACAATGATCCGAAAGTTCGTAGCCACACTGTACCCGCGACATGTACGTTTGTAACCGGGGAAGCATCGCATCCATCGGATTTTGAATGGCAGTACGACCGCTCTTTGAACAAGGATAGTATCGCCAGTCTACGCGAAGAACTCCGCTGCTCACAAAGTACTCACCCTCCTCATCGAACCCGTTTTGGCTGCTGAAGTCATCGCGGGCGAGCCAAATATTGTCATAAAGTTTACCAAACACTGTTGTCGTAAGTGGCGAGCGAATTAAAGCCATCTTGTGCGACCCGAGGCTCCCCAATATGTCTTGCGGCGACAAGTTGAAGTCTCCTAGCACCACCACCTTCCTTTCACTTGGAGGAGATGCGCTTATCTTATTTGCCAACCGATTGATCTCCACGACTTCATCATGACGATGTTTTTTCTCACCGAAAGTCACGTGTACGTTCATCAACGTAAGCTCCAAGTTCGATACCCCTGACTCTTTCGTTGCTCGAAAAGTGGCAACACACGGTAGCCTTGTAAACACGTTGTTTCTATCTTCCATCAGCGAGCATTTGTCAACCTGTCGAACGACGCAACGTCTGAAAAAGAAGGCATACCGCTCAGTCCTCAGTTTCATCTCCGGTGACTTGCGCCCTACAGGATCCGACACAACGTAGCCCCATCCGGGCAGCATCGTCTTCAACCTCTTGAGAACAATCAAATCTCGCACCTCCTGCAACGCGACAAGGTCGAACTCACCCAGAACATCAGCAATACGGTGCAGGAGAAAGGTCTCCTTTCGTCGAGAAATGTTGCGAATGTTCCAACTTGCCACAATTAGTGCTCGATCGTCACTGCCATTGTGGCTCGGTATCGGAAACACGCTTCGACGAACGTCTTTTTCAATCTCTTGGCAAAATCGGAAGTTCTGCTTGTGGTCAGGGTCAAGCTCCTTGCAATTCTCCTCATAACCTTCATGCTGTAGTGAGCCTGAGTCTACCTGTCTCACCTGAGCTTGTAACTTCACGTAAGATTTTGAGCTAATGCCTTTCACGGCCAGCAGATCTTCTTTGCGATGAAACGGTCTTGCTTCGACAATCCGTTGAGCCAAGACTGGACCCACGCCTTTAAGCTGCTGTAATCGTTTGTTAGACGCAGTGTTCACGTCAATTGTAAAGGAATTTGCATTGAATTTCGATGTCTCGAAAAGATTTTCGTCCACGTAAACTTGGGTGTGCGCTGTAATAGCTGCGAGTTTGACAGGACCAATGCCTTTCACACGCAGCAAGTCCTCTACCGATGAAAACGGTCGATACTCAATGATCAAACGCGCGGTTACACTGCCCACACCCGGCAACTCTTGCAGGTCGCAAGGTGGCGCCGAGTTCAAATCCATCGGAGAGCTGCAAATTTTGACGTTTGCACGCTTCCAGCAGGAAGTGATTTGTACGCATGAAAAAATGTCCGCACACTTTTATGGAAGAAGTTATTACAATATAGCAATGTACTTCGACTTTCGAGGTTATAGCAATGTACTTGAACTTGTTGCGTTTCGAGGTTATAGCAATGTACTTGCACTTGTTGCGTTTCAAAGTTTCAATTCACGTCAAGAGACTACTTTACTTGTCCATGCTTGATACAACGTATTTTAGTTTACCATGGACGAAAGTGATTTAGTCGGCAAATGCCAAATGTTTCCATTGCTTTCACTCCGAAGCGAGAGAGTTGGGCCTTTCCGTTGATGCTACTTCCATGATGGAGACCCACTCGCTCGCACTTTCTTACTCAGGTGACATTAACGACCAAGTTTCATGCACTCTTCATTCTCAAAAACCGCCTCTGAAAGAGGTGTAAGTCTTGTTGATCCATGCCTTCTTCCTCCGTGTCCTCGATATCACCCGCTGGCACTTTGTCATCACCATCGGCCGAACAAGTATCGACAGGACCAAAACTTACGGCCCCAATTTCTACTGCGGTGGTCGACAGTATGCCAACTTTAGAAGAGAATGGAGACAGCGCACATGATACGGAGCATGGCAACGCGGCGGCATTTAGTGCCCAGTCCGGAGGGGACGGAGACAATGAATCAAGCTTTTGGGATATCATTGCCGATTCTCACATGAAACTAGAAAGCTACGGCGATAAACCCTATGACCAGGAAATGGGTGAGCCAGTATCGAGCTTCATGCCCTCAACCGCTGCGATTATGTCGGCATCAATGAACTTGGCGCACTCATCCGATCCATCGACAAATCTCGCGGTGTATGAAGAGTACGTACCCCTTTTCATTTGATCTTTGACACTGCAGATTTTTACTTCTTTTGCACATGCTACCAATTCTAGTTTTGGGACGTTGCCATCGTCACCTCTGCTGATAGGCAACCATCAACTGTTTTCCGGACTTGATCCCAGTCATTTCGTGAATTTCGGATCTCGTCAGGACGGCACTTCTTTCCGTACGAAGTCTGCCATCAATTCTGTCTTGTCATCGACTAATGTTCTTTGCCGTTCTGTGCAGCGCTCTCAAAGCCCATTGTTCGTGAAGACGGTCTTTTACTCGTGGGCACAGAAGCCGTTGCAAATGCCTCAAATTCAATCGGCGAAAGAAACAGAATATTCGTGACAAACTTTTTCAACTCGACTGGAACTCCAGCCCACATTCTGGTGGAACGGGTACGTGCTTGTGCCTTAGCGGTGGTTGAAAGTCCGAGAGTTGTGCACTCATATGCTGTGTAATTGATAGGAGGTTCGAGATATACAATGGATGGGCGCCCAAGCTGCCATTTTGGCGATCGGTAAAGAGATCCAACTCATTCACTTAGGCAATGGATCTTGCCGACTGCAAAGTAGGTATTATTGAAGTGACGCCAAATGTTCACCATCTCACGAACCAATGTTTGTTGCAGATCCAATTAATTCCGTTCACTCGGGTACTATACGAGAGCTAGCTGTTTCGCCTACCAAGAGCTCATACGTGCTGTCCGGTGGTAAATGTGCTGGTGGTCTTTCTGTCGATCTCGGTCTCGCTGATGATATCTAATGTTGCATGAAACTTCACCAGGTTTCGACGAGACTATCGTGTTGACTGATCTTCGGAATCACGGAGACCCTCAAGCGGCAGCTATCATTGGCAAATTCGATGCCAGTGACGTGGTGAGCAGCGTTCGCTGGGCACCATCGGATTTCCAATTGAGCTGGACGACTGATGGAGGTGATTTTCAAGTCGTAGACACTCGCGTTCGATCACCGCAGCTTCAACTACCTCTCTACAAATTTCAGGTAAATAATGGCTTGCTTATAAGTTCGTTCTATCGCATGACTGGTTTTTCGTGCTGACTTGACTTGTTGGACTAATGCTACGTAGAACCTGGCTGCTTTTGGTGGCCTCTTCACACACGAATACCTGAGCAGCTTTAACATCGCCCTTGGATTTGAGCAAGGTCACATCGCCTTTGTGGATATCCGCATGCCTCGCCAACATTCATGGTACGGACTTTGCATGGCGTGATGTAGCAAGCGACTAACCTTGTTTTTTACGATATTCCAGCACCTCGACGATCGAGTCAAAGTTAACAGGCACTGGTGAAATCCGACGTTCCAAGACCGACAAAATCGCGATATTTGGTCGTGGCGGGTACGACTTGTCAAGATAATCAATCGTCTGTAAAGTACTAACTCCGACGTGTTGCCAAGCTTCTCCACCGCAAATATCGATGAAACAGCTAATGCCTTGGAGCAGATTACCCTGTACGTTTGGTCATCTTGACTTTGTCGTTTGTTTTCTTTTCTTTGTTCTTTTGGTTCGATATGTGTGCTAAATTGGCTTGCGTCGAGCGACTGCAGGCAACAGCAATGCACCCTTCCTTCGTACAAAACAAGCGGCGGTTTTTCCTATGAAAGAGGAGGGTATTTGGCTGTCTCTGACAAGTAAGTGGCGTTAGACATTGAATGAGGTGCGCGTTGAAGGTGTACTGACCGGCCTTCTGCAATCTGACGATACTAGCATGGGCATTGTATCAGTGTACACGGATGACACCATCTTCGGGTCATCGCCTCCATTTGTTGACAGCTGGTGAAGCGCATCTGATCAAGTGTGGAAAACATGAACAAAGTAGTTGCCATTTACATTAGCATAAGGACTCTAGTAGTGTTGCATGCGCGAGATCTCCTGAAGTAGTTTTGTCAGGTTGCTCTTCGGCTTTAGATTAATAAAGCTGTCAAAGTGGGACCACGAGTAGCCATCCGTGTGCACTACGTCACTTGCAGTGCCTGAAGAATAGAGAATGCGTGTCAGTGCAATCGCTAGGCAACATGCAACATGAACAACATGTAGTACCTGGATTCATAGCAAGCTGGACACGTCCGAGAGTGTTGCACTCATACCACTCTGTTTCCTTGCTTCGCGACTTATTGGACAATCCAATCATGGTGCTTGCCAGCTGCGTCCGCAAAGCAGGAGACTGTAGAGCTTGCGCAAATTTTATGCGGGTCGGTCGCATAAGCTCGGCAAGACCGGCCTGAATGCGCTGAAGTGCGTTTACTTGCTGATCGGTGCAAAGGTACAGCATTTCGATCAGACGAACTACTGCTAGGCAGGCTTGTTCGCCCTCCTGTTGAAGAAACAAGTTGATGTCTCGGTTTTCGCCGCTGTTGTCTTTCTTCATTGTTTTGTCTTCATCGTCGAATACACGCTTCCAAAGCTGCAGTCCCCAACCAATAGCGAGGAAAATAAGCTTGTTATTCCGCAGTTTGGTGGACGTAGTACGCGACTTTGCACATGCCTTTGCAGGATTTGACGCAACCGCATCGCTTTGCAACAGGGAAAATAACCGCGTACGGTGCACCCACGCCCCCTGCTCCAAATGCTCATACCGCGAGCGACACGTATGCATATCTTGCTGGAAGCAGTACACGAAGAACTGCACTACGAGCAAATTGCGACGCCAGCTCTCGTTCTTTTTGGACTTTCCATCTTCCCCGACACGCCCATTCCCGCTAACTTCCTGCAGTGCCGTCGCCAGGGGCTCCCACTTGTTCGGGAACGTCACGGCACAACTGCATGCCAATGCTTTGTCGAAGACAAACACCAGCGTCGCATAGATCGCCACTGCGTCATTGTACGCAACAGCTTCGTGACTTTGAATGCGGTCAACAAGCTCAGCATAAAGCAAATCTGATGGATACTCTTTGCCTAGAACCACAATACTCCGTAGCGTAGCAATAGCCACCCCCGGATCGCTCGTACTAAGTGACGTGACCATATCAAACACCAGCGACGCGTTCATGGACGACTGGATTGCCGAAGACGGCGTGAAGGGCTTCAGTTGGTCGGACCGATTGGCAGGAGGCGTACTTAAAGCAGAAGAAGCTCCAAAAGTTGCACGTCGCTTGATCCCTCGCTTTGAACCCTTCTCAGGCGTCGACAAGAGCTCGTCAATCACGGGACTAGACACGTCGGGCTTGTTCCTGGGCCGCGACGGTGTGCTGGACTGGGAGAGCTTCTTAGAAGCACTAGGTTTGAACGTGGAGCCCACAGTGCTCAGTATTTCTTCCACTTTGATGTCACTGTCACTTTCATTCAAGATGCTGCTGAGACAATTGGAGGCGGCAAGACGAGATTTCGTATAGACATTAGCCCTCAAGTCACGTTCGTCTATGTTCACGAAGAGATATTGACGTAAGTAGACGGAAGTAGGGTGTGTAAAGACAGTGAAAAAGAATGAACAGAGTTGGTTAAATACAATGGGATATAGTGGATACATGAACATACCGTCAGAGATGAGAATTACCGCTTTCGCCGCGGCGTCAGACGTCGCTTTGGGCTTGTTCGTGTCCATCGTGATGTAATTATGTCACTAATTTCTCTCAGTTACTGACCGCCAGTACTCGAGTGATTCAAAACAACAGCTAAAACTTCAACGTAAAGATTCAAATCCCACGTTTAGGCGATATCTTTGCATTTTGTAAGTAGGTGAACAGATACATCTCCTGAAGCATTTGCAATCGTGTCATCGCTTCCCTTGTTCTTACTTGAAGCAATGTCAAAGTGATGGCAAAGGTGTCGAAATGCGCGACTGCTACGTGCACAACACCACTTTAATACTAGCTTTAAAGGTGCAAAAGTGAAATCGGTCAAAATGCAATTTTGCACTCACCGCACATGACGTACTTCTTAATGGCTGAGCATATAATTGACAACATGTGACACTGCTGGTGCAACGTGGTCTTGAGTTTTTTGTCTTCCACCTCCCACTTTCCTTAGCTCTTCGTAAGCAAAAACGCTGTCGCTCAAATCAAAAAGCCGAGCCCGAGCTCGGTAACAATAACCTCAATCTTACGTTACTTTCTTCCTGTGTCAGCTGCAATATACCCTTTTGCGCTTGCTCCATGTCTTCTTCATCTTCTTGGATGTCCTTTGTCACTAGCGCAAGTTTCTTTTCTACAGCTTTTTTATCTGCCTCAGCAAACGTGACTTCCGATCGTCCTTTCCATCTTCACGAGCGCCAAATTCAAAAGACTATTATAATTCGAGAAAGTGTTGCGTTTTCAATACAAACTCAAAGATTATTCTAAATCACAACATAAAATTATCAATAGGACTTGAAGTATTTGATTCGTGATGGCGACCTCAGTCGCAAGCCTTGCCGGTACGCAGACGATCGCTGGTGTGCCTGTGGAGCTCGGACAATCAGTTCATGTAAACACGAAGAAACAGCTCCAGCGACAAATCAACTCTATCGTGGGATGGAACGACCTCGACCGCACGCCGATGAACGTGGCGCAGACGATGTTGCGTGACAATGAGCACCAGGTGGGCGAACACCCGTATTTTGTATGTGAAAAGTCGGT
Source organism: Peronospora destructor (assembly GCA_011800735.1). NCBI lineage: Eukaryota > Oomycota > Peronosporomycetes > Peronosporales > Peronosporaceae > Peronospora > Peronospora destructor. Next base: position 817,019 of record WBRY01000004.1, on the reverse strand, counting down.
GGGTGTTCGGTACTTGGTGCTGCTGGTACAGGGTCGCTGCTATCTCATCTCACAGAACTATGAGTTCCGAGAGGTGGTGCTGTTCTGTCCCGTACGCCCTGACCGACTGCAGCCCGGTGTCGACCGGAATACTGTGGTTCCTCATCAATGGACTATTCTGGACGGACTCATGGTGTGTGACAAAGATGGCAATAAATCGGTGCTTACGCTGCTGCTGTACGATATCCTGGCACTTAATGGCAGTCCGGTGATGACCTCCAAGCTGCAGGATAGACTCAAATTGATCCAGAATGATGTCATGGGTCCACGTAAGCAGTTGCCGCCACCAAAAGGGCAGCCGCCTGACATGTTTCAGCTTGTACTGCAGTCCATGTACCCCATTAATCGTGTGGAGCACGTGATCCGCAGTATTCTGCCAAGAGTCTCGCAGACTAGACAGAACGCAGGACTTGTGTTCACACCAGTGCTGCTGCCGTACACGCCAGGATATTCTAAAGGACTGTTCCATTGGACCCCAACGCCGGTGCTATTTGCAGACTTTCAGTTGGGTGTGGAGTGGCGAGGACGTCCTCCAAAGCCAGGATTTAAGCTGATGATCCATGAAAAGCGCACACAAGTCTTCCAAGACTGGATCACACTCACTCCAGGTAAAGGGGAGGCTTTTTTCATACCAAGTGCTGCTAAAAATGACTAATTTGTTGGGCTGACTGTATTTCATGGTATCAGATGACTTTGAGGCGTTCCGACAGGATAAGAAGGCTTCCTCTCGCATTGTGGAGTGTGTCTATGATTCGGAGTGGTTCACGTTTATTCCTTCCCATGACAAAAGTACATGGGATGATGGGAGCACAGAGTATAACGCTACTGAGCGCGGTGCTGGATGGAGAAAAGGTGTACAAATAAGCGCCTACTATTTTTGACTTGGTCCTGGTCTCTCACTATCTTGCGTGTTGTGTTTAACTAAAAAGGTGGCTGGAAATTTATTCGATGCCGTCCAGACCGCAGTATGCCACTCGAGCGTACCTTTCTTACGATAATTAAAAAAGCAGCTAGCGAGGATATCAAGCTTGAAGAGATCGAGCGATTTTTTCCCGATGATGCATCGAAAAAGTTGATATCGTTGCAACAAAAAAGTCGTCACGAAACCCCTACGACGTCTGATGTAAGAACTCGGTGTTGTTCGAAACGGTTATTAACCTTCTGACATAGAAAATTACTCTTTCAAAAGGACTTGACTCCACCAAGCATGAAGAAACGTGGTGGCAGTGGAACAAGTGGGAGTCAAGGACCTGGTACAGGTGTGTGTTACGACTTTCAGAACAAGGGCGTGTGTCAACGCGGTCGATTCTGCCACTTTTCACATTGTGCCTGCAATTCTACATGCTCGTGCACGCCGACCAAGAATACTTATGGTAATGACGTTTTGGTTGGCGAGCAGGTGCTTGGATACTAGACTAACGTTTCCTGCAATTGCCGTGCACAGGTGAAAGACCATCGTACAGAAGAAATGACTATGATGCCCCCCCATCTCCGGAAGGCACGCCCTCGTCGATCGCTGATGCGTCCACGGTACCAGACAAATCACCTTTGTTGCGGCACACCGACTCATTTGAGCGTGATTCTACCTTGATGACCGGAGGTGCCACGGGAGAGAAAGAAGAAGCGGGTGAACTCACAGACAATAGTACGTTGATTTGTTTGCTTTGACAATATCACCCTAACTTCACTAACAAGACATTTTCCTTGTCGCCGCAGATAATTTGCACATCAACAGTATTTACGCACCCCTCGAGAACTTTGATAAGGAGACGATCGCTGCAAAGCGTGCGCAATTGGCTGCTCTAGGAAACCGTCGTATATGGGCAAGCCTCGGACTTGACGATAAACCGCAACGCACGCGTGCTTGCGGGCTGGTCATATCGAAGACTGGCGAAATCACGTATGTCCATCCGTTGGAAAAATAAGATTCTGCTTCCCGGTACACAGTTTCCGCTTTGAATAACTTGCGTCAGAGGAATACAAATAAAATGATCATTCTGCTATTTAGAGGGGTGGTGCGTTGTTATCGCCGACAGTCGTGGCAAGCGACACAAGAATGTTGGCTTGGGAAGGCAAATCTATTGCTGCTTGGAAGCAGCTTTTCTTGGCAGATCTGCAAACACCATTGTGCCATCCTTCAAACCTTGAATCTCATCTTTAGTGAGAAACCGACCTCCAGGTCCACGAGGCCGTCGCATAGCGTGCTTATGACGAGAATCATGGAGATATGCCTTACGCTGACGAGGGTTCCCTAGTCTGGCTTCCAGCTTTGCTCGCTGCTGGCGACGGATCATAATGCGGTGGTATTGCTTGGCGTTCACGTAGACTGGCTCTTCCTCCGTGGCTTCAGCCGAGTTAGGAGTCGTAGGACGTGGGAACATTGATTGAGACAGCTACAAGGCATTGACATACAGTATCATCAATAACAAGGAACCAATAGCATGAATCAAAGCTGTGTCACCATGTAGGGCTGCATCATGGCACTTGAACTGTACATGGTACGGAGTTGCTCACTATTTGTTTGTTGCTATAAGAAGAAAGTATACAAATTATCAGTCAAAGCACATAATTGTAGCTCTTCATATCATCTTTTTATATTCTCCATACCATCTGAAGTGGCGCATTCGAGCAACATCACGAAAAGTAACACAATGTATCAGTACTTTTTCACTGAAGAGGGAAACGAAGAGCGATGTGCTTACGAGCTGCTGGATGTATTGCTGTTGTTGCTGCTGAAAGAGAGCCAGCTGTGCCTGGAGATCAGCCTGTGAAGCGTCGGTACCAGTGTTTGGAACACTGCCATTGGGAGGAGTGACGGCGTCCGAGTCGGTAAAGACTAATTTCGTGTCAGCAGTGCTTGTGGTGTCCTCCATACTGCTTTACAAAGAGAAATATTGTGTGGACAACACGTCAGTGCTGTTGTTACTTAGAGGCTCAGTTTTGAAGTGACATAATTGGTCAGAATAAGATTAATCGTGACATGATTGGTCAGAATGGGTTAAATTGGGACACAAAGACAGATGGTGCAGCGATGCGACGCTATTTAGCTCAACGTGCTTAATGCACATCTTTGCCAGAGTAATGGGATCACTTAATAGCCAGATCAAGTGGATAGGCTGGTGTCGCTTTTTTCTATTCCAGTTTAATTTACTGACTGGTAGACTTGATTGGATGCTTCTTTTGTTGCACAATGCGGAAAAAGGCGGCCACACTCTCCGATGCCCTACACAAGCAGCAGCCGTTTGTTAGTTGATACTATATCAACAAGAAAGATGCTACTTCTCGTCAATACTCACCTCTGACATGCTTCTGAACATGCGAAATATTGATCTTCTGACAGCAAGCCTGAAGAAAATACGCAACCATATAAGTCAGACGTGCCAATCCAGATCCTGTGTTTAACCATTGCACCACACCGACCGTTAGTGATGCAGGTCAGAACGCCATCACTTGTGCTGGACCTTGAAGTGGTGACCCATGAAACAGCTTCCTGTAGACAAAAAGCATTTGCATAATCTCGATACTCATATCATCACATGGCAAAGATGACCGCCGCATCACCTCTTCTTCTACAGATGAAGGGTCCAAATACAAATTGCCGTCGGCGAAAATACCGCAAGAAGTTGCCGTGACGACCGAGATCATGGGAACTCCAGCATCCATCAGCGCCAAACTCACCGCGTTAATCGCAACTGCAAGTAGGTACTAGCATCGAACGACAAAATTGTCATACCAAGGTTAAGGACGACTAACCGGCACCACGCCGCTTCGTATAGACCAATTCAAAATTCAGTAGCATCAACAATGCAGCAAATCGTAAATGGTGGAAAGGATATAGAGCCATTGTCTTCGATAACTTGCACCACGATGCTGATAACGGCACGAGAGAAGTTGTCTAAGAGCACGACGGGAGCGAAAGTCTCACGGATAATCAGCTCGTACTCCTTCTCTTTGGATGCTGCAGCAGCAACATGACGACACCATCAACATAAGTTCTCCACCATACACAATTGCCTTGTAAAACGTATTAGTACGCACTCATGACGCCTTTCTCTAGCTTGAAACACACATCCAGTGTGGCCTTGTCCGTCTTTTCACTGCGCCAATTGCGCGCTTGGCCGGGGCCATGCACTGCGGCCAATACAGTGGTTCTACCATGTGACATACGCGCAGATCCATCAGCACGAAAGAGCGCGCCCTGCTCGCAGGCAAATTGCCGCAATTCGTTGCCAGCACGGCCATCTCGACGCAGCTGTGGAATCGTAACCACCATTACTTGTTTTAAGTGAGCTGCTTACATGGAGTGGTACAATGTACCGCTTTTTGGCACCATGTCACAGATGCAACCAATACCTGATTCTCTTAAATCAATGATGGCATGGGGGACGTCAACGTTGCCTCATGCGGCTGCTCCAGCAGCTCCGGCACCCATGACCGCTAATAACGCTATATTCCTAATACGTGAGCTTACTCTTGTGCAATTTTTCTATCTCGATTCTCTGTGGAATGCAAGCTACATGTCTCTAAACTTTTGTACCTTTTCATTCCAACAGTTTTTGGCATGTTCCTCATGGCTATACTCTTGCCTGTGCTTTTGGCTACACTCTTCCGTCTCGTTATACTTGTGTCTGCTGTGGTAGCTATCGCTGTAGCAACGAACCCGTCCAATCATTCGTTTGCGTTGTGGACCAGCCAGCAGAATGAACCGGGGGATCTCGTGCCTGATGTGTCTGTGGGCGTCTCCAAGTGGTTCTCAGCCGTGTATCAGACAGCTAAAGCTTTGGTCTGCAATGAGCCATTGACTTGGCGTTTTCACAATGCGCTGGTCTTTAGTGTCGTCTATGTACCGTCAAGAGAGCGCTACGCCTTTGGTGTCTTCGGGACGTGGCGCTGGGCTGATGAGGCTGGTAATTTTATTAAAGCTTTGTGTCGTGCACCGTGGGTGATGAAGATATCTAGAGGTGGAACCATGTCAAGTATCGAGAATTATATTGTGAAAGGCTCTGGGATTGTTGGAGTTTCAAGTACTGATGGAGTGCTGAGACGTAGAAAGGCTACAGCATCAACAGGATTCGTAACAGGTTTTCATGAGGCGGAGACCGAGTCACATCGGCAGATTCGAGCAAAGGCTATGCAGTTCAAAGTGAGGAAAGATTGGAAGAATGCTGCAGTGTTTTTCAGTGAGGCAGCGAAGGTTGCCGGTGCTTTGCTGACACGTGCCAACTACAAGTTGGAATCAGCGTGGTGTACATTGGAGGAAGTGGAGACGTATCCAAATGGGCAGAGTGATTTGTGTCAAAGCATCCGAAGTGTGTGTGATGAGTTGGCTACTGCTGGGTACTTTGATGAAGCAGCTCGCGGGCTTTCTGAGCTGGCTTTGCGATTAAAGCGAAGATTTCCAATGGATTGCAAAAAAACTGGGCAGGCCACGGAAGTGGCAGAGCTGTATCTCCAAGCCAAGAATATTGCCGAAGCCGGTGGTAGTGTGCACACTGCTGCAGAAAATGGTTTGTCGGCGGCACGGTTGTATGCTGATGCTGGCTTGTGGTCGCTTGCTGAGGACTATTTTGAGGCGGTTGGTGACATTCGGCGTGATAATGAGCAATACGAACTTGCAAATGAAGCATACGGCAATGCTGTTCTCTGTCGCTTTGGCCAACTAGACATGGCTGGGGCAGAGAGTATGCTGAATCGGTTTACAGAGCACATGGGTGACACACACCGCTCAACTGACATGGACAAATTCCTGTCCAGCTTACTGAAAGCTTGCAGCAAATGGTCGCCACAGTTCCTTGAGACGGCAGCTAAGCGCTATAATTCGTTACATCGGCTGGCGCCATGGCAGGTAAGAAGACTGACTTTCTTAGTTTTGATGTATTTAATCATGTGACTAATTGCGCTGCCCATTTAAGCGTACTTGTCTTGCAAATTTGCAGGATAAAATAAACAGTGCTGACTTGCGGTAATTTACAAAGCGTGAGTGAGCGGCGTGGTAGATTCATGAAAAGAATGACTTGAGGAAATAATTAACCTCGCCGCTTTTCGTTTACGAGTGGGTTGACATTGCGTTTTTCTTGTAGGTCTGCGTTGCTTGATGCAGCAGAATCCGCCCTCATTCAAGTCGATAGCAGGTAGGAGGGTGACTTCTGGCGATAATATACCACGTAGCACAAGAAGGCATTTTTGGCATGATTCCAAGCGCAACGGGTCTTGAGAGCTGGCGCTGGGCCCTCAGCGGCAACATGCGATATCCGTCGGTCGACATAGCTTTCAAAGCAGCAGCAACATGCTCAAACTGTGAACAGACAGTCATAATACCATGCTTTTCATACACATTGCAAATTTCTGTCCTTTATCAGTCAAAATACCTATCTCATTTAGCCTCCAGTTCCACCATCAGCGTCGTCAGTGAGCATACAAATTGCCACAGGCGATACGTTGTCTGCTCATTGAACTACCCATCATTAGCGCGGCAAACATCAATTTGTTCGCCGCATACACCGTCTTTTGTGCAATTTCAGGCTGCGCTTGTTACGATTTCAACCATCACGTCTCATTAAGAAAAGCTCACATCAAGTATGCTCGACTCTTTGGCTTAAAGTGGAGGCTGTCGAAAGAAGAAGCCGTTGTTCACATCGTGTAATTCCACCTTTATTGTGTATTTTTACTTCACAGAAATTGGAACATCTGCTCCCATATCGAATCGATTACCGATTGGGCAAAAGCGATTGTCCAATCGCATGGATCGAACAGGCCTGACCGAGAATATCAATTAACCGCTGAACCGCGAGCCGTAGAAATGTTACCAAATACAAAGTACCGATTAAGTAAACGTCTTTCAACCAGCCAATTCACTGTGGTAACTGTGAAGTAGCAATAGTGTGGAGCTCTAGCCTGGAAGCCCGTCCAACGAGTGAATTGGCATAAATTCTCCCGAGAAGACTGAAGCAAAATGGTGATTAAGTAAGTGCACATCTATATAAACGCATATAGAATTAGCGGAAGACAAGCATAAGAAGGAGGGGACAGCAAGTACAGATAGCAAGGATCAGCACGTAGTGACACACGTCGCAGATACTTCCATGACGTGTTAGCTTCAGCGGCTAGTAATGACGCCAGACTTCCTCTGTTCCCTTTCTTTAGCAGCTTCTTCCGCTCATTTCACAGCCACAAGAAGGCGAATACTGTCTCAACGTATGCGGTGTTTTGATCTCAGGACCGAGACGTGCTCGTTCAGCGAGAACCGCATCTATCCTGGCCACGGTTCGCGCTATATTCGTCGTGATGGCTCGGCTTACGTGTTCATTAACGCGAAGAGCAAATCGCTTTTCATGCAACGCAAGAAAGCTACTAAAATTGTGTGGACTCTTGGCTGGCGTCGCATGAATAAGAAGCTTAAGGTTCGTAGCAGGTGGAAACAATGAGTTGAAGAGTGTGGAAGTTAGTACTTACATTGTACTATGTATGCTTTGTTGTCATAGGTCGAGGAAGTTACCCGCCGTCGTGCTCGCAAGACCACCAAGATTCAGCGTGCTATTGTCGGTGTCTCGGTTGATGACGTGAGTGGTTACAGTATTTGGAACTGCTGTTGTTGGACTTGATCAAAGTGCTCAAACTAATACGCTCTTTGATGATGACGTGGTGGACTGTGAACAGATCCGCAAGAAGCGTAACCAAAAGCCCGAGGTCCGTGCTGCTGCCCGTGCTGCCCTGAAGGAAGCTAAGGACCGCAGCAAGGCGAAAAAGTCGGTGGCCAAGTCCGAGCATGCCAGCAAGGGCACCAAGGGCGGTAACGCCCCTCGTGCTCAGAAGAAGTCGGGTAACCGTGGTGCCATCTAAATGATTGACTGATCGACGCGCAGCTACTCGGGAGCGTTGCCACCTCTTGGATGCCAATCATCGACACGGTGATTTTCCTCTTTGCTGCTTTCGAGCAATGGGCAGACGCTCTAGTGCGTCGTTAGCCAGTTAGTTTGACCGCCATTGGTGCTGCCGAGTTAAGTGCAACGAACACAATAGACGTAAGTCTTGGAGGAGGAATTTTGCTCCCAAAGTCAATTATGATACTTTTCTCATTAATAGCACTACGGTATCGATGCACATGTTTATAGCTTCTATCCACTATCTGCATGTTGTCTGCATGGACATTCCTTCCGCTCCAATCAAATTGCATGGGTACCTCGTCAGCGTGACCAAAAGTTTTGTTCCACTCCATTCACTAACTCAATTCTTCTCTGTTGCTGCCATGTCGGCTGCTCTGCCTACAAACGCTGCCCCATCCAGAGAGCTTACGAGTAAGGACTATTACTTTGATTCGTACTCACACTTTGGCATTCATGAGGAGATGCTCAAAGATACCGTGCGTACCAAAGCCTACATGAATGCCATCCTACAGAATAAGCACTTGTTTAAGGACAAGGTGGTGCTGGATGTGGGTTGTGGTACTGGCATTCTATCCATGTTTGCTGCCAAGGCCGGTGCCAAGCACGTCTACGGCGTCGACTGTTCGAGTATCTTGACACAGGCGCGCGAGATCGTCAAGGTCAATGGCTTTGTAGACAAGATCACGCTTATCCAAGGCAAGATGGAGGAGCTCACGTTACCTGTGGACAAGGTAGACATCATCATTTCCGAGTGGATGGGCTACTTTTTACTCTATGAGTCGATGCTGGACACGGTGCTCTATGCCCGTGACAAATACCTCGTGCCCGGCGGACTCATGTTCCCGGATCACTCGACTCTCTATATCGGTGCCATTGAGGACGGAGACTATAAGGCTGAGAAGCTTGAGTTCTGGGACAATGTGTACGGATTCGACATGAGCTGCATCCGAGATATTGCTAAGGTCGAGCCACTGGTGGATACTGTAGGGAGTGACGCGCTCCTGACGGATGTGTGCCCTATTCTAGACATTGATCTGACCACGGTGACAAAAGATAAGCTGGCTTTCTCATCTACGTTTAAGCTGACCGCCTTCCGCCAGGATTTCTGTCACGCATTGGTGGCGTACTTTGATTGCATGTTCTCAGCTACACACAAGAAGCTCAGTTTTTCAACGGGACCCAAGGCCGAGTATACGCACTGGAAGCAGACTGTGTTCTACCTGGAGGGAGAGCTTGCTTGCAGTCCCGGCGAGGTGATCGAGGGCGAGCTGACGTGCAAACCCAATGCGTCCAATCCGCGTGATCTGAACATCGATATCAACGTGCGCTTTGATGGCGCCAGCGGATCGTACAGCAAGCTCCACGAGTTCAAGCTGCGCTAAGCTGAGCGGGGAAAGGCTCGCTGGCTGGCTTCAAAGCATGCTACCGGTACACTACTAGATACCTTACACACACCATTTGAAAGAAAGATGCTCAAACATTTCTAATCATTCACAAGCCATTTTATGTCTCCTGCCTTGCTCATGCATCCATTGCGCTTGTATCCGCTTACTCATGGCACTAGTTTTTTCTATAAATACAGTATCTTTCTGCTATCTTGCTGGCTCAAGATGCTGGATATTAACTGTAATCTACACAGTAGATCAATGGCATTGTTGTACTGTTTTATTGCTCAATGTCCTCCATCTCCATGTCGCCATCGGCATCTTCCTCCTCCGCTTCTTCAACAGAATCCGCTTCATCATCTTCATCATCCTCTTCCTCTAAGTCAATGTCCTCTTCCATGTCATCAGCAGCGTTTCCATCAATGACAATGTCAGTGTAATTATGGTCAAGTTGAGCAGCCGCTTTCACGAGCTCCTCGTCATCCACAAAGTCCATGTCAAGGTTGTTGCCAGCAATAGAATCAATAGGCACGTTAGTCTGTATAGCACCAAAGCCCGTGGCAGGAACAGCCTGATTGTTGTCTTCCATAGCGTTGCAAGCGCCCGCAGGTGACCAGTCAATAGGGAAGCGTGTAACACGTGGCTTGTCTGCAAGAATGTTACGTTGCAGCTTCGAGATATCCACACGAGTGGGCGGATTCTCCAGCAAGAACGGGTCGGCATAGTCATTATTGACATAATAACCCACTCGTACGAACTCGCGACCTCGGTATGAGCACGTAACGAGCGCCACTGTGACGCCCACTTTGTCCTCATCCGGAATCATGTCTGGATTGGGCGGATCCGACTGGAACACAAACTTGTTGGTGCCTACGGGTACGGGACCCACGAGCACCTCCTCAAGCACTTGGTCACGACTCTCGTCTTCGGCGCTACCAACGTACGTGATCTTCCACTCGAGATCTGAAGACGACACAATGAGCTTAGACATGATAGTGATTTTCAAAAACAACATGGACGTACCGGCCTCGAGCTCTTGGACACACTCGAAGGTGACCTCAAATTGGAAGGGATTCGTGAAAGCCGTGGGGTTGTCAAGCACTGTGATATTGGTAAGTGTGATGTAAGCCATAGCTACTGCTACAATGAATAGAGAACGGGAAGGTGGAAGAAGAAAGGGGAGAAAGCTGTCGGACAGAGTCAAAGAAGTTAAGTGGTAGAGTTCCCGTAGCTGGTTTGGCTCGAGACTGCACAGACTCGTCGCGTGTCAAATAGTACACCGTAAAGTACGATCGTAGTCGAGTTTCTACTCGACCAGTTCAAATATTGAGTGTCCTTGGAATACTAAGAAATTCTATTCAAAAGATGCCGTCAAATGTCCATAAAAAATATCGCTGTCGGCCAAGGCTGCAGTCGTGCATGACCAACTTCAAGCCCTCGCTGTTCATGCACTCAATCCTGTTTCGGTCGAAAAAATCCGTCCAGTGTTAACTGATCGACTTTCCTTCGCTTCCTCGCAGGTCGGGACTGAAAGCCCATGGGTAGACTCGAGGGGTCATGGAGCGACGAAGACACGGTCGTTGTCGTTTCAGGCAGGGAGGACGATACACTACAAGACAACTCGTTGCGCCGCATGGAAAATTTATGAGCGTCGTCGCTAGAGTCGAAACAGCCGTCTTTGAGCTCGATGACTCCGTCAGAAGATGACTTGCTCGTAGTGGCGGGCGTGGGTGGTGCCGCGAGCAACAGCCGTCCATCCACAGAATATTTGCTAAAATTGTCGATCAACGAACAATCTCGCTTCACCGATCGTCGTTGTCTCCATTGAACCTGCCAAGAATACACAACATCAACAGACATTAGTGAGCGTCCACGAAACAAAGCTGCTCACAAGCGCGCACGCACCTTCGATGCCACATTTGGACTCGTGCTGCTAGCATGCATACTGATGGTTGCAGGTTGCAACGCTGGCTGTACCGCACTTGAAAAGTTGACGGCCATGTCAAAGCCATCTGATAAAACAGACCACGAGATGCTAGATTCAGTATATATGTACAGCCATTTGAAAATCTGTGCCTCGTTTAGATCACGCACCGCTTAATGAACCCTCGCTGTCATCAAAAAGAGGGCCATGTTCTGGGATAACCGTGGCCTTTTTAAGAAAAAAAGGGCGGGAAAATTCACGTTCTCCTTGAATCAATGTGCTGCCAGTGCTAGGAATTGAGGCGGACTGAGGCGCATAAACAACGTCTGCAGAAGATGTCAGCGGTGAGCAACTACATTAGCAATAATCAAAATAATTATGAAACGACGTACTATCAAAACATTCAGAAGTTTCGTCCTGATACTGGTCCACTGAAGGAAACACGGAAACAAGCACTCTTAGCACCACGTCGACTTTCCTTCTACCAAAATGCTATAAAAATCCACCGTTCGTGACATCTTCCCAGCTACTCGGCTGAACATGTTGAGACACTTGAGTTGCTGCATCTTCCTCTTCATCTCCTTATCACATTAAATAAGTAAGTGTCACGATCGTCAACTTCTCTTTGGCGTCGATACTCTCACCCACCGTTAAAATCTTGGCTTGGATTAATCTCCAAACTGTCCATATCCGTTGCGTCCTTTCCCCGAAAATGAATCGATCCAAACCCACCCCCACCATTAGTCTCCATCTATACGTTGCCTCTAAGGTTCAGGCAACTTACATATTCCACAAAGGCTGTGAGTTGTTCCTCTATGTCAAAACTCTCTCGTTCACCGCCACCATTGTTGTTATCACTGCTGTCGCTGTCTATGGACTGGTTCTTGCCATTCAACAGCTTGCGCTGTTCGTGGCGCTTGCGTTTACAAGCCAGAATCATAGCAGACGCAGACGGTCGTGTCTTAAATGGCGGCGAGTTCCTATTCGTCCATTCTCTCGTAGCACGCCTGATCGGCTCGGCCTCGTCTCGCTGAATATGAGCGCGTTGGAGCCACGAGCGGGCGTTATTACTGCATCGAAAGTCGACAGAGTCGCTGACTGGAAGACGTGAAGGCTCGGAAGTTATCATGAACGAAGACTGAGAGGCGAACTGAGACGGGCAGCTCTCGCGAGCGACTCGAGAAACATAAGGCGGCGTGATTTTCAGATGAGTGACACTTGCAACTCCTAGTATGAATCCGATGTTGTGGGCATTATTTCGCGGGAAAGAAAACGACGGTGTTTACGCAACCAGCTTCTTTTTAAGAACGTTATATGTATTTGTGAGATTCAGACGTAACACGTTTCAGTACATCTTCTCATCGCTCGGGTCAAAGCCACTATTAAGAACAGCCCGGAACTCGTCGTTTGCACGTAACAGCTCAGCGATACGGTCGTATCGTTCCGGGTACTTGCGAAGTAGAAAGATAAAACACTCGGTGTCTAATTTGCCCTTGATCGTCGCCAGCTCCATCGCTTTCTTAGTCTTGAAGCAACAAAAGAATAGATTAAATCAGTAGCCATAGGCCACAATGAAAAGAGTGAGGCGTACCATTGCGTGGACATTCTCCACTACCAGGTCTTCCATAAGTTCGGCAGTTTCGTCGAGAGGCTCAGCCTCATCACCCAAACCAAAGAGCATGTGCTTGACTATGAAGTCACGAGTCACAAAGTATACAACGCTTCAGTACTGTGTTCCTAGGCACCCCCTTTATCGGAAAAGAACCTACTGCTATCCACCAGCTCCCCACGCACAAACGGCTTCAATTGAGCTGCTTGAGTAACGCCGGCCTCAGCGCTCGAGCCAGTTACGCCAATTGCGTCCGATGCATCCGTCAGCAAGCGTTTTGCAGGGGAGATTTTCGCCCTCGTACCGGCATCCACGTCGCTGATCTTGCGTTTGCGCGGTTTGGGTACTATCTTCTTCTTGCCGCCGATTGTGTTCATGCCGATAGCTCAAGACACACTGTCGCAGTTTTTTACGGTAATATATGGAGTGCTTCATAAGACGACTTTCCATTGGACGAAACCAAAAAAGCGCAAAGAAACAGCTTCAAGTTGCACCACAACTTTGCGTCATTGAAACAGTAGGAACCTGTAAAGTGTCATTTAATCAATCAGGCTACGTACAGGTTGAGGTCCCTTTCACCACTCGAATGCTTCGAGCTGAAGCTACAACCACGTAATGTATCATCAAATGATGCATGAGCATCGGTGATGATCAAAGGTCTCTACAAAATAAACACTAAATATGTCAAGACTTAAACTTGCAAGGACTCGGAATATATTTCATTTATCTTTCATGGGAGATGGACACTTTATGCACTGAAATGGTGTCGGAAGTACTCACTTAAATGTTCTTCGTAGCTTTTGAATCGTGGGCGGGCCTCATAGAAGAACACCGAGACATTTTCATTTTTTCCTTTGATCGTTCTTGATGTTTGTACGCGACTTGATCATGAGCGTGTTTTACGTCCAAGAATTTCGAGAAGACAAGACAAAGCAATGCATTTTGTTGCTTTAAATACTTTGTGAGCTTAGTTCGTGGCCCTCTTTTTTGCGTCTGCCAGGGCTTCAAAACCATTTTACATAAGGGTTGCCACAGACACAAACAGCAACTACATGTTTCAAGAAACCTACAAGATGTCGGCGGAATGAGAGCATTCAGGTTGATCACACGCACCGAAAGACTCTCCGCGGTCGCTTTGGGATCTGGGTAGACAATTCTGGGACAAGACCATCGCTAGGTAGCTCCGGCACATGTTCCAGCAAGCCCCACGGGTCTACGGGTGCATATCCCGGTTTCTCGGATCGAGTGTTAACATCACCTTGAACAGATGTCGACACAGAGCGACCTACATACCCATTCGCAGCTCCGAACAGGTTCATCGGACGTGGTAGCACAGACCAAATACGCCGCTTGAGGTTATCGGGCAGCTGTAGCGCTTCTACGAGTTCCTGTCATTGTGTTCAACACAACAAGCGGTTAGCATTACATATTGGATGCAACGGGTACAGCAATACTCACAAATTGCCTGTCGTGGAGTACAGAGGCGTTGACAATCGGAATGAGGTCTAGAATCCAGCTAAACAGTGAAAGTCCTGGCCCAGATGAGACTGCCGATGTGCCAAGCAAAGAAAATAGAGTTTTGACGATGCGGTCGCGATAGCAAATGGTCAAGACAGCATGTTTGCTGGGTCCAATGACGCTCACAAGCTGAAGCCGCACAGCCAACTTGCATCGAAGTCGACGTTGGAAAAGGCTGTTGTGTAAAACATGGTCAGGGGATGCGGATTGCTGCTGCTTGTCATATAGGGTACAGCCCTCGTACAGCCATTCGAGTTGAGTAACGAGTGACATCATGTAGCGCGGCAAGAAGGCATTGCCAGGAGGTGTACAGATAATGCCGCCAACAAGATGCACAACCGAGGTTGTGCTTAACTGTCGAGCGAACTTGTCAGGTTGCGAGTGTTTCACATCGTCTTCGAGAATTTGGAGAATCTTGGCAACCACTGATCCCATGGCGCGCCTCGAGATGCTGCAAACTGTGGCGGCATACAACGATGCCACCGCTGAGTCTTGAGCCTGTCGCGCTGCCTCCAGGAAACGAGCTTCGCATGGGGTCAAGGAGTTCTGCATTGCTGCAGCAGTCATGGGCAGAGCCAACGCTGGTGTTGACTTGTTGGAAGCATCGTTCGGACCTGGTGTACCCCCACGGTGTTTGCCGTCGTTTCCTTCGCAGTGCGGCGTACCGTAGAGTTTTGGGGTGGCAAGAGGTGACGATGACGAAAGGGTCATTGTTGCTGATGTCGTCTGAGCCACAGGTACGGATGACGACGTCGAAGAGGATAATGACAACGAAGTCGATCCAACTCCGGGAGACGGTCGCGAGCTGCGCTTAAGGGTGCGCAGTACGATCAGGCTTGACAAAATCTCGGTAGCGCTACTCGCTTCATCAAATCCCAACTCGAGCTCAAGGTCATCATCATCGGCCTTTTCTTGTCCATCCAAGAAGTTGCTGCCTAGTAGACTACCACCGAATGATGCCACTTTATCTGCTTGACTACTGAGAGACATTCTGCCGTCAGCAAAGTCGTTCACTCCAGCTGCGAGAACACCCTCACCGCTATCCACTGCTGGACGCTTGCTACAGCGCGTAGAGAGGTCTCCCTGAGACGCTTTTCGTTTATTGGACCCTGCTGGATGCTGCGGGGTTTGTTGGTGCTGATGTCGTGTGTGTCGCTTAGAACGCTTTACCTTCTGCTGCTGTCGACTCATTTGCAAGTCAAGGTAAATTGAGCCGCCACGGTGAAGTGTCCAGACGTTCATCTGATCAATGATTTGCCCCACCTTGAGCAATTGCACCTGCCCGTTCCCGTCCTCTGCCGGCGATGAAGGTGGCCGGAAAAAGTGTGTCAGCAGGACAGCTGTATGCCACTGCTTTTTGTGGTAAACGGGGAGAATATGTTTTTCTCGGGCCTCTTTTGTGTCATGGAAAATGATATCGCGAACAATACCGTCTGATGTCAAATTGAAAAGCGTGGCGCTAGCCAACGTGCCACGCTCCTCGCGTTTGCGAAGCAGAAAGTTGTCCTCCATCTGGTATGAGATCTGGCACAACAGAAAGCATAACGGGAACATCAAGCACGCTGGCACCTGTGTGCGCAGGAAACGCAGATGGTATTTCGTCTGCGTTCCGGACAGGCGAATTGGTTAGAATCAACGATACGACTACAATTGCAAGGTGCAGCAAATAGCATCTCACCAACGGCTCGTCGAACATGACTATCTTTTGTGGATCAAGGAGAAAATTCTGCGGGGGCTCCGAAAAGAGCTGGAAAACAAGGGCCATAGCAAGTAGCTGCGTCGGCAAGTTTGGTGGTGGGTCACGCGACGCACGGCGCTAGTGTCAAACAGCCATAAGACCCAAGTTAGTCACTAACAGCAAGCTCTAATTGAGTACAATGAATCACACACCAGTCGTGGAAAGAGTGGAACGAGTACCAATCGGAGCACCTGGGAGAGATCTAGCACTTTATGCACAACAAGAGATACCAGAAAACTCTTGAGTCCGTACTGTAGGCGGTCCAGACGGCCTTTTTGGTTGAGTGCAAAAGCTTCCTTGCTGTTGTCAGCATTAAGGAATGGATTGCGCGAACGCTTTGGCGTATCACTACCAGCAAAACCAGGCAGCACTTCCTTTTGTAACCACACTACCAGGGTGTTCGAGAACTTTTCGTAGAATTCCTCGCCGTTATCAGGATGCTGTTCCACGACCTCACGAATAAGACGGACGCAACGGTGCACATAATGCGGGGTTGTGATGGGCCGCTTGCAGTTTGACTTTACCCGAGCCGAGATGTTCGCCATCCATTTGTCCATAACCTCGCTCAGCACAGCTCGGAAAAAGAACACGTAATTAGGCGTGCGCCGCTCCCGTGTTGCATTTGCGTTTGTAGACCCCACAGAAGATGACGTCATGCTCATGTTGATCGCAGCCACTGCCAAGTCGACAGCGCTATCACGACATTTAGCTTCCGCAGAAGAAGTCGCTTCGCCAACGATCTCCTGCCATGATAAGCTTGTGCAACTGGGTTCAAAGGCTGCTACAGACTCAGTAGATGCTGGAGCCTCTTGACCCATGCTATTGGGGCTCTGTAGCGGAGTGCTACTTCCAGCGCCAGGTGTTGCAGGAGTCTGCTTACCATCAGCACCAGGACCATCAAAGGAGCGTGCCTGCAATGCTTTGAAAGACCGCGCCAGTGCACTCTTTAGCTCTGGAGGCAAGACCTCGCGGGGTGGCGGAATGCGTACGATTGGATTCGTAGCCTCTAGTGTCATCTCTTTGGACTTTTGAGACCCGCTGGTACCGTTACTATTCGCATTAGCACCCGTTCCATTTCCACTACCTCCAGCAGCAGCTGCATCTTGGTTTTTCCTAGCTGTTTCTGCAATTGGCTTAAGCAGCGCAAACGGCAAGTCCAGCTTGGCAATCTCTTTCTTCTTAATGTGCGCATAGTACATCTTGCAAAAGAACTGAGCCACGTTGCCAGCCTTATCGTCGGCGTTCTTGGGGATACGGTGGAAGCGGTCCACAAAAGATTGCAACAGGAACGGTATTTGGTCCGTGGCACAAAAGGCGAGTTCGTGACGTTCAATCATTGCCAACACTACGTTCTTAACGAGGAAACAGGGAGAACGCCGCAGAAAGTGTACAAGCACTTCAAGAAGCGCCAGCACGTCCACAATTTCAAGCACTAGGCACACAAGCCGCATTATGTGTTCTACACTTCCATAATCCGAGAACCGAAAAAATGTAGTCTCTTCATAAACATTGTGTAGAAACCAGCGTGTGAACCGCCCTTTGTCATGGCCGCACATGGTCTTCACAGCTGAAACCAACTCGCCCACTTTGCCCTGGTACTCCACTTCCTTCAGTACTCTACTGCTATCTCCACTACCAGCTGTAGTACCAGCAGCCCCAGGCGTTCCAATTGTCGGCGTGTCATATAACTGGCCGTGGGTGTGAAAGACGTAGATACAAAGCGATTGAGCACGTTCTAGTGTTTTTGAGAAATTGAGGTGTTCTCGGCGAAGCTCCATGACTTCAAGCCAGCGCAAATAGTGCAGTTCGCCATCATAGCTGTTGTTTGGGAGCATGGGCACACATGTCGGCAACGGAAATGGGCTCCGCGGTAGCTGCCACAAGTACAGCTTCAGGCGGTCGCTCGAAGACAGCAAATGAATATCACTGGACTTGTATCCTCGTCCTGGTGAACATTCGATATTGTAGGCAGTATGAACCACAGGTGCCGATTCATTTCGCTTGGCGACGCCAACACTGCCTCCAGCTTCAGCGGCTAGCGTTAACAATGGGCTATTGCTCATAGTAGCCGCTGCTTCGTTGCAGCAGGACGCGAATTCTACGAAGCTAGCCACGCTGAACAATTGACGCCGAACAAGGAGACAAAAAAGTTCGATAACTTGAGTAACCTCTGTGATGACCTTAGGCTCGTAACGTTGCAAGAAGTTTTGCAAAGCGCTCTGAAGTACCACTTGATGATCCTTTGGCCCACAGTATGGTAATAAGCCTTTGCTGTTTACAAAAAGTATCAATTGCGCATATGCGTTAGTTTAAGTCAAAGCGATTCTCATAATAACGTACGCTTTGCCGTATTCCAGGAGCGCATTGCTGTGCATCTCGATCAGCGCAAGCGCAGATAAATATCTGTACTCAGCTGGCCGCTGGTTTGTCACTGCCCACTCACACACGAGAAAGAGCGCAGCAACATCGACAGGCAGTTCCGCTGAAGATCCATTACCAATGGGACTCGCGGTTGGAAGCGGGCTAAACACCTCGCCATAAACCCGATGTAAGTCCGAGGTCGAGTCAACACGATGAAAACGGTCTACAGTCTGCAACATTTGCGCCTCATTGCGCATCGTAGCGGCAAGCACCTGACCTCCACCCACCGAACTTAAAGAGGGGCATGCCTGTTTAAGTCGAAGGATACGCCCTGCAATATCTCTGTTCTTCCGCAGACAACGGCGAATACATGCCTGAATTGCTGCAGCACTGTAAGCGTCACGATTAAAGAATCGATCGGTGAATATGTAGGCTGGCCATAACGGCGGTGCTGCACATCAATAAAGTCAACAAGGTTTTCGTAAAACTAACAATTACACGTCAGCGTACCGTTGTCCTCCAGACGAACAAGGACATCATTGCCGTTAAGCAGGACGTCACGCAGCAAGTTACATAATGCCACTAAAAGCTCCTCCTGAAGCGAGCTTCCTATAGTCTCCGGGGGTACTGGGTGACTTGGAGGCAACAGGTAGCGCAACTGCTGTAACAACATTTTTACAAGCAACAATGCTGCGTCCGCAGAAAGCAGGATTTCTGGCAGCAGTTTTTGCACCACCGAAACCAGCTCCATAATACGATTTACTCCGAGCGCCAATACGGTCGAACACTGCGCCGGGCTATTCACTCCGCGTTGTAATCGTGGTGTCAAGGATTTTTGCAGTAGCGACAGCAGCCCGTCAAAATAGTGCGTGCGATCCAAAAGCCCTACCTTGAACTGGTATTCCGATAGCTTTAGTACGTACGACCATTTTTCCTGCCACGATAATGCTGTCAGAGAAACATTCACTCCATCACTACTAGAAGCTGTCGGGACACCGGCACTCGTCCCAGTGTTTGCTGAAGATGAAATGTCTCCATGCCGCAGCCTCAGAGTCATCTGTGTGTGCTGTACAAACCCTTTATTGGTCGCTGTCAAAGGCAATGCCGCTTTACTGCTCGTCCTTGAGGGTACCTGAGTGCCATTTGCCGTTGGTTTAGAGTTTGCTAAGTCCGTCAACCCTGCACTCGTTTCCGTCGACCTGGTTTCCGTCCCTGCACTAGTCTCCAATGATGTCTGACGGACCACTGAGTGCAAATAGTCGATAAGTTTGTCAGTCCATCCTTGGTTGCGCCGCTGATTGCGTCGTGGGCTAAATAACCAATCGCCTTTTCGAAAAGCACCATCTCGCTGAAGCTCCCGCATTTCCGTGTAGACGACATTAATCCGCACAAACCACGTGGCACCAGCGTATCCAGGTCGATACTTCACCACAAATTCCAGAAGTGGGCATTTTGAGACACCTGGTACTGCCCTCCACTGCTTAAAAGGCACACCATGTGCTTGTGTAAGTTCTGCGGTACTACGAGCACCGCTCGCCAAATCACTCATCCATATATGACTGGTGCGTTCATCTAGCCGCCGCACATGACGAATCAAATAGTTCGTGAATGCACGTTCTACCGATGCAGTAGCTGCTGCTACTCCATCATCTGCAGGCACAGGTGTCGATGTCGGGATCTCCACCGCTGCACTTTTCACATCTTCCGTATCTTTCCGTAATCGAGCAATGGCCCGCGTCGCCCTTATAAGATCGTCAAAAATAGGCAGTTTCTTATCCGTAAATGCCGAGTATTGCAAATGCCATTGCTGATTAAACCCACGTGGTAATGGACTTACAAATGCTGCATTCCGTAAAGCATGGAACCGGAATTTCTCCTCTGGAAAGTTGGCATCTGTTAGAAAAACACCTGGATACATGACCAACTTGTCTGTCAAATACGGATGCCCCGGGTCCTACACCATCAGACAGCATACCACCAGCATCATACAGCATAATCAGCATCATTTCAGTCCTAATACCTCCTAATACCTCCTCAAACCCCGTAACTTACCTTCATATACTTGGTATCCATCCCAATAACACGTGTAGCTGCATCAGCAGGTGGCAGATCGTTTCTCCTTGCTCCTGTTCTCTGCATAAGCAGTAGATTCTTTCGTTCCCGGAGTCTCAGCGCTGGACTACCGGATACACCAAAAGAGCTGCGATTCCCGCCACTATTACGTCGTTCCCTCGTCTCATCTCGCGAGTGAGAGCGTGGACGACTCCGTCCATCTCGATCATTGTGGTCTCGTTCATTGCGGTCTCTTGAGGCCGTTGAATTTGACGAGACACGGCGAGGCAGTCCACGCCCAGAGAAGCCTGACGCTTGATAACTGTTATGGCTACGTCCACCATGAGATGAAGAGTTGTGGTCTCGATAGATGGACCCACCACGGCCGCCTTTTCTCTCGCTCGCGTAATAACTCTCCATAACCCTCGAGACAGAGACAGAGAGAGAGAGAGAGAGAGAGAGAGAGAGAGAGGAGACCTCCTGCTCTAGAGCTCGCAAATGTCAAAAGTGGTAATATACTGGGGGACGGGAGTGACCTAGCTTTTATGGACCGGTATCGATTCCCATGACCACAATAACTGGGTGAAACGCGAAAAAATACGAGCATAAAGTTGGTACAGCAGGACTAGGTGAAAAATAAACCTCGCGATTCTCATCCGTATACGTCTGTATACAGAGAGTGGAGTATAGTCGGACAATGATGACGCACGACGACGAGCAGCGGTATCTGCTGCCTAGAAGAGACAATGTGGACGTGCAATTGTCCAGACGAGACGCACTGTTGAAGACGAAGACGTCGGCATTGGCGCAGTGCGAAAAGAGCGGTCGTTCGTGGGCGTCATTGCGCAGTGACGTCTGGACTCTGCTGCACTACCGGACGTCGCTTACAGAGCGCTCGAGACTGCAGCGTGCCTCGTACGTCTTGGAAATTTGTGTACTGGTACTTATCACACTCAATGTGTTGCTAGCCATGTATGTGTCAACCTCATCGGTTGGTCCTGCACGTACGTTGATTCGATCAATTAATTAGCCGAGACGTTTGAAGTTGCTGCTGCTGCAGCTGCAGAGTTGTAGACATTGGACTGACGGAGTGTTAACAGCGGTGACGTCATCGGACTGGTACGAAATGTTCCTGTACGTGTCGACAGCACTGTTTACGGTAGAGTACGTCCTCCGTCTTTGGTCATGCGTGGCGGACGATAGATTTACACATCCAGTCTGTGGCAGGTACTTTGAGATGGTGCCCAGGTGCAAATCAGTTGTTGTGTGACGTGCTGCTGTTGATGTTAATGGTACTGTTGTAGGTTGAAGTGGATGGTACGACCTATGTCTATCATTGACCTTTTAGTACTCATCCCGTTTTATCTGGAGATCTTGCTAGAGCATCAGTACGTGGCCAATTAAAGAAGTGATGAGGTGACACAAGCTGAGGGCTTGTGTCTATGTATGGTGATTGCTTAGGGTTTTAGTGTCGTCGCGTGGTGTGTTGACATTACGAGGTTTTCGACTTTTGAGGATCATGTCCTTCCTACACCTTGAACGGTCCTACGAAGCAATGAAAAATCTACGCGAGATTTTTACGCTAAAGAAAGAGGAACTCGGAGTCGTCAGCTACCTCACGATTGTCATTGTTTTGACCTCCTCTACCACCATGTACGCAAATGACGATCGTACTTGTACGAGTGCGTTTACAATATTGAGTCAAGATGTGTGTTTGCGCTGGAATATTGTAGCTTTTTCCTCGAGAACCCATCTCAGCCAGCAGTATTCTCCAGCATCGGCACATGCTCATGGTGGGCCATCGAGACCATCACGTCTCTTGGATATGGCGACATCGTCCCCATCACTGGTCCAGGCCGGGCTTTCTCGTCCTTACTAGCACTCTGGGGCATCATTTTGTTCACAATCCCCGGTGAGTCATACTAAGCTGGCTAAGTGACCGTGGTCCTGACTGACGCGGTCATTCCAGGTGCCATTCTTGGAAGCGGCTTTGTTGAAGTTATGCTCAAGAAACAGGAACAGAAGAATGAACAAGCGATGGGAGAGTCTATCCAAATTTCACTAACACGAGCGCTCAGCTCCAACAACATTTCGTTTGCAGGTGCGTTGGTGCTGAAGCGAGAGCTCCTCGCTGCTTTTGGCTGATCATGTTGTAATTGTGTAACCTCGGTTCATCAGGAACAGATCTAGATTCGCCAGCAGTAATGGAGTCATTTTCAGTCCCAGCGTCGAGTTTTGCCACGCCTCGCAACAACTTTTCATTTGCAGCCCCGATACCTCCTATTGTGCGTCTTCAAGAACAAGTTGATCGACTCAACACGACGCAGGTGACGTTTGTTCATCTTGTTCAACTGTTTTTATCAGCATCACCCAGTTTCTTCACACGAATCCTCAATTGTGCCAATGAATTAATTCCAGCTTCAGCTCCAAGCGCAATTAAGCCGCCAGGAATCCCAATTGCAGAAGATCATGGCACTGCTAGAGGAAAATCTATCCTATTCCCGACCACAACAGAAAGCTGTGCCACCATTTAGCGCCATCGTTCCGCCTGAGTGATTCAGCAGACATGGCTACAGTCATTTTAGCAGCCATTATGGCTACACGTTAGCAGTTGTAACCAGTCAGCCAATGGCTACATGTCATTCCGTCAAAAATGCAGAGTATGCGTCTCTTCCCGTCCTACATTCTAATGCCGCAGAGCTAACATATCTGCCAATATGTATCATTATGATGCAGACCCCCATGAAGAAAAGCAAAAGGCGCTACTCCAGCGCATCACTGGCTCAGTAGCTCGACTGCACGAGGTCCTCAAGGAGATTAACACTCAACTTGAGGTTGTCGCCTCGTTACGACTTGCGCTGCAAATTGAAAGGGTTCATTTGGGTACTTACTTATCTACTTGTACATTGTTTGTTTGTGTTGTATTGATCTAGAAAAGCGACTCGTTCCGGGAGGAGCTGACCGTTACATGTCAAGTGTGGAAGGGCTACGAGAGCCGCGTGCAGTCACACTGTGACGCTGCAACTGCTGCAGCCCAAGAGCAGCAACAACAGACACAACACAATTAATACGCATCTTCTAGACTCACAGACGACATCAGTGAATCATGTTTTAGTCATTGGGACAACTTGGTGTTTGCTCGACTTGTTCGAAAGAAGAGCGTTGCTTGCGATGTTCACTTACTTTTGCTTGTAGCTCCGGAACGTGATGTAAGCAATGTTAATCTTGCTCTTAGAATGCCGCGATTTGGCACTCACAAGCAATAGTCGAGGAAGAGCTAGATCGACTTGTTGCCGAAAGTTTACGTCAATTTGTGCTCGTCAGAGCGCCACAATATGTGAGGTACCCTCGAAGCGTGGAGACACTCCGTGCAGTAGGTATTAAGGTCTAGTGGCTCAACCCAGCGATCGTGCGGACGCCACAACAGATCTGCACGTTTATGCTTGCGCCTTAAGCTCATGGATTGAGGGAACAAGCAGGAAACGATAGGATGTTTGCGCTAAACTCCGTGTGATGATAAGGAATTGGTAATGGCGAAAGCATGGCAAACTCTGTAATGACAAGGAGCCAGAATGACACCTACATTACCTGCGTTTCTTGAATGATGACACGATTGTCAAAGCTGTCACGGGCGTTTGGGACTACAAAGACGTTTCTTGATCGTTTGAATCATGATCGGTGCTCACATCATCCCGAAGCAGACGGAGCTGATTTTTAAATGGTACTTTGTCCTGTATGACACGATTTCCCCACTACCGTATCTGCCTATCATCACTGACGCCTGATCCATGATGTAGATCAGAGGAGACCCACGCAACTAGAGCATGAAGAAGCTCTGCGTCGTGCTGTTTTAGCTGCTGCTCCGCCATCAACAACGCCTTGGCCCCATCGCTTTGAGAATTTGCATGCAGACGCTCCAAGTGACGAACGAATGCAGCATGCAAGCGTTCTCGCAGCAGCGCTACCCAACGCGCTTCAGCAGCACTGCTCAGCTCAAACACGATCCAATCGTCCAATACAAGCAACCACTTACGTGGGGCTACGGACTGGTCATTCTTAACATCCACGTCAGCGTCCTGCTCCTCTATTGATTGCCTTTCCACCGATCCCATAAGAAGCGCCTGTAGCAAAAGTGACGGCAGCTTGGTGCCATATTTTGCAACACGAGTACGCTCAGACTGTATCATTTCATGATACACGAGCCATTCATCCGGTGGGCTAATCTCTTTCTGTTCAAAACCAAGCTTTCGCTTGCCTTTTTGAGAATTAGCAGCAGACCACATCACCATAGATGCACCATCTATCTTCACTTTCACTTTCTCCTTCGAAGTCCAGTTACGACTAACTCCACCTGAACGCGTGAACAACGCATTCGGATACATACCAATACTGAGTGCCATCAAGTACGGTGCGACGCTTTCCGTAGCTGCTGGCATCCTTGACACTGCGGTTGGCACAAGCTGAGTAGCGGTCGAGAGCCCCATCATGTCTAAATCTTGCTGCAGCTGCTTGTAGATAGAAACAAGTTGGTCCAGAGTCTGTCGGTGGAGCTTATTTCGAGCACAAAACGTATCCTTTGCCTTGAATGACGACCGTGTTCGCGCGTCGAGGTATGCCTCAAATGCCTTCCAAAGAACAAAATGATCACTTTGCACGGTTTGCGCGGGCGGCGATCCATTGCGGGCAAATGCCTTCTTGGAAGCGTCCACCTGGCGTTGTTCTTCTAGAGACATGCCAAGGAAACTGATGAATGGATCCCGGTATCCGCTCAGCGTGCACGTGGTCTGTAAAATCGCGTCAAAGCAGCCGAAAGTATGTCCCCAGAGTAAAAGCTTCGCCATCTGTACAGACACACCTCCTGAGCAAATGTGCCCCAAGTGCCAACCCAGTATAGTCAGGGAGTGGTCCCCCCTTTCACTGCTAGCGAGTGCGCGCATATTTTCCAGTCGCTGCAGTGAAGCATCAATTACGGTCTCGCTTGGCGCGTCCATCGCCTTCAGAAGAAACTCCTTAGCATCACGGATGTGGAGCTTCTTATCAATTTGAAGTAGCATAATCTGCAGCAGCAGCTCTTCTAACGGAGTGGTAAGCAATTCTGGAAGCATAAACTCTTTCATAGCAGTTTCGTAGCGTGACTTCGAGAAGAGACGGAAGCAAACACCTGCACGAACACGACCAGCGCGACCTGTGCGCTGCACACAATTCGCTCGCGCGATCCACGTAGTCTGCAACCTCATCACAAAAGATGAGCTCGAAGTCGCAGCAAGCGCGTGCGTTTGCTTAGATTTACCACAGTCCACGACGAATACCACGTCTTCGATAGTGAGACTGGTTTCGGCAATGTTTGTAGCCAACACCAGTTTCCGTTTTCCATGCGGTGGCGTCATGAATGCGCGACGCTGCTCCTGCGCTGACAAGCGCGAGTGGAGCAGAGCTATCTCGTATATTGCTAATGTTGCTGATGAGTTGAGTAGAGCGCGCTCCATAAACGAGATCTCTTCCCAACCAGGAAGGAATACCAGAATGGCTCCTTTTTCATCGTCGCCTAGCGGAAAGGTACGGTTTATAAGGAAGAGCAGCTGCAATAACAAGTCATAGTCAACAGATTGGTCCTGTCGTAGTGCGTCTTGTTGCTTCATGTATGATGAAAGTAGAGCCTCTTTGACCTCGGCATTTGTCCTAATCAATGCGGCTTGCAGAACGTCGCCCATCGCAGCAACAGGCACTGCTACTGGGGCGATTTCTGGTTCGGGTGTAGGTAGTGCTCTAAAATCAGCGCTGGGCTCACCGAAGCATGTTGCTACGTGCATACCGAAAGCCTCTTCATCAGCAAAAACCGTGCCTCCACACAAAGGACATTCTAGCCCGTTACTCGCGGTCGCCCCTCCTACCTGACAAGTCAATCCGTTTCCAGTATAATCACTTTGCACGTCGTCCACAGTTGGCAAAGGCGAAGTGTGATTGCTCTGCAACAGCGCTAAAATGTCTTCGAGGAAAAGTGTTGTCACCGGAAAGTTAGTACCTCCCACCATTTGGAGTACAGGCGCCGGAAAGTCAGGTTGGAAATACTGCGAGAACTTTTCCACTTGGATAGTGGCGCTCATAAGGATCACCTTAAGGTCTGGTCTCTGCTTGAGAATAGACGTCTTGATAAGAATAAGCAAAAAGTCAGTAAACTGGTCACGCTCGTGCACTTCGTCCAAAATAATGTGCGAAAATCCACGCGCAAATGGATCATTATTCAGCCACTTGAGCAGCGTGCCCGTCGTACAGAAAATTAGTTTGGACCGCTTTGCATCAAACGACGAATCAAATCGAATCGCGTGCCCCACTTCCTTCGGGTCTTGTCCGATGCGTTCTCGTGCTACACGCTCCGCAAGGGAGATCGTGCTAATTCGTCGTGGTTGAGTACAGATGATCCTCGTCTCGTCTCTCCGTCCTCGTGCTAAAGCGTCATCCAGCAAGAACTGCGGTATCTGTGTCGATTTTCCACACCCGGTATCTCCTGACAACACCACGATCTGATTCTCCTCGACAAATTCTAAAATCTGTTGGCGATATCTATACACGGGCAGTTTGGTCGCTTCAACAGGTAACGTTCTCACCGTCTTGGGTCCTGTCTCATTCCCTCCACCTAATAGAGGCTTAAACAGTAACCTACCACCCCGTCCATGATGTCGACTAGGTACAGAAACCAATGGACTCAAATCTTTGGCACTCCATGGGTCCACAAGCCCGTCCTGCACCGACGGAGCGGGATATCTCGCCATATACTGCATCACAACAGGTGGAAACCACACCACTGTAGTAGAATTGAGCGGAAGAGCTGGTAAACGTAGCGAAACCTCTTGCATCGCCGCATTCTTCTTAACTTTGGCCACATGAATAAAGCGTCCCGCTTCTTTCTTGCCCGAGCTCTTGGAAAAAAGGCCGTACTTCTGAGCCATCGAATGGATATAGCGTCGCTGTGTATTGTCATAGCTGCAAGAAAAGCTCAGTTCCGTCTGCTCACTGTCCTCCACAAGCGACTTGAGAGCCGCGTGGATCTTCATGCAAAACCTCTCATCCAGGAAAATGGCATCCTCCGAGGAATTCCCTTTGGACGTCGAGGCTCGAAAGTTGCCGAGAGATGAAGCAACTTCATCACGACCACGACCACGACTTTCACCTTCACGTCCCCGATTGTGTCGTCCTTGACGGCCGCCACTACTGCGACTCGTGTACATTAGAAGGAGTTGGCTGGATTAAACTGACAAAAAAACGGGAGTGGGTGAAGGGAGCACTTAAAATGGGTAAACTGCTATCTGATTCCTTTTCATCTTTTCTTCTTGTCTTGAGCTACTTCATTGCCGCGTTTCAAGTTGGGGAATGAACACCACAAGAATTATTGAGCTTGTATACAAAACTCGAGTAAAACGGTGGCCACGTTTAACAATTAAAGTCAAATTTGTCAATAATAAGAAGTACAGGTAAACGAATCAAGTCAACTTTTGCGTCGGTGGGACCAATTTTACCCAGATGACCATATCAGTATAATCCCATTTACCTAAAATAGTGCATTGACAATTTACGTAACATCGTCTCAAAATGACATCGCTCGCGTCGATGTCGCTCCCGGTGGCGTGCAATACCAGCCCATTTGTAGCGAATATGACGCTAGGTCCTCTAGATATCGACTACGTCCACATCCACTACTGTTTACTATCTGGATCCTTGCCGTTTCTTTCGTTCTCGCTCTTATTCTTATGGCTCGCCGCTCTCTTTTACTTCCGTACGTGACGTTATAATTATCTTGTCTTTTATCCGTTCTTCCCTTCTTTTGACTCTCTATATTTTTCGTTATTCTGTAGTTGGTAGCACAGCTGACGGATACTTTTCTCCGACATTGGCGAGCCTCAGTGATCGTCTACGGGTGCCTCACGATGTCGCGGGTGTCACCTTCCTGGCCTTTGGCAATGGAGCTCCTGATGTCTTTTCAGCTATTGCTGCGTACGATTCGGACATGGGCAATACGGGAATCAATGAGCTATTAGGAGGGGCCATGTTTATCTCAACGGTCGTGGTAGGCGGTGTGGCTGTGGCCAGCAGGGTGAAAGTGAGACGCTGGGCGTTTCTACGGGATATGGGGGCATTCATTTCTTCGCTATTGCTGTTCTTACTGCTTTCTATAAGCAGAAATGAGGGAGATATAGGGAGGACGGCGGTGTCGGCTTTCATGTTGTTGGCAATGTACGTGATTTATGTGGGCAGCGTGGTCTTCCCAGCCTGTGTGGCGACTGCTGAAGATGATATCCCTGGTGCTAAGTTGGCAGGCAAGCCGTCCTTGATTATCGCAGCTTTTTGGCATGCTCTATCACCGAGAGGTAATGATGCCAAGAGATTGGCGCGCAAATATGGCTTTATTACGAGATCTGAGGTAGGTGCAGATGTTGAGAGCATAGCAGATAAAACTGGTACTGGCAAGACATTGGAGCACAAGGAGTTTGAAATGTCTTCGCCGCGCGAACTGACAAGTCTCAGATTTTCAAGTCGAGTGTATGACGACCATTTTAATGTTGAAGAGGAAGATTCGTTGTCGTCTCCGTTGATTGCCGACAGCAAGCGTGATACTGATAATAATGACGAGCAGTTGCTTCCGAACTGGCAGCAGCACATGCGCTGGAGGTGGCGGTTGAAGCGTCGTGTTATTCGAATATTTACAAGCGACGAGCCGCTTGTGTTAAAGGTGCTTTGCGTTCCACAAGCAACACTTGTGCTCCTTCGAGACATCACCGTTCCTCTCTTGGATGATGAGTCCTGGTCGCGTCCCAAGGCATGTCTGTCGCCTGTAACTGTTCCACTATTAGTCGTGACGATAAGCGGATATACCAATGTCGATATCTCTGGCAGTAGGCTTTCGTACCACGTACCGCTGTGGCAGGCTCTTGCGGTCGTGGGTGCCTGCACAAGTGTCATACTTTCGTTCACTACTCACCGGTCACATGCGCCACGATCGCTAAAATCATCGTATCTACTAATTTCCCTGGCTTTCGTTGCTTGTGTAAGCTGGATTTATGCCGTGGCGAACGAGCTAATGGCTTTACTGGCTGCAGTGGGTTACATTACGCACGCTAGCAACAGCTTGTTGGGGTTGACTGTGCTCGCTTGGGGGAACTCTGTGGGCGATCTCATCACGGATGTCTCAGTGGCTCGCGCTGGCTTTCCGCAAATGGCTATTGCTGGGTGTTTTGGTGGCCTAGTCTTCAACATTTTGCTCGGTTTGGGACTTCCAATGGTATTCGCGTTTGTGTCTGGGCGCAGTGAAGATTTGCCACTGGACGCTCATGCTTGGATATCGGTAGTCTTCCTTTTGGTTTCTCTCACTTCAACGCTGTTGGTCTTTGTTCACTACAAGTATAGCTGTCCGGCGTGGTATGGTAAGCTCCTCATGATATACTACTGCTTTTACTCACTGCTGAATCTGGTTGTGGCATTTGGGGTGACGCCAACGTAAGATGGCAACTGGGAAGCATGTTTATAGTAGTTAGCGTAGCGTAAAAATCAAACGGCGCCTTCAAGCCATCGGAATACAGGGTCCGAGGTTTCACTAAGCGCATCGCCTATGCCGTCGTCAAAGTCATTGATTTCTTGTGTAGGCCTTTTGTCACGTGATACTCCGACAAAACTCGTCCGTGCCTTGGGGCAATCGCTATGCTTATGATTTTTACCAGGAAGACTTGACACAGAATAGTTAGTAATCGATCCGTCTAAACCCATATCTAGCCCATAATTACATGTATATCCACTCACTGTTCAAAATTCCACTCGAATTTGGTTCCTCTGGCATCTGTGTTTTAGTACATTTGCGTTGTGTCATTTTGATGCACTTCAAGAGACTGGAATCTATGCTATCACTTACGCGAATCAGGCTCTGCAGCATCATCGTCATTCCACTCGGGCCGAACAGTGTTCGTGTGAAGCGGACCAAAATCACCAAGCCATCCGTCGAATCCTGCAAAGACGCAAGCGTAATAGTATCAGCCTTTATCAATGATTTTCAATCGACCGACTGAGCCTTACTTCGTCTTCGTTGTTTTGGTTGGCTCTCTGATCGGAGCCGTGGTTCAAGCTTGCATCCGCCAAAGGAGTTATCTAATGTTGTTGTGCCGTATACTTCTTCTTCTAAGGGGTCCTTTTTTGCTGAGTGCAACTGGGTGGAATTACTGATTCATAAACGATGAGGTTCACATACGCCAGGTAACGCTATCAGCAGTACAGAATCCAACTCGGACTCACGTTGCTAGTGGCGTTGTTCTACCTGATAGAGGCATATGCCCACGACCAAACTTGTCCATGAGAGGACTATTTATGAAGTTATCCACGATTTTCAACGCAGCGACACCTGTGACAGCATGATAACCTTCTTAGTCTTTCTCGATATGCAAATGCTCAAACAAACCCAGTGCACCGGTCGTTATATCACTGATAGGTATCATCTTGGGAGCAAGACGCCCATCACGCAGATCATGCAGCTTGCGCTGGGTATCGTACTCAGCCAACCCAGCACGCGCTAGGGCCTCGGCCATTTCCTGTGACTTTGTTTTCTTCACGCGCAACCGTTTCTGCTGCTGGGTTCGTGGTTCAGGCTGGATCTTTGACTGTACACGGTAAAATGAGCGAGAACATTGTTGTGGCTGCCGCTGTCGAGGTTGAGATAGTAGAGGATGCTGGTTCTGCCCCGTATCAACATGTATAAACTCGGCCGGTTTTGTGTTTTCTCTGGCAGCGTGGGAATTACTAGCACTCCGTTGCTGTCGCTTTTTGACCGAAGGAAGGTTTGGCAAGTCCAAACGTGCACCATTTCCAGCGCAAATGCTTTCTTGACTAGTACCACTTTTATTGCTGTCCGTAAAACCTGTTTGCTGCGCCTGACGCACGCACTCTGTCACATACATGCCCAGAAACTCTGCAAACGATGTGACCGGCATTTGTAGTGGCGGAATCATCGTCACTGTTCTTCTTTGATCAACTTGAAGAAATTGTTCATCAAGTTCTTCTCTTGTAGTAATTTGCGAACTTTTTCTCTCTGCAAACATCGTTCTCGTCAGATTCACCAAAGACTTTCCCAACAACTTCGTAAGGTAGTTAATCTCGTCAAACGATGGCGGTAGCGAGTACAAAGCTCCCTTTTTAATCCCTGAATCTCCAGTAGACTGTAATGCAGCCTCAACCACAGCAGAAGATGTCAAGAAGTCCGGCATCTCTACTTGTCCGTCTCTCCAAGCGTGCGAAGGCTTGGTCCGCACTTCCAGCGGTCTCCTTCCACCCCCTTTGTCAATGGATGAAGACGCATTGCATACATAAAAGTCTCGGGTCTTAGCTGCATCATATCCTACAGAAATACCAAGTAGTTCGATTAATCCTCTTCAATATATAGTAACAGACTTTAGCGGGTTTACTGAGGGAAATAAACCTGTGATAGTGCGTAATTCGTGGCAGCTCATGCCATTGAGCAACAAGCTCCGAGAGAGACATTGCATTCCATAGCAAAGCGTAACCTCGAGGATCTTCTGGTACTGGGTCTTCCCGTCGGTAAAGTTGAGTAGATAAGTCTCCATCGCTCGCGATCTCTCGACGTGTACCATCATTTCAATACGAGGTTCAATGTTGAGTGACATGTCGTTAGGACGAGGTGGTCTACTGCTACAGCCTTTTTCTACGGCTATAAGTCGTTGCACTGTTTTTGTTGCATTATATCGGATGGTAGTACTTGTGAACGTAGAAAAGTGTGTTGCAAACTGTGGTTTTGTTAGAAGCTGAATGAAACTACTTTGTTACTGGAAGCTTGTAGAGGCGGAGTGTCTAGTAACCCGCGGAGGGCGGGCGACCTTCAGTGAGTGCACTCGACATGGAATGTTACAATGCAAGGACGTACATCTTATTTGCAGTAAGAAGCAGACTTTGCAGCACAGTATCTCTGTTAGGGAGGCTCCTCGATCGTCTAGTTTGCTTGACTTAGAGCAAGAAGGTTCAGTTTATCTAGACGAATTATGGCTTACCTTAATAACATTAAACACATTTGCAACTCCATGTCATTGACTGGCGGTTGCAAATTAATACATAATTCATTTTTAAATATTGTATAATTTATTATAGGTAAAATTGTTAATAAATATTGACTAAATTTTTTTAATACTTTCATAGAAAATAAGTATAAACAGTTATATAAAGATAATTTATATATTATTATGAGTATTTATCTATATAGATAAATACTCATAATAATATATAATAAAAATTAATTTATTATATTTTACAGGATGTAATTTTAATTAAAAAGCAAATAAAATTAAGAAAGCCATCATTAAACAAAATAAAGCAATTGCTTCAGTTAATGCAAAAAACTTGATCAGCTGCAACTTAATTAATTGACGGACACAATGAAGACTCTTTTTTATTAAACTTTGGCTGCTCTTGCATATTTGCTGAAGCGATAAGACATCTAACAACGAGTCTGCGGTCTTGTGTATTAGGCTTTGATGATGCATAGTAAGATCTCACTAAGGACCAAGTTTTGTGATTGGTAGGTAAAGGCTCAATTGATGAAGTCGTGCGTGGCAATTCGATGCATTAAAGCAAGCTCAGCTGCAATTCAACGCCATCATGAAGCCTTTGATGCTGAGCTAAAGACGTTGTTGGAATTTCTAAACCACGAAGACGTATTAGTGGCGTATGCTGCAAAGGAAGAGCTTTGGAAGGCCCTTATCGACGACAAAATTACTGAGACCAGTTGTGCCAACGATATCGTCAGGTAAGATTTGTTGTCTGGTTTAGCTAAAATTGCATACTAGTCTGTGGCTCTTCATCTTGTGGTGGTACAAGCAGAGCTATCATATTGACGTCGACTACAGATTGGAGACGGGAGGCCAGTGGATTCCGGTTCCAGTTGATACGACTGCTCATTCATGTGAAAAGTGGGAAACAGTCGACGGAAGGAGGCAGTGCTGATGAGGAAGGCCAATTAGGATGTATTGTAGAGCACCCATATTTACAAGCAGTGCTGAAGAATCTATTGCAGATAGGAGATATGGTGCGCAGTGTTTTGGTGACAGCTGATCGCTCTGAAGGAGGTGTAAATCCAGCAACAACTGCACCTTACTCGGTCCAGTACGAAGCGCTCGTATTTCTGAGTGAATTTGTCAAACAACTCCATAGTTTGAAGATTGCAGATCGGTATCAAGTAGAGCTGAGTGAGCATATGGTGACACTCATGGACGACGTTTTCATAGCGATGGACTACGTCTTTCAACCAACCTTCGTATCTTGTGCGGTCCTAGGACTGCTTGCTGGCTTTCAAGAACTTCTAAAGTTTTGGTCAAGCCAGATACAGGACGATGAGTATAGCTGTCTAAGATCTGTGCTTTCAAAGTGGCTCGAGCTGTGTCTGGTGTGGTTACTGCAGTCTTCCTGCACGTCTATGGCATTGCGACTACTTCATGACAACGAACATGCAGCTGTGACAAGCCAAATGGCATTTATTGCGGAATCTGGCCGATATCCATTCTTGCAGCGATGGCTTCTCTACTTAAGTCGAATGGGGACTGCATATCTGAAAGCTTTGCTCACTCAGAGGCAGTGTGCCGGCAAGGACACGTTACAAATACCGACCCTTATTGGTGGACCATATTGCTCTACAAAGCAGCTACTGAGCCGACAGCAACTTTTCACGGTATTAGCTGAGCAAGATGATGTTATGATCGAAGTTTTAAACGGTCTCATGCAGATGACGATCCTTGCGAATTACCACAGCGGTAGTTTTAGCCTCCTTACCCAGTGGTGTCCATCACTTGCTGCCTACGTAACAGCAGAATTTGACCCGGACCTATTTTTCGCTGATCTTGTAGAAATACTTGGACGAGACCATTTGGTGCTGCTTGATCTCCTCGTGTCGAATGGTAAGAGCAATTCCTTGGTCAGGCGTTGTGTTAGCTGAGCGCTTATCCAAGTTGATCTCTTGCTGCTACAGAAACTCAAATGCTCGAGTATCTTGTGAGATATCTGCGACACCTAACTACACATTGGGACGCTAGCAAGCAAAACTTGCAGGCTTGCGGACGATTAGAAAGCGTGATGAGTGTGCTCATTCGGCTGCGGTTGGAGATCGATCGGCTCGTTGCTGCCGACTTATTCCCGTATAATGCAAAGCCTCTCGTGAGGCGAATGAAGGCAATCGAACAGCTTTACGAGGAGCTGTAAAATGATGCAGAGCATTATAAAGTTCTCAGGGGCTTCACAATTGAGTTCAATGCAAGAAATAACGAAGTGGTAACGGATACGGTTGACGCGACTTAAGGCAACGTATGCAAGGGTACCAGCCTAAAGACCCTGGACCAAAAACAGAGTTGCCCAGTATCCTAACGAGTCGAATCTTCAACTTGATTGCCTTGCGAGCGGCGGTTGATCTTAGCTTCCAGCTGGTCTTCCATAAAATGGAATTGTTGGACCATTGATGGTAGCATGGGATCTGAAATAGTACCAAAATGATAGAGTGAGTACATCAACAGAGGACAAGTTCATTGACCTAAAACATCCTAAGCACCTACCTAATTCTTGCTTTTGGCTACGCAAGATCGCAGAGTTGACTTCGTTCGCCAAGCGGCGGCGTTGAGTCTGCTCCAGTAAATATCCAAGCGGTGACTCGGACGGATTCTTGAATGCAATGACAGACATCGTCCGTTCAATCTCATGAAGGAAATGGGGCTGATCATCAACCAAACAGATATCAGAAGACTATCTTCAATCAAACAGTAGTATCTCTCTCGAGCTACTCACACTCTTTTGGCCGAACGGAGCAAGGTTCTTGATAGCAAACTGCAGTGCTTTTTCAATATTGTGAGCCTTGATCAGCTCAATTAGCTCTTGTTTGGCCAATAAGAAGTCCATCCTGCTGTTCTTCTCCAGAAACTCTGGGTCCATGATGGTCAACTTGCCACGTGCTTTCTGAATCTGTCCCTTGAGTAGTAGCTGTTGGATCCTCATGCGTTCCTGTACCAGTTGCAAATCTGCGTGTGCTACAGTATCCAACATATCACATCATGAGACAATCGGAAGCTTTTCCTGCTCAAAAAGTGTGTAAGCAGCGAAAAAAAACAGTCAAACGAGACGCACGTTTGGTGGCCGAATCGCGCCAAAAAGCTTCAGCTACGTGTCGGTAACCTTTGCCTACTAGATAATCCATCACCAAGCGGTTCATTGACCTAGAAACGTTATTGTAAGGTCAGTCACAAGCTGCTCCGAGCTCAAGTTTCAATGCGAAAAACGCGACAAACTCTTTCGAGATGCGCATACGCCGTCGAGATTTGCGTTTTCTGCGCAAACGACGCTCGTTAACCGCCTTCTCATTGACACTGACTTCTCCAGCTGGTCCGAGACAGTGACTGGAGCTACCGAGCGTAATATCTCGCGAGTATCTGCGCATCGGGAAGAATTGGCGCGAAATTCTCGTCATTCAAAAGATTTGAAGTTTAATTTTTTCGTTTCGTGTACTGTACACAATCATTGGTAGAAACAAATCGACTAAAAAAAATAATCATCACATGCTCGGCATGGGGCGTTCCTCGACGAACGGCGGCAGCGGTGGCGAGTTCAAGATCGCGTTCGTCAATGGACCTATTAGTTTCCACAGCGAAGAAGGAGTGCTCTACTCTAGATTTTTTCATATTGTACGCAGTGGTTCTCTCTCTCTCTGTAGCTTTGAGTTCATGTGACTTTAGCTTGAAACTCTTGTTATTGCAGGTGGATACAGACGAAGATGGATACGTTGGAGGCACCGAAGGTGCAGCGTTTATTCGTCGTGCAAAATTGATGAACGATGCCAATCGAGAGGTGCGTACTGGGATCAGAAGGAGCACAAGATTTGAAATGACACAACATTTTTGTAATGTCTGGGAGCAGATTTGGCGGCTCGCAAGCGGTGGAAAGTCGCAGGAAAAATTGAACAAGGACTGCTGGTTTGTGGCAATGAAGCTGGTGGCGTTGGTGCAGAGCACTGGAAAATGTCAGATGCAGAGTCTCTATTCAGGAGAGCCTCTACCATTAGCGGACTTCCAGCTTGAGCAGCCAGTTGACAACGTGGTATGATACACATCGGCAACTG
The DNA here is from genome assembly GCA_011800735.1 of Peronospora destructor. Classification (NCBI taxonomy): domain Eukaryota; phylum Oomycota; class Peronosporomycetes; order Peronosporales; family Peronosporaceae; genus Peronospora; species Peronospora destructor. The sequence continues at coordinate 780,375 of WBRY01000004.1, read as the reverse complement.
GCAACTTGATGAAGGAATTGAAGCAATGATTTTATTTTATATCTTTAGCTTCCAGAAGAGACGGCAGTAGACTTTGAACGATCGTTTGTCGTGTCGGTGAGCACACCCGTGATCGTTGGATCGGGGTACTCACGCTATACACAGTACGTGATCTCCACGAAGGTAAAGACAGTGGATTATTTTGCTGGTGAGAAACAAGCTAACGGTTAACACGCTTTTCTGGGTTATATGCTGAGTATAGACGAATTGCTTGCACTTTTCGTGTGGCGCTGCTCAAGTCAAGCGGCGGTTTAGTGACTTTGAATGGCTACATCAGAGGTTTCTGATGCATTTTCGAGGTAAAGATCAAGTCGCATTTTGTGCTTGTACGGAAGACTAACACGGGCCGATTGTTTTAGGAACTATCATACCACCGCTTCCGGAGAAGCGCTGGACTGGAAACATGGATGCAACTTTTGTTGAAGAGCGTCGACAGGCCCTAGAGCATTTCATCGTACGCGAAAGCGTTTTGGTTGCTGTCACTGCCATTTGTGTTTACGCTGTCATTCTACATTTTGGGAACAGAATGAAGTTTGCACCCACGAAAAACTTTCGCAGTCGCTTGAGTTGCAGATCGTCCTCACTGCTAGCACTGAGGTGCGTGCGTTCTTTTTTTCGACGCAAGTGATACTTGGCCTAATTGAATATGTTTGGACACCCACTGAGACAGGGGCTGATTGCTGGAAAAGAGTTGCTGAAAGTGGCATCTACTGCTGCTGCGTATGTCCCAACTCCTGCTTCAATCAGCTCCATGTGGAGCACTCTGAAAGATGGTGTGTTTCAATCCTCGAACATGCAGCAAGTTGAGATTAAGACCGATGATGACTACGCGAGGGTAAATGAGCCTTTAATTTTTTTTATCTCGACCTGATATGACACTGGTGCATTACAACTAACGTGCTTTGGCGTCAACAGATTGGTCAGCATATGGACGAGTACGAGAAGCGAATCCGAGAGGTGACGCGCTGTTCAGACATTGTCTATGCAGCTCAACGCAGTGAAGGATACGAAATGTCACGGTTTGGCAGCTATTTATCTGCTCTGTCGGAGCATGAAAAGAAAGATCGGGACATGATGCAGCTCACAGAGGTATGTTCTTTGCTGTCGCAGAGCAGCTAAAAGCTCACAGAAGCATGTTTCTGGATAAATTTGCCCTCAATTGTGTTCAATTGCTGATTTAGGTCGCTGGCGACCATTTCGAGACGGTGTCAAACATTTACCAGGATCAGGTACGCGAAGTTAGGGGCTACATGTAGTAGATAATCTGACGCCGATGTTGCTTGAATCTTGTTGTTTCAGCTGGATAAGTTGTTGTCGATGTATGTGTCGATCGTCAGGTACCAGGCGGATAAAGTAGATGCTGTTAAGGTGCGGGCTCCTGCAGTTGCGCCACCGTGGGCTTCAGGCAATGACTATTTTGTGCTTTTTGTGCTATCTAAATACAGACTGTGATGCACAACCGCGAGTCAGCTATTTACGACGTCCAACAAGCGAATGCGAGTATGCAACGCAATAAAGAGCGGTTTGCAGCCGCACGGGCGAGTAGTGGGGCAGCGGCGTCTGCTATGCGAGCTGAGCAAAAAATGGCATCGGTACGTAAATGGGCGCGCTGTTTCCTCAATTGTCCGTTGTTTTATACTTTTACTTTGTAGGCGGAGGATCGCATGAACCAGGCCAAAGAGCAAGTTCAGTTCATCGCAAACAGTCTGAAGGTGGAAACAAAGCGGATGGATACCGGAAAGACTGCGAATCTGAAGACGGCCTTACTCGCGTTGGCAAACTCGGAACTGGATTATCACGTTCAGGTAAGGGCAATCTCATAATGTCTTGGTCCTTCTTCGTCACTGACACGGCTGTTCTTTTATAGTCTCGGGCAGCGTGGGAGGGTTTACGGTCGTTTCTCGAACTGAGCAAGACCGAGATTGCCGATAGTCAACAGCGCGCTCAGGCCCCAATTACGTATAGAAAACCAGGCGAGAAGAATTTAGGTCAAATCATCGGTTTGTTGTGATCGACTGGCACTTTCTCAAGAACTGAATTTTTAACATCCCTGGAATTGCTCCTTTACATTCCAAACGGGAAATCTGCGGTAGCATCGCTTCGTTTTGTTATCTCCACCGTTTCACTAAACGGAGATTAGTCCTGGGAAGCTTCCTCATCTGCGTAGTTGCTAGCACCATCTTCGTTTTCATCTTCGTCGTCGTCGTAAACATTGTCATCCATTGTTTCATCCTCATCGTCATCCTGTCCAGGCGCATCCGTGCCGTCAGCATCCTCCATTGCATGTTCTACTGTCTTGTCATCGACCATTATACTAGGTGCCAGCGAGTGAAAGCTCATGTCAATAATACCGCCACCGTCCTCAAATTGTAACCCGTCGAAGATTTCTAGATCCTCGTGCAGACTCATGCTCGTAAGCATCTCATCATCGTCCTGATTCTTATCCGCTAGAGAAGCCCTCAAATCGCGATTTGACTGGTATTCAGCTTTGACGTCCTCCGAATCAGTCGTGCCGTCAGCCGCGATCGGCGTTTTCTCATTGACCGGAACTGCCTCGTCTGTATCTGCACGATAAGACTCCTCGTCGATGCCGTCTACACCAGACTTATCTTCTGTACTCGTTACTGGTTTTGCAAAGTTTTCGAGTTTCTACGTACCAGATAAACCATTAACGGATGCCAGCACTACAGACACCGGTCCGATCAATTCAAAAGCAACACGCACCTTAGTCTTCAGAAGCTGTTTCATCCTCTCAGTCACAAGAGACTCCAATGAGGAGTCGCAACCTTTCGGAGCAATTTGCCGCTAACAAATCAAATACCAATGGTACGACAGCCTTTTGGTTAACAAATCCCTGAAATGAAGCTTGACTTCCGCAGCGTACCTCGTACATTGACTCGAGACGTTTAAGCCTCACTTGGGTGTTCGCCTTTACGGTCACTCCAGATACTAGTCGTTTCAGCTTTGTAATCTCGGCCGGCTGCTTTCCCCCGGCCATGGCGGTAGAGGGAAGTTTAGGGGATGCATTGCGAGCCCACTTTTCAAGAATTCGTTGGAACTCCAGTGATATTGGGCCATACCCGCGAAACTCCGGGTTGAGGAGTGCTCTGAGTGACAAAGCATAGACAAGTTAGACCTAACTTCGAGATATAAGCTTTCTTGTGCAACTTACTTCGAACACGTAACGGTAGCCTTGTATTGGTCTACTGTCGAGCCATTCGACTTGCACCAGCTTCCATTTGGAAGGTGCTTGAACAGCAAGTAGCGTTCACAGGACTCGATCATGTTTTCGTTCTCCATGCTTTTAGCAAGACCGAACAGTTTCATGCATTGAAGAAATTTTCCCACAACCTCAAACTCGTTTGTTATCATAGCCTGGTTCACGTAAGCAGGGTTGAAGATAATGTTGACCTCTGGCACAAACAGATCGGGGTTGAGCTGCAGTGTCCCAAAATTGCTCATAATATCCAAAAAGCCAAAAATCATCCGCAATCTGTGCATCAGACAAGGCAGTACACAAACAGAGCAATCACGATCAGCTTACATCCTCTGTTTCAACTATATGCAATTCACTTAACTGGTCTGTAAACAGTTCCCACACGACACCGTCTGCGTCAAATGGTTGAAGCCCTTTGTACAATCCTCGAACGGTATTAGTGTGTGCGAAGACGTCCAGCGTCGATGCTCCAAGCGGAATACCCACTTGTTCTGTAAAGCAAAAATATGGTTAGCAAAATCAATCTTGTGATTCAGCTGTAACCACCACCTGTTTCAAGACAAACGATCATCTACAGTACCTGCGTAGAAAGCGGCAAGCAGTGTACTGATATACTTTGTGAAAGTCGTTGGAAACACAAGCTTGTGATGGCAGCGTGAGCACAAGTCAACCTCTGGCGCGTTTCGAATTCCGCAAAAGGCGCACAGACTCGAACATCGTACAGTTGGACATTCGATGGCTGGATGCCATCCAAAGTAGTCCATCACTGTGAACTTGCGTGCTTTCATCAAGTCGATTACTTTATGGTGCAAACCATGAGCAATACCGGCACGTTTCAAGCTACAATATCAATTAGCCAGCAATATTAATCAGTAACTGTAACTCAAAAGTAGTTTGAGCGGTTACCTGTAAAGACCAATCATCACGGTAAACACTCCCCGCACATTCAGCATCCACTTGTCAGTAGTTGTAAGCTTTTCTCGTATCCAGCGCTGCAAAGCATGCGGAGTGGGTGTTTGTAAGCAACAAAATACGTATCTTCCTGGGGTTAATCAGACTTCACGAGTACGCACCTGCAGATAAGGCTCGACAAATTTTTCAGCAAACGGTTTAATTGGATAACCTGCGATCTGCCATCAGAATGCACACTTTCAGTCTTGTGCTTCTCAACATACTGGCCAAAAAGCAAAATATACGCACCGAGCCAATTTCCGCTAGCCGCAATGACGCCAAATGGCCAAACTTATCAAAGTTCGCGTTGCTGTTTGTCTCTAGATTCACGCACAAGATAGCTCTTCGGACCTACCATAAACAAAGGGCCAAGAAACGGTCAGTCTCAGATATTGTGGCGTTTGTGCATGACAGCCAACATGTCCAAATCTTACCGACAATGCGTTTGGCCCTCCTTTTGTAAGATCTTCCGGAGATGCACGATTTTGCTGCACAATGAAGCAACTTCCGCATACCTGTCCGACTAATCAATCACAAGCATACCAACATTATTTACAATAAAAGCTAAAAGTCGAATCTCAAGACATCAGTACATACTGGCGTAATCCGTACTAACAAACGGAAAAATTGCTTCCTCGCCAATGCACGCCGGGTGCACATGGAGCCCACAACCACCATTACACGTGAAGATGTCGCCCTTTAGCCCGCAGACAAGACAGCATTCTTCAGTTTCACTAAGGTTTGTAGGTGCCTCTGAAATAGCAGGCATCTGAGAAGCAACAGATGTAGCTGGAATCGAAGGCAAGTGCTGCTCTGGCTGATCCCCGCTTAACGTGCTCATGTGAAAGTTGAGTCCTTGACTCCTGAGCAGTGAAGCCACATGAACATTGTCGATAGAGCTTGACACCTGCCCAGTAGACGCCATTGGCTTCATATTATTCAGCTGACCCGAAGAACTCTGCATTTCCATCATTGTAGCCATAGCTGCATCCTGATGCTGCTGCTGCTGAGCATGATGCCGTACTGCAATTTAGAGCGTACAAATTGTAAGTAAATAGACGTGATAACCTGTTCAAAATAAATGAAGCCAAGAGCACAACCGAGCCGAACCTGCCATGACTGCAGCGTATTGTTGCTGCATTTTCATCTGTATAGATTGTGTTTGTGACGTTGGAGCACTTGATAACGTCGACATTCTTGTATTATGTGCTGGTACCTGAAGCGATTGCGTCATCATTGGCACGAAAAAGTGCTTGTTTTGTTGCTGGGGGTTGCCAAACATGGCTTCGTTCGCAGCCATCACAGTGGATTGCGCCATGCTTGCTGTCTCTTCTGTGCGCATAAACTTAGCATCCCTTCCTTCTTCAGTCTCCTCCGCCGTACGCTTTAGCTGCATCGCAGCATCCCCGACATCTCGATTCATTATTGTTTTGGTGTCCAAGAGTGTAGGTCGAATCGGATGGGTGGACCACACCATGGACTGGATTACAAGGCTCTTCACGTTTTGTCAGTAGGCAAAAAAACATGAAGATGCGGCTGGCAAAGATGATGCGATTGTCGGTGCTGCCTCTGCGTCCGATTCGCGCATTGTCGACGGTGGCAAAGGATGAAGTACAAAAGTTTAATTCTGCGTCCTCGTACGTGTTTTTTTCATGCTCGTATGTTGTCGGCTTGTGCATCTAATGTCGTTGTTTCTATAGAGACTGGTGGGCACCAAAGAGCACGACAGGAATGGGACCTTTGCATCAGATGAACCCTGTGCGTGTCAAGTACATCCGCACGCACATAATCAATCATTTTGGCCACTCCACAGACGATGATCCAGTGCCGCTGCGTGGATTTCGAGTGGCGGATGTGGGCTGTGGTGGAGGTATTCTGTCCGAAGCATTGTGTCGTATTGGCGGCACAATTGTGGCTGTTGACCCTGGTGAGGACAATATTGCTGCAGCTAAGAAACACGCAGCAATGTGTCGCTATACGAGTAGCATTGATTACCGTCTCTGCACGTCTGGTGAGTGAATAGTGAGAGGTTTTTATGAGAGGGGTTTTGTGACGCGGAAAATTGTCGTGCGTTTGCAGACGACCTGGTAGCACAAGGAGAGCAATTTGATGTGGTCTTCTCACTGGAAGTCATTGAGCATGTGTCGAACGTGCCTGCGTTCTTGCATTCGCTCACTCGAATGGTGAAGGTGAGTATCAATTTTATGCTGGTGCTTGTAGGGTTGAGTTGAGGACGCAAGAGTTTTTCTGACGAGATGTTGACTTGCTTTAGCCGGGCGGTCTGGTGTTCCTGTCATCGATCAACCGCACGGTTTTGTCTGCTTTGTTTGCTATTGGAGCTGCGGAATATGTGATGCGAATCGTCCCGCCAGGAACGCACGACTGGAACAAGTTCGTGCAGCCTGGTGAAATTGAGGTAGAGTTGAGGAAGGATGGGTTTACTCTGAAAGACGTGTCGGGAATTGTGGGTGACCCGATTTTCAAAAGCTGGCATATTCATCCGACGTGCACTGATATCAATTACATCATGTGCGCATCAAAGTCTCAAGAGTAATAGTATCAAACGACAATCCAGCAAAATGTGTCGGGTGACACCGAACTTGTATTACCTTGGATTATTTCATCTTCATCGCTTTACCGCCTTCTAAAGTGATTGTTCGTGCGTGCGTTATTATATCACTAGGCATTCCAAACGATGCAACCAAGACATCATCGTGCTTGTTCTTGACGAGAGATAGTTGCAGGCCACGGCCATTGAGTATGGCCTGATCGTTTAAAATAGCACGGTACTAGTGACCGAAATTGGAGAAACGCAGCAAAGTTGAGCCAACCAGTATTTCAACGGCACAACTTGGTGGCGAGGTATCGAAGACAGAACAGCGTACTCTGTGCTCACTTGTTATGTCATCAACGCTGGACATCTGGACACAAAGGTACGACTTGTAATTTTGTACGTAATTATGTGATAGTCACGACGGCGCTTGCATAGGCAAAAATTGACACAAGAGCAAGTAAGAGCAGCGCGCATCAGCAAATGAACTTGAAGTGCCCCTTACTAAGCCAAATGTCAGTACTTGAAAGGACGTCGAAGATCTCTTGTCATTGTGCTGATACATGCAATTTGCTGTCTAATTCTTGGGTGTGCAGAATATTTTCGCTTGACTGGCAGCTAGAACTCATTCTCGTGGGCCCAAAGCTTGAAGGTACGATCGAAGCCACAGGATACAACATGCTTCTCGTCAGGACCGAAGTCAGCAGACATGACCTTGCCTTCATGTCCACGCAACGTAGTCATTAGTTTCCAGTCACGCGTTCTCCAAAGCTTAATGGACGAGTCGTATGACGCACTCAACAATAGCTCACTAGATCCAGGCGAGAAGCGGACATCGCTCACCAAGTTGTTGTGGGCAGGGATCATGTACGAACATTTCTGCTGTCTTAAATCCCAAATGCGAACACTTCGGTCATCACTACCCGATGCTATCTGCACGCAGTTAGCAGCAAAGTCCATCGATAAAATCTGCTTAGAATGCCCCTGCAGCGGCAAGATGGCCTTGCCGGAACGTAGGTCCCACACTCGTCCGTTGCCGTCCAAGTCTCCTGTTGCTACAAGCGCACCGTCTTTTTGGAATGCAATGGCGTAAACCTCCTTGTAGTGACCTTCCTGCAAAAGCAGTTCTTTTGCTGTGGCAACGTCCCAAAGCCGCCATGTGTGATCGAAGCTTGTTGTACCAATGTAGTTGCCCATTGGATGAAAAGCTACCTTACCCAGTCGCGCCTTGTGACCCCGCAACACAGCCAAGGGCTCATTGCGAGCCACACTCCAGAGCCGAGCAGTTCCATCAGCTGACCCACTACACAAACATACAGAATCTGCGCCATCCGTCATCTCGGAAAGTGTGTTGCTCGGGTGCCAAGCCACTCCAGTAATACGGTCTTCATGTCCACGGAAGACTTTCACCTCATTAGCACTCGTTGCGTCCCAGATCTTGACAAGACTACTCCACGAGCCGGTGGCCACATGAGCACCATCAACTGAATACCTCACACTTGACAGTGGTCGGACATCGCCATTTTGGCTTGCAATGTTTGCCATCTTAAGTGCCGTAGCATACAGCTCTGCAGCGTGATGGTCAACCGTCCGGGCCCGTTCTTCCGGACGCATATTCCTCTCCTGTCGCTCCCACTTCAGCCGTGCCCCTACCACACTCGCAGTGTGTGAAAGTATAGCAGCACGCACGTTCTTAAGTCTGTCGTTTCTAATAGGCACATAGAATAACTGGTTCTCCTGTAGCTTCGTCACATTATCAATCGCAGCCTCTCCACCTTCTGCAGTCCTCTCTACCCCTGCATCTACTCTTAAACCCTGCTGTTGAATATCCGCTAGCACTTCATGAACGAAGCCGGTCTCTTCTGCTTCCAGCTCGAGTCGAGACAGAATCTCCCGCAATCGCTCGCGACGATCCGCCGGTCGCTCTCCAAACAACGTAATCGGCTCGCCAAGCTGTCGCAGCCGCCGAATCACCACTTCAACAATTGTAGGCACTGCAGTGTTACGTGCACGCTTCTCTGCTTCAATGCGACGCAGTAAATGCGCGTGTTTCTCCTGTGCAACGCGACTGCTCTCTGACAATTCCAGCACTTCTGTCTCCACACTGTCCGACACGTTCACGTTGCCGGCGCGGATGGCCGCTTCCAAATTACTGGCCATACCGGAACCTCGACCAGTATTTCGTACACTACTAGGCACCATGTCGCTGGTGCCAGCGTCGATGGCGCCAAAGTAGATGCCCTTGTGCTCACCCATTTGTCTCGCTGCCTAAGGATGGATACCTTTTTGTGACCATGTACCTACCGTGTTACCGGTTTGTAGCGGTTTGTATTACTTCCTTAACGTTACTTCAGATGCGCACTTTTTACATTGGTACTTCACGACATCGCGTGATGTCACGCTTGAAGATGACGAGTCAAGTGGCGGAACATGCGCTCGCTTCTATGGAGCCAGTGTTTCACGGAGACGACGAATGGGTACGCAGACATATCGAAGAAAAACAAGATGGCGAATGTGCACGGCGGAATAGCCTCCATGACGGCTCTACTGTTGTGGAAACTGTGCGCTTTCATCGCGACGAGTTCACCAAACAGATTCAGGTACTTATAATGAAGTTTTCGCTTCGTTTTTCGTAGTTTGCTGCTAGTAATACAATAACGTGACCCTGGTTAGGAGTTTCTGGATGCAGACGTGAGCGATGGCTTTGTGATTGGCCTTAAGCGCCGCAGAGAGTTTGCACTGCATTTGTGCGCGGACTACAAGATGTTTACGGAAGCGCAGAAGTTGGAGCTAGTGTTGGCACTGGCGGTCGATCTAGGGGTACGAGATTTAGCAGTGATGATGAAAACATTGCCCTCCATCAAGCGCTCTGGTTTGGTGCTGAACGTGACAGCGGCGGCGCTTGGCTTCAGTCGCAAAAACGATCCGAACATCTCGAAGAGCATTAAGCGCGGACTAGTGCCACCTGCAGAGCAATTTTTCCTATTAGTCGGCACTCTTCAGCCTGGCTCATTGTTTTTGCTAAATTTGAGAGTGGATTTGGGCATACTGATTAAGCGCCATCGAGAGAAACTACCAAAGTCCAGCGTGAAGGCGCTTGAACTTTTGGATTTGATTATGCACGACCTATTTGCTACACAAGGTAGCATGCGTTTCCGCCGTATTGACTTGTCGTCTGAGGAGCTAGCAGTGTTTGTGCTAAAGAACGAGCGCGTGCACAAAGTTCGAGGCTGGAACGATCTGCAGAGCAGACTTGTCGGACAGCAACGCTACTGCTTCGGACTTTTTCACATGCACATGCCGCACGCTCCGCTGGTATTCGTGCAGGTGGTTGTGACGGACCACTTGTGCCGCAATATCACTCCTATTTTGGAGCAAGAGACACCGGTGGTAAGGAACCCGTCGCACATAATTTTTTATTCTGTCTCGACGTCGAATACTGGACTTCGGGGACTAAACATTGCGAGCCACTTGCTGTTTCTAACAATCCAACGTATGAGCAGTATGTATCCGCGGTGCACTATGGCGGCAACGTTGTCCCCAGTACCAAGTTTTGCTCGATGGTTTAAAGCTGCGCTCGCTAATGGCGATCGACAGTCTCAGGCTCCGTTGGACGCCAAGAATGGTCTGAAAACAACAAAGCAGCACAAGGATCCAAAACTACAGCACTTGGAATCTCTTCAGCAAAGTTTCTTCACGACAGAGCAGGCGCAGCGTCTTACCACAAAATATGGTGTAAACCAGCTTGGGCTGCACAAATGGCTGCTGAAAAAATTAAGCTGTCCGGAGTGGCACAAGGAAGCCGAACTAATGGAGAATATTCGCGACATTGTGACATCGGCTTGTGCTCGTTATGTTCTCTTTGAACGACAGAACGACAAGATTTTGGATCCCGTGGCAAACTTCCACTTCCAGAACGGCGCCCAGGTCGAGCATATTAATTTTATGGCAGACACCACCCCGTCAGCGTTGACAACAGCGCTAGGCATGATGATTAATTATCGCTATTGCATGACGTCGATTGACGTTACCTCGTTATCGTACAAGCGCAAATCGCTTGCTGCTGTATCCCCTGCTGCAGCTCGGCTTGTTTGGTTCACGGACAGCGTTATATTAGACGGTAAGAGAAGCAGTATGTGGCGGTTTGTCTTCGTTACAGTACAATTCGTAAGTAACATCATTTATGTGCTATTTTCTAGAAATCGAGCGTTTGAAGAACGGCCGTAATACGCCATTGTTCGCCAAGGTTTTTCGTGCTGGTGAAGTGATTAGTGCGCGCGGATCGCTACCTACGGCTATCTACTTCATTGCGTATGTCCTCTGTTTGGGTGCTTGCCTATTTGGAACAAGAACTTACTCAAGACTGTTGTAAATGTAGGTCCGGGAGAGTGCGCGTATACTCGGCGCATCCATACATACTGTGCGAGGGCCATACCTTTGGAGAACGCGAATCACTAAACGATGAACCTATAGCATTCACTATCCGTGCGGAGACAGCAACGCATTTGCTGCTGCTCCCGTACAACGACGTGAAGGCAATTCAGGTCAAGTCAAGCGCGCTGCGTGACTACGTCGGTAATGGCCGGCGGGTATGGCAGCAACAACTCGACATGTCACGTCATGGAAGTAAGCTCTAGGTGTCGAGAGACGTTGAACGGCCTTGACAGGCAGCTCTTCCAAGCACAGTGTGCTATCGGTAAACATGGCGATTTCAACGCGCGTCAAAAAGCGACCACCAGGTCCACGACGCATGGCATGCTTGTGGCGAGACTGGTGTAGGAGCGCCTTGCGACTACTGCCTAGCTTGGCCTCTAGCTTTGCCAATGCTTTCGGCGCACCATGATGCGGTTAACATTGTTTGGCATTCACGTAAACAGATTACTTCTCCAGAGCATCCGGAGTCGTCACTCCCTGACTAATGAAAGCATTCAAATCAAGACAAATTAGCTGCAGTTCCGACAACAACCAGCAATGCAAAAGGGATCAGCAATAAGAACCAATACGACTATTTTTCTTTGCCCCTACCCTGAACGGTGGCATTATCATCATCGCGACGTTCTTTATTTTGATTCGTCAAGACCCTGCTCAATAATAAATTCTTTTCATCCAATCACAGAATACCAACGACCGCGCCACATAGATCGCCCCCTTTTCGACCCGAATCAATCTTGCAGCTGTCTTGGCGCTCGCTACCTTCTTCCTAGACGCTGCTTTTCTACCGCCACATGTTGACTAAATTCGAGTCCAAGAGCAACCGTGTCAAGGGCCTCGCTTTCCACCTCAGTCGTCCCTGGATCCTCACCTCGTTACACAATGGTGTGATCCAATTATGGGATTACCGGATGGGTACACTTCTGGACCGTTTCGATGAACACGACGGTCCTGTACGTGGCGTGGATTTTCATCGCTCGCAGCCTTTATTCGTTTCTGGAGGAGATGATTACAAACTTAAAGTCTGGGACTACAAATTACATCGCTGTCTGTTTACATTACTGGGTCATCTGGATTATATCCGTACAGTACAATTCCATCATGAATATCCATGGATATTGAGCTGTAGTGACGACCAAACGATCCGTATCTGGAACTGGCAGTCGCGATCATGTGTCTCGATTCTCACGGGCCACAACCATTACGTCATGTGTGCACAATTTCATCCAAAGGACGATTTAATCGTCTCGGCCTCATTGGATCAAACAGTGAGGATCTGGGACATTACCGGTCTTCGTAAGAAGACCGTGCGTGGTGCACCTACTTCTATGGATGACATGGTGGGTCCTCCTTCGTTACGCTCGAACAATCACGATATCTTTGGAGCTAGCGATGCAATTGTTAAGTACGTGCTGGAAGGCCATGACCGTGGTGTTAATTGGGCCAGTTTCCACCCGACACTTCCACTAATTGTTTCTGGTGCTGATGATCGCCAAGTGAAGCTCTGGCGAATGAATGAGACCAAAGCGTGGGAAGTGGACACGATGCGTGGACACACGAACAACATCTCGTGCGTGCTGTTTCATCCCCGCCAAGAGCTAATTATTTCTAACAGTGAGGACCGTTCGATTCGGGTGTGGGACATCTCCAAACGTATGGGTTTGCAAACCTTTCGTCGCGAAAATGACCGCTTTTGGATGCTCACGGCTCACCCGTCGCAGAACTTGCTGGCTGCTGGTCATGACTCTGGTATGATTGTGTTTAAGCTGGAACGTGAGCGTCCAGCTATGGACATCCACGAAGGTCGTGCGTACTATACCAAGGATCGCTACGTGCGCATGTACTCGTTTGCTGATGGCAACGACGTGCCTGTGGCGGCTGTACGGCGCACGGGCTCGGTTGGTGCAGGCATGGGCAACGTCCTTCGTCAACTAAACTACAACCCATACGACCAGAATTCGGGCACCAATAGCGTGCTGATGACTACTGATGCCGACGGTGGCTCGTATGAACTGGTGAAATTCACCCAGGGAGCAAACGGCGATACGTCGGATTCCAGCCGTGGACCTGGGCAATTTGCCGTGTTCGTGGCTCGCAACCGCTTTGCTGTCCTGGACAAATCGCGTCACATTGTAATCAAGAACTTTCAGAATGAGGTGACCAAGAAGATCACTCCGCCCAACGGTACAGCAGACGGTCTGTTTTTTGGTGGCGTGGTAGGCCGCGTGCTTCTTCACATCGACGACAAGATGGTGCTTTACGAAACCCAAAGCCGACGCGTGCTAGCTGACGTTCAGGCCCCGCGCGTGAAGTACGTGGTCTGGAGCCCTAACTACGAGTACGTGACGCTAATCAGCAAGCACTCTATCGTGCTGGCTGATAAACAGCTTAATCATTTAAGCACCATCATGGAGTCGGTGCGTATCAAGAGCGGTATCTGGGCAAACGCACCTGCAGAGACCTTTGTTTATACGACGCTGAACCACATCAAGTACTCGCTAACGAATGGCGACGCTGGTATTATTCGCACTCTGGATGTGCCTGTTTACCTGACCCACCTGGACGGAAACAAGCTCTATTGCCTTGACCGCGAGGCGAAGATGCGCACTATGGCCGTTGACCTCACGGAGTGTGAGTTTAAAATTGCACTGAACAAGAAGAACTACACGGAGGTGATGCGTATGGTGCGTCACTCAAGGTTGTGCGGACAAGCAATTATCTCTTACCTTACGAAAAAGGGTTACCCGGAGGTTGCGCTGCACTTTGTCAATGATGAGAAAACTCGCTTCAAGTTGGCTATTTCATGTGGTAACCTTGAGGTTGCACTGAATTCGGCTTATGAGCTGGACGATAGCAAGTGCTGGTACCAGCTGGGTGTGGAAGCACTCCGCCAAGGTAACATTCAGGTTGTAGAGATGGCCTACCAGCGCACCAAAAACTTTGAACGTCTGAGTTTCCTCTACCTGGTCACTGGCAACCGTGACAAGCTAAAGAAGATGCTGAAGATTGCTGAAGTGCGCAATGACATTATGGCGCGCTTCCACAATGCGCTGTACCTTGGTGATGTTGAAGTCCGCGTGATGACGCTGGAGGCTGCTGGCCAATTCGGTCTGGCACTGCTGACAGCAGCCACTCACGGTCTCAGCGAGCATGTGGAACGCCTGCGTGCACTGCTGGAGGAAACAAATCCGGACTTTGACGTGGACGCTTTCCTAGCGCGGGAAATGCTACCAAATCCAGCTTTGCTGTCTCCGCCGTTGTCCGTGAGCCGTTTGGAGAATGAGAACTGGGCGCTAGTGGCGATCAATGAGCCGACAATTCAAGATCATGCAATTGCTGCTGAGAAGCGTGAAGCCGAGCGCAATCTGCAGCCGCAGCATCAGGACCAGAGTTCATTGGAAGAACGCCCTACCCGCAAACTGTCGATAGATTTGGCGATGGATGGTGCAGACGATGCCTGGGATATGGAGGGCGACCTCGACTTGGACGAGTCGTTGGCGATTGATGACGAATCGATGGGCATAGGCTCCTCCGCTTTAGAACACGACTTTGCTGGTCTCGGCACGGACGCTGGTTTCGTGACAGCCCCTACGGCTGGAACGAGTCTTGCTGTGCAGTGGGTTCGCAATTCATCCCTGGCGGCCGACCACGCTGCTGCTGGGTCATTCCAGACTGCTATGCAGTTGCTGCACCGTCAGATTGGCGTCATTAACTTTGAGCCTCTCAAGCCCGTTTTTCTGCAGGTTTTTGTGGGTAGTGCGGCCTCCTTGCCTACGCAGGGCAACTGCCCACCGCTGCGGGCGTGGCTGCAGCGCAATGAAGCGAGTCAACCTGCGATCGCGATATCATTCGCAGCTCTTGTTGAAGAGCTCAAGCAAGCTTACCGTTCATTCACTGGTGCCAAGTTTGACGACGTGAAGTCGCACTGCCAGTCGATCATGCACGCGATTCCGTTCCTGGCTGTGGATTCAAAGGATGAAGCCGAGAAGGTGAAGGGATTGCTTACGGTGTGCCGTGAGTACTTGGTTGCGTGCCGCATTCGTACTGAGGTGGCTGCAGTGCCTCTGGAGAGCGATCCTAAGCGCAACATTGAGCTGAGCGCGTTCTTCACGCACTGCGAACTGCAGCTGCCGCATCTCGTGCTGACGCTGAAAATTGCTATGACGAATTCGTTCAAGGCTGGGAATTTCATCTCGGCAGCGTCGTTCTGTCGGCGGTTGCTGGAAATCCCCGAAGTATCGCAGCATCCTCGTCACGAAAAGCTGCGTCTGACCGCCCGCAAGGTGCTTCAGAAGGCTGAAAAGGAGGCTCGCAACGAACACGCCGTGGCCTACCAGGACTCGAAGCCGTTTGTACTCGACGCACGCAATCTTACGCCAATCTACTTGGACGAGCCGGATGTGCGTTGCCCATACTGTGCAGCTGCGTATCACCTTGAAAGCAAAGGTACGCTTTGCAACGTGTGTTGTATCTCAAAGGTTGGCGAAGAAACCATTGGACTGGTTGTTACTACTGCCAGTCAGTAAAAGAGTCTGACTGCTTGAGTAGATGATATCCATGCGTTAAAGCTGTTGAAACTTTTAAAACAAGGCGTTGCGATTTTTTCGACAAGATTTTAACTCTTTTAACAGATTTAAAGCACACAAATCACGGGACTAAATCACAAAACTACATACGCAATATGCGGCACTTTCAACAGTTTGACGATGAGCTGCAGGACAGTGACCAGACCATTTTGACGTCAGGGCGGCAGCTGCGGCCCCGTACACGTCTCTCTACGGTCGCAGACGTCAAAAACAGCAGCAGCAATGACGAACATTCAAGGCCTCGGCGTCGTCAACTCCCAAATTCCGCCTTTTTTTCCGACACGACCGATGACGACGCGTCACAGCCGATCACAGACCGCTTTCAGCTTTCCATGAGCGATTCTCATTGGTCAAAATCAATAGCAAACAATAGAATGCCACTACATGCGAGTCCAGGGCTCAGAAACGACCGAGAAACTTTATGGGAGACAAGACACGTGCCGAAACTTTATCTGGACGCTATTGCGTTTCCAATGACACGATCGGTGCTCTGGTAAGACGATGTCACGTCTCTTTTTAGTGAGGGTTTTTTTTTATGCTAAATTTGATGATTCTGTAGGGACCGACGTCGATTGTCGAAAGCACCGGCCATTGCATCATTGGAGCAAATTTTGCCACGATTTATCGTGTCAGCACAGACGTTGAAGGATATTTTTACGTTGTATACCGAAACGAGTACTGCTGATGCTGTTTTGTGTTATCTCTATGGCGATGCAACGTCACTGAAGGTGAAAAAAGTGCTTTTGAAAGGAGTAAAGCTCAAGAAAAAGGATGCACGTGCAGCAGGGACTTGGTGTATACCGGTCCATGTTATTAGAGAAGGAAATGATCTAGGGTTGTCACAAGAAAACTACGTGGCTACTATAGCAACTGTCCAGAACAGTTATCAAGACGAGTATTCGGACGATGTTGCCACGAAATTTCAGCTTAAGCTGCTGGTGTTTCGATCGTCACCTCATACGGCACAACTTGATTTCCAGCTGGAATGTGCGGCGTCACCGGTGCTATTCAAATTCTCTCTTATACGGAACTTACCGCTGCTGATGACTCCGCTTGCCGTCAGTTTAGCAAGACGTGAATTCAGTACGAAGTCTGGGAATTTACGATCAGGTTATCTCACTCTCGATCGAACTCGGAAGGCAGTGCCTTTGCTAAAGGTAGATCCTCTTGTTCTACAGCAGCCGCTTGTCGGTGTTTGGGTCTATGGTGTCCAGATCGATGATGCTTGGGATGAGGAGATAGCGCGACGGCAACTAGCGGATCCGCTTTTGTATTTTGCGTGCATTGGCTACTTAATGTCGGAGGTGATTAAGGAGCGTGTGGGACCCGAAAACAATACGTTCTTGGTGGCACTATATCCTGCCAGCAATCCTAATGGTTGTGGCTCTGTTGCGTCGTTGCCACGCTTCTTCGAGTGTGATTTCTCCGACTTTTTGTCGCCTCGGGCTCGGCTTCTCCCGATGGAGCTATATTCTCACCGGCGATCGTGCTTAGTTGGAGCATCCAAGCTCTCAGCTGATTTGGAGTTTACTTTGTCTGCGACACCAACAAGTGAGTGGGAAGCAGCTAAACGCCAGGCAAAAATTTCTACAGCCCCGCGGTCAAAGGAAAGCGAAAACAAGGTGCCTAGTACGGCTCATGCAATTATCGACAGCACCACATCAAATTATTTGCTGACTTCAACATACATTGATGATGACGATAAACATAAAGAGTTGACACGTGGCTGGGCTATTACCGAAGATGTTATTCGTAAGAGTCCTGGTCCAGATCTGAATGCACAAAGCCAGACGTCAATGCAGAGTGAGATGAAAAGTAGCAATGCAATAATCAGTGCTGGATTGTGTGTGGAAGAAAACGAAGAGAACAACGCAATCCCGCCCAACAATTTACACAACGCAATCTGTGCTCAAGCTGCTACAACCACCTCGTATTTATCGCCGTCTAACGAGACGGAAGATGGTGCCAAGCTTGATTTGCATGATAGCAGCTTTGCCAACTACCGAAGTTGCTGTAAAAGCCAGCAGCTATTGACCATCCAGCACCAGCAAATTCTTGAGAATCAGCAGCGGCAACTACACGAGATGCAAAAGCAGATCGTACAATTGCGGCGCCTTTTGAATGTAGCAAAAAACGAAAACAAGAAAGAGACAAATGCTACCTCAAACGATGAGGGCGGCTATGACTCTGATGCGAGCACATCAGGCATCAGGGCAGTAGGTGATGTCTATGACGTTTCCAGTACATTTGGTCGACAAGAAAATGGTCACTTGAGCTCTCAGTCGCGATTAGCTTTAACACCTTCCAGACAAAGTGGTAGTGGATCGTTCTCAGACAAATCGTCTGTTAACACTCACCACACCGATGAATACGAACGTGAAGGAGATAGCAAGGACCTTTCATTGAGCTTGTCATCAATTAGCTGTGGTTTTGCAGCTGACTTATCGTCGTCGTCAGTTGTGGATGAACAGCTAAATGAATATAGTCGTTTCCGAAGTCAGAAGGAAACAAACGTCCATGGCGAACAAGTGGAGTCTGGTGCTCAATGCTTGAACCAATCTCAGTTGTCACAATCAAACGCAGAAGCAAAAAAACAAGACAGAGCAGTTCAAGCTAACAACAACGACATTCAAGAAAGGGAGTCCAGTGAAAACGTTTTCGATGCACGGGAAGGCACCGATATCAGCACCAGTGCGCATGAACTATCCATTGACGAATTGAGCACCTCCTTACACAAGGAAGCTATCAAAAAACTCGACAAAATAGACGTGGCTTGTGATGACGATAGCAATGTAAATGCTAGTGGCGATCATTTAGTCGACAAACGTCTTTTGTCTCCTGACGCATACCTCCGGAAGGTTGGGAACTTTGTCGACCACCACGGTGGCTGCTTCACGACGCCATCACTAGATTTCCACAGTTTTTGCGTGCCTCGCATTAAGTTTTTGATTGAGACTCCAGAGTGCGATTCAGATGATGAGGAGATCCGCCTTATTGAGCAGAAGTACAAGCGATTGATGGCGGTATGAGCAACCTGCAGCCTGATCCACTACGTACTTTACGTTCGTTTAGCACGTACAGTAACTTTAATTTTATTATGGGCATCACGCCACACCGATCGTGTTTCCTCAGGCAGTTGCGAACGCAAGCATGTCACAGAACTGGTACAAGTAGATCATCATACGCCTAGTTGGATTCTGGCTGCAATTTCGAGACTTGCTGCGGGGCCTTCACATACACGAGGTACTCCGCTGGGATCATGAAGACACTTGAAGCCTGCCCGTTTGGGGTGACAGATTGCACAACGAATCGAAATCGATTAAGATTGTAAATGCCTGGCCCCATAAAGCAAGCCTTCAGGTTGATCGTCACCTGACTGTTTGGCGAGAACCGCGTCAATTTCTTCTTGGTAACTCCTGTCCAGAAGAAAGGCGGTGGTGCACCACGGGGTGGAGAAGCACTAGAATACGATACAGAATGCAGCTTGGTCAACGGCACAGTAGCAGGGAGCGCAGTCTGGGATTCTTCGGGATGCAGCATTTCGACAGTAACATCTAGTGGAAGTGAACTCGGCGATGACTCGTTGCACACCTGCATCGTGATATCTAATTCCGCAATACTCAGCGCTGATGTCGAACCAGGGTACGTTGAGCTCTTCAGGTCAATGCAGTTATTGTAGCTGAGCGTGACAGTTAATGGACATGAACTTTCTTGAAGCGATGGTCGAATTTTCACCGACGTCAGGTTTGTTTGACCTATTGCTCGACGAGAGGCCACCCCAGGCCAGTTTTCGCTCGACGATGAGTCGCAGTCAGTCGACCACACGAGCACAAGATGACCATCCGTATCCAGCTGAGACAGCAGCGCATCTCTAGACGTTGGCTGAGGCTCTAGCTGTATTTTCTTGTCGTTGCTATCGTTAGTAGACGCACTTTTCAGAGCCTTGTTCTCTCGTCTTACACTTTGAATTGTTCGGAAGCCACCGCCACGTTTCCCATCACTTCTAGAACCATCGCCATTTCCAGCACCGCTGGCACGAACGATTTCTCGAGCATTTTCCAAACATAGGAACTGCTCGATCGGCAAGGTAGAAGACACATCAACACCGCTTTGCGCCGAGATAAGAGGCAGCTTGCATAACGCTGATGCGTTAGCAGAACTATTGGATCGTGGAGTCACGCGAAAGTAGCTTGTGCTGGCTTCGAAAAAGCCCAAACTCAGCGAATCACGTACGTCTGTTGCTTTCTGAAAAGGTGGACGCGTCAAGGTCTCAACTGCCCAAGAGCTTACGCAAATGAGTTGCTCCAATCGAACTACTCCGTCCAGAAGTCCAACCATTTTGCCGTGGTCACTACGCTGGTTTGACACCGTAATACCAAGAATGTATTCGCTGCTGGCGCCAAAGCTCGGTTCGATGGAATAGGATACATCGACGCATGGCAACAAGTCCAGACCAAGCTTAATTTTCACTGTGCGCGAAAGCGACAAGTTGACGCTAGCTTGTTCTTCTCCAGAAGCAGTCGTATATTGAAACAGGAGGGCCGCGTCTTGACGTCCAGGCACTAGTCCTCGTGCCCACATCTTTATCTCCTTTGTTTCTCCGGGTGCTAACATCACTCCGTTTAAACTCGCGACGTGACCACTAGCCCCAATATATCCGCACAAATTCCTTGTGGTACTCGTTTCCGATGCACAGATCAACAAGTCAGTGCAGCAAACCTGGAGACCAGACAAAGCTACCGTCCCGGAGTTAAGAAGCAGAATGTTTAACTCCATCAGTTCACCAACAAAAGCCTCAGCAGGTACACCTTCAGCTTTCACACCAAGCCATGGCATAGACCCAACAATATTCGCAATTAGACTCATGTTCGGTGCACGGGCCCGGGCCTCTCGGTGTGCTCTTGTGTCTTGCAGCAGCGGGCCAGGAATATCGAAGGCGTGTTCGCCTTGGACGTCTCCACCGCATATTGACCAGCGGACCCCAGTTAGACTTAGCTTTCCGCGAATCTTTGGGCATAATGCAAGACGGACACGCTCTTCGCTGCACGGCAGGAGCTGCAGATTCACGCTGTCAATTACAATACGCTGGTCACTAGACTTCTTGTTCTCAGGGACACCAAATGTTTCCTTGTCTTCATCAGCGGCCTCAAATCTTCCAAACAAATGAATATCCGTTACATCCACTGCACACGAAAGAGCATTCTTCATCACAAACTCGACGAAGATCTGTTCTCCCAAAATGTAGTTCGCGGGCTTCTGAATTGCAGTACTCTTTTTACAACGGTAACCAGCATATACATGCGCAGGTGCAAACCAGCTCTTCGCTTCGTTACTGTTGCCTGACGTAACATATTGGTGCAGCCGGTTTTGCTTGTCGATAATATCCTCAAGCTCTTGCCACGTCTCTGCTTCAGAATGATTACCGTCAATAGATCGGTCAATGCCAAACGCGTTTGTCGATGCGAACACAACGGCCGACTTGTCATCCAGCTCAGGCATGCACAAATCTCTCACAAGTAGTTTCTTGGTGCTGCCATCGCCATTTTTTATTAAGATGGGCCCGCCTCGAGCAAATGAAGACGGGCGCGCGCCGGTATGCTCTGTTGCCAAGAAATCCTTGACCATTAAACCGAAATCGTACAACATAGCTTCCTGCTGACTCGCTGAATTGCGGCCCGTGCCGATAAGCTTGAGAAATAAATTGATAGAGGCCATGCGGTTGTCCAGCTTATTCGCCTGTTGCGCAAGCATAAAGTTTATGTGATCTTCGACAAGGAACCAGCCGCTGCAGTCATAGATAGCGCGCGCCAAGGAGTAACACCTCGCAGAATGTTGCTCATGTCCTAGGGAATGATACACGTGGCCAGCCATTACCATTCTGAATCCGTACTTGCGAAATTTTGGCAGTCGCGCGCGGAGATCGCACAGCGCTGCGCACTCCATGAGAACTGCCGCACAGATGCCTTGCTCCATCGTCGAGCCAAGAATGAGCGCAGCGGAAGCGTTGTCCATGTAATCTGTACTCAGACCCGACTTACTCAACGTGTGATACACCTCACCGGCAATTACCGCCGCACGAATAGCTAGACGTTGAGTCAACGGAGAAGGCGTTTTGGCGTAGATCGCATTGGCCGAGTCGAGAGCATTCGTCATCTGCATGGGCGATCCCTTCGTCAAAAGTAAGCAGATTGCTATCATCTCATTGACATTGGCGCAATGTAACACTGACTTGTCCGATTTGAAGTCGTCACGCACCAAGCGATACATTTGCAGTGCCAGCTCGTAGTCTCGCACGAGAAAAGCTGTGTCGGCGAGCAGGCGAGTCTGCGACTCGATGGAGCTGCAATTGTATACAACTCCTCCCGATACCGACGCATTCGACTGACGTAAGTCCTTCGGTTTGCGTAGCCACGACTTGAAGACATTTTTCACACCTTTCTTCATGGCCGAGACCACTTCATTCAATTGGAAAATCCGTCCTTCAAGCGACGATAGGATAAACCGCAGTCCAAAATCACGTACAAATGCCTTCACCTGTGCCACATCATCTCGAGACAACAACGTACCCACTCCGTTGCTCACTTGTGGATATATGTCCAACTCATAAGGGAACAACGGTGGTCTCACATACGGATTCTCCGTCCACACCTTTGCAAATGGTGATGGGACAGGAGCATTTTCCACCGACAAAGAGTTGATCTTCAACACTGCTCCATTAACTGTTGTAATATTCATATTCCTCAAGATCGCATCGGGATCAATTGACGTGCCCTCCGTCTCAAAGACATCATGAATCACCACATAAAACTTGGGTACCAAGTTGGCATCATATAATTCTTGTTGAAATGGCAACGGGAGGTTCCTTGATGCGATCAGTTCCTCAAAACTGTGACGTGGATTCGGATCCGTAGAGCTCACAACGACCATCATGGCCACAGGATGACAAAATAGACTGTACTCTTCACAGCGGAACGTGTCCATAAGCGTGTGCTTAAATGATCGGTACCAGGGCATTGGATCGTTGTTGCCTTTAGCGTCCGCTCCAATAACTCGAAGGTACGTCGGCACGTCATCGACACTCGTGACTCGTGGAATGTCCAGCTCTACAGCCGACGCTGCATTATGTTGCGGCGGATGACGCTTGATACTGTCGTTAAGTTGCTTCGTGGCCTCGTTTATCTCCAGTCTATGGAACTGATTAGACGCCAGGAAGCGAAAGTTAAAGCACGTCAATTGAATCGGATGCGTCACGGAACGCAACGGCGTCTCGGCGTCGTCCAAGCGTGCAAAGCCATTGAGCAGATCAGCTACAGAGAGGTTATTCTTTTGCGCAATACGTTCTGCTTCAGATGTGGAGCATGTGAGCACCACGGGCGCAAATACGTCCTGCACCCAATTCGCCATCGACTCCATCGTGGCTAGTGACAAATATTTCGGATAAAATCGCAGCTTGTCGTGGAATCAGTATCGGTATTTACACCGGTACTATTCTTTTTGCGGATTGAACAAAAAGAATAGGTAGTACTCATACTATAATAAAAAATACACCAAAAGATAAAGATACGCGCAGCCTCCCTTAGATTAACTAAATAATCTGATTGGTCAGAATACCAAATTGGAAAGAATTAGTACAACGTCACGGTTTTTAGGGGGGTTTTCTGCTGGGGTTTGATGACGACAGCTTTGAGCCTTGTGTGGCAAATTTGACATTGCCGGCGTTGCACAGGAGCTTTTGAAGCAGCGGCAACATGCTCAAAATTTGATAGAAGTCGCTGTGTTGACCCCGTTGGCCGGCCACGTGTCTGAACTTGCATAGGATTGTGAACATCAGCCTCTGGAACAGCCACGACATGCTCAAGCAGACAAGAATTAAAGCTTTGACATCACCGTCTTTCTTATTGCCGATCGTTTGTGCGTTTGATGACAGCAACGTAACCTTCCTGCCGTGCATGGGCATTAATTGCAGCTCTTGCTCGTTCCAGGGAAGCATAGGCAAGCTGCGAAAGTGGTCAAGGAAAAAAGGCAAGAGTCTCGGGTCAATGCGATGGTTTTGTATAGATTCGAAGCAAACACAGCAAGAACCATTTGGATTAAACCACCACATAGCAGCATTTTTACCTGCTAACAACAATAATGCGGAGGACGGGCGAGTACCACGATTCTATCAGTCAGATTTTTTCCATTGAATGGTGTGACCTGGTTTGTGCTGCATTCCTTTGCGGCAAATAAGCTCATACATCTTGATCGGGAGAAGCGGGTCGATAGCGACCATCAAGACCACCAGTCGGCACAGCTACTGATGGGACTTGGTAAATTGGCAACGACGATAACCCGTCGTCTATCGCCGCCACGCCTCTATCGACGCCTTCCAACAGCAGCAGAGGCTTTGAGCCACTCCTATCGACAGCAAGCAGGCGAGAGTAAGAGGTTGATATAGTATGCGACGTTTGATAAAGTTATTCTTCGTTGAATCGATCCTACTCTACCGCCGAGCTCGTTCGCGACCCCCCATCTGCATCGTCGTGAGTGGAAGCTACTAGCCTGACCATTTTATTTATTCTTTGATGACTCGGTCTTCGAGGTCCCGTCAAGACAAAAGGGGTCGAGACTATCTTCGCCTTGAACCTTACAGGACTGAGCCTAGTGCGCAGCGTCTCCGTCGAACGCTAAGTTTTCATGATAAACAAACTTACACTCTCAAGATCGACAGAGTTTAGATGGGCTATGACAAAGCGATTCGTCTCAGTTTTTACCTAACGCCACGTTGAAAGCTGTAGATAGATGGTGCTGCAGATGCAAGTGCAAGCCCAATTATTATAATTCCCATTTACGCGCCTGTCTGGTTCAAAAATGGAACTCGACTTGAAGACACTTTCGATCAACAAAACCAAAACAGAAGATCAAATCAAGAGGCTGCTACAGCGGCTGACAAGCTTCCGAGCATAAAGGTGACTACGAGGTCGTCCCGCTTGAAAACAAATTACGAGTGACGCGATAACCAAGCGGGGAAAGGTCAGAAGAAGCGCACGACGATCCGCCCTGTAGATCGACGAGGGAGGTCACAACCCAGCGCGGCTCGGACCGCTTCGACAACTTGACGGAGCTGTTAACGCAGTGAGCGAAATGCCAAAGACAGCAAACATAACCACCTGGTTCTCGCTGTGAGCCGCATACTTCTCTCCACCCGGCAGATGCATCACTAGAGAAAGACCTACAGTCCACATAAAACCAGCGGATGTCTTTTTCATCTCAACTCAACTCGAACAGCTCTACTCTTTCTGCATCTTATACTTGTGTCTTGTCCTCCTCCATCGACTCGTCTTCAACCAGAGTCTGTTTAATCACCGCTGAATGACTAGCATATGACAAATATGCGTTCCAAAACAGTCCCATCACATTTGAAAAGAGAACCTGCATCGATCCCGGCACGAAGCGGAAGTTGACAAGCTGGGCAGGCACCCAGACGATCCAATTGGCTTTGGTAATGGGCCACCAGTCAGCTTTCAGCTTGTCCGGGATATGCTCCATACGTCCTTCGAGTGTCATCACTGAAGATAGAAAGATAGGCAAGAACACGGGTGCAAAGCCCAATTGATCCATTGCCAGGCGCTTAGCGATAGCTGTAGCAGAGATTCCGGGCAGTCTCGTACTTAAAAGCCTGTACCAAACGTGCAGTACGGGCGAAATTAAGACTCCACCCACAAACGTGAAGATGGCTGCACGCTTGACGTTGATATAGCGCTCATTTTCCAGTGCGAGCTGGCAAATTACGTCGCCAAATCCCGCAATGACGCCCCCCGTCACGATCTTGACGCGTAGCGGGTGCGTTTCTAATAACGAAGCGTATGAGATCCATATACGACGCACGACCGACGTTGACGATGAAGACGTACGACGCGGCTGCAAGTTTAGCGCCGAGCGGGACAGCACGAGCCGCGCCCGAGAACGAAAGACCGACAGCATCAAGAACTAAGTGGGTACACTTGCTCTAGTCAACTTTTGTAAGATAGTGTCAATAATAAATCTGACCAATCAAATGAGTGGAATGAAGAAATAGGAACCCAAATGGTAAGTGGCTACATTTGTCCGGTCAAAATCAAATGAGATGATGTCAACAAAGATCTACGACAATGTCAAAAAACGATCTGACCAATCCAACTCGTTTATCTATTTTTGACACGAGACCATGGGCACGGAGCAAGACCAGCAAGAGGATGCGCCCGAGATCGTGTCGGAATTCCCAGCGCCGCCCAGGTTCTTTGCGCTGTATGCAGAAGGTCCAAAGTGTGGTCCCACGCCGCCAAAACCTATGGAGCCCACGTACCACATGTTTGGGTCGCCCTACAGCACGCTGGACGTCGTACCCGATCTGCTGCAGCCAAGCAAGAAATTGTATGCGCCTGAGCGTGACGATGCCGACGTGTTGATGGACTACAAGACACAGATGAAAAAGTATAGTGGATTCAGTATTATATATGACCGTTGTATGATTAAATGACTGATAAGAGAGCGTCTTATATAGGATCAACCACTCGCTACTCGCCAACTTTGTGGAGCTCATAGACGTCCTCATTAAGAAGCCATCCTTGTTCAAGTAAGTACAGGTCATAAAAGAAATGGAGAGAAAGAGTAGATCTTCATGCTGATCAAGCTGTACTGCGGCAGTGAAAAGCTGGACGACATGGAGCTGTTGTTTCTCAACATGCACAACCTCATTAACGCTTTTCGGCCACACCAAGCACGTGAGACAGTAATCCAGATCCTCAAGACGCAGGTACAGGATCGGAGAGATGCTGTACGTGATATTCGTCGCACGATCGACGAGTCGAGACAAGCAGTGGAACGTGTGCATGGAGAGCTGCACGAATCGACGGACGACGTGGCAGCTGTGGACGGAATTTCTCCTGCTGGAACCGACGACGATGTCAAGATGGAGAATGCTGATGGATCAGGAGTGGTAGGGAACGGAGGAGGCCGAACAAATGTAAGCGAGGCCGTTGGTGCATTGATGCCCACACCTGCGCAACAGGAACAAGAACAGGTAAGACGGCATTTTTATCAAGTGGTCATTGGCATCAACTAACGCATTGATATGTTCGTTTGCAATTTACAGAAAGCTTGCGAAGCACGGCAAATGCAGGAGCAGTTCTTTTCAGCGCTGGAGGCTGCGATGAATTAATGCAAATTCAGCAAGTTAGTAAATAGCTGTCTGAAAAGATGATGCAAAAAGCTGGGTCTTATAGCATGAGCAGCGTACGCTTTGCTCATTATTAAATTAAAAGCAAAGCGCACGAGTAATCTAAAATTGCTGACTTCAAGAAAGATTGTGTCAAACGAGTGCTGTTGCGGCATCAACAGTGAAATGAACCAGTTTACCTTTTGCGTGGTCCGACAAGCGGTCTGCGCTTATAGTTTGACGGAAGCGTTATTGAACAATGTACTGTCCCTAGATGCTGGTATCCTGTTAATTCCTGATGCAGCAGGTTGATACTGTCAAGTCGGGACTGATGTCGAAACATCAGTTTCACATTTACAGTCAGAAAGGCACAAAAAGGTGAGCAATAGCAAAAATTAACAGACCTTTCCATCGCTGCAAGGATAGCGTCATACAGCGGCGCAGCAGCTATAGGAGGTGGCTCAATACCTCTAAGTAGATCAGGAACAGGGACTGCTTTGCCATAGAATGAACGGTTGATATCTGATCTTGAGAGGACCATAGAACCCTCGAGCGAGATGCCTGCATAGAGGCCCTTTGAGTGCGAGTACGAGTAGCAAGGTGCCACGTCCATCGAAGCACTGGCCTCCAGCGCTCCCGAGGCCACACGGCCGACAGGTCCCGCAGAAATACCCAGCTCAGCGCCTAGATTAACTTGACCAGATGCACAAAAGGCTTCAACAGCACGTTGCGTGTTGAGGATGAGCACAAAGTCTGTGATCTCTCCACCTATCTGCGGACCCCAGCCTACCCCAGCTGTACCAATGGCTGACGGCGCCGACCACCTCCCATCAGGCAGCCTCGCGACTACAAGTCCTGTTCCCATACGTCCCGTGAAAACGAACCCCATCTTGATCACTGTTAAGAACTACAGCAAGAACAAAAAGGCATCTCTTAGCGCACGAAGAGACTTCCTCAAAATGTAGCCATATTACATACTGCAATGCCCTTGGCATGAGTGAGTAGTGGTAGTGGGATGGACTGGTCCTTGACAACTCCTTGATATGTAAAGTTCTTGATACTGTACGTGGCCTTACGGATCTCCTCCTTCAGCGTAAACGAGTAGGGACTGTTGAAAAATCTCTGGGGTCTCGACTCCTTCACCTCCGTCTGTTGCACGGCGTGGCTCATAGTCAGACCTAATTGACAGGCAGCAAACAAGCCTCATCATCAGTGAAAAGCAGTTCGCTCACTCTCAACTGCTATCAATTGGCCTGAACGACGTACGAAGATCCTCCTGCTGCGGATCGAGTCGCGCGTGGCAGTCGTCGCACACACGCTGCGGGTTATGAGCGTTCACCGCCAGGTACTTGTGCTCTGGATCAGCGAGAATCAGATCTTCTTGTATTAGACTGCGCTGTGGAGTACACAGCTCACAGAAAACGTGACCACAGTAGCTATAGACAGTCAAATAGACACAGTGTCAATAGACAGAAGATAGAGAGAGAGAGAGAGACAGAGAGTTTCCGTTCGCACCGGCAATGGTGTTTACGGCGCATCCAGTCGAAAAGCAGCTGACAGCTGAAGCATACGCTCACTTCTGCATCCGGTATCCAACGCACAGTAGCGGGCAGAGACTCGGTCATGCTCAAGATTCGACTGCGTCGTTTTGTTCCGTGGATGTAGCCATCTGAACGAGCATGTATACTACTCCTTTTAGTGGTTTCGTCTACAAGGAGTAGTATACATGTTTTAGTAGTAGTAGTGAAGAAGTGACTAATCTACATAGTACTACTATTATTTGTAGTAGTCTTCCATCTCAACTTTAACTGTCCATCGTTCATGAAAAAGTGGAGAGCCTGGACCAAATCTGATACTACCAGAAGTTCGTAGTCGCTCAGGCTTACAAGACTCTCGGAAAAGAGAAGATCCCGATCATCGGCTACACTGCATGGTCATTCCTGGATAACTACGAGTGGAGCTCGTTCTCGCCTCGCTTTGGTCTTTAGGACGCAGTCTACGAGCCGCAGCTCACAAGATTGGAACGAATTGTACGGCCTGCAACCAAATGGTTTGATCACGTTGCCAAGACCAAGTGTCTTATCGGCTCGAAGTACGAGCTCGAGTGGACAAGTATCAATGAACAAAGCATTTTGCATTCAATGTTGACCATCACCTGCGCACTCACTATCACGTGCTTCATTGCCACAACAGTAATCGGTTGCAATATCTTGGTCCAGCTGTCATCACCGAATGTATATCGTCTTTCTCGTGAGACGGACCCATTGTTACAACACGAACAGTATGATCTGATAATACATGTATGTAGACAGACGTAACAAACAACAAAACCGTCTACCACGACCACGAATAAATTACCAAAACAGTTTCAAAAATACCGATATTTCGTACCCATTCATCTGACCCAACTCAGCAAAAAAAACATTGTTGGCACTTCGTCATTCGGGAAGTTTTCCGCTCTTGAGCTTCAATGCTGCGCTTGTTTCTCCTGTCGTTCTATCTACGACTCTTCACTTGCATTGCTTCTCCAATTGTCACCTCGAAAGCGCATTGTTTTCCATCCAATTTTCTTTTTGGTACAGAACCTGCTGCATTCCAAGTAGAAAGCCCTTGGACTATCTCCGGTCAAGAACCACAAAGCATCTTAGACGACTATTGCCACTCCCAGCCCGATCTACAATGCACCAACATGACCAATGATTTCTTTCGTCACTACCGTGATGATGTGCAGTGGATGAGTGACATGGGTATGTCGTCTTTCCGGTTCTCCATCTCCTGGTCGCGAGTCATGCGCTGGGACGCAGAAACCCGAAGGATGCAGCCCAACCCTCAAGGGATTGCGTACTATCACGCTCTGCTTGACGCTCTACAGGTGAAAGCAATACAACCAATTGCAACGCTCTACCATTTCGATCTGCCGTTGATGTTGCAGACACAACTAGAGCCGAAAGGTTGGCTGAATCCGGACATTGTGACACACTTTAAAGACTTTGCTCAGCTAGCATTTCGAGAGTTTGGAGGCAAGGTCAAGTACTGGGCAACGTTCAATGAGCCGTTGACGTTTATTAGCGGTGGCTACGGCTTGCGTGACGCTGCTCCGGGTGCAGTGGAGCCGTCGGACACGAATACGTACACGGTGGGGCACAACGTGCTGTTGTCACATGCCAAAGCGGTGGCAATGTTTCGTGCGCTGAAAGGAGAAGAGACAAGTGTTGTTGCTGCTGGTGCTCGCATTGGCATCGTGTTGAATGCCGAGTTTAGCTACCCGATGGATGAATCCGACATTCTGGACGTCGAAGCAGCAGAACGAAAAATGCAGTTCGATCTTGGCTGGTTCATGACACCGATTATAACTGGTGCGTATCCGGAAATCATGCGTGAGCGTGTCAGTGAACGACTTCCACGGTTCAGCTCCGACGAGGCTGCACTGGTCAAGGGATCGTATGATGTGTTTATGCTCAGCAATTATTACTCTCGCGTTGTGACTAACTGCGACTCGGAGCACTCTGCGATGTCCTGCGACGAACACCCGCCGGGCCACGCTCGTGATAGAGGGATAGATGATACACGAACACCTAGTGGCGCTCATATGCCTCCCACTGACGATTACGTTGCCACCATCAAGTGGCTGCATGAGAAAGATCCCTCGACGGAGATCTTGTTGACGGACAACGCTCGGTGTGGAAATGACCAGGTGAATAATTTGGACCGGCTCCAGTACTTCCAAGTCTACGTGGGACAAGTGTACAAAGCTGTCGTGGAGGAGAAGATCCCAATCATTGGATTCACTGTGTGGCTCCCAGACACCAATGAGCGGGGCTCTTACGAACCTCAATTGGATGTGCGCGATGCAAACCTCGCATCTCGTTCGGCGGTACGGCTTCCTCACATTCCGTATCCAGCAGCGAAATGGTTTACGCATCTTACGACAACCAAGTGTCTGGATGGCTGGGAGCAAGGAACTGTAGAGACGGATGTCGGAGAACAAAAAGAAACAGCTGCGCCACGCGAGAAAGTGCTTAACTCAGAGGCTGGTGGCAATGATGTTGGGGTCCCATGGTCACTGGGTGAAGTTATTGTTCTTATTGTAATTGGAGTGATTGTTTTAGGTGCCATCACATGCGAGGCGATGCGAGAACTCCGTATGAGCAGCCGAGGGTCCCCCGAAGAAGTGCAGGTTCTCATCACAATCAAAAACTAAGATGGAGTAGAGATGTCGTATGCATTGATAAGATAGCAAATCAAGTCTTCCTTCTAAATTTAGTCACCAGAGGAGTCAGGTATGCCTGATGAATGGCCTCATCCAGTGCCAACGCATTGCGTTTCGTGCTTCTGAAGTACTTCTCAAATGCGGTTGTACTTAGCTCTTTTCCGTTATTTTGCTTACATGCATGGACACTGCTATGAAAGTTTTCACCATTGGCGTGAGAGGTAAAGTGATTGCATGTATGTACAGACCAAGAGTTAATATACTTTGCAGTAGTGGCTCGATGATGATGAAAATTGACGAATGTACCGTGTAAAACATCTACTGCTGCAATCTGCCTGTAAACACCATGAAGGTAGATAGCAATAAAGACTCATCATCAAGACGTGGAAGCAAAGTTGAGTTGGACATATATAAGATGCTCTAGCAAGCTGCCAGTGAACTTGTTCAATGATGAGATTTCTGCATGTGACGCTTTCAATACTGAGTTATGGCCAAGTTACATCTATCAAATACATTTTACTCTAGCCTTACCAATCTTGTCTACGAGTTCTCGTACAAATCGCCCTTACCAAAAACTTCTTGGGCACCAACAGCTTTATCCGAGAATTTCATAGGTTTCAGATCGTCCATACAACTAGTGTTCACATTTTTCAATACACCATTTTCTTTCACGTAAGATGTCAAAATACGTACGCCGCAAGTCACACCACCGCCGTTCGTTGGGGTTGTAAAAGTAGTACAATGCCCAGCATCGTCAAAGTTCACGAGCATTCGTTCGCCGGCCATCATTTTGTACTCCAATTCGCCATACATACGTCGTGTCTGCAGATCCATTCCACCCGTCATAAGCAACGCCGTCACCCCATCGGGTAGTTCAGTTGTCTTGTTCCAGTATTGGTCACGCTCATACACCAAAGGTCGAGCCACGGGGAGATGAATTAGCTCCTGGCATGCGTGTTCGCGACTACCCGTAAACAAACAGTAGTAGGGGAGTGATAGGTAATTGTCCGACGCCATCGTGGAGCTCTCGTACCAGCTAATAAAGGTCGCCTTATCAGGTGTAGGGAATTCCCACATCTCGGAGAACACGATCAGGTAGTAGAGCATGTCCGAGTCAAAAAGGAGAGTCTCCGGCTCAGAATTACCAGATTCATCGTCTTCTTCAGTCTGGCGGAGTTTTTCCACAAAATAAGAAAGAGCATCGGCATCTTGGTCAGTACAGCGAGACGCACGGTATATCACAGCTGGAATCGCGATTCGCATGTGGTCCGACATGAGATACTCACCGAAGGCAGAACGCAGCACGTAAGAGGGTTTCTTGCCGTTCTTGGCTAAAGTGTCTGCACAGGCGTTTATGCCGCTTTTGCCATCAGCCACAGAAGCATCTAGTTTATCATAAACTTCATGCACGAATGCTACGAGGTCGGTGACGCCGGAGAATTTGCTCTTGCAAAACTCATCTACCATACAAGCAGCGAGGAACCGATCTCCCACAATACCGACATCACGGTCCCAATTTGAGAACGTCGCTCGTTTCTCCACCGACTCACCGCTCTCCGACACAATGCCATCCACTGAGAAACCACGGACACTTGCTGGTGTAAAGTGCATCAGCCTCTCGACCATGTAGGTGCCATAACTGAGTCCATATACGTAGACATCCTGATCACTAAGCTCATAGTTGATTATGGCAGCGAGGTCCTTCGCTGCGCTCGTGACGGAAAATGCAGCTGTCTGGTTGTCAATTTGAAAGCGAATATCGTCCATACACGCGGGCAATTCATCCAGTCGAATGGCCGGACCTCCTGGACTGCCCAAGCCTCCTGCTTGTGCTGCTTGACACTCCAATCTAGCACTTCGCCCCGTTCCTCTGTGGTCAAAAGTGTAAACACTGACTCCTCTATCCAATTGCAAGAACATGGTGTTCATCAAACCTTCCACGCCCGTGGAGGAGGCCCCCGGACCTCCTTGTAGCACCCACAGTGCCTTTCTTTTCTGTCCAACAGGAGTGTTCATAGCCACCACGCGTTTGACAAACACGTCAATGGTATTGTCACTCTCACATACGCCATCATAGCACATTGGCAAGCGAAACTCGGCGCACTCGTACCGCGGCGTGTCTTGCGTCGAGTCTTGGCCCACTTTGCCATGGTGCATCTTATGCTGCTGGTTGTGCTGGTCCTGTCTCAGCTGTTTCTTCCAGTCTTGATGCTGGTCAAACATTCGATCGAAAGATTGCTGCAAGAAAGGCAGCGACGATGTCTGTGTCTGTTCAACCTCGACAGTAGCTCTTCGTCTCGTATTGGAGCTGGATGTGTCCAAATAGTAGGAATCCGGGTGGCCCTTGGATTCATTTTCAGGTAACAAAGAGTCCCGTGAGCATGGATACCAGCCATTGAGCTGTATAGGAGGCTCTGCAACTGCAAAAACGATAAAAAGAGCTGCCGAGAACAATGGGAGACTTATCATTGTCAATGGTGAAGGAGGAATGGTAACATATTGTGTTCACAAGACGATTTAGTACGATCTGAGATACCAAAGTAGACGGGGTATCGAATCTACAGAGAGTGTAGATACAGTAAACGATCTCACGAATCGAACCGATCAGCGTATAAGTTCTAGCAGGATAAAGTGATATGCACCCATTTCAGAAAATTATCCATCCGTTACGATGGACGTTCCGTCATGGCATCCTGCTAATCAAGATTCGGATGC
This sequence comes from Peronospora destructor, assembly GCA_011800735.1. Classification (NCBI taxonomy): domain Eukaryota; phylum Oomycota; class Peronosporomycetes; order Peronosporales; family Peronosporaceae; genus Peronospora; species Peronospora destructor. The sequence goes on along the minus strand of WBRY01000004.1, from coordinate 746,499 downwards.
ACTGCGACGACTAGCAATGAGTGGTGGCGGACCAGTTCCACGCACAGAGTTTAAGGAAGTGAGTACGTCAACGAAGGAAGAGCGGCAAATGGTCGCCAAGGAGGAGAACGCGGGGCTGGGAGGTGGTCGTGGGCTGCTGGATCCGTCGGACCGCTTGTATTTGGTAGAACAGACGCTATTGGAGCAACAGGCCAAGCGCAAAGAGCAGATGGAACGTATCTCCGGTAAGGTGCTTGACTACTTAGTCTCTCTGTTTATTACTATTGACGGTACACGCAGCGCTGCAGACCTTTCGCTCGAATGCTTCGAAAGTGCAGACGCAGAAGCCGACGACGCTGGAGATTCCAGTAATTGCAAGGAAAAAGCCATTGTTGCCTCCTGAGAAAAAGTTGGTTGTGGTAGTCAAGGCCAAGAAGAGGAAGGACCTGATGGAGAAGAAGCACACGAAGGTGAAGAAGCTTAAGAAGATGCCAATCATGACTCGAAGTTCTGCTGAGGGCGACACTTGCAAAGTAATCGATAATCAGAAAAAAGAAGGCGTCGACTCAAGGCCTTCGTTCAAGTCGCCTTCAACAGCACTGCTAACTGAAGACTATTCTAGTGATGACGGCCAATAGCTGATGGAAGGCATGGTTTCTCTGTTTCCTCAGGTGGAAGACGTGCAAAAAGAAGTTGCAATAAAAAAGGCTGCATGTTCTCACGCAACGCAACTTATCGAAGCAATCTAAAGACTGTAGCAAGTATCTCCCTCCACCTGAAACATAACCTAGTAACATCGACAATATCTCCCAACAATTATACCGATGTAGACAACTTACTCGTCGTCATCGTCGAAGGTAATCTTGGTCGCCTTCTTGGTGACGTCGATGTTCTTGGCAAAAGCGCCGTACATCTTGTGCTCTTTCTTTTTAACATGCGTACCAAACTTGGTCAGATCATCTGGTACCTCCTGGTTGCTTTCGCGCAACAGGTTCACAAGCTCACCGGCACGCGGTTTGTCATTGGCGGTGAAGAACGTGTGAGAAATTCCCTTATTACCACCACGACCTGTGCGGCCAATTCGGTGCACGTAATCCTCGATTGTCAGCGGAAATGAATAGTTCAAGACGTATTCGACACCAGGGATATCAAGGCCACGAGCTGCAACATCCGTAGCGATCAGCAAAGGCACCTTGCCAGACTTGAACTGCTCAACAGCCTCAGAACGCTGGTGTTGATTACGGTCGCCGTGAATGGCGACGCAGTGCCATCCACGTTGTTGTAACATGTGTTCAACACGGTCGGCTTCCTTCTTGTATAGCACAAATAGTAGGATGCGGTTCTTGCGGCTCGAATGGTATTTCTGCAGCAGAGTGTGGGCACGCACATCACGAGCACGGTCGTCAATGACTTCAACAATTTGTGTAACGTTGTGACTGGCAGCAAGGTCGTGTGAGCCAATTGTTACTTTGACAGGATCCGTAAGAAATTCATGGGCAAGTTTCTGAATAGACTGAGGCCACGTCGCGCTGAACATGGCAATCTGGCGTTCCGGGTGGGTACCACCGATAATTGCACGAATGTCCTTCTCAAAACCCTCGTCAAGCATACGGTCAGCCTCGTCAAGCACCACAAACGAAACCTTAGACAGGTTGCACGAGCATTCTTCAACCAGATCTTTCAGACGACCGGGTGTGGCCACGACGACGTGCACGCCGTCTCGCAGCGCCTTCTTCTGCATCTGCTTAGGTACGCCTCCATAAATGCAGATGCTCTTAAGTCCACATTTTTTACCAGCCTCTGAAATCACTGCCGAACTCTGCATTGCGAGTTCGCGCGTAGGTGCCACGACGAGCATGCGCGGACCAGGGAATTTGAGCGATACCTCAGGCTGAGCAGCAATGTGGATCAGACCCGGGATGGCAAATGCCAATGTCTTCCCCGATCCCGTCTCGGCGATACCAATGATATCACGTCCCGAGGCTAGAATAGGCCAACATTGGCTCTGGATCGGCGTGGGTGTGTCGAAACCCTTGGTAGTCGTCATGAACTTGGACTCGAACGTGACGTCGTCAAAGCTTAGTACAGGACGGTAGAGGCAGTTGTTACCACTGAGGATCATCTGGTTGGCCTGATGGAAACTCGAGACGTCATCGTTGGTCATCTTGGCCGTGTCCTTGCCTTCTACGTAAAAAGACTTCTTGAAGCTGCCGTCCTTGGCCGCTGGCTGCTGGTACGGACCCTCAGAAAAGTCTGTATCCCGTGTCTTGTCTTCACTTTTCTTGTACTTCTTGTTCTTTTTCTCTTTCATATGCTGCTTCCGCTCAACAAAGCTCGCAACAGGCGTCTCAGTCTCTTCACGAGTGCGTTTGTGTCTCTTATTGCGCTTCTTGTCCCTCTTGGAAGATTCCTGCTGCTTCGTTTCTGTGTCCTTCGTTGCAGCAACTGCTGTAGCCTTACGTGCAGCCTTCTTCATCTTCTTCTCGGCCTTACGCTTGTGTTTTGCGTCCCCAATGTCCGTCATTCTCTCTGCAAAGTCAATGTCCGTTCAAGTCTAATTAATACATTAAAGCACAGCCAGTGCTTGAACAAGATATACGTGTACTAATTAATGTGCTTGTACACCATCTTTTTCCACCCCTATCCATTTTTAAGGTTTTACTCTCCTCAACGAGCGGCCAACACCGCACTCCAGGTCCGCCTCGCTCTAATGGCCGACGCTGATGACATCGACACAGCGTACGCTCTACGTACATCGACTATGCGACAACAAGAAAGCATCAAGTACCAACTACAGCGCGACATTTTGGGCGAAATCGCCGTCGATAAAGCGCAAAACGAAGCTTTAAACGCGTCACTTGTGATGGCTGCGATGGAATCAGATGCAGCGTCTTCCAGCACCATAGAGAATCAGATATTGAGCACAAAAGATACAAAAAAAAAGAAGGAGCACAAGACAGAGGAAGACAAGCTGCTGTCGAGCGAGGAAGAGAGACGGTGTACGCTGTCGCCATCTAAGGCGAGGCTATTAGAAGAAGAGACACTGGATAAGGCCGTTGCTAGGAGAGATACAGTCAGTCCAGAGACTTTAAAAGTAGTTCTACGTGCTGCTGGAGACGAGGGGCAACAGGTTACTGAGAAGAAGAGCCCATTGAAGAGCAGAAATAGTGTGGAACTACAGCATTTAACAGAGAGGAAAGAGAAGGAAGAGGAAGAATGTAAGAGGGACATAGACGGAGACTTTGTAAAGAGGTGGAGGAATCTTAGTGACAATGTACAGGACTCACCTGTGAGATTTACGAGGTCCAAGAGTAAACAACCGAGATCAGTGACAAAAAAGAAGATATTGGCATCAGATCAGAGTGTGGAGGATCGGAGAAAAAGCACGTCGATGGTTGATACAAGTGACAGTTTTACGGACTTGATGTTTGCTCCTAATTTATTGGAGCAGGATACGGAGAGGAGAACGACATTGGATCCGACTGAGGCAGCGGCAGTGGTTTCAGCACTGGAAAAAGAGATGAGGTGTTTGAGTAATTCAGCGTTGGAGATGGAAAGTGAATTGGATGATGATGATCGTTCATTAGAGCAGAGAAGAGTGTCGAAGGTGAAGACAGTGACTCCGTCAAAACTGACGAAAGACAAGAAAGTGTTACCACCATTGAAGGAGAACAATAATTCACCGAAGAAAGTTAGGAGAAGCAAGCCCTCAAATTTGTCAAATGATTCTACGCGCAAAAAGTTGCCGTCGCCAGTGGCTAAGAGCAGGACGTTGCCATCATCAGCAAAGGAAGCCAAGAGCAAGGAATCGTTGAATCCAACAAAGGATAATTCTATGCGACGGACGACAGTTGACCCAGGCGACGCATTGGTAATGCTGGAAGACATCTCGCAGCTAAAACAAAAGGATGATCGTCGACAGACCATTGACGAACATGGTTTATTGGAATTGACTAGTGCGCAGGAGTCTTCTTTAGCTGTTGATAAGGACTCAGCGAAAGAATCGTCACGAAAGCGCGCTAAGGATTTAGATGCTTGTGGAGACGTCTCCGAAAAACGTGTGCGACCTAGTAACGACGATCCGACCATGGAGTCTATGGATTTAGACTCACCTGTGCATATGGAATCCAAGCTAGGACCCCAGGCTAAGCACCAGCAAGAAACAAGCAACAGCAACCTGAGGTCGTCTGACAAGCTCCCAGCATCTAACATTTCCAAGCCTTCGTTGTTTTCACCTCCTCCAGGAGATTCGAAGATCAGGACTTCACTGAAGGGAATCCTGAGTGCGCGCAAGTTGCGAAACAATGCTGCCGACCCTGTGCAGACAACGCCGAATAAGTCTGTCAATTTTGGCCCGTCGCAAGGTGCCGAGTTTAACCATGGGTCGCCATCTACGTCAATGACTCCTATGTTGGCCAAGGATGCTTTGCGGCTTTTTCCGTTGGAGTCACCGGCGTCATCAGAGGAAGAATCTGATGACGCAGAGACGGCTTTGAACACGTCCATTCTTGACGAGGCTGACTCAGTTGACGAGGAAAAGCCAACGATAGTTGGTGTCTTAACGACCACACAACTGAAGAAGCCAGGTTTTGATCTACTCCAATCACGGAGAAGTAGTTTTCTGGGGCCGAAAACGGCGGAAAAACGTCGCCGTCGGCAAAGTATGCGAGGCTACAGTCCTCTTGATTCTCAAACTGAAGCTCGGCAACGCAGGCGTCAGACCATTAATGTTACCCGTCAAACGCCGACTGTGGTGTCTGCCATGGCCACGTCGTTTACTCCCGATGAAAGTTCATCTACCAGCTCTCTTGCTCCATCTAACAATTCTTTTTCTCGGGTGACCAATGTTCTCGAAACAGGCCGCATGCCTTATGTAGATTCGTCAGCATCTTCGGACGTCGGGGAGGACATGGAAATCACAGGCGATTATTCGCACATGTTAGGACGCGATAGCGACGCCACGGGAAAGCAATCGGTGTTATCTGCGAGTCAGTCTCGTGATGAAGATACTGCAGAGTTCAGTTTAGGTCATCTTCTTGCGGAATCATCCGTTTATGAACTAACCAAATCGGTACAAGAGTCTGATCATCAGGATCTTCCTGGGTCATTGGGTGACTTGGCAAACGAGGTTGCTAGTCAGGATAGCCTGGCTGGTGGTGCTTTCCTCAGGTTGAACGATCAAGACGCCCCTCTGGACCCGATCCAAGAGAAAGACGAAACCATGACTTCTTCTCGAGGCCAGAGTATGATGAGCCTCGATCTCAATGAGAGTGATGAAGAGAATACTGCCAATTTCGAATCTCTCCAAGTTAACTTGAAGGCCAAGTTTGACCGAGTTAGCACGGATGGTGAAGCCAACTTCCAGCGTCAAGCGTCTCCCGAGACACTTCCTGTTCACTTGATTACAATGGAAGAGCTTCTTGCATCCATTGCTTTGAACGAACAGAATGCACAAGTGGGGATGGACGATGCCTTTTTTGAAGAGAAAGCTGAATTGCCCGACAATCAGATTCTAAAGGATGTGAAGCTTGCTTGTGCGTACGATACATGCTCAAAGGTGGTCGAACGTCATGCTCGAGATGTGTCTTCATGGTCTATAGCTGTGACGGAAGAGCTTTCGTCCTTGCTGAGCATTAAGGCTCCAGCAGTTTTTAGCCCGGGAATCCTAGATAATGCAGGCCGAGAAGCTATTCAGGAGCTGTATGCAACCGAGGCGATGGTGGCTCGAACCGGTTGGTATCAGCTGCAGGCACAGGTGGAAAATCAGCTTGCCAGTAGCTTGTCCGTCGGCGCGGATATGTTGGCAAATGATGTGAGGTCGCTGAAAGACTGTGTGTCTGCTGGTATGTTGAAGCGTCAAAATGAACTGGCTGCTATAAAAGAGATGATTGATCGTGAAGAACAAATGGCTTTATTATTGGATGCAATCGAAGAACAACAAGGTGCCCATGACGAATACGCGACTGCTGTGAAAGATCTGGAGAAGGAGTGTTCGTCACTGTCGCTGGAGGAGTCAGTGTTACGAAGTCGCTTAAATGTTCTCGAGGGACGGGCGGCAGAACTGGAGCCAGTGACATCGGAAGCAGCGTCGCTCTTTGAGCAGGAGGTGTTAGCGACAGAGGAAATGCTTGCGATTCAGGAAAGCATGAGCGTGTGGAAAATTTGTGAGGCGACAGCTTCAGCTCTTCGGTTAAGTGCTCGATTTGAAGACGTGTTGTTCGACGTAGAGATCTGTGTGGTTGTCCACGTGGGGTCCTTCTTGATGGGGGAGACGTCTGCGTCGATCAAAACAAACGAATTACTCAAGCACAAGGAGCGAAGTATGTACCTTTCCTATGAAAGTGACGTAGTTTTAGTGCTTCAGCGGCTACTACTGGATCCTCACTACATTTCTCAAATTGCTGATGAATCCGATTTTGGAGATAAAGACTATGGACACATGTTGTCAAAGCTGCAGATCCTGGAACATTTCATTAATCGCTCCTTCCGGTTATTAAAGGAGCTGCGTGAGCTGTCGACCCGCTTTGCTATGCGCTACAATGAAGAAGATAGCGCGCTTTGGGTTGACTTCCTCAAGTTGCCGTCTGCGGTTTCGCGTCTTGACGCTGAATGTGTCCAGTTCAGCGTCGGATTCTCTCTGCTTCCGGTGTACCCATATACCGACTACCAAACGGCAGTGCAGGTGCCACACGGCCAGGTATGTTTCTATTTACAATTGCTCTTGATTGCTGGATGCTAATTTTGTGATGCTTCTTTGTGTGCGTATTTCTTTCGTGCAGGTGTCGTGCGATGCTATAGTAAAGGAAATTGAGCTAGTGTCAAGACAGGAACCGAAGTACTTTACACGGGTGTGCAGGCAACTTCATGAGAGTTTTGCACGGTAGCAGCGTGTCGGTGTCTATGTGTTTCGAAGACAGCTTCCAGTTTTATCAAGTTATCTGTGGAGGATGGAGCAACAGAGAAAATGGTGCAGGGGCGAGTTTGTGCGCCTGGAATTGTAAGGTATAATCAAAATTGCCGGGTCTGTCGTTCAGGCGTGGCTTTGTTTCTCACTGCAAAAGCCCACATTAATTATTACTCTGCTATCTTCTTCAGTCGTCCCAGTCGTCGTCGCTGTCGTCCTTTACAGTTTGAGGCGCAGGTTGATTGACTACATTTCGATGGGTGGAGTGCAGCGACGGCTGCGCGGCAAGAGTCTGCAGCGGTTTGGAACGACAATACACGCTAAATCAGCTACACAATTTGCAAGATTAAAACAGCGATTACTTACACTGAGCCGAGCAAATTGAGCGGCCTTCTGGCGCGCTTTCTCCTCCTCCTCTCGCCTGCGGACTTGGAAATCTAAAGTCTTAGGACGCTCTGGCGCAGCGTCCTTCGGCTTTTCCGAGAGTAGCGCCATGTCTACCGTAAGATACACAGGAAGATAAGGGTCAGCAAACTCTAGATCAGCAATCTATTAGCGATGTGTGACGTACCGTCAGGTCGAAGGGACTCGTACACAGGAGCTCTAGACTCGCCTGCGAACCACTGTGTGGCAGTCACGGATGGTTCTTGCTTCGGAACCAAGCCGAAGACGTCGTCTTGGAAAAACTCCTTCAGCTTCTGTGCTCGCGGAAGAGAAAATGTCACTCGCTTTACGACGTCAGGCGTTGCCACGAGCAACCGCGCCAGTTCGACATCACGAACGTTACATATGGTCTTTGGAAGAAGCGAAACGCCGCCGATGGTGCCGGCACTAGTCATGAGGAATGGCAGATTAGCTTGCATGGTTGCAGCGATCGGGTCAACTTCGTAACTCCAAATGTGGCGACTTCCTGTGCCTACAAGAAAGAGCAGGTGCGAACTAGCATCGTATAATGGAATCGGCGTCGTGGTGCTAGCCGCACTAGCCGCTGGTTCTACCAACAACGGCACACCTAGTGGCTCCAGCAGACTGCGCGAGTCCCAGAAACTGACCTGCGTCTCGTTGCGTTCACTAACACCAATTGTCAGCAAACGCACGGAGTCTGTCCACGCAACAAACTGTGGTCTGTTGCTTTCGTGGCCACAACCCATAGTAACTAACGCATGCTCAGGCTGGCGAGGGTCAAACACACGCACAATTTTAGCACGGCTTGCAGTGGCCAGCATAGCGCCGTCACTACTGAAAGCCATGTTCCATGTGATGTCGTCCAGCTTGCCCTCCATACAAGTTTTTTCCTGTCCCGTCTCGATATCCCAAAAGCGAAGTGAGAGATCGTGACTTGTTGAGCATAGGACATCAGCCGCTGTTGGATTAAACTGAAGGTCCCTTAAGCCCTTCGTGTGCCCCGACAGCGTCAGTGAGGGATTGCTCGGTGCATAGAATGTATCCAACTCGGTTTTCGGGAGACACCAAAGCTGAATAGTTGAGTCAGCTGACCCGGTCGCAAGCACGTTGTCAGCAAAAGGGTTGAATGCAAGTGCAGACACTGCGGCCTTCTGCCCGTTAATTACTGGCGCAGTGCCATGCTGCGCCTTTCCAGTCGCCCCAAGCGTTTCCACGAGTACGGGGCCGCCGGCACCAGCAATGGGTACTGCCCAAAACGTTGCGTTCGCAGCAACCACAGGTGATGCTAGCGTCGAAAATGCAACACGCTTGTCACCAAAGTGAAACACCTCGTTACGTGGTGCTTCTTTGCCTTGCACATATTTCAGCTTATGCCCGTATTTGGCGCCGAGACGCTGTGCCTTGTCCGACAGCTCAACCACATCCGCACTTATCGTTTTAGCTGTCCCACTTGATGACGCGTTGGGTGTCGTAGCAGCAAGAGCCGTAGAAGATGATTCGTCAGGCATCATCGTTGATGCTTCAGATGCGTCCGTCGTGGCAGAAAGTAGAGCGACGGCTATAGAATTTGATGGGATTTGGGCTGCCGCAGATTCCGGTACCGTAGCAGTAGCATCGGTAGGAGCAGAAGCGCTCCATTGTATCGACGGAGCAGGGGCCGCTTGGGATTTAGGCTCGGCTTCGTTCCACTTTCTTGTGTTTGATCCCCACCCTGTCTTGAGATCAGTTGCAGTTTTTGACGGTGTAAGTGATGACGCCGTTGACGATAACGCCTGACCCCAACCTGATGCTTCCCACCCATTGGTTGCAGTTCCGGCATTTGAAGCTGGCGCTCCCCAACCCGACGCTGCAGATGCACTTGCCGTCGGTCGTTCAAACACACTTCGGTTCATGTCCTCAACCCGCTTAACAGTTGGGGTCACAGTCTGCACCTTGGGCTCAGCATTCTGTCCTTGTTGCCATTCTTGAGGTGTTATCGCAGCTTGTGTGGCTAACGTAACCGGGTACAAGTCACTCTGAAACGTATGCGTCGCCTCTTTGCGAGGTATCCGGTAGCTTAGAATTTCGCAGCTACCACCAACACTGCTTCCACTCGCGCTAAGATTCAAAACGCGTGCAATTTCGCAGGCGTTTGTATCATATGTTGACTTGGGCAGTAGCGTCGCTGCAAGTGTCATGTTGCTAAGTGCAGTGTAATTCAGTGCACTAAGTCCATTAGGAGCTCGTATCTCAAACATTCTAGCACTATAACCCCCCTTCCTCAGCACATACAACAGATTCAAGTCCGCATCATACAACGGAAACAATTGGCCCACACCTCCCGTATCCAACCTTTCTCGATGCACACACTTTGCCAATTGTCTCGAATCCCACAATTTGATCTCTTGTTCTTGCATCCGATCGCTTCCACACGTGACAAAATGGTGCGTTCGTCCACACCAGACCACATTCAAATGTCTTTTTCCAGTATGAGCTGCTGCAATCACAGGCGTCGATGTCTGGTCGAATCTTGGATCCAAAAACCTCACTGCCTGATCGTGCGTTGCCACTAACATTGCACTGCCATCCCAATTCCAAGCCACTGAGCTCAACACTGCACCTTCCTCCACTGTCACCTCAAAACTCAACGTTTCCGCTTGCAAATCATAAATTCTCACGGTTCCTGGTCTCGAGTATGTTGCTACCACTGATTCAGCCGATGGATGAGGTACAATTCCTACCACAAACCCCATTGTTTTCTCATGTTGAAACACTGTCACAGGTGTCACAAGATCTTGTGTCATTGGCTCATTGCTTGGCAATTTCCAGAGCTTCATAGTCGCATTAGCATCTCCTGCAGACAGTAACAGGTCATTGTGGAAAGGAGAAAATGTCAATGCCGTGACGCGTCCTGTCGGATGCGCACGCACTAATGCCGGAATGTTGGTAATTGACTTGTGGCCCGTCTCATTTAAGGACTTGATTTGAATGGCACCGCCATAATTTGATTGGTGAATAAACGCAAAATGATACGAGGACGCAGCGAGTACATTGTGGTCAATGGCCACTTGTAGTTGGTCAAAATTCTGTTCTCGAGGAAGACACTTGCATTCGACTGTACGGAACTTGCTATCGATAAGAGACACAATTATAAATACTTGGAAAAAGAAGGAGACGGGTAGATGAACAAGCAAGCAGTCACCTTGCACGGAAGGCGAACCGAGGCGCCATAGTGTTGTACTGGTGGGGGAATGTAACGGTATAATGTTAATGTGATCCACACAAAACATATGGTTGACGAGTTTAGTGTGGCCCACATGAACCCCAATAAAACGTCTATCAGTCACTCTCTAAAATGATACGTCGTATGTGCGTGCGTGCAGTGGTTTTGCAGCCCCACGTGGGACTCTTTAGCTCTTTCTCCGTGTCTCTAGATGACCGGAAACCTCATCGACACTCACAATTGCCACGTGCGAACGGTTTACGTCATCGTTCGCCCCATCAAGTCAATCAAACGCCGAAATTACGCGTAAAAGACAAGCGAATAAACGTTTTATTGTACAAGAACACGACCTCCGACAGTTTCGTCTTTGCTTGTCGAGCACTACGTTGCAACGATGAAACTGCATTGCTGGCCAATACCGATCCCTGGGTATGGAATATTGCGCTCCAGCGTCGACTGGAAATCAAGGACGAGCGAGGAGCGGCTGAACTCTTAGGTCTCGTGGCGAGTTTTGCACGTGATAATGCCAGTGAACCCGTATGGACGGATTTGTTGTTTACGGTGTTACGACAACGTTCGTCACGTATTTTTCGTACGGAAGAGGTTCAAGAGCTTTTGGATCAATTAAAGAAGCGATATGGACCGCAATTTGTCGCCAAAGTGCTAATTGAAGTGGTCAATGGTTGTGCCAATATCAAGATGCTAGTGGCTGCTCAGGAGTTGCTGCTGTATCAACAGACATTGTGGTCGGAGATTCGCGAGACGGAGTGGGGTTTGAACTCACAGGAACCACTGATGCCACCGTCCATTGTGGGCCATTTGATGACCAAAATGACGCAGAAGAAGAAATATAAACAAGTACTGGAGTTGGCTACAGAGTATTTTGCAAGTGCAGAGTTTGATGCGGCAAGAGATTTCCAGCAACAAGGCTTTTTAAAACTCTTTGAAGCGAGTGTCAAGATTCAACATAATCCTAGAAAAGTTGTACGCAGGTTTTTGGACTACGTCGATGGAAAAGTTCGTGTCAGTGGTGGAGATTTGGAGAGAGTCCAAAGCTTAGTGCTTGAAAGGGGCTTTGGAGCTGCAATTCAATGCTGTGTGACACTCGAGGAATTTTCGCTAGCATTGCATTGCTACCAAACGATGGAGAGCATTCGCGAGAGGCTGGTTGACCGTGGTAATGGTGGTGGATTTGAAACGAAAGATCGACTCGAGGATGCTAACGAGAGAGTTCGTATTGTGGATGAGGTGCTTCCAGCTGATGAAAACATGTGCGTCAATGCGATGAAAGCGTGTATGGCCCTGAAGAATTTTCCCACGTTCAAAAATGTGTTCCGCGGGATGGTAGCTCGAGGGGCAGCCCGTAGTGCTGGATTTGGGCTGGGGATTCGTTACTGTCACAAGCACTTGGATCCGACCTTTCTTGACGAAGTTTTGGACGCGGTATTCTTGATGGAGCAGGAGCTTGCGGGTGCATGGATGCTGGAAGTCGAGAACTACAACGATGCGCTCGGCTGTTTTGCAGCGACGAATAGGTCAGACAAAGCCAAGGAACTTTTCTCGCACATGCTGAACAATCCATTCATCGTGCCTGATCATATCACGATGCTCGAGATGGTGGAGAATCACCGCGACGCCACAATCGAGGAAATTTTCAGCCTCATGGACGATTTTCTCGAGTGGAGGCTGGCACCTAACCTTCAAGTTTTCACATCGCTGCTATCTATCTGCATGCGCCGGCGATTAGTAGGCAACGCCGTTGCGCTTATTGATGCGATGAAAAACCATGACGTAGTTCCAGATGTTAAGGCATTTACGACGATCGCATTCATCCATGCATCGCATGGTGACTTGAAGGCGGTGGTAGGTGTTTTGAGGGACATGGCTAGCCAAGGTATTGCTACAGACCGGTTATTCTTTGACTACGTCATTAACGCACTATACGGAGCGTGTGGTATCGACATGTGCTTCTCGCTATTTCGTGAGCTGAGCGAAGACCACTTGGCGATTCCGGAAGGGTTGTACGTCTCTTTGGTTGACCTGGGAACCAAGATTGGTTTGATTGAGCGCACCTTGCATGTTGCGTATAACATGGAGTGCGAGGGCTTCCAGCTTTGTTCTGAGCAGTTGCACGAGCTGATGATACGGTGTCACTCGTATGACGAGATCGCAGAGTTTGTGCGCACCTTCTCGTTGTTACACCAGGGGCTGCAGCCTGAGACCCCGCGCTTTGAGATAGAACTATACGAAGACTTGATTTCGATGCTGACGCAGTTCAATTGCAAAAGTGAAGTCACGAAAGTTGAAGAGCTAGCTAGAGCGGCGGGGCATGACGATCTAATCGTATAGATCTCGAACGGTGCGATGCGCTCGAGGGTTCGTTACCGATAGAAATACCTTATCTTTCGAATATGTGCTAATGTTGTTTATCCTCCTGTTTGTATCAGTATCCGTGACCGTTGTACCGATTAAGCTGCTCAAGTACGGACTGGTAGACCTTCTCGTTGGCATTGGTAGCCCAGATGAAGTCGAGGTGGCTGAAGCTGCTTATATTCTCGTCGTGAATAACTGTGGCAGGCGGCAAAGCAAGTCGTAGATGATCCATATCAGCTGGAGTGGATAAGATGTCCATTTCGCCGCGAAAGAAGCCTGTGCGAGGGTATTTCATTTTGCTGACAGGAAAAGCTGGTGGGTCGAAGCTACCGTACTTAGCCTTGTTCTCACAAAAGCGAGTAGGACACATGCTAATTCCGAGCGCGCGGAGACAACCGCAGCCGTAGCTATACGCTGAAAAGGTGTCTTTGCGAAAATTCTGTGCGAAGTGGCTCAAATTTTTGACGGAAGTTCCTGCAGGCATCTCTGAGAGGTATACACTTACACGAGACGCGTTCCAATTTTCGGAATCGCCGACAAAGAGCGCGACCGCCTTCTCACACAACCAAGGTTTTTTCGTACATACCGTAGCTCCAATGACTTCTTGCAGCATTTCGTTATGTGGAAAAAATTTGGCTTGGTGTGTAACTTGAAGTAACGTATCCGCGTAGGCCTTCGACAAGAACTTGAATGCTGTCCCACTGGTATGTCCGAGCCAGGCAACAGGTCCCATAGCGGCAAAATACGACACCAATTTTGCAAGTGACTGGTCCTCCGAAAACGTAACAAATGCTTGTATCGCTCCCTCCGAGAACCCCACATATGATATTGTCTTGCGTCCTGACGTCTTACGAACGTATTTGATCATGGCCGGCAAGTCAAACTTGCCCATGTCTTCCCACGTAAAGTCCCAGAATGCATCATCGTCGGTCGTATAGTTGACATGGTTGGAGGAATAAGTGTTGCCGCGGTTGTTGCCAAGCCACACGTCATAACCGGCATCGGCAAGCACAAAGGCGAGACTTTGGTTTCGAAAGTTGCAAACCCACGAAAAACTCGTATCAAGAATTCCGTGCTGAATCAAAACGACTGGTTTATCTTGGACGGGTTTTTTGCCTGCTCTGCACTCTTTATACGACATTGGTAAGCGGTGCAAAGTAAGGATGTACCCATCTACTGTTGTCACATTATGCGTTTCTGCTACGTAACCGCGGGCTTCGATAAGCTCCACGGTGGACTTGCCTACATCCGGATCAAGTTTGACTTTCGTGGCTTCTGTGACTTGAATTAGAAAGTGAACAATGACGAGCAGCATCATGCCGAGAAGCGAGGAGTATCGTGTTCGATGTCGAAGTCCCATCATGCTACAGCTGAGGAGGTGATTTTACAAATAAGGAATGGAATAGATAGCTCAGTACTATGATCAGTGATGTAGAGTTGCAGTGGTAAGTACCTCGCTAGTCAAAATCAATTCAGAGGTTGTCTCGAGAGATGTGTTGAAAAATTAGACTCTGTCTCACTGCTCTTGTCTTCAATGTCGCCAAGAGTTGTGAAGTAGGTCAAACTGACCTAATCAGTCGCTCATCTCGGGTAACAACTTGCTCCGATATGCCTGGCGTACCACTGGACGAAATGTATCTGGCTTGGTGCTTACTCTGGATCTTAAGGGGCTATCACGGTCTGGAGGAAGTACCGGAGTTCGCGTTGGTCGGTGACTTGAAGGCAGATCGTGATGGATAGGAACTGACTTGGATTTGCAATGACCCAATACCGTGGGATATCCTGCGGACCGCTTCTCTTGCGCTGCCTCCCGACGTGCGCAAAGCGAGAAGAAAGCCTTCCCTTTTACCTTGTCTCGACTATGAGAACTTCCCGCACAAGGGGTTCTGCAAAGGGCTCCGTCTCTGTCCGTTATCGCTCTTCTGGAAGTAGCTTGATGCCTCGCCTCATCATTATTGTGTTCTCAGCAATATTGATCTTGAGTGGCGACAGAGACACACAAACATTGCTGCATGATAATATGATAGCGCGGTAGCTCTCAGACGTGAGCCAGCAGTTGACAAACACGTCAGCTCCATCAGCAAGTATCTGTAATAGTGTTAAGGTAGATAAGTCGTACATTTGTTTATGCACAAGTCAACGAGAACAATAATGATGAGGCGAGGCATCACTCGCTGGATAAGTGGCTACGATACTTAGCCAGTAAACATTAAGAAATTGCTAGATCGAGATTGTTGCACCTCGGCACGAAGCTCGATGATCTAGCAATTTCTTATTCGGAGGTGCAGGAAGTTCGATGATCTAGCGCCACGCTTGCATTTATAGTGGCAACACAGAGTCGCATATTGTTCGGCATGGCTACCATTGCCGACGGTCATAAACAAGTTTAGTCGTCCATAATGAAGGCATGCAAGATCGCCTCTCATCGTAAATGCTATCAGTTCGACCAAAGCACTATTCCGAGTGCACCGCAGCGCTTACGGTACTAATGTTTACGTTATTATGATCGTGGGTCAGTCATTCGAGACCAAAGCATTCTTTGGCTCGAAGTATTAAGAATTCGCATTGTTTTCGGGCACTATCGTCCATGACACATCATCGGAATGGGAACGATCTATCTATCGTAATACCGTGTTAGTAGAGCTGACAAAGCGTCGATTGTTGAGTGGATGTGTGGCATCTCACAATTGATTGTACGCTCACGCGGAATGATGATACAGAAAAACTTGCCTAAAATGATACTGCTCTTCTCGAACTGCCGGTCCCAACAACAGCCCCATAGACTTAGAACCAACCTATGGTAAAGCTTCCTTAACTGTTGATTTATCCTCTCTGATAGATAGATGCCTCCGGTCCCAAAGGGCACTATCACATAAGGCAAGTTTTTCTGTAGCCTTCTTTCATGTAGAATATACAATTCTAAGCCAGTATGATCTTCCAGACTGCGCACAGGCAGACGAGTCTATTTCGCAGGATGTAAGCCCGGGATCAAGTCCGCTAATTGTGTGGGAATGCATCTACAGCTGAACAAAAATAAAATGTAGTTTAAACCTGGACTGAAAAAGAGCAAACAATTTGTGTACCAAGTTCCTATATATTAACTTTGCGTCTTGCTCATCTAGTACTTACCTGACCTGTACTTTTGGTTATGAGCACTTCCAACGCCAAAAACGCTCTTGTGTTGCTCAAGCGATGGGAGCGAGCGACTTCACCATGTCAATGACAACTCCATGCGGGACCAAGAAGTACATGTGTATGCATATTCCTTAGCTATCGCGAAGCTTGCTTTTCGGTTAGCCGCTTCACCAAGGATGTTGGGCCAGTCACCATTGAGCGTGACGGTAACTTTGCAGAATCAAAAGGACTTTGATTGAAGCTCGTATCGTACACCGATTGCGTAGGAACATAGCAGTCATCACTACTACGCCCCGGGACACCTTTGACGATTCAGCATGCTCCATCATGCTGCGCGCGCACTCCGCCAACGTCCGGTACATCCGCTCGGCAACTCTGTTCAGTTGGGGTATGTAAGGCAGCGTGACAATTCGCACGATTTTGCCGTCGCTGCAAAACTTGGCCATTTGTGCGAAGTTTATTCGCCGCCGTTGTCATAGCGGAGTGTCTTCACCTGTTTACCCGTTTGCGTCTCAGCGAGCGCAACAAAGTCAGCAGACTTACTTAACACTTCCGACGTGTTCCGCAGCAAGTATACCATGCAAACATGTGACATGTTGTCAAGGAACGTGACAAGCATCGTTATTTTCTAAGCGTTGTAGTTTGCATGGTGCCAACACACATCGCTGCGATTCACTTCCAGCACAGTTAGTCGACCGCTAATTGTAGTGCAGTCGAGTTTGCTTTCCGAGTGAGCACCCGTCACACGTTTTCCACTACTTCACTCACGCAATGTCACTACCTATTCCATAGCTCTTTTTTACGATGGCATCGAGACCACCATGGCCAATATGACCAAGTCGTAGGTGCCAGAGGCACAAAGTGTAGTCCTCGTGGCATCCCATCGAGATTGTCACATTAGCCTCGTCCGCCACAATCGGTGTCATAGAAAGCCTGAATTGTCTTTTACCTTCGCGAACGCCGCGCAGTCAGCCACGACAAATCGTCGTACCAACTTTAGACGGGAAAGAAGCCAATGCTGGCACTGAAGGTATTTGGATGGCATGCAAACGTCTTCCCTCGAAGGAGAAGCGCACCAAGCTCGATGTTTGGGCAGTAAGCTGTCGTATTATCGGATGAAAGCACCCACACAGTCAACACACAAAGCGTACGCGCCGCGATAATTCGCTGTCGTCGCGAAGTGCCACTATTGCAACGCTGACAGCTACTGCTGCTGTCGCGCCATCAACAGGACACGATGATCCGTCCCACTTACAAAGTGCGGTTGAAGATTCATCTCTTATTGTTGACTACAATGAGAGCACGCGGCTGCTATCACCACAAAATGATGATGAGTACAACGAGCTAATGGAGAAAGATGATGGCGCTATTCAGCTCATCTATAATTGTACCGTTGACTCTACCATGAAGACACCTAACGTTGCGGAGGCGTCCTTGCCTTCCGTCAACGCAGTATTGTCGCGTCGTCTGCGCCAACGAGCGCGGCAACCATCATTGAGAGTGCTGCTCTTGGAGGTGCAGCCGCTTCTCAACATGAGGTTGGCGCAGTAAATCGTTCGTCTCATGGGCATGAACCCAATGTCTGATAATCAGCCTGTCAATAATGGAGAGTTTGGCTCAAACGAATGTGAGCCTAAAGCTCCACCGATGGCACAAGGCCGTGTCCAGTCGGTGTCACAAGCACGCCGTGCCGAGGGCGGCTATGTGACTGGTGGTATATCACCAATGCCACCGCCATCCGAATGGTAAAGGTTGGAAAGTGCTAGTGCACCGCTCCTAAAGCGTGCGACTATTGACGCTAGTGCAAATTACAGCGTCTTCCATTCATGGAAACAACAAAGAAAATACTTGGTCGTATTTCCCCTATTCTGTTCGTGTTGCGTTCTAACGAAATAACCGACCAATACATTCTTGCGCCGTGTTAAGCCGCATTTAGATGCAGCGAAACAACGGTCGCAGCGTATTAACTTCGCTATGGTGCGTGTGAGAGAAGTCATGGGTGGTGTAGTATCTCTTGCTCCTTCTCGCTACGTCGCCCCGCTGGTCCATCTAAACATAGCAAAGTGGCTGTAGCTAGTGCTCTGCTCATATGCGGATACTAGCCCCGGTTTGTCGACGCGCAGTTCATCAACTGGCTCTCAAGAGTCAAAACTCGTCAGATATTATCTACATTGAACGAGGATCTGAAGCTTTTGCTTCTCAAAGCGGTGGGCCAACAACCCGACAGCCTTCAACAAGGAAGCGTTGGTGGATGCGGGTGGGAGCCAACGCTTCCTTGTTGAAGTCTGACTTCGAATCTGCGCGATGTTCGTGCGAAGGATCGCCAGAGTTATGACCGGCTGAAACTTCATTTGGACCTTTTAAAGCGGTTGTTGATGAGAGAATGCGTCAAGCGCGGAGTCCTCCTCGCTTTCCGAGTTCCTTGCAAAGCGAAGGCCGCTCGATGCCTCAGTAAATCAAAATCTCGATTTTGTGTCAGCGATTTCTTGCTCCTGTACGCTGCTGGCGAGCAGCACGACGTTTGAGGTTACTTCCCTGTTTGGCCTTTCACGTGCCTATATGGCTGTCCGCAGGTTGAAAGTGTCTTGTGACAACTTGGTGGCCAGCTCCTGAGCGGTAATGCGAGCCTCCTGTATTGACGCTGTCATCGGCCATATCCGACCATGTTGGAATTCGATCACAATCTGAATCCCCAGCGTCAGGCTGAGGCAGACATACCTTGATCGCTGTCTCAGACAGCGTGGTCACCTTGCTGCTGGTTGCTTTGAGCGGTTCACATTTCTCAAGTCCGGTAGAAGATGCAAATCGGACTCAAACCTTATCTGCAACATGGAAATTCGTTTAGAGATGTCGATACTAGTTTTGTGTCTTCAGTACCCGGACGACGTAGTCCGAAAAAATCATGAAATACAGTAGCTTGTATTTGTTCCAGTCCTGCAGCACAATACGAGCAGCAGCTGGACAAGCAAGGATACCTCTGTTGCTTAATTTCTCTTGGTTTGCGTCACAAGCAACAGAAATTGCACCGCGTCCATACAAACATCTTGGCATTGTACCCACAGGCAGTTAGTAGAGATCAGCGAGCTGTACCGGGTGGCATCGTGTCAGCAGCACTGGATTTATTTCTTCATCGACTTCGTGTAGTAAGAACTTGACGAACAACGCACTTGTTCCCGAGTGGTACGGTGGCAGTCCACAAAGTAGCTTGATTTTGCTGTTAGGTATACCTTTACCATGACCTTAGTATAGCCTACTTGCAGCTACATTTGAGCTAGTTAATCACTGAATACTTAATGACACTAACCGAGATGGTCATCTTGACTACATACAGTGATGACAGTAGTTTTCGAGCAAGTGTATCATAAGGTTTGCCTCCATTGCTTTGCTCCGACTCATTTCTTTCCTGCCGCGGTATCAGCTCGGGGAAGAAATGAGTCGGAGCAAAGCAATGGAGGCAAATCTTATGATACACTTGCACCGACGTTAAGACTAAGGTTTTTATTTAATTTTGCACGGACGCTTTCAAGGCCACGTAAGATGTCAAGTCTTGCGCTTATGAATTCTTGTTTGACTGACAACGTGGAAATCGGTGATGTTGTTGATGGCCTATGAGCAAGCTGGTAGTAGCATGGGCGATGCATTGGCCAAAATGATGTACGATGAACGCCCCACGCTTTTATGCGTCCCTTGCAGGCACTCGATCACCCACGCAGCAAAGTTCAACAATTTCCAATATCTGCTCGACATGACGGGCTACCAAGGGTACGTCATTACTACTTCCATGACCCTCTGACGACCATTATTGCCAGCACGTGAAAAACTATAAGCGCTGACTGAACTCCGGTGCACTGCTACGTTATCTTTGGAGTTCCGGAGCTTCTTGAGTTACTGAATCTGCTTTCACCACGCATTCCTTATACGATTATGAAATACATTGAGTTTCGCTGGATCACATATGCTGCAAGCGTTTGAAATGTTTTGCTGCCACTATTGAGTATATACCGTTTTGTGCGTTATGTAACCACATCAGTTATGTAACGGGCATATTGACTATAAATCAGTCTAACACCTTCTACTTTTATCACAGTGCGCGCAAAAAGACGGAAACCGCTTCCATGACGCTACTAAGTGTACAGGCTCATTCTGTAAGGTCGGCTTAGGCGCCTACCAACTACCTCGCCGTACGCGAGAAAAGACGGTTTCACCGTTTCTTTATTAGAGCCTGAATGTAGTGCGTGGCAGCTTTTAAAGCTCTCGCCTACTCTTTGTAGCACGTGATGGTCTTTCACACGACCCGTCTCTTTGAGCGTGATAGCGAGAATGAGCAATAATACAATTGGTCCCATTCCCCCCATCTCTCTCAACATCATCGGGAGGTGGCTGAGTATTTGGCTCAGGGACTTGGTGAACAATCTCTGGCCAATCTCTTGGGGTAGTCCACCTAAGCAACATGTTGCTCAGCTGGAGCAGTTTGAAGTGTTTGTGCTCGGACAGCGGATGCCCGCGTCCATGGCACACAGCCACGCTGCGGCTGAGTAGACTGATGTTATCGTCACTTCGGCAAAACTTAGGCCTCTTTCGCATTCGCTACGAGCGTAGTGAGGGGCCTTACTTTACGAAGTCTGGGCTGCGCACAAACGAGAATGGCGACAGAGGATGGTGCAGTCCGCTTATATAAAGCGGTGTCTCACCCGTATTGGCGTGGACACTGTTATTGATAGTGAACTCCACAAATGGCAATTGCTTTCTCCATTCTTTAGGAGCCACTACTGCATCCGCCACGACTCGATTGGCTTGTTCTGCCTGGCCATCGGTCTGTGGATGATCGGCTGTTGACATGTGAAGTTTCCTACCCAGCAGCTCAAACACATGATGCCAAAGCCTCAACGTGAAACGCGGATCCCGGTCCGATACTATGGACTCGGGTATCCCGTGTAGTCGATACACATGATCCAGGAATAAGAGGGCTGCCTCTTTGCCTCAGATTGTGGTGCTACATGGTGCCGTATGAGTTGTCGTGCTCAGTGGTCGACAAAGACGACGAGTTCTGTCCTACCCTTGTCGTCAGGGGCATGCCAAACTTGAAGTTTAAGCTGAGACTTCCAACACCCAGGTGGGATCAATAGTGGCTTTCATGGCGCACTGATAGACGGTGCAGGCTTAACGCGCTGACACAGTTGGCACGATCGAATATAGTTGGCTAATTTACCGATATAGGTGGGTCCACCAAATTTCTTTGACCCTCATAAGAATGTCTTCTCACGGCTCAGATGACCACTCAATTGAGAATCATGGAGCTCGTGAAGAATCATCAGCTTGAGGTTTGTGCCATGAAGGGCATAGATTCTCAAGATTACAAGGCGACAGCTGATGCCATAGCAGGCCATCACTGTAGCTTAAGCGGCTTGGCTTCGCTTCAGATGCGACGAAAGGGTAACCTTGCGTCTACCAAAGTGATCAAACAGCAGGCGACAATGTCGTCCTGACTGTAGCTCTCCTTTATCTCTGAGGCCAAAGCGCTCGTCACATGGTAGACCTTCGTGTCTACCAGTGTTGATAACTCAACTTGTGCCTTAGCACAAGGCAAACTTTCTTGGTGTCTTGCTTCGATGTTTAGTCTGCGCGATAACGCGTCAGCCAATTCATTCGTCTTACGTAGCTTGTATTGAACTCTACAACTAAATTCGAAGAAGAATGTAAACAACTTCGCCATCCAAGGCGAGAGGTGAGTTGAGTTCATCGTGGCCCGTAGTGATGCGTGATTCGTGTAAGCCACAAACGGTTTGGTGCCCAACAGGTGCACTGGACACTTGCCAAGAGCATACTTCATCGAGAGTAGCTCCTTTCTCTTACGTACATGTCCCGCCATAGCTTGCTTGTTGATGAGCTTACCGAATGAATCGACTTGTTCCTTCGGCAACGGTCATTGCCTGGTCACACAATACTTGGTTCCAGGTCCAGGTCAATTTCGTTCCTGATGCCTCTATCGGCCAGTAGGCGGCTCGAAAATTTCTGTTGAAAACACATTACGGTGTTTCCGCAAAACGTGGTAAAACGGACTGTCTCTCAAGGCTTCCTAGTTTTGAGCAGCGAATCGTCTCTTCTTGTATGTCTTCAAGACGCTCTTGTCCATCGTGGATGATGAGAAATAGTCCACCAAGTTCTCTTCTGGCACAGGTGTGGCTATTTCGTAAATCTCTCCTTCCATTAGTTCGGATAGAAGCAGATCCCACGTCATCTTTAGGATTACTATCTCCTCGGTAGAACTAAAGGCATGCTAAAGCAACTTATCAAGGAAGCCTTCGGCATCTTTTCAGCAACAGCCTCAAACATCTCGTTCGTAGGCCTGTCCTCTTGGGCCGAGACTGATCCAAAGGTCACTCTTTTTGACATGCCTTTGATCGTCCTTATTCGTCTGACACTCGTTGTTCGAGTCACTTCAACCTTTGACCTGGAAGTAAGTGTCGTTGTTATTGCAACTAACGCACCCCTTCCGACCGCACCAGGCTCTAGGCTCTGTACAGAACCATTAGACGCATGACTACTTGTTCATCGTTCTATTCACTACACCAGTCTCTTTGAGCTGGGTAGGACGCTGTGTCACCTGACTTTCTGTCGGGACACTTACAGCTACGTCAAGCTCAACGGGCTGGGTAGTAATCAGTGACGTATGACATACCCTCGACTGCGTTTGACACAGCATCAGTCACATAAGCCTCTCGCATGCGCACATCCTTTCCGATGTCCTGCGTAGAGTAGTGATTGTGCGTGTACGCCAGACTATCCATGGTTGGTATGCAGTCATACGGATTCTCCATACCTAGCACCAAGAACTTCTCTTCACCAGAGGAGTCACTAAATCTGAAGATGAACTCAACTGACCTTCCTCCGATTTAACGAGCGCATCTCTTGCCAAAAAAAATCGCCTCTTCTCGGTTGCCATCCTGTCAAAGCGGATTATAGCTCGTTGGACTCGTCTTCAGAGCCGCGAGTTTCGAAATATTCTGTGATGCACCCAGATGAACGAGAAGGGTCATTACCTGATCATAGCCTTGCGCTCGAGCGCTATAGACCATTTGTTCGATAGCTCTGAACATAGGGGTAGCTTCAGAGTCCGCGTCAGTAGGGCATCCCACCCCTGCTGCACTCCCACATTTCCCGACTTAACAGCGGTCGATGCTGAATCCATACGTCGTGCACGCTGGTTTTTGGCAGCATCCTTCGGGTAAGGATTCTTTTTGCTGAGCATTTTAACACCAGCGCCTACTTCGGCATTACAGCGAGCCGTCACATGGCCGCGGTTGCCGCATTTGTAGTAGACAAAGTCTGCATTGCCCAACTTCATTGTAGTGGTATCCGCCCTTTCGGCCGACTTAGTATATTACGCTGTCGCCGAGACACTGTTGTAGGATTGCTCCTCAACCACGGCAATTCCGATTGCCTCTTCCAGCGTTGATGACATCTTTCTAAAAAGGGCCTGTCACGATTGGCCGTGTCGCAGTCCATTCATGAACGTAAGCACCTTGATATGTTCCGGTATCGGACCCACAGTAATAGATGCTGACAGCAAGCGCATCGCCGGCACATACTTTTGCAGAGATCATTTTTCCTGTCGCGCTTCAAAGAATCGCGCCTGAAGCAACACTTCGTTTTTTAGCGGCTGATGGCGCAAATTTTTGTCTCGAAAAATCGCTCATAGGGAACGCCTTTGTGTCGCGCTGAGTAAGCCCGGAGTGGGCCTATGCAGATTAGACCGGGCAGAGAGCGTCTCAATAGTCCTGTTGAGCACCTCGTTCCGAGCCTGCTCACGCAGAAGATCATCCTGAGTCTTAGTGATGGACGGCAGAAACTAGCCCTAGTGACCCTGCCAAAGTAGCAGTGGTCACGATTAGCTATAGGTGTCAGTGCGGAGTCATGGCAAAAAATGCCTGTGCTCCTAGATGATAACGATATATCTTAATCCGCAGCGTCAACCCATGACCGACCTCATTGGTTAGCTGAATGCTAAAAGCGTAAGCAAGACTTAACACTTTGTGGATGAATGGAGAGCAAAAAGTCCGTGACGCGATGGCAAGCGCACAGGACAAGCAAAAACTATGTGTGGACCAGCATGGTCACAAAAACAATGAGCGCTTCAGTGTGGCGGACAAAGTCCTACTAAGTACTGCTACCCTACCTAAAAATGCAGTTTCCGTACTACCTGGTGGTACGACTAAAGCACTGCCTCGATTCATTGGGTCGTTTACGGTGGTCGAGAAGGTGGGAGATCTACATTATAGGCTCACCCTTCTGCCCATATATGAAGACGCACTTCGTATTCTACATGGGTCGTCTGAAGCGATATGCGGATCCACAAGAGATCACATGCCCGCATCGTTTTTTTGGTACATTACAGTCATTTAATTTTCTTAACGACCCGAAAATGTCCGTCCGACTCAGGCCTACACATCCCTCGTCGCTTTCATAGCTACGTATTTCTACGTGCTACCACATGCACACTAGTGCGGTGTGCCTTATAAATATCCATCACCACCGAGCACCTGATCTACTTGCGCTACCCCATCCATTTCGAGCCAGTGATCTAGGCCCCTCGTAATGCCTCCTTGACGATTATCCACCGTGGGGGGAGCCTCTCCACGTCCGCTTGGCTAATTTGTGTGCTCTTCTTCGAGTCAATCGCTATATTAGCCAGAGCATCCGCCATTTTATTAAAATGGCGAAGATGATGTCGCTAAGTGGCCACGTTCAGCCGATCAGCGATTGTCCTGCATTGTTGGTATAGGTCTTGCAAATGCGGTGATTTCGGCTCCTTCCTCCTCCTCATCTGCCCCAATATGAGGTTACTGTCGCCGACGACATGAAGCCCACTCAGGTTATACGCCTGAGCTTTCCTGAAGCCAAACAGAAGGCCCTTGTACTCAGCCACGTAGTTGGTCGTGGCGACGGCAAGGAGCGAGACGCTGCCCATCCATAGGATGACCGGCGGTTTGGTGGGCAGTCCACCTACAACAATGATGGAGCCGGCGCCCCCTGGGCCAGGGTTTCCTCACGCACCCCCGTCAAAGAAGAGTATCGTATACTCTCTGTCACTTCTCCAACGGAGCTCCTCTGTTACCCTCCCCGAATTGGCAGCAAAAGCCGCATGTACTACCCATGCCGCACGACAGACCACCTCATCTTGTGTTCTCGTCAATACGATTTCTCGTAGCGTTAGCCACCCTTGATGTAATCGGCCTCGTAGTAGCGCTGTTGATCGTCTCGAAATGATATCCTTCCAAATAACCGACATATCGAGTTATCCAGCGTCGCATCCCTGCATCTGCATCTGCGGGTCCAGACCGCCTGGAGCGTGTGTAAGACTCCTAGACGCCAGTATTGGTGTAAAGTTTCATAGCACCAGCCATATATCTCCTCCTGCTGTGCCTCTGTCAGGTTTCCGTAAAGTTGCTGCAATACCGTCATAATTCGAGTTGGCACCATTGGCAATCTGAAACCGAATATGGGGCGGGGATCGTTGTCCTCCAGTTGCAATCCGAGTTCTGTCCACTTCCCCAGAAACACTCTCCATAGTGGCCGCGTTGCTCGACACCCCCACCAGATATGCGCCTTGGTGATGCCGAGGTCGCGACACTCCGGCAATGGACAGCCTATGGCCATTTGAGCGGAATCCCACGTAAGTACGCCCTCATCTTTATGCGGTATAACAACTGGGTCGCCCACACCGTAGCCCCTGTGACGGTACGGATGTCTGTCCAGTCCACTTCTCCCAGCCCCTCCGCTATGTGCGAATTGTCCGCAGTCCACACTTCCTTGCGATTGCCACTTCCTGGAGTCCGATGCGGCGTTAACTCGCGCGCACCGCGTCTTTATAGTATTGACGTATATTTGGTTTGGCCCCTTTCCGTCGTCTCATGTCAGCGAGTCGGTGCAGGGCCGGGTGTGGACCAACCTTCTCAATTCGGCACTGCTGCTCTGCCCACTGCTGAAGAGAATGCTCGCTTCCAGCCATGTGCCCACTATGCAAGTGTATGAGACAGGTCCTGATCCTGTGGTAATTGAGAGTTCCACGGTGCCATCACTGGTGGTGGCCGGACTTGTATGGACCTCGAAAGGCATGTCCAGTGACTTCGTTGCGACAGGGATGACTGTGTCCTGCTCACGTTCATGTAATATCTCTGGAAAAATTTGCTATGAGGGCGACGATTAATGGTTGTAAGGCTGCCAGAAAGCGTGGATCTGTCGCCGTAACGACTAACTTTGTCCTGCTAGTCCTGTGCCAGCTAAGAATGCCCCCTAATATGCCTCGACCCCACATCACTTTCATCTCCGCATCCGGTTGAAACACTCCAGTGGTCGTGTACAGCGGGAGGTTGCTCAGGTTCAAATAGGTAGCCACACGGTTTGTACCGATTCATAGTGCGTTGCGAGAAATTGTTTGATTGTCGCTAGCTCCGATCCCATCATCCCTGTGAGATCGAGTTCACAGAGGTGTCGACCCATTCTAGACTCGTGGGCACCATCTGCTCGACGTGCGAATGAAAGCTGGCAACCTGAGCTGCATGTCCTCCTGTCTGACTCGACCCACCACATTCCCCCAACATGCTTCGCCCTGCTGTCCAAAGCGTGCTGCCAACTCTGAATCCCGTAACTCTCCGTCCAGTCGATCCCAGCGTGATCTTCTGCGGTTCACCTGCGTGCTTCGGACCATTGTGAAGTAACACATCGCCAATAAGGAAGCGTGTCGTTGTGGCTGAAGTTCTCCAGCGTGACACGGTGACCGCAGCTAGTGCCAAGAGCTCAGCGCGCAAATCCGGGATAGCAAGTCCGCCTTCCTTTCGTCGTAGTCCGGCCACCGTTCCCGTCATCCACGTTTTTTTACATCGGGTGTCTAAGGTGCCGAACACTCCATGCCATACATAATTCTTGATGTACTTTTCCATCAGTTTGCAATCCCAGGTACCTTACGAAAGCCGAAGCAGGCTGTAACGTTATCTGCCATATCCAGTTAACCTCCTTTGAGAGACCGTCCGGATGTAGCGCGATTGCTATAGTTTTGCAGACATTCAATAACAGACCGGGCGCAGCACCGAATGCTTCCAAGATCTGAATCGCCCGCGTGATTTGATTCGGGTCGCTGAGGCAAAGTGCCGTGTCATCCGCGTACTCCTGTTGCCTTTCCAGCCCTGCAGGCCGAGCCTTGCAGAATGAGGCTCCATGCGGTAGCCAATATCTCCGCTTTTTCGAAGACTCCCCGTTTTGGGTGGCCTTTCGCTGGGCGAAGAGTAGGGATAATGTTGTCCCCAAAACGATAGGAGATGCACTGATACATTGCCTTCGTAGTCTAATCTCTTCTCCAAGTGTGGAACCTGCATAGTCTGCGCTGTCGTGACCTCAGCCAGTTTCTCTTTGTCTCCGAGATCACGTTCAGCAGATCAGTGGAGGCTTTGCCTTGCAGATGACCGCATCCTTCCTGTCTAGTCTGAACAGCAACATCCCCGCGATCCATTTGCTGATCATATCTCCGATACAATCGTTTCAGCTTTTTGCGATATGTGTTTTTCAGGCTCTTCTTGGCCGCTTTCTTGTGCCGGAGAATGCCGAGTGCTACTCTGTGCTTCAGTTTGTCCCATGCATCGACCACTTTCTCTGCAGTGGTATCTTCTCTTTCCAGCCCTAACTCGAAAGTAGCTAACTTACTCCGTACATATTTGTCCACTCGCTCCGTCGCGTAAGTCTGGACTGGGAAGACTCGGAGTTCTCGCTTGATGCGCACCGGGTTGGCCGGGCTGCGAAGATGTAAGATAACCTCCTTATGATCTCCACTTAGTCCATATGTATCCAATTCTGTGGCAGTAGCTCAGAATCTTGCCGTATCACTCACATACCACCTGTCGAGGCGACTGGTTGCACAACTGTGCCCTGGCAGGGAATACGAGTACGTATGGTATCTCTTGTGAAAATCTTTGATACCAGCTGCGTCTGAAACTTCCGGCATGCACTGCTGTGTAGAGTCTGTGAAACACCATTTATCCAATAGCCTGCGAAGTGCGGTTGTGTGTGCGAGCAGCTTAAGTAAAAGATCTGTCATGTGCCGGGTGCAGCGTGCTATTGAAGTCACCTCCAATATACAGGTGTGCTGCCGCTGGAAATTGTATGCTGGCCAACCCCGAGCAGAAGGCCTCTCTGGCCGCCTTTTCAACTGGAGCATAGACGTTACATAAAACCACTGGGTGACTGTCAACTTCTCCCTGCAGTGCCATGAAGTGGTCCGTCCAATGGTCTTCGACACATGGTACGAGTTCTCGGAATTTTGACCTGGGATGCAACAGTATTCCAACTCCTCCTGTCTTGTACGACGCAGCTCCCCAATAGGAAAGTGGCTGACTTCCTTGGCCAACTCGGTACCCCCATTGTGCTGCATGAAGCCGAGTTAATTCTGGAATATCTTGCTCATTGACATGGGTTTCCTGGAGGAACACCACATCAAATTGACCATGGCTGTGCTGGTGCTTGAAGGAAGCAAGCCAGTCGTCGTGGTCCTGCTCCGACCTTCCAAAACCTCGAACATTTTGGGTTAGCAGGCCTGTTGTTCTTTCATCTGCGTGTAGTGGCGGAATGTCATGTTGCCTCCTACGATTAGTTTCTGCTGCTTCTCTTCTTCTTTGTTCGGCGCGTCTTATAATTCGAAAATTGTCAAACTCGCGTCTGAGCCGTGGTTTCCCGGTCCAGTTGAGTCTATATCGGAAAGAAATTTCCCAAAGAGGGTTGCTCCAACTTTCCCTGAGACAGCGTGGCCGAGCCACGTTTATTTACCGCTGGTTGCGTCCGCATCCGATCGAATATCTGAACGCGTCACCGCTGCAGTAGGGCCGGATGCTCTCCCGACAAGTATTAGCTGAACCGAATTTTAATTGGCTGTGCGTGAGATGGCTTCGCACAAGGCCACTATGGTGGAGTACTGTGTATACCAGATACCTAGGGAGGCTCCCGGTGCCCGTGCCATAATAGTGCTGCCCCAATCTCGTACTGCATAAGGCAGAATGTGTAGCAGAAGCCAGTGTTGTACGGGTATTCCAGGTGGGTTAGGTCGTAGGAGAGAGAAATCCACATATCTCCCTACCTGACGCCAATTCTCTGCGGAAGCAGCATACGCATCCTCACGCAATTCCGATTCGCACTGCTCCAGCCACGAATGACAAAGCGATCTAGCCCTGTCATCGCTGTCCTCATCAGCTGCTATGCGCCTGAGGGTCAGTATTTGATGTCTGAATACTTTCTCCTCGCCCCACTTTAGTAGCCAATCTTTCGGGCATTATTGCGCCACAATCTCTGGGTAGGGGAAAAACTTGAATGCGTGGCGAAGCGCGGTTGGATGTTCCAGCATCCACTCGATATAATCGAGCCATGTCCCGTTCCCGCAATGTTGGTTCGGTAGGGCAAACATTTTCCATACTTCCTCGTGCAGTCTTGGAACGCCGCCTGGTTTTGTTTGCGTAGCCGTTGTGCAATGCGTCTGTTTGAAATGGATAGCTGGTCTAACTCGGCAGTTCCGAGTATCCGCTTATAAACTGTAGCGTGAAGTGCTGTACCCGCCCCATCGACGTACCGTTCCACTAATATGTCGTCTTCATCTGCAGCGATCCCGGTGTCCTGTGAGCCACTAGCATAGATATCGAGCCCCAACTCCTCCAAGATGGGGGCTTCCTCCGCCTGTGCAGTGTCCGCTAGTGACCCCCTCAGCATAGTAACTCGCATTGAGAATCGGAAGACCGACTTGCTGGCGTACCTTATCCAGTTTGGACCTCATGTCTAGTACGGGCAACGCGGTCCAGTCCTGGAATTGTCGCCCATACTAGACACCGTAGAAGTGGCCCTCAGCATGGTTGAGAACCACCATCAGAGGAATGACCTTATAATTATAGCAGGCTTCCAACATTTCTGACTTGCTCATCATCAAGCACCGTGACCACACCTGTTTCATGCGCACCTCCATTGGGCATAGTAAAGGTTTGATACGAATATTGCTGCGTGTGTGCCGCGCCAGTTCCCACACGTATATCGGTTCCCGTATGTACACCGAAAGTGCCCTGAGAAGAACCGAGCCAGCCCAGATGGCGCTTGGAACTGATTGGCTAACACACTGGGCACGTGTGACCGCAAATGTGCGTACAATGCCGCAGTCGCGGCAGCAGCCGTTTCCGGCGCCATCGCATGTGGATACATTCTCGCTATTTCCACGTGTGGATCCACAAGCTTTGGTTGCACATCATATCGCAAGTTCGCCAGTACTATGTCGGTGGCCTGCTTTTTGATGTTGTTGATTTCCCGTGTTTAGGCGTCCGACGGCTAGAAAAAATTCGCGATCACGTTGGTAGTAGACGCGAAGAAGGCGTAAAATAGGCAATGCCCGTTGGCTGGAACATTGACTTGCGTGCCATGTAGACTTCCAATCCAGTCCGACACCTGCCGTGTCGGAGAGCTAGGCTCTTGAACCCCGGAGATCTCGAAACCCTCGCCGGTGTCCGGTTTCAAGGCCGACGAAGTAGGGGTTTCCATCTCGATGTCAGCCAGTTCGATGGTAGCAGGCTTAAGATGAATGAAAAAATGCCCAAAAAAAACTAACAAAAAATAGTAATTCACTAAAAATAAATAAAAGCATACCATTTCTTAAACCAATTTGTACCTGTTTAGTATGTTGACCTTCATATACCGCTTCTCTAACAATATCACGAAACCATGTATTTCAATAGGCATAAATGCATGATTTACTCCACAAATTTCACTACATTGCCCATAAAAAACACCTTCTCTCTTAATAAACATTGACGTTTTAAACGTCCAGGACAAGCATCTAATTTAATACCTAATGAAGGGATAGCCCATGAATGTAAAACATCCGAAGCAGTAATTAATACCCTAATATGACTATTAGTAGGAACTATTACACGATTATCCACTTCTAAAAGTCGTAATTGACCTATAGTTAAATAATCTTCTAATGTTGAAGCGTTATGTTCCCAATTGTTGACGGAGGATGGAGCCGTCTCGGAGGGAGGGCTATGCAGATCTGCGCAAGGCCCAGTCGGCACCTGTGTCTCCAAGCATGCTTGTCGTGTTGATACTTGCTGGCACGGCGTACCTACTTCGTCATTGTGAGTTTCCATGTCGACATCCTGTCGATCGTTGAACGGCAACTCCTGCGAAGCTTCATCTGTCGGGCTATCTGCCTGTTGCGGCTGAAAGTACTGGTCGCCTTCGTAATCGTCGTCATCTTCCGAGCTTTCTTCTAATTCTGCATAGATACTACGATGGATCGTGAATCCATGAGATTGCGGTGCCTCTTGAGCGGTTTTCTTGTCGTTGCCGCTCGTCAACTACGCTTGCGCTCGACACTGCTCCAGTACCTGCACTCATGAGGCTCAGAGCCGTTAGGTGTAGGTGCCGTCTTGCTCCTCACATCATCGCCCTTTCCTCCATGATCCTGCAGCTGCGCTCCGTGTCTTTGCTCCAGTATGGCCTGACGTGGGCGAGGTGTTGATGTGGACAGAGTTTGGCGCCGCCCATGTCTATGTCCACGTCCTCCAGTGTTGCTAGAGGATTGCTGCTACCTCGGTGACGTTTGTCGCTGCTGGCGCCGGATGACAGTCCATCCAGTTTCGTCCGGTTGCGCATGTTTGGCACCACGTCCTCCGCGTGCAGTTCCGTAGCTTTGCTCAGGCCTTTCTAGTAGTTCAATTGACTTCAGCACTCGTTCTCGATCGCTGGCAGAAGAATCCACGGGTCCACCCGTCAATGCTGCCAGAGCTTGGTCCAGGTCTGCCACTATCGTGCAGCTGGCAAAAGAAGGTAATGTGTGAGCAGGTGTCGTGCCTACATATTTTCGTTGTCGCGACGCCCGCAATTCCTCAATGCGCTCCTCCACCGCCTTGCACTTGACCCTGGTATGATGGGGGTAAAAGCAATTACGACACGGAGCTGTTGCCACTCTTTGGAAATGATGGAGAATGACAGTCCGTTCTCCGATTATGAGTGAAGTGACATTGACTGTAATGAGGCAACCTATTACAATATAGATTTTAACACATAATTACATAAGTAGGTAGGCAGTATCCGATTAGCGGATACTGCACGTCTATTTATTATTGGTTTATTATCGGGGTGCCAGACCCAATAATTAGCCAGTAATAAATAGGTCTATGTTTGAGTTTCCAGGGAACATATTCGCACTTACTGCGAATTATAACCAAAAATAAACGAATTATATTTACGTTATAAATAAGAGCGCTTCCTCACGCTCCTTACAGTGCGCGACGGTAACGGGGTTCTGATCTCGTTACACCTGGTAGCACTTCTTAGTCCTTCCAATGACCAAGTTCGAGATGAACGTGGACGATTCTTCGATGGCTCAAGCGGTTTCGCTGGAGCATGCAGATTTCCCACACCTCACTACGCTGGAGTGGCAGGCATTACACCGCCTTGCGGCGGTGTCTGGTGAGATCGTCGTGACGTCGCTGCTGAGCACAGCGACGCCCGATCAACTACATCGTAATGGGAGGTGCGCGAGGGAGTCGATACTCGCCGATTCGCTTCGGCGAGCTCGCGCACCATATAGTCTTGGATGGCGGCACGGTTTAAAATGGAGACATCAACGTGCTCCGGTGATGGTCCAGATCATCTCCCCCTTAATCACTGGTTTAGGGAGATTGATATTGCGATAGCGTCAAGATTAATTGACGCTCCGACGGCCAAGGTTAATTTCCTGCTGTCTTGGCTTGTTGGTAAAGCCAAAGAATGGGCTCTTGGGAAGCTCGTCGTAGACGAGTCGGTGTTCTCCACGCTGGAGGATATCCAGCGCGACTTACGACTGGCGTTCGAGCCTCCCCAAGATGAGTCACGATTGCGTGCACACTTCTTGTCACTTCGACAGGGCAAGCTGTTGATGCGTGATTTTTGCAGAAGACACGACATCTTGCTTCGTGTACTATCACGCAGCCGATCGACATGGCTTCACAAGCCCATGTCTTCGTCTTCGGTATGCAGGAGGGCAGGAGGGCATGACACGTTATTGCCTCACACATGTTGAACCGAAATCTCTCGAGGAGGCATTTGCCCTCGCGCTTCGTGAAGATTACACGGTCGCGTCATCGTACTTGCACGCAGCGTCGCAGCGTCCGCGTACGTCAGGCCCAGAGCCTATGGAAATCGATGCAATCGATGCATCACGTGGTCGCGGCAAGCAATTCAGCCGCGACGTTCGTAGTCAAAGCACGATGAAGTGTTTTCGGTGCGGCAAGACAGGCCATCGTGCGGCCGTCTGCCGAGCTCCAGCGCCGGTGGCCATGAACACAGCTGTCTCACGTGGAGATACTGTGTCGTCGGTGGTCCCGCCAAAAAACGAGCGGGTCCAGTAGGCTCGGGGCGCCCTACTGGCAGAAATGGAGCCCCGAGTACTCAGGCGGCAGCTCGGGCTCCTAGCCCCAAAGTGATTCATACTCGCTTCGGTGCCACCACCATGCGCGACGATTCAACACTGATTATTATCAGTCCCATCGTTGCTGGGGTAAAGCGACCACTCGGAGCGTTGCTGAATTTGGGTGCATCCAACAACTTCTTTCGA
Organism: Peronospora destructor; assembly: GCA_011800735.1. Classification (NCBI taxonomy): domain Eukaryota; phylum Oomycota; class Peronosporomycetes; order Peronosporales; family Peronosporaceae; genus Peronospora; species Peronospora destructor. Next base: position 712,884 of record WBRY01000004.1, on the reverse strand, counting down.
GCATCCTGTTTGTCCTTTCTCCCGTCTACTATTACGGTTCGAGAAGGTCCAGGTGACATCGTTGTCAAACTTGCTGATGGACAACTACAGCGTGTTCCGCGTAAAACAGTGGTTTTGCCATACACGTTCAACGGTTTCCAGAGCAATGACAAATTTCTGGTTTACGAGATAAGCTATGCATTTGATTGCATCTTGGGGATACCGTGGTTGTCACGGTATCAGCCGACGATAGATTGGCTATCTCGGTCCGTCAAAAACGACGAAGCGGATATGACGTTAGTGAAGTGTTCACTCATCTGTTGGTTGCGTCATCCGCATGTCAGAGTCGTGAACGAACTCGCCACGACTAGCAGTCAGCACAGAGAGAGCGATGGCCCTCTGTGCCCGGTATGTTCAGTCACACTGATAGAGCCACAAAACGAGGCGGTTGAACAGAGGTTCCCGCAAACACAGACATCGGTCGTGCTGGGGTTCCCGATTCATAACGAGGCGATCGATCAAGGGCTCCCGCATACAAATACATCGGACGAGCAGAGGCTCCCGATCAATATCGAGGCGGTCGACGACGATCTTCCGCCTCTAATTGACGAGAATGAGCGGACTGTGGATCCGCGAGTGAACGACGTGGTGGAGACAGAGCTCCCACGTCTAGAGGGGGGCATATCATCCTCCAGCGACGTGTCAATCTCGAGCAGTGGCTCGAGACGCAAAAAAAGCGTAAACGCAAGAAAGGAGCACGCCGATCGCCAAGACGACGAAATTCTCGTCAAAGCGCTGACGAAGATGATTCCGTAGTGAAGGAATCCGTATGCGCGCTTGAATATGTGGAAGGGTCTCCACATCGCGGCCGCTACATTGAGGTAGCGAGCCCTCCGTGCACTGCTGCAGAGATCACATCTCTATCAGCTCTACCATGGAAAGATTTCCTTCACGACCTCAAGGCTGGCGACATCGAGCAAGTGTGCATCGTTTCAGCCGCCGAAGCAGCCAGTGAAGAAGTTCAGGAGGCCCGCCCAAAGAGCGCCGAGCCCAAATCAGCGCGCGAAGAACGCTTCGCGGCACAGTCCTGGGAAGCTCTTCGTGCTTCGGGCAACCCTGTTTATGATATCGCTCGTGAGTACGCCGATATCTTTCCAGAGAAAATTCCCGCTGAGCTTCCAGCGGATCGTGGAGTGCGGCACGAGATTGATCTCGTGCCAGAATCGAAGTATTGCGTGACGCGACAGTGGCCGTTACCACGTGATCAAGTCATCACAATTGATGAATTTTTTGAGGACCGCCGTAGGGCTGGTCATGTTCGCGAGAGTATCTCGCCGCATTCGAGTCCGACTTTCTGTGTGAAGAAAGCCACCGGCGGTTGGCGCATTGTACACGCTTTTAATAAGCTAAATGACGCCACGATCCCGGCTCAAACGCCGATTCCTCGCAAAGACATGGTATTGGATACCATGTCCCGGGAGCGAGATTTATAGTGCCATCGATCTGACAGATGGTTTTTACCAGATCCTCATGAGAGACAGTGATATTCCATTCACTGCGGTCAGCACCCCAAGCGGGATGCTATGTTAGCAAAGAAGGTGTCCGTGCTGATCCCGAGAAAGTGTCGTCGATATGTTCCTGGCCTACGCCCAGGAAACAAACTGAACTACGTCAATGGCTCGGCCTGGCTAATTACTTGCATAAGTATACGAAGAATTATGCAGAGCTAATTCAGCCATTATCGACACGCTGAAGAAAGACGCAGTTTGGTCATGGAAGGCAGAACATTAGTCTACCTTCGACTCCGTGAAAAAGAGCTTGTCTGAGGCGCCAGTGCTAATGCTGCCTGATGACTCAAGCCATTTCACGTCGTCTGCGATGCGAGTAAATTCGCGATTGGATGCGCCCTCATGCAATTTGATGATGAGGGCCGAGAGCGCGTCGTGAGTTTTCAATCACAACAGATGAAACCTGTTGAAGAAACTATCCGGTACACGACAAGGAACTTTTGGCTATGCGTTACGCGCTGATCAAGTTGAGAGTATACTTGCTCGGCGAAAAGATGTTCGGTCTATACAGATCACGCATCACTGCGTACTGCCGTCAAGATTCCTCACTTGTCCCAGCGTATGACACGTTGGCTGTCATACTTCTCAGAGTATAATTTCGTGGTATTTTACAAGCCCGGCAAGAACAGCATTCTTGCTGACGCGCTTTCTCGACGTCCTGATTACGATCCTCGACGCGACATGGGTCATCAACCAGGTAGTGCTGATGACGAAGACGATGATATTTGTTTGTGCTGTATTGAGCTGGGGCTCAATGCAATGATTTCGACACCTGTGCTGTCAATCCGGACTCAGATCGCCGAGTCTTATGCGAATGATTCCTTCTACACGGGAATTATCAATTATCTTCGACACCCTAGTGAGGGATCACTCGCGAAGTTGACGAAACCAACGCGCGACAACATCAAGCGTTACGCGCTTGATGATCCGCTGCTGACGTATACGATGGACATCTTTGATTCACCGCGTGCCGTCATCCCTGCTGATGACGACCTCCTAGCACGATTGGTGCATGAATTTCATGACACTCCAGCTGGTGGTCACCTGGGTCGCGAAAAGACGTTCGCGGCCATTTCTCGCGCGTTTTTCTGGCCGCGCATGTATAAGTACATCTAGAAATGGGTACGCTCTTGTGAAACATGCCAGCTTGTGAAGCCTTCACCATCTTCACAAGCCCCATTGCGACCGCTCTCGATTGCTACGGAAGCCTGGCGTTCAGTCAGTATGGATTTCATCTTTGGTCTCCCACCGGATGAACAGAAACGCACGGGCGTACTGGTTCTTGTAGCAAAATGGTGCATTTTGCTCCGGCGCTAACTTATTAGCGCCCAAGCTCGTCACAGAAGTGTCTGGCAGTCCACTTGTCGACAATAAGATTCTGTCGCCTTCTTTAAATGTCAACATGTTCTTTCGACCTCTTCTGTCAGCGTTCTGCTTTTGTTTATCCACTGCTTCTTGAAGGGCATCACGTACAAAACGCGTGATGCCTTGTCGTAGTAATAAAAATTCGGTCACTGCAGCCGAGCTTACAGGCGAAGTGGACTCTCTAGGAGCAAAATTAGCGACGGGAGACGCGATGGGATGCATCGCGTTGGGCGTTGGCCACAAAATTAACAGCATAAGTTGCATCGGCAGAAACCTTGTCTTCAACGTAATCAATCATCGAATTTTTCGGCGCAATGCCATCGGCAGGTACTCCCCCACCAAGCTTGGAGACCGGGTGTTCTGAACCTGAGAGAGCATGAAGCGCTGGAACGCGAGGGTGCCTCGCGTTGTTTATGAAAAATGGCGTCAACCCTGTTGACGCATGAACTGCATTGTTGATTGCAAATTCGGCGAGTGGAAGAAACGAACTCCACGACGAGAACGATGTCGCATAACTGCGCAGAACATCTTCAAGCACTCTGTTCACGCGCTCCGTTTGCCCATCTGTCTCTGGATGGGCCGCCGTAGACATAAGCAATCGCGTGCCTAATAGTTGAAGCAACTCTGCCCAAAAAGCTGAAGTAAAACGCGGATCATGATCCGACACAATAGATTCTGGCAAGTCGTGATGCCTGAAAATAAGATCGATGAAGATCTTCGCGGTCGTCTCCGCCGCCAAGATATATTGGTCCCTTTCGGGTTGTTAAGGTACATGGAGACGCCTACACGCTAGACATACCTACATCTATGCGTTTGCACCCGACTTTCTATGTCGGGCGCCTTAAGGCTTATCTACCGGCGGATCTCCCTTTGAACCTTCCCCGCTCTTCTGTACCGACTCAAAGTCCGACACCCCTTGTCGACGACGCTGACGACGACTGGGACCAAGCCCTGCCCGAGCGCGTGCAGACTCGTTCTGCTGGGGCCCTCCGAACGCGGCAGTTTCGAATTGGCGAAGACGCTCAACCAATCCCTGCTGTTCCCGTCGAGTCCGCTCGGCAGCCTCTGTCGCAGCAGCCGCATGATTGCGCGCACTCTCTGCCATCTCCCGAGCATCCAGCAGGCTGTTCTTCACCTCCTTAGCATCAGCGCGAAGAAAGCGCAGTTCGTCATTCGACGGCACAGGCGTCCGATTGTGTGAATCGGCGCCCAACGCAAGAGACCTTCCGTCATGATGTTCCTCCTCCCTTGGTGGATGCATCAGGTGCGCGACGTTGGATTGTGGACCGAATCGTCGGTCATCGAAAATCCCACGCGTCATGCGCCGAGTAGTGACTCAGCGCCCTCGAAGTGCCGTACTGAGAGACATTATAAGGTCCGTTGGTTGGAACATTCACCAGCGGACGACACATGGGAGCCTCGAAGTATGTTGGCTCACGATGTTCCTGACGTAGTCGAGGAGTATGAGTCCAGTAAGAAGACGACGAACGCGACCGACGCTGTCGGTTCCACCCCCTCATTTAAACTCCTTGTTCGCCCAGATGTTCGCCGCGCTCTTAGACATAAAAGTGAAGGTAAGCGTGTGCTGCCCGTCGAACACCACGCGTTGTGCTGCTCTAATGAACTGCTCCGTCACCTCCTTGGTAGCAGCAATGCGTGCGTTAGCCTCTGCTAGCTCGCGGAGGAGTGACCGCCTCGGAATAGATTTTCCTAGTCTAACCCGTGCTGAAACATCCGCAATCAGCACCCCTTCTACAATGGAGTGGTGATATGCCATCATTGCTGCCCTCTGTAGTCCTGATGTGGTACATGCGAGGAACGTAGGGGGGCCAGGAAATTCCAACCTTCTCTCCTGTAAGTGCCTCGCATTCCTCTGCCGACATTTGCCTCAGAGCCGTGTCCTCGTGTAGCGGATAATCCCTCGTCACTATCTCGTACAACCTCTTCATCGTCGCCTCTGCAGCTGCTGCCTCTTCGTCCTGTTCCGCGCGCACTTCCAGACGTCGAGCTGCTGCCTCAGGTCACCCCTTGCGTCAGATTTTGTGGTGTGGTCCACACTATCCTCCGCTTTAGTTTCTTCGACCTCCACGAATCGACTAGCCGCCGCCGCCTGCTCTGAAAGACTCGGAGCGGCTAAGGCTGACCTGGGGAGAGGCCGGTCCGGTGGATCGGGTGGCCGATGGGGGCGTCCGGCCCGGGAGGAGCCGTTGCCGCCACTCATTCGTACTCTAAAGGTCAAACGCTTTGTCAAAAAAGCCGGTTTCAAATCGCTGCGTTCGTGCTGCAGCAAATTGAAAAGTGCATGTCCGCATCGGTCTAACGGACCAGTGGTGACGCCGACCGTGAGTCGAGCGTGCAGGAAAGTACGTGATGTGAAGTGCACTTGTGCAGTTGAAGTAGAAAGTAAAAGTGAAATATATTGAGTGTTAACTTTGTTCGTTAACTACAACATGCATGTTCATCGATACTACAACTTGACCATGTCAAGTTCCACATGACGTCCGTTTGGTCCGCCCATCTTCCCATGATGGTCCCATGTGGCGTCCGTATCTCCCCATCCCATATATCATGATCTCTTTGATGGGACGTGGTGACCGTATCTCCTCGTCCCTGTGTCACGTTGTAACAAATCAGCCAACCAGGTGAGGTCGGACCTTACCTGTAACCGGTCTTGCACTTCAACCATAACACCAGTGCGAAACCTGTCAAAGACGATATCTTCTAACACTCCTCCTCGACGTCATTCTGGATGGCCTTCAACTTGAACATCCCACGCAGGTCCAAAATCCTTGGCGCCGGTAGTGCCTTGGTTAACAGATCCGCGATCATTTCCCCAGACTTGACAAAGCTGGGCTGCACGATTTTGGTTTGCGCGTAATGGCAGATGAACTTGAAATGAATGTCGACATGTTTTGCGCTTGAGATACTCTTCTCGGTTTCCAGTTGCTTGATCGCCGCTTGATTGTCCATCCACATAGGCATCGGTTCAACAACCTTCATATCCAGTTCGCGAAACAGTTCCTTCAGTCCGAGCAGCTCACGACCAGCATGTGACGCAGCAATAAACTCTGTCTCCATGGTGCTAAGCGCGACACCAGTCTGCTTCTTGCACATCCACGATACTACTGCACCGTCCATCGTCAGCACGCATCCTGATACCGATTTTCGGTCCGACTTGTCCGCAGCAAAATCCGCGTCGCTCTAACTCCCGATCTTGATCGGGTCCTCTGGTTTGCTTGGTACTGTTGACGCACAACTTCAACGACCTCGATTCCTTCAAATATCTCGCAATTCGCTTGGCCATCTTCCAGTCCTTCATGATAGGCTTGTGGGTCTGTCTGGTTGCGTGGTGCACTGCAAAAATGATGTCGGGTCGCGTGCAACGTGCAATCCAGAGTAGACTTCCAACGAGGGACTGGAATGCTTTGATGCTTGGTGGTCCGACTCCAGATGTTGCAACCAGCAATTCTGAACCTTGACTATCCACGTCGTTGCATTCGTCGCCGATCGGAGTTCGAACACCGTTCGCCGTCTCCAAACCATGGTCCTTTAACAGCTGGTCGATCGTCACTTCTTGATCCAGTACATATCCACGCTTATCGTCCAACATGATGCGCAAACCCAGGAACTTGTTTACGATACCCAAGTCCTTAATCTCAAGCGATACCATGTTGTCAAAAAAACGTCCGACGACATCAGTTGAAGTCCCGGTGACCAACAAGTCGTCGACATACACACCAACGACCGCGACATCTTCATCGGTCTGCTTGATGTATGAGCACATGTCTGTCGTACACTGCTTGAAGCCCAGATCAACCAACCTTGAGTGCAACAGCTTGCTCCATAGCCTCCCGGCCTGCTTCAGACCGTATAGCGACTTCTGTAACAGCAAAGCAAGTTGATTCGTATGCTTGACTCCATGTTGTTCCGACACATCTTGTCCAACTTGCATACCGCTTGGCACTCTCATGTATATGTCAAGGTCCTTTTCTTTTTCGGCCTTGACATACGCATTTGGAATGTCACCATGACGTGCCGGTACGTTTCATCGACGAGAGAGTACCAAGATGATCTTTACGGTACCAAGCACCATCACCGCAGCAAAAGTCAAAGTGTAGTCAATTCCAAACAATTGCTCGTTGCCGCACGCAACGAGTCTCGCCTTGTATCTCTCCACATTTCCGTTAGCGTCTGTCTTCGTCTTGAAGACCCACTTGTTGTGGAGGACGTGCGAATCCTTGGGTGGAACAACCACTGTCCAAACATCATTCGCATCCAAAACCGTCAGTTCTTCACTGATGGCCACGACCCACTTGCCCTTGTTAAGGCTCTTCACAGCCTCGCCGTAGTTTCTTGGGTCTGGTTCCCTGATGGCACTGACAACGTCTTGAACTTCATCAATGTCACTTTCGCCACTTGGCTTGATATCATTGCGTCTTGACCGTGTCAGGTGTCGATCACGTGTCCATTCGGACGAACGACCTTTGGTTGAACGCTTGTCTTGTTTTGCTTCAAGCTCGTCGGTCCCGTTTAAATCGTTCACCAATTCACTGTCTTGTACATCGGTCAGAGTCTCAACATTCTGAACATGTTGAGTTACAACCACAACACGCTCCTTTGGTATGTATACCCGATACCCCTTCATCTCATCTCCTTCCGATGATGATGGCCGCCTTTCCACGCATACCCAAAGACTTGTTGGTGATGGTTAAATGCACCGTGCATGGGGAACCAAAAACCACGATGTCATTTAAAAACGGTCGTTTCTTGGTCAACATCTCAATAGGCGAGATGCCATCTTCATTTGCCTTGGTGGAACTTCGGTTGAGGATGAAAGCCGCATACTCAGCAGCATTGCCCCAAAATTTCAAAGGTAGCCCACTTGCAAACACCATGCTCCGCACCATATTCATGATGGTGCGATGCATCCTTTCAGCTTTACCATTGCTGGCCTGGTTGTTTCGCTCACTTATTTGTCGAGAGACACCAGTTTCCTTTCTAAAAACATCCAAAGGTTTGTACTCACCTCCACTGCCTGTACGTAGAACGTGTATACGGTAATTAAATTGCCTCTCGAAAGTCACCAAGAAGTGTTTGAAATTCATCGCAGCAATATCCTTGGTTTTCGCTAGAAACACTCGGCAATAGTTCGATCGATGATCAATAAAATTGATTAAATATCTATTTCCGAGTCGATCACGGGGAGTCATAGGACCTTTAAGGTCGGAACAAATGACCCCACCGATCACATTGATGGGCGAATTCATCCCACTGTCCTTGTGTGACTGAAAGTTCTTCGTTTGCTTGCCTTGTGCGCAGGCCAAGCAGTTGATACGCTTAGTATCAGTTAGTTTGATACCAGAGGCAGGGTCACGGGCCATCTTGATGATTTTGTCGTAACACAGATGACCCAGTCGACGTTGGAAATGTAGCAAACTTCCATGTTGAACACCTTTGCTATGTTCACGTCCATCACCGTTTATAATCGTCATAATCGCATCCTTCGGTGACCCAAATCCGCGAAATTTGCCAATCGAAACACCATCGAAAACTTCAACAATTAACACATCGTTGATACGATCAACGTCCATGATGGGTGCACCATCAGGGTGAGAGACCAGAATACGCCTCCCTTCGCGGTATTCAAGAACGCACCCCTTCTTTTCCAATTTTCCAAAGGAAATGATGTTACGCTCCAAATTTGATGCGTATTGAACATCGAGAAGTCGGATGGTCTTATCAACACCAAGTGCTTTGACCCGGATCACCACACTTCCTTGTTTGGTGGTCCTCAGGTGTCCCCCATCAGAAGCCGCGGTGAAACATTCGTTTCGACAGTCGACCGCGTCTTCAAGCAGGCTCAAGTCATTGACCATATGTCGTCCTGAGCCGCTGTCCAGAAACCAGTTGCTGGTTGAACTTGACGGTCCGTCATTAACGACCAACACGAAATCCGCATCTTGTTGTTTTTTCTTGGCTTTCTTCGGGCAATCTGACTTGAGGTGTCCGGTGTTGCCACATAGGTAGCACTTTTGCGAGCCTTGATTTTCAGGTCGCTTCTTGACGTTCTTGGACTTTCTTGCTTCTGTCGTCGGCTCGACAACGTTTACAACATATCTGCCGAAATGCTTGACTTGAACGTCGAGCTCCGTCGACTGTGCGAATTGAGCGAGCTCTTCAGCCTGTCGTAAGTAGTCGGCCCTGTTCAAATCCAAACGGGACAGCATCGTCATGCGCATAGTTGGATCAGTGTAGTGGACGATGTTGTCCAAGACAAGGTTGTCTGCGCCTCCGCACGCGTCACTCACGGCCGTCAGGTACAGAAAGTGTTCTGTCCAGCTACGCTGCGACGACTTTGTTGCGGTGAATAATTTCATGCTCTGGGCAGGTGTTATCTTGGTAGTGAAGGTCTGGAGCAACCTTTGCATAGCATGCTCCAAGGTTTGACTCTCAGACCAGCAAGTCTCCACCTGCCGACGGTAATACTTCTGTGCAGTGCCTGCAAGGTGTTGACCGAGAAATCAACCTTGATGTCTTCGGGCCACACAAAACCACAGGCACGCTCGGAGAAACCAACTTGTCGCACGAACTCTTTGCCCCATTCAAGGAATCCACTACCAAGACCATGGTAGAGTTCCTTGCCGTCGAAGAGTTGCAAAGCCAATTTTTGCTGGCGACCATCCGGAACGTCTTCGCGTACTTGTCCGGGTTGGTAAAACACAGGACCTTGCATACCCACACCTGGGTATTGTCCTGCAGGTACGCCCTGCCCGTGAATGCCAGGCTCAGGTCTCTGAGCCATTCCATAGTTGCCTCCGACCTGAGCCGGTGGGTCAGCCATGTCCCCAGCATAAGCTGGTCGTCGGGCACCAAAGTAGGTGGCCGGCGAGACATTCGGCGGTCGTCTGGGAGGAGGAGTATGCTCCAAAGCCTGGAGGTTAATACCTCCTACTGCTCCCAAAGCCGAACCGAAGATGCTCAACTTCTCAGAGTCCTTGCATTGTCGGTCGTCTTATCCGGCCTGCGAGGATTCCGTCCTGCGCATCCGCTCCGACAAGTCACCAAGCAAGGCAAACATCTTGTCCAGTGCCACCACGAGCACTGCCGACTTTTCTTCCAAATTGTGGTCGGTCATGTCTTGACCATCGGCCACCACAGCGGGTGCAGCTTGGTGACCTGCGCCGCATAACCTGTAGGAAAGTAAGTGATGTGAAGTGCACTTGTGCAGTTGAAGTAGAAAGTAAAAGTGAAATATAGTGAGTGTTAACTTTGTTCGCTAACTACAACATGCATGTTCATCGATACTACAACTTGACCATGTCAAGTTCCACATGACGTCCGTCACTAATTCCCGCTACCTATCATCGCATGTCAGTCAACAGGGTCCCAGAGTATCTTTTGTTTGGAAAATTAAGAACTCGCATCGTTTTGGTACTTTACGCTTGCCATCGTCCATGATGCGTCATCGCAATGATAACGAAGAAACTATCTACTGTACCTACATGCAGCAAGCTACTAAACTGGTTAGCTATTTCTATCTGTTATTGTAGAATGTACAAGCACAGTTCAACTTCTAACATTCAAGTTGTAATACTGAAGAGCTAAGAGAATGGAAATAAACTGCCAAGACCATAACAACTTGTAGTGTATACACTCGTATTTGCTCGCTATCTCTTATTAAATGAGTGAACAAAAAGCACTGATGACAGTCTTAGACTAACTTGATTCGACACCTCAAACGGAATGGAATTTATACGTGTTACTACTGATCGACTAGACGATCGACTATCGTAAATTTACATCCGGACTGGAGAAGCCCTATAGCTCGGTAATACTGCAGCTCTCATTTCCTAATCATGAGTGCTGAGCTATTTATTCCATTCCTTATTTGTAAAATCACCTCCTCAGCTGTAGCATGATGGGACTTCGACATCGAACACGATACTCCCCGCTTCTCGGCATGATGCTGCTCGTCATTGTTCACTTTCTAATTCAAGTCACAGAAGCCACGAAAGTCAAACTTGATCCGGATGTAGGCAAGTCCACCGTGGAGCTTATCGAAGCCCGCGGTTACGTCGCAGAAACGCATAATGTGACAACAGTAGATGGGTACATCCTTACTTTGCACCGCTTACCAATGTCGTATAAAGAGTGCAGAGCAGGCAAAAAACCCGTCCAAGATAAACCAGTCGTTTTGATTCAGCACGGTCTACTTGATACGAGTTTTTCGTGGGTTTGCAACTTTCGAAACCAAAGTCTCGCCTTTGTGCTTGCCGATGCCGGTTATGACGTGTGGCTTGGCAACAACCGCGGCAACACTTATTCCTCCAATCATGTCAACTATACGACCGACGATGATGCATTCTGGGACTTTACGTGGGAAGACATGGGCAAGTTTGACTTGCCGGCCATGATCAAATACGTTCGTAAGACGTCAGGACGCAAGACAATATCATATGTGGGGTACTCGGAGGGAGTAATGCAAGCATTTGTTACGTTTTCGGAGGACCAGTCACTTGCAAAGTCGGTGTCGTATTTTGCCGCTATGGGACCTGTTGCTTGGCTCGGACATACCAATGCAAAAGCATTCAAGTTCTTTTCAAAGGCCTACGCGGACACGTTACTTCAAGTTACACACCAAGCCAAATTTTTTCCACATAACGAAATGCTGCAAGAAGTCATTGGAGCTAAAATATGCACGTCACATTCGGCGCTGTGTAAGAGTGGCTTCGCACTTTTGGCCGGCGGTTCCGAAAACTGGAACTCATCTCGCGTAAGTGTATACCTCTCAGAGATGCCTGCAGGAACTTCCGTCAAAAATTTGAGCCACTTTGCACAGAATATTCGCAAAGACACCTTTTCAGCGTATAGCTACGGCTGCGGTTGTCTCCGCGCGCTCGGAATTAGCATGTGTCCTACTCGCTTTTGTGAGAACAAGGCTAAGTACGGTAGCTTCGACCCACCAGCTTTTCCTGTCAGCAAAATGAAATACCCTCGCACAGGCTTCTTTCGCGGCGAAATGGACATCTTATCCACTCCAGCTGATATGGATCATCTACGACTTGCTTTGCCGCCTGCCACAGTTATTCACGACGAGAATATAAGCAGCTTCAGCCACCTCGACTTCATCTGGGCTACCAATGCCAACGAGAAGGTCTACCAGTCCGTACTTGAGCAGCTTAATCGGTACAACGGTCACGGATACTGATACAAACAGGAGGATAAACAACATTGGCACATATTCGAAAGATAAGGTATTTCTATCGGTAACGAACTCTCGAGCGCATCGCACCGTTCGAGATCTATACGATTAGATCGTCATGCCCCGCCGCTCTAGCTAGCTCTTCAACTTTCGTGACTTCACTTTTGCAATTGAACTGCGTCAGCATCGAAATCAAGTCTTCGTATAGTTCTATCTCAAAGCGCGGGGTCTCAGGCTGCAGCCCCTGGTGTAACAACGAGAAGGTGCGCACAAACTCTGCGATCTCGTCATACGAGTGACACCGTATCATCAGCTCGTGCAACTGCTCAGAACAAAGCTGGAAGCCCTCGCACTCCATGTTATACGCAACATGCAAGGTGCGCTCAATCAAACCAATCTTGGTTCCCAGGTCAACCAAAGAGACGTACAACCCTTCCGGAATCGCCAAGTGGTCTTCACTCAGCTCACGAAATAGCGAGAAGCACATGTCGATACCACACGCTCCGTATACTGCGTTAATGACGTAGTCAAAGAATAACCGGTCTGTAGCAATACCTTGGCTAGCCATGTCCCTCAGGACACCTACCACCGCCTTCAAGTCACCATGCGATGCATGGATGAATGCGATCGTCGTAAATACCTTAACATCTGGAACTACGTCATGGTTTTTCATCGCATCAATAAGCGCAACGGCGTTGCCTACTAATCGCCGGCGCATGCAGATAGATAGCAGCGATGTGAAAACTTGAAGGTTAGGTGCCAGCCTCCACTCGAGAAAATCGTCCATGAGGCTGAAAATTTCCTCGATTGTGGCGTCGCGGTGATTCTCCACCATCTCGAGCATCGTGATGTGATCAGGCACGATGAATGGATTGTTCAGCATGTGCGAGAAAAGTTCCTTGGCTTGGTCTGACCTATTCGTCGCTGCAAAACAGCCGAGCGCATCGTTGTAGTTCTCGACTTCCAGCATCCATGCACCCGCAAGCTCCTGCTCCATCAAGAATACCGCGTCCAAAACTTCGTCAAGAAAGGTCGGATCCAAGTGCTTGTGACAGTAACGAATCCCCAGCCCAAATCCAGCACTACGGGCTGCCCCTCGAGCTACCATCCCGCGGAACACATTTTTGAACGTGGGAAAATTCTTCAGGGCCATACACGCTTTCATCGCATTGACGCACATGTTTTCATCAGCTGGAAGCACCTCATCCACAATACGAACTCTCTCGTTAGCATCCTCGAGCCGATCTTTCGTTTCAAATCCACCACCATTACCACGGTCAACCAGCCTCTCGCGAATGCTCTCCATCGTTTGGTAGCAATGCAATGCTAGCGAAAATTCCTCGAGTGTCACACAGCATTGAATTGCAGCTCCAAAGCCCCTTTCAAGCACTAAGCTTTGGACTCTCTCCAAATCTCCACCACTGACACGAACTTTTCCATCGACGTAGTCCAAAAACCTGCGTACAAACTTTTCTAGGATTATGTTGAATCTTGACACTCGCTTCAAAGAGTTTTAAAAAGCCTTGTTGCTGAAAATCTCTTGCCGCATCAAACTCTGCACTTGCAAAATACTCTGTAGCCAACTCCAGTACTTGTTTATATTTCTTCTTCTGCGTCATTTTGGTCATCAAATGGCCCACAATAGACGGTGGCATCAGTGGTTCCTGTGAGTTCAAACCCCACTCCGTCTCGCAAATCTCCGACCACAATGTCTGTTGATACAGCAGCAACTCCTGAGCAGCCACTAGCATCTTGATATTGGCACAACCATTGACCACTTCAATTAGCACTTTGGCGACAAATTGCGGTCCATATCGCTTCTTTAATTGATCCAAAAGCTCTTGAACCTCTTCCGTACGAAAAATACGTGACGAACGTTGTCGTAACACCGTAAACAACAAATCCGTCCATACGGGTTCACTGGCATTATCACGTGCAAAACTCGCCACGAGACCCAAGAGTTCAGCCGCTCCTCGCTCGTCCTTGATTTCCAGTGCAAGCGCTACACCGCCTCTCGTCGGTGTCTGGTGAGTTCGTTATGATGTCGCTGCTGAGCACAGCAACGTCACGACCAACAGCGTGCAGCCATTCAAGATTATATGGTACGCGAGCATGCCGATCCAAATCGGCAAGCATCAACTCCCGCGCATACCTTGCGGTACGATGCAATCAAGATGGAGACATCCACCTACTGCGGTGATGGCCTAGATGATTCTCTCCTCCATCGCCGGTTTGCGAGATGGATGTTGCGATCGTGTCAAGACCAATTGACGCGCCGACGGCCAAGGTCAATTTATTGTTGTCTAGACTTGTTGGCAAAGCCATTAAATGGGCTCTTGGAAAGCTTGTCGAAGACGAGTCGGTGTTCCATAGGATCTCAGCAGGTAAGATATATATTTCTATTAATACAGACATCTAAAGACTATCAGCTGAAACACATGCATGGACGCACGCTATGTTTGACGCAGATCCCGCTTGCGATTTTAGCACGAGCCGATACTGTGAATGTATTCGTAGCAGTTGATTCATGTCGGAGTGTCCAGCTGGAAGCGAAAACGTATTGTGCGGTCAACTACAGCTCAAGAATAAACTTGACCGTAAATTTAGTGTCATTATTCGACCCAATGTATTGCCGTTTTGCAGAGACATCTCAATTTAGTTAGATGTTGAGGCACGGAAAGCACTTCATCAAAGACGTCGTTGATAAACCAGCTCACAACCTTTAGCCAACGGCAAAGTTAACAGTAGAAGACGATTAAAAAAGATGAACTATTCCTTGGCTGAGATTCCTTCCTACTTTTCTTCGACTCGACGTCGTAGTTGCGACGAAAGAAAAAAAGCGGGGAGTTCTGGACTAGCATGCCGATAATTTCTTCGCTCAAACTGTAAAGTGCATTGCTTGCTACATTGCTCACAGACGATACTTGTTTAGCATATTGCAGCCCTCAAAAGACTTTATATCGGTTGATAAAGGTCTCAATATTGGATAAGAGAGATGTGCTTAATTACTTTAAACTCTGGACACCGTTGAAATAAAACGACGAAGCAGCAGCTATTCTTGCTTCATAATTCTATTGCATCACAGTCGACGCCTAACAGTGCAGTCTACTTTACCTCGTTCACCAGCTCCTCCTTTGCCTCGTACGCTTTGATATTTTCCATAGTCACGCGACCAATGTTGTACAAAGCCTCTTTCGTGAAGAAAGCCTGGTGACCGGTAATAATCACGTTCGGGAACGTAAACAGTCGAGCAAGCGTCTCATCGGCAATGATAGTATCTGAGTGGTCAGAGTAGAAATACTCACCCTCGCCCTCGAACACGTCCAGACCCACCGAACCAATCTTGCAGCTCTTCAGGCCGTTTACCAGAGCCTTCGTGTCAATTAGGCCACCGCGGCTCGTGTTGATGATCATAACGCCATGCTTCATCTTTGAGATGCTGTTCGCGTTAATCACATACTTGGTCGAAGGCAGCAGCGGGCAGTGCAGTGAAATGATGTCCGAGCGAGTCCAGATTTCATCCAGACTGACGTACTCGACCCCGTGGCTAAGAGCTTCTGGGCTTTGCTTCACGTCATAGGCAAGAACCTTGCAGCCGAAACCCGCAGCAATACGAACAAACAGAGCGCCGATCTTACCCGTACCGACAACACCGATGGTCTTACCATTCATATCAAAGCCCAACAGACCCTCCAAGCGGAAGTTTAGCTCGCGCGTACGGTTGTACGAGCGATGTATCTTGCGATTCAGCGTCATCATCAACGCTACAGCATATTCGGCAACAGCGTATGGTGAGTAGGCTGGTACGCGTATAACTGGCATACCAAGCTCCTTGGCGACAGTCATGTCAATCATATCGTAGCCTGCACAACGCAGAAACATGACTTTGGTGCTGCCAGCAGCCATCACACGTAGGACGGCTTCGTTGGCAATGTCGTTGACGAAGATGCACACGCCCTCACAGCCTTCAGCCAACTTGGCAGCGTTGGCATTGAGACGCGAGCTGAAGAACTTTAATTCGTGGGTTGGGGTCACGCCCTGTTCCTTGGCGATGCACTGCATCGACTCAATTTCGTAGCTCTGTGCTGAGAAGAAGGCAATCTTCATGACGACAAGACTGACGTAAAGTCAAAACTGACGCGTGCGGGCTCGGTTTACTCGGTCAACTGTGTGCAAAAATACGCAGATCGGGAGTTGGAATCGATTAACTGAGGTATTTGAGGCCTTAAAAGTGATGTGTTTGACTAAATCGACTAGTAATAGCTATCAAACCCTTGAGGGACAGTTGAGTCTTAGCAACTCTCACTGTAAAGTCGAAGCAAAAGTTACTGTTTGAAAGATGCACCATATATATTGAAACGTAGTGGATTGTTGTTCAAAGAAGTGACTAAAATAAAGCCGACAATACATTTTTTCATTACACCGAATCAGCAAAAATCAAGCTTTACATCCAAATAATATCTAAAAAATTTGATGTTCTACAAGTTCTAAATTTGACAAACATTGCTAGCTCTAAAACCTGCTAATTACCAGCTTCAATTTATTAAATACCTGCAGCGCCACTTAACTGTTTCCCTGCAAAAACAAATGCCGCAAGAGGAGCTGCCGATGGTTAATCTGCTCCTGCAGCGACAGAGGTGCCACCCACTACTGGAAGGATTCCCAGCGGCTGCACGTATCGGAGACTTACCTTTGTTTCTCGGTGCAGCAGACGCTGCGCAAGTGCGTGCTTAACATCAGGCCAGTGAGTGACTGATTCGTTATTAACGGTCATAATGCTGTACAGGATGCAGCATTTCTAAAAGCAAACGACATTCAAGCAGTTGTTGCATTGGACACGGGCAATCTGATTGCAAAGGTTTTTCATTATTTCATCCTGTAATTATTGCAATGTGTATTAATTTAATTGGACCGGTGTATCGAAATGATTGCTACAGCGATGTGACGTGTTGCTGATTGATATTCTTGACATGGAAGACGAACTGTTCTTGCCTCACTTTGATAAGTGTATCCACTTTCTAAAAAAGCATTTGGTGCGTAAGACATCGGTGCTTGTGCACTGTGTCTACGGTCAGTCACGCAGTGCTGCTGTCTGTGTAGCCTATCTGATGGCTACACAAGGGAAAACACTACTAGAAGCATATGATGTTGTGCAGCAAGCTCGACAATGTATTTCTATTAATCCTGGGTTTCTACGACAACTGGAATTATTTGAGAGAATGGGAAATGACCCGGAGGTTATGGGCAGTACATCTGCTCATGCCGAATTGAGAACAATGATGGTACGGCGACAGCGAATGCAGACAGGAGTAGCAGACATTGTTGCAGCCCCACAACTCACACGGCCAGGTAATTCGATATGCTGTCGAAAATGTAACTATCTGCTGTGTACGACGAGGAATCAGGTGCAATGGAGTCTGAAAATTAAGTTGTCGCTTCTATTGTTGGGAGCTGATATAAAGGTCATTGATATGCTGTTGCATGCAGTTACCACATTTGGCCCCGGGTGAAGCAACCAGCCGAGAATTTTGTGCCGGAATTTTTATTGAACCGATGTTATGGATGATGACTATGTCTAGCTTCATCAGTAATAACAACGGCAAATTACTCTGTCCGTCGTGCAAAGCCAAACTTGGCTCGTGGAATTGGCTCGGTGTCAAGTACGTTGTTCACGGCAATATTCTCGTTGATTCTTAGGACCGAACGACTTACAAACTCTTGTGCTGCAATTCAGATGCAATTGCAAATGTTTCGTCACCCCAGCGTTTCTGTTGGTTTTCAGTAGAACGCAGGAGCGTGCGCTATAGTTGCAGGACAAGACTGACAATATCCATACCAATCTGTATTAAAGGTACATTGGCGTGAGTCGACATGGCAGCGGCGTTGTTGTTACAGCTGCATCGCTGAGTTGCATCATCAAGACTTGGGCTAACATCAAAGCATCAAATGCCCTTGTTATACGTGACGACACGCACAGGTTGGCCATCCTGCTTGCGCGTAGCCTGCTGCAGCCTTGACTCTAGGTATTTGGAGTTGAGTTGTGCAGTTTGGCGGAACGCACTGAAAACTGAATTGCACAGCCTACAAGTCCCAGTAGAGTAGGAACACGCAGCCACCGTGTCTTTGGTCGCGTGAACAACATGCTGTGCTTTTCAATCCCTGAGATCACCAGTGGTGGAAGTAGTAAGATAGGTGCAGCTGCAAAGATCCTCCCCACGACACATGAAGCGACTGCTAGTGCTCCACACCTTTTTGACTTGCCAACGTGGTCTCCGTTCTCGTCGTACACGTGAACTCCGTTACGATACTCGCTTTGTCTCATGACTGCCATATTGATCAAGTCTGCAGCAGCGACAGCAGCAAAAGGCCCCATACGAGCAGCAGCAGGCGCCCACTTGTCACCCTTCATTCGACCGACCAAGCGTCGGATACCGAGAGATGCACCTACTGAACTGGCTGTAGCACCCACGTACGCTACAAGACGCTGCTGTGTTGTGTCCTCATTGGAGGCGTTGGGATTGGCGTAATAGTGCAATGCATTGTACGTCTGGTTAAACCACTGAGCAACGATAGTGGTCCTGGTGCTGTTGGCCAACAGCATGGCACCGTCCATGATCATGTTCATGGGCACGATCATAGACGCACGCAGCGGCGTGAAGACGGGTTGACCTGTGTCTGGGTGAAGGATCGCGTTTGTCACGTACTGTGCATGCTCAAGCTTGACGGGGTCTATGAAATCTCCTCGGCGATGCATCGACACCTACTGCTGCGCATTCTGCAGCGCCTTCTCCGTCGTGAAAGCCGTGCGGAAGTCCAGCTGTAAAAGGTTTTACGTACGCGTCCAAAGTACGTGTCCTCATTCGGATCTGCTCGCTTTCTTTGGGTATCAGGAATGCTCAGGAGATCTTTCTTGTTTGTCATGGCACTGATTGAAAATGAGCTAACGTCGCTTTGCGTCGTAGTGGTGGACTTGACTTCAGCTACTGTCTTGTCCCTCAAGCAATTGATTCAGCAGCAAAGCCCAACTTCAATGAGATATTTGTGTAAAACTGTGTGTTGTCGACGACTGTGACGTGGTGATCTCGATGTCAGCTTTATCGTTAATTCTACCTACTTGGCAGCTAAGTACAGAAGCTTTGGCTTACTGAGTCTTCTTTGCTGCTGTTGCAGGCTTTTTAGTGCTTTGTAGCAGGTAGCGCTCGATGAAGAACTTGAGGAACAGGGCGAAGTAACTCGAGTACATAGTAATACCCCATTTGAGGTTGTCCGGGTCCACGCTGCATGTGACGCCTTGCTTCATGTAGTACACGTTGAGACCGCACACGGCGACACCCACACCCATTTGGCTCAGCTGAAAGATTGTCACGAGACGCGCCCAGGTTGGCCGATAGCCGCACGCCGTGAGGAAGTAGTAGAAGTACATGATAGCGTGCACCGAGTAGTTCATGGCTACAAAGTAAATGCCACTGTAAATCCATTGAGCAGCAATACACCAAGAGAAGGGTCAGTACAAGATACTCGCAATTGAGGCAGGCCCCCCCTGCACTACCAATGGCTTTACTCACCTAGCTGAGAGTGTTGCAAAAGAATGCCAGCAGAAGAGAAGCACTGTGACGTGGTGATACCAATGCAGGAAGATGAGCGGCTTCTTGCGGAGCACGATAAAAGCCGTGTCCAAGAGCTCGGGAACCTTGGAGAAGATGAAGAGCAGCACCCAGAGCGCCATGGGTCCATTACCATATTGCGTCGTGGGCGGAGCGCACACGGAGTAGTACACACCACGGCGGTAGATAGTGTTGATAAGGAAGGGTACCGTCCTGAAGGCGCCGATGGCGCTGAAGATAGCCAGCCCTAAGTTCCAGAGTGCTAGAGCGCTGAATAACAAAAGTAAGTAGTTGATCCATCATCGGTTCATGCCCAGAAAACATCCGACGGAATGAGAGTAAGGAAGGAACTTCGTACACTTTAAGATTGAAGGGCTTGAGGTCTCGCATGATACGGCGGCCAGCGAAGCACAGAATGCAGTAAGCAGCGCAGAGAGAGACGACCATAGGCAGCGAGTCCTTGCAAAAGTCCAGTTGCCATGAGACCTCCTGGACGGAGGAATCGAAACACAGCAACTGTCAGCCCGTTGAGACAAAGTATACTGCACCACTGGCAAAACACACCCAATCGCGCTCGTACTGGAACGGAAACATCCAGCGCAGCGCCGGCACCTCATCGTGCAGCTTGGATGTGCGCACAAAAGTCTCCATTTGGGTTAACGCTTTCTTTCAAAGATAATGTATCTCGTCTTCGTGCTTTGATGCCTTTTGAGTTATTTGAGACGTTTGATCGGGTCCGGGCGCTGTAACCTTGTCGGCTACAGAAATTTCCGAAACAATGTGAACATTACGGTACTCGCTCCAAAGAACAAAACATAACATGTCAACCTTACAATCGTACTAAGAATAGATAGTAAACAATACTCAACTTGCTGATTGACATGTGGCCATACTTAGACTATTAGTTGATCACTTGCATTTATAGACAAGTAGTTAGTTGATCACTTGCATTTAGAGCATAAGAATGTACTTAAAAGCCATTGCATTGCTGCTGCAGAATTGCCGGCGGGATGCGGTCGTATCGCGAGTCGTAAACTTAGTCTCGGGTAACTCTCTAGGTTTAGGAGTTACGATTACGGGCCACGCCTGTACCCAAGACTCGATTACAAGTAAATGAGATCAAGCTGGGACTGAGTCACGTAGGAGATAACTTGTCTATTCTCTGGTATGCGTTGGTGGACGGGTGTGAGGTGACGCTGCCAAAGACTATGCCGAGTCTTTTGCAATGGAGGCTCTTGACGTTTCATCGAACATAAGTCGCTTTCAATGCGACGTACCGAACTTCTGAAAAAAGAGCGAAAGTTTTGGGACGTCGCTTTAGAAACAACTAACATGCAAGTTCTGGTGGTGAAGGATGTTTGTCTGTTCAGAAGAGGGTGCACTAGACAAAGTATCCACAATAAACTCCACGATGCTGACAATACGGAAGCTCGAGTGATTGTATCGGGAAGAGGAGGTACTGCTTCCAAGTTGTGCCCGTATGCGAGAGGGAATGTTTGCACCGTCTTCGACTCTTCTCACTCGCTCTTACAATATAGACGCATGCATACGTGGGCGAATAGGGCGCGGTGGATCGGGGGTACGGCAGCAGCATCGCCGTCGGCTGGTAAGCGCGATATCCGACTGTATCATCGAGATCTGACTGTTTACGCTCTCAATTTGATGACTCACTCTGTATGGCCGAACGCAACAGTGTACGTAACACTAAAGGAGGATGACCTAGAACCACTTTTCTGCCACAAGTTGGTACACTGTCACGCAATGATAGAAACCGAAAAGCCTAGCAAACTACTACCGTCACACTTTTTTGGATCGCTTGAGATGCAGTATACATGCATGAAGGCGCTCTTAGCATGACTTAGAATGGGATACACCTTATACAATCAACTAAGCGTGCTGAAGGTTTTCGTTCCAGTAGCAAAATGACATTGTTTCTGAATGTCGCGTTCATGCCTAGACTACGAGCAACAAGTTGAAAGAGCAATAACTTTTGGGTACTCGCATGCAACTCGTTACCAACACGACGTGATCTTGTAAGAAAAAGATGTCGCCAGAGTTCGCCTTTTTGCTGGCTGCAAAGCTAGAGAACGATCAACACAGGATAAAGTATCTCCCGGAGCAACTACCCAAGTGGTCGGGTGCCAGTTGGACGGTTTGTTTGTGAGCGAGATACAAAGTGCTGCATTGTAGCATTTCAATCGTATCAAGTATGATGCGATCTGTTGACGCGAAAGTGATTCCATAACATTGCTTTGCGCGTATTTTTATCAATCACTGCCAAATTTAAGGCGAAAGTCTAAGGCCAAGAATAGCTATCGACATTACCTTCGTCTAGCGAAGTGCCGTCACGAAGACTGAGAAGCCAAATACTACAGCAGCTGAAAGTGATGGCAATACGATGACTGATATTACCAACCGGCAGATAGATCGATGGCGGCCCGTGTAGCTCGATTACAGGATGAAGACGCCGAGGCCGGGCACACGCGAACAGGACGCACACTGAGTAGCCCGGGACTTATAACGGTAGCTTCTTGTATAGAAGCTGTCGCAATAAACAAGGCTGCGTTGGGATAAATCTTCTTTGGACGGTAAAAGCTTTGCTGGCTAAATTTCTTTGGGAGACGAAGGACAGCATCACTGCAAGGCTGAAGGCGTAGAAGGATGCTTGACGGGAGAAACGCAATTCGAGCTTGTGAACGTGGAGCTAAATTGCAGATGCAGAAGGAGGTTGTTCGCCAAACAAGCTCAGCGACAAGGAAGAGAATTCGCGCAATGCATTCAAGTATCGAGAAACAAAGCACAAGCTTGTTTGTGGGCTGGTAGCTGCGTCTTGGGATGCGCATATCTAAAACTCGCCACGAGCGGAAGTGTGAAGAGCTGACATTGATGCAGAGGTCCACGTATGTTGCTGCGAATCGTGAGTTATGAAATTTGAGGCGACACCCAAACCATATTTAGTCGGCGTATCGACGTCAAGTGGACATCGAAGACTGTTGGTGACGCGATTCGCTGTGGTGGTAGAGTTTTGGCTTTGAAGAGTTTCGCAACCATGTACTACCATTGCTCGAGAATTCAAGAGCCTTACACCGTCAGTTCTGCGAATTGGCAGGTCCGTCAGTGTTACTGGTGCCAGGAAGGCAAGAAGGGGACTCAAGGAGACTCGCTTACTGCTCTGTTGATGATCCCATGACGCTGTTCATCGTTGACAAAGTTCCTGCAAGTACAAATCACTGATCCATTTGCTGTTCTGACTGTAGTGTACGAAATGCAAAGACGAGAGGAAACCGGCACTTCTAACTTGCGTTTAACATTAAGTGTTGATGCGCAGCACGAACAAAAGAGTCGCCAAAGCATGGATTTGTGCATATGCTACCATCCATTTGCTTTATATTTCGGTAGAAGTGGAAGCAAAGCCTCTAGATGGTGTTTAGATAGGTTGCATTGTAACGCATCCAGACCCGCTGAACAACTGTCGAACAGGAAGAGCTGAAGCGCCCAACCAGTTGGAGCGTCAGAAGGAGTCCGCTGAATTGAGTTCTTGCTGAAGAAGACGAAACTTCTGACTCCGATGCAGACGAGTATGACTCGAAAGATTGCAAGTCTTAAAACACAGGGAGCAGGACCGTGCACAAATGCTTCATATACTTTACGTACGCTTTGATCTGCTCGACGTTGCTTCTGAAAGTGCATCAGAATTGCATGTGGCTTCATCGGCGGCTTTGGTGTCCACGCCAAGCGGAGAAACGCAGGCTTGGGATTGCTGACACCGAGCCGTCCTTCAAACCACTTTTGCATGGAGACGTCGCGTATGTGCGAGACGTGCAGAACAAGCTGTGGTGCTCCAAGCCACTCGACTATCTGCGTTGCCTCCTTGGACAGCATTTGCAGCCCCTTTGCAGTAGTCCAGGCATCCTATGTTGCCAGAATTCGTGAGCGGTACATGTAGTAGCGCGAAGTAAGCTAGAAGAAATAGAGGCTGATAAACGTTGATGGGCTGCTCGTAATTTTTGAGACATGGTTTTTGTAATTCCTGCCGGTACAACCAGGACAGCCGTTTTGCTGTTGATGGCACGAATGAACTCGAACTGGTATGACGAGATGCTGTGCTTCAAAATGATGACTCGACGAGCAATTTCACCCTACCAATGAGTACAGAAGGTGCACAAGTTTCTAACAGCCCGGCATTACTTCCCCGTCTATTCTTTGCAAGGAGGCCACGTACGTAGGTACATCGTGAGACTACGACTTAGTTTTTGTCACAGCCTATGTTCTGAACAGAGTGTCTTATCCTTCTTTCTCATGACCAAAGCAGGCATGGAGGAGTCACATTGATTGCAAGACAAAAAGCGTAACATAACGCCACGAATTGTAAAAATAGATGAGCCCTCTCATTTCTATATCTCCCTTGCCATGTTAGCTCTCCTCGATTGATTTTATACGCTTGTGCCTATTTCAAGTTCGGTTTCGTAGTCCTCCTTTGCAGCTGATACAACTAACAAGAGTAGGATCCGTACTAAACGTTATATGTGAAATCGCCCGAAGCTGAAGCTGTGAGGATTAACAAGACCGTGCAAGTCTTTTGATAAAAGGGTGCGTAAGGTGCTCGAATTGTGGCTTTTCGCGAAGTGATGTCACGTCAGAATTCTAGCACGATATCCTCCCACTACCAAGAGCGAAAGTTTTCCCTGCTCTGTTATCCAGTCTGGGGCGGTGCGCCTTTCCTTAGAGACCTTGATGCACTGTCTTACGACAATGTACCAATGTCTACTCCTGGTTTGAGATGGACGCGCCTTCTACACCTGAGGATAGTGACATACCCATGCAGTCCACGACCCTTATACCTTACTTACCCGGACAGAAGCGTATCCGTTACAAGTTAGCGCCACCCAACCCGGTGATCAATTGTCAAAACAATTACAATATAATCATTATCTTGATGCCACCTCGAGAATCACTTTGATCAAAAACATATAAGCTCCACGCACAAAACAAGTGCACAAACATCACATTCCATAAGTGAGCTTCACCTTCTGCTGATGGATGTTTCCATAACGCGAATGCCTTTATTGGTGCGCTCACCAAAGCATATCGTTGCCTCGGCCCCGCTACGAAATATAATGTGTATGTCTCGCCAACGTCCTCTCCTACTTCCTCGCCATCTTACTTCGCTAATCTATTGCTCAGTTATTCTTTCAAGCTATGTCAGGTATTCTCACGACCAATTAGTTCACGTCCGCGCATTCTCACAGTGTTGCTTATACACTCACTCAATTACTTCCAGCAAAAATCTTACGCAACAGGATTACAGGGAAATGCAATACCATGGACACTTGGTTTCATTGTGTATTGTTACGCAAGAATACGTTATCTGATGTAATGTCGGTCAGCCAGATTAATCATTATTATTCTGCTAAAGTACAAGCTGAATTACGGCTTGCTGTGCATAACTTGCGTTTAAATGAGACGTTCAGTTGCTAGCTTACGTTAAGCACTGTAGTCAGCCTCTTACCTCGAACCCCTCTCCCGGGTAACTATTGCGCCTGGTCTCATCATCCATATTCCAACACGCTCCCCTCGAAGATCGCTCTTCAAATGCTCAGAGTTGTCAACTCCAAACTGCTGCTACAGGTGCTTAAGACTTTTCTTTCCAATGCCTTATTAAATGCGTCAGCTAGTTTTCATCCCCTTTCACTTTTCACAAAAAATGGCTTCTTCCTCGGCCTGCTCGCGCACAGTGTCATCTTCATTTGACATCTCGCGTCCGTCGACTATACGTGGTTTTCGTTGCCAGCACAAATGCAGCCTGGCTGTCAATACCGAGGTGAAACTTGATTCCCTTGTGTAGGAATAGCTTCTTCAATATGTTTCGCATTGCCAGTGCCTTCATGTTTGCCTTACCTGCCGCCAATTGGAGCTACAGGATCGTAACACGTGTGGTTAAACTAAACGCCGTAAGATCGTGACTGTGAGGAGTTGCTAACACAGCCTCCGACAGCTACCAATCATACCGATTGCGTGAGTTTTGTTTAAGATATAGTCGTGCAAGTATCGTGGTCGATAGAGAAGGTCATTTCAGCATCACCTACACAATGTAAAAAGACGTGTTGCGGCATATACAGCAAAAACCTGACCCATGCATTTCCCTGTAATCCTGTTGCGTAAGATTTTGCTGGAAGTAATTGAGTGAGTGTATAAGCAACACTGTGAGAATGCGCGGACGTGAACTAATTGGTCGTGAGAATACCTGACATAGCTTGAAAGAATAACTGAGCAATAGATTAGCGAAGTAAGATGGCGAGGAAGTAGGAGAGGACGTTGGCGAGACATACACATTATATTTCGTAGCGGGGCCGAGGCAACGATATGCTTTGGTGAGCGCACCAATAAAGGCATTCGCGTTATGGAAACATCCATCAGCAGAAGGTGAAGCTCACTTATGGAATGTGATGTTTGTGCACTTGTTTTGTGCGTGGAGCTTATATGTTTTTGATCAAAGTGATTCTCGAGGTGGCATCAAGATAATGATTATATTGTAATTGTTTTGACAATTGATCACCGGGTTGGGTGGCGCTAACTTGTAACGGATACGCTTCTGTCCGGGTAAGTAAGGTATAAGGGTCGTGGACTGCATGGGTATGTCACTATCCTCAGGTGTAGAAGGCGCGTCCATCTCAAACCAGGAGTAGACATTGGTACATTGTCGTAAGACAGTGCATCAAGGTCTCTAAGGAAAGGCGCACCGCCCCAGACTGGATAACAGAGCAGGGAAAACTTTCGCTCTTGGTAGTGGGAGGATATCGTGCTAGAATTCTGACGTGACATCACTTCGCGAAAAGCCACAATTCGAGCACCTTACGCACCCTTTTATCAAAAGACTTGCACGGTCTTGTTAATCCTCACAGCTTCAGCTTCGGGCGATTTCACATATAACGTTTAGTACGGATCCTACTCTTGTTAGTTGTATCAGCTGCAAAGGAGGACTACGAAACCGAACTTGAAATAGGCACAAGCGTATAAAATCAATCGAGGAGAGCTAACATGGCAAGGGAGATATAGAAATGAGAGGGCTCATCTATTTTTACAATTCGTGGCGTTATGTTACGCTTTTTGTCTTGCAATCAATGTGACTCCTCCATGCCTGCTTTGGTCATAAAGTCAATCGCTGTAAAAGGGCTATCCAAACAAGCCTACTTTTCCGACGTAAGTCATGTTTGCATGTGGCGCAATATTGGAGCGATTTTTAGGCGGTTCTATTTGGGTTTGTGTTTCATATTCCTCCGACGTGACAACCAATATGATTGAAAAGCGGTACAAATATTGGCTCTAGTCTTCTGCCGTGTCCACAGGAATACGTGCCTTGTAAAGAATTTGGGGCGACCGGACGAAAATGAGGGGCAACGCTCCGAGTTGTGGAGATCGGAGGCTTTATTTTTTTGGACGAAAAGTAAGCTTGTTCGTCAATTTTTTTCGTGAACTTAACCTTGGCACCAGTAAGCTGAACGATGATATCTTGGGCTGGGGTCATGACCTGCAGATGTTGGAGTTAATTGATCCTGAGATGTAGACGTTCAATCTGACCCTTACGCTCATTTTGCTTGACTTAAGATAGCCCCCAAGGAAATAAGAATCTTTCCGCTTGTGTTCATCGACCAAACACCCTGAATTGTAACTACTAGGGCTAGTTTGTACCGTAGACTGATACCCTCGTGAGTCTTCGTCACTTCGGCCTCCTTTGCATTCGCTCCGAGCGTAGTGAGGGGCCCTCCCCCACTAAGACTCGGGCTGCGCACAAACGAGACTGGCGACTGAGGATGGCGCAGTCCGTCTATATAATACGTTTTGGACTAGGTGGGCTCGAAAAGACTGGGCCAGCAAAAAGCGAGTGTGGAGAAATTTCCGGGCATTATTTATGACAGACCGCCCGAAATGCGGCCGAAAACACGTTTATCCTCGAGTAGTATTCCGAAATGATTCCCAGTACCGACTTCCGTCGACAATCTTGGTAAGCATCTTTCGAAGTCGAGTGAAGGAGTCGTAAGCGTATAATGACGTAGCTAGTCTGAGAGCTGCCAATAGGATGTTATCGGGGTGCTGAAGCCGCCAAGTACCAAAGAGGAGCAAATCGTGCATCCATGTTGATAATTTCTCTTGCCCTTGCGGGCGGTTCCGGTCGTTCGCATGAGCCCGATCCAGTTAACTAGAAAGCGCCGTGTTGAGGTGATCTAATACAATAAGCTATTGAAGAGGCTCGGCTCCAACTTGATCAAGCCGTGCTCGTTATCGTGTCGCTTCAAGTGATTTGACCCGCGAACACTTCGACGAAGCACTGCGGGACTATCGGCGGAAAAATTTATCGAAACGATGGACACGCAGACTGGATTGGACCAGAGCATTCACGAATATAGAAACGGAGTCCAGCAGTTTGCGCCAGGAAACAGTGGGGAACATTTACCATCGATTGTGTCGGGAAAAGTCGCTACTGAGGCTATGAATACTGTAGTATGTGTGACTAATCGAGTTGCATGCGCGTCTTGGCCAACCAAGACTTTGATGAAAGCGTGTCTGGAAACTAAGCCAGATCTATCGCACATGCGAGTTTTGGGTGCTCAAAGTTACGCACACATTGAAAAATAAAGCGTCTAAAATTGAACAAAAAGGCATTTCGATGCATGTTTTTGAGATACTCACATGAAGAGAAGAGATACCGCGTACGGAGATTTTGATCCTAAAAGACTGGAAAGCACGCGATCGGTGACTTTCCAAAAACTACCAAAGTTCATATGTGCAAGTTGCGGGTGACGTACTTGTCACTACGCGTATACATCATGAAGATGATGACGAAGCAGCCATGGCGCAATTACCGCTTCTTTAATAGAGCTGATGGTGGTGGAGCAGACTGGCAACGATCAAATAATCTCATCTCCTGGTACATATGAGTCTTTGGGTCCTCGTCAAAATTTAACGCATGCGTCTGATCCTGCTATCAATATTGATGATGTTTACATGGAGTCAACGAATCTGGATGCGTACCTAAGCGAAGACCAAGGACCTGGCACAGGGCCATGTCGCTGGCTTTCCTAACTTTTGGCCGCAATGCGCGTCATCCATCGTTGAACCCGGCCCAAGATAAGTCACCGTTTTCTTCCTCCCACCGACCGGATCCCGCGCAAAATTTCGTCACCCGCACCATCGGCCTTGGTTGCTGATGCCAATCCACGGTCCCCAGACCTAGCATACTATAAGACTATTCGCGTGGTTTTAGTCCCAGTGCGTCGCATTGCATATCATTTTATGCTATGCAATGCGTATCATTGCATAGCATAAAATGAAAAAGGTTTGGCGAGGGATTAGGGCTAAGGATGTTAAGTTCGCTTGAAGTGATAAGTGCGAGCACCATCTTTTCTCCTAAGAAGTCGTTTTTTTCTTATAAGAATCAGAAAAAGAAAAATGCAAAACGAGAATTCATTTCACCCGGTCCCACCTCAGCATCTTACTGAGAAGGTAGATCTACGCCAGCTTTTAAAAGACCTTGAGCTAGCACTTGTCTCGTGTTTCCAAGTATTAATCCCTTTTTGAATTTTTGTTGATACGCAGGATGACGTTCCGCCAGAAACTATCTAGTCCAAACCAAGAGAAAAACAAAAAATTTTCTAGCAATTTCTCAATTCAACATGGAACTACAAAGTGGACTGAGTTGCCATCGGCGGTGCTTTTGACCTGGTGAAGAATATTGAGCATGTCACTTAGCGGGATGCTTCTTATACGTATAAATATAATTTAATAATTACATAAATTAAATTATTAATTTCTATAATCGTTTTAATATCTATTAATCGAGTATTTTCAATTGTATTGAAATAAGGTAATCAATTTGTTTCATAATTATTTATTTGGTTTTCAAATCTATTACGTCTTACACTTAATGTCGATGGTCTTAAAACCATTCTTATTTCATTTATTTCACTTTGTTGTATTATTGTTTCTATTCTATTTTTTTTTTTGTACCGGGTGCACAAGCATAAGTTACCTCAGCTCAATTTTTGGAGCACGAACAATTTAACTCACTCTCTTGCTGAGGGCTGAGTACACCCACGTTTCATTTACAAGTAACATACTTTGATGGTTAGATTTTAGTTGAGAAGCCTGGTACTCGTTCGTAGTGGTAATTGCTATTGCTCGCGTCGCTATTGGAACTATTATAAAAATGGCGTGGTGATGGCACCGGTTCATCGTCTGAGTCATACCGCAAGGGATCTTGAAAAAGGTCACCCCCATGCGTCCATCGCAGGCGCTCAGTCTCTCGATCAAAATCACCTGGACCTTCTCTCCGAGTTCCATACGAGTTGTAAGCACTAGTGCCAAGTGGGCTTGCGGTTAGCTGCTTGCCTTCACCAGTGTTTATAATGTGGAAAATGCCGTAGTCAGGTAACTTTTGTGACGCAGGTCCATGCTTTGGAGCTACAACAAACACAGACTACTCTTAATGACCGGGCCGAAGTCATTTGATCGATCACCACTCCTTACCTCCTACACCACCGGCCTTTGACGAGATCAAACAGAGCAACAAAATGGTAGGTAAAAACTCCCAAAAGCAGAAGAATACAAAGTAGTCGACTGTCGTCACGCGACCGTTCATGTCAAGGTTGTTTCTGATGCTAAGGAACCAACTTTGAGACGTTGCCACATCCCGAATCCCTCTTGTAAAGAAAATCAGGCATAGCAGCGAGTTGATCACCGCCAAGCTCTGCACAGATAATTCAATCGCCACACAACTGTCGTTAAACTTTCCACTCATTCGATGCACAACGCTTCTCCGCATACCCGTGGCCTTGATAAAAGTAGTCTTCTTCGTTTCCAGCTTTCTACCTGCATACATCAAACACTCTCCATCAGACAGACAGCGTTTCAGCAACCCCTCGACTTGAAAACATCACCTTACATTAGCCATTTTCCATCCAAAGAAACCAAAAAGTACACTGAGCAGGAAAAAAGAAAAGGCAGAGTACTTGAGCTGTACGCAAACGTCGGAAACTCTAGAGAACTCCTGGTCGTACTCGTCTCCACGATGCGCAACCTTGGAAATGTCATTGGACGAGTTAAAAGCCCAGACGACCGTGAATGTAGCCATAGTCATTGTCAGTAACAGATAAAGCGGTAAACAAACGTTGCGCCACTTGGAGCGCCACTCTGGACCCGTAAGCACTTGGATGTAGAACAGGATGAGCAGCGAAAAGTTGGCGAATTGGATAGGAGTGGGCGACCAATAGAGCAGGTAGAGCGTCAGGTACCGCATATTTGATTGCGTCGACATGATGATCCAGTATGCAGCACGTACGCCCGTCCATAGTAGACATAGTAGGTAAAAACCGGTCGACCAGGCCAAGAACTTGTTCTTATTGCGTAGAGCTACCAGTAGCCTCGTTAGGAGGAATAGAGCCAGTAGTAGACACATTGCAGTGAGCAGCAAAGTGTAGAATGTTGGTTCATATGTACTGCTGTTGCTGCTACTGGCGACCATGGACGATGGAGATTAAGCACACGCTTAGCAGCTCGAGTGAAGTAGCAGTTGACGCAGCCGAGATGCTTTGATTCGTCCAACTATTACTTTATTTACAAGGCGCTGGTACAGTGTACCTACTGTAGCGATATGAGTTATCTTATTTATAATTATGGCAGAGATAAATACTCATCAATGGTGATAATGAGTACGAACCATTATACCATAACCTACCTACTTTGGCTGTAAGAAATACTCTTTGTAAGAGATGGAAACAAATACTGCAACGTCAGCCACATGAATGAACCAATGCAATGTCATTTGTGATGCACCTAACAAGCAAAGGCCGATCGATGTATGCGTTCAGGTGCATCACAGACCGTGCACATTGCACTTTTCCGCTAGCAATGGTATCACTTTGAAGACGGCATAGGAAGCACACATTGTTGTCTCAAGATGACAATGTCATGCGATTCTTACCATAATTCATACAAAATGGAGGCTACTGTCTTAACAGTTAATTCCACAAAAATGACAGACTTTCTGTCTCTTTCGTAGTTTACGCAATAAAATAATGCGCCCAAAAGTCTTGTCAAAATCGATTATTTCACCATCCGTATAATATCAATTACAACAATCTCCCGATCTCAAACGAGGAGGGGGGAGATAGTCGAGTGTTCCCCACCAAGAAGAAGCTGCAATTCCCGATCAAGAATGGACTCACGCGGGGAAATGAAGTCGCTCGATGCGCAGATCGGTCGTCTGCGTCGTGCTGAGAACTTGACAGAGACGGAGATCTATGAACTGTGCCAAAAAGCCAAAGAGATATTGACAGGCGAGTCCAATGTGCAGCCTGTCAAGTGTCCCGTGACAGTCTGCGGTGACATCCACGGCCAATTCTATGACCTACTGGAGCTCTTCCGGATAGGTGGTGCTTGTCCGGATACAAATTACCTGTTTATGGGTGATTACGTAGACCGTGGGTACTATTCCTTAGAGAGTGTGGCGCTATTGGTGGCACTGAAGGTGCGTCATCGTGAACGCATTACTATTTTACGTGGCAACCACGAAAGTCGCCAGATTACGCAAGTGTACGGTTTTTACGACGAATGTTTACGTAAGTATGGCAATGCTAACGTGTGGAAGTACTTTACCGACCTGTTTGATCATCTACCAATGACGGCCCTCATTGAAAACCGTGTCTTTTGTATGCACGGTGGACTGTCGCCGTCTATTGACACATTGGACCATGCACGTGCATTGGATCGTGTGCAGGAGGTGCCACATGAGGGACCCATGTGTGACTTGGTGTGGTCCGACCCGGACGATCGTTGTGGGTGGGGCATCTCGCCTCGTGGCGCTGGCTACACGTTCGGCCAGGACATCACGGAGCAATTCAAACGCAGCAATGGACTCACATTTATTGCGCGTGCCCATCAGTTGGTCATGGAAGGATACCAATGGACCCACAATCGTGGTGTCGTCACGATTTTTAGTGCTCCTAATTACTGCTACCGTTGTGGCAACCAGGCAGCGCTCATGGAGATTGATGAAGTCATGGCTGATCGTAGTGGAGACAAGGTATACGAGACGTGCAAGTTCATCCAGTTCGATCCCGCTCCACGTGACAGCAACTTTAACGAGAAGAAGCGCACACCCGACTACTTCCTGTAGGCTAAAATGGGGTTGCGGACGAGGGCGTAGTGACAGACAGGTGTGAATGATGCAGAGCAACATAAGAGCGGCGGGCATTAAAGAACGGGAGGTGGCGCCGAGGAACCGAGACGCTATCGAGAAGGCAGAAACAAGAGAAGCCAGAACAACAAAGCATAGGTAGGTTGTCGACCCGGGTCAAGCGGAGGCTGAGAAGTGTTGGTAGGAGTTTGGCTGGTGTCGTTCATATGGCGTGTCATTCCCTGCGTCTCACTCAGACCTTTTGCTTACAAGATGGGGCATGACGGTATTCTTCATATATGCACGATTTTAGTTGGTTGTTTGCTGCCGATGTTTCTTCCTTTCGTTGCAGTAGAGCATTGTGAGGAACTGCTGCAATTGCATCTTGAACTTCAAGATTGCTGTGTGTTGGGCACGGCCGACCTTTTAAACGAGTCGTCGAAGTTGCCCACTATTATGAAAGCATGCACACATGCAAATAGTGTCGCAGACGAGTGTCAGGAGCACGTTCAGGGTTGTAAGATGCGCTTTGACGCGGTTATAGCTGGGAAAGTCTGCGACACCTAGTCCAAAGTTCCCTTGTCTAGTTCCAAGCCTGACGTGATTGCTGTCTACCGACACTAAATCTTGCAATCTTGCAGTGTCGGTAGGCGAGGCCAAGGTCTTCGATGTCGATGGCAACCTGGCCACCAGAAGTCGGCCTTGCAATCGTCCGACGGATCGAAGCACGATAGTATGTGATGCGTGATAGCTGAGTCCATGTTGCGTCACAGTCAGCAGTGTTATACGTCCATTTGCAGCACGTGCCGGTAATAAGCATCTACAACCTCTAGAAGTATGTCTAGCTGCAGCATCTCCTTATTACCACGGTGACACTCGCTTATCCTGCCGTGAATGCGCGCGTAGAGAAAGTTTCCAGAACGAGAGAGGCATTCCAGCGCTTACGCAATTTCCAGTATCATTGAAGTACACAAGCGCCCATCACGATGAACAGGCCAGTCTTATCTTCACAAAGCAGGTCACGACGGATAGATATGAAGTATCAATGCTTATATTCGTTTGGCAGGTCACGGAAGGAGCAAAATTTGACGAACGGATACAAGAATGCACCAGCAGATCCGTCCCAGCTATTTACCGAATGTAGTCATGTTCCTAAGAACAACGTATTTGCAAAAGACGTAGACGACAAAGACGACTGAATAGCGGCCGACGTGGGGTGAAAGCCCAAAAACAAGGATCTTCTTCGCTGGACCGGCAAGATAAGGGTCGTTGCTATTGTATCGGAAGAGATATCGTGCGGTTCCAAAAGATCGATGCCATTAAAGCCTTGAACAATCTTCCGTAGCAATTTCTGACTTTTTCTACTACAACAGTACGTGGTCTCTACGTACGCTCGCAGTCGATCATTACGCTGGCCTTCTTCTAAGCATGGTCTGCTGCGTAGCCTTCTTCAGCTCGGAATGCCCAGTGTACTGCACGCTTTTCGCCCACATCGGTAGCGTTGCGTTATAGTTAAGGAAGCACGAGGGTCGATACAAATGACGTCATGTGCGAGTCCTTTCCCACTCCTATATAACGAGGTGCGTCCGTTACATAACATCCTTTCGCAGTCACATTAATGGCACAAACATAAGATGACAATGTGAATATTATCTTAGCGAATAATATTTGACAATTATTATCCCGTATTGTCGCTGTATTTATCTAGAGGTCGGAGATGCCCTGCTTACTGGCCAAGATATCAACCACGTGCTGGCCAATGAAGGATGGACGCGCGCAATGAAAAGTAATTGGCTAGTTGGCATATAAGTTAGTAGTAAGTAAGATGACTTAAATGAAAAAGACAACAACTATATCAAATACATTTCTCCTCTATTCTACAACGAAGCGCATCGTTTACTTTGCTCTACGCTCTTGTGTACGCAACGCGAGAAGACACGCTGACTTCAGTATAAGCAGACTCTGCTGTTATCATTATAGTCGAAAGGTTTCGTCATGGCAAAAGTGTGTGCGATATCCGACTTTAGCTCGCACGTTCTTTCTCATCTTCAACCGCAGCGATGACATCAAGCACACGCCGTAGCTCTAAAGGGCCGATCTCTATTTCTAGCAATACCTTTTTTTCTAACCTTGTCATGCGGTGGCTTTTACTTTTCTCTGCGGAACACCCGATGCCGCGTCCTCGGTAGCACTGAAGATGATGACGGCATAGGTCCGTCCACAGTTGCTTGGAGCGTACACATCCCTGTCATGTAACTCCAAGTCTATGATAACATAGATTTCGTTCACGCGTGTGGTGGATCCGCGCGCTTGAAGGCAAGTTGAGAAGTGTATTGAAGAAGTTAATATGCATGCTATGCGCTTTGGCGCCCCTGTGTGCCTCTTAGACTTAGCTGTTTCGTAACTACCGGCGCTTAAGGGGGTGGGTGTTTCGTAACTACCGGAGCAGGGGTTTCAGGAATGTGAGCCCTACGAATCCACAACACACCCCTTTCCGAAGGCGAGCATTACTGGAGCTCATGCTGGAGGCGAATGACATCGGGCGACGATGGGTATGCGTCCAAGAATGCCGACACTAAGCCGGGGACATCCGCATTGATGCTGGAGAACAGCTCCCATGAAGCTTCAGCATCTTCAAGCCCAACCCAGGCGACCTTATGCTCCCATGCAGAAGTCGAATTATTGTAGCGTAGGTCACAAATCTCACGAACACCGAGCACCAATCCCTGCGTAGATATGTGTTCACGCAGTTCTTCTGTGACTTCGAGTGCAGTTTCTGAATAAAGCTTAAGTCTTAATCCATGCACGTCATTCCGAGCCATAGTGATCAAATTTTCAACTTCAAAGCAATGCTCCTTGATCCCAGCGACTACAAAGGGGCCGACCCAACGGACCATAAGCTTGGAGCCCGACAAACGAGGGTCAGCGCGCGACCACAATACGAAATCGCCCACTTCAAAGTTGGCAGCAGCGCCGGATGATGCATCGCGAGCAATTTGCTGACGGTCACGCTTGCTAGATTCCACAACCTTGTGCATCTGTTGTAGACGAGTCGTAAGTTGGTTTAACTGCTGCGCTACTGAGTCAGTATTTACCGTGGTAGCGGTGGTGCTGTCTCCATCGGGCGCGATAAAAGAGGCCAGCAAAGGCGGCGGTGGGAGACCTGTGAAGATCTCCATCAGGCACTTGTTACCCAGGCTCTCGACGGGGGAATGTTTGACGTAGGACTGAATCACCGGAAGTATAATGTCTCAATTGCACACATCGAGCTGGGCTTCGAGCAACATCGCACGTGCAACCTGTAAAACGTCGCGATTCACGCGCTCGACAGCTCCATTAAGCCAAGGCGCGTAGACTGGAGATAGCTTGTGCACCATACCGAGTTTAGCAGTCACAGTAGCAATGACTTGGTTGCGAAAATGCGTTCCATTGTCGGTCATGAGGGAAATCGGCAAACCAAAGCGCTTGTACCAACTGATAATTGCGTCAGATGTGACCCGAGCACTTGCAGTGTCGGAAGCAATTAGCTCACAGAAGTGGTTGAACGCATCCTTAAGCACTAGGCAATATTTAGCACTTGAGATACTATCGCCAATAGAGATAGTCCATGAGAAGGGTTTCATTGCGCTTGGTCGCGACATCAGCTGTCGACCAATCTCGCTGCATAATCAACTGACCCTTGACATGTCGACAAAGCAAACACTTCTTCACGAATGCTTGCACCTTGCGCTGGAGGTTGTCTACCATGAACTCTCGCTTGATAATGTTGACTATTACGTGAACGCCGCGGTGTCCGCGCACACCACAGTGCGCAACTATGAACACACGCATGATGAGGTGATCTGCGTCCGGAGGTGGCCATACCTTCCCCTCTACTAGGATGGGCGATCCATCTGCAGGAAGGGGACCAGGGCGGCTTGACGAACGCTGCTGATGCGTGTCGATCTCCTTGACCGACGGGTAGACAAACCCCGGTGTTTGGAGCGGGCGGAGTGGTTAGAGCTGTGGTTCACTGCGCAACCGCATAGCATAGGTAGTGGCATTCACAAGCTGGGGTGGGGCAATCCAACGAGAAACAATGTCAGCGAAAACATTACGCTCACCGCTGAGATGTTCAATCTCATATCGGTAGGGCACTAGATGGAGAGCCCAGCGCTGCAGCTTTCCACGGATGTGACGCTTAACGGACTGAGCCGGCGAGAAGATGTGAATCAAGTTTGCGTAATCGCAAAATAGGCGAAATCCACGGGATCGAGCCAGCAGGAACTCGAGTTGAATACACGCTTTAATGATCGGGTATCCTTCCTTTTCCGTGACTGACCAGTTGATCTGTGCTCCACGGAAAATGCCACCCATACATGCAAGCAACTCATGGGCTTGTTCTTCAACTGGGTTGTCGTCCTGGTACATACGAACTTGAGTAGCAATGAGAGCCCATCCACAGTTGGAGGCGTCAGTAAACACACAGACGGTTGCCTGATCTTGTGGGAACGAAAGCTGAACAGACTGGCGGAGGGCAACGAGGAAAGAATTGTATGCGTCAAGTTCATCAGATGTCCAAGTCAATGAGATACCGGCTGCAATACGTTTAGTGCGACTCGTTTTCGAAAGTACAGCTTTGAGTTTGTCGTAGAGCGGTGCTGCAGTGCGAGAGAAGTCTATGACCGAATCACGTAGCCAGATGCCGGCACACAGTAGACGTTGCAGATCAGCTGCATTACTGGGAGCCGGAAGGGATGTCAATGCGGCAAGTCGAGCGGGATCATGTCGTACCCCTGTTTCACTTAAGATCTTGCCGCACCAAAGTACCTCGCGGTATAAGAGTAAACTCTTCGTGACACTTAGCTTCAGGCCATACTGCGCAGTCAATTCATAGAAGTGGCGAATCTTGTCGACAAATTCCTCTCTAGTTTGAGCGAAGACGATAATATCATCAATCCAGACCAGCAAGTTGTCATGCAACAATGGAGAATACACCGTGTGCATCTGGTTCTGGTAATGGATCGCAGAATCGGTAATCCCTGCGGCACACGGGTCATGGTGTACACGCCATCCTCAGTGACGATTGAGAACTGCTCCTGGCAGTCCGGATGCAGTGCGAGCTGCCAAAAGCCTTTAAAATTGTCAAAGCGAGCATAATACTTTGCTCCTGAGACGCGAGCGGTTGCTGTCTTCATATCTGGCATGGCTCCAGCCAGCGGAATCACAAGACTGTTGACTCGAGTGTAATCAACTGTAGTGCGAAATTCATTCGTGTTGATGCCCTTGCGAACTGGTAATGCAGGTGAGGACCAGTGACTGTGATTATTGCGGCGAACGAGACCCAGCCGCTCTAGCTCGGCGAAGTAGGAACGCAGATAATCACTTTGTTGCTTCGGATACGGCCTGGCCTTGGAAGTTACAGGCTTGGCATCGACCTGAAACTTCACCAAGAGAGGCTCAACCTTTGCAGGCGGATCGTAGCCTAGCTGGTTCCGCCAAATGTCTCTGTGTTGGACGGCGAGTTCATATAGTTCATGCGCGTGGCCACAATACTCACCCTCTTCCAACAATGCTGCGTGCTCCAATGAAGAGAGAAGATCTAGGATGTCCGAATCGACATCGACACCAACTTCAACAGCAACATTGGTGGTAAGATCATCACCATCTGTATCGGTGGCTGATCCCTCTGCTAGCTTAGCAATCATGGCTCCAACGTCGATACCAAGACTGCTGAGAACATCTTTGCCAAGAATAAATTGGTCTTCTTCTTCGTCCAGGACGAGACAGTCAACACCCCTGATGTTGACGGGTCCTGCAGCAGTGCGTACTTGGACGTCCAATGTCACTTGCTCGCGGCAGACCAACGTGGTACCACCAACCACCTCCACACTAACAGGATGACAGAGGGTGGTGGTCACGTGCGTGTCGGGTGGGAGGCCAAGCAAAAGACTGCGGGGAATGATGGATACATCCAAATCCAAGTCAGCGCACAGCGGGACCTCCAAATTACCCGCTAGGATCGCTGATAGCTGTGAGTCTTGGTTCGAAGAGAGTGTGGCTCGTTTGGCTTTATCCTTCTGTGCGTTGGATGATGTTGGACATTCAGTGAGGACCTTTACACACCAGACAGCCATCGCGGGGTGGTGTGGAAGTTGCTGGTGTCGGTGGGTGCTGTCTTGACGGTCGAGACGTGTCATCGCCGTTCATGGAACCCTTAACATACTGGGTATGAGACTTGCGACTAATAGGTACCTTGCTTTGTGTAGCCTTATCCTCTATTGTCATCAGGAAGTAGTGCTGTTGCTCACGAGCACGTTCCAGAATCAGGTTATATACAGCTCCTTCATCCGCCTTGGCCTTGCGATACTCGAGGGCAACCAGGCGCATAATCTCACGCTTCAGCATTGTGGGCGCGAGGTTATCAATCAGGATCTTGGTCCTGTTCTTAGTCTGCACTATCGCGTCGTGATCTTTGGCCTTGGTGTGTCCCATCACATGTTGGAGCCCATAGTTGCCCACGATCTTGTTAAAACAAGCGAAATATTCAAGATCCGGGCTTCAATGTCGTCTCCCTTGAGGTCCATTCGCAGCTTCTCGGCAAAAAGAGCTTCAACGTCCGGGAGATGATTATTCTTCACCGTGCTGCAACGCCGATTGATCTCTTGCATAATGTCGGAGTCGGTAAGCGTCTCCACATTCCTGCCTAGGACATAGAGCGCCATGTTATTGAGCATTTCCGCAGCGATGGAGCCCTTGATACTCACTGCGATGGTGTCATACTGCTCGCCTGTTGCAGAGCAGCGCTCGCGATGACGCTACTCATACTGCTCCCGCTGGCTTCGCCAGCGGATTAGCGACGCCTGGTTCCATTCAATTAGTCTTGGCGCCGTGATATGCTCCAGTGCGGTGATGTACACGGGCGTCATCTCGACGTCTTCATCAACCATCCGGAAAGCCGACATCTTGTTGCACTGAGATGCCGGCTGTGCTTGACTTGAGCTTGCTATACCAAAAGTATACTTTGTGGTGGATCCGCGCGCTTGAAGGCAAGTTGAGAAGTGCATTAAAGAAGTTAATATGCATGCTATGCGCTTTGGCGCCCCTGTGTGCCTCTTAGACTTAGCTGTTTCGTAACTACCGGAGCAGGGGTTTCAGGAATGTGAGCACAACAACGCGCATACTTCACGCGCATACTTTCACGCGCTTCATCTCCCATGCAGTAGTCTTTGTATGTGAAGCACTGTAACCCCCTAATAAAGCTGAAACAATTACTATCTTGAACTTGAACATCATATCAACCTCGAAACAGAAGCCTGATGAATCGACAATAAATGGCAGCGACACGGTCACGTTCTCAAAGCATTTTTATTGTTATCTTCAGCGAAGATGGTTTCAGCGTGAACATGTTAATCATGTTCCGACGTCACACGTCACATGAGATGCATTGAGAGCGTAGAGCGTACTGTCGTAAGGTTCTTATAACATGTACCAGTCCATGGGATGAAGCTACTGCTCGGTATTGAACCGTACGCTACCACGGCGAACTATGTACTCGGATAAACGACGTATCCTTTCCATCGAAACCATAGCTATATTCCCATTGCTAAGCTCAACCTTCAGTTCATTCTCAGTGTCTCCCGCCGAAATCGCTTTCACAAGTTCTCCCTCATCAATAAATGTTGCCACTGAGTCGGGATAGCACCACACTAGCTCACCGGGGCAAATCGTTTCTCGTATCCCCAACCTGTTTGGCCATGTCAATACAATTGCGTGCAGCTGGCCAGTGTATCCCCGACGTGTTCCACGATAAGTGAACTTGGAATACTCAGCAGCAAGCTGTAAAGGTAGGCAAATCCCTGAGAGGCCCGACACAGGAGCGAAATCGTCTGAAGAGACGAGCAACGACGTTGATATTGCTGAAGCTGCTGGACTTGGCGGTAGCTGTCCATCGAGCTCCAAAGCGTTCACTTCATTCCCTTCTTTTTCACAAGTTATTCGGCGAGCCTCCTTCTCCTCTATGTCGTCTTGATCTTCTACTTCACCACCTAGATTGCCTTCTTTTTCATCAAATGAGTCTTCCAATGCTGTTGGCGAATTTCTAACTGCTTCAGTGCTCTGTCGTTGTAGTTCTTGCCTCTGCTAACAACGTAAACAAACAAAAGCTCGATAAAAATTCACGAAAACCCCACGGTATCTACTAAGATGAGCCAAACCTCCGGATCAGCTATTCCTGGCAGTTTGACGCCATCCTCAGCATCCGACTCTGACCCATCCAACTGATAAAGTTTTCGCTTACCTCCAAGCTGGTTGACACACAAACGACCACGTTTTTAGTCCTTTGCCGTCTAAACTACTACAGCACTACCACTACAACCGACTCTTTACCATTTTCGCGAATATCGACGATGTCGCTACACTTGGCTACATGACACAATTCAATCAGCTGTTTGCAAACACTTGTCAATCCACTTCAAGTGTCGCACCAATTGTGCACTCGGTCGACCGACTGCTTGCTCTGAAGTAGTTTCTGAGTCGGAAGAGGAGCTCGACGATGACGATGATGACGACGACGATCTGTCACTCACGTGGTCACTTTCAGTTGAGGACTCGACCACCGAAACGTCGTCATCTTCTGCTAATGCATAAAAAAGCTCTCGCTTTCCCGTGTATAAGCTCAATGTTTCCTGCCATTTCTATGCAGCATTTTAAAAACTCACAATGAGACCAAGAAAATGACTGGAGGAGACCTGGACGAACCTGCTGCAGTCGAGCAATGGCTTTGTCTGAGGGTGACTCGCTTTCTTTTTGATACAAAGAACACACGCGATGCATGACACGGACGTAAAACGCTTCCACCGTCGCTACGTGGGAATCGTGTATCTGTCTCTTGTCATGCATTATCAGTAGATGAAGATAATCTTATCACATTTGATATAGTCATGACAATAATCTTATCACATTTTTGTCATGACTATATCAAGTACGATGTGGTCCATGACAAGTATAAAAATTAATTTAGACAGTGCTACAAGTCTAAAGAAGAAGGTTTACTTGCAAGTTTAACATGTTTACCCATCGACACGGCCACTTTTCTCCTTGCAATAGAGAGCAATACCGATAGCCA
This sequence comes from Peronospora destructor, assembly GCA_011800735.1. Taxonomy (NCBI): domain Eukaryota; phylum Oomycota; class Peronosporomycetes; order Peronosporales; family Peronosporaceae; genus Peronospora; species Peronospora destructor. The sequence continues at coordinate 670,889 of WBRY01000004.1, read as the reverse complement.
CGAGCATTATGTCTACCCATGCAATCTTGACGACATCACTATCTGTCTCCTTCACATCCGTCACCTTGTGCATTTACTGACGGAAGTTGTCTGGAATGCCATTGTGCACATCACGTTTGCGCTGTAAATACACACAGTTAGATCATTTGCAGCCACTAGCAGAGGCATTTGACCTCAAAGAGGCGACATTTATAGCCCGTACACGCTCGTCGGAACCCAAGACGTAGTAGAGCGTAAAGGGAAAGATCCCCCAGGCCGCCATGGATGTGAAGAAGTGGCCGTCAAATCGGAAGCGCTTCTCCGAGTCTCCTCGCCAATTGTTCCAGTTCTATAAGGCAAATAATTGAAGTCAGTATCAATTATAACAGACCCAAGACGTTTTTAACATGATTCCGAGGCAGTTTGAGAGTGTAAAAGACATCGTCAAACACACCTCAATATGTTTATTCTTGCTGAATGAACCGCCGTAGCGACGTTGGCCCTGCAGCAGCGCGAGCGTGCGCTGTGAGGCCGCTGTACGGCGCAGAGTCGTGACCAGCATCGTCATGAGTTTTGTGGATCACACAAACCGTTTTCCTCACGACGTTGGCTGACACATACGTACAAATAACCAATCATATCAACCATCAGACCCTAAATGTTGTCATTATCTCAAAGGTGTTAAGTCCTTGCAGCGATGTGTTGATAGAGGATACTAGTTCTTACAGGTGTCAGTTCAAGTATAACACATGTTCAGTACAATTTTAAACAGCATGTTTTGTTGAAACAGGAGTTTCAACGCGGCCTCTCGCTTTCATTCCCCGAGTCATACAAAAAATGAGTCTTCAGGTGCTGAGCAAGAATCTGGCGAGTCGCGTCGTGACGCCGACGCTTGCGTGCGCTGTGAGTACAGAGACCTACTCATCTAGACAGGAAGCATTAGGTCGTCCTATTTCGCCTAACGTGACCATCTACAAGTTTCCCGTGAGCGCCATTTCGTCCATTGCAAACCGCTTCTCGGCCGTCGGCATGTCGTTCGCCTTTGTGGGTGGCAGTGCGCTGGGTTTCGTGGGTGCTGACCTGCCTGGTCTCATCTACATGGCGCAAGACACCATCCCTTTCTTTGCGCCGGCCTCTAAGCTGCTTGTGGCATTTCCTGCGAGCTATCACGTGCTCTGCGCGGCGCGTCACAGCCTCTGGACGTACAAACCCGAGCTCATTAACAACGTGGAGGGATCCTCAAGCTCATACGCGGTCTTTGCCGCGGCTGGAGTTATCAGTCTGGGCGCCGCTGCTTACACCATCAGGTCGTCGTAGGAGATTAAGAAAGAGGTCAAGGATTCAGTAGTCTCTGTCAGCTCAGTGTCTGGATGGATCGTTGCCGAGAGTCTGGAAGGGGATGTGACGGGAAACAGACGACGACTGCAGTCGACATTTAAGTAAGGAAAGCACATATAATCAATGAAACAGAAAGACAAAACACTGAGAGCTCGTGTAGAGCAGCAATACAATCAAACCATGGATCATTTCTACAGTCGCACTGATGGGTTCTTATATGGCGTGCAAGAAATCCAAAAATATTCGGCTGCAGACTGAGGCTGCTGAGTCATTTTCGTGACAATAGCAACCACAGCCGACAACAGTCGACGCACATCTTGCATACACTTTGTGGCTTTGAATGCTGATGATCATGACCCGAAGCTGATCCGTGGAATGCCAACGGTCAAGATACGATCAAGCGGACGAGCCGTAAGCCCGCTACGACTCGGAACCTCCACTTGCCAGAAGGACAATACACTTCTGTTTCAGGTTTGACCAAGCAATTCTGTGCGGCGCGTATCATTTTTACTTGCAACTATACTTGATATGCGGCTAGAAATTGTGTGAGGTACACCACTGCAAGTGTGTGGAATAGCATACCAAGTATCAGGGATGACGTCCATCTGTGACGTCATCATATCTAGAAGCTAGGGACGCGCGTTAATCATAGCGTGTTTCCACTTATTTGATTATATTAGAAATCTGTCTTACCTGTTGAGATCCTTAGTCTCTCACTTCGCATTTTGCTGTCAGCAAACCGTGTCCCTGCACCCAGTAGGCAGGAAAGTCCGGCACTGAGCCGACTGCTGGACGAGACGGGACTCAGTGACGCTCGGCTTTTACGGGATCATCGTTGGAAGGCTCTGGTATCCTTCCTTGAAGTTGCTGGTGCGCCTCATCGGAAGAGGCACCTGAGATGTATAGTTCCAAGGGATAGGAGCAACTCTTAGGAAACCAAGGAAAGATCTAGGAAGGTAGTTAACATCAGAATAACAACACAAATATATATTCACTTTTTCATTTCCAACCTGTGCGGAAGACCTTGTGATTCAAAAGGTTATGAGCCCAAGTTCTACAAACTTGTAGTGTAACAAACGTGCACCTCCCAGATTCAAGCCGCTCTCACGAAAGGAGAGCGATGGAAACGAATTCGTCAACCCCCGAGCTCAAGAACGACGAAGATGTCATCGTGCTTGCGCTACTTCAGAAGATGAACGCAAGGCTCGACGGTCTCGAACGATAGATATCGGCCAGCCCGATCATAAGCTCAAGTGATGGTTAAGACCCGTCCAGATGGTTCTGGAATTACTGCCACATCATCCAAGCGCCAGCGTTATCCGAGAAGTTGCCCGCAAGATGGATTGCTTGGAGCTTCCCGATTGACGCTTCAAGATCTACACCAAGGCCAGCACGTTCAGGCCGGTGCAAATCAATTCGTCCAAGGCAGTCTCCACGCGCCAGCAGCTCGACAACGCGTCCAGCAACCGGCTCAGCCACATCAAGAGATTGATAACGAGCGGTATCAGCGCGGCATTGCGCAACTTGATGCAGCCTGATTGCATTTTCTGACAGCAAGACCTCCAAACTAATGATCCAGCGATTTACGGGCAAGGAACTCTACGTGGGACTGGGAAGCTGATTTCGCGAGTAGGCATTTTCGTTTTGGAAGCGCTAGAAATGGCGGAGATGGCATCTAGATTTCGGTGGGCAGAACGTGTCAAGGTAAACAAATTGGGCGAGTACTTGGAGAAAGACTCGACCGCGTCGGACTACTTCCGACAGAATGTGGCAACGTGGCGGTCGATATCCCCACATTTGGAGTTCGTTCTTGAAGAAATGTTTAAGATCTTCAAAGTGACGGTAACCCATGAGCAAACATCAATTCTGTTCATGAAACCAAGAATCGTCTCGGTCGTGGTCTCAACACCTCCTGTACCTGGTACACCTAGCTCGTGTCAGTCAGTCAAGCGAGCGACGAATCATCGACAATATCGTCAAGCACGCGGCTCCCATAAACAAACACATGCTGTTTATTCGGTTCGACCCAGCACGCCTACACTATGTTGCACACGCTCAAGAATTAATTGCGTGGGCTCAAGAGATCGAAGACCACCAGAAGAATGCCATGCATACGGGGCGCAATGTTGTTGCACCAGTCGGCGAGTCAAGAAAGTCTCTTAACCGCGGTGATCGACATCCGAAGAGGGACTACCCGACTTCACCCACCAACGGAGGAGGTCGCGGTAACACGACGAAGAACAAACAGTTCGCCGTAGTTGTGGTCAATTTCGATAAAGCCGATAAGATATGCGCTGCTATCGACTCAACGTACCGGTGCAATTGGGTGATAGCCTCCGGAGCATGTCGCCACCTTATAGGCGATGAGTCCCTACTCCACGATTCTGTGGCATGCAACGATGAAGATGGAATCACTCTGCCGAACAAGGCAAAATTGCATGTAACGAAGGTTGGCAAAGTCACTTTTGAGACGTATGTCGATGACGAAATTCACGAAATTACACTTTTCGACGTTTACTACGCGCCATCACTTTTCAAGAACCTGCGCCTCATTTCGTATGGTCTACTCAAAAAGAACGGTTGCCAATTCGTGGACGCCGACAACGGCGGTAGAATTGAAAAGACGGTCAAACTGTTTTTGAATTTTAAATGATTAATGACGTTTGTATGGTCGACACTATACGCAACGAGGACCGATTGATGACAAAAGACTTGCTAGTTGGCATGGTGCTTTGTGCTAGAGAAAACCCGCGAGCTATCTAAGCCACATGAAGGCACGCTGCTGCAGTTCCACACGCGTCTGGGCCATCTCGCCTTCGACTCTATCGAGCGCATTGCTCAGGACTCAAAATCCGGCATCAAGATACCGACCACAAGCGCTCAAACTGTGTTATATGCTTACAAGGAAAGGGAACACGAACTTCTCAACCAAAAAGAGATTCTGGTCAAAACGCTCCAATCGACAGGATCGGAGGAGTTATCTGCAGTGATATCAAGGGGCCCATCACGCCGCAGGACCAGCGCGGCAACAGATACATGGTCACTTTTATCGACTTCAAGTCTATCTACGTGCGCGTCTTCGTGGCCACCCACAAAAACAAGACAGCTGCAAAGTTCCGAGATTTCGTTGCTTGGTTTGAGGCAGAGTTCGATTGCCGAATCCACGTCCTGCATACGGATGTCGGCGGAGAATATGATACCGTCTCGGCGGATCTCTTCTGTAAACAATCTGGCATCAAAAGGCAGGTCACAGAAGTTGGAACGCCTTAATCCAATGAGAAGGCTGAAATAATGAATCGCACCGTTTTCAACATGGTTCGGTGTATGCTGTTTAGATCCAGTGTGCCACTCACTCATTGGAGCGACGCTGCCGAGCATGCAGCTTTCATATTAAACCGTAGCCCTACACGTGCCAACGTCAAGCGAGCTTCCCCGGTGGAAATTCTCACTTCAAAGCGCCCAGCCTCCAAGACATCGTTGCTTTTGGTTCGACGTGTCAAGTTTGGCGTGACCCTGTCAAAAAGTGTCTCAAAGCTCACACGGTCGCCGGTTTCATTCTAGGCAAAAGCGAAAAAACTAAAGGCTACAAGGTGCTACTACGTGGTGACCGCTCGGTGATCACGACGCGTCATGTCACGGACATCGAGACCCGGCCAGCTTCCGATCTCCCACTGTCGGTGCATGGCAACGCCGAGTAATCTTGTGAACTGCAAATGCAATATCCGGACGCGTGCACGCGTGAGCCATAAAAGACTGCCGGCCAGCGATTGAAATTCTTTGATCGTCGTTTTCTTTGGGAGCGTGGTGAATTTATCTGGTAGTGGCGTCAGGTCATCTACCTGACCTGACGACTTTTCCAACTTGAACGGTTTTCGTGGGACACGAAAACCGTTCAAGTTGGAAAAGTCGTGTTTGTCGAGCATCTCAATAGTTGTTTATTCTTGGTCAATCTTGACGCTTCCGTCGTCACACTGTAGAAAATGCATGCCCAGGAGTTTAGACAATGCACCGAGGTCCTTCAACTCGAGTGTAAGCATATCCGTGAAGAATTGATCCACCATACCGGTCGTTGTACCAGTGGGCGTGTAAGTCGTCCACGTACACGCCCACTAGTACCGTCTCACGCCCATCCACCTTGTAAAACACACAGCAATCTGTGATGCATTGTTCGAAACCGAGTGTAATCAGCGTGGAGACGAGGAATTCGTTCCAAAGTCACCCAGACTGCTTTAGTCCATAAATGCTGCACTCTAATTCCAACGCCAGCTTACCGGTACTGTAAACCCCATTTTTCTTCAGTGTTGCAGCGAATATTTCCATAAGCGCGTTACAAGATACATCAGCGACACTCGCGCGACATTTGCTCATATGAAGCCTGACGACGGACCCACATTTCCTCTTCGACTTGTATCGTATACAGATGTGGACTTCGCGGGTGATGTGGAGGATCGAAAATCGATCAGCGCCGGTATCCAATTTGTTAATGGATTAATTGCTGGCTAGCAATGCCGAAAGCAGACTGAAGTAGCTTTGTCGACAGCAGAAGACGAATTTGTGTCCGCTGCGGTTGGTGGTGCCGAGATTTTAGGCATCAAGAAGCTAATGATGGAGATCGGCATGCAAGTCAAGACACCTGTTGTTTTGCGTATCGACAAGCAAAGCGGCAATTCAACAAATCGACAATGTAGCAGCATCTGCGAACGGAAAGCATGCTGACATTAAGCTCAAGTTCTTGCGCGACTACTCTGCTAAGGCAAAATAAAGACCGAGTTTACTGACACGAGAACCATGATGGCTGATCTGCTGACGAAAGCTCTCCCAGCATCTCGCGTCCAAGAATTGTGCGAAGCCATCGGGCTGGTGCTTAAACACTGAGGCGGGAGGAGTTTTGGAAGGCTATTGGTATCCTTCCTTGAAGTTGCTGATGCGCCTCATCGGAAGAGGCACCTGAGATGTATAGTTCCAAGGGATAGGAGCAACTCTTAGGAAACCAAGGAAAGATCTTAGGAAGGTAGTTAACATCAGAATAACAACACAAATATATATTCACTTTTTCATTTCCAACCTGCGCGGCAGACCTTGTAGATTTACTGAGGACGACGCGGATGCGGTTACGACGGATCATTATACGTATTGGAACAATGAGAGGGCCAGCAGAATCAACCAGTTTTACGTGCCCCATGACTGGGCGCTGCAGGTCATTTGGATATCCTCTACGCCACCTTCCCAACAATTTGACCATTAGCAAGTTGAACTATATCTGCGTGTCGCACAGGCAGCTCTGAAGCTGTCTCAGCGGCTACATCCCACGTATCCCATTAAAACTCATCAGCCTGACCGCGTCCTGGATACTTTGTTGCTCGAAATGGAAGCCATGGGAGTAGGACACCCACTGACCGTGCAGATATAAGATGTTGCTATTCTACAGTGCACGAAATGCATACAGGTTCTTACTCGAAGATAAAAACAGAGGCGTAAGCGATTCATCAGGAATATCCGACAACGCAATCGGCGGCAATTTCTAATGTGTCGTCAGTGGATTTCGGCTAACATGGAAGAAATGCGAGAGGAGCACCTGCTTCAAATGGGCAAAAATTTAGAGCGTTCGGCGGAGCGTTTGCGATGGTCTTACAAGCGTGTTACCAATTCGGAAAGCAACCAGTTCATGACATCAGTGCGGGCGACATGGGGAGCCCTGTGGGCGACATGGGAAGCCCTGTGGGCGACACATGTCCCTGGCGGATAAGTTTGCGTCTGAATGGGCACCAGTCCTCAGCTTCATCCACCGTACAACAGCTTTAGACGTCTTGCCTGCAGCTCTGACGAAATTTGCGACGAACCGAAGGAGCAGCACTTAACTGCTAGGACAATGACACTGCTACGACCGATTACCGATGCGGAGATGCTTTCAGCCATTCAAGGATTGAGAAGACACAAAGAGGCCGGCCAAAATGGTTTGAACAACGATTTTTATAGAGATACATCGGCGTTGCTGGTGCCAGCTATGGTCTTTGTCAGCAACCAAATCCTCCAGGGAGCAGATCTGTCTCCCTCGTTTCTTGCAGCGCTTATCATCCCGCTACGCAAAAAGGGCGACACTATAAATATATTTTTATATGGACGACGTGATGTTTTATCGACCGATCTCTCTACTACAAACCAGCTACAAGGTGTTTGCCAAGGTGATAGCGACGCAATTATAATTTTTGTTACCTCGAATTATCAGCGACACTCACCGGGCTTTGTTCGTGGGCGCAGAATGTCCAAAACAGTTATGATGATGATGGCTCAACTGACGACTGCAATGGAGCAAGAGGAGGTGCCGGTAGCTTACAGTCGATGTATACTGCTGCTAGACTTCAGAAAGGCTTATGATACCGTAGATCGGGAATTTCTATACGAGGCTCTACTCCAGTGTGACTTTGACGTGCAATTCGTCGGCTTCATCCGACGTATTCGCACCGACACGACAGACAGCTTCGTCGTAAACGGTTGTCATTCTACACCTCTCCCAGTACGGTCAGGGACTCGGCAAGGGTGCCCGCTCGCACCTTTTTGATTTGTTAGTCATTGAGATTTCGGGTCTAGCTCTTCAGCGACCCCAACCTTCACGGGCTTCCAGCACCCGGGGGGCGGGTCGGACCCATCTCTACTCCTCATTTGTCGATGACAACGCCCTATTCCTTGAGACGGCGGAGCAAATTCTCCACGCTCCACGCTTTACATATTGTACGAGCTTTGGCGCTTTATCCGGCCTACATGTTCAACCGGCAAAAAGTCAGTTGATATTTTGTGAATCGGTTTGTCAAGCTTAAGCGGTATGCGGGCATCGCTGTCGTCCCCACGGGCAAAACAACTCGATACTTGGGCTATGAGATCGGAACAGGGGAGTTAGTGAACAAGAATTGGGCTCAGCGGATCCAAAAGATTCAGAGGCGTCTTCTCACCGCGACACGAGTGGCAACGATTGTGGAGAATCGCGTGTTGATTCTCAACTCGATCGTGCTTCCATCTTTATTATTTACAGCTGTAGTTTTTAAACTACCTCGATGGGCGGAAAAGGAACTGCACAATTTGTACAAGCAATTCCTGTGGGCGCATGCGACGGCGAAGAGCAGTAGTCACAAGGTTAATCCAGGGCTGCTCGTGATGCCGAAACAAGCGGGAGGCATCGGGCTAGCGGCCGTTGCAGTAGCGGTCAAAACACAACCCACCAAGCATGCGATGGTTTGGTTTACTCGGAAACCGGATAAGTACTTTGCTGCATGGCGGCGGTGGGCTTTTCGGAGCAGTCCGGGGCCGGAAGAAACAATAGTGACTCCAGCTCAGGCTAAACTACGGGCAACGCCCCACCGGGAACGCTCGCCAGGTCAGGAGCTAAAGCAAGAGCTGGGAGAATGACTCGTTACAACCACGGACCAACAAGAGCAAGTGACCTCGTGGAGTACCGCTCACTCGACGGCTTTACTTGAACGAGTCACCAGCTGGTGGGATGGGGATGCCTTCGTTCTGAAATTTTCTGCCACTGACCCCACCAGACAGATGGGATATGATGATACATTCAGCGGTTCTGGGCCACCTTTAACTGGAGTGCGAACTCATGGATTCGACATGCTGTCCAGGACTAAGTACAACAAGATTGCGGACTGCACTCTAGCACAGCTACACATCATGCGCACGGGGCCAGCGGAATTCGTATTGCAGGTACCAATACCTCAGGACCAACCTGGCCCCCATTCGGATGCGAAATCTCGGTGCTGAGCAATAGCCCTCTTGCTATCATCCCCGGACTTACCCCTCGGGGCAGAATTGAACTTAACACCGCCTTTGCACCTTAGGCAAGCCCCACCATGTTTGAGAAGCTATCGCTGGAGGTTTCTCGGCGCCAGCATAATCGAAGGCTACTCGACGGAGTTCGAACACGGCCAACCTCAGCCTGTCACTCTGCACCAAGCTGATGATGGAATACACTGGTTTTGCCACGGAGTCCTGCCAAAGCTCCATGTTGGTTCGCTATCGGAACGACAGGCGATTTGTCACGATATTCGAACATGGGGTCTAGTATTCGCGGCGCACCCACAGCTCCATCGTTTCCCCTGGTCTGTTCCAAGCGCAACGTCTAATCGCTTCATCACGAAGGCCTTAGGCAAGCAACCTTTTCGGTTCCACAAGAAAGCTCTCGCCCGGCAACTTTCGGTTCTGGTCGATCGACTTCCCATCCGGCAACGATGGATGAATGGCAATGCGCAGCACTAAGCAAACGCCATAGGCAAGTGTGGGGTCACAGTAATGGTCTTACACCATATCAAGTCTGGACAGGGTACCGGGTGGCGACACGACAATTAAATTTGTATCACACTGCGACGACCAAGAAAAATTGCTGCAAAAAGGCACCGGCCTTCAGCGACAGCAAGGAGACTATTGGTCATCTGTTTTGGGACTGCGCTTGCGCAGCAGCGGTCTGGGCTAAACATATCGGACACTGGACCGGGCAACGGGTCACGCGTCAATTAACTCAACCGTTCATGGGGGCCTGTGCAAGTCGAAGAGTTCACAGCATACATGACTACCGAAAGCAAATCCTTGCGGACCGTTTTTGAGTCAACATGGGAGACGCCGAACGTGTCTGGACGCAAATTTGGCACGTACTTGCAACGATATGTCAAACAAGAATTTGGGTAGACAGGAATGCAGCCGTCTAAAAAGCAGTCACACTCCACCTTCCCAGCAGCATCGACAGTTTTTAGGCTTCGTGCCTTTGTCAGCTCCAGCAATCGCGAAGAGGGAGCATCGAAAAAGTGCGTCAGCTACACATGGTGCCCTGCTTTATGCATTGAGTTGCGCGAAGGCGACCCTAGAGGGCCTCCGCTTTCCGCAGTGACCAGCCACGACATACCGCCGGGCCAACCGGCGCTGACATCCTGGCTCAAGACTTTCCAGAGATCTTGCACATAGTTAACACCATGTAAATAGACGATCTGAACCTCTCTCTAAACCGTAAACATAGTTTTGAATGATGTAGTTGTCCCTGCACCTACAACTGCAGCAAATATTCTGAGAGCGCTGCTCTTAACAGCACAGTCGCTTCTTAACATGAGGACAGCGATGGTAAATGGTCCACCTTATCCGGTCGAAACTTAAAGTCTGATATTGAGGCAGTCCATGATGGAGAGCCTAACTCAGACTAGCTTGACTTCAAGCTAGGTGTAAATGTGCCTGTCAAGCCCCACAGAGCCTCTCTTGGCAAATCTACGGTGCTTTTGCTGTCGCAATCTAGCGCGTTTAGCTACGGGCATTAGATAGTGCAGAGGCCATTCCTGAGCGCCGCGCTTTGGCCTTGACCTCAGTACACAAGCAGTAGCGCGGATATAAAGACAAGTGTCAATTCCACCCATGGCAAGGACAGAGGCTAACAGGTTTTAGCCTTGTGGAAGTCGAGGGATTAACTCTTGAGGAGGTTTGCGATTTCTCAAGCTGCACGAGGTAAATTGTAACGGGACCACGTTCATTTTTACGTACTAGTGCAACGGCTCTGATGGGAAAGGTCTAGTACAGTCGTACTTAAACTTTCCACTTGGGTGAGGTACACCACGTTACTCACCCTTGTGGACGTGATACACACAAGGTGTATCAATTAAAAGAGATGACGTCCAGCAGGGACTGGCGTCATCGAATGGCGTCACAGACAGATGTCATCACCAGCATATACATATATAAGCTCGCCACGTAGGAACGCGCATATAAACAGACGTGCGTCCAATCATGCATATTAGCCAACATCTTTTGCATTTATATTCAAACATTAAATATGAATCGGTCTTACACTTTTACTTATCTCACAGAGCGCACGAGAAGACAAGAAATCGCCTCCGTGACGCTACTTGTGATTAAGTACTAGTTTGTTTTTTGACTTTGCCTAGTCACCCACCAACTGCCTTGCAGCATGCAAGAGATGAAGAATTAACTACTTCCTCGTTAGTGCAAAAAGGTTTGTGCGTGTAGTGCGTGGCAGCTTTCAAAACACCCGACTACTCTTTGTAGCCTCGAGTCCTCCCCACGACCCTTCTCTTTGAGCGTATTAGTGAGGATGAGCTTCAATGACGATTTAGCTCTCTCCCACAATCATCGGAAGGTGGCTGAGCATTTGGCTCAGACACTTGGTGAACAAGCCCTGGCCTATCTCATGAGTTGTCCACCTGAGCAACATGTGCTGCGGCTGAGTCCATCAGTAAGACTCAGGATGGGCTTCTGCATGAGTAGGTTCGGAACGAGAATCTCAACAGAGCCATTGAGACGCTCTCTGCACGGTCTAATCCGCCTAGGCCCATTGGCCTCGCTAATTGTTTGCATAATTACAGCAAGAATTATGCAGACCGGACGAAACCATTGTCTGACCTCCTTAGAAGGGATGCAGAATGGATTTGGTCGAAGGAGCAAGTAGATGCGTTCTTATGAGTGAAGCAATCTCTTGTAGAGGCGCCGGCCTTGGCATTGTCAGCCGCGGATAAGCCCTTTCGCGTCGTCTGCGATGCAAAAATTTTGCAATCGGCAGCGCACTAATGACCACATCTCTCACATAGGATGCGAGATGGCTTACATTCTTCTTTGAATTTACTTTTTGAGTTGAATACAAGCCGTGCAAAACAGATGTCTTGGCTGACGCGCTATCGCGCAGACTAGACTTCGAGGCAAGACACCAGGAAGTTGTGTCTCGTACTATGACACAACTTGGGTCGTCAAAACTGTCACCCCAGAAGGTCTACCATGTCACGAGCGCTTTGGCCTCCGAGATAAAGGAGAGCTGCAGTAAAGACAAACAGTGTCGCCTGCTGTTGAATCGCTTTGGTGGACGCAACGTTACCCTTCCATCGCACCTAAAGCAAAGCCAAGCAGCTTAAGCTACAGTGATGGCCTGTTATGGCATCAGCTGTCGCCGCCTTGTAATCTTAAGAGTCTATGCCCTTTATGGCACAAACTCAAACCTCAAGCTGACGGTTCTTCACGAGCTCCATGATGCTCCATTGAGCGGTTATCTGGGCCGGAGAAGACATTCTTATGAGGGCCAGACGAATTTAGTCGTCGCACCTATATCGGTAAGTAGACAACCATATTCGATCGTGTCAACTGTGTCAGCGCGTTAAGCCTGCACCGTCTAGCAGTGCGCCGTGAAAGCCACTATTGATCCCACCTGGGTGTTGGAAGTCGGTCAGCTTGGACTTCATGTTTGGCATGCCGCCTGACCACAAGGTAGGGCAGGACTCATCGTTTTGTCGACAACTGAGCACGATCGTGCATACGGCACCATGTAGCACCACGATCCGAGGCAAAGAGACAGCTCTCTTGTTCCTGTGTATCGACTACACGGGATGCCCGAGTCCATAGTATCGGACCGGGATCCGCGTTTCACGTCGAGTTGGCGTCATGTGTTTGAGCTGCTGGTAGCAAACTTCACATTTCAGCAGCCGATCATCCACAAACCGATGGCCAGACGGAACGTGCCAATCGAGGCGAGTCGTGGTGGATGTAGTTAGTGGCTTCTAAAGAATGGAGCAAGCAGTTGTCACTCGTGGAGTTCGCGATCACTGACAGCGTCCACGCATGTACGGGTGAGACACTGTTTTATATAAACGAACTGCACCAGCCTCGGGCGGTTGTGCCCACTTCGAGTCTTAATGGGGAAGACCGCTCACTACGCTCGGAGCGAATGAGGGCCTAACCTTTGCCAAAGTGACGATGACATCGATTTACAGCAAAAAACTAGCCATATTGACCTTGCTAGTTAGCAGTAGTCAGGTGTCAGTGCAGAGTCACGGCAAGAAATGCCTGTGTTCCTTGACGATAACGATATATCGCTATTCGCAGCGCCAATCCATCACCGATCTCTTGGTGGTGTCATTGGCGAGCTGGATGCTAAAAGCGTGAGCGATGCTCAACGCTTTGTAAATGAACGATTTGCCATCACACGAAAAGCCCGTGACGCAATGGCAAGCGCACAGGACAAGCAAAAACTATATGTGGGTCATCATGGTCGCAATGACAATGAACGCTTGAGTGTGGGGATAAATTCTTATTATGTACTGCTTGCTACCCTACCTAAAAATGCAGTTTCCGTACTACTTAGTGATACGACTAAATCACTGCCTCGGTTTATCGGGCCATTTACGGTGGTCGAGGAGGTTGGAGACCTAAACTATAGGCTCACCCTCCCGCCATAAATGAAGACGCACTCCGTATTTTACGTGGGTCGTCTAACACGACATGCGGATCCCCAAGAGATCACATATCCGCATCAGCCTAACGTGACTGATGATGACGCCGACTGTGAATCGAGCGTCGTTGCCGCGGAGACGACAGGGAAGACGAATAGCTTCAAGGCGTTGAGCGACTTCTGCTTTGCAAAGAAATCGGATAGCGAGGAGGACTTTGCGCTTGACGTGAGCATCTCATCACCAACCGCTCCAAGAGGTCCAGACAAATTTTCTGTCGGTCATAACCCTGGCGGCCCTTCGCGAGGATATCGCGCAGATCCAAAGTCAATCGTAAGACTTGGCTTTCTAGATCCACAATCCGTCTGTCTACAACAGCGCTTTGCGTCTGCGTCTGGACGGAAGCAGGACAACAGCCACGAGTAGGTGTTTGTAATTGCTGCTCCTATCGGGCGCCACCTGCATTGTTGGCCCAAGAAAAAGCTTCAGATCCTTGTTCAACGAAGAGATACCCGAAGAGTTTCGACTCTTTGGGAGCCGGTCGATGAGCTGCGCGTAGACGTCTAGAGTTGATGTCCGCTTATGAGCAGGAGCACCAGCTAGCCACTTTGCTGGGTCCGGACGGACTAGCGGGGGCGGCGTAGCGAGAAGGAGCAAGATTCAGCCGCTATGATCGGCGCGATCAAGGACTTGACTGCGGACAATGAAGTTCACACAAAGCGTCAGCTAAACATTTTGCGAAACTTAGGTATGAAGAGCACACGGTGTTGCTAGATGAAGCCACGAGGAGAAGAAGGAAGCGTATCTTTTACCTGACAGGATCAGCTCACGTGGCAACGTGCGCAGCAAGAACCAACAACCACTTGTTCCATTTTTGACGCGTTTCTGGTCGCCCGAAAGAGCCTCTATCGTCTACCTGTCCGCCGACACGCTTGCCTTCTTATGCTAAAGTAAATGAAGTAGATGGAATCAGCAGCAGAGATGGCGTCACACTGGATGCTGCCACTGCCATAACTTTCATCATGCTCACTCAAGCAACCAGTTAAAAGACGCTATTCTCTTTTGAGGAGTACCTTGCATCTTAATTGATTTACGCAAAGCTGACTCAATTGCTGCGCTATCTATCTCAACGAAGACTACCTCTCGAAACTGAGCATAAGAACACGGAGTTTGTTTGATTTCTATAGTTAGAAGCGTATACATTTGTTTACGGAACCAGCAAACAAGATCAACAACCATCAATCGCTCATCTTCGGTCTATGTCTTTCAACTCGTCAAAATAGACCTTATCAATTATCTAAAATCATCATAGAATGTGGTCTCTTCACCCTGTCAGCTCTTGGTCGGAATTTCCTTCATCCAGAAAGATTCTTGGGCTCTTTCAGCGTGACATCACCAACCTTCAGCTCACACATTTTCTTCACGGGCCCTCGTTGGCTGCTGTATCCAGCACCTCTGCAGCCTTGACACTGACAGCTACACGCACAAAATTTTCGAAGACTAATCCGTGGTAGTCAGCTTTGTGAAGGTCAGGCGAACGCTCGTTAAATAGCATTCGCACGTAGTCCAACCAGATGCTTATTAGCGGGTTCTCAAAAAGTCGAACGTCTTTGCCAAACTTAAAACCATTGCAAAGATCAGTCACATCTACATGATCCCACTGCCACCATTGGAGCTGAACTGTCGCAGGTGATTAGCGAGGTAGAGCTCATCAGCAGTGTGTTCTACTGCTATGGTCTTAAGTGTAGATCTTAGACTCTGTGTTTTGTATCCAGAATGGAGAGCCTGGCTCAGACGAGTGTGAGCCTAAAGCTCCACCAACGGCACAAGGCCGTAGTGTCACAAGCACGCCGTGCCGAGAGCGGCTACGTGACTGGTGGTATATCACCAATGTCACCGCCATCTGAGTGGTTAAGGTTGGATAGTACAAGTGCACCGCTAGTGCATGTTATAGCGTCTTCCATTGATAGAAACACCAGGGAGAAATACTTGGTCGTATTTCCCCTGTTGCGTTCTAACGAAACAACCGACCGATACGAAGCAGAATTCTTGCGCCGTGTTAAGCCGCATTCAGACGCAGCGAAACGACGGTTGCAGCGTATTAACTTCGCTATGGCGCGTGCGAGAGAAGCCATAGGTGGTACAGTACCCCTGGAGCGAAAACTTGCCCAGCCGCAGCAACTGTATTTCGCAGCAAGCGTTGAGGTAAGGGATGCTGTATCTGACGTCACAGGACTCGATACGCGTTTCACCTGTCCAGTGCCTTTTGTAAGAGAAGAGCTTCCTCTGTGATCGTTTTGTTCTGTACGAGAGACCGGAAACGCAGCGCATGTTGCCAGATCCGCTGCACAGGCTTGATACGATCATATACTTCAAAATGGAGTCGGGTTGCTATTGCATTCAATCTGAGACAGTGTGAATAAATGCAAGATGTTGGCGTGTGTCTTGAGTTCTACAATCGCAGGCAGTCAACTGGTGTGGTATATAGCGTACACAGTTGCATGTATTCAATGTGGCAGCAAACATTTCCAATAGCTTGCAGCATATATGATGCAGCAAAAGCCAAAGTATTTCAGAACCATCTTATAAAGTGCGTAGTGGAAGCAGATTCAGCAACTCAAGAAGCTTCGGAACGCCAAAGATAACATATGCGGTGCAGTGGAATTCTGTCAGCGCTGGAAATTCTTTTTTGGGTATTGCAATATTGCTCAGCAGAAGCAGTTAAGAGGTTTTAGGAGGGCTTTGTCGAGCGAGCTTTTCGTCTAAACCAATACCATCACATACATTACAATTTGACCTTTTTACTTTACTAACATTTTATTTTCGAGACAAGTTCAGTGCTGAACCTGTCATACAGCCTCAATCCCTGCATTTGGTGTTTTATTCCCATTTTTACGTCATCTTGCTAGGATTTAATCACTATAGCGATGCAATTGCTGGAGGTGTGGACGATGGCGCGACTCGGAGCATTAGGCGTCGACGGTGTGTTTGCACCTTATATCGTGGGAATGCTGCCGTCTCGTGGTGGTAATGATGACAACGTGGAGGACGCCAAGTTTAATATCCATCAGGTGCTTATGGGCTGGCTGGACCCGGAAGACGAGGTGCGTTCGTCTAGGCCGTTGTAATTGGACACATTTGCTGCCTCTAACCGGACTTTGGGGCTATGAGTAAGGAGCTTGCACAGGATTTTGTGGACGAGCTTGTCAAGCTTGCAGACAACCCGACGGAGCTTACAAACGCGGCAATGGCGTTGGCGGTACAGAGCAATGAGGACAAGAAGATTGAGGACGACATTAATCGGATGCTGGAGTGCGAGGAAGAGCTTAAAGCTTCGGCTCCTACTTTTGTCCCTCGGAAGTTTTTGTCACCGATTGTGGCGGAATTCCACCCGACGAGGAGTTCAGAGATTGAGTTTAGTGAAGTGCAGTCAGCTTTATCTCCTCGTCCTTTGGAAATTCATTTGCACAGCAATGAGGGATATGGAAAAAAGGAGGAAGAGGAGGCGAATGTTGAAGAAGAGCAAAGTGAAGAGAAAGAGGACGGGGCGGTGATGCAGAACGAAGACAGCTTCTTTTGGTCTGTGGCCTACGAGGTAGAGTAGATTGGCTTCGGCTGGGGACCATAGGCGCCACTTTTTGTTTACATGAGATCGAAAAGCTGTGCTCCTGGTCTATGCTTTTTTGTGCGGTAGGCCAAGTAGGAGGACAGGGAGTGCTAAGTATGTTGTGTTTTGGTGATACTGGGCAGTTAGTGAATCATTTGCAGCTCAAGTTCCCGGATATTGACCCCAACCGACTGTGCGACCTCCTGCGGCTTCTAGGACTGGATGTTGATAGGGCACATGCTGTGCTGAAGGCGACAATTGAGCGCGAGTCGGTTGGTCCCGGCCAAGTGTGCCGCCACTACTTGCAGGGCGAGTGTCGTCGCGCGGACTGCATGGTGCGTCTGTCATTTGCGAGATAAGACTTGGGCTCTTTAGGAGACAGAAAAGTGGCGTAGTGGTTGCTCACAAGCTTCTGGCTCCTCTTGTTGCGGCTCACGTTGACTTGCCTGTGGCTGTAGTTTCTGCACGACACGAACAAGATCACGTGCCGCTTCTGGCTGCGTGGCACGTGCTTGCAAGCGCAGCATTGCGTTTTTGCACACGATTTCTGTGAATACTACTCGATGGACGATAGCATGCTCGGCCAGCGTGATTATGACAGCGAAGACGAAATGGATCAGAACGTCGTGCCTCTGGATATTCAAGCTGAGGACATGTTCCCGTCACTTCAGAGCGCCTCAAAAGCGTCTTTCCCTTCACCGTCAGTACTCCATGGAAGGAATAACGTCTCGTTGACAGAAGTTGCTACTAACACGTACCCGTCGACGGATGACGTAGTAGCGAATCTCACCATGAACTTTGCTCGCGCTGTAGCACTACAGTCAACGCCTGCAGCGCTCAAATATTCTTCGTTGAGTAATGGTAGTTATGGAACGGGCCCGTCGCGACGAATGCCACCTCCGCCTCCTGCGTATCGCACGCTATATCACAAAGCAGGGAGCTGTACCGAGTGGGTTTCAACGGGCCAGGCCGTGGCGACGCAGTATCTGGAGCTGCGTGAGCAGGCCTATGAAATGGCTTGCGCGCGCAATAAGTGCTTTATGGGTGCTACACAGGCATATCGAAAGTATGAAATGCTGTCGGGAACTACTAGAGGATGCTGACCTCACATTGCTATTTATGTGTGTTTGTATTTGCAGTGGCAACAAAGCGCTGGCTAAAGGACTGTCAAAACAAGGGCACGAATACAACGCCAAGATGAAACACTTCCACTTTCTAGCAGCGTCCGAGATTTTTGAATCACGTAACCCGCCAAACCAACTGTATATGGACCGAATGATGGATCTACACGGACTGCACGTTGCTGAAGCTATCGAGTTTCTCATGCAAATGTTGCCCAAGCTTGCAGACGAAGGCGTAGATGACATTAGCGTGGTCACAGGCTCAGGGCACCATTCGAAGGGTCCTGCCGGCAATGCGCGTTTACTGCCGGCAGTTGAGCGTTTTTTGACTGTCGAGGGTTACCAATTCACACCTGTAGCGGACGGTGCAGGCTTTGTGGGAATGTTGCTTGTAGACTTGCGGTGGTGATTATTGAGCTGTAAATTGAGTAAACGGAAAAGCATGAGTATCAGCGTTTTGTGTACGTAACTGTAAGGATAACGTTGCGGCGTCCAGTAGGAAGGACACAAAGCGGGTGGCCTAGCAATCAGTCAACAGCAGCACCTCAATCTTTTGAATTTTTTTGTGCGCATAGCTGTGTATTATGAGAGCTGGTCTTCTCATCTGCTTCCTAAACGTCAAGCAATGGCCACGCCAACTACCTCTTCCTCTTCACTTAATTGTCGCACGTGTAATTGTGCATCTCCTTGACGTCCTGGTGCACAACGTGTTTAAATCCTTCAGGCTTAAAGATGAACACGTTACAAAATCCACCACTGTACGCATCACGGTGCGTAGCGTGATAGATGGCTCGTTTCCCGAGTTCCACGGCCTCGTCATCCGTCAAATCCCAACGCCAATTAGTGTCCAGCACACCATAGGCGTACGTAGAGCCCGAGCCGACACTGAACTTGGGTGCGACCTTACTGGCTGGAATTCGAGAGCCTTCATCGTCGACATAGTACAACACAGGTTTGCCATTGTCATAACCCATCATCATCATACCCAATGACATGCCGTAACGCTTGTAATAGTTGCACGTATTGGCAATGAGCTTCGAAGCTGCACACACTGAAATGCGATGACGATTACGTAATTCATACATACGACATTGCACAGCCAGATTCCGTTGCCAGAACTGACAATCAGCGGCCCCTCCAGCTAATGTAGCCAAGATATAATCATTGATTGGGTTCACCTTCTTGACTTGCTGAGAGGCAATGAATGGGCCCATAGTCGAGCGCGAATCCACAGCCACGATAATACCACCGTCGTAGATAAAAGCTAGGGTTGTGGTACCCTTAGCAAACTGCAGCGATTGCTCGTTGTCTTCCGTATACTTGACTTGAAAGTGTTCACGTGAGTAAGCAGCTGGATCCGCTACGGGTGGTAGCATAAAGCCAGCGGATAGGGCATTGGAGGCGTTTGCGTGCTCACATAGATTGTCGACGGAGTTCATGTGCATATTGGGCATTGCACCACCGTAGTTTATGGAAGCACCGCGGCTACCAGCACGTAGAAAGTTGAGGTTTACAACAGGTGCACTCATATTTACGCTTCTTGGAGGGGTTTTTACTATAAGATCTAAAGTGGAGGTGGTGGGAAGCGGATTCTTCAAGCGACATTCTGGGTATGTACTTATGGTGTGGTGCAAATGGGCTACCGGTTCGAAGATGATACCGGTATTCGATAACATGTCGCTGATTATGATGATACGCAAGCAGGGCAGACAGGACTTTGACGTCAGCAATGGAATGTTTGTTAATAAGACGAAAATGTCCACATCCGTTATAATGTACATAATACGGCACCAAGTTCATGCCGATGGCTACATCTACAGGTGGTCCAAATCATGTCATCGAGCACGCTCGGCCGTGTCGTTGCTGACTGCTCACCCAAATGGTCCTCGCTTTTTAACACGTTTAATTTCAAGTCCTCGACGTTCAACGTCTCGTCCAAAATTTACACGAGATCGTCAAACTGCTTTGAGTCGAACGTGATATCCAGCAGCGTCAAATTTGACGTCGATGACGCAATTGGTGAAGCACACGAAGAACTGGGTGCCGGACTGGACGGAGCTACATCATGACGAAAGGGTTGAGACGTGGGCGCTCTCAACCCTTTCGTCATGAAGTTGTGGGTCACATTGGTCGGCAGCAACTCATCCAAGCTACGAAGGGCGTGCTCCCGGTAGCGGCACGGCATTGACGGTCGTAACCATGGTGTTCCCCAAGTTTGGCTCCGGGTGGTGACTCTTAATGTGTCGGTTCAAGTTACCGGAGGTGCTGAAGGTCCTACCACACGTGGGCGACTGACACACATGCACGGAGCTGCTCAAATGGAACTTCATGTGCTTGGAAAGCTTGTTTTCGCTCCGGAACTTGCAGATGCAGCCGACAACAGGACATTTGAAGGATAGGATGGGGCCGTGCAGGCGCTTATAGCGCGATAGGTTGCCCTCAGTACTAAAGTGACGGCCGCACGTACGTATCGGGCAGATGTGGCGCTTATCGCCCGCGTGCCTTTTGAGGTGCTCGGCCAGCGAGAAGCTATCGCCGAACGAGCGCTCGCAATACGGTACTGAGCACTGGAGTACTACTTGTTTGACGTTTACAGGATTTACGCTGTCTGCAAGCATTTGTGGCGGTCTTGCCTGTCGATTCATGCGGTCGATGCTAATGGCACGCGCTGGATTTTGGAATTGACACCTTGCTGAGATGGGAAATGTATCAGAAAAAACGGTCAGCTTCATGGTCCGTCCTCTTCGCGTTTTGTCTACCGGTAGAATGCACGGATCTTGTCATCATTGCAACTGTTCCATGCTGACGCCACACCAGAAACAAACAGCGTAGCGGCGAAACGTAAGCCAGGCGACCGATGGGAACGTTAAGTCGAAGTGTTCGACACCTTGTGCTAGAACACAGCGCAACGCCCGCTGAGGCCCGGTCAACCACGCACCCGTTGCTGAGTCTGCAACCGCAAACATCATTTTCTGGAAATCCACTGCCGACAATTCTGCGGCCAGGCGTGGTCCAGTGGACGATTGAAATCCTTTTACTACGAGCATCATGTACGTCACGTCTATAAAAATGACAAGTCAGTCGTGACTAACCAAAGGTGCCCGACTCACACGCCTGCACCATTCCTACAAATAACGTTGATTCGTCGATGCTGCCTGATCGGCAATTTCTGCCCGCCGCTGCTCAGTTGTTTTGACGATGGCTCGCAATTACGTGTCCCTCCTCAGGATGGCAACGTCGTAGCGACTTTGTGTTTATTTCATGGCGTCTTCATCACTGAGCCGGGACGAGACTTAGCTCCAGCTTCAATGCCAAGATCCACCTTACCATGAATCTCGTGCCACCGAGGGATATAGTCGTGCCTCGCGTGCCATTTGCAAGGATTTCCGTCATCGCAGTCAACCATTTTAACGCAACGCGCTACGACTCGTAGATCCCGTCTGCGTAAAGTCTAGCAGCCCACATCAAGGCGCTACCTCACACCGCCTCGTGCTTGATCAATGCTCCAAGCTATGAGGACAGTTTGGTTAGCGCGTGGACCAGCTCAATCTTAACCGCTTTTGTTTTGAGTGATTGGTAAATGAGCGCTTATGCATAGCCTCGTCAAGGTGTTGGCATATGAATATGAGAAGCAGCGATGTACAGAAGTGTCCTCATAGAGCTCGACTGTAGCTGATAAAAGCATGAACAGTATCCGTATGGTATCGGCTCGCCGCTTCGCCCTGACATCGTCGAGAATTCGCACTTCAATGAGCATTTTCTTCGCTGTCATACTGTCGATCTGAAGCTTCTGGTGATTTTGCCGCTTTGTTACTTGCTACCTCCCTATCTCCACAGATAATCCACGGCGACCGCAGCTTACCAAGTCGAAAGTGCATGAAACGAGGCTGGCGTCGTAGCGCAAGCTGAGCACTGCGAGCCGCAAAACACCCGGAATCAAGCGCACTAAAATGTCATCGACGAATTTTGCTTATGTTCCAAGAGTTTTTAAGTTTTGGACTACGTTTGATGATCCCCTGCTCGCAGAGAACCTGTTAGGCTACGACGTATCATACGAAATACTTAAATGTTACGCTAGGGCAGTGTAGAAATTCATGTTCCGGAAGTTGAGAGACACTCCTACGGTGGATTCAAGTGCTCGCACTAGCATTGTTCAAGCCGTTTGACACAAATACCCTTATCAGTTCGTCAGAACAAGAAAAAAATGTTCGTGTTAATGGCAACGCCACTCACCAGAAAAACCAGAAGAGCTCTCAACATATATATATCCTTGGTCGTCTCGCAAAAAGTGAGGGTCATGCTGCTGGCATCGTTCAGGCATCGGGTGGCTAAGACCTTGTGAAAAAATGACGTGGCCGACGGGCAAGGAACAGGGCCAGGTCTTTCGGATAGTGTCAACCGTCCAGGTCACGAAGCACAGACCAGAGCGAGGCTTGTAGCTTCTCCACTTACTGTTATCTAAGAATTACCACGTTGTGTAGCCGATGGAATATGCCTCCTAGAAATCACTTGGTCACTGTTCTACGTTACCAGCACATACTTGGTCATGTCAAGATATCCTGGTGGGTACAAGGTAAGCAAGTTTGCACAGTGATTGTTGCCGAGATGATTGGCTTACGACACAGCGTATAGGCGTGACATGAAAATCATTCACTCTCTTGTCAGCTGCCAGTCCAGGCACACGCCACAGTCGAAGTTGAAGAGTTCAGTCTTTGTCACTTCAGGCGAACGAAACAGGTCGCACGAGCCTTGCAGAGGTGAACGAGAAAGCTCGTTGCCCGTGGTGATCGGTGGTAAGAACCAGCCAAGATCAATCAAAGTTAACATTGGATGAAAGATGAAACAACCGCAAAACAGAAGTCAAGTGAGACATTCGAAGCCAATGTTTGTGTTAGATACTAGCACGCAGATGCAAGAAAAATGGGTACGTTCATTATGAGTAGCTTTGTTCGTAACGAAGCACCAGTGGTGGCGCGCTTACACCGTTCGAGAAACTGCGCTTGATGTGATGTAACATACTAGAGAAACGGGGTTCGTTCAGTTGCTGCACCATCCTCGTTACGACGGTAGTTGCGCCAGACGCGGCGCCCAACAAAGAACACCAACACAACCAGTGCAACAAAACCAACTGCCGCGATCGCAACAATGCCAAGTAGCCAACGCCACACATGGTGACTGTGTCTGCCATTGTCGGGCGTGATCGAAGCTTCGTCCACGCTCAAACACTTTGTTGTCGCCACCTTCTTCAACCACTTGGCTGACGGACGAGGAATACGAGCGAGGTCAGACGGCGCCGGCTCGTAGAAGTCGGGAGACCCAGATTCGGACGTATAGTTGACATAGTACAGACCGAAACGTGACTCGTACGAGCCCCACTCGTAGTTATCCAGGAACGACCACGCCGTGTAGCCGATGACTGGGATGTGTTCTTCAGTGATGGCCTTGTGCACTTGATCAAGATACGCCTTAAAGTACCATAGTTGGTCTGGGTTGTCGATCTCGTCGTCTCCGCACCATCCATTCTCGGTAAGCAGAATGTCGGCAGCCTTGTCGTGCTGATGCAGCCACTTAATAGTCGCAAGATATCCTGGCGGGTAAGCGGTGAACAAAGCACAGTGCGAATCTTGTTGTGCTTTCTTGGTGCGTCGTCTGGTACCTGGCACGGTTTGAGAGATATCGACGCCGCGATCACGTTCCCATCCAACTGCTAACGTGTCGCAGCTAGTTTTTGACGCACTGGAGTCACAGTCGGTAGCAGCTCGAGTCGCATAGTGATTGAGCATGAATAGGTCGTAAGAGCCCTTCAACAGCTCAGACTCCTCAGACGAGAAGCTGGGAAGGCGATCACCCACAACTTCACGCATGACCGCCGGATAGTCTCCATCAACAATTGGAGAGAGGAACCAGCCAATATCAAATTGCATCTTACGTGATGCAGCTTCCACATCAGCAGGGTTCGACGCATCCAGTGGATACGCGTAGTCGGCATTGAGTACAATGGCAATCCGAGCCTTGTCGTTAATAATATGAGTATCCTTCAGTTTGCGAAATTGCTGAACTGCTTTTGCATGAGAGAGCAGCACATTGTGCGTGGCCTCGTACACTTGAGTCGGTGAACCAGTAAAGCCTGGAGCCATGCATCCGCTAGCGTAACCGGTTGTCGTGAATGTTAGCGGTTCGTTGAATGTCGTCCAGAGGTTCACCTTGCCGCCGTACTCGTGGAAGATGAGCGTCGCAAACTCTGCGAAATGCTGGACAAGATCCGAGTTGAGCCATCCTTGAGGTGACAACTCAGTATGTAGCTCCAGTGGTAAGTCCCAGTGGTACAGTGTCAGAATTGGCTCAATGTTGTTTGAGTTGAGTTCATCAATCAACGAATGGTAGAACGCAAGACCCGCCGGATTTGGGCGCATGCCACGAATTGCAGGGTCCCAATTCATGGCCCGTGACCACGCAATGGAGAATCGAAAGCTCTGAAGCCCCGTCTCCACCATCAGCTGGATATCGTCCTTGTAGCGATGGTAAAAGTCGTCGGCCACATTTGCACACTTGACTTCTGGTCGTTCACGACAAAACTGGTCCCAAATACTCGGCGTTCGTCCACCTTCTTTCACGGCACCTTCGACTTGGTACGAAGCAGTGGCCGATCCAAAGAGGAAATCATCCGCAAAACAATGCGAGTCAGCGGCATTACCCAAATTTAACGTTGCAAACACAAGAGCTGCTGCACCTCCGACAAGACGACAAAGTCGATGCATTTGTCAACTCGTTTTTCTTGACGTCTTGTGTCAAAGTTGGCACGTACAAGAATGAACAAGACATGGGGATCCCAAGATATCTCACTTGGATACAACATAGGATGAGTGAGTGGTTGACGTTACGCTTGAACTTGTGATACCTAGTGATGACAAAACTGACTGATGTTTTCGACTTGAGGTATCTCTAGAATCAAAGTTTCTTCCTTGGTCTCGTCGAGAAAAAAGCCATTTTACTATTCCATCTACCTCATCAATCCTATCTTTACTTGTTCTTTGCCTCCTTCGACTTCTTTTTCAAGCTCCTTTTCATCTACTTGTTGTCTTTCATTCAATCTACTCTGTCTTGTCTTCCACTCTGAGTCATTGCATTGTACCTCATCTACCACGATTGAACTTCAATGTCAGCAGCATCCAAATGATTTATCAAGAACCCAAAACGAGCTGTACTTCAAGGCGTATCCGCTGGATCAGGGTGACGAAGGTGATCGCACATTTCAGTGCGACGCGTCTGACCTCGCTCGAGGAATTTGCGATGTCTTTAGTTCTAAGCCTTGCAATGCAAAAGATGTCACTTTCACATGATGAGAATGGTGTACACTCTTCATCATGGCCATCCGATGACATGATAAGGCGGTAGCCAGACACAATGATAAAAACAATGGCTGGCAACATCGCAATGTTAGTTATTCACCTGCACGTCTCGTTTTCATCATTTATTCATTCAATCGTTCACGATTTTATTCCTCCCCTTCCTTCGCTTCAAATCAGCGCCACCACTGTGGAAACCAATGTAGAGTCAGATCGTGCGTGTTCGTCCAATTCAGCATCATTTCTTCAGCCTTTCAAACACACTCATCTTCCAGTTGTAACTAAATGAAAAACATGCAGTTCTTGAGGTCATTGTGCAGCTCCACGAAGTCAAAGTTGGACGAACTCGAGTTGAATGAACCCACGGTGGACGCGCCATCGGAACCTTCATTAAGGAAAAAGCGCGCACGGGCAGCAGCCAAATGTGCGTAGTAAGCAGGCGTGGCGAAAGACACTGACCGTGTGCAGCGCGCAAACGTGTACCCGAGGTGGTACGTCAGACGTTGCACGTCCACTGCCGACATTTTGTTCTCGTCGTGCAGAACAGTGTAGTGACAGGGAACACTCGTGCCTTGAATGCCACTGTGGCCGTACAAGAAGAAGTCAAAGCGGTGCGAATCGACAATTCCAGTGTCAATCACCGTTCCGGGGATTACATTGCCCTTCCGATCAGCTTCGCGCTGGTTCACCGGGAAGGCCCGCATATGGTGGCGTTTGTTCACAATGATGAACGTAATTGGCGGGTTGTAGTCCTCAGAGATCATTTTAAACGCCTTCCGCAGTGCGCGCATTTCCGCCTGCAAGATATCATAGTACTGGCCCTCGCTCACACCGTCGCGATAATAGACGACATGCTCCGGTTTTCGGCTAGTACTCTGATAGTACGCCAAAAAGAGGTCGCGCAACATGTGTGGCAGTAGCTGAATATCGCTAGAAGCCTTCTGCGCAGCTACACGAGCAACGTACTTCGCCGAGTAGCGATCTAGCGAAGCAACAACGGAAGCAATGGACGGTCGTAAGCCTATGCCAGCGCGAGGGTGTTCGACATCGGCACCAATAATGATCGTTGGAGCATTACTCACTAGGGGCAAAGGATCGCGCAGGATCGAGTTCTTTCCGCTAAGCTTCATGTTGATCTTCAAGCAGACGTTAGCACAGTACTGCGGTTTTGCGCTGCGAACGTTCTGAGACACGATGCACTGACTGGGAATTCCCAACACGGTGTCGGACATGCGCTTGATATCGCCATAGGACCCAATGCTTTTGTCCTGCTTAATCACCATAATGAGCTGCGGAGGGCCTTTGTTGCGCTCTTTCATCGCCTGAAAACACATTTTCATGAGCTCTTCAACTTGCGCACCACGATGCTGGTCCATATGAATCATCTGTGGGTTACTATCTTCGATAGTCAATCCACTCTTGCCTGCCGTATCCAACAAGTTGCGGACAAAGCCCTGGACATCACGCTCTCCGATCTTGGCAGTGACAACAACTCCCCAGTTTCGCATCGTAGCGCCCTCCACAAAGCGCTTGTCCCTCAAATTCCATTGCCCCCCAGACGGCCGTTCGGATACATTTGCAAACTGCACGTCAGGCGGATCCATCACACGAGCATCCGTCGTTTCGAGACGCTGCTCCACCTTAATGCCGAAGGCAGCCAGGTATGGGTCATTCTCGAAACCGGCCTGGCGCACTTGATCAACAATTCTTTCCTGACGAGCGCGCGGAGGCTGGCTGGTCTGTCGGATGATTTCTGCCGTATCCAGCTCGTTAATATTCGCGCAGCGCTGCCCCGGCGCCACCTCACAGAGCTCGATTGGCAGCCAGTTCTCCTTGCCCGGTCTTTTGCTGCCAACGTTTACCAATGGTAGATGCGGATACCTCAAATTCACGTTGTACCGTTTGCCGAAATAGTCAGCAACAGACATCGATTCACCCTTGATTTCCACAATAGTCTGATTTGCCGGAAGGGCACTAATGCCGAAAATCGCGCGCTTTCGATCCTTGCGGTGGGTAGGCACTATTTCGATTTTTCGCAAGGCACGTGCCAAGTTTTTCCCGTCGCGCTCTTGTAGGGAACGGACGTCGTTCGCTGAGCGGGCGTTCAAAACAGGAAGCACAAGTTCCATAAGCTCTTTAGGAGCATAAAATACCGTTGCAGCTTGATCTACATTCATGAGCACTTTGCGATCCGCAACGCGGATGGCCTGATGGTAGCCCCAGCACAGCTCTTTGCCGCCCTTGAGTGGAAACGGTTTCTTCATAGAAAAAAAGTTGCGACCCACAGCAATCAAGCGTTGGGCACCCAAGTGGCGCGCGACCACATCCAAAGCTTGCAGAACTGGCATCACGTTTACATCTGGGTTGGAGTAGTAGTCCGTTAACGTGCTCGTCAAAATCGTTTCAGCAAGCTTCATCTTCACCACAAATGTGCGTGGGCCTCTGAAGGGGCGACGAGGCGCCTCACCAGCAGCAGGAGGAGGTGGGGGTCGGGGTGTAGGACTGGGACCATCTGGATTAACGTCGACAAAGATTTTGCAGTGTGCTTCCCACGATAGCATAGCAGGTGCGTACATGGCAGACATGCCGTCATGAACAACACGAATTCCTCCAAAGTCGACTTCGTACTGTCTGAGGGCAGCGTTAATCACGTTTCGCACTAAGGAGCGCGGGAGGGGTCGTTCCGGGCGCTGCTCGCGCTTAGGAAGCGCTTGAACGTCATTAGTCTCCATGTCCTTGACATCCGTGTCTTCTTTCTCAATCTTTTCCTTTTTTTTTACCTTACTATCATCCATGGTCTCGTTTTTTTGGTCTCCTGAAGCATCGCCAGACGGACCATATTTCGAGTCCGTCGCGACCTCAGGAGAGCGTTCAACGTCCACGTGGTATTTGAAAATCTCAGTCGGAGCCGAGCCCACCGATACACCAAAGTAATTTACCTGCAGCTGCATTGACTTGCCACCTTTAGCCAAACCTGGGCGACGACAAATGAGAAATTCTTGCTGGAGATCTGGGTCGTCAGCACTCACTTCACGCGCTCCAGCGCGGCCACTCCACTCTTCCAGAACACGAGGGTCAGCCAACGGGTCTCCAATAGCTTCGTATCCCGAGCCAGTCACCGTGCCAACACCAGGACCGCACTCTCCGCGACCAGCATTGCGACCTCCTCCACCACCGCTGCGGCCACCTCCACGGCCTCCACCACCATAACCACGGTCACCTCCACGACTACTTCCACGGCGGTCACCACTGGCCCCACGCTCGTCATGACGTCCATAGCCATGGTCCCCTCCCCGATCTCCTCGTCGATTCTCTCCAGCACGGTCTCCACCACCGCCATAACCTCGATCATCTCGTCCACCGGTACTACTGGCACCATAGCCACGTTCCTCACGTCCTCCATAGCCACGATCATCACGTCCTCCATAGGAAAGACGATCACCTACTGCTCCTCTTGCGTAGTCACGGTCATCTCGACTGCTGCCACGTGAGCGATCATCGTACCCCCCTCCCATTCCACTGGAATATCCACGAGAACGATCGTCATACGCTCCACTTCCATGACTACTTCCTCCGCCATATCCAGTACGATCCCCGTACCCGCTTCGACTTTGATCGTACCCTCCAGCAGACGAAGCACCATAACCTCCTCGACTATCGTAACTCAAAGATCCTCCTCCATACGATCCATGACCAGTGGAACCCCCACCGTAACCTCCCCGATCGTCGTACCCTCCACTCGCGTAACTTCCATTACTGTAACCGTAATCCCCCCGACTTCCCGCGTACCCTCTTGAACCTCCCGAACTTGATGCACCGTAACCCCCTCCCCCTCGATTGTAATCGTCGTAATTAGATGCCGATCGACTGTAATCTCCGCCACTACGAGAGTCTGAACCGCCTCGGGGTTGATCGCCCCCATACCCCCCACGTTGACTGTAACCTCCCCCACTCCCTAAACGGTTCGAATCGTCATAGCTACGACCAGAGGTATTGCCGCGGGAACCGTAGCCACGTTGATCATTGTCGCCGCCGCCGCTTTCACTGTAGCTCATTGGTACTAAATCTCCTTTGCTCGCTGGAGAATCCAAGCCGTGCTTTTCACAAACAATTATTGGCTGATAATACAAATGGAGGCGAGTAAAACTTGCGAAATCTTGACTAAGTACCATGGGGTGTATACTTATGTGGACATGACTGTTTAAACACTTCTGAGACGCATTCAGACCAATCACAGACTCGTTCCTTGCGTCCAGTCATTCCCTGGTGGTCGTCCATGACCACCAGTAGTGTTCACTTCTCAATTTAGTCTTGATGTAGTTGCAATGTGTGTTTTGCCGTATTTGCCACTCACGTCACTTTTCGGTGCGACGACTGGGTCTTCCGTGCTTTTGCACTTGGCGGCGAGAACAGGCCCCTCTTGTGGATGTTGGGTCTATCAGCCTGACGTGAAAGTCCCTTGAGACGGCCAGAAGCGCTGGGCACTTTGGGAGATGCCGACTCGTGTTTTATGGTCTTATACCTCCAGAAGAATCAGCATTTCGACATGACTTGTTGACAAATTCGATGCATTTGTTGTGTGTTGGAGCGCGAGGAGGAATTGATTTATCATGATTCAGTCGAAAGTGATGACTAACTAGAATCATCTCTCCTACTCAATCTGAGCGCCCTCTTTATTCAACAATGTTTTCAACTTATACCCAATGATATACAGTGATTAGCTCTAACCGAATACGTTTACTATCGGATCAATGTGTGGAGACAAAATCAAATACTGAGGGACTCAAGTATCACTTCATCCATATCGTGAAGGTGTTTAGTGCAACCTGGAACACTCACGTCCAATCGTAGGCTGCTTGTTGTTTGTTAACTTTCTTAGTAAGAGAATACCAGTGTGTTCATTTGGACTGCAGCTTTTCAACCTTTCAATCCCGTTACCATCAACGGGCGTACCGTAAAAAAGCTCGTAGGATACGTGTACTGTATTAATTGCAGCATAATATCACCATAAACCTCAATTTCATGTCTGCCATGTCATTATTTACTGCAAAATTCTGGTTGGCGTTTCTACCAATCAAAACAAATTTCTAACCGATCACAAAAAATCTTCATTCATCATTATTTTTGACAGTTAGTGGTGCCAATATGATGAACCTCACTAGCAAAGACAAATCTCCTGCCGCGTACGTTATGATTCATCTCCATCTCCTTCACTCGAGCCTATCTCTTTCCTCTTACACTTCGTTCTCTTTTTTCACCACTTGAAGTTCCTTTTTAACGACGCACAAGAACAATATCGCACTATGGTCGGCTTTACTGGTTCTTCTCTTCTTTTGCTATCATTTGTTCAGTGACGGGGACTTTTCCTTTACGATGGTACGTTATATCACTATTTCCATCTCTTAATGTATTCGTTCCAGCCAATTTCTTACTGGTTCTGATGATACTTGACTTTTCTAGACAATGGGCTCCTTTGTCCGAGCTTTTGGCTTTGTTTTCCTCATCTTTAAAGCGTTCTCTCAACGCTCAGTGGCTGGTTTATCCCTCAAGACGTTGGAGTTGTATGCGTTCGTGTTTCTCTTTCGTCTCAGCTCAATCCTCCGTTACCAGGGGTATCTCCCGTACGATCGAAGTGGGGACTGGCTCTACACGTTCTTGGAGATCATAGCACTCACGCTCTGCTGTGGTGTTATTTACCTCGTGACAATACGCTTCAACTCGACGTACGAGCTGCGTTATGACACGTTTGGATGGCTACATGTGCCCACGGAGCTCGGTGCACTCTACATCCTCTTACCCTGCATACTCTTTGGCATCGTACGTATAATACTGCTTGTTGCTAGTTCAGAGGGTAGAGTATCATTTATCAAAGGTTTGTTTTTGACTTGTGGATGTGATGTAGCTTATCCATCCGAACCTGAACCGTAACTGGTTGTCGGATGTGTCGTGGACTATTGCACTGTACATTGAGGCCGTTGCTATCCTGCCTCAGCTGTTCATGTTCCAGAAACGTGTACGTCCTTTGGTGGCTGGATTGAGGTTTGTTTGCAATGACTCATTTTTGATTGACTGTTGACTAGGGTGGTGGTGCTGTGGAGT
This sequence comes from Peronospora destructor, assembly GCA_011800735.1. Classification (NCBI taxonomy): domain Eukaryota; phylum Oomycota; class Peronosporomycetes; order Peronosporales; family Peronosporaceae; genus Peronospora; species Peronospora destructor. The sequence continues at coordinate 639,193 of WBRY01000004.1, read as the reverse complement.
CGTGTATCTCGCACTTCGTATATGCACTTGCTTTTGGTAGCTTCTTGCACCTTGTGTTTTGGTTCTCGTCGTACCATGAGCTAGGGGAGAAGGAAGCTGGTCAGCACGTTGGCTACATGGTGATTTTCGTGCAGATTGGCCACATGCTTATGATGGCGGATTTCCTGTACTACTACTTCAAGAGGTATGCCCGTTTCTTTTTGTTGAGTTGCTGACAGATGCTAATTGTTACATTGTTGTGTGCGCTTAGCATGAAAGAAGGAGGCCCGATGATGCTACCTACGCATGGCGCCTACCAGGCGTAAGAACGTTTGCAGGTTGCATCAAAACGGACCGGAAAATGGAGACGGACGAAAACTATAGCGTGCTGCTAACCCTGCAAAGCAAAAGCGAGGCAGGAAGATAATCAAGAGAAAGACAACCCGATAGCACATTTGAAGTTTGAGAGTGCTTTACGTGAAGCTGATGTATTGCTTTTTTGTGGTCGACGTGGTCTTGTTGATAGCGGACATGATGGATATTTCTTGGTACAGGAAGCAAAAGATATGCAGCTAACGGGAGCTGGAATGGTGCGTGAAAAGCTCTAGGCCATGTTACTGCTACCTTTGTCAGAAATGGCGCCACCGATATCATGCTACAAAAGCTTGCAAGCGGCATAGTACAGCTTTTAGTCACATGTTCCGCTACGTCAAGCAGTTAAGGTGCACTATTCACGAAAAAAAATGGAGAGCGTCAAAAGCGGGGTCCAACCGCTTTTTGCCAGCCGCGAGATGCCGCCGTCTTCTTCGTTCAAAGTGGCTGCTTCCTCCGCGAGCTAATAATCATGATTATAATCTATAATAGCATCACTTGCTATCAATTGGTCCACCGTTGTGCTTGCCCACGATAAGTCCTTGTGCCCAACGCCACAGGCGGTAACGCAGGTACTGCAGACCTTCATCATTTCGTGGCGCCCCTTTCTCGTCGGCTTGATCGAAGTGTCCTTAAATGGGAAACGGCGTTTGTACTTAGAGCATGGGCCGCAGCAAATACGTCCACATAATCGGCAGTGGTGATGTCGAACCAAAAGACCAAACTTGCGCGAGCATACCATACAGGAGCGTTGAGTTTCATAAGGTACCCACTCAGGTAGATACACAATGAACTTGACCAACCACGCCAGCTGCGGCGGCGACAGAATATCCAAGACCATCACGCCTTGGTTATTGCGGATCGTCATGCCTGCATTTTCCGTTACGAGAGCCGCTGCAACTTTCCACAGCTCCCGTGACACAGCAATATGCAGCACCGTATTACCAGCTCCGTCGACAGTGTTGGGGTCACTGCCATTCTTCATAAGTAGCTGTACAATCTTCGGGTCATCATTGCCTTGTGCCGTGAGCACACTAGCGACGATTGGAAAGACGCCTCGCTCGCTCTTGATTGTCGGGTCTGCTCCTCGCATTAAAAGTGATGCTACTACGTCCGCCGCTGACGGTGCAGAGCACGTAGCAGCAAAATGCAACGGAGTATTGCCGTTGCGATCGGGCATGTTGACAAGTCTCCGAAATTCCGGAGCGGTTAGCAGTCGAACACCCTCAAGGTTGCCATACTTGGCTGCAATGTGTAGAGCAATCTGTTGCTGTTTATGAGACTGAATGGAGGCCAAGTCGATGGCATTGCCGTCGTACATGGCAAGCAAAGAGGTCACAACAGCTTCGTCACCGCGTTTAGCGGCACGATGCAGTGCCGTGTATCCCGACGCGTCAGGTTTATAAGGATGATAGCCCATTTTCTTCCACTTATTAGCCGTAGCCATACTGAAGCGCACGGACTCGCTCTCACGAATGGTATTCAGAGTATTGAACGTCTGTGAAACTCGGGTAGATACACGCTCGTTGGTCCAAACGTGCAGTTTCTGCAGTGCCGCTGGAATCTCATAGTCTGAGTCCATAGTGGAAGTCGAAGAGAAGCTTGACTCTTCCTCTTCTTTAGATGATAAAGCACGGTGGAACGTCATGTTGCGGTGACAGAAGATAAATGATGAGCTTTTTAGATGGAGTTTGGTTTACTATGAGAGCAACATATAAAGTCAGCACTTTGTTACAAAATTAATAAAATCAAAAGTATACAGGTACAAATATGTACAGTGGCATATGGATAGAAAACGGCGAGAAGTTTAGCATTCAGTTCATGTATTGGCTCAAACCCCATGACTCTGCACTAATTGTTTATGAGGCATAGCAAAAAACAAACATGTCGTAAAATCGAGCCAAGAGTCAAGCTCAAGTACAGATATCAATCACAATACATTTCGGTGAACCTTGCCATGTGCAAATGCTGCTTCGGATACCGTTTGAATTACCGTGTGCAAGTCTTGTTATCCACAGAATCTTCGGCACGATTCCATCCGAAAGACTTAAGTCAAGAGGTGGTAATCTCATTCTTCTTAATACAAATAGTTCATTCGTCTCTGCTAACGACCCTACATTAGCAAAGATACCATAAATCGGGGAAGATCTGTCCGCAGGCGTCCATATCGTCATCGTCGTTAAGACTTCGGCTCGATCGAATGAGCTTACGTGAAGCAGCGGCAGCAGTCGCATTCTTCACTGCCAGACGGTGAAGTACATAGTGGATCTCCATATCCGATTCAGAGCCGTCATCCATCTGTAAAGCACTCTGTCTGTAGATAGGACCCGTTGTCTGCGAAGCAAACGCGGCATCCAAGTCCACATCTACTTGGCCAAAACAGTGCTTCTTACTGAAACCAGGTGCGACACTCGACACCTCAATGGTCACCTCATGGTACTGTCCGTCCTTCTCTCGTCGCTCGAAAATAAACTTTTCGTCAAAAACGAACTCCCTGTCGTTTCGCTTGGGCTGAGCAGAGACTTTGGTCGTCGCACCGCTGCGAACGGAACAGGTTATATGGTGTGACAATTGCAATTGCCCTAGCGGCCGCTTCGTTGAGCCCCAGATCGATGCCTTTTGTAACCTACTAGGGCCCATTGTGCTTACACGGTCGTGCTCGTTTGCACTCGAGTCGATAATTTTCTGAATCGCGACTACGACAATCTCACAAATATTGCCTCGTGCATCTTCATTACTTCGTTTATCGGTGCTCGTTGCCATTGGTTCGTCCACCCCTGTCGGACTGCTCTGTGTACCCCACAGCTTCATGCGTGGCGATGGGAATGCCTTTGCCAAGAAGACCTTGGTCATTGATGTCAGTGATGGCATCAGCGTCTTCTTGTTAATCAACGCTAGCGGCTGCGCCGCCAATGACGGTTCGTGACGAGCAATCTTGTTCGATAATAGCAGTGGCATGATAAAATATAGGGACGTGTCTATCACTGACAGTTGTCGATCCGGTGCTTTCAAGGGATTTCGTAGAATGCCTCACGTTTTTCCCGATTGGTAGCATGAATTTTCTCTTGAAGTGTCGCCAGCCACGGCTGACGTGCTTTGACTTATACTGACCAGATGCAGAACTCCGTGGTGTCGAACTTGATGAACCAAGAAAATCGAATGCAGTTGTACAGCATGAAATGTCTTCTTTTTGCTGTCATTTTATAGCCCTACATCCTCAACGTCGAGCCTTTACGAGACAATAAACAATCCCAACAGCATTTTACAATAGCAATGCGTTTATACTATAGGAAAATGTACTTATGATTTTTTACTAGTTAGTGTAGCTACTGGTCGTCAATAGAGTAACCGATTGTATGTTATGCTCATGAAACCCCCATTACCTACACAGATCAAAACCGTTATCAGAATTCGAGTCAACGATCACAACTACTGTTACATTACAATTTGCAAGTACCGTAATACTTGAAAGTCGAAACACCACGCTAATCAGAAATCGCGTTTCTGTATCTGATTCTGTCGTGATCATATCTGATACCGCACAACAACGAGATGAAGTCGCTATTTGTGCGGTCGCTGGCGCTAAAAGTACCAGCAGGAGACACGCAGATATTAGCCAGTGCTTCTCGTACGACAGCTGATGCTACTTTTGCCGTAGCTACTGGACATGAAGGAGTTATTCGCGTCTACGCAGCCTCGTGCTCTGCATTGCTGCATGAATTCGCGTCCATTCACAGTCATGTGTACACTTTACATTACACGAGCTTTTCAGATAGTTTAGTGACACTAGAAAGTGATGTACAGAGAAACGACGACAATGAGGCTGACGACGGTGAGACATTTCTGTGTGTTTACCACGACTGGCGAGAGCGGAAAATGGTTAGGGGTTATACGTTACCCCTTGGGGTACTCAAAACGCCGTCATCCAGTCGTAAAGCAGATTGTGTCGCTGTCTGTAGCTATACCGGGCGTGTCATTGTGGCAATGGGTACAATACTTAATATTTGGCAATGCAGTCGTGGTTTTTTTGAGCACGTGATGGAGCTCCAAGTGGATATGGCTCAACGTCATGCCTTTATGGAGGTAGAATTCGTAGCAATTCATGGTATCTATGTGGCTTTTGCTTCACAGACTGAGGTCCGAGTAATGGAAATTCACGTTCAAAGTTCTAAAGATGTCAATGAGATATCGAAATTGGATGCAACAATGGAGAAAACGATGGAGAGTACAAGCAATAAGGAGGAAGAGGGAGATGCAGTACCTCAAGACTCGTTACAATGTATGGAAATCTCAAGTTTTGAAGATTTGGACAAGTTGGTGGAAGTTCCAGTGTCGTGCTCGGCGTACAGTACGATCGAATCGGAGACAAAACGAGAACAGGATGAGCAGCGGATTTTTGACGAGCAGGAGCAGATTCCAATGGTACTTGGACGAAATGAGGCTCAACAGGAAGTGTGGAATCTTGCAGGTCTAGTCAAGAGTCAAGATATCCGTACAAATCAAGCTATGTCGTACTTCATTAGTGAAAACGACGTGAGCGTGTTGCTGCAGCGCTTCTTGCCGCCTAATCATAGTTTGCGGTCGCTGAAGTTTCTGCCAGAAACTATTGACAATCGTGTGTGCGTTGAGACTAGAAGTTACACGCGTCTGCTGGTGGCAACGGAGAAGAATGCGTTCCTGTATTATTTTTTGTCGGAAAAAGTCGACTTAACAAGGAAAAAAATGTCAAAGAAAGTATTGGGCAAGATGGAACGAACAAAAGTGAGGGGCATGCACGAACCAATTAAAGTGGGGAAGGTCGTTGTGGGAAAGAGTCGAGATTTCTTTGCTAGTGTGGAGGAGAATGAGGACGAAGCAGGCAGCTCGACGGAGTCGGGGCGGGTGGTCATGCATTACAGCTTCACTTCGGCCGTTACCAGTATCACAGCCAACAGCTCTTTCCTGTTTGTCGCAACACTGTCAGGATTACAGGTGTGGTCCATTTGGAGCCCATGTCACTATGTGGCAGCTAGTCGTGCGTTAAGCAAGTCGCTCGTGCCTCAGCCATCACAGCCGCAGCTCCTGTGCACGCAGCCTATTCCGTATCCGGTATCACAGCTTGCTGCACTTGACTCGTACGTCGTCTTGCTCCCACAAATAAATTCGTTGGCGTACCAAACGTCAAATAATATCGTTCACATAGCAAGTTTTGCTGCAGCCGAGCGTCTTCCAGAGGCAGAGTTTGAGATGCGTACACGTCTCGACTGTAAGGCAAACCCCTGTCAGTGCAGCATTATGGTTTTCCAGCAAAGCCCACCATCGTTGATATTTTCCTATGTGCGCCAAGGTGTGCTATCCACCGACGGTGCGTTCCAGATCGACTTGCTGTTGAGCTTGTTTTCGTTGTATCGTTATCGTGCCGATGTGGGTTTCGACTTGCTGCGTCTTGCAATCAGCAACGACACAATTCGGAAGGAGGTTGCCGCTTTGACATCAGACCGAAAAGAGAAGCTGACTCTTGAACTTGAAACGAAGCTGTATGACCGCCTTGCTAGGGAATGTGCGTCTGATCTTGCAGCAATTTTCATGTCGGAGCATCATCGCAACTTAGGGCGGGCTGCTCTTCTGTTCGTAGCGTCAAATGTCCCTTTTATTGAGGTGATGCACCGTCTTCAGGCTATTGTCGGGACTGTGGATCGATCGGAGGTTATTGAAGCTACAGGAAAATACCTGGAAGCATTTGTCTTCCCGCCTCCTCAATCATTTGCCGACATTTGTTCTTCTAAACTCGGGCAAGATCTAAATCCGGCTGATGCCAAGTTTACGAGAGTTGTGTTGTTACACTATGGCAAATACTTTCCCGATCAACTTTCTCGATTAATTGTCGATTCGTCATTAAAATGGACGTTGGATGACATCACATTTGCACTAAAAAAGCTGGACGAGTCCTCTAGCCACAGCGTCCTTGTCAAAATAGCGCGACTTGTACTTGTTCTGCGTGCAGCTACCTCCCCAACGCAAGATTGGAATGTATTTGGGACTCTGGAGGGGCCTTCGGTCGAGAACTTTGATGAGCAATGCTCTTATGCCTCCATGCTTACTTTGTTGGACGACCTGTTACAGCATCACGTAGGTGCCCTTGTACACTTAGCAGTGACGCATCCAGATCTGCTTGTTCAGAAAGTTGCAATCTCTACGGGCATGAACAGTGCACTTGAAAGTAGTAGACGTCTCTCCAGCTCCAACCTAACGAAGGCACTGATAAAAAGTGCCCCATTGGTATTCTCAAATATCTTGGAACAAATATTCAACAATGCAATCGGTCGCCAAGAAACAATCCAGTCCACACTACGTTTTTGCTTGAATGCAATCGGTGAAGCCGCAACTGCCTCAGCAACAAGAATTGCTGTGACCACTACGTCGTCTTCATCGTCAGCAGATGAACAATCACCATCCACGCCTTTCGTCCCAGACCAATCTCTTGTGCTCCGATTCCTGGTGTTTGTGCTTCAGATGTTCCCGACTCTAGAACAGTTATCAGAGAAAGAGAAAATTCAAGATGACGAAGACGACTTGCAGCGTGCAAAGGCATCGGTGGCAGCAGAATTAACACGTCTGTGTGTCAAGCTGAGCTCGTGCTTTCACGGCTCGGTAAGTTACGATATGGGCGGGCCTGTAGAGTCGATCGTGTGCGACTTGTTTGAGCCAATGATTTCGGAATCAGATACCCACGGCCAGCTTCCCGGCTGGGTACAAGAATACTTGAAAACACACTGTCTACCAGAGACACCTCGACTGCGCAGAACTCTCGAGTTTCTTTTCAACCAGGCGCTAGGATTATTCTACGAGAAAGATATAATTCGTCCCGAAGACGTGTTGTCAGCGTACGAAGTGCTCGACGTAAACATTCCGGAACAGATGGCCTGGAATCTCGAAAACAATTTAGCTGCACTTGTTGTCCTCCTGGCTTTGCCTCGCGTTACCAGGTGCGCAAGCAGTTTTTGAATGTTTTCGTTTGGGATACTACTTACACGATGTGTGTTGTTTGCTTTACAGGACCGTGGACGGATTAAAGCTCATCGCCCAACGCGCCAACTTCATTACTTTATTGTTGCCGTACAGCAAAAGCTTCTGCAGCACGTTGGATGAATGGCGCTTTTTGATCAGCACCTTATCTTCAATTTCACAGAACGCAACAGAGGTACGAGTCATTGACAAAATGCGTCAATTTGTGCTGCTAAGCTTTCGTTCGCCGTGGTTTTGTCCGCAGGTGGATAACAACATAGTCCACAACGAGGGTACAATTTTAACGAGTATTCTTAACCACGTGTGCTCAACGCTCAGTCCGGAAGAGTTGCTCCAGGTTCTGCCCGACGACGGCGATCTTGAAGTGTATGTGTCGACTATCGAGGTCAGCATGCGTCTGGACCAGGTGCGAGAAAAGCAGAAGGATAGCCAGCTTACAAGTGCGGTTGCTGGCTAACCACCAGACTCTGCCTTCATCATTTTCAATCCGCATCAGCAGATACAGGCTCAGAAACAGCAACTTGCGGTCTAAAAGCCGCTCCTTGTTTCTCCATTAGCTTAGTAATAGCTTCAATATACTGTGCACCGGAAGCAAATAAAACACAAACGTCACCGTTAGTTTGCGGAGTTCAGCCAATGATAGGATGCTCCGACTCACCGCAGCACGAGTTTGTCGGAAATGTGTTTTCTGTTTCGTTTGAACGAACGTCCGAAACTGAATCACCCATCGCTTGTCCGGCTCCAATGCCACAAACCCCTCGTTGCCTCGCGCGCGCTGTATAATACTTTCTTCTTCCTGTTGGTTCTCATCAAACAATAGTTTGGTAACGGTTTCAGACGCCGCCGCGTTTGTGAATCCAGATACAGAGACGGATTCGTGTGGTGTCGACGCATCAATAAATGAAGAAGTTCCTTCTACATTTAAGGTGGCACTTCCGTCGGGTGCGATGACAACCACTGGATTCCACAAAAGTAACCGATCCATGTCCTGTACGAGCTGGCGCACTCGCTTGGCCGGGATATTTGCTGGTAGCCGAACATCCAGTCGAAGTGGCCACAAAAAGTTGTGAAATACCTCAGTCGTGTTGCAAACTGTACCGCCTGCAGGGATAAATGTCTTGGTATTGTCACGGGTAGCCAAGACAATGAAACCCAGTGGTGCATCGCAAATTTTTCCCTTTCTTGAGCCGTGCAAATAAATCCTGGAGTCGAGATGCAATATATTGGCCAGAAACATGTAGTGTGCACCCATGACATTGCGTAACTATGAAACATAACAATATCACACCAAATCATAATAGCACATTATTAGAATACTCTTATCACTTTATAACTTCCAAAAAGCAGTATACTCCATACCAATGGTAATGTAGCCAATGCAATGGACACAAGGAACCCCACTGAGAACAGCAACTTGAGCTCGTTTGATCCTTCGATCCAAGGAGTGATGTAATATGTGTAGACAATGAACACAAGCAGCAGCATTTTGGCCAATGTGCTGCCTTCGTACAACAACGTCATCCGACCTGTCTTCTCGTCTTTTCTATACCCAACAACACCTTTCCGGACAATAACTTCTCGCAGTACATTTCCTCCAGCGTCTAACCAGATGAGAAAACAAATTCCAAAACCCCATGCCGGCCAATCACCTAGCAATAGTGACAGACGAGACACAAGAATGGTGATCCATAACAGTCCTACTCGACACATGAGTGATGTCTGCCACATCATCATCCGTCGAGCTTCGTCTGGCCACCTAAAGCAAATTATTACTTCTTAGAACGTATTAAATTACACAGGATATACAATTGTACGCACTTCCATTTCGCGGGGCAAGCTTTACGGACAATCCAAAAGAGACATCGAGCAATGGGATTGGCCAATACAGTAGATAGGAAGAAGAGGATGACGGATGCATAAGTGTTAATGCTATCACTCTTGGTTTCACGCCACCAGTGATTCCACGCTTCGTGCGTCGACTGCGATGCCATTAAGGTCGATGCATTAAAACACAAAATGATATTTACAGCGTCTTATTGGTCAAAAATAAAGTTCACAACGTCTTATTGGTCAAACTTCAAAAGCAAGTCTCCTGTCCGGTCGTAATTGCCTCTTTTTCCTTGTCCAATTTGCGTACGTAAGCACGACGATCACGTTCACGCATTTCTTCCAACGAGTTTTCAACTTCTCGCTTCTTCTTTTCCTGTTTTGCTAGCAATTCTTGTTCACTGTAAATGCAACAATAACGCACAATAACACAGCAGTGAATAGACTGCAGCATGAGCAATCGCAGCTTCATATTGTATTCAGACGCACCTTGCAATGATCTCCTTGGTCAAACAGCATTTGGCACAGATATCTCGTTCCTGCAATGAAAAAACAATCAAAAACAGTCAGCGACGTTAGCATTCCATTGCAAAGCTATAGTTTACATTGTCAGTATCATATAGAAATCAACCTTGGCACAAGGGTCACAGGAAGAATGATAGGCAGATGTCACGTTCTTTTGATGGCAGAAAATGCTGCAATCATTCACACATTGCAACAGTATAAACAATGACGTAAAGTCTCTGCACACTTCGTAGTGATACAGTAATCAAAGTAGATCAAAAGCAGTTAGCGTACCAGGAGCCGGGTTGAGTAAGAGGTTTGTATTTGCGATACTTCTTGCGCCACTCGATCTGTTGGTGACATTTCGCACAAAGTCCATGAATAGGCATCAACATAATGCGCTCCGTCTTCTTCGACTTTGGATTGTGCTTAAATGCAAAAGAATTCTGGTGCTTAGGCGCACGTTTCTTCATATTGCCACGCTGCGAACTCATACTCGATTACTTGGCTGCAAGTCAATTGAGCCCAGTCAAAGAGCAGTGTAGATGGTGTGGACAACGTGAACTACAGCAGCTTAGTGTAGCCCATATTTCACGCTTCTTGTACACTATATGTAGCCATATCGTGTGAAAAGATCACTCATACCTATATAAAAGACCGTAGTACAGCTAACCAACACAAAACAAGTACTTTTAGCTGACAATTAGGCTTATAACGCTACCTTTTGCTAGGTATACCAGCAACCGGCCTGCCTCAGACCGTTTGTCATACCAACTCTTCTCTCAGTCACAAAAATAATCAAGACCCAATTTGCTCGGTTTTTTGTTACCTTTCTCTTCGTCCTCATAAACACCAACAACTGTTACACATCAAGTCTTGTATTCACGAATGCTTGTCCTAGAAATTTGCCAGCCAATGTGGAAATTGGTGATGCCGTCGATGCTACGCTGATAGTCGCTTAGGTGGCCATGATGACGAACGCCCCACGCTTTTTGCGTCACCTCCAGCCACTCGATCACCCAAGCAGCAAAAGGGAACAATTTTTTTAGTGTATCTACTCGGAACTTACAGCTTGCAATCCTCTGGCCGCATATCAAATATCAAGTAAAAGTGGTACGCGCCGCACAGAATTGCTTGGTCAAAACCTGGGACATAAGTGTATAGGACAGTATTGCCCTTCTGGCAAGCGGAGGTTCCGAGTCGTAGCGGGCTTACGGCTTGGTTCCGCTTGATCATATTTTGGTCGTTGGCATTGCAAGTCAGCTTTGGGTCATCGTCATCAGCATTCAAGGCCACAAAGTGTATGCAAGATGTGCGTCGGCTGTTGTCGGCTTTCGGATTTTACGCACGCCATATAAGAACCCGTCAGTGCGACGCCCTACACGAGCTCTCAGTGTTTTGTCTTTCTGTTTCATTGATTATATGTGCTTTCCTTACTTAAATGTCGACTGCAGTCGTCGTCTGTTTCCCGTCACATCCCCTTCCAGACTCTCGGCAACGATCCATCCAGACACTGAGCTGACAGAGACTACTGAATCCTTGACCTCTTTCTTAATCTCCTACGACGACCTGATGGTGTAAGCAGCGGCGCCCAGACTGATAACTCCAGCCGCGGCAAAGACCGCGTATGAGCTTGAGGATCCCTCCACGTTGTTAATGAGCTCGGGTTTGTACGTCCAGAGGCTGTGACGCGCCGCGCAGAGCACGTGATAGCTCGCAGGAAATGCCACAAGCAGCTTAGAGGCCGGCGCAAAGAAAGGGATGGTGTCTTGCGCCATGTAGATGAGACCAGGCAGGTCAGCACCCACGAAACCCAGCGCACTGCCACCCACAAAGGCGAACGACATGCCGACGGCCGAGAAGCGGTTTGCAATGGACGAAATGGCGCTCACGGGAAACTTGTAGATGGTCACGTTAGGCGAAATAGGACGACCTAATGCTTCCTGTCTAGATGAGTAGGTCTCTGTACTCACAGCGCACGCAAGCGTCGGCGTCACGACGCGACTCACCAGATTCTTGCTCAGCACCTGAAGACTCATTTTTTGTATGACTCGGGGAATGAAAGCGAGAGGCCGCGTTGAAACTCCTGTTTCAACAAAACATGCTGTTTAAAATTGTACTGAACATGTGTTATACTTGAACTGACACCTGTAAGAACTAGTATCCTCTATCAACACATCGCTGCAAGGACTTAACACCTTTGAGATAATGACAACATTTAGGGTCTGATGGTTGATATGATTGGTTATTTGTACGTATGTGTCAGCCAACGTCGTGAGGAAAACGGTTTGTGTGATCCACAAAACTCATGACGATGCTGGTCACGACTCTGCGCCGTACAGCGGCCTCACAGCGCACGCTCGCGCTGCTGCAGGGCCAACGTCGCTACGGCGGTTCATTCAGCAAGAATAAACATATTGAGGTGTGTTTGACGATGTCTTTTACACTCTCAAACTGCCTCGGAATCATGTTAAAAACGTCTTGGGTCTGTTATAATTGATACTGACTTCAATTATTTGCCTTATAGAACTGGAACAATTGGCGAGGAGACTCGGAGAAGCGCTTCCGATTTGACGGCCACTTCTTCACATCCATGGCGGCCTGGGGGATCTTTCCCTTTACGCTCTACTACGTCTTGGGCTCCGACGAGCGTGTACGGGCTATAAATGTCGCCTCTTTGAGGTCAAATGCCCCTGCTAGTGGCTGCAAATGATCTAACTGTGTGTATTTACAGCGCAAACGTGATGTGCACAATGGCATTCCAGACAACTTCCGTCAGTAAATGCACAAGGTGACGGATGTGAAGGAGACAGATAGTGATGTCGTCAAGATTGCATGGGTAGACATAATGCTCGTGGCTATCGGTATTGCTCTCTATTGCAAGGAGAAAAGTGGCCGTGTCGATGGGTAAACATGTTAAACTTGCAAGTAAACCTTCTTCTTTAGACTTGTAGCACTGTCTAAATTAATTTTTATACTTGTCATGGACCACATCGTACTTGATATAGTCATGACAAAAATGTGATAAGATTATTGTCATGACTATATCAAATGTGATAAGATTATCTTCATCTACTGATAATGCATGACAAGAGACAGATACACGATTCCCACGTAGCGACGGTGGAAGCGTTTTACGTCCGTGTCATGCATCGCGTGTGTTCTTTGTATCAAAAAGAAAGCGAGTCACCCTCAGACAAAGCCATTGCTCGACTGCAGCAGGTTCGTCCAGGTCTCCTCCAGTCATTTTCTTGGTCTCATTGTGAGTTTTTAAAATGCTGCATAGAAATGGCAGGAAACATTGAGCTTATACACGGGAAAGCGAGAGCTTTTTTATGCATTAGCAGAAGATGACGACGTTTCGGTGGTCGAGTCCTCAACTGAAAGTGACCACGTGAGTGACAGATCGTCGTCGTCATCATCGTCATCGTCGAGCTCCTCTTCCGACTCAGAAACTACTTCAGAGCAAGCAGTCGGTCGACCGAGTGCACAATTGGTGCGACACTTGAAGTGGATTGACAAGTGTTTGCAAACAGCTGATTGAATTGTGTCATGTAGCCAAGTGTAGCGACATCGTCGATATTCGCGAAAATGGTAAAGAGTCGGTTGTAGTGGTAGTGCTGTAGTAGTTTAGACGGCAAAGGACTAAAAACGTGGTCGTTTGTGTGTCAACCAGCTTGGAGGTAAGCGAAAACTTTATCAGTTGGATGGGTCAGAGTCGGATGCTGAGGATGGCGTCAAACTGCCAGGAATAGCTGATCCGGAGGTTTGGCTCATCTTAGTAGATACCGTGGGGTTTTCGTGAATTTTTATCGAGCTTTTGTTTGTTTACGTTGTTAGCAGAGGCAAGAACTACAACGACAGAGCACTGAAGCAGTTAGAAATTCGCCAACAGCATTGGAAGACTCATTTGATGAAAAAGAAGGCAATCTAGGTGGTGAAGTAGAAGATCAAGACGACATAGAGGAGAAGGAGGCTCGCCGAATAACTTGTGAAAAAGAAGGAAATGAAGTGAACGCTTTGGAGCTCGATGGACAGCTACCGCCAAGTCCAGCAGCTTCAGCAATATCAACGTCGTTGCTCGTCTCTTCAGACGATTTCGCTCCTGTGTCGGGCCTCTCAGGGATTTGCCTACCTTTACAGCTTGCTGCTGAGTATTCCAAGTTCACTTATCGTGGAACACGTCGGGGATACACTGGCCAGCTGCACGCAATTGTATTGACATGGCCAAACAGGTTGGGGATACGAGAAACGATTTGCCCCGGTGAGCTAGTGTGGTGCTATCCCGACTCAGTGGCAACATTTATTGATGAGGGAGAACTTGTGAAAGCGATTTCGGCGGGAGACACTGAGAATGAACTGAAGGTTGAGCTTAGCAATGGGAATATAGCTATGGTTTCGATGGAAAGGATACGTCGTTTATCCGAGTACATAGTTCGCCGTGGTAGCGTACGGTTCAATACCGAGCAGTAGCTTCATCCCATGGACTGGTACATGTTATAAGAACCTTACGACAGTACGCTCTACGCTCTCAATGCATCTCATGTGACGTGTGACGTCGGAACATGATTAACATGTTCACGCTGAAACCATCTTCGCTGAAGATAACAATAAAAATGCTTTGAGAACGTGACCGTGTCGCTGCCATTTATTGTCGATTCATCAGGCTTCTGTTTCGAGGTTGATATGGTGTTCAAGTTCAAGATAGTAATTGTTTCAGCTTTATTAGGGGGTTACAGTGCTTCACATACAAAGACTACTGCATGGGAGATGAAGCGCGTGAAAGTGAGCGCGTGAACGAAATCTATGTTATCATCAGGACTTGGACATGAAAGGGATGTGTACACCCCAAGCAACTGTGGACGGACCTATGCCGTCATCATCTTCAGTGCTACCGGAGACGCGGCATCGGGTGTTCCGCAGAGAAAAGTAAAAGCCACCGCATGGCAAGGTTAGAAAAAAGGTATTGCTAAAAATGGAGATCGGCCCTTTAAAGCTACGGCGTGTGCTTGATGTCATCGCTGCGGTTGAACATGAGAAAAAACGTGCGAGCTAAAGTCGGGTATCGCTCACGCTTTTGCTATGACGAGGACGTAGAAGACTGGTGTCATTTGTACAGAAGAAATAGTGCCTCTCTTGACCTCTAAGCTACACGTAGCTTCTCCCCAGGGACATTTCGCCTTACCATGTCATGGCGGCTGTAACGGGCTATATGCCTAAGGTAACACGTACCGTTAGTAGGTGGTACATAACGGGAGGTCATCAGTCCGTGTGTAGTTAGACCTGCCACTTGGGTAAGGCACACCATGTGACTTATCCTTGTTTATGTAGGTGTATTCACGTTAAAAGTGATGACGCCCAGCAGGGACTGGCGTCATCGAATGGCGTCATCGAATGGCGTCACAGACAGATGTCACCGCGAGCATATACATATATAAGCTCGCCACGTAGGAACGCGCATATAAACAGACGTGCGTCCAATCATGCATATTAGCTAACATCTTTTGCATTTACATTCAAACATTAAATATGAATCGGTCTTGCATTTTTACTTATCTTACAGTGCGCACGAGAAGACAAGAAATCGCCTCCGTGACGCCAATTAAAGCAAATAAGAAAACAAATGCGAATCATACTCACTAAAGAGCGATTTAGTACTAGAACGCACTGCTGATGAGCTCTACCTCGCTAATCACCTGCGACAGTTCAGCTCCAATGGTGGCAGTGGGATCATGTAGATGTGACTGATCTTTGCAATGGTTTTAAGTTTGGCAAAGACGTTCGACTTTTTGAGAACCCGCTAATAAGCATCTGGTTGGACTACGTGCGAATGCTATTTAACGAGCGTTCGCCTGACCTTCACAAAGCTGACTACCACGGATTAGTCTTCGAAAATTTTGTGCGTGTAGCTGTCAGTGTCAAGGCTGCAGAGGTGCTGGATACAGCAGCCAACGAGGGCCCGTGAAGAAAATGTGTGAGCTGAAGGTTGGTGATGTCACGCTGAAAGAGCCCAAGAATCTTTCTGGATGAAGGAAATTCCGACCAAGAGCTGACAGGGTGAAGAGGCCACATTCTATGATGATTTTAGATAATTGATAAGGTCTATTTTGACGAGTTGAAAGACATAGACCGAAGATGAGCGATTGATGGTTGTTGATCTTGTTTGCTGGTTCCGTAAACAAATGTATACGCTTCTAACTATAGAAATCAAACAAACTCCGTGTTCTTATGCTCAGTTTCGAGAGGTAGTCTTCGTTGAGAATAGATAGCGCAGCAATTGAGTCAGCTTTGCGTAAATCAATTAAGATGCAAGGTACTCCTCAAAAGAGAATAGCGTCTTTTAACTGGTTGCTTGAGTGAGCATGATGAAAGTTATGGCAGTGGCAGCATCCAGTGTGACGCCATCTCTGCTGCTGATTCCATCTACTTCATTTACTTTAGCATAAGAAGGCAAGCGTGTCGGCGGACAGGTAGACGATAGAGGCTCTTTCGGGCGACCAGAAACGCGTCAAAAATGGAACAAGTGGTTGTTGGTTCTTGCTGCGCACGTTGCCACGTGAGCTGATCCTGTCAGGTAAAAGATACGCTTCCTTCTTCTCCTCGTGGCTTCATCTAGCAACACCGTGTGCTCTTTATACCTAAGTTTCGCAAAATGTTTAGCTGACGCTTTGTGTGAACTTCATTGTCCGCAGTCAAGTCCTCGATCGCGTCGATCATAGCGGCTGGATCTTGGAGAGAAAACCTGCCCCGGCCGCAGCAACTGTATTTCGCAGCAAGCGTTGAGTTATCAAGACTGACGCTGATAGAGGGATGCTGTATCTGACGTCACAGGAACCCGAGCTTTCATCGAACTCGATACGCGTTTCACCTGTCCAGTGCCTTTTGTAAGAGAAGAGCTTCCTCTGCGATCGTTTTGTTCTGTACGAGAGACCGGAAACGCAGCGCGTGTTGCCAGATCCGCTGCACAGGCTTGATACGATCATATACTTCAAAATGGAGTCGGGTTGCTATTGCATTCAATCTGAGACAGTGTGAATAAATGCAAGATATTGACGTGTGTCCTGAGTTCTACAATCGCAGGCAGTGAACTCGTGTGGTATATAACGTACAAAACTTCTCGTACGCTATATTGGCCCGCAAACGTGTCTAACAAGCCGAGCGGACACTGCGCTCGGTTTGGCCTGTAAAAGCTCGAGAACGCCGACGTCCGCCCTTTGGTGTGAGGCCACGGGATTTAAGAGGAATGGAAGCTGCTGCGCTCAAGCAGGCTTCCGGAGAAGTTATTGCGGGTACTTAAAGTGAAAGCCACAACTGAACCCGACAGGGCGACCCCGAAGGTGTTTTATCCTCCTGTATTAGCGCAACTTTGCAAACTAATTTGGCGAGCTGCTGTGTTGTATGTTGGACGTCATACCAATTACCGTTTCCTTCAATGCTCTTACATAAAGACGACATCTGGCTAGCTCGAACAGCGGCCAGCATGGCAACTGTACCTTCCACGTCAAAATATACATAATACGTGTACAGCTCTGCACACAGGACGTGTGGGTTATCCGCTCAACTAGCCGGATTTGACGAACGTCGATGATATTCACTCTCATGCCAACGCCAAATAATCTGTAAAACAGCCACTTGTACATGTTGAGGTATTGGTGTGACACAAAGAAAAGTAATCACTTCCATGACAGCTCGAGTGCCCGCCCCCTCCGTGGAGATAACAGCGAAATGAGATCATTTATGTTCTGTTACCTCGTACAGTCATCTTCTTTGCAGATGACCAGGCTTCGTATTGAATATCTTGAGGCATTGCTATTTCCCTCGTTCTGTTAGATATTGCAGCGAAGGCTTCCCATCTGGCACAATCATCTTTTCTTCGTTCAGTGTTCATTCGAGTAAAAAACATAGTGAAAGCGTCGAGTCTTTTACATTTGTGCGATCTATGTTTTTTCCTCGTGTATCCTATTTCAACGCTTGGCGCATGCAAAACAATTACGCAATTACACCACGAAACGCCGTCGTACGAAGGTATGACGACCTTACGTGTCAACTACGGATCCAGCGTAAAAACTATTACTAAAGTGTATAAAAAGCAACCATCACCAAGCGATATGGATAAGACCCAGGATAATGGACATGAAGCTATATACGCAGCACACGACTAAGTTGTGAACACGGACTAAACCTTGATGGTCGAGAAGCCAGCCATGCACCGATCAAAACATAATAACTAAGAGGTTGAATTCTTAGAAAGGAAAAGAAGAAGAAGGCGCTACTGCTGCTGCTGATAAGTGTGGTCTTCGCGGACCTCACCACGTCGTATCAAAACAGAGCCAATGAATTGATCAATTTGTCAGCCGCCAGGATTTTTATATCTATCTGGGAGTATGGCAAGTTGTTTTGGTCCAGCATGAAATCATACTTGCATAAGCAATTGATTGCGAAAGGTAACACCTTTTTTCAGAAGCTCCTTTATTGCAATGCTGCTACTGCTGTTGCTGCTTGGCGATGACAGGTTAGGTAGGGCATTGCGGCCTGTCGGTTACGAATAATAATAGTACTGAGCGTTTTTCATACAGTAAATGAATATTGAAAGACTGCATAATTTGATCTTATCTGGGTTACGCTATCGATGAGACGGGCTTTCGGCCGGATTGAAGAAACCACAAGTGATTAAGATTAGTAAAATTACGCTAGCGAACCGAAAATCCGATTCCTGTCCTAACTATCTCACTAACGCATTATTGAAATACATTGCAAGTGAAACAACAAAGTGATAATGATGAATTAGCGGGCTTAGCGAATTGCAAGGATGTCCACACACCGGCGGATAACAACTCGAGGCTGGTGAAAAAGTTGTCAGGAGAGAAAAAAATGGTGGTCATGCTCCCGTATCGCAAATTAGTCGGCGCATTGATGTACATCGCTATATGCACGCGTCCAGACATGCACATGCAGTTGGCGAAGCGGCCAAAATCTGCCAGCGTCACGAGAAGTCGCACTGGGTGGTGGCAAAGCGAATCTTGAAGTACCTGAAAACGTCTCAAGAACTTAGTATGTGTTCAACGGTGCTGACAAGGAAAAGCTCATTGGCTTTTTAGACGCAAACTGGGCAGGAGATCTGGATACGCGACGTTCGACGACTGGATATGTTTTTGTGCTGAACGGCAGCGTCTTATCATGACAGTCCAAGCGTCAACAAACGGTTGCAACGTCAAGCACCGAAGCAGAATACATGTGTTGTATAGTGCTAAGCAGGAGGCAATCTGGATACGTTTCTGCTCAAGGATCTATGTACAGTGACGATGCAGCAACAACAATTTTCAAAAACAGTCAAGGATGCATCGCGCTGGCCAAGAATTCAGTGTATCACACGCGAATGAAAGATATCGATATCAGGTATCACTTTTTACGCGAGAAAGTGGCGTATGAAGTGATAGCGCTTGATACAAGCCAACGAAAGAGATGGTCGCGGACGGATTAACGAAAGCGTTATAAACCCCCCAGCACACCAAGTTTCTAGCGGGGTTGGGCATGGCAGCATAAGCGAGCACACATCAAGGCAGAGTGTTAAGGGTGATGTTGTAGCTAGGCTACATGTTGCACATGACAAAGGATGCCCAGGCAGTATTTGAAGCCTTTTATCTCCTTGATGCTGAATGTACTTTTCAATGCACTCTTAATGTTCTTGATATCTTCTTTGGTCTTGCAAAACAGTATCAAGTTGTCCACGTAAAACACGACATACTATACTCGCTGCTTGACACCCGAATAGATGCACACGGATCCGCAGTAGTTCTCTTGAACTCTTGATTTTTCAAATACTAATTAAGCTTGTCATTCCAGCGCTGCGCTGTTCGCTTGATCCCGTATAGCGCTCTGTGTCGAAGACACTTTTCATCGGGCTTTCGTTGTCTTCAAAGCCGTCAGGTTGGTCCATGTGTATTACATCGTCGACTTCACCGTATAGAGACGCGGTATCCACATCGACGTCTTCTGCCTCCAAGTCTTCAGCCACTGCGATTGCCAACAGCACATTAATCGATTCCTTCCATGTGCACCACTGGTGCAAAGGTTTTAATGTAGTCGATTCCTGAACGCTGCGTGCATCTTTTCGCAACCAAGCGAGCCTTATATTTGCCAATTCCACCGCTTGGATCACGCTTGATCCAAAAATCCACTTGCACCCGACAATGTTGCAATGTCTACAAGAGTCTACGTCTTGTGCTCTTCAAGTGCCTTCATCTCGTTTTTGATCGCGTTCTCTTTGTGCTTGCCTTTCAGTACTTTTTTGAGCGTAAACGCTTGTTCTCCATCCTCCACCACAGAAAACAGTAGTAAATCACATTCTTCCCGGAGCTCGTTTAAATTTTGCTGATCTTGGCGATGCTTTGGGAACTCTTGGTCGTAGCGCACTACACCGCGCTTCTTTCGAACAGGCCGCACCATCCATTCTTCTTCACCGTATCATCCCGTGGCATATTAAACTGTAGTGTACAGGCAGAGCTAAGTTCGGCTTCTTTCAGTTGGTTTACTAGAACAAACTTGGCCAAGGGTTCATTTTGGCTTGGTTGAGCGTCTAAAAGCTTCCATGTCCCGTGTCAAAGTGAGAACAGTCGTAATCTTTTCTATCGCCTCGATTAATAGAGAAAGTAACAAAAGTTTTTAGAGAGGCAGACGAGTCTATTTAACCGTTAGTGGTTGCAGGATGTCTGGTAAATCCTAAGCCTGGTTAGCAACGCCGGTTCCTCATTCGAGTCCGGTGGTTGTACGGGGCTTGTCACCTGCGGTGACGGCTCTCGGGGTTGTCTGGCTATGGCACGTTGACATAGCATCAGACGGGTTCCGTGTATTTTCGTGTCGGTTCGCCGGCACTCTCGCTTCGCTACGGCTCGAAGTTGCCTCATGCTGGTTTCCCAAAATTCATGAACGCTACCGGCGATGGTCACGTCCTCTTGCTGGAACGTCACTCGGTTGCGTTGTATCCACAAGCTGGTGATGCAAACGCTGCTTAGGATGTGCCATATGCGTTTCCCACACGGCAACGTATGCGGCCACCTCGTCTGGGTGATTTCTAATGAGCTGTTCCTGGACCTTGGATAGTCCTGGCGATGCAGATTTTGTAACGCCCGTAGGCATCCCCTGTCACTCTAATACTGGACTGTCGCTGCACCACAGCTGTCTTGGCACCTGCCATGGGCTTCATGGGCTTTGCACCAGCTGAAGAACTGTTTTCCCATTGTTCGCTTTGCAACGTTCAAAATCCGTGACCCTGTGGACAACGATTTTTAGTTTTGCACTACTGTGGTCTGTGATCATAAATCTCTTTTCAATCCCACCTCTGTCCGCGCCTGGCTGCCCTTATACTGGCGCGTGCGCTCCGCCCCGCCGTGCTCGAATACAGATGAGAAGAAGTGCGCCACTGCAATCCAGTCAACAGTGTTTCTTGTGACTGCGTAAGCTTCGCGATATGTGATAACCGTTTTAGCGCATCCAGATGCCGCAGTAGACGAGGTAGCGCTCCGTGTTCTGCACTATCTTCCTGCCCGATAAGTGCTCGAATTTCCTTCTCGTAAATCATCGCGCATATGATATGTTGTGCTAAGCGGATTTTGTTGCCCACATCACACAGTTTCAATACAGTATCGTCACCGTAGCCACAGTTACGCAGGCGTTTCCAGTCATCATTGTTTGCAAAGCTGGGCATGATAACCTGGCATCCCAGTCATCCAGCCATTTCTGCGTTGGTTTATCCTTCGTCCTGCCGCGGTAAGCTGCTAAACGCCTCTGTAAGCATGTTCTTCTCCATGCAGCCGTCCATGCTTGTAACAAACGGGAACGCTGCTCGCGCTGAAGCCGGCCAGGATACCCCTTGCTTCTCCCGGAGCTCAGGCCATGTGTCGCGCGTATCTAGGAGCTCAGCATGCAGTGCCGGGGAATTCGTGTCCTGCATGGCGGTCACCCCTACTGGCTGCTCCTGCTCCAATTTTGTCCTCATTATTTGCCGGATCTGTTCCCCTTCTGCTGGCGTAGTCGAGTGTGCTCGCTTTTGACTGACTGGACGGTCGCTGTGAGCTTGTGTCTGGGGTATTAAAGCGAGCTGTGAGCTTTGCAAGTTGGGTGCTGAAGAAGATGCGAGGCGAAGCTCCTGGCTAGGCAGCAGAACCAGCTGCTGCTCCTGAGACGTTAGCCTCTCCTGCTCAGCCACATCTTGCCATTGTAGCAATACCTCCCGTGATAGTTGAATATACTCGAGCAGCTGACTGGTATCCGTGTTGTTGGTGTCATGTATATCCATCTGGAGTAAATGGTCTCTCTCCTCGTTGGAGAGCTGAGATGCCGAGTTGACCAGGAATGTTAAGAGTTTGGTATATTAGGCCGGTTCGGCCTCGTCCAATATTATGCAAATTTGTCGATGCACGTCTTGGGAAATGGGCATGCCCTACCAGGCGGTCACGTAACGTCGCTGCATCACCGTTCCAATGACTAAAATCCCAGGCCACGGGTGTGCTTCCTCTCCTCACACCGTTGTCGCGCTGCTCTTCCACTTCCAACCTTCCTGAGGTCATCAACACGTCGGAATTCTCCTGTTTCTCCTCTAGCTCCACCATTTTGCGGAGCAGCGACGGCTTCGTGTGGACGAATGCTGCGCCAATTTTGCTGACCGTCCGTATTGTACGCTAGTACAAAAATGTCATGTTGGAGGAAGTTGGCTGCTATCGCTAGGAGCTCGCTGTTTCCCCAATTCCACCGCAAAATGACATCCTGGCGATCGGAGGGTGTGGCCGCGTATTCGTCGAGGTACCATTTAAATTGTTTTTCGGATTCACAGGCATTCATGCCATCCCACCCCCTCTGCACGTTATCAGTGTTGCTGTCCGAACGTAGTGGTCGAACTGCTCGTCAAAATTCAGATGGCCTGAGAACCGGATACCTTGTTTAATACTGGCGGTGATGGCCTCCAGGCTGCCGTCATGAGCTGCTAAGTCGTGGTCTGCAACCGCCTGCGCTGATGCCATTGCCATACAATTCCCAGAAGATGGCGTCGTGACAGGCCCGATACCCAGTACTTCTTCTATGCCGGGAAAATCCCTTGTGTGATTCGAGTCCGATTTTGCCATGGGTGGCTGGTCTCCTCGGCAAATGTCAATTTCTTTGACTGCCTGAATTAATGCTGCTCGTTCACGTTGCTTGAGGGTGACCAGCTGCGGGGTAGCAAGTTGTTTTGGCGGTTTCGATGTCACTAGGTGCAATTTTTCCTTGTCCGTCTCAGTTGTCGTCGTTTGGCTTTGATTTTCCGGGTCATTTGAGGATATTTCGGTGGATGCTTGTCCATCTTTTGTGGTGGGTATAGCTGTCGTACCTTCCTCCTCGTCATCCGATCCATCTGCGAGGTTCACAAACCTGGAGGATAGGCTTGGAGCATTTTGCTTTGATTCAGCCGGCTGCTTAATAATTTTTCGGCTTCTCCGAGAAAGGATCGTGACCTATTGCTTTTTCGGTTCAGGTTCCACGCGGTGGTCACATTGCGTGGGCTGGTCGGTGCTTCCTTCCGACATCATGGCTCCGACGGAGGATCCTTGTGCTGCGTCCATCGGTGCTTACTGTCGCTCCGCGGAGGGTGCGGGTGCCACTGCCTCCTGCGCCTTCCTCTCGTTGTCCATCTGAAGTTGGAGGCGCTGTGCCGCCACTTGTTTTATTTCCGCCAGGCTGGTGAAAGGGGTGGCCAGGTCGTCGAGTGCGGCGACCTCTTGCTCCGTTGCCACTCTACTACCCTGCCCGTGCAATTGTGCGTCATTATAACGACACCGAGCCATGGTATGGCCGAGATTTCCACAGTGCAGGCATTGGAGTTGGCGGCCCACTTCAGGATGCTTCAAAATTATAGTCCGTCTGTACCAAATAATGCGTACAATTCCTCGTAAAAATTCAGGACACCTAGCCATTTTCACCGTAACTTTCCAGACGTTGGAGGTCCACGAGTTAGGTGTACAAGTGTCCAAGTCTTCCAGCTCAAATTCCGCTGCAATATACTTCTCGAAGTATGCAGTGAGCCGTCCGATGTCCGTAAATCTGGTAACATTGTGCAGTTCCACGTCGTACTCCAGTTGAGTAGCAATTCTCATCCCATCGCTGCCCAGCTGTCGTGCCCATACAGACCCTGTGTCCGGCTGATGCATGTTAGCTAAGCGGTATACCGCTCCTTTGAATAGAACTATCACCAATTCGTACTTGCGTGCCGTCGCTCGGTCAAAGAAATGGAAATGGATACTTCGCTGAACGTCATTGAAGTTGATGTGCTTGGCAACATTACACATAGTCCGGAGCTCGTCTTGGTTCACCCTCGTTCCTTCTGCTGCCAACAGGATATCCTCTTTGATCGTGCTTGTTTTCTGCCTGATCACCCTGATGTCCGTCCCACTCCGTAGCTTCAAAAAAAGTTCACCTTCCACTTGTTGTTGCACTGCCGTAACAGTCGCACCCGTTCTTTGGAACATAGCACACTTTTCACAAAATCTGGTAGTCTTCTGCTCACAATTTTCCTTCTGCGAGTCCGTTGATGACCCTCCACTCGTCCGTGGTGCCCTCCCGAAGCCTACACCCACTTCTAGCGGCTGGCTGAGCGTGCGCAGCGTGTCGATATCCGTTTTGCTGAAGACCGCTGGATTAAACATGAAATCTTGATATGTACCCCGCGCTGCCGTGTTACTGCCCTTGGATCCGATGCCTGACTTGACTTTGGCCGCCCACTGGTTCAGTGGCTTTTGCCCGCGCCCATTTGACCTTGCTAATCATGCTTTGCATTATGGTTTTGAACGATCAGCTGGCATGGTAGAGATCATGGGTCGCCGTTTGCGCGTACTGTTCCCACTTCACAAACGAGCCTTCGCTGACTATGCACGCCTCCTCGAAGAACTTGAATATGATGGCTTTCTCGTCGCTGCGTAGTGTCGGAAGGCGTTGCTTTCCGGTCCGGACTAGCTCCGCCGCAATGGTCATAATATCATGCGCAATTGCGTACAGTTTTGCGACAGTTGCAATCCATGCTTCATGGGGAGGGTCCAGCGGAGATGTCTTTATCGCCTCCACCACCGCCTCAAACATCTCCTTCGGTCGTACCTCCTGCTCTTCGCCTTCCTGCCCGAGCACGCCTGGTTGGTGCTCTACTCCGGATGTGGACTCCCCCTTAATGACCTGTGCCTCTGATGTCGTGGCGGTAGGCTCCAATTGAGCTGCTTCCACGCCTTCCGACATTGGCGGCGTTTCGACCACCCTCCCGTGGCCGTCCTTAGGGTCAGCCCTGTCTTGCGTGTGCTTTTCGCCTCCGCCCGGATCCGGCGGTTTGGCTGGCCGCCCTGGCGGCTCGCGACTAACGGGCTCTGTCGAGCTTCGCATTACGCTTATCGGACGAGGTGGATGGAAGCAGCTCATCCACCTCGTCCAGCCCACTTTCTTCGAAAGTGGGCTGGTGACGTGTACGCCGAATCTTCCAATCCTGCCAGCTGGTACGTGGCTGTCAGGGCTTTGCAGTCTGCGATGCTATGGAAGTGAAGTAACAAAAGTTGTAAAACAGGATTTGTTTGGATGTAGAGCCGGATCCTATACTGTTGAATTTATGAAACTCCTTGATTACAAACCTGCTAAACACCGCTGATCCCTCCAATCTCACTTGAAGTTGTCAACATGAATGTTTTCTTATCGGACTGAGGCAGAAATTGCGGCGACTGTTGCTTTTATGAATGGTGGTAGAAGAATGAGCTGCACTGCAGACCTTCTTGGAAAACTCGAACCACCGCTTGATTCGGCTGTCGTGCACCATGAACTGGGTGAAACTTTACTGCGAAAAGGAGATTTCGCTGAGGCTGTTGTGAAACTGCGCCTTAGCGTTGAGGTTTGCGACAACAATGCAGTTGTGTGGCTCTCGTTAGCAAAGCCCTGGACGGCTCGAGGACGGATAGCAAATCTGCAAATCTGCTGAGCAAGCAGTTCGCCGCGCCCTGGAGTTGGAACCAGCCTCAGTCGGTGCGCTGTTGCTTCTAGGTAAGCTGCTGCATTTATGCGGAGAACATGACGATGCCATTCTAGTATTTCGTCAAGCGCTGAAGCTGCAGTGTTCAACTGGCAATTTTCCTGGTCATGCAGCGGAAATGGCACACTCTTGCTTTAGGCGTACTATTTACAGTACATATCACTAATATTACTTTTGATGTCCTCAACTCCAAATTAAAGCCCAAAAGGTCCGACATTAGCCAGAGAACGGCAATAACGGGCACAATTTCTTGAGATACCACAAGTCCTCCAATTGCGTTGATTTTTCGGTCAATCAGACGGACAAAAGCAAACATGACGGGCATTGGCCTGAGGCACGAGGTGTTGGCGCTCTACCGAGACGCATTGCGCGTTGCAAGAAGCTTTCCTGATCGCATTATGGGCCGCAAACTACAATATAATGCGAGGGAGTTACTACGTCTGCGACAGCATGAGTGCAGTGCCGTGCGCATCCAAACGCACTTGACGGAGGGCCGTGACGCTCTGGACGTATACCGACTGCTGCAACGTGACGCCAAATTTCTTACAGCCATAACGAGGAAGAATAGACCCGTGTCAGAGTCGGAATCCAATTAGAAGCAGAATGGGATACACAAATTTGTACAAATGATGGAAAACCGGTAACAACAGCGAGAACACTAGCTCGGAGAGTGTCCTCTGCACTTACAATCAAGCTTTCACAGGGCTTCCACAGGGATTTAAGTCGGTGACTTAATCCGAGTTAAGCATGCGCAAGCGTATACTAGTATCAATGCACTTAGACAAGCCCACTCTTTCTTTCCTCTAGTTGCTTTAAATTAAGGTAACGTGTGGTCCACAACCCTCGGTATACGTTGTGTATTGAGAGTCTACGCCCTTAACTTGCAACACTGCGATTATGAGATAGTGCCGCCAGCCAAAAAGAGACTTTAAGCGACTTGAGGTGTTTGCTTGCCTCTTCGTCTCCTTCTCTTCGCTTCCCTTCCGTTCCTCTCTTTCTCTTTCATCCCTACCAATGCAAAGCACAATGTCAAAACTATCTGGCCAAGTGACAGCGTCCCGCAAGAGCAACAGTGGCAACTATTCCAAGAGTCAAAACAAGAAGAAGAAGTCGCCCAAGAGTCATGGCAATAACAAGGAGCGACCCATGGGTCCACGTTCCGTAGCCCCGCCACCTGTCTCTGGCCCATGGGGAAATCCTAAAGCCTCGGCAAATAGTGCACCCCCACCGGGATTCGCTTCCAGTCCACCCAAATCTACCTTTGGTGGTAAGTTTCCACGTTTCGAAAATGACAAAAGCTGACCATACTGGATGATGTATGTACCTACATTCTGACATGGTGTTTGTGTTACTTCAGACGCACATGTGAGATTGCTACGACACCGTGCATTGTTTGCCTTCCGCTTTTTAGTAGGCAAAGCAGTCGAGCTGCAGCTCGTGGCTTCGGACGAACGGTACGCCGGGATTTTAGATTGTGTGGACCCGGACGATTTCTCAGTCGTGCTCAAGAACGCCAAGCGGCTTAGCAGTGGAGCCGATGCTAAACCTTTTGTGGACGGCAGCACGGTGATTTTTAAACGCCACCAGCTCGCACAGCTGGTGGCGGACGGCACGGTCAATTATACAGATGGTGAGTGTGCGTCAGGAGCGTCTACAGTTTCTGGTGGGCTTCAAACGGACACGGAGATCAGTGGGCGCAAGGACGAGCATTTATATGGACGTAAACTGGAGGCAGCGAGCTCGTGGCTGGACCCGGCGCTGGACACGGGCACGCTAGAGGATTCGGTGTCGAATGGCCGACGCCATAGTAAGAATCAGGTAAAAGCTGGATGGAATCAGTTTGAAGCCAACGAAAAGCTGTTTGGCGTCGTGTCGACTTATGATGAGAATATTTATACGACTACGTTGGACAAGTCCAAGATCTCCACCGAGCAGGCACGCACGGCTGAGAAACTAGCACATGAAATTGAACAACAGTCAGCAGCTGGAAATTTCCATCTGCAGGAAGAACGCGGACAGAACTGGCGTGGCGGAAAACATTCAAACGACTTTGATGAGGAGGCACGTTACAGCTCAGTAGACCGCAGAGATCCAGATAGCTCTGGCAAAAACACATACGTGCCGCCGGCTTTACGAAAAGCGCAGCGTCAATCTAACGCTGATAAGTCGCAAGACAGGACGACCGAAACGATGCCGGCTATCGCACCAGCCGCTGTCGCAACTCCGTCTCCTCCAGATTCAGTGTCGGCTCCTGCGGCGTCCCCAACTGCAATTGCCCCAATTGCGTCAAAGCCGCTATCCTTTAGCGAAGCTGTTACTGGTCGATCAACTGTTGCTGCAACACCGGAGGTCGCGCCTAAGGCATTCCCTAAAGGCCAGCCAGAAGAAATGAAAAGAGATGCTTCTCCGCAGATAGTGGAGGCATCTGCGCAGGTATATGGTAAAGGCTCGAAGACCACTGCTACAAAGTCAAAGGGGACTACCCCGAAGAAAAAGGATGCAGCTAGTGGACAAGAGCAAAGGATAGAGAGCAAGTGTGAAAACAAGACCCATAATATGTCATCGTCTTCATCTTCGTCGACGACAACTAAACTGACAAAGGGTGAGACACCGATGGCTACACCCAAGAAGGCATTGAACCCGAATGCCAAGGAGTTCAAGCTGAGTGCTTCCGCAGCCACGTTTAGGCCAACCCTTGCGGTGCCGAAAGAACAGACATCGTCGCCATACTGCGGCAGCTCACTAGTACACATGCCTTATCCGCATCCTGGCGTAGGTTATCCTCCGCCGATGCAAGAGGAATGGGTGTATGATGGTGCTGTGGGCGGGGAAGAAGGTGGCGAGATGGGCATGCCTCTTTACATGCAAGGCTGCTACACAGTGCCTATGGGACCTAACGGAGTTCCTATGATGTACCCTCCTATGATGATGCAGCAGAACATGTGCGTGATGAGTGGTCAACGTGGTAATTACGGCAATTACCAGCAGCAGGGGTACAACCCTCGAGAGTATTACTCGCCGCCGAACAGTGGCCATCCCGGAGCCGGTTTACCGTACATAGGCGACCCAGGCATGTCCGGAGGTGTAGATCATCAGCCCCCTCTACCCCCAACGCCTAGCGGCGATGAGTCTTTCAGTGAACCTCCTGCTAGTATCGCTCCCCTTGCGGAAGTAGAATCTGTTTCTCCCAGCTCGAAACAAATGGCATCGGCTTTGAAGAAAAAGTAGACGAGGTTCTTAGTAGGACCGTACGCATGGAATAATTGTGGCAAAGTGTGAAATCAAGAGAATCATGGAGAGAGAGGTTCGTGCTGAGGACTTTTTCGTTGTTATTGATGTTGTGCAGGAATTGTATTCGCATTTAGGTGGCGTACTGGCAAGTCAAGGCTTGTCGTGAGCATCCGTCGATTTGGCAACGCACACGGCTGAACGCATGAAAGCGAAGACCAAACGCTCAAGGAAAAAAATTGGATGCTTGCTGTCAAGTCATCAGATTGTCAATACCGGGCTTGCAAGGATTCGGACAGGATCAATGAAGTATTGAGGCAGATTCGACTGGACTGCATCAGCCGTGTCCCAACTTCATCGTCAAGTAACCAATGTAATTACGGAGCATACTTTACATTTGTCGGATAAAAGATATTCTCGATCAACGGCAAACAACTCGCGGCGTTTTGCAAGTGAAAGTACGGCAATGACATACACTACATTGGCCAAACGAAGAGGTAGCTTATATCGCCAGCAATCAACTGATCGAAAGCGGAGAAGCGCACAAGAAGATCCACAATCACGTCACTGGAGGGAGTTATTTGTATCGGCGACTGCTAGTCGCGTCCTACCACGTAAAACTGATCTTGAGGCGGTGTGATGGGGACATACCATCCCCATTGGGGGCTGTTCGTCTGCACCGCGTCCGCGTCCGAATCGTTCACCGCAACGGCCGCCGTCACTGCGTCCAGCTGCTGTGTCGTCACGCTTTTGCGTAATCCACCGGCAAGCGTCGCTCTATGTTGCTGGAAGGTGTCCTGAATGCTCTCAGGTACGTCGTCACGTGCTTCGTCGTCACTATCAGTGTCTTCCAAGCGCCTCTCTCGGCTATGAGGCACGGATAAGCCGTTCTCGAACACTTGCGTCAAGCTTCCGCCGTGTTCATCGCACCAGCTCACAGCAGCCGACAGTTTGCAATCACTGGCTACGCCAGAGAATCCTTTGCGTCGACTCGGCGTCACTTTTCTATGTCTATTAGAGATACTAACACCAGCTGCGACATCGTCGTCGACGAGCTGCACGTCGGCTTCGGCCAGCTCTAGCGTGTTGAGGTACGTGATGACGGACACGGCGGTCGCGGCAGCAGCAGCCAGCACCGGGTGGTCCTTGAACCATTGAACGCCACTTGAGAGCTCCTTGACCGTGGGAAAGAACGAGGCCGTCGAGGTTTGGTGCATGGCTACAACCAGAGTGATGGTCGTGCCGTCGAGGCAAGAAATTGGCGAATGACTGCACTCGTTTCACATGCGAAAGGGCGGATAGGTGTGTTCTTATTGAGGGAGAGTGTGATGGACAATAGTAAATAGCAGAGTACACCACTTCAACTTGACCTCTGTAAAAAACACGGCGCACCCTGACTTGGTGTAATGAACGCAGAATCACTGCTATTCAAAACCTATTGAACCACCTACTTCATGCCGTTTCATAGGACCACTGTCCATGACAGCATCAACAACCACTCGAGAGAAAGCAAGTAAGAGCAAGAAAATTAACTCACATCAGTACGTCTCCCCTTCTTGCTTAAGTTCTTCATACTCACTCATCCGTCACTAATCGATCCTTTTCTTCTTCTTATAGACGCAATATGGCTGACAACAATGAAGAGATTGATTGCTGCCCACTCTGTATGGAAGAATTAGACCTAACAGATCAGACATTCAACGCTTGTCCGTGTGGCTATCAGGTGTGTCTCTGGTGCTGGCATCAGATTAAAAATGAGTACAATGGTCTCTGTCCAGCTTGTCGTCAGCCTTATGCCGAGCTCTCGAAGCAAAAGAATCCGCTGGACCGTGAAGAGTGCGTGTCTTGTTAGTGTCTTGTACCTTAATTAGGTGGAATACTTAGTATCATTTTCAACAGGGTCGTCCGACGGACGAAACAGCGTAAACAAAAAGAGAAAAATGATCGACGATCGGCGACGCAGATTAAACACTCGACTGCAACCCGTAAAAGCCTGCAGAATGTGCGAGTTATGCAACGTAACTTGGTTTACGTCATTGGTCTACCCGTTCATTTTGCAGACGAGGACATTTTACGCTCAAATGAGTGTTTTAATCAATATGGAAAGATTGTCAAAGCTGTGGTGAATAAGTCGCACTTAAGTGCAGACAGAAGTAACGCTACGGCAAGTGCGTACATTACATTTGCAAACAAGGAGGACGCACTGTGCTGTATTCTGGCAATTGATGGGTACTATCTGGACGGTAGTGTTTTGCGGTGAGAGGAGAACATTTTTATTATTGTTGTTTTTTGAGGAAGAATATTGATTGTGATGTTTTTTGTTCTTTATTTTTTTGATAGAGCTTCGTTCGGAACAACCAAATATTGTAACTTTTTTCTGCGGAATATGCAGTGTAACAACCCAGACTGTTTGTACCTGCACGAGCTGGGCGACGAGGAAGATAGTTTTACAAAAGAGGAGATGCAAGCGGGTATGGTATACTGCAGCTTGAAATACAGACGGCGTGGCTGACTGTGTTGTGTCTGTTTGTTGTGTGCGGCTTTTTATAAAAGCTTTACATTCTGGGAAGGCGGCGTTTCGGGATAAGTCGATGGTGAATGGTGAGGCAGAAAATCGGGCAGGGTCACAGTTCCCGCCACCGCATAGACCCAGCGCAGCATCCTCTAGGACAGCTACATCTGCTAGTGCAAGAGCTTCATCTCTAGCCAAAGCAACTTCATTATTTAGATCAAACAACGAAGAAGTCTACGGAGATACACAGCGACATGCACAGAGCGCCGCGGCAATATCTAAACTCAAACAAGCTTCAGGCGATAGCAACAATAGTCCAAGGTTTTCGTCGCAGAAGCATTCGCGCGGAACAGGAACAGACAACACAGAATACTTGCCTACGGCACGAGAAAATTGGTACAGCAAAATTGTCGCTGGGGGACCAAATAGCAGTTACGCAAATGGGGCAGCAAAGACTTTACCTGATGAGGTACAAAGCATAAAACCACAGCTGTGGGTAGACACATCACGGAAAGAAGACACAACAGATACCGTGGGGGCTGAGGTGAGCCCATTAGAGGTACTTAAACTGGCGACAGGGTCGTCAACTGAACAGCCAGCATGGGCACAACCATTCCCCATCCCGTCAGTATCCCAAAGCGAGAGGGAAGAGCAGGCTACAACTACTACGACCAGCACTAGCACTGGAGCAGGCGTTTATAGTCCGTTCGGGCTTGGCTTTGAAGGTGGCATTCGTCGTGCTAGTAGTGCCACAGAGCTCATGTCGAACTCAGCAGCGTCTGGTGGCGTGTGGGGATCCTCAAACGCGTCAGACAATAACCTCAGCTCGTTCCCGTCTGCTGCCGCAACAATGGCTGTTTCTAGGAGCTCCTCGTCGTCATTTGCATTAATCGATGCGATATTCAGTCAGCGAAACGACTCGTCAGAGGCACTTGCGGGGCTGCTCCGCGTCCAGTTGGATTCCAATCCAATGGCGCATGATGTGCCTTTGACAGTACCACCTAAGGATGATCACACATCGCGCTTTTCTTTCGCGAATCTTGCAGACGTTGGGCGTAGTGGTTCGCAGCAGCAATCAGCTCACTATGAGTTGCTCGATGGAACAACTGTCAACAGCTGTCATTCGTTTGGCGGGCTTGGCGCTACTCGTACTGAAGCTGCTCCGTCAGTATCTTCAGGATTTATTTCGCCGACAGATCGGTCCGGCTTCCCTCCACTTGAAAGCTCCCGACAGAAACTGCATCATG
This sequence comes from Peronospora destructor, assembly GCA_011800735.1. Classification (NCBI taxonomy): domain Eukaryota; phylum Oomycota; class Peronosporomycetes; order Peronosporales; family Peronosporaceae; genus Peronospora; species Peronospora destructor. Next base: position 606,492 of record WBRY01000004.1, on the reverse strand, counting down.
TGCCACTGCCGCCGCATTCTTCCAGGTGTTCGTTTGGTGGCGACTTTCGCAACGGTGAGCTGCCACTAAGCGGTAGCGACGCACTAGCAGGGGAGTCCAGCGGGCTCGCTTTTCTTCAGCAAATGCTACCGAATGTGAACATCAGCCTTGGAGGTGACTTTCCTAGTCTGTCTGGCCCAGGATCAAGTGAGGTCGATGCAGCAGGACACCAACTGTTCGAGCGCAGCCATAGTGCTGGTGACAATTTGGTTTCGTCGGATTCTTGGGACGGTGGAAGTCTTTGCTCTCTTGGCTTTGATGGACAGTCCGGCTCTCGGCAAGAATCGAGCGTGCCATCGTTCTATGATCCGGCTCTTGTGTCACAGTCACTAAATGGATTCTCAAGCAACTTTTACGGCTTAAATTCTTCGAGCTCGATGACCCGCGGTGACAGCGAAAGTGAACGTCTTCGTATGAATAGCGACTTTGGCGGCGATACATATCTTTCGAGCTCGCTTATCCACAATAGCTAGACAACGAGGCTGGTTCTGTCAAAGAAGGGGAGATGGTGCTAACTAAGAACGAAGGAACAGCAGGAAAAACAAAACCACGGAACCGAGCGCTGACAGAGACACGTCGGACAGTGAATTGAGGACAAAATGGCGATGAAGAAGTAATACGTACCGGGCCAGTAGACCAACACAACACAATACGCGAACGAGCGAACACACACACAACTCAGCTGACAACGAAAACAAGAAAAAGACCACACAGATTATCAGAACAAGCGCCTGAAAATATGAACAAGCTATCGAGACGCGACACACATGGCAAGACCTGCCCTTGCTTCCGTCATGATTTGTTTGAACACAAACACGAGTCGCTTTGCCCCTTGATTCGTCTCTCTTGTGTCTTAGGTTTCTTTGTCTCGTAAAACAACGCAGCGCCATTTCAATGGATAGTCGTCGATTCCGGAATTGTAGTGAGACAGGTAAGTGCATTGGTTTGCCAGCTGAAGAGTTAAGTAATGCATACTAACACCTCGCTGTGTGTGCTGCGTCCTAGTTACCAACGATGGGCAATGAGTTCTCCAACGACGATGCGGACAATTGTGACATTGCCAAAATTGCAGAGGAACCTATGGGCGATAAAGTGCACGTGACGAAGGCAAACTAGCCACACACGGAGAATGTAGTGATAGGTGTGACGACTGCGACAGCCAAGCAAACGACGATACGAAGACGTTGACCATGCTATAGAGCCTGAGCAGCCTAGCAGCATCGACAAGCTACAACTGGCGAGGAAGCAGGTGACGCAATTTGCAGCCATAGGTCTCTAAGAACATGCAGCCAACGATGCGACTGAGAAACACTCGAAATTGCTTGATATGATAATGCAGCGGTTGACGTGCTACGTTGAACGAATTCAAGCAATTTTTGCACGAAAAACGCTAAGCCGTTGAATAAGCAGCATGGATATTCATTTCTCTTTTTTTTCATCTCGCAACGCTAAAACTAACATGGCGAGCTTACTAGCATGAGAGTGCGCAGCATCTCCGCTTTGCCGAGCTTTTCTCTCTCTCCAATGCTATGAGGTCCCAAAACGGGGTCCTCTCGTCAAATCGCTCGCTCTTGATCCTCTTCCCTTACTTCTTCTCGTACACAACACACCGACACGGCTCTCTCGCTCGTGTCGCCTCCCTCACTCTCTCACTGCTACGGGGCCTTCCGTCGGCCGAGACGACCACGTTCGGTATACAATTTCATGATGATCTTGTTCTTGACTCGACTTGGCAGCTGTCCCCATACCGGTCACTTCTGCTTGACGTCGTCGTCGTAGTCGGCTAGGGGTCTTCATGGTTTCATTCTGCGCTTAGTTAAGATGCTCGTTGCTGGGCATATAGGTGAAACCGTCAAAGTGCGCTTGCGCACGATGCGTAGCTCCTAGCTCCTGCGTGACTGGCGAATCACGCGCCATTTCACGCGTGAAGATGTTGGCAACGTTGCCAGTGTCGGCTTCGCTGTTCACCACAGGCTTAAACGGTGGCTCTATCTCGCGCTTCAACAGCTTGTCAAAGTCAATACTAGCAAAGAACGGATGATCCATGATTTCCTGCACGCCCGACGGGCCGGAGCCTAATCTCTTCGCCGGATCTCGGCGAAGCAGACCCGTCAACAGGTCCTTGGCGTCTTCCGAGAAAGCCTGGGTGAAAACAACGTCCCGGTGGAGAATGTTGTGGAACATGCGCTTTCGGTTGCGATCGAAAAATGGCGTCTGTCCAGTCATCATTTCATACAGCAGCGTACCAAAGCCCCACCAGTCCACAGCCTTACCGTAAGGCAAACCCTTCAGTAGTTCGGGCGCAATGTACTCGGCCGTACCACAGAAAGTCTTGGCACCATCAGGCACGTCAACGTTCTCCTTCGATAAACCAAAATCCGTCAGGGCAATGAAACCCTTGTCATCCATCAAAATATTCTCGAGCTTCAGATCACGGTAGGCGATGTTGAGCTCGTGCAAGTGAGACATAGACATCAGTAATTGTGCAGCATAAAAACGAGCGCGTTTTTCCGAAAACTTGCGTGACTTGCGCAAATGGAAGAAGAGCGAACCACCGTTGTAGTAATCCATGACAAGGTACAGCTTGTCCTCGTTCTGGAACGCGTACCGCAGACGCACAACAAACGGATGATCAATGTCACGGAGGATACGGCGCTCCGACTTGGTGTGTTCTACCTGATTCTTCGCAAACACAGATGCTTTCTTCAGCACCTTCATGGCGTAAATCGCATTTGGGTTTGCCAATGCATCGGGAACCTTCTTGCGCACAAGCATCACCTTACCGAACGCACCTTTACCAATAACCTTCAGCAAATCGAAATCCTCCACACTCAGTTTTGAGTTCCCAGGAGGTTGAGCATTTGACTCTGATCGGCCCAGGTTCGACATCTGCGTGTCCGAACGATTACGCGTTTGTGATGACATGTCCGTCGAGGCATTTGTAGTCATCCCAGCGTCACTGGCGATGCGGTTCAAGCGCGGGTAATTCGGAGGGGGATTTGCAGAAACCTGGTTTGCACGAGGTCCTTCCGTGGCACACTCAGTACACACCCGCTGAGCCGTACTGGATCCCGGCAAGAAGAGTCGATCACGCGAGCAGGCGTTGCAAACCGCACGGTGGCACATACGGCAGTGGTGACGACGGTCAAACAGCGTAAAGTGGAACAGACACAAGTTGCAGTGCTTCTCACTGTTGCCCATCTTTGAGTTGTTACCTTCACGCCGGGCAGACTCTTGGCGCTGCAGCTGAGGAGCACCAAGGCCACCAACACCATTGTTAATTACTGCCGGGGCCGAAGCAGGCGGTTCAGGAACAGGCTTTTCACCAGCCACGTAGGTCGTAGAATCCCGCGTGTCCAAAAAGCGGAATAGCGCTTCCTCGATCTTATTAATGCAAAAGGCAGTGACGTAGTAATGGTTCGCGTGAGCACGAGGTGGTCTGCCAGCTGACAAACACGTACAACCAGTACGATGTGGAGCATCACCGTCCAGCTTGGTTTGAAAAGGTTGATCATTGCTCTCCCAGTACATCGTACGATGCGCAAGAATCGACTTGACTGACTGCGAATCACCATCTTCAATACGGTGACTCGACTCAATCAATGCAATTGCACCATTGCGCCGCATAAGCTGATCGCCGCGTGACTGCAATAGATACTTAATCAACACACCACCATAGGAGTATCCCAAGAAGTACACTCGTCTAGCTGCTGATCCCGCAACATACGAGTCCCACAATGAATCCATATGTTCTTCTGGACTAGACGAGCCAGGAATTTGCAGTCTTTGCTTCCCGTCACGCATGACAATGACATTTTTGTTTGGGTTTGCCACAATAATGCCATAGCCTTCATCGATAGCTTTCCGAAAGTATTCCAGCATACTTCCGCTCTTGACACCAGCATGTAATATCAGTCCTCGACTCCAGAGCCCTGGATAAAGTCCTCGACTCACAGCTACAAATACTAGTAGCTTTTTACATGTTTCATAATTGCACGAGACAAAGATATTCGCTTTGACAGGAGCTTCAGGAATACTGTTGGCTGGAATATAAACTTCTCGAAACCCCAATTCCTTTCGCATGGAATCTTGAACATACTTGACGACAGTATTAATGATCTCATCTTGATGTACTGCTAGATCGGAATCATCCAATCCTTTGCCCGTAGCTTTAAGATGGATCATTCCTTCACTATCCATAGCATAAAGTGGATGGGAAAATGGAAGAGGTGCTTCACGATTGGATGAAGGAGGCAATCGTTCAGTTGATCCAGATACTGGTGGCATTGTACCATTAAATTGCCACGATTGTTGCGAATGATAATCTGAACCAGTACTATATGTACGTCCAGGAGCAGATGGAGGGGCACGGGAGACGCCATCTTCTGTACCATTTGGGTAATATTTATTCCCCCCTATGATTGGCTCTTTGTTTTTATCCTTCTTGCGTCCCCATCGTGGAAATCGAAACGACATGGTTGAAATCTCAAAACCCAAAATAAAAAGAAAACCTAATACTTAGAAAATTTGACCACGTTTTCGTGGCGTATATAGCGACAGGGGAACAAGTTACCTTTCAAGAAACTACACGAGGTTAAAGACTGACTGTTGTTGAAAAGCTTTAGAGACAAAGAGAGAGAGATAGCGTTAGAGACGTGACGTTTCGTATTATAAAGTGATCGCCAAGATAAAGTTGTTTTTGCTTACACGTGTGTTTTCGTTTAGCAAAGACCTCTACTGCCGAGTGAGACGGAGAAGCCCTGAACACTGCTGCCGTACACCTAATGTCGTAGTGGCAAAGAAGGTCTCTTGCTTTTATACTTTTTTCACCTCGTGTATGTACCGCCTGCGCAAACAATCCGAACTGGACGTCCGTCTATCGAGGCCTCGTCCTCGTGACTCTGACCCTTTCGCGTTGTCGTTCTGAGCCCCCCCCCTACCCCCACTGCAAATACTGCAATTTCATTGGAGAAGACAAGAACAACGCGACGATTTGCGGTAGAAAAAAGGCGGCATCACTGACGCGTGAAAATGGCCTATTTGCGTTTCCGACAAAAGTGTATCCTACCCATTTTTAAAACCAAATTGAGGACATTAAGTGGTCAGATTTTTTCTAGCAGCTAATTGACTATGTCTGCCTGGTAAACTAAATTCAGGATTGAGGCAGACATGGCGGTACACGATATCGAGTGTTAGCCAGCTCCATTAAGAACTGTATGATAGTACTATCCAGGAACTGCATTTCCCTTTTGGAGACGTCATGGCTAGTTGCCATTATCTTGTTATAATAATAAATCTAGACGAATGCGTATAAAATACATGTGATTGGAAGTGACAATAGCACCGTTTCCACCGCTTTTATTTGGCAATCGCAGACCACACGAGCTCATATAATCCATGGAAGCGAATCTCAAAACTGCACAATTGGTTTTTGTAACGTTATATAATTTTGCTTGAAAGTTAGCGTGTGGGTGATATCTACCAATAGATAAGGAAAACTGACCCCAGGCGACTGACGACAGTGATAGAGAGAAACGCGGTCCAGCAAATGCTGAGCTCATCGTGCTACAATGAATGGATACCATTATCTACTAGAAGATGAAAACTTGATCAAAAAGCTAGATGCCATTGCGTTGTAATGCTGCGTCGGTAAACATTTGTGGATGCGCTAGACGGGATCTCTCGCCAACCAAGGCGAGAGATCGCCTTGGTTGGACTTTTGATTGTCCAACGAGAATTGCTTCTTGATAAGGAGCCAGACTTGCCAAATACTCGAGGCAACACGCAATTTGTGCTGACATAGAAGTAATGAAGATGCCATTTTTACGAAGCATAGAGTACTCAAACATTTTCAAAAGCTTTGTGGCCATAATTTCTTAACCCAGAACTGTAAACAGCAAAAAATACATCAGCCCATCGACTAGCAATTTGTAGTTGCAAACACTAAGGCTAACACGGCTACAAGATCAAGTTGAGACGGCAACGACGATACTTGATCTATCTACTGAACGCTTACTTTGACGTATTTTGAAATGCACTGCATCTGGAATGTTCACAAATATGCTGACTTCATCTTATATAATTATGCTTGTAACTAAAACGCGCACACGTTTTCCGATTATTGGCGCCATAGCTTAGACAAAAAGGCACTATAGATACATTGAAAACGCCTGAGTAAAATAGACATATAAAGACAAAGCGGAGTTACTGTGCTCTATAATGTTTTTGAGCTGACTGTTTAAACAAGTGAAAAGGATCTAAAGCGTCTTTTGATATGAAAAGCACATATATAATTTGCTAAAACCCGAAGCACCAAGAAAGTACATGCGGTTTCTACTTGCACCTACTATCTGAGATACAGGCGATAATAAAAATGGGTACGTCTCTTCTTCTGAAGAATCTTTTTTTTGAAAGAGGGCAGACGAGTCTATTTAACTTTTAGTCGTGGCCGGATGTCTCTATGCCTCCTTAGCACCACCGGTTCCTCGATCGAGTCCGGTGGGCACAGCTCTCCGGGTTGTCTGACCATAGCACGTTAACATAGCATCAGACGAGTTCCTTGTATTTCGTGTCGGTTCGCCGGCACTCTCGCTTCGCTGCGACTTGAAGTTGCCTCATGCCGGTTTCCTTGATTCATGAACACTGCCGGTAATGGTCACGTCCGCTTGCTGGATGGAACGTCGCTTGGTTGCGTTGTATCCACAAGATGATGATGCAAATGCTTGCTCAGGATATGCCATATGCGTTTCCACACGGCGGCGCATGCGGCCACACCTCGTCTGGGTGGTGGCTAATGAGCTGTTCTTGGACCATCTTGGATAGTCCTGGCGCGCGTCTGCTTGCACAGTTTGCCAGGAAGCTTCGGAGCCCCCCAAGTTCCCATCGTTCTCCTTTTCTACTGGCGATGAGCTTCTGCCAGCAGGCTTTCGCACACGGGCATGTGGTCCAGTGTTTCGTTCACTCCTGGGCAGCATTGTAGCTTGCGGCAACTTTTATCTTGCCCTCGGTCTGGATGGAAGAGATTCAGTTGCCTCACTGCGATCCATGGGAACGTGTAAATGAGTGGATTCGCATATAATACGATGCCCCTGCATTCTGGCCCTTTTCGGAGCCTCTGGCAGTCGGCCACCGTCCGCTGATCCTCGATGTTGTTCGCGGCAATTTTTCCAATAAATTTTATCGCTGTCTTGCTCCAGGGCAATGACGCTCCACTGACCTGGATCTGAGTCCACCATCATGCCGCTGACGCAGCCCGTCGCGGACTATTCCCATGTGTAGGCCTGTGTCAGATGAGAAGATGGTGCAAGAGTAGGTCCTTCGTACTTGAGGCCTTCCACCTCCATTCTTCTTCTAAAGAATCTTGTCTCGTCGTAGATACAGAAAAGTTGTCCAAAGCAGCAATAACATTTGGACGACTCGGCGGCGTCATGTCACGCATGCTCATCATTACCAGATACTTTTGTACACCTTATAACCACATGCCAGCTTACATGTACATTGGATGTACTTAAAGCACTTAGCAAAACAGGCTTCGATCTGTATCGACATTTAACTTGCACTCGTCATCTGCTGCATCACTGACTCCAACACATGTACTTTTCGTTCAGCCTTTTAGACACCGCTGCATGATGTTATTGACGGCACTACCATGACAATTTCACATCTCTTTGGGTGCCTCGAATGACTCGTCAAATCTTTAGATAATGTAGTCACTTACTTTTCAGATAGCACACATAGCAGTTGCGGTACCACCTCTACGCGGAACGGACCCGGGCCCGCAAACACTTCGCCGTCAACGTTCAGCACATCTTCCACTATTGGCTCGATCACCATCGCCTTCACCTTGTGGTAGCCCACCAGCTCCGACTTGAGGAATGTGTTGGAGAGGTAGCGCACCGCAATCTCGAGTGTCTGCTTGACGTTGCCCTTACGCGAATAGATGAGGTCAAAGTTACCATCCGACGGGTGTACATACTTTGTCTCAAAGTACACGTTCGAGCCGCCAGCAGACGTCAACTCTGACGAAAAACTCTGCCATTGACCCGCGTACTTTTCATCCCTAGCAGGGCGGAAGATGGTCTCAGCGTCACCCTTCCATTGCTTGGTCGCCGGATCTGAGTTTTCATAGATACTGCAGCGCTCCACATGATGTTGATTCCCGGCAGTCTCATCCATTATCTCGTAGTACGTGCGTAAAATTTGCTCGCCCGTCTCGGGATCGACCGGCGTGTTGTCCGACAAGACGTAGCTGATCTTGGCCTCGTGCTTGTGTGGTGCAATAAGACCACGCTTAACCTTCAGATAGAAGTAACGATATACGCCAAGCCATCGCGTGGTCTCAGACTCCACGGCAATATCTGAGCCAATGCCATAGCTCACACCCGTGCAGGCAAACTCTAGACGAGTGGTGCCATCTTCATTGCTGGTCTGGCACGCCATTACGTCCAGTGGGCGAATTTTGCGCTTAATGATACAGAACACCGACGAAGCATGAGACGGGGTACCCACGCCCCTACCGAAGGCGTTATCTGTACCGGCACAGAACAGCGAGATCGGGGTCGTGGCAACCAGGGTACGCCACATACTCTCCTCTTGAGTAAACACGCCGTTCATAAACTCGTTCACAGTGCCGTCACCACCGACAAACACAATGGCCTCGTAATTCATCTTTAAATTAAACGCCGCACCAATTTCGCGTGCGTGTCCGTTATGCTTTGTCTCCTCCACATCGCACTCAATGTTGGCGAGCTCCAGCAGCGGTCTCCAGTGTTCCCAGACCTGGCGTCCTCGACGTTTACCCGAGTACGGGTTCACCACCACTTTGATGCGGCGTGTCAGATTTTCCGGCACACGAGCCATCCATTTCACAAATAGTTGCAGTGAAGTCACTAGCTTGGCGGCGATCGTTTTATCACTGAAGCGAAAAGTCACGCTGCGGTAGCGACGCAAAAGTCGGCGGTGCTGCTTTCCCTTTCCTGGAAGCATATAATGCACGTCCACGCTGCATTTATTTCCAGACGTAATGGCTGCAGCAAGCAGATCATCCTTGGCAATCTGAAACTCCTTGGTCTTTTTACGAAAGAGCGACAACCGTTGGCAGTTGATACCATCACGGTCCACTTTCACTTTCATCTTGCGCCATACGGCACCAACTTGCATCTCCATCTGTGCCGTCACCCTACACTCTTTAGGAAATTCTCGAAGCCGATGGGAATACATTTCACGCACAATCTCACGCGCCGACACAGCTGTCAAGAAACGAAAACGCACTTGACGGTCCTCAATCGCCTTTAGAGCCGCATCACGTTGTGAGCATCCAGTCCAGCTCTTGGACCGCCTAAGTCTCATACTTGTTAGCGTACTGCTGGTCTCACTGTCGCTGTCGGCATTTATATCAAGCGTCTCAGTCTTGGGTAGAAGGCCTTGAGTCGGCACCGCTACGGTCGTAGCTCGTCGAAAGTGGTTCTTGATTGGTGACAGCGTCAAGTGACTTGTAGGAACCGGCATCACACGCTTACTCATCTTGTGGATGTGGTCTCGTTCTTCTCCTACGAGCGCCTCGCCGTCGCTGCTTGTAATTGTGGTGCCGGAAAGACGCTTAACCTTAACGGGTGTCACCTTGTCCTCGTCATCGTCGTCGTCCAGTTCCACCGCGTCAAAGAGTTGATTTTCGTCCTCGATAATCTTCACGGGTTCGATATAACGATCGTCATCTGTATCGTGAGCTAATAGTGCCGCCATATACGAAGTAGGTTTTAAATTGTTGTTTCTGGACTCGGGAAAGTATGCCAATGCAGAGGAAAATGGCTGCGGAGACCGTGATTACGCTCGAAAGGGGGAGTGCTGTAAACAATACGTATATTATTTAAAGGGGGATTTTTAAGACAGCGATTGACTGCAAACACTGCTTGATTTAAAATGCTTTATAATGGGATTTTGCTTGTAGAAAGGATCGGGTAGGTGTTTCATGTTGTCATCAGTTGGTTGGTTTATGTCTATTTTCTGCATTAACGCTGAAATTCCTAGCAAACGTGCGTGAAAAACCAACCGGTGCTACTAGCGCAAGCCCACACATGTTTGCGTCAAACTACATGTCAAGAATTGCTTGTTAACATTCAAGCAAATTGGGGCTTGTAACTGCAATGTCTACGAGAAGATGATGCAACGGCGACTGCGTGCGAAATCATCAAATCAATCGAGAGTATCGTCAGGTTCAAGACGCATTTTTTTTCTGCAGCACGTCTTGTTACTTGCATCGGTGCCCGTCGCTACTTGTACGTTTACTCAAGCCTTATCAGTGAAGGGCCACCATTACCTTGTTCACGCAATCTAATGCTAGCTGTTGCTGCAACGACACTTGTAAAACTATCACTTAAAACTTAAGGCAGTATCACTTTAGGCAAGTTTTTCTGTAGCGCCAGTTTCATGCTCAAATCACCAGACAGTTACACCTAGACACCCAAATTTGTAAACACTCAAAGCACTTCGTTCAAACTTACACGCAAAGTCAGGGTCTAAACAGTCGAATCATTTTCAACGATTGTACATGGCCACAGCATGTGCAACGACTGTAGCTGGTGAGTCCCCCGCTGACTCTACGACGACAAAGGACAATACTGTAGATCCACTTTTAAGCTGCTGCTGTAAGGGGCAACTGTCAGGTATGGTCATTTTTCGCAGGCCAATTCACATCAAAGAAATTGCTTAGAGAAGAAATTCTTTTGTGTTACTTCATTTTTCTACTTTTTCGATTACTTCAGTGTGCTCGCAAAGACAGGCAGTTAGTTAGCTACTTGATACCCACCCATACAACGTTACCACTGTGCCTCGCAGTCTCTAAAGTTGTATCCCACGACGAGATGTCGACGGATACGTCATTTATCAGAGACTTGTTGATAAAATTTCGAGTTAACAGATCCCCCCGTCCTCTGCACGACATCGGAAACCCTGTATAATCTCCTCATCATGCAGTGAGCGCCGTTCAGGCGGAGGAAAGCACCATGATGCCCTCATGCCATCCGTCCCACATATTACACTTAGATGGCGCTCCAGCGTCGACCTTGACTTGTCTCCACCACGACGAGCTGCAAGTTGGTCAGCAATTAGCGTAAATAGTGGATCCTCATGAATATGAAACAGCTCCATAGCCAACATGAGCGAGCAAAATAGCCCAAACACAGCCGCTGCGGCAAGAATCCAGCCACCCAGCTTGCCTGGAAATTGGTCTTGCTGAAGTCCACACGAGTACTTGCCACGCGAGCACATGGTGTACTGCATCATCACTAGCAATGCCACCTGTACACTCGTGGCTGTCACATACAGTAGCAGCAACAAAAAGGCCTTGAGGTTGCCAATTCCTACGCAGTTATTCACCCATGGACTGCTCAGGATACAAAGTTATTTGTGTTCGTCAGCCGTATAACACTAGAAAATGAGCCTATTGTATCTACAGTGTCCCCTTACCAGTGATGATCTTGCAAGACGATGCATCGGTCACAGGTGTGGCAGTGCAGAGCTCTGTAATTGCAAGTCACAGGTCAGATGTCAGCCTCTAGTGTAAGTTCACATTGCGACGCACCTGAGTGGGCGGTAGATCTCACACTCATCGCAGTAGATAAGGAGCGAGCCGTCGTCTTCACATTCTTCGAATTCATTCAGTGGTATTTCCTCCTCCACTTCCTCCATCTCATCGTCGTCCTTGGTCCCTTCCTCCTCCATCTCTACGGATGGCATTATCCCCTTGACCTTGGACGGTACCGTGCCCGGGTTGCTGGTGACCACCACGATGTGGCTCCAGAGACACATACCGAAGAGCCCTGTGAACCAGACGCCTTCTGTCATCCCCAATGGCGACAGTAGCCCCACCCACTCCGAGATGGACACGAGTACCGCCACTAGCAATCCAAAGACAAGGAGTCCAGCGAACAAGGCGATCGCGATGCCCGCAGGGTCCCATACGAACCACAACACGCGGCTGGCTCGGCACAGACGACGCGACTGCATTTCCTATTGATTTGCTCGTGACGGTTAACAGTAGTATATAGCGTAGGGTCCTACTCAGGTCTCGCGTTCTTTTGAATGGCTTCAGTTTGTCGCGTCCTCCCATGTTAAAGATGGCCGCGTTAATACCTTGCTCCAGTAATACTCTGTCCATCTTTTTGCTTGATTCGCGAGTAAAAGTCAGCTAACGTAAATTTGCTGAGCATGAATGTGTGCTCTCGTATATGTCGTGGACACAGGAAATAATGAGAACGCCCGCTCTCGCTACAATATTGCTGAATATGGTTTGCCCACAGAATCCACCACTTCACGCCATCTCGAGTGAGAACATCTCGCATCAACAGAGCTTTTTATCACATCCACAGAGTTCTCACAATATCCGTCTCGTCAGTATCGTAGCACACGCCTCTTTTCTTTCATGGTGGGATTGCTGCCAAATCTCCAAATGTGATTTGCATGGACAGACGCAGACGCTTTCAAGAGTGTTTGCGGACCATCACGCAGCGTTGACCAACATTTGCCCACGAAGCTGTTTCTTCAGCCGAGAGTAGACCGTGAGGTGACTAGCTTCCAGCCACGTCTGCGTAGTTGCAGTGAGTGAAAAAAGTCTTGTTGGAGTAATCTGGAAGCGATAGCTCATCCTCGAGGGACTGGAGCTGTATATTGTCTGCAGGTTACGAGATGGCACGCTTCCATCTGGATCTATTGTATCGCCTGCGCACTGCGCCGAGTCTCTTCTACCAAACACGGATATTGTGTTGCGACAGACAATGCTACAGCAGGCATTGCCCTTTTTGAACTCATTCTCCATCATCATGCCAGGAGACTTCTTTTTCTATTGCCTGACTTGAGGCTTCTTGCTCGTTGACATGACTTCATTCGACTCTTTCGGTTACGTGGACGGAGATCTACTTGATTTTCGTGGATAAGCTGGGACTTTGGCCAGAATCTCGAACCGCTCAACTGTATCACCTTGTCCGTAGTAGCCCATATGTCGAGTCTGTGTCGATCAATATCTTTTCCCGCACGGAATCTCGAAAATCCAAAACGGGAACGAAAAAAGTTTGTAGGCCGTACGAATCCAATCGAAATGTGCCTGGCGCTGCTACGGTTCGAATAGTAACCAGATCAATGGCCATTATATCGCGTGAAGGATACAGTCTTGTAACCGCAGAGCTTCAAACGGTAGATATACTCGATCTACATCCTTACCAAATGCATCAGGAAACATACCATGTTATTGTAGCTTCATTAATTTGTCCGATACAATGGAGCCTCTTGTTGACGCTCCGCTTAAAGGAATAAGAAAACGCCGCCGAGACGGCACGATCTATACGACGAAAAAGCTAAGCGTCCCTCTACGCAATGCAGGATTACCACCATCTTGGCAAGCCTGACTACGTTGCTGCTGTAAACTAACAAGTGTTTCTTCGTCTTGTCTTCAATAATAAACCGGAAAAGGTTCCAAGTTGTTTGTCTTATCCTTGGAATTCTACTACAACTGGCCCACGCCGGCAGATAACCCACATTCGTGTACGCGATCCACCAAGGGTTTCTTGAAAGACCGCCAAATAGTCTTATCATGCTTAACAAGTGATGCAAAATTTGTTCGCTAAGGCAGAGACACTTTCATGGCCTCGTATGCTCGGCAGAGCACTCTCCTTCTAGCAACCTGTAACCTCTCTGTGTACGTGAATCGACGCGAAAAAAAGTAGAGGGTGCTTTCCACAAATTCCAATCATTCACAGGAACGAAGCACTGTCAAGTCAGCATCACGTTGTTACTGAATTCACAGAGCTTGAAAACTGCGTCTATACGTGATGAACGGGAGTCAATTACTACGGATCGTGGGACAAGGTTGCATAGTCCATTTGTTTGATAAAGATGAAACGTCTATCAATAACACAACAAAACAAGAAGCAGCGAACAGGTGCAGCTTACACGTGAAAAGTATGACTATTAGCGTGCAAGTTTGCTTTCGTTGAGCTTTTGCATCGCTTGATGGGAACAGTATGACAACCTGCGTACACGGTAAAAGTGAGTGCTGTCACCGGTCTCTTAAACAGCCGTCGACTTCTGCTTCAGCTAATTTTGGATCAAGTGTGCTGACTGGTTGGCAGTGCCTACATCTAAGTCAAGATCGCGATCAATTGGCTACATTATCCCTCAAGAACTGACGTTCGCGCTCATCTCTGTATGATCTCCACAATATACAGTTAATACTTCAGCACATCCCTCATCTTTCGCTTTGAAACCTTCTATAACGCTATTTGAAATGTCTTTGTCCCGATTGCTTGGAGCCACAACACCTGATGATAGTGCAAGGTAGTTCGTCAGTCAAACCCAATCCTTATTCATTAATCCCCCTCCCTCCTTCATCGCCACCTCACAGTTGAGCAATCACCAAGTGAATGAAGTTGTGCTAGGTCACGAAACAACCAGTTTTAACGTTTTTTTGCCTGTTACATGGCCTCTTTCAAGTCCTCGGGCATTTGGCTCAAAAGCACTTCATCGCTGTCCATGCTTTCATGTGAATCACTCTCTTTAAGTATGGACTCACTGCCACCGGAGCTTCGTGGTAACCCATTGGATCTGCGTCCCCCTTTGTCCTCGAATCCGTGCACAATGGGCGAGCGACGAGAGTACACTTTCTACGGACTTGAGCAAGATGGAGCTCTACGACCTGGGGGGCAGGTACCTCTATTGACCCGACAAAGAATCGGTTTATTACTGAACTACGTAGCTATTGGTGCTCTCTGTGGAGGCATCAACATTGCTCTTGTGCCTTTCCTGAATAAGTACCTGAAGGTGCACCAATACCAGACCCGAGCTACATCTACAGTAATCAATATGGCGTGGAGTTTCAAGGTTTTTGCCGGGTTTTTGACAGATAGTGTAAAAATATGCAGGTATAGAAGGAAGCCCTACTTGATTATTGGATGGACCTTGTGTATCACAAGTCTGCTATATCTTGAAACGTTCGACGTACCCGCGGCTGGGAGTGCACACGAAATATGGAGATATGTGGTTTTATTGACGCTTGGAACGCTTGGATATTTGCTTGCGAATGTAGCGGCTGATGCTATTGTGGTAGACATTGCACAACGGGAACCTTTGCCGACACGAGGGCATACGCAGGTGATCGTTTACGCGGCGGAAGCGTTTGGCATGATCATCATGAGCCTTTTTGTGACTGGGACGCTCAATGGACCGGAGTCTGGAGGAAGCTTTTCGTGGTCGTTAAATTCGAATCAAGTCATCCTCGTTCTTGCAGCGTGTGCGGTGATGCCGCTTGTAGGATCGATTTGGTTCTTGCATGAAGACCTGACAGCTCAAACAGTACCGATTTTCTCCTTCTCCGATATGGCATCGTGTTCAGTAGCGCCGCAACAACATCAGCCTGAGACTGCCCCCCTTGACTCATCCCTGAATTTTGGCGCGCGCTGTCAGCTCATTTGGAGACTGGTGCAACGTCGCACGATGTGGCAGCTTCTAATGTTTGAGTTTGTTGCAAGCTTTTGCTTGACGATCGATTCGAGTGCAAAATTGTTGATTGAAACGAACTGGGTCAATATACAGCTCTGGCCAAAAGCAGTCGAGGTGGCAGTGTGGAGTTTGGTTTTTATAAGTGGTTTGTTTATTGCTCGGTCCTTTCTCTTGCATTCGGCATGGAGGCGTATTTATTGCGCTGCAACTGTCTGGGCGGTGGGCGTCGATTTTATTCGAGTGGCATGCACGGTGTTTAATGTGGTAAGAAATCGGAATTTTTGGCTGTACATGCAGGTGCTCACGGCACCAGCAATGGCGCTGCGTTTTCTGGTTTTGTTATTACCGATTGTTGAGCTTATACCGCGTGGAATTGAGGGCACCACTTACGGTCTCGTGACCTCATTTCGCAATATGGCCATCCCGTTTGGTAGAACAGCGTACAAAGCTATCGACTCGTATTTCTCGATTTCAAGCGAGGACGTGCATCTTGACTCTGACTCCACGCGGCTACGAGTCATCTACACGTATCTTATTGGATGGGCTTTCCAGCTTACGAGTCTCGCATTTATCGGGTTGCTTCCACGCCAGAAGCTCGAGGTTCAGCAGTTGCGTTACTATGGAGGCTACAGCACATCAGCGGGGTGGATTGTGATTATTGTGCTGTCGAGCGTTCTTACGTACTTGACGACCGTGAACGTGTTGTCACTTTTCAAAAGTACGTCTTGCTTCCGTATCGTTGGAGGTTCCGGGTGCGGTAGTCAAGGCTCATGAAAGCGGTATTGAAAAGTTTGCAAGAGTTGATGTCCAGTTTCAAAGAACTTACTACTTTTAGTACCAGATCACTCAGGCCTAGATGACCGACCACCATGCGTGGTTGTAAACTCTAGCAGCGGCTAAGGTGCCAAGGTATACAAGGAGTAAATTGCTTCTGATAGTGTCAAATCCAATAGTTGAATAGAATCGATAACTCATTCAATTCAAAAGAGATGGCATCTTCAAAAGCAAATTAATGTCAGCAGTATTTGCTTAGCTTGAAGGCGATCAGCTACAATCAGGTGGACAAGTCCATTCACCTGTCTAACTCTTGTGCCACCTTGCTTCATTTTCTTCAAAGTTTGTTTCAAAATTTTCGTGCAAACGACGAAAAAGGTACATTCTACATGTTAATTGAATAAACAAGCCAAGTGCTGGCGAAACCAAAGTTTTGCTGCAGTTAGGCGACGAATACCATACCATTGGAGTGTAATCTAAGAAGATGACCGAAAACGCCAACGGATTGAGCCACAATCATGCGGCACAATGTCACACTAGTGAGCAACCGATTTACCTTGTTGCCGTCAAATTGCCATTTCCAACGGTATCAAGAACACGAACCCTTTGTGCGCTTCAGGCCTTAAAGCCGGCGATGATGCTTTGTGTCAGCACCAAAATAACGGTAATGGAATCATGCAGCGGGTTGTGCACAGGTCATTACCCGCTGTATGACAACACTGCTAGAAACGACAGTTCCAGTGTCAATCCATTAACTACATTACACCACAATGACTAGATTGTTAGCTATGCCCTCTTGGCAATAGCAATTATATATCCCCATCTTTATCCTTCTGGACTTGGTATTTTTTACTATTGTTTGTCATGCAGCATCTTCTTTAGTTGCTCGTTTTGTTGTGCCACATACTTGGCGTTACTGCCAGCAGCTCGACGAATCTCTATCTCCTGCACAAATGCACACAATTAAGTTTTATTTGTACTTCATTTAACGTTTTTGGCAACATTTCGTACCTCACGCTGGAAATTCGCGTCGGCCCGACGCTCTGTCCACTTCATGACATAATAGCCGGCAATAATAGGAGCTGTGAAATAAACGAGTCCCATTACGCGCTGTCCATTCTTGGACAACGGGATGCGCGTGCTGTGGATTTGCTGCTTCAGTTCCTGGTGGCGTTCACTGAGACGGCGAAAAAACTCCATTTTCACTGGAATGTGACCGAAAACTAATTTGAACCATAAATCGGAGTAAATTATGCTTGGAGCTTCACGATTATCATGCAGGATAAAACATTTTGGTGGAAATATCACAATCGGTTATTTTCCGGTTTGGTTCGGATAATTCAGGATATTTGCGATAGAATTAAGTGTAATTGCTACATTTTAGGAGCAGAACAGAAGTATCTGAAGGAGCTGCGTAACTACGACGCCACTACTTTGCTATCTCAAATAAGAATTTGGGTGCAAATGGTGATTGCGCTGAAGCCAAGAGGACAGCAATCTAATGATACCACTGAAAGCTAGAAGAGAATTTGGAAGACGACCAGCGAAATGCATTAGTTCCATGGGACAATATTCTCACAGGTAAAAAGGTCGGACAAGACCAAAATACTCCTTGATTGTGCAAAAGGAAAGGAAAACATGCTAATCCAGACGAAGAAAATACCTTTTATTTTGTTGTTACTTGAGCGGTGGAGCGAAGAAAAAAGCGAGCGACAAGATCGGAGGGAACGGAGCGAAGAACACTTGTTCACTGGAAGGAAGAGTGATTGATTTATCGGAGCTTACTTTCTACTACACGATTTACATATGAATCACATCATGACCACCATCTGTTACGATAGATATCATCTTTTCACCAATGAATACTTGGCGAATATGTTTGTCGAGGCATTAATGGTTCCAAGTAGGAAAAATTTTCTTCGGCATGCTGGAAACTCTGGGCAAACGCGTCGGAAATTGGTATCTACAATGCAAGTTGAGGGTAGACACGCTTGCATCTACTACTATTGACAAATGGCTTTATCGTTGGTCATGCATTAGCGTACATTGTCTGTCAATAAGACAGATACTTGTTTCTGTAGATTTTTAATAACTGTTGTATATCTTCCTA
The DNA here is from genome assembly GCA_011800735.1 of Peronospora destructor. NCBI lineage: Eukaryota > Oomycota > Peronosporomycetes > Peronosporales > Peronosporaceae > Peronospora > Peronospora destructor. The sequence continues at coordinate 588,083 of WBRY01000004.1, read as the reverse complement.
ATGGACGCGTCCTTTGCCATCCTCTCCACTCAATCACATTAACCCAACAGCTGCGATTATCGTGGCCATGTAGCTCTTAGTTTCTGGTTTATCACGATGAACTGCATGTGTAAGTAAAACACTAGATAAGTTTTTAAGATCTACTTTTCAGCCCGGCGAACGTGACACGAAAACGCAAAAGGCCAGGATCTAAAGTTGATATTGATGCACCAGTGCTGGGCGACGTGAAATGCCTCCAACCTTAGCCACTAAAGAACTTGCACGATTATTGCGTGCGCTGTTCTCGAAGTATGTGCTTGATCGTTGCATGATCGATTGACTGAGAGCTTCTAAAACAGTTCCAAATCAGCAGTAATGTGCATGGATGCATCTTGTGAAGCAAAACGAAAGAGCTTTGTCGTCTTGGAGTAAACGGGATTGTGTCTACGCCATCAAAGGGTCGCTCAAGTGAATCCTTTACATTGAACGTTTTTTTGGGTAGTGTATCAATGTGAGTTGTCGTTGAATTGGAGGAGAGCTCGACGTCCACTTGAGTATTGGGGATTTCTTCTTGGCTGTCTTGGCGACCTGGTGATGCAACTCGACATCATGGTGATAGTGGAAACGCACACTGTGTGCGATAAACTATTTCCAGCATTCAGCGTACGTAGGTCAGACAGCCATTAGACGCTAAGGTCATTGTTGAAAGGCAATAAACGTTGTCTCGCGTTTGCTTAGAATTAACGCGGGATATCGCATGTGGTCGGACGTGACAGCAGCGTACCGCGATCAATTTGTTTACTACCGATGGTATCATGAGCAGGAAGCTCGCTGAGACTTTAAATAACGGTCTTGCCTGTAGGGTCCCGTCACGAATTCAAGGTGAAGGTTAGCTCAGAGTTATGCTCTAAAGAGCACAACCGACAAACCTCACTGGCAGCATACAAATGAAGTGCGAGCCCACCAAGAAACGTGCGACTATATCGTCCCACCACAACAAAAATCACGCTCGTGAACACTGGAATGAAATCGTAAGCATATCCGAGCTGTGTGTGTTAGGTCGACTGTCGCGCTTTCGAGACCTCATGGAAGTCGAAAACTCCCGCTAACAAGTTATTCCAGCCATCACTGGATCGACATGTCACCACGAGTGAGTACAAACGCGTTTCTACATGATTGCGTTTGATCGCAAGAAGACATTGCCCGTTCATGTGATCGTAACTCCAAGTTTAGCGAGTTGGAAATCGAAAGCGACCACATCATCACGGAAGCCTTGGCTAGAAGTGCAAAAATACGACTGATGCGTAAACTTGGAAGTTTTGGTCTGTTCTAAAACCAGTCGCGCTCATGCGTTCACGTTGTGGGAATACTTTTCTCGGCCATGCAGCCTCGCATGGGCAAAACTTGTGCGTCGCGACGTCAATTGTACACTAAGAAACTGAAACGTACCCATTATGTCAGCTGATACGAGAACAATTTGGGCGTACCCGTCAGGGAAGATTAAGCTACCGCCATCCTGCTCTATTCAATAAAATCTTCCAAGTCAGCAAATGCGTCGGCGCCGTCTTCTTCATTGAGAAACGCATCAATGACTGGATGACGACTCCGTAGACGTTTCTTTCGTTTCCTTACAATCGGGACGACACCAATCAAACGCTGTCGAGCCTTTTCTTTTCCATATCGAACACTCGAGTGCTCTGTTGGCGCAATTCTCTCCTTCACCATCGTCACAATTGCCTTCAAGCGTTCTTTTGTCGCATCAGATATCGTGGCCTGCAATGCGTTTAAAGAGTGAAAGTGGGGTACAACAGCGTACTAACATGAGCTAGATACATACCTTTTTAAGCCAAGTCTGCACGGTGCCTGGAACTTGCAAGAAAAATATGTCCATCTTAAGTAGGGTTGCAGATAACTACCGGTTACGTCCAAATTCCATGTGGTTGGTGAGTCAGAGCAAGCAACTCGATAACAAAAGCGAAGCAAATGGGGTTACCTTGGTTTTTGTTACTGAATCTCGACTTGCATCCTTGATGCCACCAACCCACGCTCGACTTCTCAATGCCGATGTGACTGAAGATTCATAGATGGAGATTGTGCTGTCATGCCACGTGCCAACTTCAGGGTCAGCTCCCTTTCGTTGCAGCGATCCACTAGCTTTGCCGATGCGCAACCCCAGTTCAATCATGTGAAGAACCTTTAGCAGCACGTTTCGGGTCTCCCACGATAAATCACGATAGTCGCTTATCAATTTGTTTACAAGCCCGTGAATCCGGTTGTAGCCTAGAATTTCCTGGTAATGGGGAAATGAAATGGGCTCGCCACTGCCGTTTTTGGCAGTAATGGCATTGAGCAGCGAGGATTGAGATTGTTCGAGCAGCGTCAAAACAGCGACAATGGCAATGCTTTGAGTAGCACGAGAATGGAGATGCGGAATGCGATCTCGGTTAGGTAAAGCGTCTTGGTTCCGCCTGCTGCCGCTAGTAGCATTGGCGTCGTCAGACACTTCGGAGTCGGAAGAGTAGCTGGCGTCGGAATCGAAGTCAGAATCGAAATCAGAATCTTCACTCAAGTCGTAAGAGGACCTAGCATCGAAGCCTTGTCGCAAACGTTTTCGACGCGCTGGACCATCACGCTTTTCCTTCAAGGCTCTTAGAGCTGATCGGCGCTGATGGTTTGTGGCAGTTGATGCGTCCACAGCTTCTGCCGAATTGATTAAGCACGTCTGGACAATCCCTTCAATCTTGCTTTCCAGCGCCACAAACGTCTCGATGCGGAGCGCAAGGTGAGTTGGGAGGCAGATATTCATGAGAAGTCGAAGCAGTCGTGCATTGTACACAACATTGTCGCACAAAATGTCGTAGGCAAGCGATGAGAGTTTATGAAAGTCTGAATAGTCCGTACTGCAATCTAAATGTACCATATCTGCAGCATTGCCTAGAAGGCGTTTGCCTAATGAGGCGCAGGACACAGCTAGCTTCGTAAGCCCATTCAGCTGAATGCACTTCTCAGCGTCAACCAAAATGTTACGAGATAAACAGGCAAAATTGTTTTTGCCACCAACTGCTTGTATCTCACGACTTCCAGTCCACGAAAGATTGGATAATACTTGCCCTAGTTCATCGTGCACTGAATGCAGACCTGTAGATTTGATCATTGTCTCCAGAGTTCGCCCTATTGCCGCGCAAACGTGCTCCAGCATCTCTTCTCCACTTTTTGTGTCCAGTAACACGACTGGTTTAGCACTTTTTCCAGGCAGAATGAGATGTCGCGCGGATGCTGGAAATTTGGCAGAAATGGAGTCTGCATACAGAGAGAAGCGCTGCCTGCAAGCAGACTCATCCATCTCCTTGCCTCCCAACCTCACGTTATCTGCACCGGAGACATTCGACCCTGGCACAATGCGGTTGCGAACAATGGTGTATACGCATAGCAACACTTCAAGAATGGAACTTGCTTCGCTTAACCCGTCATCTTCACTAACCCACGGACACAATGCTCCGAACAGGCCTTCGTCTCCGTGTGTGCTGTAGCACGAATCTAGAGCAAAGAGAACAGCATCAAATGACATTCCATTTGGCTGTTTCAGGTCCGCTGCCTTCAACTCCCCTGACCTCTGAAGGGTGCTCTTGATAGCTGTCAAAATGTTAAGCTTCGCGGGTTGAAGTGCTCTGTGTAATCCGTATGATGCCGACCTAACAAACTCCTTCGACAAATTCGTTTCCATTTCGTTTCCGTAATGTGAAGCAAGCTTCTGTATCATCCGATGCAAACTAAACTCCATTTCCATCAAGGACCAAACCGAAATCTCGCAATTATCAGTATCGAACGCGGTCAAGCCCTCGTTGTCTGTATCTCGCTCACTAGAATTTTCTGCAGACCAATTCCACATCAACATGTCGAGTGTAATATTACAAATAGCACAACCAATGTAGACGCGCGCTACAAGTTTCCACCACGAGCTCTTCTCGCAAGCTCTACCTTGTGCTGACTGATTTAGCAGCTGGTCAGAATCTTGACAAATCCAGTGAAAAAAATATTTCCAATTCGAAACCAGGTCGACGAGCCACTGTTTAATGTCGCTGTCGTTCTCACTGAGGTCCTCAATTGGCAAACCTTCGGACGAAATTTTTGACAGGAATATGCCTTTTTCGAATGTTATCAAGCAAGACAGCAGTTTCTGGAATACAAGCCCAGTCGATGCTGCACCATCCAGACTAGCATTCTGCTGATAAAATACGTCGAGTGAGCTGAAACGAAACCGCGGTAAACCTGAGTCCTCGTCGTCGTACTCATTTGCACAATCTTGAACATCTTCATTCTCAAAGCCGACGATACCCGTTGCCGGCAGAATAAACTTGCCAACTTCTTGAGAGAAAAATCTGTAGAGCTCTTCCCACGAGCTCTTTCGCAACGAGATGGCAGGTCCATCAACTGTTGCACTGCTAGATCGAAACACTTGCTCTAAGCGTCCAAACGACCAAGCTTGGATATCACGAGAAGCTATCACACTGTTTTTAAGCGCAGAAACAATCTCTTCCTGCAAACGACAAAACACGTCAGCTATCGGTCATCCTTCTGTGGGATCACGACCAGAAACAGGTTACGTACTTCTTGTTGTTCATTAAAAGGTAGCCGGTGGTCTAGCCACGTACACCACATGTCCACAGCAAATTCTTGGTGCCGCCATTTACCAGTTGACAGTAATTTTCGCAAAAATACCATCAAGAAATTATACAAATCTAGCACAATACGATATTGAGCGCGTTGTTAGATTTTACCGTCAGCATATTAGTCAGAGTGTTGTTCACAAAAAAGTACCTTTGTACACTGTTGCCAGACGGGAAGCAATAAGGAAAAAGTCGCGAGCGCTGTCGAATGACCGTTGAAATTGCATACTGCATGCAACAAGACAGACAGCGTTAGATCGGGACTTCACAATTGTCGTTGTTTATCATAATCATTACCTGAGCCAGTCTTGTATGGCATTGAGATGCGGGAAAAGTTTTCCTGATTGTGAAATGAATAGTCGTGAAAGCGTTTCACCGGCAATCTACATGTAAACACAACAAGATGCGAGTTGATCAGAAATTTGAATCGTTTCTCGTCGCGCAGAGTCTTGCCGCCGAACCTTTCTCTGCACTGGATGTTGAGAGCGCTCAAATAAACTACTGAATACCTCAGAGCGGGTTTCTGGTGCCTGTTGAAATCAGATAAGCAAATTAAAATCAAAAGTAGCGCAAGTGGGCTAATCTGCCTACCGTTTCAAATATCGCTTGTAAAAGCATAAGCGCCGATGTAGACTTTGAAAGCACTATTTTGTTGACATCACGAGTTGGGCTACTTTTCTCTAGCCAGAACAAAGCAATATCCATCAAGAGCAGCGCTTTCCATTCACGAGCATAAATTTGTTTGCCGCCAAAATTCAGCACCAGTTCCACTTGGTCAAGTACATGTTTCGCTACAGTTTTCCTCAGTTCTTGCGAACTTATCTCGGTCGATGAAGCAGAACTTTCAAATGCTTTGAAATCACTGTGTACGATTACCCACGCAAGCTGCTCAATTTCTGTAAACACGGATGCTTCAGTGGCAACGCGCGTGAAGGAAGTTCGGTGGTGCAGAATCGGCTTTGATGTCTGAAGGGAATGAAGAAGCAGGAAAAGGTCGCGCCAGTCGAGCAGGAGATCTGCTGTGCCGCCCTGTGGACCGTCACACTGGCTGCTAGCCTCCTTCATAACGGCGTCATGTCTTTCTGACTTCTTGCTGGATCGGATGGATTGGCAAACCAGCGAAACGATACGCGGAGACTGGTTAAAGCTCTGTAGGATAAAAAGCGGGTGTGTCAACATTCATACTCCTTTTTTGTCAACAAACATTCTCATCACACAACCATTTGCAAGTTGAACTCTGCCTCTTGTCGCAGATACACAGGTAGTTGACGCAGTAAATAACGCGCAGTGCCGATCCACTTATGATCGCCCGTCACATTTGCCACCAAAACACACTCTCGGATGATGGGGTTCATCGTCTCGCTCGCCATCTCTGGTGACATCGTCACCATCCGCTCCACATTCTCCTAATCTCCAAACAACACCAGTATACTACACATCAACCAACCCGTCCAAGCATTCATCACCCTCTCCAACTTTCGCTCGCACCTGCAACTGCTGCCAACTTTCTTTTCCCATCAATGATGTGTCATTCACCAGCACATTCAGCAAACTCGACACAGTCTGAAAACTCCACGGCATTTCCAGTAACTTGGTCAAATTCTACTCAGAAAAAACAAAAAAACTCTCTCAGCTCCGTTCCGTCGTCAAGAAACTCTCCTCCACTAACTAACCTCCGTCACTGTGCTGATATCCTGTCCACTAATTTCTTCAATCAATCCTAAAAAATACAGCACAAGTCCCAGTAATTGAGGCAAGACTTTGCCTTTTTCTTTGCTGCTCACAACATCTTCTAAAAAGGAAAACACCATGTTCAAGACAGCATCAATCTCGTCCAATAGTTTCCTCCTCTGTACCAATTGTCTTGTTGTCATTTGTCGGTCCTGAAGTTCGTCCAGGGCATTTGAATAGCCGATATTCACCTCGGTTAATAGCTGCATACTTTCCAATTCACTGGGACTTCCAAGTCGTAGTACTTGAATAATACGTGAAGTAGCACGTAGACGGGTAGCTTCACACTGGACTGAAAGTCGCACTAATGGCAACCAATCATCATGTACGAGGAAGACGCTCTTTGTCTTATTCTTTATGGAACGGAGAGCGATCCCGTCCAATAATCCATCAAGCTACAGCGTTCAAGAGCGAGTTAGAATGAGGATCGAAAGTGGAATGACATGCAATTATACACTCACATCATCAGTTTCAATGGATTGTAAATAATGACGCACGGCATCGGCGTCCGTGGCGCTCGCACGAAGCAGTTCCCGTGCACTACTATGTTCCATTATAAAATGGAAAATACGGACGAGATTTTATAATAAAGGATGCGACCAAAACCCCTTATGAAGAATATGGAACACAAATTTATGGTAAATGAGGAGCTGTAGCTCACTTTGTATTATATCGTGCCACTGAGCAAACGGTCGACGGCAGCTTGGACGTTACCTAGTGTCGCTTGTAGCGCACGAATGTTTTGACTGCGATCAGAAAAGCCCATGTCATTGAGTTGCGTTAACTGTGACGCGTACAATTCCTCCGGGTTGCCGACAGGCACAGCAGGGGTTGTTGCTCCAAAGCCAGCACCTGGAAAGCCACCAAACATCGCAAAAGGATTGGCTGTAGCTGCTGGGTTACTTGGTGCTCTACCGGCATTGGTGTTGCCGAGGTTCATGCCTTCGAGTCTACAAGAAACAATGCCGAGCTCTAACATCACATCACGTTCATTAATGTAAACAGGTGTTAGCTACGTACCCTGGAACAAGTCCAGATCCGCTCAACTGAGTCATGGCGTTCTGCAGCTGCATCATCGCCTGCAGGTTCTGCGGATTCATAGCTTGGCGCAAGAATTCGGGATTTGACAGCATTTGTCGCATCTGTGGATTCGCGTTCATCGTTGCTGCCATCTGTGGATTCATCGCCTCCATCTGTGCGACAAACTGCTCCGGGTTACTCGTTACCTGGTCTAACGCTGTTTGAAACAAGGGGCTCTGCATCATTTGTGCAATCATCTCGGGGTTGCCGCCCAGACCTGCCATACCTTCCATCCCCCCAAGGCCACCTATGCCACCCAAACCGGTAGCACTCCATGGGTTTGCAGCACCACCAGTAGATGCAGTACCACTACCAGCACCTGGGGTTACCCATGGATTAGCAGCAGTACTAGAAGCTGTACTCGAACTTGTGCTGAACGTTTGAGACTGCGTTGCAGTATTGGCCGTGGAGCTGCTACTGCTATTTCCTCCAGCCACGCCCGGCATTGTAAATGCCGGGCCGCGAGGAGCAGGTGTCCCACTTGCTGCCGCGTCCATCAGCGGCTCCTGCACGTCATGATACATGCGTCGCAGCGCATTAAATCCCTCCGGGTGGCTCTCAATGTTCCGCAGTGCTGTGTCTTGGTTTCGCATCATTTCCCGCATTGCAGCAGGGTTGCGTATAGCCTCCATACTCTGTCTCAGTAGCTCCGGGTCGTTCATAATGTGGTTCAGTTGTGGATTCTGCTCCATCAATTGCTGCATAGCCGGATTGCTCTGCATTATATTGCGCATAATGTCGGGATTGTTGAGAATATTCTGCATCATTGGTGACTCCATCATCTGCTGCATCATTTCAGGATTCTCGAGCATCTGCTGCTGCATTTGCTGCATACCGGTCGCACCTCCGGCATCTCCAGTGCCAATGAAATTGCCAAGCAAGTTGCTATTGCTTGTGCCTGTAGCTCCTGGAAAGTTGAACGGGTTAGCCGCAGTAGCAACTGGAGCAGTAGCTGGCGTTGGCACAGTCGTCACCGGTCGTGCATGTGCTGATCCCTTGACAAAATAGATCGTGTCTTCTGCTTGAATACCTGGCATACTTAGGACGGTAAGTAGTTGTTAAGTAGCACAAAAAACACGGCACCCCGACTGAATGTCGTACCGTAGCTATGGAGTGTCTGATCATCTTTAAGCACTTTACCCTTGTAAATGAGACGCTGGAGAGCAACGGGCACCTCCGTTGATGCAAAAAGTGCCTCTTTACATTGCAGTACGGAACTCTCAAGCACCAGATCCACCGACAACGTTTTCCCCGCCGTCGTCTTTACGTGCAGCGTCACCATTCTTTTTGTATCCCAAAAATTAGTAACGAGTGTTTAATATGTTCGAAAGGAATTGATATTGATTTATACAGGCTTCAAACGAATGTCACTCATAAACTGCCACTAGTCACTATACTGAAAACTTGGGTCAACCGGCAGATACCGGTAAAACCTATGCCTGACGCTGTGGTGGAGGACGAGCCGCCAGTCAAGCGCGTTAAGACAGAGGCAGCGACGATAGCAACGCGTACTTGCCAGTTCTGTGCAAACAAGAAGCAAGTGGCTGCAAATTGCGTGAATTTGGCCTGCAAAAAGTGCTGTCTCACGCGGTGTTCTCAAGTGTGCGCTACCCATTGGAAAAGTAGATGGCTACATTATGACCATACATTTGACAAGATAAATGAGATGATTGACAATTATTGGTGCACCTTTTGACAGAGGCAGAAAAGCCTGACCCCGCCCGATGGAAGAAACATGTGTTAAAACATGAGTTTCGAGAGACGAATTTTCATTGTACGAGAATGATTGTCACATTGATGACGTATGCAAGTGATTTATGACGATGATTGTGCCGTTATGAATATTCAGACTACGGTGAAACAGTGACAATCTTTTGCGTGCGGGACTTTTTCGAACTTACAAAGCTGAGCCAGGGTGTACTGAAGGACCAGGAGCGAACACAGCGAGTGAGTGGTAATGTCTCGGGTCGTCGTAAGAAGAAACACGCTGCCACATCCAAGATCAAAGCGCTAATTCAGTGTGCACTCGGCAAGAGACCAGCTCCCATGGGCTATGGAGATGTCAAAGTACATGCAAAGATTGCAGTCAGAGATGCATAAGGAGGATGTAATTCACCTATTATTCTGGCGGTGTACATGATATGGTAAGAAATTAATTTATCATCTAGCATAGCAGATGGAAAGCTGTGCTAGCTGAAAAATTAATCTTTCTGCTGTTCAAGTTTAAGATCAATGTCGGTCGTTTTTTTTGCGGGTCAGAAAATTGCAGGATTGTTGGTAGCAGTGCTGCTGGTGGTGGTTTTCTGGTTTTCTAGCAACACAATCTTATGATGGAGCTATGTAGTACAGAATGGTCGGACATGACAGTTTTTGCAGCACTTCCAAGCTGAACAGTGTCGTCTTCTAGTTTTTTTCTAGACGCGTGGACATTTTGCGAAATTCTACTTAAGCTTACGAATGCATTTTCTCTACAGTTTGCTGCTGAGTAGCACCATTCAGCGTGCCTTGTCCTCTTTGCGCCGTCTTCATACATATTCTCAATCTTATCGAAGAGTTCACTCATATCGCTTACGTAGTACAATGATCTCAACAGCAGCGCATACATCGTGACACTATTGACACAGATAAATGCTTTGTAAGCATTTGATTCCGGTTCAGCTACCATTCAAACGATTCGAGAGGCTCGTAGACTTGATTATACGTCAGAGGTGACGCTTGCGTTCAGCTGTACCGTTGACATCAGCACCTACAGCGAAGAAGGTAACACTGGACCGTATTGATGTCGTCTAGCTCAGTTGCATCGATGTCGTCTAGCTCAGTTGCATCGATGTCTTCTTCATCAATTTTCCAGTAGTGAGCAATTCCAAGATCTCCACGGTTTCGTCCTAGATCTCCACGCTTTCACAGCGTGCGCTTGTCGTTAGCTATAGTGTTGAGCTTGATATCGCAGAGCTAGCAGCCGGCTCGTCACACCATGTGCGCACAATGTTTCCATGCAGCACACAGGCACTTCCACTGTCAGCAGTCTTGGCGCTCGAGCTCTCGAGCTGACATACCATCCCGTCGCCCATCCTACTCGACAATTGCGCCGCCTGTCCACCTGTCGTGCCCAATTGTATAGACAGACATGAGAGGATTGTTGAATGATTCGCCAAGTATTTGGTTCTAATCCGGTATTCTCTTGGCGTTTTGCTGCCAAGTTACCAAACCAAGATCAATGATGCGTGTAAAGTTCATCCCCAGAGCTCCAAATTCTGTCGCCAAGGTGCTGTTCACTGTCGCGCTACTCGCGTTTTCTACCAGGAGCATAGCAAACGCAGAAACGAGCCTTATGCTGCTCAAACTCTCCGGACACCTCGCTGAACGCAGATCCCCTTTCCTCAATCGAGCGGCAGGACGTGACACCGAGTGCTCAAAGCAATGGCGAAGAGAGGAGACTTACCATTAGCCTCTTCCGAGACTCGAGGAACTCACTACCAGACTGACCAGTTTGACGCAAGGTGCGGCAAAGATCTTCTCAAAACTTCAGCAACGATGGTGGCGGAGAACTCCAATGAGTATGGGCATTTTAAGCTCGACAAGATCACGTGGCACAATTTACCGTACCCAAAGACCAAGTCACTAGCAAGATGTAGTCATCATGCTTCGTAAATTCAACAAGGATGCTACTCTGCTCGAGCTTCTGCTTCAAGGACGCGATGTTGACTTGACGGGGGGCACGGCTAAACTTCTGGACGAGTTCCAGATTGCGCGGTGGTTTGTATCCGAAGATGTTTTCTATCGTTTGAAGCTCAACGAAAGAGCTAACGGTTACCGCACTACTTCGACAACCCCCCACTTTTCAATGGTGATTGAAACTACGCCTCGACCTGTTATCGGACAACCCTGCCAATTATCTGCTACAATACAAGGTCAATCATTGCACGGGGGAGGACTTATGAACGTGAGGAAACTGAGCGACTTAAGAGGTTTCTGAGAATTTGGGGCTTTCTTTCGAATTAGCATTCAACGCAATGGCAGCCGTAGCACCCTGATAGACAGCGTCTTCTTCTGCTCGCTTTTGCAGTGGACGATGTGCTGACAAGCAGTTGGAGGTAGTGCCAGCGATGCTTGAGAAGGCGCAACAATTGAACCAGCGTTTTGTGTGGATCTACGGAGACTTGCGAGTTACTCCTCAAAAGCAGAAAAGCGCCTTCTAACTGGTCGCTTCGGTGTGCACGATCTGAGGTTGTGGCAGTGGCTGCATCAAGTTTAATGCGTTTGGACTTATGAAACTTTGCGCATACTGTCGCCCATATCACTTGATTGTAGCTAGTACAACGGAGTCCCATGAATTAACCAACTTGCAATTACCGTAAAAACTGAACTCGCTTCAAAATTGCATCCGTATCACGTGGCACTCGCATTGAGACAAAATCTCCACGAGCCACAGCCGCGTCAACAGCGGGGCGACCGATGCCGTCCTTAGCCACTAAATTTGCAAGCAGGAGGTCATCTTCAGGAGACCACATGCTTATTGGCATTGCGCCTTTCAAGAAGTTTTCAGCCACTTTTGCGTCGCCGCTACAATAGTACAAAGCATGCAACACTGTCATCATGTCTTGGTGCGTTCTCAACTGTAGCTCGCAGATAATTTGATCAGTGTCTTTGTCTGTAGCATGCTCCACCGTCTTCACTTGTTGTGAGCCTTCTCCTACTTGAGCTGCTGTAGAGACGCCAACGTCAACTGAATGGGTCACTGCGGGTCCAATATTGCTTGCTTGTGCTTCTGGAGCAGGTGCCAAGGAAGGCTCAAAAAACCTTTGCAGTTTTCGTCTCTTAGCATAGTCTCTGGCCAGCTCGGTCCAGGTACTGTGGAAAAAGACGCCGTTATCTCTACTAGTCTTGCTCTCAACACTGTCGGCATCACTACCCTCCGTGCCTTGTCGCAACAGGCTTGACTCGCCGTTGACAAAGGCCTCGCTGCTTGGGGTAATGCGCTTACGTTTTTGCTTCTTTGTGGCTGCACCTTGGTCATCTGTCTCTGAGCCTACTGGGGTGGCTTGAACAATCGGAACCTCTGATGCCGCTCGAACAACTGGCACAGCTGGAGGAGGTCGGTTTGGAGATGCAGCTAACGTGGGAGACGTGATGCCTCTCGACAACTCTTCACTTTTTCGAAAACTCTGTAAGATTCTCAACGGAGACGTGGGTTTCCTAGACCGGGTCCTCACGTCCCTTCGGCTTAGTTTCTCCTCGCTTTGAACCTCAAATTGGGGCGCGTTACACGTTGTATGTATACTATTTCGACCTGCAGCGATCAAAGCCTGTCGTGACGCATGTGTTGACGCCATTGACTCCAAAGTAGCGACATTTTGTAATCCCGTCGAGTCGGAATAAGACCGCATTTCTTTTGTCACTTCTTCCTCATGTGCTGCTGCTTCTTGCTCCAGCATCCTCATTCTTGTCAGCGCCTGCCAAATCCACCACAAGAGATTCGAAAAACAAAGTCAGTCTTGTAGTGTCACGATAAGTAGCAACCTGTCTCCTCCTACCGCAGCCTTTGTCAGGATGCAACGCTGTTCAATCGGCGTCTTCCGCTGCAGCTGTTTCCTAAAGTGCTCATGCATGCTCTGAGCTGAGTGAAACGTCACTTTCTCCTTTTCTGCTCTTCTCCACACGCTCTCAGCTATGGGCTGCACGGATCTCCACCCTCTCAATTTGGCAAAGTGTATCATTCTAGCATCGTCCGTCACCGTATATTTTCTTCTTCCTTGTCGTTTGGCATCTTGATCTCTCTTTTCAATTGTAAAGACATTGCCAGAGTATTGCAATGGGTTTTGTAGTGACTGGAACGCGATCGAATGTTGAATAAAGTCCGTCGAGATCCACTCTGGATGCCTTGCATCCAGCGTCTCATAGTTTACAAGCTGCATCGCATTTGCAGGTGTAATCGATACGACGCCCCCATTGGTTTCAATAAGCTGCTTAAGCTCGGCTTTTTCTTCAGTCGAGAGCATGCGGGACAAGTAGAACCGCTGCTCGTGGAATAGCGGCAGCATTCGGGATGGCTTGAAAAATAGGGTCTCAATGTATCGGATGCTGTCTAGAATTCGCCAATTCTAAGCATTAAGGCTTGCGGTTTAAGGGCGTCAGGTGTCCACGGTATCTTAAAGTTCTTTACTGCCAAATAGCGCTTGTGTATAGTAAATATTCCTCGGTCTGACTCTTCCAATCAATATTGTTAGATCTTATACTTTTTGATCGTGATGTTTGCTCCCCACCCTACTATCCCGTCACCTTTAGAACATAATTTACCTGTCGTAACAAGATATCGACACATGCTAGAGTAGCATGTCAATTCGCAACAATACCACACTAACACGCACTCTATCGCAATCGTTAACGTCCTTCCTTCTCCTTTTTCTCTGACCATGAGTCGGTTAGTGGTCTCCATTGGCCACGTCGAGTTCACAGGAGACAGTCAAGTATTTTACGTTGTTAAAGTGCAACAAGATGCTGACGAGTGGGAGGTACATCGCACGTATTCGGACTTTCGCAAACTACGAGACGATGTGCAGCACGTGATGAAGGACACACGCGCCTATATACGGGACGATACGTGCTCTCGGAACTTTACACGGGAGCTGCAGGATATAAAGTTCCCAGTGAAGCGGCTCTTTGGCAGTAAGAAGGACCATGTCGTCAAGCAACGGGCAGAACAGCTGCATCGCTTCCTTATTAAGCTGCTTTTTCTTACGCACACGTACTGCAAAGCACAGAAGACACGGTACGATCAATACAAGCAGGGGTTACCGGACCACCAACAGACAACTGTTGCAGCACTGCAGAACCGCACACAAGCCAGTGTCATGGTGTTTTACTTACTGCGAGACTTTTTAAAGCCCGTTGGGATGAAAACAGGTATTTCGTCTTCCCTTTCGGGAGATTTGTTGGGTTTCTCTGACCTCGAACACAATTCAAAGACAACAGGTGAAAAGAACGGGAATATGTTGAACAGGTTGATTCGAGAGAGTAAAATCTTGGTCAGAAGCAGCTCCAATACGAACGAACTCAAAAACCTGAGGTGTCGAGAAAGAGAAAAGATGCAGCAGCATCAACACAGAGACATAGAGATGAAAGAGCTACGAAAAGACCAGCACAAGTACGAGCACGAACAGCAGCAGAGCCCTAAGGCATTGTCAATGGAACACAAGAATGAAGCGGCCAGCCCTGTCAACGACAAGTTCGACTCGATGCATCGAAAGGAATGCGGCGTTCGTAGAAACACCTTGAAGACAATGATGGAGACGTCCGAGCAGTCACGGGCTGAAGCCAGCTCGCTTCGTGAACCGTATATGCACAAGCATGAGTCCGTGGTAAATAAGCACCGGAAACAACGAAATTACTCGACGCCGGATGGCAATGCAGCGGATTGGAAGCACCGCTCGGCGCGCGCAGCTACATCTGTATCGACGTTCAATGCTGTAGGTTCGTCTCCACGTGATGACTTGTCACTGGAAAAGGATAAGATGAGCGCGTTTTCGTCTGTGCCATCAGCGGCGTCGTCTGCAGCATCTGCAGATGAAGTGAAGCTTTTGGATTTGTCCTCGTTGTCCCAGTGCAAAAGTAAAAAGAACACGCGAAGAGGCAACAACAAGACACATTCGTCGGAGAATTCTTGGAGCAAGGAAAAGACTTTGGTGGCACGCAGTACGGAGAAAAAGAGTTTATCGCGCACAAAGAGGAAAGGAATACCAGCAAAGAACATGCCCATGAGTAACTCGGAACGGATGTCGCGTGTTAGCTTGGCTTTGAATGCTCAGGCTATGTCAATTGATGCACAGCGAGAACTAGAGAGGTATCTGTCCGAGTACAGCGCCATTATGATATTGCGCTACGTCGATCGGTTTGTCAACAAAGCTGTGATGAAAGCGCCGGGTTGCTATCATGTAAATGCGCAGGACTGGCTAGTCATCGACGGAAAGCGGTTTTTTGAAGAGCTAGAATTAACTTTTACAGACTTACCAAACAACTTTGGCGAACTTTTCCACATCGGTGCACCAGGCGATCACGACGAGTGGGGCTTGCCTCTGGCGCTCAACAAGTATGTGCAGTTGAAGTGGGAATCGTTCCAGACAATGACCAGCAACAACATCAGCCACGATCATGGATACAGCAATGCTGCTGATCTAACATCTGACTCGGATGATTCGGACACGGATTACGACTACGAGGAGGTTGGCGGTGGTGGCTACATGACGGCAAAGCAAACATTCTCGAACGATGAAGAGTCGATGCTGCAGGAGATGATTGCCAACGGCACGGCAGGACGTGAGCAAATGCTTCGGCTACGACGACACATGAACGAGCAGGGCTGGAATCGGCGCGAAAACCGAGGGTGTCGATCTCAACGCCTAATCGAGGAGGTATCTGACATGGACAAAGAAGACACCATAGCCCAGCAGCGAGAAAAGCGTAGCTCGAAACGGTGTGACCCAACGAGGGTGTCTTGTGACGTGGAGAAGTACCAGCAGGAGCAAAACTCACGACGTAAAGACCGTCTCAGTCGAGTGCAGAGTATTGGTGGTTTTGTGTAAAATACGTTCGACAGCGAACAGAAGTAAGAAGTGAAGTCACTGGATAGAGAGAGGCGTGCATCCTGATCCAGTCGACACGTACCAAGTGTAGTAACGATCATGAACACGTCAGCATATTTTGCTGTTTGTATTCTCGTCGCGTTGCTCGTGAGCGGTCAATAAAGTACACTCGACCATCGTAGGTGCTAAGTGACTAGATGATCACGAAATGCACAACATGCTTTGTGTCAATTATCTAACAACGCGTTCTTGCAAAGCAGGACCTATTGAGGCTGATCCTATCTAGCGACATGTTTACCAGTCGTGTAGGAATGCCAAACAGGCGGTAATGGCATCCACATCGAGTGGGATTGCAAGTACTATCTTCATTGCAAAGCACGGCACCAAAAGTTGATCGGTACTCGCTGTTTCGCGACCTCTTGGATCCGCTCGATGCATGCTTGAATCCGATATAACATTTGCATTGTGCGCATCATTCAAGTCAAGATCCCGCGCGATTGACTTTGATGATTCCAGCTCCAAGTTAAGTCAGCAGCAACGACACTGACATCATCACAATATTTTGGTTTACAGCATCTTTCGCAACTGCTCAAAGCCCAAGTACCTGACGCCAAGGCCAATTCATGCACATTGGCTATGTTTTTGCTGTACACCGGGTAAGCCGATCGATGACGGCGATAGATTCCAAATAATGCCCCCAATGCATGTCGCCTGTTAAAGTCTTTGATACCTGTATGAGTAACGCTTCTACGATTGTGTGCGCTTCTTACAAGGTTTTCCTGCCGTTTGTGGACTTCTTGATAGGCACAAACGTCAGTAGTAGGTAGCAGATTACGAGGCCTGGCCACAAAAACACAAGGAGCTGAAGTCTGCAGCAGGCTATATCGTTCGTGGATAGCACCACGAACGATACAGCCAGGTAGTTTGCAACCATCGCTGTGCAACTCATACTGGCGAGGTCGTAGAGTGGCTTGATAGCACTGCTTACCAAGTAAGGGCGAACGTGACGTTGAGCTAAGCGAGTCACAGACGTAGCCAATGGCACTGTGAGGAAGAACAGGTATACCCCGGGTAGAATCCGTGCCACAGATCCAAAACGGAGTACGTGGCGAGCAACGAGCTACCTATTTGGGTGTACACATAGTGCTCGAGTCACTTTGGCGTGCACTTGTTCCAAGCCCGTGATATCTCTCGAACATTGGCACCGAGTTCGAAACCCAAGATGTCGGCGTTGCTGACTCCGTCTCATCCCTTGGGGTTGTTCTGCTCGTCAAACCCTTCGAAACCAGTACCGATGAGCACTGTGGCTCCTTCCGCCAGCCTCCAAGCCACGTACTACTTGGCTCGGGTAAGAAACAGCGCGATGAAAAGTCGACTTCATCTCATCAACTTGGACTAATTTTCGTCACTCAGAATTTCCTTCAAGCCCGCAAAAGCTCCGAATTGCACGAGTAGTACCAACAGACCAAGTCCCTGCAGTAACTTCGATACTGCAGCTCGGACAGAAGATACATTCCATCGGACACCATTCTTATCCACGAACCGAGTCTGACAAATAGTGTCGCTGTACTCTTTGTACTCGACAGCCGGACCTGCTAGGAACGTCGTGAAGCAGTAGACAAATCCCAGAAATTCAAAGAGCGATGGGATTTGAGGAATAGCAAACTTCTTCCGTGGCGGTTTGACTCGTTTCGTGTGTTTCGAGTCTCCTCCATTCACCGTTGTGATACTACTGACTGTACCGTCGTGGTAGTTGAAGGCAAAGCTTGTCATTTCATGAGCAATAGCATCTGACTGCCCGTTGCATCATACTTCAGCCCATATAATTGACCCGCATGCGGTGGATATGCAACGCCGCTGCGTACATTATACTGGCAAGGAACACTATGTACAGGGCACGTTTAAGAGGAAGCACACATACTAGTGCGTATGTGAACAGAGACAACAGCAGCGAGTGTAGCCATCACAACGCCTCCACGAACTATGCAATACTCACACCTCCACAATTATGCAGCCAGTGCTTGGCTGTGACGGATGACAGCTTCCGGACGATGATAGTCAATGAGTAGACAGCGAAGAAGCAAGTGACACATCAAAGTTGGTCCACAGGAACTCCATTAAGTCTGAGAGATGAGAGAGCTGCTCGTTCACTACTGTGAACCGAAGTGGTATGGTGACTTGCCTTACTGCTGCTAAAAAGTCATTGAGATGCACAGAGAGGAAGCAGGATGAAGGGAAGGAATCCGTGACACGAATGTTTTGCTGTTATCTGCGACGTGTGTCAAGGATGAATTGGCTTGAACTTTTGAATAAAGATACAATTCATAGATGTCAAGAGTTGACAAGCTATTATATTTATGGCACACTTTTAACATGTTGAAGTGCTTGCAACGCGGATTTGCAATCATTCTGGTCAAATAATAATGTTTTACTATTGAGTACAATCGTTTCATTAACCTGACTATAAAAACATCGTGTCGAATGACCGTGCTATTATTTCTTAGGACTGCCGGTACAAGAAAGATGCTGGACCATGAATGACGTAGGTCGGTCAGCAAAATTGATGTAATAATTTACTGAGCCGAAAGTTACTGTGGGAAATATCGGTAGAAGCGGTACGAAGCTCATACACGGTACACTGTACCAGTGTATCCATCCTTTTCAAGCGTAGCTGCTCACCACCGATTGTCGTGGCATCATCATTCCCAGATCATCGCTCTCTGCTGCAATGGGTTCTATCATTGATATCGTGGAGCGATTGCAGCCATACGCAGAGCTAATTACCCCACTCGACTTCAGCTTTTTTCATGGCCATGTCAACAAGCTGTCGGCTTCGCTAGGTCTCGGCAGTGACCAGCTTCGCTACGTCTTGTGTCTCTTTGCTGCATACCCACTGGCTGTCGTATACAAGCTGCTACCGAGCGCCAGTCTCAAACACATGATGGACGTAGCTGTGGGTCTTTCGATGGCCCAGTTCGTGCTGGGTTCAGGCTGGGTCCACTCGTTTATCTCGAGCTTTGTGACGTATCTATTGGTCAAATTCGAACCACCAAAACATGCACCAAGTATTGTGTTCCTCTTCAACATGCTGTACATGTCGGCATCACATATCTACCGTCTTTATGTGAACTACATGGGCTGGACATTGGACTTTACAGGGCCGCAGATGCTGCTAGTTATCAAGCTCACGAGCTTCGCTTACAATTACTATGATGGTGTGGTGGACAACACCTTTGAAGAAAAGGGTGAGGAGATGTCTCCAAGCAAAAAAAAAGTGTATGAAAGCCGTCAAAAGCTTGCGATCCAAGAGATTCCGAGCTTGTTAGAGTTCTTTGGATACGTCTACAGCTTCACGACGTTCTTAGCTGGACCGGCCTTTGAGATCCGCCAATACTTGGACGTCACCACCGGCAAGAGCTTCCTTTTCAACGGAAAAAACAAACAGCCGTCCAGTGTACTAGCTGCCTTCTCCAAGCTCTTAGTGGGATCGCTGCTTATGGCAGCGTTCGCCGTATACGGACCTATGTACCCGCTGTCAAACCTGCACGATCCTAAGGTTGCGGCTCTACCGCTGCTGCTCCAGATCTGGAGATTATACATTACGCTCTTCTTTTGCAAAGCCAAGTACTACTCCGCCTGGAAGGTGAGTGATGTCGATACGAGTGAAAGATACCGTAGACAACGAATTTACAATATGCTTTCCACTTTGGACAGATTGCAGAAGGCGCGACAGTACTGTGTGGCTTCGGTTTCGAGGGCTTTAGCAAGGATGGCTCTAGCCTTGGCTGGAACGGTGTGAGCAACATGGACATTCTGGGCTTTGAGTTCTCGCAGAGCATTCGTGCTGCTTCTCGAGCGTGGAACAAGGGCACCCAAAACTGGCTGGAGCGTTATGTGTACACTCGCACAGGCAACTCGCTAATGGCCACGTACTTCATTTCGGCCTTCTGGCACGGATTCTACCCGGGCTACTACTTGTTCTTTATGAGTCGTAAGTGACTGTTTGGTTACGACACAATGAGCTGCAAGATCTAATGAGTCGTTCTTTTCGTTGTTGCAGTCCCGCTAGCTACGGCCGTGAATCGCTTGGCTTTTAAACGTCTTCGTCCGCACTTTATTGAAGCTGATGGATCGTTTGGAGCCAAGAAAACAGTCTATGACATTATGAGCTACCTGGTGACGCTGTTTTCAATGCATTACTTTGTGATGCCTTTCCAGGTATTTACTACGCCCATGATACTGTGGTTCTTTATCTTCTAAGAATTAACAACCATTTTTCGTTTTGTTCCGTGTAAATCATAGGCGATGTCGTGGGAGAATTCGCTACTTTCGCTGAAGAACACTTACTTCGTCGGGCACATTGCTGCTGTCGTGCTTTACGTCGTGTTCTCCGCCGTCCCGACACCGAAGCCCAAAAAGAAAACCAATTAGAACGGTGGAAAAGCGAAAGAGATAGCAGTATCAAGACTTTGTTCGCAAACTGCTGTACTGCACTGCCTTCCATCGTTGCTTTGAGCGAGATGCAGTAGAGAACGAAGACGTGATAGGTAGGTAACAAGGCAACCCTTTTGCAATTATTGAGCTGCAGTATCAACACCGATCTAAATCTCGTTGCGAGACGCAAGGGATTTGAGTTCCTGGCAAAACCGCTGCACCGGGAAGCCAATAACGTTGTTGCTGCAGCCGTGGACCTCCTCCACGAAACAGCGCGCTCGACCTGTGGAAAAGATGTGTGTCAGAGCAGCCCACCTATTGCAGTTTTAAATGTTGCGCCGCACCCTGAAGCCCATAAGCTCCCGCCTTATCCATCGGCTCCTCCGTTGCGATGTAAACTGCACGATGACTGAGTCAGCGTAATTGATCAATTACCACAACATGAACTGCCATAGACGCACCACGGATGTCTTCCGGCTCCAAGGGGCCAAACACTAAGCTGGTTTTCTCAAAAAACAAGTGCGGGTTGTCGATACCCCTCTCAGCAGTAAATAGCGCTACACCCGAGAAAACGTCGTGGGAGCGACCTGAAAGTTTTGTCAACATATTGAAAGCGTCTTCCTCGTCCTTTGGTTTTTCTAAAATGACCCCGTCCTGTACCACGACAGTGTCGCATCCGATAACCACTGTAGAAAGGTCGGAATGTGCGTTTTCGTCACTAGACACACGATGCAGCACCTCTAGTGCCTTTTGCTTTGCATTCTCAATCACATAGAGATCAGGCGTTGGAAATCGTTCCTTAGACAGGTTTTCCTCAAAAGAAGACGGGATCACCTCAAAGTTGAGCCCCTGGGTCAAAATGACAGTCAATTATTGAGGTGATCGTTCGGGTGTGGTATATTATGTGAACTATGACGTACGCAATCACGAAGAAGCTCAAGTCGACGAGGGCTTTGCGACGCGAGGATTACTCGACGGTAGCGCAAGTGGCTCGACAAAACAGACAACATTTAGGTACTAAGCTGTATAAAGAACTTGGTCAGATAACTTATGAGATGTAAGGAGGGAGAACCTCTCATGACTAAATACGAAACTCATCAAGTACATGGTGATCCAGGTCTACCGCTTTGAGACATTTTGCATACTGGTTGCGCTGCAATCCATGTGCAAACATGAAGGTCGACTTGCAGTTTTTAAGCGCTTTCGTGCCTCGGTTGTGCGAAAAAATTTCTTCTCCTCCGTGCTACCACATGATAATAGATCGCTTGTAATTCACAAAATCTGGAACCTTAAGGACTCACCCCAAGCTGGGAAGTTTTGAGGCATTCATATATGGTAAGGTTGAGCAATATAATACTGCTCGCATTGAAAATGACACGTCTCATCAACACTAGCACGACTCACAAAGGTTCGAGTTCAACGATATGGTCGCATTTGTTACAAGAGGAACGACTTCTGGTGCATCTCGAAGGCTGGTTCCACAAGCTCACGAGCTTGCAGTAGAGCATCACGTTGTAAAGCTGCAGGTCCACTTACTAGTAGCGCTACTTTTGCTTTCACGCCAAAATTCTCGCGAATCTCTTTGTGCACAATGCGCAGTCGAAAACCCAAGTCAGGGCGCTCCTTTTCAATCAAAAAACTGCGACCAAGCAAAGACTGTGCTGGTGTTGGCATTGAACGTGGAGTGGAGGGAGGAGCGGGGCTCGGAACGTTGAGATCGGCAGCCTCCATTTCTCCCATCGCAACCTTCATGGTAATATTGCTTCCTTCGATAATCTTGTGGGCATTCCAACGTTGCACTAAATACAGTGCAAAAGTAGCTCCAAGTACTGCCCCCAACGCACCAGCGCCAAGCAACATTATACGTCTCATGAATGACTTGGCTGAAAACATTTTCAGCCGGAACACCCACAGTATAAACAGTACACAACCCGATGCCGTACCAAGAAATAAGGGCAGTCCTAGATTATAGTTATGACCTGAAAAAGCATGATGATGTAACGAGGCTGGATAGAAGCGCTGGCTACGCGATACAATCGTTTCTGACAGATCGTTCAGCTCCGTTTGAGTGTTATCATCTTCAGTGTCGTACCCAGCTCCATCTGTTTCAGCCTGGGTAAGATGTAACCAGACCTTGCATTTCCATCGCGAACAACGGTTCACTGCATCCAACAACTCTGCATACGCCTCTAGGAATTCCAAGTTACGACACGTCCAGACTACCCACAAGGTGCGCGGCAGTTCCAAATCGTCCGTCGACATCTCTTCTCGGTCACTAATATCGGCAAGAGCCTTCAAATGATCTAGAATACTGAGGAACGGTGTCATACCGCTGCCTCCCGCAATAAATACCATGTGTGGAGCACACTTAATTTCGGAGCCATAGTATCCATCCACATGAACCGTATGAAGCTGCTGCATTTTCATAAGAGTCATCAATTGTGACGTGAAAAGTCCTTGCACCTTGGCATTCAAGAAAAAAGAATGGCAATTACGCAGGGGACTGGAACTTATAGTGAATGGATGCCACTCTTTTCCAATCGAATCCACCTTGATATACACATATTGTCCCGGCAAAAAGTCGGATCCGACGGTTGTTGCTCGTCTCAATTCCAACTGAAAAATTCGATTACTCATTGCAGTTGCTGACACGACACTTGCCTTTCCACGTCCAAAAACCGATACCATTCGGTAAATACCATACAGTACAATTGCTGGTACCATCCAAAACAAGGCGGCATAATAGTGCAGGGTCGTAAAAAATACGGACAATGCACTGAAACAATGCAACAGAATAAAACGTTGAAAATACCGACGTCGCACCCACTCGATTGACGAAATGGCAACAATTAACAGTGGTGCCATTGCTATTGCTCCAAAACAATTTCGAATTGATCGGTACCGTTGTTTAGGTAAACACGTTTCCTCCAGACATGGAAAGAGCATTTGTTCCACTTTGCCTTCCTTGTACCAGGTGCCAGTATACAGGACTCCATGAAGCAGTAGCATAACAAGCCCGAATTGACCCGTTAGGACATGGTATCGGGCAGCACGTTCGCCAGATAACCCAAAAAACTTGTGCAAAAATGACTCTCGAGCTACGAGAATCACGGATAAAACCATTGCATAAAGGCCATTCATGCCAAAGGCATGACCTGTCCGGATACAATAGCCCGCTTTTGCCAGTTTCCCGCTCTCTTTGTCAGCCATCAACTTGCCGATCACCAGATTAAGTTGCAGCAGCAAAAACCCGCCGACGACAACGACATCAATTGCATCAAAGCCGGCGCGTTTCCCGATGTTGGGATGGGCTTTCAGCCACGTGACAAGCTTGAGTTGCTGGCCCCATTCAACCAATGAGCCAACAGTATCTTGTTTCCAATAGAAAATTGTTCCAGCAAAGAGAAACGGCAACACTAATGCAAAGGAAACGACAACTGGCTCTACTTCCATTTTTTGCCCTACACGCGTTTCTACTGACGGAAACACTGTGCGATAATAAATCGGCCAACGAATCCACAACAGAGCAAAAAACATCGATACAATACAAAAGTGAAGAAAACCCTTTGCAATGCTATTGCAAAATGGCGTTGACAAAACTTCGAGTCCCGCCGTCTTTTGAGCTTTGGGCACGAACCGCATACTGTTGCGTTTAGAAGGCGTACGGCTGGCAAGCAGACAGTTGAGCTCGATCTCGGTTAGTTCTTCTTGATCCAACAGAAAATCGAGGTCTGCGTCATTTTCTGGAGAGTGCGGAGGTACCGTCATGGTTCGGCGGCGCTCCAGTCTACGAACGCTCATAAATTTATGCACCGATATCTCAATCGTTTCAAGAGGCCTTTGTTTCGACCAATCATAATGGGTTGGTATTTTAAGGGTACAGCAAGGTACCGTAGATTTAAAAGATAGGACGTTTTTGTGGTATCATGGAAAAACTTACCATTTTTTACACATTTTGCACTTTCTTCGTCTTTTCAGTTACATTCGGTTCACCAATTACGCAAATTACTCACTCATCTACTTAATGTTACTGGAACGTGCGCATCCAGACGTAGCTCTTCCATTAGTCCTTCATTATCTGGCGACGGATGTACCTGCTTCTACACGCGTGCTTGTCATCGGTGATGTACATGGTTGCTTCGATGAATTACAATTACTGCTTCAAGTCTGTAATTTCTCTCCTCCCATGACCGTCTAGTGTTCGTAGGAGATCTAGTCAATAAAGGTCCCAAGTCGCTAGAAGTTGTGCTCTTCGTACGTGACTCTGACTCGCTTTGTGTACGCGGCAATCATGAAGATGCTGCTCTGAGTGCGTACTATAATTGGGTGCATGGTGGGCGTGTCCCTGGTACAGCCAAGTATCCGTACGTGGAGCTCTTGGAAATCGACGACGTCAAATTCCTCGAGCAACTGCCATTCTCACTGTCGTTGCCATATCACAATAATGTCATTGTGGTGCACGCTGGAGTGGTGCCAGAGGTGGAGATAAAGGACCAACGACCTTTTGACTTGTACAAGATACGCTTGGTGCAGCGTGAGAAAGCAGGGGACGAAGTTTCAAAGTGGAAGGCACTGGAGAAGGAGAAATTTAAGAGTAAAGAGGGTGGCAAACCCAAGAGATGGGCCGAGGTGTGGAGCGGACCCAGGCACGTGTAATTTGGACATACAGCGAGCGCTGGGCTGCAGGTGAGTGCGGTGGTTGGAATGGAGGGAGAGAGATCTAGTGCTCATGTTGTGTGTTTGGATTGTCTGGGGTAGCAAGAGAGCTTTGCTACAGGTTTGGACACAGGTTGCTGTTATGGACGGAAGCTTACGGCGTGCGTCATTCCGGTAAGAGTGTTGATTGATGAATACTGATTGCTGCTTGCTGGTTGACGTTGTGATGTGGTGGCAGTCTAACAATTTTATGCAAATTCACGCGAAGAAACAGTACGAAGTGCCGAGTGGCGACAAAGACTGACAGCTGCGTATATAAACAGCTTTGTCAGATTTGCACAACAGCATGTATGAATTATACTTGTCTGTACCTGGTCTTGGTCCGTAACGCTACTTATGTAGCGCGAAACGTGTCCGTGTTTTGCCATTCAACTCTTTCTCGTCGCATCACGTGCTTTCAATACCAGCTCACGAAATGCTGAAGACTCTCTCGCTTGTCATTTGGTCATTTCATCCTAACGTTTCTCCAAATCTCGCAAGCCTGTTGTCGATGGACGCACTAAGCTGTACTGTCCCAACAAAAATCTGGTGAGAGCCATTATTGTGTCGCTGTGTATTCAGAGCGAGGCCGCCATGACAGCGTGGCCAACCCAACGGAACTTCTGCATCATGTGTGATCGCTTCAAAGTTATGGCAATTTGGACACGACGGTCCGTAGAGCTGAGCCTAGGGCGGGAACATGTGTAAATTCGCTTTTCAGTCAGTGAGCAAGCGCGATGCACGGCTTTTTCAGCACAGGGATACATGAAAGAGCAAACATCGCCATATCATCCAGCAGCAATGATGCCGGATTCAGATCATCGTTCGCGTTGCTTTTCAAGCCAGTAATTGTCAACAGATTCTCCAGCAAGTTCGATACTTCTACCGAGTTGCCTTCCATTTCTCTTGCCCTTCAGGTAGATACAGTTGTGTTTTGGGTACCCTTTTGCCTTTATTCTTGTTTTTTTCCTTGCTATTTCTTCTTTGACGTCAAAGATGACGTATCGCGTTGGGTTTTTAATGCTTGTCGATGCTCTTCATCAGGCTGCACAATAACGTACCGATGAAGCTGTCTGTCTGTGCAAAGACTGCGTTGGCAACAGAAGATCATGCCATGCTTTCAATCGCTACAATGAATACTGTAGTTTCACGTCTCCATTCCCGATCGTTTGTCACGTCCTTCTGATCATCACCAAACAATGCTACAATATCGTACAAGCTGCGGAGACCGTGCGTCATAGCTAGATGCACAAGCGTTTCCATCGTACGAAAGATAGGTATGTTTACGTATTGCATGTTGTTCGCTTCAAGAGTAATGTGAACTGGCATTTTGTCCTCGACGGCCTCAAACATCTCGTTTGTAGGCCCATATTCTTGGACCAAGACTAATCTAAAGCTCACTCTTTTTGACGTGCCTTTGATCGTCCTAATCCGTCTAGTACTGGTTGTTCGAGTCACCACGACATTTGACTTGGAAGTGGATGTCGTTACTATCGCAGCTAACGCGCCCCTTCCGGTTCTTGCGACGCTTGGCTTCTTGTCAGCTCGCCATCATCTGCCACAGGCTTTAGGCTCCATGCAGCACCATTGGACGCATGACTACTTGTCATCGTCCTATTCACTACACCAGTCTCTTCGAGCTAGGTAGGACCTTGTGTCACCTGACTTCCTGTCGGGACACTTACAATTACACCAGGCTCAACAGGCTGGGTAGCACTCGGTGACGTATGAGATACCGTCAACGCACTCTTGACTATGTTTGACACAGCATCAATCACATAGGTCTCTCGCATGAGCGCATCCTCTCCGGTGTCGTGCGTAGAGCTAGCGACTGTGCGTGTACGCCACTCTATCCATGGCTGGTGTTTGACCAACCAAGGCATACCTAGGATGAGGTCATACGGACTCGCCATACCTAGCACCGTGAACTTCTCTTTCAAAAAAGTCACTAAAGCTGAAGGTGAGTTCAGCTTGACCTTCCTCCGATTTTACGAGCGCACCTTTTGCGAAACGAACGATCACCTCTTCTCGCTTGCCATCCTGACAAAGCGACTCATAACTCGTCGGACTCTTCTTCAGAACCGCGAGTCTCACGAAATACTGTGACGCACCCGAATCAACGAGAAGGGTCATCACCTGATCATAACCTCGTACTCGAGCGCTATAGACCAGCATGGTTGAGGTCCGACCTTTCGGAACCTCAGGGTCTAGACTACTCATTTGTTCGATAACTCTGAACATAGATGCAGCTTCAGAGTCCGCGCCAGTAGGTCATCCCACCCCTAGTGCGCTTCCACAATTCCGGACTTGTCAGTGGTTGATGCTGAACCCGTAACGTCGTGCACGTCGGTTCTTGACATCACCCTTCAGGTAAGGAGTCTTCTTGCTGGGCTTTTTAGCACCAGCGCCTACTTTTGGCATAGCAGCGAGCCATCGTTTGGCCGCGCTTGCCGCATTTATAGCAGATGGCGTCTGTATTGCCCAGTGGCATCAGCCCTGACGACCGAAGACTTATCTGAGCTGTCGCCGAGGCACCGTTGTATGATTGCTCCTGCTCCTCAGCCAAGGCAACTCCGATTGCCTTTTCCATCGTCGATGGCATCTTTCGAAAAAGAGCCTGTCGCGATGAGCCGTGCCGCAGTCATTCATGAACCTGGCCACGGTAATGGATGCCGATAGCAAGCGCATCTCCTGCACATACTCTAGCAAAGATTGCTTCTCCTGTCGCGCTCCAAACAAGTGCGCCTGCAGCAGCAGCACTTCGTTGTTCGGCGGCTGATACAAGGCGCGAATCTTTGTCTTAATATCGCCCATTTAGGGAACGCCTTCATTTCCCCCCTGAGCGCTGAGTAAGCCTACTCTGAGATCTTACCGCGCAAATGGGACATGGCGTACGACACCATGTCGTTCTCGATGAGCTGCGCCACATAGCATGATCCACACTTAGCAGCCAATGAATAATCGTGTGAGCTGCAGTCCCATCAAATTTCATAGGGTTCATCCAAATTGGTCTAGGCCGATTTGACCGGGCAGAGAAGCGTCTCAACATGCCTGTTGAGAGCCTCTTTCCGAGACTGCTCGCGCAAAAGCTCATATGGACTTAGCAGCAGCATGGCTATGTGCTTCAGAAGCGGTCATCCGCTGCCGAGCACAAACGCCTCAAACTGATTCAGCTGCGAAAGGTGTTGCTCAGGTGGACTACTCAAGAAATCGTCAGGGCTTGTTCACCAAATCCGGAGCCAAATGCTCAGCCACCTCCCGATGATGATCAAAGAGGTGAAGATATATGAAAGCTTAAGACTGATTGTATTTGATATAATCAAATACGAATCAAAAGCTATTGGCTAATATGCAATAATTGGACGCACGTCTGTTTAGATCCGTGTCCACCTCTGTGGCGAGCTTAAATTTATCTAAGCTTGCAAATAATGTCTGTCCGACATCATTCAATGGACACCAGTCCCTGCTGGCCGTCATCCTTTTCGACGCGAATACACCTTGTGTGTCTTACATACACAAAGGCGGGTCACATGGTGTAACTCACCCACGTGGCAGGTCTAAGTGACACCTACCACGTACTAACGCATACGTGTAACCTTGGGCATATCGCCCGTTACGTATGGCATCGACCACAGCAATTTCGTTTTCAAATCGAGAAAGAGTGGTCTATGTATATCATGGCGGTGCCTTTGTCTTCGGGTTGATGGTTCTTAATGAGAGCGCGCCACACAGAAAGTACGGGTGTTTAAGTAGGTCGTTTCCTGTCTCGTGAAGATGCAGATGCTTAGCACATAAAAAGGACCAAAGCACCATTTGCACTGAAGCTTCTTTGCTGGTTATTGACTTGCGTTGAAGGTAACCAGATGATTAATATATAAGCTATTTTACGATGGGAATCGGTGTGATTTTAGTGAGCGAGCCTAATTTATAACAGCCGCTGTAAAATGATTGGTAATTCAGGGTGACCCGGTTGCAAAAACGATAAGAGAAAATGCGTGCTAAAGCGTTTTATAGCTAAATTGTGACCAATGGAATTTCGTCGTACGCATTTATTTTGCTCATTTTTTATTCTCGCGGATTTACTGGTGCGTACATGAATATTACAGTATAAAGCACAGCTTTATTTGACATATGAATTAGTACGTACATCCGTACATAAACTCAGCTCGTAGAAGAAAACAATTTGGATGAGATTATCGAGGAGTTACCGAACTTTGCATATCTGCGGTGTGGAGGTACGCTACTATCTCTGCACGACATATCATATCTAGTCGTGATTTGAGTCAACGTGCAAGCCTCCTACTAAAATGTTTTTTGATACATTCTTGCGATCCAAGAGCTACTCTAGAGCCACGCCCTGCAATATGCAAACCAGTACTAAATTTCGTTCGCGTCGATCAAGCCAAACTGGCCGCTCGTCTACGCCACTTTGTCCCACCGTAATCGCCAACGCTGGATCTTTCTTCCTTGTACTTGACCAAGGAAGACCGCGAGGGCAGTGAGATGGTACATAGAGTACAATGTCAAGTTTCCTACTGGAACTGCAAAGCTGCCACGTGTTTACACTGACGTGAACCTCCCACTCTGAATGGACTACAACGCGACGACGTTGTTAAACTGCCATCCAACGACGGCTCACCACCTGCTGTCGCCTCTCCTTCTTGAAGTCGAATGAAATGTCATCCTCGTCCTTTTCTAATGCATTGGTTGCACAACGAGGCCCTCATGTTGCGCCGGGTCTGTCGCACCTGGGATTTACGCTTTCGAGCGTTCTTTAAGTGCAAATCGTCATGAATTAGTTGGAATACGCTTTTTCTGTTCAGTCCGTCGAAATACATTTCTTGACCAATGACATTGCAGTCTGGCAGAGCGAAACTGAACGTACAAGCAGCCGACAGCAATTTACGTCGTCGCCGAATTGTTTAACTACGAGTGTTATCATTCCCTAACCGAACAAAGCAGAGAGTTGTTTTTTTCACGCTGCATCATTTGCGGCGGCCTCTTCCTTTGTATTATCACTGCAAAATTACTCGATTTCCCCTCCCCCTGTCGCGTTAGGTAAATCACAGCGCAAAAAAGAAAAAAGAAGCTGTTCCCCTCTCGTATCAAATTTGTTTTGGTCTCTAACTGCAATAAACAGTCTTCTCTCTATTCTTATATAGCAGTACACAGACGACATGGGTACGCCTACACGAACGGAGCGCGTGCTGTCCGAAGCCGCGGATAAAGTGGCCAAAGCGGAGGAAGCTGCTCGTCAATACGAGGCTCAGTTGTCAGAGGCGGCGTTCAAGAAGCGCCAGCTGGAGGAGGAGAACGAGAAGCTGCGGACTTCTATACTTAATATGGCATTGCAGAACGCCAGTGTCGATTTGCGACGCGAGCATGTGCAGCTGCGACAGACATTGGACTCGTACCAGACGAAAATTGATCAAATGAGAGAGATCTCGTTGCTTTCGGCCAAGGTGGTGGACAGGTAGGTGGTATTTTGACAAAAGGTATATTCTGGCAAAACATTGACAAAACGTGAATGTGTTTGTGTAGCCGAATTAAAACCAAGCAAGGCCGACAATACGTGGAGTACAAGCTCCAAATTGTGACAGACGTTCGAGGCACGTTAGTGCTTTGGCATCGATACAGCACGTTTTTGTAAGTTGATGTTTTCTTTGATTTAATATATGTCAGAAGGTGGATATGTTATGTGTCCTAACACAAGTGTCCATTTTTACAGGAATTTGGCGGCGACGCTAAAGGCCAAAAATCCAAGCAGTGATCACGATATCCCTGAGCTCCAAACCCAAAGTCTCACTGGATTTTTTTCGGATCAGCTGATAATTGATCGCATTGCGAAGCTTAATGAGTTTCTGGATGTCGTGACCAAAGCTGATGAGTTTCAATGGGGCATTCGAATAGATAAAGACACGTGCGTGTACAAACGCAAGAGCAAACGCACGGACCGTTTGTACAGTGTCGAGTCTCGGGAGAGCATTTCGACACTTACGCCCAGTATGCGAGACAGCATGTTCATGCCCATGTCTTCGAGAGCATCGACTATCTCTATGGATTCCTATTAGGAGCCTTTTTGTTTCCAGATATTGGTATAGCTGGTGGGAAATTCGACTGCAGAGATGACAAGGTAGTAGTGTATTACAGGAAAAAATGTGGCAAGACAAGGAACGAAAAAGGAGGCCGAGAGAGAGAGAGTGAGAAAGAGAGAGAGTAGTGTGAGACACTCGACCGGTTGCCTTGTGTACAGGGTAGGGTGTTTGTCGAGTTGGTTTCCCAGAATTAACGACAAGAGAGAACAAGGAAGTGAGAGAGACAGAGAATGCAAGCGTTGTTTTTTTACATTGAGCCAACTTTATTCGTAGAATCCTATCGCAATGGCCGTTTCTTCGTACCGTGCTTCTTATACGGTTGTAGACTGCAAAGTACTGCAAAAATGGTTCCTGCAATAAGCTCCTTCCATAGAGGATAACAACTAACGATGGGTGATATTGCTTTCAACGATAAAAAATCAACAACGATGCACTAACTTTGAGAACGTTAGCTACGGCTAGCGAGTGGTGACGAGGTTCTTATCAACCTGCAGCCAGCAACAATTCATGTAGAATAGCTGCATGCAACACGCACTGTACCACAGCTGCCCGTCAAGCGCGAAAGCTTATAATTGTGGCCGAGTAGCAAGCTGCAGCAATAACTTTTTGCCGTCATCGGTATAAATGTAGGCAACTAGTGCAAAGAGCTTTTTTCTACCTTCAAACCATTCTGCCAGCGTCAAATACGTTATTCATTACATGATTATCGTTAATAGGATGCTTACAATCGAGATAAAGGAGCACCTACAGTGATACACAACACCGACAATCAGCTCAAATGGATGATGATGTTCAAGAATTGCTTTACTGTTATCGATGCCGCAGCCATCGAACACATTCTTTGCCCCTACTAACGCACAGCAACGCAGCAGCAGGTTTATCGGAAGTCATCTGTAACATCGATATCGACCAAATCAGCAACTGCTAAAGAAGGAGAAGGAAAAAAGAGAAAGAGAGACGAGTTGGCGACTTTATTACGCGCTGCTCTAGCTGTTGCCAATGTAGGCTCCCGAAAAGCCAGAAAACAAATATTCATAGCTAGATTAAGGTGCCGACCACTATGATCTACAGTATTTGTAAACGACGATGGACGACGGCTGCAACTTGTATTTTTTAACCAAAGCTACATGCCACCTCAATTAATCTACCTGTGCATTATACAAGCCATTTGTCTTACTTGTTGTGAAAAACGAATGTGTGTACGTGTGCCAAAGTTGTCGCCTTTCGAGAAGCGGTGCCAGTCGTCGCCTTCCATCATGAGTCGGATGAATACATTTTGCTCTGAACTCTTGGCCATGCAGCAGCAACTCATAAAAGATCGTGTACAGTAGCACCATGATAACATCGTCGTTCGTGGCTGCTTCCCACGGGCAATATGGTACATTAAGTCTTTGCGTCACAGTAATTACATCAAACATCGATTCCATGCACCGTGCTATGTTGGTCATGCATGGTACCCAAATCATAAACATGCCCACTCCATATCTAAGAAAGCAGCCAAATCTCGTGCACGCGTTAAAGGCCAAGTATTAATGTACCCATGTCTCTCCATAAGCAAAAAAAGCGAAAAACGTCTTGTATAATTCCACTAAAACGTCGCCTTTTAATTGGCCAATCGGATGAAGGGGGGGCTATAAAGGGTCAGACCAAAAAAAAAGAGAGTCAGTGCTGCCACAATAGGGACACGAGCGACTTCCCCACGACTGGACGACGACCGGTCTTTTTTGGTAGCCGCGAACTACAGCACAAGACCATAAACCTAAAAGAACAAGTCACGACGAGCAGTCAGTGTCACGGTTCTGTTGTTCGTGAAAGGATGGCGGAAGATGCAGCTGCGGTTCCGAGTGGAATGTTGGACAATGGGGCCATGGTTTGGGTCCCACACGAGCAACATGTGTGGAAAAAAGCGGTCGTCATGCGACGGGTGAATGACGGGGCAAGTGCTCAAGTTCGTCTTCAGCCAAATGATGACGGCGAGTGGGCACAGGATGACGGACTGGAAACAGTTGTCAACATTCGAGACATTGCACGCTTGGCTGGTGAAGTTTCCGATGAAGCCATGCCTATTTGTAATGTCTTTGAAGCCGAAGGGGCCAATGATATGTGCACCCTTAATCATTTACATGAACCAGCGGTATTGAAGAATCTCGAACTACGCTTTGCTAAGAAAATGCCATATACCTATACGGGAGCAATTTGTATTGCTGTGAACCCGTATCAATGGCTTGATCTATACGGTCGTGAACTGTATGAACGATATTTGGAACAACCACGAGATTCATTGGCACCGCATCCTTTTGCTTTATCAGCTACTTCCTATTTAGACATGAAGAGGACACAATTGGATCAAAGTATTCTTGTAAGTGGTGAATCTGGTGCTGGAAAAACAGAGACGGTCAAGATTATGATGAACCACTTGGCTTCTATCTCTGGCGGTGGGAATTATGGCACCAAAGTCATTGATCAAGTGTTGCAATCAAACCCGTTGCTCGAGTCATTTGGTAATGCAAAAACCAAACGCAATGACAATTCGAGTCGGTTTGGTAAATTTGCACAGCTACAATTTGACAACATGGGCTTGCTCGTGGGTTGTTTGTGTGAAACCTATTTGCTCGAGAAAAGTCGAGTCGTCGGTCAGACGGAAGGTGAACGTAACTACCACATTTTCTACCAGATCTTTTGCTTGCCAGAGGATCGCAAAAAGGAGCTCAAGTTGAGTGGCGACGTTACTAGCTACAAGTACGTGACCGAGGGTGCGAATGCAGAACTCACGGGAATTGATGATGTGCAGTGTCTCAAGGAGACGCAGAATGCTTTGGACACGATTGGTATCTCGACTGAGGAACAGAATGCGATTTTTGAAATTGTGGCTGCGATCCTGAACCTTGGTGAAGTCGAGTTTGCGCCAAACGCAAATGATAGCGAGAAGAGTCACGTGAGCAATGAGGACATTGTGGACAACGTTGGTGCCTTGTTATGTACAAAAAGCGAGGCACTCTACTCGACGTTGCTAGAACGCTCGATTACGGCTGGTTCCGAGTCATACACGATCCCGCTGAACGCTGAGCAGGCCTCGGACCTGCGTGACGCTTTGGCAAAGGGTATGTACACGCAGCTATTCGACTGGTTGGTTCACCGTATTAATAAGGCTATTTGCTCCACGAAGAATGTCAAGACGCACATTGGCCTGCTGGATATCTTTGGTTTCGAGAGCTTTGACCAGAACGGTTTTGAGCAACTTTGCATTAATTACGCAAACGAGAAGCTGCAGCAGAAGTTTAACAGTGATGTTTTCAAGGACGTGCAGCAAGAGTACGTGGATGAAGGCATTCCGTTGACTCTAGTGACCTTCGAGGACAACCAGCCGATCCTTGACCTTATTGAGGGCCGAATGGGAATTGTAGGTATGCTGAACGAGGAAGTGCTTCGTCCTCAAGCCACAGACAGCACCTTCGTGAGCAAGGTTCTGGACGCTTGCAGCGACCACCCGAGCATTGAGAAGAACAGAATCAATCCGTTGGAGTTCACTATCCATCATTATGCTGGTGACGTGACATACAATGGCACGGGTTTTTTGGAGAAGAACAAGGACACACTGCCTACGGATATGGTGCAGCTGCTGTCTGGTAGCAAGAACAATGTCATACCAGGCATCTTCACGTCCACACAGACGAGCAAGCGCAACAGCCGTGGCAAGAAGGGGAAGGAAGGTCGCCAAAAAGGTTTTCTCGTTGGTAACACTATTGCTGGTGCCTTCCGTAAGCAGTTGTCAGAACTAATGTTGACCATCAACAAGACGTCATCGCAATACGTGCGCTGCATCAAGCCTAACGCCAACAAGAGTGCAGTGGAGTTTAACCGTCTCATGATTGTGGAGCAGTTACGTTGTGCGGGCGTGATTGCTGCTATTCGCATTAGTCGTGCAGCCTTCCCGAATCGTTTGCAGCTTGTTGAGTTCCAGCAGCGCTTTCAGATTATTTGCCCGTCGGCCTTACGCGATGCGGAACCTTGTGATATGGTTGCTGGTTTGCTAAAGGAATTGATTCCCGATATGGCTACAACTATGCAGAACACCAAATTCGCCGTGGGTACGACAAAGGTGTACTTCAGCTCGGGTCTGTTGCAAAGATTGGAGGACCGTCGAAACGTGATTCTCAAGGACCACGCGATTCTTCTTCAGAAGACGTTGCACGGCTACGTGCACCGCAAGCGCTTCCTGCGTCAGCGCATTGCAGTAGTTCAGATCCAAGCCACCACTCGTGGTGGTTTTCAGGCCAAGCGCTACCGGACGCTGCGTGCCGGTGTTATTAAGCTGCAGTCTTTGGCGCGTGGCCGCAAACAGCGTTACTTGTTTGCACTTCTCGTCAAGCGTGTCCGGAAGGAGCGCGAGCTTGCGCAGGAGCGCCTCCGCAAGATTGCGCAGCAGGAAGCGACGGAGCGCATGCGTCAGAAAGAGATGGAAGAGCGCGAGCACAGCGACCCGCAACCGGTACGCTTTGATATTGCTGTCTTGACGTAGACCGTGCAGCATTATTTAGGATATTGTTGTGTGATAGGAGCCTGTGGAAGATGATTGGAGTGATGAGGAGGAAGAGGAGGAAATGATGGAGGGATCGGCTGGCCCTGTATCTCCGCGTACGCTCCGTGCCCTCACGGAAGCGGCCTCTAAGGTCGCCGAGGCAGAATCTGCAGCTCGAGATGCCAAGTCGGCCGCTGAGGCGGCTTTGGAGTTGAACCATGAGCTGATCTCTCAGAACGACCGCTTGCGCTCTACTCTGTCGTCCAACGTGGCTGAGTACGCTGACGCCGAGCTGCTGCGTGAGAATGAACGTTTGAAACAGCAGGTGTTGCAACTCCAGACGAAGCTGGTGCGTTCACAGGAGGTCTCTCTTATTTCCGCCAAGGTGGTGGACAGCCGAATTACTTACCGGGAGGGCCGACAATTTGTCGAGTACAAGCTGCAAATTGAGACAAACACGCGCGGTACACTGTATGTGTGGCATCGGTACAGCACGTTCCGTAACCTAGCAGCCACTTTGCAGACTAAGAACGGATACAAACGCAAGGAGATTCCGGAGTTGCCAAACAAGCAGCTCTTTGGCAACTTTTCAGAAAAGATTATCCAAGACCGTGTGGCAAAGCTGAACCAGTTCCTCGAGGCTGCTACCAACGCCGAGTACCTCCAGTGGGGTATTCGTGTGGACCAAGACACATGCGTGTACAAACGCCGTGTGAAGAGTGCCTCGCGGGACAGCATATCGACCGCTAGTATGCACTCATCGTCACCGCGTTCATCATCACGACTGTCGATGAAGGCATTCGGTTTCCGTCGCGGCAGTACAATTGGAAATTAGTCTGCTAACTACTGTAAGTGTATCGTGCGGACGCGCGAATGGACTAACGATAGCGCAGCAGTTGTACCGATGCCAACATGAATTTCGGCCAAGTATTCAGCGGCGTTAACGAGTGGAATTGCAGTTGTTGCACTCGTATGATACTGCTGCTTGCAGTGAGTTAAGAGAATCCAGAATGCTACGGCGTTGAAGCCCATCAAGGATGACAAATGGAACAGCAAGTAAAAGCACATTAGATGGAAGCTTTGCGTAATGCTTTATTTTCTTCTCAAGTTTCACTTTATTGCTATGTTTGTTGATGTGTTTGGATGGCGCAGCGTTTTTTATGGACGTCGAATGCGCTTATGAAGTTGACAAGAAGTCCGTTGTAACCGCGTCAAATTGTTGCAACAAGCATGTACAACAAGGCTAACAAGAACACCGATGAAGACGGAGAGCTTCGTTAAAAACGAAAGGTTGATACACTTGATAGAATCATGGCATGCATATACAAGGACAGCTGAAAAAGAGGTGAGCAAGCAGCAGCGAAGCTGAATGCTTTTATCAAAAGATTGCAAAATCAGACAATCTCGAATGGGTTTGTCAAGTGGCCAGACGATTTGTCCATTGCATCTGCATTTCTGACTTGTCAAAATAATGACGAGTTCACTTCTCATTTGGTGGCTTCCAGTTCACGTACAGTACTACAAGAGAACCACCAGCAGCATCAAAACAGTCACCAGCTGCATCTTGCCGACATAACGTTCAATCACGCCGTGCGAAGGATAATGTGAACTCCACTCTCCGTGTCCACGACATCACTCAGCTCGCCCACTGCCAATGCAAACCTATCAACGGCAAAAAATAGGCACATCATGAGAACCGTCGAGTAAACACCTTTTTTAACAACTGTATCTACTCACGTAGCGTCTTCAAAGGGTTTTTGCATCATTCCACGACCAAATGGACCAAGGTCACCACCACGAGTACCACTGCTACAGTCACTGAATTTCACTGCCAGATCGTCAAATTTGGCCTCACCCGAAACAATTTGGGCACGTAGTTCTATCAATAGTTCAAAAAAGCACTTTTTGTCAGCAGGAAACAACTATCTACACACATAAAAAATCAAAACATTTCCTACGTTTTAACTGGACAATAGCTTCTTCCTTGGAACGTGTGATGTGATTGGACAGACGTGACGCTGGTGTTGATATATACACAAAATAACGTCAGCTTAGGTCAAGGGGTCTTGTTAAAGTTACTTCAGAAAGGCCATTTGATCGTACCAGGACGACGTGAGCCACTGTGCTTGATAAGCAGATGAGATGCACGAACTTGATCTATACATACACAAAAAAAACACATATACACAGCATTAGATCCTAGATCGTAACGAAACGTCCATATCAATAGCACTACTTTGCACCAGTCATTCTTGCTTGGAAAAAGGTGGAATGATTGTGTCGTCGTACTTAGTATAAATCGATCATGTGTCCCACACGATTTAACAAACAAAAACGAGTCCGTTACGAAACTCGGTTACTCGGTTTAGGCGACGTGACAATCATTCTTGAAGCGACGCATCGCACTCATTCTTGATTTTTCGTGATCATGTGGACGCAGGATTTGATGCGGGTGCTACAAGGCGCTAATAAAGTGACGGAAGAATTACTTCGTACCCAAACTTTGATTAGAACTGCTAAGAGTGACCAGTTGTCAAAACACGTCATGGAATTGGGTCGATTAGTACCATATTTTGTCACGTTGAACGATGCACCAGCTGGTAATTCCAGGGCTACAATGAAACAAGAACATGTGCCAGTGATTACGAAACAAATAGAATTGACGAACGAAACGACGCCACTGATTACGAAGCCAGTGGAAACGACGGGACAAAAAAAGCAGAAAGGACAGGACGTGAACCCGTTGAATACCGCACAACTTCAAGCTTTTGATGTGGAAAAAAAAGGTTCAATGGCTACAGCAAATACCACAAAGCACGAGCAGGAAGAACCACCACGGAAAGTCTGGGCCGAGAAACGTGTCCCTTCCTCACCTTTATCCCGAATTTTAGGCTTTGGAGGTCTTGCTGCCAAACTTGCAGTTGGAACCGCAGCCGAATTTGTACGAACGGGAGGAAAAAATGGCACATATAATGCGTTAGTATCGGATGCCAATGTGGAAAAACTAGCTGAGACTTTATGTACAATGAGAGGAGCGGCATTGAAACTTGGACAGATGTTGAGTATTCAAGATGAAGGGATGATTCCATCGAAATTAACTGTTGCCTTGGATCGTGTCCGTGAAAAGTGCGATAAAAGTATTGTGTGTGAGGTGAAACTGGGTGATATGTGAGTATGTCTAATTATGTTATTGTTGTTGCTTTTTAGTGCACATGTCATGCCGAAGAATCAGCTGCATCAGCAGCTTGAAAGTGAACTTGGTGAAGATTGGCAAAGCAAGTTTCTGGAATTTGACGACGTTCCAATTGCTGCTGCATCCATTGGACAGGTAGTTCTTTGATACAATGCGCCGAGTTTACCGTTCCTGGTCGTAGCGGAATGCAGCATTGACATACGTTTGCTTTTGGGGACTGCAATTTTTGTGTTGTAGGTGCACAGAGCTACGCTTCTGAACCGTGACCGTGTGGCAATTAAGATCCAGTATCCAGGTGTGGCTGATTCCATCGGCAGTGATCTGCTCAACCTCAAGCGACTGGTGACATACACGAACATTTTACCACGTGGACTGTATATTGATGAGATCATCCGTGTGGGTGAAGAAGAACTCACAGCCGAGTGCGATTATATCAAGGAGGCGGAGAACCAGGAGCGTTTTAGGGAGCTTATCGAGCAAAGTGGCATGGACGAAAAATACATTGTGCCACGCGTGTACTGGGAATTGTCCACAGCACGTATTTTGACAACGCAATTGATCTCTGGAGTTGCGGTTGACAAAGCGGTGCACCTCTCGCAGGATGTGCGCAACAGTATTGGTCGTCGTCTGCTTGAGCTTACGATCCATGAGCTATTTAACTGGCGCTTTATGCAGACGGACCCAAACTGGAGCAACTTTATGTACAATGCATCCACTGACAAGATTGGGCTTGTGGATTTTGGTGCTGCTCGCGAGTATCCAAAGTCGTTTGTGGATGAATACTTCAATGTTGTCTGGGCTGCAGCTAACAAAGACGAGAAAACGCTGGTTGACTCTTCGATTAAGTTGCATTTCCTAACTGGCGACGAGTCTCCCGCTATGATGCGCGCCCATGTTGCGGCTGGTATGGTGGTAGGTGAACCCTTCCGGTCGCACGAGCCCTTTGACTTCCAGAAGAGCCAATTGACAACCAGACTCGGTCAGCACACAGAGGCGTTCATGCACGGTCGTTTGACACCCCCGCCGCAAGAAGTGTATTCTCTGCATCGTAAGCTTGCGGGCGCATTTTTGATGTGCATTAAGCTGCGTGCCGTCATACCATGTCGGGGTGTACTTGAAGACGTGCATCGCCAATATTATTTGTAGCTGAGGTCGCTCTGCAAGAAAAAAAAATAAGAAGCGGCAACTACTAAGACCAGATAGGGGGCGCCCGACAGCCTCGTAAACCCAAATTGAGACGAGAAATCAAGAACAAACAAATTGATGCGTATTAGATGGGAATACAAATGGGTATTTGCGATCAAACTTCTCACGAGTTTTAATGATGCTTGGTTGGTCGATTGAGAAAAGGCAACTACAGAATTAATGAAGCTACGCAGGACATGAGTGCGAGAAAGGTAGCTTTGAAGCTGCAAAATTTGCGAAGAGCTCTCATTTTCGTTTTTGTCGACTACAAACATATTCGACCGTGCAACATGTTCGTGGCCCAAATCCGTTTAGCGGCCGTGGGGATGACGGAAAGCCGAGCTGGAATTTTACGACTCATTGGGGTAATTATTTCATCATTGCTGTTTGCTCCAGTGCTTATTCGATTTACCTAGCTATTTAACGTGTGCTTGTCGATTGAGAAAGGGAGACTCTCTCAAGCCAAGAGGAGTTTGGACCGAGGACCAAGTGGAGACTCAGGTACGCATGCATCGACTATGCCGGTGTTTGGTTTCTCATGGGGTGGAATTTTGTAGGCAACTACGACTACAGAAAACGAAGACGGCCAAG
Source organism: Peronospora destructor (assembly GCA_011800735.1). Classification (NCBI taxonomy): domain Eukaryota; phylum Oomycota; class Peronosporomycetes; order Peronosporales; family Peronosporaceae; genus Peronospora; species Peronospora destructor. The sequence continues at coordinate 547,335 of WBRY01000004.1, read as the reverse complement.
GCGATGATGATGCTCATACTGCATTTGGTGCTGAGGATCCTTACGAGTGCTACCGCAAAATGCTCAAAGTTGGTGTACCTCGACAAACGGTTGAGGAGCGAATGCGGATTGATGGAGTCAACAACACGGGCCTAGATGGAGTCAATATGAACGAAGCATTGCACCCTGAGCAAGCCCTTGCACCAATAGCGAGTGATACTCCTGTGATGAAGACTAAGCGTCGTAGATGGCACTGGACGGAAGTCTCCAAAGCTGACCGAGCCCCTCCTCCATTGGAAGGATCCCTATGGATGCAGGTCGATGAAAAGGAAGCACACCAGCGGCTCACTGCTCCATCGCAGGCGTACATTCAAGAACTTTACGTGAGAAAGATTGGCAATATAGTGGAGAGCTCCAAACGTGCACCGTTAATGAGTAAGGCTAGAACAGCTTCCACAATTCAGCGTCCTTCTCGACTTAGGAGCACGGGAACGGTGCAAATATTGAAAGGGAACAAAGCTGTAAACCTCGAGCTCGCAGTAAACCGCATTACATCTCCGTTCGCCGACGTGGCTAAAGATGTCAATATCCTAACGGCTATGTATCTGCAAGACACGGATGTTAGGACGATTCTGGCGATGTGGCCTAGCATGGCTGAGGAAATTGCTCTCGAAGAGTATTCGGAAGATTTTGAAGCTCTAAAACCCGTACGCTTTTGTCTGAAAAATGGAGCTGTGAGACCGCGATGCTAATTGTCCATGTTCCTTCAGAGCGAGCAGTTTTTGGTAACAATCCGTGCTGTCCCGATGGCAAAAGAAAAGCTTGAATGCCTCCTGCTGAAACTAGAGTTACCCTCACGAGCTGAGAACCTCAAGTACAGTCGATATGTGCATATACGACGATGAGTGAACTCTAACAGATTGTGCACATATTTTGACTTCGTAGGCAAGCGGCGGGTCTAGTAACCCGGGCACTCAACCAACTCTGTTCGAGCCCCAAATTCACAAAAGTAATGCAGCTCCTTCGGGACTTTGGTAATCTTGCAAACGAGGAATTTGTTGAGAATTACAGAGCAAGGTTTTCGCTGGAATCGCTGACCAAGATGAGTCACACGAAGTCATTCGACAATAAGAACTCTATGCTCGCTGGATTTTTGCATGTCCTTTGGGTACGAACTTTGCTGAGCAATGGAGCCATTATAAGGAATTTGACTTGTTTGAATGTTTTGCAGATGGAAAACGATGGAAATTTGTCGGACTTTTACGATGAAATCAATCTTGTCTTGCAGTGCAAGAGTGTCTCTGTGGACGGTCTGACGTCCGAGATGAATCAGCTTCGTGAGGGCTACAATTTAGTGAAATCAGTTGCTCTTGCAAGCAGCAATGCTTCCGATGATGGCGCAAAACTAGCACAAAAAGCTTTTACACAATTTGCTGACGATGTTGACGACAAGCTCCGTGGTGTGCAGACAAGTTTAGACACCATGAACACAAGTGTAAGCCTTCGTACTGGATTTTACCAGCACACGTTTTCTAACTTGCACTAACACTGTTCCGTTTACATGATTAGAAACACAAATTCCAGTCGTGGTTTGAAGAAGATACGAGGGCACCACTTGACCAACATCTCAAAGCGATTGTCCACTTTGCGTTAGCAGCCAAGGCTAAAACTCTCTATTCAACTAACCAGTGTCACACAATATATCAAGTTTAATGCATCCATGCTATGTATGATGTTGCTAGCGACAGTCTAAATCTTGTTAAAGGCGTCAGAAGCAAGAATTGTACTTTCACTAGTAACGCTTTTTTCTAATTGAAAGAAGACATGTCAAATGTAGCATCGGACGTCGAGTGGCATATAACGTATTGTGGAAGTAAGTAGCTTAGGGTAAGAAAATACTATGATACAAGAGTAGCTGCATAAGTTAAGTATATGATTAGAAAGAGGTCGCTATTCGAAGCCCAATGATGGCGGCGTTCTTGCCGATAAAGAGCATGAACCGATTGCGACATTCTCGTAGTTGGTCCTGCATGTCGACGAGTTTGAAATGATTGTAATGTACTTGACAAAGATGTTGTATCATTGCCACCATTTGTTGACACATTTCACGAATCTGCAGTACTGTGAATGTCTGTGACGAGGCCATAACTTCGCCTATTTGTTCCAATGTAGCTGAGAAATCGCGTACCGGTGCATCATTGCCACCGAGGTCGTTGCATAAATCCACAGCCACGAATAGCAAAAGTCCGAGCTCTTCACGTAGTAGTGTCGCTTCTTCAAGTACCATCTCGTACTCGAGTTCTGTCCATGAACAACAGCGTACTCGCTTTTCCCTGCAGTCATCAGGTAAGACAATTTTCCGCTTGCGGTCAGTAGCGACCGATTGTGTTTGTTTATCTACGAGCAACATCTTGAACGTATATGACGGATTTTTGCTGCTGGTCTTGAAACGGAAGCACTGGTCTATCTGCTAATACTTTTCTGATAATGAACTTGTACTTGACTCGGTGAATGAGCTACACGTTTGAAAAAAATAGGATGTGCCCATCAAAAATTTCGAGCTTGAAAATTTCAACTTGTCGACTGTGCCGGAATTTTTAGGACGGTGTTTGGTTCGTACGCGGGGCGGCATTTGCAGACTAACCGTATGATTTGCTGTTATATGAACCACCTGGGCGAATGAACAACTCGGCACAAAATTTATCTCGAACGACAGTGTTTCTTTGTTGAGAAAAACATTTCACGGTAAATGTTATGCTGTTTTGCTTGACTTGTACGTGGCAGCGAAGCCACTTCCACTATATAACGGTCGATGGGATGCAAGACATGGCGGATGTCATGTCCTTGCTAATGTAAGTTTGGAACGCGATACATGGAGTGTCGCCGTTCGCTGTAGCCGTTGTATATAGAGCAAGTCCGTTAATGTTCTATTCTGCGGACCACTGCTTGACAAAGCTGTCATCTCAGCTGCATCCAACAACTGCAACAACAGTGTGATAGTACAAGACGTTGTTTGTATGCTAAGTTTTGGTGGATACGTTGCAATGCATTAGAAAGTTTAAATCCGTTAAGACTAGGGATCAATCAGAAAAAAAAGCATCAGCTTAGCTTACCTAGTGATAGGATGTTGAGGTCGTGAGTCTCGTATTGGCAGCAGCCACCACATGGTTGCCAAATTTAGTCGGAATTTTGGGGCGCCAGCAATCAAGTGAGCGTAGCATTAACAAACGATCGTGTCAGCTGGCTACAGAGATTGCTTGTCTAGTCGTCAGGATCTAGCCGTCGGATGGATACTCTTGAATGCGTCCAAAGATGCGATCTTCGAATTTTTCATTCCAGCGGCAGAACGGGATCCCATTATGTAGTCGGAATCGATGGCTACACTCGATGGGATGTGCTTGTACGCAATCTCCACTTGACCAATGGCATTGATAGTTGATCAAATGCCAGCCGATTATTATCAGGTGCTCAGCCATCCAGTTAGCCTGTCCCAATGTGCCAATTGAACGAAGTGTAAGCTGGAGGGTTAGCAACTGGACAACCATAATCGCGATAACGGAAAAGCACAGTGACCTCGATTAAACATAATCAGAGAGTCGGACGTGGCTTGTCATTGATACTAGCGAGTGTTTCTAGTTTCTACCGCTCAAGCATGACTTACCGAAATATTCAGCGTCTCGTCGGCACATTGCATGGTCGGTCTGATACGCTAGCGCTGATATTACTTATCATTGCTGCTGCATGTACACAATGATGGCACTTATTCACCTGTCATCTAGACTTGACCAGCAAAGTTGTACAAAAAAAAGAAATCAGCATCGTCAAACCCAATTCAACGCTGTTTGTCAACTTCTCCCCTCTATTTGCGCAATTTCTTCTTGCTCTGCTTGTCTTTTCTAGTGACCAACGTCTTGCCCTGCATCAGGATGTTCAGCGCCTTGCGATTCAAACACTCGCCAGTAGACGTATCCAATTGAAGTCTTCGACCGCCCAATGCAAAACTGTACACTTTGCCGTCATATCCCAATAACTTGAGGTCTGCACCAACAACCCGGCATGAACTCACCATGGCCACAAAAATATTCCGCCTAAAACAGCGCACCTTTTGGCAGTGCCTCGAGCACCACTTTCTTCCCAACACCCAGTACCGTCACCCGCACAAACTCGTCAGGGTCACCTACTTTTCGACAGGATACAATGTCCGTCACTACCTTGTCGCAAAGCCGTTTAGCTCCAAAGAAAACAGTCACCGACGCGCTGCAGATGGCTCCACTTGTAGCTAATACCTACATACAGTACATCAGCTATTGTTTAATATATTACTATCAATACGTAAGTCTCTTCTGTCATAAATGAGCTATTCCACCTCTAGTATATTGGCATCAGCTTGGTAGACGAGGCTTCCGGATAAAAGCAATGAACAATACATCTGGAAGCGGCTACCAGGTCCCATCCAACGCATGAGGTCCCCGCCACAATTTTGTACAATTGGCTGTACATGCACCTTTGTCTTGTTTACGGGCAGTCTGTCACATATTGATACAGTATTTCTATTTTAGAGGGATGCCACAAAAGGTTATAAAGGACTCTATGACGCACTGTTTGATAGTATAGCTCCGCGTTCGTAAGGTCGTCTGGATTGGAGACGCAATTAGTGAGCAGCTTAGCACAGCAGTTCCACGGGCAAGCATTGTTGTGAGACACGTGCAATTGTAATCGCTTGTACAGTAATGTCCGTCAACTCGCAACGACAACGATATACTGGTAAGAAGGTCAATTAAAGTAAGTTTACTACGGTTTCTGATCTAACTTTATTTTGTATTTGCATTGTTTGACGCAAATTACTGTAAATGTAAGAAGCGTATTTTTTACAAGAAAAACTACAGATATAACAGCAAGAGGTTATCAATGTCAAAAATGATTAAACACCCAAGTCGGCGATGCTACATTTCTACAGGGAGCATGAAACACATGAATCTTTTTCTTGGTTCTTCTACCGAGTCGCAGCAAAATACAAAGTATGTTATAGCTCTGCTAAATTATTACATTGCAGGAAATTACGATTTGCTTTTCGTCTTATCAATATTTAATATTAAACAAACATTATTGTATATTGGTATTAATGTGTTATCTGACAAAAATCTTTTAAATTCATGACTACGACAGTATACCGATTTCGTCCTTGATTAATGTAGTAGATCGGCAAATGTATTCTTCACAGCAGCAATGGTACAACGACCGCTTCAAATAATATTCGCATGCTTGCGGTATTCTTTCTCTCAGTCTTGAGCAATATCGATAGCGTGTTCTGAGCATGCGACCAATTTAAACCGTTTAAGATTGGTCGAAATGTCTCTGCACAGCTTGATCCTAGGCTGGCATGTGTTGCCAACATGTCTTGTTTGTGCGTATCGTATTGTTGGATACTACGACAAAGCTATAAACTGCGCTACGAAAGCAGTCGTCTTGTTTATAGGAACACTGTCGCGGCGACAATCTCTAACAATCTCTTTAGGTACGAAACAAAATGAGAGAAATGTCAAAAATGTAATGCGAGTAGTGCCCGAGGCTACGCTTACGCAAAGTTTCTAGCATCATTGACTTTACCATGGGCAATCGATAAGCTCAGCAGCAGGATGTATACCGAGAGTAACAGTTGCAATCAAAGCACTTCGCTATAGTGGTGGTTATGCAGACGTCAGCTTATGGTTAAAAACAGGTTTGAATTAAAACACACGTGCTACCGACGTAAATGCCAGCCGAGATTGTATGTATTAAAGATTATAATCTGAAGCATAATTAGCCTTATATTGAGCAGATCCAGCTTGTACGAAAAATACGCGATTGTTTACTCACAAAATTTGTGCGCAGCATAGGCGATGACGCTGCTTTGGCGTTAAATTGATATTACCGGATATGCTTTAGGGTTCCATGTAAACTCGATGCTAATTGGTCGAGCTATTGTCACTCTAAGATCGTCTTAGCATAAAGTAATGGAGGTAGAAAATAGAGCCGTAAAGGTGACCACAAAAAGTGTGACCTATAAGCAAGCCAATTAGGGTCATATCGTCAAGACCCCAAGAGCCACGCTCCAGTCAGCAATTACATTACAAAAGTTCTCGCTTCATTCTGTAGCCCCCCGCTTAATTCCGACACTCGACAGGTCCTCGCGAGCGTAATGGTATAATTGCGGTAATGATCTATCAATTCTACAAATAAATATTAGGTTTTGTTGTCAATAACGACATCATTGCAATATTTTTTCTTGCAACAAATTTGACATTAGTGACAGGGTCACCATTCCATTTTTCTCCATTTTTGACGTATAATCAAGTCATGGCCGATCGGCCGACACTTGGTGTGTCACGACTGCGTGTTAGATCTTCCGGTTTCGCGTGGCTGCTTCTATTTTGGTGGACAAAGACGACGTTGTGGCTACGTCGCTGGATCAAAATCTGGGTGCAAAAGCCTCTTATGCGATTAGGAATCGGGTCTCAAGATAACGACGATGAAATTGTCAAAAATGAAATAATTGATGACGACGCATCGTCACTTGACGCCAATCTTAAAAGCCAGCTGGATATTGCATCACCATATGGTCTTGTCAATAATGGCAATTTATGCTTTGTAAACGCTGTATTGCAATGTCTCGCTACAGTGCCTGACTTTCTGGAAAGTGTGGACCGAGCTTTACGTATGTGTACACAATTGCAAATGGTGCACCAGGCAGACGACGCTCAAGTGCAAAAATTTCTACTGGCAGAGACACTTGTGAGTGTCTTGAGAGGAATTTGTCAAGAGAAAAAGCTGGATTTAGAGCTGGAAGCTGAAGCAAAACAGGATCGTCAGAAACATATTCGAGATGATAACCAGCAAAAGATGAAAAAGTTTCGGTCAGTAGCAAGTCAATGTACCTACCTAATATCAAGTGCAGCATCAAGACAGGAGCAACAGGATGCTGAGGAGTTTCTTTCATTCTTGCTGGAACTGCTGCATAATCTGCTGCGGGCTCCAGCAATTCAGCCGGAACGACAGGAAGAAGAACTTCAACACTTTTTGCAATCGGAAAAGTGGTTTTTGAAAAAATTGCAAAGCTCCGACCCGAATGATCCTCGTTCGTACGTGCATGCAGTAGGTGCGTGGAGCTTGGATGTGATGGTAGAGTGGCGGCTGGACTGAGTTGTATATTGGTGTGATCGTGTATAGCAAACCTTGGTGAAGTGAGATGGAATCACTTTTTGCGACAGAATGCGTCGGTGATCACCGATCTTTTTTCAGGGCAGACTGTGCGAGGCTCCCAGTGCTGTAGCTGTGCAAACCTCACATGTCTTCATGAAGAACAACGGTGAGTTTGATTTTAATGGACTTGTACAGAGTCGACTAACCGTATTCTTTGTTGTTGTGTGCAGTATCATATCTCTTACGATCGCCTCAGAAAAAGGAAACCAAACGCTGGCAGACTCCCTGGAGCATTATCGTCATCCAGAACAGCTTACTGGAGAGAACCGTGTGTACTGCGATGGTTACTGTCGCGCTAAGACTACTCGTCTCACGCAGATTCTCCTGCAGCGTGTGCCACCAGTGCTAATATTCCGGCTACAACGATTTAAGCACACGTCGTTCCGGGGTCAAATAGAGAAAGTGGATACCCCGGTGAGCTTTCCATATGGAAGAGATGATCTCCTGGATATGACAATGAACGCTTTCTTCCGGGATAACGAGAAACACATCACATTTAAGCTGACCGCAGTGTGTGCTCATCTTGGCAGCTCCATTGACTCTGGTCACTACGTTGCATATATGCGGCATCAAGATTCACCACGAGATGCTACACTTTCCGATCAGTGGCTTCGGATCGATGATGAAGTAGTCGCCGTAATTGATGAAGCAATGCTACGAACGGAGACGCTGTCCTCTGCGTACCTGCTCTTCTACGCTCAAGTGTGCAGGTGAGAAGAAAACAGTCATGGAATAAATACGTATTTGCCCAAAAATGTAAGCCGTCTGTCTAAGAAGAAAGCTTTTGTGTTCGTTGACAAAATCACACTACTTGATATACAAGATCAAGCAATTGCGTCGGCAATTCAAGACGGTAATTCAAACCATATCGTTCATTCTTTTTTGTAAGATCCAATGCCAAATAAGATCGATGGATGGATCGTAAAGCCTGTCAGGTAGTAATAGAGATCTACGACGCCGACGTGTAGAAGTGAAAGTCGTGATAGTAGTCCAGTATGGCAGTCGTTCCAAAACGGAAAAGCTTGCCCACCCCTGGTACGTAGTCCAGAACATCCGCAGTCTACAGAACATACGTGACACAACATATTGAGTATGTATAGCATCACATGAAACAAATAGAAAAAAGATACCTTTCCAGCCACGGGCTTCGTGACAGTCGCGAACACTGGGTCGCGAAGCAAGTAGAGGAGAAGAGCCATCTGCAGCAAACACACCATTGCGCATTACCATTCGTTAGAAGAGAGTCCTCGGCGGCAATCGCTAAAATTGGACAAGATGCATTCAAAACCTTCCGCGCTGCAATCTCGTCCCCAGCCTTGTCAGTGAAGACAGCATTTGTTGGCTTTGTTGGTTTCACAGCCGCAGCAGACAACGCCAACCTACCAGAGCGCACAAAGCACGGAAAGATATCACGTAAATAACGACCAAATTTGTAGCCAACACAATAAAAGCGCACCCTGAAAGCTCCACGAAAAGTGACAAGACAACGGGAGTCCACGATGTTTCCGATCGGCGATGACGCAACAACGCATACATGACGGGCCGCAAAATGTGGCAGACCTCTCCAGCAACAAGAAGATCTTCGCGCGATGCCTCCGCGACTTCGCTCGTCGCGTCCTGACGCATCATGCAACAGCAAATATAACACACAAAGCCATAAGCACCACATTACCTCGCATCGACCTCCGCTTGCTCTGCTTACTTCGAACGTTATGTTGGAGGCTTTATCAACACTCTTTTTCGTCAATGCTTCAGGCTCCGATGCCGTAGCTACTTGAAAGCAACAGCAGAAACAAAATAATGAGATGACGCCCAGCAATTATCACGACCAAGACTGCCCCAAACCTTTTTCAAAAGTCTTGCCCGTGCGAGCACCAGGTTGCTTGGCCTTTTGAAACCGCGCGAATACTGATGGTTGAGGATCTGATTCTTCACCCTTGTACTGTTCAAAAATATAAGAAATACAAGTCATGAGTCGGTTTTGTATCTTCAGCATCACAGAATTTGACACACCTTTCCTCCACTCATGAGCATGACACGACGTCGTTGAGCCAGAAGCATAAGACGAAGCACGCCCTTAACTGCTTCCACCCACACAATTAGACGCCACTTGGTTACATCACCTCCAGCTTTACGAGCCACAACCTCTGCCAGTACTTGCACGTGCATAATCAGTGACAACGGCACCCGAATCAAGCGAGTCAACCTGTTAATAATGAACAATGAAGCATCGATCCACTTGACCCATTAGCTTCTCCAGTTGTAGCCAAACATCAAGTGCAATGCAACGTACTTTTGACAATCGGTCAGCAGCTCCACCTTGTCATTCTTTTCTCTCTTCCATAGTACGTAATCATGGTATAGATGTAGTAGACCTACTAACGAGTAGCTAAATTGCGATGCTATCTCTGGTTTCATCACATTTTCCTGATACATTCAAACAACACGCTGTCACTAAGCTGAAGATGGTCAACATCATTTATATTTTGGACAAAGCTGTCAAAAACACATCACCGGGATTAGCTGCGGTGCAACGTAAAGTGTGGTCTCCACATTACGAGCCAAGCCCTTGTGGTTTCCCACCCATGTCTCGTACACCGCAAGAAGAGATGCAGTTTTACAGGTGGACGAGGCGTCAGAACCGTCCTTATTGGTCTCATCCGCCATCTTTAAAGTACTGTAATCAATCAAATACCGATCAATCTTGAGCGGTAAACAAGATCCCGTCTATTGTTTTTAACCTAAATTATCAGGTCTTAGAAAAACCTACAACCTAAATGTGAACCTACGTGACCTACAAAATAACCTACAGCATGGCCAATTGCTATGCAGTAGCGACGGTGATAGTGTCGTCAGAGCCTAACGCGACCTACGCGCTGGTAAATGACCCTCAGCATGTGGTTTTCTTACAGCACAGATGTCGCATTTATGGCTCGTCTGAAGTCTCTATTGCTATTGCATCAACAGCACCTGCACGATTGCGTTTAGCACTCGAAGAGATGGCGGTCGGAGTCACGAAAGGGTTTCTTCGTCTAGAAGCAGCAGTAACTTGTGCTGGTAGTACAACAATATGTGACGAAGAAGAACAAGCACTAGTGGAACAAATGACACAGGAGCTAGCAGGCAATGTCACGAGCGGGGGACCTTGGAGATTATGTAAGGCATTGCCTGATAAAGTCAAGAATTTCCTCACCATTCTCCATTTGTAGGGCAAACAGATACCTTATTTGGTCGATTTGTGCTTACTGTAGCACTGCGACGTCACGATTGCCTGCGCGTTTACAGGGACCTGTGGGAGCGAGGTTACGTTGTGACCTTTGGCTCCAAATTTGGCGCCGATTTCCTCATCTACAAAGGTCAGAAACAGATTCTTGTTAAAGATACACTTTATGAGGAAGATACAATGTACTTACACCACCATGCTTGGACTATACAGACAATCCCAAACATGCTCATGCTGAGGCGTTGATCATGGTAAAAGATTACGAAGAGGAATTTGCACGCGTCGACATTGTGAGCTTCTGTCGTGTGGCCAAAATGGTGAAGAAGCAGTTTCTGTTTGCAAGTGTCCAAGCTATTGAAGAAAGCAAGAGCAACGACGAGCAGAAGGATGGTAGCGGAGTAGCTATGAAAAGTATTGTGTACATTTCCTTAGCGCATGCACTGCTAGTGTCACGTCAAGAAGAAAGAAATTTGGCATGAAGACAGTCTGCCTAGTTAGCTGAATGACTCGTAATATCACGTCATAATCAAGTAGCATTCCCTCTCCGTCCTTGATAAGGCGATGGAGTCAGGAATCTACCGCGCTGCTGCGGCTGATACTCACTATGAAAGTCTCCATTGAACCCAACTTCAACGTAAGACCACAGAGTGATGGTCCATTGGTTTCCCTTTGGATATCGCTATCATTTTGCATTCCGCATTCTAGCGCAAGAGAAGTCCTGGCCTGAGAAGATGGAGAAGCTCCATTCAGACAAAGCAAGCGTCAAGTCGACCTTTGTGAAGGACGAGATCGGTGAATTGCGCAGATACATCGGTGGGACTACCTTCGCCATCCTTCCTCCTGCGTCTTATTCTGACGCCGCTCTTGTATTCCAGTCGAGATGATGCACGCCGAGATGGAACTCATGGAAAGCATCAAGCTGAATGAGCGCAAAGTTGCAGCTGCGAACGCCCGAATTAAACATTTCAAGGTGCGCTTAGAGGGAAGCCATAACGATACTGCTTAATACTAAGACGAATGTTATCTGTGTGCAGGAACTGATCGATCATGAACGTCATCGCTACAAAACGCTAAGGCATGAGTTGGAGGGAGACACCAACGAGCTTAGAAGTCTCGAAGAGAAGCAAATTGGTAGGGCGCAGTACTATTATATTATAAGAATCAGTACGGCTGACTCTTGCATCCTGAGCAGCTGCTGAAGCAAAGCATTGGCAGTTCCGAGGTAAGTGACACCAGTTTGTCATTGCCGTTTTATCTAGCTAATTAATCTTGTAGACGCTGTCGTCCAACGGGAGAGCGAGGTGCAAGTGCTTCGCGCACAATTTCAGCGCCAGCGCACCGCTATGCTCAGCTTGAGGTGCCAGATCTTGAATGCTACTACGCAATTAGAAACGCTTTCGTCAATGAATGATTCTGTAGAGAAGGAGACGCACAACGGTACGTGCACCGTGAAGACGTCTACAACGGGAATAAGTACTGGGTATATGAAATGTTGGCTGGTTGTTTGCATGAGTTGGTCTATAGTTGCTGCCGCCATGGACCAGTGCGAGGAGCTGACACCACAGAGGATCACTCGTCAGAAGATTCGTGCCAAGACCAGACATATCCAGCAGTTCATTGCGAAAATGGAGCATGAAATCAATCAGCTTGTCGAAAAGAGGACAAAGACCGAAGCCGAAGTCCTCAAGTGCGAGCAGGAGGCCCACAAGCTGCGTGAACTCGTTTTGATTAAGGAAAAAGAAGTGGAGATCTTGTTCGCTCGTGTTCGCAAAGACACCCTACGTATCATCCGAGAGAATGGTACTCCTGTTTTTTATTCTTTGCGATAACTCGTTGAAGCCTAAGTAACGTGTTTGGGTCTGTTCAGATAAGATTGAAGGCAAGCTGAAAACCAAGCGCAGGAAGTTTCGGCTTAAATATAAGAACGAGATAAGTTCACTTAAGCGTAGGATCTCCTTTGTCACCTCAGGTAAAGCTCTTCATCGTCAATTTTGACTTGAATTGTGTGGCTGACGTCTCGCCATGCATGAATAGAGCTTGAAAAAGGTCAGATGACGAACGAGGACGCGTTATCAAACATCGGCGCATTAAGCATCAAGCGTGAAGAGCTAGAAAAGAGGTGCCCCCAACTTTTACTCCTTTTTGTTGCGGAGAGTATATTGCCACCTCTCATTTAGCACTGCTTGATTCAGGCTACGCGAGCGTGAGGAGCGAGTAGCTGGTGTAGAGGTAGTGTATTCTTCCATTCCAGCATTGCACCTTTACTAACGTCTTGTTGCGTACAGAGCGTCATTACTGAGTTATCTACAGCCCTAGCCACTGCTGGCCGAGCCGAAGCAAACTTTGACACGTCATCTCTTCAAAAAGAGTTAGCTGCAAAGCAAGTAGTTGCTATGAGTGCTCAACAAAAGCTGGAGGCGAAACAGGTGCGTGCCGAGGAGCATTCGTGTCAAGAAGCTTTTAACATGTATTGTGTATTAGGATCTGCTTAAGGTGTTGGAGGACGACCACACACAAGTCAGTATGCTCTTCTTGTCAGTGCATTGTTAGAGTGATACTGAGCTTGCTTTCCAGCTAAATGCGACCCTGGAGGACATTGATACCCAGATTGTAGAGGCAAAGAATGCCGCCGCAGCCCTGGACGGTGAGATTGCCGCTCAGGTGAAAGAAATTGAAGAGCACGAGACAAGATATGAGTTTTTACGTGCGTCTGCGAACGGTGCAGAGAAGAAGAATGCCGACCTTCAAGCCCAATCTCAAGAGTGTCAACACCAGAGCAAAAGCATTGCCAAGATGAAAGCAAAGCTTTGCCGTCAGAAAACCTCACTGCTCAAGCAAAAAGAAGATATGACATTGGAACTTCGTAAAACTGAAGACTTAAGTAAGGTCTTAGCTGAAGGCATTAAGGTTTGTACAGTTTGCATAATGTCCTTTGGGTGCTTCAAATGGTAGCTAACTCGCGTCTGCTTTGGTAGCATGGAACAGAACAAGCTCAACACTTTCGTGCAATCAAAACGCAGGGTAAAAGCAGCCAAAAACGCATCGAATTTGAACTTCGTCGCCAAGAGCTTAGCTTACAGCAGCAATGCGTGCAGGAAGAGAGCAATCTCCAAGCAGAGGTCATTGCTTGGGATAACAAGGTATGTCAATCAGTTTAGAGTCTTTATTACTTGTACTCACAATAGCGTGCGAGCGAGCAGATCAAACAAGTGGAACAAGAACTTCTTAGTATTTAAGAAGCGCAACGCGCAATCGAAAAACACTGGAAAAACGAGTGCTCTGGGCATGCCGTGCAGTACTTTATCTTATCTGTCGGGTCGCAAATGACCTACGAGGTGGTAGGGGTATTCACGATGATGACACCAAAGACGTGGATGGTCTGGGCGGTATCGGTGATGTGGGCGGTGTCGATGGTCGTGACAGCGTTAGCAATGTCGGTGGTGTTGGCGGTGAAGCCTGCACAAATAAAGCTCTTTTTCCAACCAGAAACAAAAACAACAACTTGAAGGTAGAACACGCTTTACGATTTACTTTTGGCCGCATGGATATTCTTGCCACGATTCCTTAAACTTTTCTCTTCTCATGTGTTTATCTTCCAAAACGACGAATGTCGTCGTTTACTCAATCTTGAGCAGCTCAATCTCGAATATGAGCGTCGAGTTGGGCTGAATTGTACACTTTATCAACACAAAATTCACAGTTAAGGAAATTTATCAACATATAAAATCACGTCCGAAGTAATGTATGAAGAAATTAATGGCAGTGTAAAAAGATATCCCCAGGCCGGAAAGCCTTTAGCGCCGTACGCATAGTCGGGCGTACACGTAAGTCGGGCCGTCTCTCTGAGCTTCATGTCCAGCACACCTTCATCCCATCCCTTGATCACTTGCTGAAGTCCGATATTGAATGTAAAGGGCGTCTGGCCAGGATCCTTGGTGCTCCAGAACTTCAGCTGCAGGTCACGGTTCTTACCGTAACCCGTACAGTGCACCGTCACAGATGCGCCCTTGGTGGGCATCGGCCCATTACCTGTCGATAAAATCTCCTTTGTTACGCCCATTTGATCCTATATCTGATAGTATTATTGCCACAGAAACTCGTTTTGGTGTGAAGTACCTAAGATAAGCGATAAAAAACCATTGATTTGTAAACCAGGTATATTTTGCACCTCGAAAATTACTGAATTTCCTGAGCGGGACGCACCCGAAGTCCTGCACCAAGCGATTCACAACGTCCGGTAATCTGGCGCGTCACAAGCGCCTGCACGGGGTATATCGAGCCCATTAGGTGTTCTGTGGGGCTGCGTCTGCACCTTCCAGAGAGACGGAAAGATCCAAAAAAGCACATGAAGTAACGGCGAACCTCTGCAAAGTTCCTTGATGCGGCAAGACATTCACCACCATGCGGAACGTCAATCGTCACGCGAGGACCCAGTACCGAGATCACCAAACGGCTCGCAGCACCAACACGGCGATTGGCAATTGAAGTCCCACGACGTGGTGTCCGGCGCCGCAACACCGGCTGAGGGAGCGTGGACTACTGACCGAACTCACTACCCATGAATTCATTGACAAGTTGTACTGTAAAATGTGAAGAGCAGCTCGACGAAAAGCTAGACAACCTCTTTGCGCTCTTGGTCCATACGGCACTGCCAGCGACAGGAAGAGCAACCTTGTGGACGTCATTGTCCGCTTCCACGTGCAGGAGCTTGGCTACCCATAGAACTACCTCGCAATTATCTCAAACTAAACTAAATTCGAGGACTGAATCATTTCAACATACATGACGCTTCTGACTGCTAGGATTATGCTACTAGTACATTTTATTCTAGGATGACATTGCATTGTTGTTAGCAGTCTCTTGAAGCACGTGACCCCACGATATGATCACATAGTTCTGCTTTCTTTACATTACGTCTCCCCATGGAGCAAAGGTTGTTGCTTATTACTTTCAAACCAACGTCCTTTTTGCTACACGGTGTCTGGCATCGGACCGGCATTCATTTTTGCTGGTTCGTGCCGTATCCGAAGGCTTTGCGAGCGGTTTCTTCTCTTCTAAGTTTCGTTCTTTCATTTTAGAGGTAAACATTGAGACTATCCTTGCTTGGTTCGACAGAGAAACGACATGTTCGATGAGATATACTACATTCTGTGGCTTCCTTTGCTGTCAAGCTGAACCACAGACGCTAGCGTCAGTTCCGACTCGATTTGGTACATCTCGGCAAAGTAGTAGTCGGTTCTATTTTGATTCACTAAATACGAACAGAAACGACGCTCGTTATTTCGATGGGGCAGGTGTCGTGTATGCAGCGAATGTGTCCTCGCCTTTTACCACCACAGGTCACTCAATATGAACACGAGTTTTGCCCCTACCTTCACGTTCAAGGCAAATATGTGCCTGGACCTTAATCGCCACCACAGCGAACCAAGAATCAACCGCTGCCATCGTGACGCCGAGCACGTCAAGACGCACACAGATGAACGTCCGCATTTGTGTCCTGTTCCCACTTGTGGCAAGCGCTTCAGCACGTCGGGAAATCTCTCGCGTCACAGGCGCCAGCATGGCTACATTGAACCGCTCAGGTGCCCTGTGCAGACCTGCATCTGCACGTTCTCGAGTAACTGCAAGCTACACAAGCACATGAAGTTTCACTATGGTAGCAGCGTTAAGGTGTGCTTGATGCTTGGATGTGGGAAAACCTTCAGTACGACAGGCAACCTCAACGCCACAAGAAGAACAACCACGGTGGTGGCTCAGCCACTGCTCGCTGCACGAATCCTACGCCATCCAAAGTTGTTTCCACTGGCAGTCCTACCGCCACTGAACAGTGGATTTCGACTACTCCTCTTGATTGTCTCACACTCTGGTCGGATACGCTCAGGGAAGAGCTGGATTTCACAGAACCGACAACGAGCCAAGATCTGCTCGACGCTCTCGAGTGGTTCCTCAACGAGGACGAGCCACTAGAGAGAGTTCTAGGGAGTAGCTGACGTAGCACGTATTTTTGTTGCTGTAAGGTAACAACGAACAACCGATTGACTGCAAAATCCTGTCTTCATGCACATGTGGAGGATCAAGCAGCGTCGCGTCTACCAAGTTCAGATAGGAGTATCATATTGATGACGACCGATGGGATGTACCCAAGTTTTCCACCCTGAGACCTGCCACATCTACGCTGAACTTCCTGGTCGTGTTATTCTACGCTTACGAGATAGACGTGAGCTGTGTCAGCTTGCAGATACTTTCCCGTCAGCACAATTTGTGTCATGGACGCACGGTACCTGGCATCTTCTGCACTTTGGTATCCCACAAGACCATTGCGCACGTCAATCGAAAGACCATGTCGACCAGAATCCCATCACCGATCTCCTCTCAAATTCAAATCCTCAAATGCTCAGTCACAAGTTCCAGTACTAACCACCACCTCGACATAGCGATGCTGTCGTTTGGCGAATAGACCATCAAGGCTTACAATCTCTGACAGCTCCACCACGGGATCCGTGCACACGTGCCTCGAATAGGCTGATAATTTACGCCACACCTAAGATTGATACAGGCGAGCGCTCTCATATCTTGTCCCGTCTTGGCAAGTCGTCTGTCAATATCGCGTCTCATGCAACATCGAGCCGTTGAAGCGTCCATACAAGGCTGCAAATGCACGTTACCGAGGAAACAACAAGCTGGAAAAGCACATGAAGTTCCACTACAGGACGGCCAGCAAGGTATAAGTCGTGCCTAGTGTAAGAATTCCAGCGCAACGGGTGATTCGTAAATACCAATATGGTTACTAGTAGGCATGACCGATTTACTGACGCTCGGCCATGAAACGAACAGTCTTCTGAGCAAAGAGTAGTAGTTTTCTTTTCCAGCAACTGATGGCGTTGTACACTGGAGTGAATACGCGCATGTGGACGCCCTCATCAATCCAAGGTCTGAATCTCGGTACATTGGTCAACATGTCTGATGAACTACTTGCGCTAGTAAAATTAGTCGCTTTATCTCTCCATGTACTTTCGAGCTTGAATCTTATGCCGCGATCAGTAAGACAATGTTACATGAAGATGACGGCAACCCATTACTCTAGACATACGCATGAGGTGACTCGAACTTTTTCTCGACTCAAGAAATAGTGAGCAGGAGAATGCTGCAATGCAAATGAACCACTGGTTATTTGCGGCTGAGATTCCAACATGCGCTAATGCAGCCATCTCCAAGACAACTTGTGAGTTGGCTATCGTCAGCCGGATAGCCGTATCATGAGAGTGTATCTCGTACGCTCACATTATTGACCTCTTAGCTAGATTGAACAAAGCTTAGGTACATGTTATGCAGATTGAGTGGGAATGAGCTCCGTGAAGCCTTGCTACCCACACGATGCAAATAGAAAAGCTTCAGCTGAACGATGGGAGCAAACGATAAGCAGCGCCTGCTCAATATCCTGATCAAGTCTTATTAATGATACTCAAGGATGAATACCGTCAACTCGTCGACAACATAAAGCTATATTTGCTGAATTGAAGTTGTCAGGAAGCAGCAGGGAAGATAGCAGCACAAAATCATCCATGCCCTCTGCAAGCAAATGTGACAGTAGTAATCGATTGTGTTCTGGGCAGGTCGCTCTGGGGAATGAAGTCTAGCACATTGCATTTCGACTGGCAAAGAACTTTCACCTGTTTGAGGTTCGACTGGCTTGAAAACTTTCGTTGGCAGCAGTAGGCAATCGAAGGGTATGACACGAATCACCTGTCCATGCAATCCTGTCGAAAGGAAAGCTAAATGTTCCATGTCAATGTAGCATCTTCCAGTTGATTTTGCAGCGGTGCAACCTGTAGTCATCCTCAGTGTTACCTTACACGTACCATTGCAAAACCAAGATACCTTTCATACAGTGAAGTCGGTCGTTGCTTCCCTCTCCCGTTCCCTTTCGCGAACTTTCGACAGCAGACGTTGCAAAATCAAGAGGTTTGCACGTCCAGTTCGGCGCTCTGACAAAGTTAACAAGTTGTCATTGTCTTGAGATATAAAGTGCAATAGCCGTGATACTGTTGCGTGGGCCTCACTTGCCGTAAGGAGCGGGAGATCGTCACTCTTGATGCTATCCAGCATCAACGCCCTTTGGGTATCACGAAGAAGCCCCTGAGAAGCTAAACTCTCCACGACAATCTCGTTGTCTTTCGCAATTTCATCCGTGCCAGTGCCGTCCGACTTGTCGAAATCCAGCAGCTCCATCATAAATTGAACAGGGTTGTCGGTAAAATCGAGTCCCAGTGCCTGTTGAAGCGCTGGAACGGCTTTCAGCTGAGCGAGTACTTCCGTGTAAATCTTGATGTCATCTTCTTCACACATTGATGCCAAAGGTCCATCGCTTCCGGGAACGACCGCAGGCAAGTACAAGCTCGCTGACCACGTATGTCGAATGAACGACTGCGGCACGGATTCCCACGCTTTTTGAAGCCAAGTGAGCGTGTTCCGCAAATGAGTATGTGCATGGACATCAAACACATCATGCACGGGTGATTCTTCACTTAACGGTGTCTGAATATTGTGCCTCTGTTGGTCACCCTTAGATGCCGCTGCCCACTGTTCATGCTCATGAAGCAACGTCAGCAGCATCTCACGCCGGAATCGTAGCTTAAACGATCGAAAGATACCCTGATGAAAAGGCTGAGCATCACCTGAAGGGCCAGGGGGCATAAAGAGCAGCACAATAGATTCGAGCCTGAAACCATTTCGAAACGAGCCTGATGGGTTGAGCGCGTGAGCAGCAGCTACATGCGCTGTACAGCTATCCAGCACCAGATACCATACCTGCTTTCTGCTCGTTGCCTCTTGATTCATGGCCTGGATGAAATTAGAAATCGTATGCGCGTCGTGTGCAGCTCGACATTGATCACAATACTGAATTCCGTACATCGTTAACGTGTCAACATCCTTTAAAGAATCTGGGCTCGAATCTTTTCCAACAACTTGCATGTGGAGTTTCTCACCTGATGCACTCATGGCTATAGCAACTGAGATGCGCTCAAGGCTACGTGCATCCATGTTAACAACCGAGTCTAATCTGGCCGAGGTGGTACGATGGCGCAGAATAAGTTCGTCTAGATTCCATATACACGTCGGACTAACCGTCAGCAGCAAGTCACGAACTTTTTGAATACGTTGGTCATAGTTCGTTCTATCAAGTGGCATTGCTGCGAGATCTGTCTGACCATGAAGTTTCGGTAATGAACGCATACTTCGTCTTTGCATGTACCTGTGGAGCCATCCATTTGACGCTTTAAAGTCCGTAAGTGACATGATTACTTCGTCGGACAACTCATTGCTGTAATCTGCCAAGATCTTGTTACGAAATTCCATTGCCTTGGACTGCAATAATTCACCTGTAATCTTCAATGCCGGTGCATCCAATTCAATCTGCATCTGCCATTTGTATAGCATATCTTCAATGACACTAAGTTTATGTTGATATTGCAATACTTTGCGACTACTTGTTGCACTTTCAACAAGAGCTTGAGCTGAAATTGCAGCTCGTTCCTTGACCATTTTAGTCACTGCCGTACGTGAGACACCAAATTTCTCTGCTGCAGCTCCTTGAGAGCCTCCTAAGTCTACAAAAGCAAGAATTTCCATCTTTTCCAAGTTTGTTTTACGGACGCGACGGCCTTTTCGTGGACGGATGGTTGGAATCTGAGACACTTCCGTTTCTATCGGAAGGGGCGCTGCCTCGTCTGACGTGGTTGCCAGTTCTAAAGATTGCGGTGTCTCCAATAACACAACCGATGACTCGTCTAGAATTTGCTTGGAATCAGACGCGACGGACAAACCAAGATCTGATTCCATCGCCTTTAGCTTGGTCTTGTGCATCCGTTGCTTCTTTCTAACGTCTGATATTAACATAGCCTCTTCTCGAGTGCGTTTAACGCGAGACGATGGGGACAACGACGCGACGTATTCGCTCTCGGTGTCGGAAGGCGACGTCGCGCGTGTAGTCGGCATCGATGGGGTCTTGTGCTCCATTACGAGTGATTGGACGGGGGAGCGAGAACAGTGACATCTCGATATAAGAACCAGGTACATTCCTGTATAAGACTACAAGCGTGCTCCATTTTCATTGGTGGAAAAGTAGAATAAGTCTCCTCCACACTCATGTGGCGATGTGGAGCCGGTCGACGACGAGTCTTCAGCGATGTTGCTAGCGCTGGTCGAGCATCAATTGCTCATTCTACGGCCAGAACGTTCATTGCCAGTCGAAAGGCTGCTATGGCATGCAATTTTCGACTTCAAACTACGCGTGTAGCATCCACAACAGCACGTTATACGCCATGCGATACTACATCATGCGTATCATCAACTATGAAGCCTAATTATCGAGGTATTAGCCGTAATTCAACGCAATTGCTGCTATCACAACGTCAAAATGGTCTTTCTGTAGCCAATAAAGTGTCCACATTGTACCGACGCAGCTTTAGTAGTGTTGAGAGTATCTACCAGAAGAAGACACCACTGGAACATGTCCTTCTTCGTCCAGGCATGTATATTGGCTCTGTGGAGACTACAAAGGCCAATATGTGGATGATCTCTTCGGAGGATGGAGCTAAGGAGGTTGTAGAAGGACTTACGATGAAGCAACAGGCTGTGGAGTATGTCCCTGCATTGTACAAAATTTTTGACGAGATCATTGTCAATGCAGTAGACAATAAAGTCCGCGACCCTTGCATGAGACATCTGGATGTGATCATTGATCCTGGTAATAAGGCAAATGGATACAGGTCGTGGATCTCAGTCTACAATGATGGCAAAGGTATTCCTGTCAAGTTCCACAATACGGAAAAGGTTTACGTGCCCGAACTGGTGTTAGGCCATTTGCTAACGGGATCAAATTTTGATGATACGAACGCGAGATTGACTGGTGGACGACACGGATATGGTGCCAAGTTGACGAATATCTTTAGTAAAGAGTTTCTTGTGGAGACAGGTGATACGTCGATGGGGTTAAGGTACAAACAGGTTTGGCAAAATAATATGCGTACTCGCGGAGAACCCGAAATTACGGAGTTTACGGGCAAAGATGCGAAGGACTATACAAAGGTATTGTTTTCACCCGACTTGGAAAAGTTTGAGATGGAGAGACTTACGACAGGTATGGCACGTGTGCTGAAGAAACGAGTATACGATGTGGCTGGCTGCTTATCGGATGTGGAGGTTACTTTTAATGGCAAGAAGGTGCCCATTTCCGGCTTTGAGTCGTACATCCAAGCCTTTTGCCAGTCCACTACGACAGCTGCGGTTTTAAAGACAACCAAGTCAGGTGCTGTGACGAAAGACAGCAGTGATGAAGCATCTTCTGTCTCGAATTACATTTATTCACGTGTAAATAAGCGCTGGGAAATTGGTGTGTTGCCCTCCGATGTGGGTTTTGTACAAGTAAGTTTTGTCAACGGCATGTCGGCACTGCGTGGTGGCTCCCACGTTGGCTACATAAGTGACCAAATATGCCGTCGTGTTGCTGAGCATGTGACTAAAAAGTTCTCGGAGCTGTCCGTTAACACAGCACACGTAAAGCCGCACCTGGCAATTTTCATAAATTGCCAAATTGAAAATCCGACGTTCGACTCGCAGATGAAAGAGTACATGTCCTCACGGCCACAGACATATGGATCAACGTGTATACTTTCTGAAAGGCTTTTGAAACTCGTGCTGTCGGACTCCGGTATTGTGGACCGAGTCGTGCAAAGCGCTCGCGCGCGCCAGCGTGCTGCCCTCTTTAAGAAGGTGTCGTCCACGCGTTTGAAAAGCACGTCAGTGAACGTGCCAAAGCTTGAGGATGCTAATCTCGCGGGTGGGTCTCGCTCAAACGAATGCTCGCTTATCCTGACCGAAGGTGATTCAGCAAAGGCACTAGCAGTAGCAGGTCTTGCAGTTGTCGGGCGTGACCAGTACGGTGTCTTTCCTCTCCGTGGCAAACTTTTGAATGTGCGCGACGCGTCTGTGGCGCAACTCGGTAAAAATGCTGAGTTTGCACATCTCTGCACGATCCTTGGCCTTCGCATGGATGAGCGTTATGACACGAAGGAAGCGCGTCAGAAATTGCGCTATGGCCGCGTTATTGCCATGACGGATCAGGATCACGACGGCTCACACATAAAAGGCTTACTGTTTAACTTGCTCCACAAGTTTTGGCCAGAACTGCTGAAGGAAGATGGTTTCATCAGCGAGTTTATCACACCCATTATCAAAGTGAGTCCTTCCTCTAAGCGCGTTGGCATCGACCGCGGTTTGGAGACTCACCGCTTCTTCAGTCTTCCGGAGTACTTTGGATGGAAAGCTTCTCTTGACCCGGACAACTTGAAGTATTATACGATCAAATACTACAAGGGTCTCGGTACGAGCACTAGTGCTGAAGGACGCGAGTATTTTAGCGACCTGGATAAACACCTTGTGGATTTCCATTGGAGCGGTGACAGCGATGGCGATGCATTGGATATGGTCTTTAGCAAAGCACGAGCTGCGGATCGCAAGGCTTGGCTTTTGAATGAGTACTCTTCCGACTCTTTCCTCGACACAAGCTCGGGCGATGTAACGTACCGTGACTTTGTGAACCGTGAGCTCATTCAATTTTCTCATGCAGATAATGCACGGTCGCTGCCATCTGTTGTTGATGGCCTTAAAATTTCGCAGCGTAAGGTGCTGTTTGCCTGCATGAAGCGCAAGCTGACTAGCGAGGTGAAGGTCGCGCAACTGGCGGGTTACTGCAGTGAACACACAGCTTATCACCACGGTGAAGCTTCATTACATTCTACGATTGTTAACATGGCCCAGGACTTTGTTGGTTCTAACAACCTTCCATTGCTGTATCCATCCGGCCAATTTGGAACTCGGTTGCAAGGAGGCAAGGATGCTGCTAGTCCTCGGTATATCTTTACGCAGCTTCAGAAGCACACTCGCTTGATATTCCCTGAGGAAGACGATGCTTTGCTTCGTTACGCCGACGATGATGGTTTTCCAGTTGAGCCTGTATATTACGTTCCTATCATTCCGATGCTGCTCGTAAACGGTGCAGAGGGTATTGGCACAGGTTGGTCTTCATCGATTCCTTGCCACCACCCGGTACAGGTGATCGACAACCTATTAAGGCTCCTCAGTGCCGAAGATGAAGGTGACGATCTGTCAAAGGTAGAGTTGGCACCGATGACTCCGTGGGCCAAGGGATTCAGCGGTGTGATTCGTCAGACCGGCAAACACTCGTTTGTTTCACGTGGTAACGTACAACAAATGAACACGTCCACGCTGCGGGTGACCGAGCTGCCAATTAGCAAGTGGGTCGAAGACTACAAGAAGTTCCTGTGGGACCTCATTGGTAAAAAGGCTATTCGGTCTTTCTCGGAGCACCACTCGGATCGTGATGTTCGCTTTGACATCTCCATGACACGCTCTGATCTGGCCCAGTACGCAGAGGACAGTGAAGCATTGATCAAGCTGTTGCGCCTTGAAGCCCCTCTTAGCACCAGCAACATGCACGCGTTCAACGCTAACGGTCAGTTGGTCAAGTACGAGACGAGCGAGGATATTTTACGCGACTTTTACGTTGTTCGACGGGATCTGTACTCAAAGCGAAAGCATTATCTGGAGCAACATCACATGAAGGACGTTCTTCGGCTAAGCAACCGGATTCGCTTCATCAAGGAGGTCTCGTCGGGCAGTTTACAGAAAGTCATAAAAGAGCGCATGCCTAAACATGAGCTCGTCGAGCTTTTGAAGCAGCACGGGTTTTCTCCAGCATCGGCTTTTAAGATGAAGGAGATCGATCATGTCGGTGACCTCGGATTGACTGCAGTTGGTCGAATTGACGATGATGCAATTGTTGCAAGTGATGAAAGTCAAGACTTTGATTATCTACTGAATACGTCATTCATGAGCTTGACGAAAGAGGTGAGTGACCGATTGCAGAAGGAGCACAAGATGAAGCAGACCAAGTTACAACAATTGCAGATTATGACCCCGGCTCAGATTTGGCGTGATGAGCTCTTTCGATTGCGTACTGTATTATTGCGCGATATAGAGTTTCAAGGGTCAGCATAGAGTAAGCAATTAGCTTACGACAATAAAATGGGTCTTACTATCGAGTGATTTGTCAAAATACCTATGTTTATTTATCCAATCATATCGCTCTATCGTCATAAGGGGGAGCATTTTCAAGGAAGAATTCAGCGCAGAGACCAGGTAAGGTCATGTCGTCTTACGACACTTAATACCGGGGTTAGCAGCAACGTTGCCTCATCATACACACCATCATTGTATACAGAAGTGTCTTCTCTGTCTGTTGAGACCCTCTAGACCTCAAACGGATCAGTATGAGTTGCAACATTAACATTTTCCGACGACGTGTCTGTCCATATCATTTTTGCAGCGGAGTGACGTGTTGTAAGCCATGGCGAAGCATGGAGCAGAAGTCGTGACTGGTGCGTCATCGTCTTGTAGTATAAAGTGCTCAAGTTGTCGAGATTTGGACGAAAAAACGAGAACAGGACGCTGATTAGTGCTTATGTTGCTCGTGTTAGTGCCACGTAACTTTAAGTTGCTGGAAGAGCTGGAAAACAGTGAAAAGGGACATGGAGATATGAGCATTTCCTATGGATTAGAGCAAGCAGATGATATTTTTTTGACAAACTGGATAGGAACTATCCTTGGTCCTGCTGGGGTGAGTTCTGTATACTCTTTGAACTTGTTAAATTTTGGTGTATAAAAAACTAAACAAGGTATTTATCTCGTGCTTGTTGTGTCTTTTGTGATGATACAGACGTGCCATGATGGACGTATCTACAGTCTACGGATTCATTGCAGTGACCAGTATCCTCATATGCCGCCTGAGGTGCATTTCACGAGCCGCATCAACATGAGCTGTGTGGATCCCCAATCGGGCCGTGTAGATCCACGACGATTGGTGGCGTTGGGCAACTGGCACCGTAATAACGGCATTGAGAACGTACTCGTGGCAATTCGTGCTGAGATGGGGTCTACTACCAATCGACGTCTGCCGCAACCGCCTGAGGGTGCCAACTTTTAGAAGTATGTCGCTAATTAGGGGAGACTTTTTTCTAGCTGACTGCCGAGAGGAGATAACGGGGGGAAGGAAGGTAACAGAAAGGAGCAGAAAGCAAAGATAGTGGGGCGCTTTTGAAAAGCTGTGAAAGGCGTCTCTTTGTTAACTTCAAGTAATGCCTAATTCATGATAATATTGCACATTGATGAAGCGAGTGGGTTGCTTCTGCCAATGCGGGATATTGACGATGATGTGCCTCATGAGAAAAGAATCTTGTGCTTCTTGATACCTCCAGACCTCGTGTCATTGCTCTTCAAGTCCGCTGTGTGACGCTTGCGCGTCTTTTCAGCCATTTCGTGATGTAAACATAGCTACATGCGTATCACTTACATCGTTCTCTTTTTCATCAGCGCCGTTACAGCTTTGAAAGTCTGGTATGACAAGGTGTCTTCATATGTCAACTTGCCAGCATTCTCTAGCTCGCTGCTTTTACTTTGCTAAATGGTCTAACTATACGTGTGGACAGATCGGGAGCGGAGAGCTTTAGGTGTCATGAAAGTCATGGGCGGGTCCTCTTTCTGAGGTTCCTCTTCGGAGAACTCGTCCTCCTCTTCACACTCAGACACTCCTTCGCAATGCATCTGCAAGCGTCGCCATTGAGTTTTTATTTGTTCAATTGGATACTTGACCGCATGCAATAGAGTGGCTACCGCACGTAACAAGTCGACACCTGTGGCCACAGTAAAGAGTGGCACGAGCAGATATCTTACAGCCTTCCACACAGATGAGGGATGGTTGCTAAACGGGAGCAAAAGCAGCAGATACAGTAGCAGCTCGCGACCAATGCCACTAATGCACAGAAACCCTCGGAATGTGTGGTTCCATCGTGCAAACTGCTTGAACAATGGATGCCAGTTATGCCGAGCCTCGAGAAAACGCAAGTGTATCGCAGCAGCATTCACACAGCAAACACCTAGGTCGAATGTGAGCATATACTGAAAAGACAAACTGAACGCCGGGTACAGCCTTTGCAGCGACAAGTAGAGCACTACAAGAGCCAATTGGTCCAGCACGACAGCCGTAAAGCTTGCAATAGTGACGAGCAATCCGCTCTTGATGCAGAGCATGAATCTTCGTGCAATCACGTCGCATGCCAGCATCATGAGCAAAAGTTTCGTTACTTTAGACCGCAACTGCGACCCCAGTCCATTCTTCAACTCCGATTGGAACATACATAACATGATGTAGATCAACACTGCACGAAATGATTCTACTAAAGGTACTAAAAGCACTGCCAAGAAGTGCTCAACCACTGACTTGTCCGAGGCCACCCCCCAGTATCTTGAAAAGACATAAATCTCTCGAGTATCCGGCAGCAATGACATGACTTTTCCACTCTCGGGACTTGGTCGTGACGTCCGTTTTTCAAACTCTGGCGGTGACAAACACCCGACGCAGAATCTCGTATCAATCTCCATCCTGAGCGTCTTTGAGTGCACCGACCTGCAATGCAGCACTCGAAACTCTTTCTTGCCATCTGCAGTCACTCGGATTGACGCCACTTCTACCAGTAGCGAGTCTAGCAGCAACACTTCGTTGGCTTGAGCTTGTGATACAAAAAACGGCTCATGACGCAACGAGCCGTCGGCTGTGGTCCAAAAGAGATAGGGCAGCAATAGATTGTCTTCGTCCAGATTTATACCTCCAGGTGAACACCACATCATGACCTCGCTACCCGGTAGTAACGTGTATTTATCTGGAAAGTAAAAGACGTCGCTACAGCCGTCGCAGCTGAGACTAAAGTTTGTCAAGTCTACGCACTGGTCCGACGGGTTCGACACGACCACCCATTGTTTCATTGTATCTACTCGAGATATATAAAGCTGTTGCAGAACAATCTTATGACATAATTGCATACTTGCACGTGCCACTTGCCGATCCAATGATCCGAGCGGCAGACGTCGCAGTAGCGGGTAACTCATTGCTAGAATTTGGCGCGTCTTTTTTTAATTTGAATGAGGGTTCCCGCCAAAATGAACAGTGATGTGGTTAACAAATTTAACCTGCAAAACGGCATTGCTGTACAATGGGATTAAACAATTGGCTTCGTCTACGTAATCAAGCGCCAGAGTGTGTACCCATCAAGAGGAAGTAAGATGGAGACGATGGGAATGGAAGACGGTACTGAAGGAATGCTAATGGATGTAGGCTTCTTGTTTGACACGTTTTTGGAGAAAGTCACGTGTCGTTATGATTATGGAATCAATGCCGATGTATCGGTCTTGCTTACGTATACAAAGGAAGAACCCGGTGCACTGCAGAGTGGTCACTACGTCTGGCCAGCTGCCCCTGCATTGTGTGAATATCTGACCACGAATCGTGACATTATTCCTGGTGGTAACGTGGTAGAATTGGGTGCTGGGTGTGGACTCACGGGTCTTGCTGTGGCTCAGCTTCGATCGGATGCTACTGTGATCTTTACGGACCACGATCCGGGCGTGCTTAAGGTTATAGAGCACAATGCTGGTCAGCAGGAGCGCGTACAAGCCAAGTGTCTTACACAGAGTCTACGATGGGGACCAGATGGAGCCAAAGAAATTGAAACACTGGAGAAATTACAGGTCGGACCTGAAGGCAGCAATCAGAATACGGAGCTGATTGTCGGCTCCGACGTCATCTATGCGCGTGAAGTGGTGCCGCTACTCTTTTGGACAGTAAACAGATTGCTTGCATCCGGTGGAGTCTTTCTCATGTGCTCAAGCTTTGGATATGATGATGAAACGGAGCAGGAGATTGAGGTGCAGTGTATCAAATACGGACTGAAGAGGAAGATCGTCAAGTGCACGCTGAACGAAGGGGGGACCAGAATTCAAAGCTTTACGAGGTCAACAAATAGGTAGAAAATGGGTACTGGAGGTACCTGGGGCTGATACGTTCTGAGTTTCTACCGATGCTAGATATGATGCGCTGCCGGATGAAGCGATATGCTGTCAGTGTTAGTAAAAGAGAAAAAATTGCATTGCCAGGCAGACAGTCAGTGACTGGAATGCTACACCAGCCTGAGGACACGAACCACCACATCAGTACACAAAACATTCTTCTATCTCTCATATCTCATTATTCTGACACCGTCGCAAACGCGTAGAGTTGATGCTGGACAATATAGTCCAGCACCGTTGGATCCAAGTACAATGCGAGCTCCTTTCGGTCTGCAGTAGCTCTTACGATCGTCGACGACACGTCACTCAGCTCCGGTACGTGAATGTACTGCACTCTATCCACTTGACCTTCCTTCTTCTCCTTCTCAACTCTCCATGAGGATTCGACACCTTTTCGATCAACTACCAAGACTTTAACTAATTGCATGAGTTCATCTCCTCTTTTCCATTTGCCAGCCAATAAATCCGCGTACGTGTCGCCACCCAATAGCATCGTAAAGCTCATATCCGAACACTTGTCTAGAAGGTACTGTACAAGGTCGATACTACCAAGACGAAACTCTTGTGAGCTCTCAACCTTAGCAGCAAAGTCCTCAATCATCTCCCGCTCCTCCTCTACCACTTTAAGCTCTGCACCGTGATCTTCTTCGTTTCTAAGCGTCTCTAGAGCCAAGCGACACATCTCGACGCGATGCTCAAACGGTGCGAGCTGTTTCTTGCTCGAATAAATGTGTTGGTACACGGGTAGAAGCCATATCTCGTCATAAAATAAGCGACAATGCTTTACCACACCCATATGACCTTGTAAACCTGTTGGTGGATTAGCCGACAGCCCAAACAACAACACCTCGCGAGGTCTGGACGACGTCCTGATCAAGCTTCGACGCATTTAAATGGAGTAATATAATTGGATGAAATACATGCGTATTAATCATTCGCTAAAAAGTAGCGGTTACATTCTGGCTTCTCATACTACGCCTATTTTAGTACCGACTCATACTTTGTAACGGCTCATATTTTGTTCCGGCTACTACTTTGTAACGCTTATACTGACATAAAATGAAGGTCTTAATGCAGCGTGTGACCCGTGCCTCTGTGCGTGTGGAGGGCGAGATTGTGAGCCAAATTGGCAAAGGATTGTTGTGCTTTGTTGGTATTGTCCATGAAGACACGGAGGACGACGCCGAGTGGTGTTGTCGTCGTTTGCTGGTATATTTTCGTAGTTAAAAACACTGTATCACAAGACGCTGAATTTGCTACTGTCTGCGCTTATTATTACGTTGAGAACGCTCGTCTATGGCCTGAAGAGTCTGGACGAGCGTGGAAAATGTCACTAAAGAGTTATGAGTATGAAGTGCTGCTGGTGAGCCAGTTCACGCTGCATGGTCAGTTCTTAGGCAATAAACCCGATTTTCACCTCTCCAGTACGGTGTTTGTAGTTGTTGGATGAAGTTTCTGTAGCATTTGTGAAGAATAGCTTTGTATATTGTAAATTGGTGATGTTGTAGTGAAGCCGGAGCTGGCAAAGAAGTTTTACGATGCATTTTGCGACCGTGTGCGACGTGAGTACGTTGCTGACAAAGTGGCAGAAGGCAAGTTCGGCGCTTATATGGAAGTGTCCATTGTAAGATATTGTAACCTCGAGAAGGTTGTTTCGGTGTTTTTCAAATGACGTTGGGGTTGCATGGATGCAGGTAAACGACGGACCAGTGACGATGCAGATCGACTCGAAAGATCGGAAACCCGCCAAAAGTTAGAGGACTGGACAAGTTTGAATCACAATACCCATGCTGTAGACCTTCAATTTTCGAGCCCTGCTGTTTCTAGCTTGCAATGTTATCCCACAATGAATTACTTCAAATGACAATGGTACGTCACGAACGTACCTCGCTTATAATCTAATCTGTCAGCTGCTATACCTGCACCTCGTTTTTTTAAGGTGTTGCTGGGCATGGAGGCGGCAATAACGAGATCCGTTTATCGTCCGTGGCAACACCTCGTACTACTTTCCAGCAAGATCCGTTTGGACGCATCGAGCTTGCTCCACAGCTTCATTTGCACTTGCAGGCCAATTATGGGCGTTTTGATGCCTTGGTCTGCCGCCTGTTGTTAATGGTGTGGCACAACCAGCACGTGGCTCACGTGCTAAGCCTAACGGATTATCAGACCAGAACACACAAACTATTTTGCATATGTCATCATGAAAATTAGCAATCAAATTGACACTCCATATCTAATTGTCGGAGCGGCGTCCGAGACGTTTCAAGCGTCTACGGTAGTGCGAGCACGGTCGCTTGCCATGGTTCGCCTACACATCGAGCGTCAGTAGCCGATGAAACTCCGACCAACTAAAGCATTTTTAACGCACCTTTTTCGGTCGACGTGCATTACGATTAAGCAGCTGCAAAGCCACGGGTCGTTCGATAAGACGCATGCGTTCTAGAGCAAAGTCGAGATTGTCCTTCATAATCATCAGGTATTCTGGGGCCTCTGCCTTTGCAGGTGCTGCTGCTGCAACATCAAAGAAAAATACATCAATTTTTCATTTACATTGAGGTCAAAAACATGTTAAACAGAATGACTTACTTGCTGGAAAAAGGTTCCATGGTTTCGTGTGCGTAGAGAAACAATAAGTCGAAGAAGTCCGAGACGCCAAACGTTTCATAGCCATCGAATACATTGGTAACTGCTTGACACCAGACTGAAAACTGACAGTCTGCAATTCTATTGGTCAAAACTAGACGAAAAGCTGTATGGAATGATCGCTATGATTTGATGTTGCAGACACCAATTTGCTTTTCTAGTACATAGAGCATGGCCTCAGTAAAGACTGGTGGTATCTTGACAGGTCTTTTGCCAGCATGTACGTCGCTCCCATTAGTTATTTCTTCCTTGATATCATAAAAAGACATACATCCGTTTTTTTAATACTGATGATGATTTTTTTCTCATTCGGAGCAATGTAGTGACGGAACAAATCTCTGAAAGTGTCGTGGAAGTAACGGGAGAAGTGGAAAATGCTCTTCATCAGGTCAAAAATGGAGTCTTTTACAATCGATATAACGTCAAACTCGACTAATTACGATATGATTGGTATGGGTATAGAAATTAGAGTCC
Source organism: Peronospora destructor (assembly GCA_011800735.1). NCBI lineage: Eukaryota > Oomycota > Peronosporomycetes > Peronosporales > Peronosporaceae > Peronospora > Peronospora destructor. The sequence goes on along the minus strand of WBRY01000004.1, from coordinate 515,798 downwards.
ACGGGCAGCAAGAAGAAGCAGGCAAAGCAATTAAATGCCGTTGCAAAGGTGAAAATGACTTTTTTTCTAGAAGTAGAGACCACGTCTTACATGCTTTTTTGTGGCTGTTTTTTTGATGATGTTACAGAGCTCTGGAAAGTACATGGCTAAAGTGCATCGTGCATTTGAGAAGAATTTCGAGAAATTTGAACTTTATGTTCGTCGCAATATTGTGCTAGTGCCTGATGCATTGGCAGACGAAGTGGCGCAGATTCGAGCGGAGAGACAGCAGAAAGACGGAGAAAGCGAGAGGATACGTCAAGAAGGGGAGGAAAACTTGGCTTTATTATCAAAGGAAGAGAGAGAGGAGCGGGAAGTGGATGCTCAGCTGGAAACGCTGCGTCTGAGATTAAGGGACTTTACAGTGGCAAACCAGCGATTAGAGCTGGAGCAGAAGGCCTTACATGAGCGGACACAACACTTTCGAGGCCTCGTGACTCGCGTAGCATTCCTAGACGATATACCTGAACGGGCGATTTCGCCATTAAAGCGCACAGCAGAGGACATCTCGGCTCTTCATGAAGCATTTCTACGGATGTATAACATTCAGACAGCACTAGAGGAAGATTCACGGCAGTACAAGCGATCTAAAGTAGCAACACGAGGCAGTTTTCGAAATCTGCGCAAACGGTTTACAGCTAGAACAGCTGAAATGACGTACAGGACGACGGAAGATCTGGAAGAGCTGCATTCCAAACTGCTAACAATGCATCCCCCGACAAAGGCTTCTCTGTAAGTCTGCACCTGTATGCACAAACGTCATGCTGTTTAAACTTTAAATTTCGTGTCGTACAGCATCGTTCGTTATACCGGCTTGTTCTTTTTTCACAGGCCATGAACATTTATCCATTTACCTAAAGTCTGTTTTGTCGAGTCTTCATTCTCTTCTTATCGGTAATGATCTCCCCTCAGTCACCAGCATCTAACTGATAGTAACAAAAAGCCGTATCGTCTCTTCGTTATCAAGATCCACTTCTCCTCAAGACATACGTGCATTTTATTAATCGTCCTCGTCGTAAAGGTCGTCAAGGACGTCACCGTCCACCTCTTCTTCATCCTCCTCGTCTCCGTCATTCTCCACAGGCATCGGCATAACGCCAATCTCCGAGCGTTCGTACGTGATCTTACCATCGACCAGCAAGTAATTCCCCAAATCCGCTGCCTCCGAGCGAGCTTCATCGTGGTGACCGTGTTCCCACGGGTGCTCCAAGCCCTAGGAAGCAACATTATATGCATTAAGTACAATAAGAAATAAACGATTCATTTTTCTATTATATTACAAACCCATGGGTATACTTACTAACACAGCAAGCCCGTCCTGTTTGGCCCGCCAGAAGATCCAGAGCCAGAGCATCGTGCCATAGGCTAACGCCAAGTTCTTGTGCACAGGACTCACGTGAAAATGCATCCCGTGCGGGTACTTGTGGCCATGTGAAGAAGCTATGGTACGACGGCCAGAGGCAAGAGCCATACGTCGAGCAAGAAAACTGACAGCACGCATTTAAAGAGCTTTTTTAGTCTGAAAAACGAGCGGCGGAGAAACGATAATAATGAGTAGGTAAGAGACAAGTTGAATTTCAGCGAATAGAAAAAGAGATAATTTACCAAGTATTTATCAATAATATTTAGTTATCCAGAAAAAGTTCGTCGCCGACGAAAAATAAATCCAAACGAGTGAAAACTACTTCAGAGCGCAGTATCGGCACAGAAGGCGTGACGCCAACTTTGCATCTCGCGGAGTCCGAGCATTTCGCGCGCCATCACTGGGGCAGCGACAAAATCGTCCTCCATCTTGGACAGCAACACGCCACGCTGCTTGCGCGCGTCCAGCTCACCGCCATGACGTTCAGGCGCAGCAATCCGCTAGTCATCGAGTTCCTGTCGGGTTTGTCGGCCGCAAAGTCGGCCTTGCTTAACGCTTCCAGTTGTGGCTCTTGGTGACGGTCTTGGGCTGGCGTCATCGTGCTCTTCTAGCTCCCCGTACCTTTCAGGTACTGAACGATCCTCTTGGCGAGCTTCCAGTCGAGCAAGCGCGGCGCGTATGTCTGACGCGTGGCCTCATGCACCGCGAAAGCGATGTCGGGCCGCGTGCATCGCGCAACCCACAGTAAGCTGCCCACAAGCAATGGAAATCGTGGCATTGGGCCAGCAGGTGCGCTCGAACAAACCAAGCAGCTCTGCGTTGTCTGGCTGCGCGTCGTAGCAGTCGTCGCTAATCGGCGCGCGCGTCGAGTTGGCATCCGCCAGTCCGTTGGTGCAAAGGTGGTCGCCAATCGCCTCTTCTGGTCGCGAGTGTAGCCGCCGTCGCCGATGAGCTCGATCCGCATCTCAAGAAACTTGTTGACGCGGCCAAAATCTTTGATCGACTGCTGCTGCGTTTATGCCGGTCGCGAGGAGATGGCATCAGAAATAACGAGGTCTTCGCCGTCTCGCTTTCAGTAGAAACACATGTCGCTTTCGTAGCACTGGAAACCGGGTTTGACAAGGCGCGAATGCAACACCTGGCCAGCCTTTTCAATCCAAGAGGCTATTACAAAATTTCAAAATGCGCAACGCCTCGTTGGACATACTCATGCCGTGCGACAGCTGCAGGTGATCTGCAGGCTCACCCCCTTGTCGGTCTTGACGTATGCATCAGGGCTGTCGTCATGCTTGGCACGTGGCAGCGAGCGCCAGTATGACCTTCACAGTCGACAGGTCCATGACGGCGGTAAACGTGAGGGTGGTGTAGTCGACGCCCAGCACCTGTTCGCTTCCGCAAGCGACGAGGCGCGACAACTGCTCGAGCGTTTCCTGTGCGATAGCTTAGTCTTGTACACCCACTTGGTGTGCAAGGCATTAGAGCCAGGCGCGCGCTTGACGACTTGCCAGACATTACTGTCCTGAAGCGCCGGGATCTTTTTCTATTGCCTTGGTCCAGTCATCGCGCTTGTTGCTGCATATGGCTTCGCTGTAGCTGGTCGGATGCGCTCGAAAGCAGCGTTCACGACGCTACCACTTGCGGTCGCCTCTTCCAGCCGCCTGCGCGCGCCGTGTTCATGTCATGTACACGGATTTTTTGCTCTTCTTCCGAGCCGTCTTGGTGTTGCTTGCTACGTGGGTGCTGGCGCCGCTGCTTATGCTCAAGTCACCTCCTGCATCGTCTTTGTCATCATCGATCATCGCTTGCTGTAGCTGCACGTTCTGTGCGTTAAAAAGCGTGTCGATGTTCCTGACGTGCTGTGTCACAAACACCTTCTTATTCATCTGTAGATAGACCTTGTAGCCTTTTGTGATTCCTTCGCTGATGCCGATGATTGTGGCGATTGGTGCGCGCTATTGTAGCGAGTTCTTGCCTGGGTTCCGATACACGACGATCTCGCACAGGTCTGCCACCGTCTTCGTCAGTACCTCCAGGGGCGACGCACGCTTCGCGTTTGCGCGCGTCGGTATGCGGTTCAGGATGTAAGCTTTATAATGGACCGCATCGCCCCAAAAGGCGCAAATGCGAACATCATGCTTCGCGTCAGATTTAATACCGTCCTGTGCATGCGCTCAGCTTTGCCATTTTAAACGCTTGATTGCGCACCTTGGACACTTACCGTGCGACGCCAGCCTTCTTGCAGTAGAGGTCGACGTTGGCGCACTTACCTCTGCCATCGGTGCGCAGCATATCAATACAGCAGGCGAAGCGCTTATCGGAAAAAAATGAGGAAAGTTTCGAACTGCTTGGCAGCTGCGTCCTTCGTGCGCGCGAGAAAGACGCGACAGTAGTTCGACTTGGTCGACGATGTTCATCAGGTAGCGGGTGCCAAGTCTGGCCTGCGGCGTCAGTAGACCTTTCAAATCCGAGCATGTGACGCCGCCGACTCTGTCGATCGGCGAGTTGGCGTTGCTGTCATGCTGCGATTGGTTGTTGCGTGTTTATGCATACCCTCAATGCACGAGACGCACACTGCTCGTCAGTTGGATGGGGCCTGAGGTGCTGGGTTTGGCGACGAAGAAGAACACTACTTGGATATCGTTGCAAAAACTCGAAAAAAGGCTAGCGGAGTGGAAGGATGTGCAGCGTGGAAGGGACACAAGACGCCTTCTCGATGCAGGCAACTTTGACTGATGGAAAAAATTGTGGCTGCTTAACACATTCCATGGTGGAAGTCTGTCCTTACCACGATTTTCCAGAGACTGAGAGAGATAGGCCGAAGAAGAGTCATGGTGGTTGGTGGTATTGCTGGTTGCATCTGAGAAGATCTACATCTTTATGATTCTTGTTAGTCTCAAGTGCTTATTCGAAGTCTCTCGCTTCCCAGCATCAAACTAAACGCTGCCACAACTTCGAACCGTGCACGCTGAAGCGACCAGTTAAAAGGCGCTTCTTCTTTTCAAGTAGTACCTCGCAGCCTCAGTTGATACATACGAAGCGGACTCAATTGTTGCGCCTTCCCCAGCAGTTCTATCTCAACGAAGACTACCTCCACTGTTTGCCAGTACATCGTCCTCTACGAAAGCAAGCAGACGGAGTTTGCAGATGTTATGGCTGCCTGTTGCATTGACTACTCGCTCAGAAGAACTTTGGTATATGCTAAACTCTCGAAAATCAGATACTATGATGATAAACGACATGCTGATGATCCATCCGCCTCCTTGCTTCTACGACAAATAGGCAAATTTGCGCGTAAGCGGCAGAAATTCTGTACCACGTCAGAAATCGCATACCTGGTGAGACTGTCATGTAAACAGTTGCATCTTTCTCACCCTTGCTTCGCCTAGCAGCTCCATTTTGCTGCTTACACCTGAGGTTTCGCAGACACTTTGGCACCTAGATGAACAAATATACAAAATCAAAGATGGTTTGTTTGAGCTTAGCTGTCTGCAGATGAAGGGAGTGCCAAATGAACGCATTGATCTATCAGCGACTGGCACCTCAGAGAGCAATACCTGTCGGTCGCATTAACTGTAACTTTGAAGCAAGTGTTGGATTATCGAAACTGATGCTAGTCAAACGTTGATATCTGCGTCACGAAAACACGAGCATTCACCAAATTCTATGCGCGTTCCACGCTGCCCGGTGCCTCTTGTGAGAGAATAGCTTCCTTTGGGGGTGTTGAACATTTGATTAATCCATTACCATACACCCGTAAAGCCGATTTTTAGGCGACCAGCTCTGATGATGAGAAGGACACCGGGAATAATAAATATCCACCACGGTCCAACTTCCTTTCTACCTTGGCGAGTCATGGTGACTTCACGGCCTTTGAAAAGGCAGTCAAAGGTGCGGTCACCAAGGCAGCTTTACCTGATCCAATACTAACTTTCATTCAGGGTTGCGCTTGCGCGCAGCAGGCTCGTTTGAGGCTCTGCAGCCTCATATCAATCAAGATTGCTGTCGCAACGAAAAAGTGCGCGACCTCTTAGCCGGCTTGAGCGGAGATTCTCCATCACGTCCGTAAACGGCTTAGCAGACAACACGGTAAAATTGTTCGAGTTCTTGAGGAGATCCGAATCGTAGCGCATTGCGCGCTGCTTCCTCCAGGATACGCCAGTGGTCGTTGGGTAATAGAAATATCATAATGTGATCGCTCATCATGCCTTCAATGCCGCCGCAGGATGCATAGAACCCTTTTGAGGTACAGAAGCTCAGATACGAATGACAGCGGCTGCATTTGCACGGCGCCTTGACTTCACTTAAAAGCTTCTTCCTACTCGGACTCTGTTGGGTTTACATTTCTGAGCGACAGGTTACGTACGTGTTATGAAGCTTGTTGTGCCGCCTCAACCGAGGGCATCATGAGTCTGCTCAACTCATCGCGGAGCGCATTTCCTGGTGTGTCTTATGTTGAATAGCGTCATCAATGAGTTATTGGGAGATAAAGATCAGTGAGTTTCTACCAAACGTATAGACCGTCGTAACTCCTGCCAGCCACTCTATCTCCGATTCCCGTCTTACTTGCGACTCTTTCCATCTTGTGCTTCCTTACATCAGAGAGTGGTCGACCAACACAGCAAGGCCAAACTGATATCCCAGTTTTCTTCGTATATCTGGACCCGCCTGATTGTGTTGAGCTCTGCCAACATCATCACAATGCGACTTTTAAGCACTCTTGTCCTTGTCTAACGGTCAATCTTACGTCATGTGGAGCTCCATTACCTACTTACAATCACAGTGTCTGAGTCATCTTGTCATCGTAAATAGTAGCTAGTAGCTAAGTAGCTCCGCTTATCCATTCTTTGCCAGAACAAATATTGAAGTCATTGACCAATATGACAATTACTGGTCCAGACGATGATACACTTATCAGCGCTAACTTCTCGAGTCGCTGCCGCATCTCGTCGGCTCTTCTGCACTCCCGGCCTTGCGGATCTGGACAGTACGTGCTCTGTCATATTAGTGACAACCTTTTTGCCGTCTGCCGCATTGCGCTGGGCGCTATAGATGCTTCGGCACTCAGTCACCATATTGAAATGAACGCGACCATCACGCTACGACGCGACACGCAGTCTTTTAAGAAGTTGCAGTCATTTCTACTTGCTCACAGTAATGCAAAAAGTGATCGTGCTACGTTACGGGATAATGAACTATTGTGGATCTCACGAAAGGCTGTACGCGTCGCTGTGGCGGTGACACTAGAACTTGTGCCATCATCAAAGTCTCAGCTGCAAGACCAATTGCTGCAGCACGCTGATACTCGCTCTTTACTGCAACAGACACTACAACGCAATGTTGTTGTTTGTACAGAAGCAAGAGTTGAGATTCCGGTGCTAGAGCATCTTGTGGCTAAGAGCAGAAGCGTGAAAGACAAAGAACAGAAACTGATGACATTCCGTGTGATCTCGACATACCCTTCAGGAATCTTCACACGAGTGACACCTGACACTCGTGTCACGTTGACGAATCCTAATGGATATGGTCGAACTATAGAAGAAGACGGAGCAAGTGGTGATTCGACTTGTATAATTCCAGATTTGCAACAGCACAAGGAAGTAGAAATAGGAGGCATGGACGACGAGCGCGCTGCTTTACGTGAGCTAATTTTGTTTCCAGTCGTACATCCGAGACTGCACTCGGATATGGGTGTGGAGTTTCCGAAGGGGGTGCTACTCTGTGGGCCGCCAGGTGTGGGCAAGACGCTGCTTGTGCGTTCTGTAGTGTATGAATGTCGTCAGGTCAAGGATACGTCGGGCGTGATGTTGGATCTGAAGTTGCAACTCATTAATGGATCTGAAATCATGACCAGCGGACGCGGTGACGCGGAGCGAGCTCTTCGTGCAACGTTTGAAATGGCAGTAGCCCACGCTCGCGATGCCCAACACGCTGCTAGCGTCATCTTTGTTGACGAATTAGATGCACTCTGTCCAAAGCGCGACGCTGCTGGAGGAGGTGCGATGTCAGCACATAACCGTATCGTCGCTCAGTTGCTAACATTATTGGACGGTGTAGAAAGTGGTCTCTCGCGTGAGAACGTAGTCGTTGTCGCTGCTACGAACTTACCGAATTTGATTGATCCAGCGTTGCGCCGCCCAGGACGATTTGACCGCGAAATTTTTGTTTCTCCGCCCAATGTGGCGTTGCGCAAAAAAATCTTTAAGGCGCATCTTAAGCAGATACCTTACGCTCTCAGTAGTGGATCACCAGAAAGCGCGGAGAAGCTACGTGATGTCTTCCTCGAGACATTAGCCGCAAAGTCCGTAGGCTATGTTGGTGCTGACATTGCTGCTCTGTGTCGAGAAGCTGCTATGATAGCATCCACCCGGGAACTTGTAGCGCTATCTCGAGACCACGAACTTGAGCAATGGTGGGCAGACTGGAAGCGGAGAGTAGAGCCTCTCAGTGGTGTCCAGAACTTGTCGACAACATTTGGCTCCGTAGTCGCGGGCCGAGCTTGGCAAGCGAACCCGGTTGCAATTATTCCGCTGTGGTTTCTTGCTAAACAGGCCATGAACCACGACTCTAGCAAGAGTGCAGGAAGCGATCAGCAACGGCTACCACAGCTGGAGTATTTCCGCTTTTTACTGAAAAGCAAAGGAGATCAAACTTTCGCTTCCTCGTGTCACAACAAAGACGAGACGACAGTGATGCAAACCTTCGAAGTGACCATGGAGGACTTTGACGAAGCTATGCAGACCGTCGTGCCATCAGCTCTTCGAGGCGTCAGCGGATATACGTCAGTGTGACTCGCAACCAGTGTTTTTACTTTCGCTGGATCATGCTAGATACTAATAAACGACTGACGGCATGCACCACTACTGTGTTGTGGTATTCTTTTGCAGGAAAGACTTCGAACGAAAAGGCTGGGACAGCATCGGTGGTCAGGCAGAGGCCAAGCTCGCGTTGCAGCAGGCACTTGAATGGCCCGTCAAGTTTCCGCAGACCTTCGCCCGTCTTGGAGTCAAACCTTCACGCGGCATATTGCTTTACGGTCCACCAGGATGCAGCAAGAGTTCCATTGTGCGTGCAGCAGCCCATTCGAGCGGAGCCACCTTTCTTTCGCTATCGGCGGCACAGGTGTTCTCGCCGTTCTTTGGTGACGCTGAGGCCGCTGTGCGCCAGATTTTTCGCGATGCACGTGCAGCACTTCCTGCAATTATCTTCTTTGACGAAATTGATGTAATGGTTGCCAAGCGCGAATTTGATGGATCTGGGAACGGAGAGGGTGGGGCCTCCACTGCAATGCGCGTGCTCTCCACGATGCTCAATGAAATGGATGGTGTTGAATCAGCAGAAGGGCTCATGGTCATTGGTGCAACCAATCGGCCAGCTTGTATTGATGCAGCTCTCATGCGGCCTGGACGGTTTGACCGCATCCAGTTTGTAGATCTACCGACAAAACTGGACCGCGTTACGATCTTACAAATTCACTCGCGTTCAATGCCGCTGCATGATGATGTCAATCTGTTTGGTTTGGCAAACCGCACACCATATTTCAGCGGAGCCGAACTTGAGGTACGCTGCCACCTGGATTTAGCTTGTTCGTTACTTGAGACAATTTCTGCTTACCGGCGTGTTTGTTTGTGATTTGGTCGTAGAATCTCTGTCGTGAAGCAGCGCTGCTAGCTCTTCGCGAATCTCTAAATGCCAAAAATGTTCGCATGTGCCATTTCGACGAAGCTCTTCGTAGTCTAACCCCCATGTCATCACCAGAGTCAATGCGTGACTATATCAAGTTCGCTAAAGCAATGGGTTCATGTATCATAGATTAGCGAAGCAATGGAGGTTATGCAACCTTTCTTACGTCCATCACATTCCTAATCGAGTTGATTTGGTTCCCATCTAGAACAGAAACTCGCCTCCATCCGTAAAGCTTACCTTGTGTTGCAGTGGCATTCCGTCTTTTTCCACGCCTGCTTGCTCCATCTTGTCCACAACTTCAAATCCCTCCACTACTTCTCCAAAAACCACGTGCTTGCCGTCAAGATGAGGTGCCGCTTTCAACATGAAGCAGAACTGACTGCCATTTGTATCGGGACCAGCATTGGCCATCTGCAGAATGTATCTCTTGGAATGCTTGAGTCTCAGTCCATTGGGTTCGTCATCGAATTTGCTGCCGTAAATACTACGACCTCCTGTTCCTGTGCCTTTCGTATAGTCTCCACACTGGACAATAAAGTTCTTGAGGATGCGGTGACACACACTGCCGTGAAAAGTGTAGTCCAGTCCTTTCTCACCCGTCGTCAAAGCTCGGAAATTCTCCACTGTTTTAGGCACCTGATCGGCATACAACTCAGCCGTGACGCGACCGACGTAGACCTCATCAATAGCCACATCTAGCCATATATATTTGCGGTCTTTTCTGGGTGTCCAGGGCCGCAAAGTTACGGGAATAGCGGCCTCTTTTTCCTTGCCGTCATCTATTTTGTCTTGAAACATGCGCGTTTGTTGGTCGACCGCGTTTATTTGCTGTTTCATGAGCGGACTCTGCGCTGGCATGTCGAAAATGACGTTCACCACCACGAAGTAAGTAAAAAGGAGTAGACCCGTGCTTAGTAGAATCGCCTTGTGCACGCTCAAGAAGCCGGGAGCCATGACGCGGAGAGCCATGACGCAGGATTTTGTAAGAAAGTAGGGCTTAGGTGATACACCGTCTAAACCAATACAAGATGTTTAGTACGAGAATAACAGGTACATCTAACCACACACGCAGCCATTCTTCATCTTTGTATCACCTAGTTGTAAGGGGCACGTGCTGCCGGCCACAATTTAGCTAGCGTCTTACAAGCCCTCAAACGATTGTAATATGGCTTTAGTATTTTTGTGGTAAAAGCAATGCGCAGTGGTAAGTACTTCGTAAAAGGCTTTGACAGTCGTTGGCAACTCGTCGTCGAAATGCAATCGGTCTTGACGATCGCTGTGTATGTTTGAGCCCAACCGTATGACTACTATTTGCTGGTACATAATAGGATATTACTGGATCAGAGAAACAACTGATGTGCAGTTTATGCTATTACATCCTGCCCGAGTTTCTAACAGCTGGGATACTACTGATATGTGTAACGCCATCACTCGTCTCTCACAATTTATAGCTTCATGCTAAAACTTAGATATTTCTGAAAATTTCTTCGTCAGTGCATCACGTTATGAAGACTAATATAAAATGCTTAGTGATCCAATTTGCTCTCGACCTTGTTTTGAAATGCTTATTTTTTGAAACCTAAAAATTCCTTTTTTTCTAAAACTCTAAATTGCGCCGTGTCTCACACTATACGTACACAAAAAATGGCACAATATGATGTACACCACATTTTATTGCATTTCACACTTCGAGCAGCGAACCAACTCCCCTCATCGTTAGCAATGAGTGGCATTAGTTCAAGCGACTGGCATTCGGTGGCCGACCGCTTAGCGCTTTTCATGCAGCGTTATGCCGTATCAGATGATAAGATTGCAAGTACATTAGGCTGGTCTCGAGAGCAATTACGTGCCTATCTATCGCCCAAAGCACGACGCCTCAAAGCTCCGTCTGATGTACGTAATTCTGGTTCAAATCAACTGATTTAAGGTCTCTTATTGCTGTGACATGTATTGCAGATTGCAGATACGGCGGTAGACAAGTTGTTGATGCGATACCGTGTGGCGTTGGCGCATCAAACGCTTAAGAATGCTGTGACTAAGCCACTAAAGCCTCTCGATGGTAGTTCTAGGAGATCTACTGCATCCACGCAGGTTTGAGGATACTGAGGACATTATGAGAGAGAGAAGAAGGTGCCAAAATTATGCTTGTGGTGTTCGATGCAGTTTGGACGCAATACGGTCGATAGGAGAAGTCTTATCCACGCCGATGCAACATCTATGCAATTGGTTGGTCCATTCTTGTTGTTTAATGTGCTATTAGAAAGAGCTGGCTGATGTGCTGATGTTATGTAGAAGGCAGCAGCAAACGTGGAACAGACGGTTACAGGCAATAGGAAGCGAAAACGAAGGGCTATTGTACTGCCGTTGAATGCTTCAGCTGCAAAGGTAAATGCTACGGTATTGATGGAAAAAGATAGTAAGGCCAAAGCGGATTCAAAATTTACAATACATCAGTTTGATGTATGGAAGACGCGTCATTTGGCAAAGACGGAGCTTATTTGCCCCATTCGTCTTGACGTGGACTTGAACGGCATTCGATTTCAGGACACATTCCTTATTAATGTGTAAGTTTGTGCTAAAGCGGCATTGGTTTTGTTTGCGGGAAAAAAATCTGACATTGAGTGATGTTTGCACATTTTTGCTGGTGACAGATCCCTAACTACTTGCTCACCGGAAACCCTTGCTTCTCAAATAACCCAGGATGAAAACATGAGCGAACAACATAGAGTGCGTGCTTGCTTTTTACGAGTCAGCAGTTTTTGTTTTACTTCTGCTGATGCTGTGTATGACTTAATATGAGCAGGATGTTATTGCCGAGTCGATCCGGCGACAAATTTTGATGTTTACTTCGTGTTTAAGCATCGAACTTAGAAATGGGCGGCTATATCCCATCTACCTGGATCTCATTATCGACGGGTTTTCTGTACGTGACGTTGACAGGAGTCCTCTTGCATAGTGATAGCGCGCGTTTCTAACTTTCGTTTTATTTCGACGCACATGCAGTTGCGCGATCAGTTTGAGTGGGATATCTCCAACGACTGTAACGCCGCACAGATGTTTGCTAGTACGCTTTGTGCAGACTTAAATCTGCCGAAAGCGTTTGAGCCAGCCATCGTATTTTCAACCTTCGAGCAGGTGATGGCCTATCGTATCGCATTAAATGGGCACAAATGGATCGGGGCGAACTCGTTTCAAGTAAAAGGTACCGGCGTCACATTGCCAACTTCCAGTGGAGGGTATATTGAGACAATGCCACCCCTTGACGATATCGTACGTAACACAAACGACGCAAGTAAGTACAAGTGTTGCCGCAATACGTCGTTTATTATCGCTGACTAAACTATGTTTTTGATCGTGGCAGACTTATGGCAGCCCGTATTGAGTGAGCTGTCTAGCGAAGAGAGGACATATTTATCTGCAAGATTAACGGTTGCTCGAGCGTACGTTTTAGTTCTGTTGTCGAGTACAATTAATTTTGCGAACTAACGCTAGGTCTTTCTTACAGCTCTACAACATGGAAAAACACGCCGGTGATCTCACAAACGAATGAGCGGTCAAATCGACCAGCTCGGCCAGTATTAAAGGTGTGTTTGCTGAACACTTTTGCTTGTTGCTCTTGATTGCTTGCCAAATGATGCAATGTTGTTTAACATTGCATCATTAATGTTTACAGGAAAACCGCCTTCCCCGACCAGTCAACCCTTTCATAGTATACTGTCAAATGCAGAAGGAGGCCTTAGGCAAGACACGTCGCTCTGCGTCCGAGGCAAGAAAAATTATGGGCGATATGTGGCGCAGATGTACAGATGAGGTGAATCTTGTGTTTGACTCGGTACTTATATTCCAGCTACGGTCTGATCAGCAACTTGCTTGTATTTTCAGGAAAAAGAGTACTACGCGCATATGACGGAGGCGGAAAATGAAAGAAGGCGTCGGGATCATAGTTTAGATATGCGCGACCGCGCAATTGCCGACTGGGAAGAGGACGAAGCTCGCCGAAAAGGTCTATTGGCCTCTACAACACTGGAGGCATCTGCAGATCACTTCCGTGGTCTCTTGCTTGAAGTAAGAATGTCCCCTTTGCTCCATCTGTGCGCTATTCATGCTATATATGCCTTCCCGTCTTAACATGTCATCAATTACGTGTACGTTATAAAATTAGAACTACATGAGCGAGCGACACGAAGTAGACATGAATAGACAAGAAGAGTTAGAAAGTGGTCCTGCTGAAGAGGAGGATGAGAAGGACGAGGAAGACAACGAGACGGCTTAGAAAAGAGTACAGCCGCTACGCAAAGATCGATACACCAAGAAACGAAAAGCGCCAAACGAGCAGACATTACAAAAGTGCTGCCGCGTTCTCCAGAGAATCACTGTTGACTCCATCTTTTGTCAAGGGTTCGTATAGCAGTCTTGTAAACACAGCGAAGCTAACCTTTGACGAAGCCCGACTCACGCTTTCGCTTTAGCTGTAAATCTCGATCCCTGTGGCGTCCAGAATTTCCGACCGCAGCAGCGACAGGAGCTCGCCTCTGTCTCGCGTGTTGATCCAGTGACCGTTTTCAGCGTCGTATTCGTAACGACGAGGACCACTACAAACCGACTCGACATCAGAACTCTCAACCACTTGAGCTCCAATGTCTCAAAATCAGCCGTACCTGATTGGAGAAGACCACCAGATCTGCCTATTAGGCACCTGACGATTGATCACCCACGTACCAACTTCACCCAAGTCAATCTTCAGGACCCCTTGCTATTGTCAACAACCAGTCACTATTAGGTGAGCTATTGCGATTATTGCAATACGTTGTAACGTACAGAAAACACAATGTCGGACTCGTCAAGCATCTCGTCAATACCGTCCAACCAGCTCTGAATACCATGCAGCGTCTCGTCTGCCAGCTCCATAAATTCATGTTCCGTCATTGGTAGTGAATGTGTTGGAGCATTTGATGAGAAATGCGCGACATGCCGAGAGCTCCGATGAAACGTCATTGGTGCATTATTAAATCTGGGGTGATGTGGCACATCAAAAAGGATCTCGAAGCTTGATATAGTAGAGCGACGACACGCCACGCGCAACGAAGAGAGAGCAGCACGACGCATCATTCCGGTGGAGGATGGCAGGAAGGTCATTGTGCAATAGTATCCATGATTGGTCAATATGTGGATAGTAATGACCAATCACAAGCAGCATGTATGTTTTTTTGGTACGTGTTTTTTATTTACTAAAGTAATCATAATAGAATGATTATATTATACAATATAATTCATTGGGTATTATGGCTAAAAAGCGACGTCATGTGTATGGTTCGTCGGCGCTACGAACGCCTGCGAAATCCCGAGAAGCTGCAGCTGATTTGGAAAAGTCACTAAATAAGTTGCAAACATATTACCACCAACTAAGTGCTGATGCAATAGAAATTCCATCAACTTTAGACGACGCACTATTACTTCACAGTCTCATGGCGCTTATCGTACAAAATGCGTTATTAGCTGTTCAGGTACTTCATAAAGTTACAAAACGTATAATTTGTATGAAGCAAAAAGTGAAATGCTTGTATCTTTTGTGATATAGGGCGTCACAAGTTCACAAATTGCGTTGCTGATTGGAATCGCTGTCTGGATGATGCGACAAAAGAGCATCGTCAAGATACTTTTGCCACGTGTTTCTCCTCTAATTATCAGAATTGCAATCTTAATTTCGATGCTGACTGGAATTGGGGTTGTCTATTACTACTTTGAGCTGTCATTGAAGACGACACAGGTCGTGAACGTTGCAATAATGTACGTTATTGCTAAATCAGTACTATCTCACATTGTGATCGCTAGTAACTGTGTTTAATGATTGTTGGTCCATTGTAGATGTTTGCTGGATGTAGCGCGTATATATTATGATAGAGTCGCTAAGGGTCGGCTTTCTCGCAAAGTGATCGTTTTTTCTGCCATTGAACACACTTTGTTGGTCGCGGGCTTTTTAAATTGTCCAGCTCATGTAAAGACTGTCGTGGTGGATCATTCAAGCAGAGGAATTTACGCTACGGCATTGTTGTATACGTAGACACAAGTAATTGTCATTGATATTGCTGCATTTACGCTCACGACAATGACAGTATTCGTGCAAGTGGTAGTTATATTATCTACAAAATACGTTGTGCTTCATTGCTTTGACTCGGACATGAGTGGCAATTTTGTACGAACGCAACAGCGCGGACAAAAATTGCTCGAGAGCTTATGGCAAGACATCGACCGCATTGAACCAGAACAGCTTCTTGCGGGCTTTGCTGAAGCGTCAAAGGTATGTCTGCATTAATGCTTTATCAAAGTTCAAAACATGCTAAGATGTTTTTTATTGTAGAAAAAGGAGCTGAAGAGCACGGCACTCACGAGCACCTCAGAGACAAAAAACAGCACATGCAACAACACCAGCTTGGATCTAACACAGCATGCGCAGCAATCGATTCTGAACGAGCCGTGCGTGCAACTTGCAATTTTGGTACTGGTTCAGATGCTACTCGTGATGTTCCAACTTTATTTGTCCGCCTTCGTCCTGAGTTCGTGGGAGATGATTAGGTACATTACCGATTAAAACCTGCCTTTGCTGCAATCTGATCTCACGTGCTGGCTTTTATACTTTTTTTCTCTGTTCTACAGCGCACTTGTGATAAGCAGCTCCCGTCTGCTCTGGATCCTTGGCCAAGTCCGACGAAAGATGCTCTTTCGCCGCATAATCAGACCCATCGACTCCAAACTCAAGATCGCGTAGACTTGCTTCTTCATTGATGCCTCGTTTTGCTTTGCCATTATCATTACCAGCAGTAACAATTGTGTCAGTAGACTTGCGAGCCTTCACCTCTGCTTCCATGGTAGCGGCATAGCAGTTGTAGTACTGCTTGATGACGGCTGCGCACTTGCTTTCCTGGTAACCGTGGCGCTGCAAACAAAACTGGATGGCGCAAGCCTGCTTCTTGCATAGCTCTTTCTCAGCAGCCATTTCTATTCGATTGTGAGGCTGATCAATCTAAATTTATCATCCAACGACATTCAATAAAATCTCAATAAAGTACTTTGCAGGGTTCAAAGCTATAGCAACGAGTGAGCACTTCAGTAAATTATGCAGATATTATGCATGACAGAGCATCAAAGCAGTGGCCTAAAGCAATTGCAAAACTTTCAAGGCTCCCTGCACACAAGAAGCGCTGCACTTAATTAATACCTGCTTTCGGCCACTAAATCATACACCAAAAACGTTCTTAGACAGTCACGTCTTCTTCTATGATGGTCGTGGGGTTGGCTACAACAGTCTTTTCAGGAGGCCTATAGTCGGGGACTCCACGCGTGAACGATGGGTGCTTCGTGATAACAAAGTAGTTGAAGTACGCATTGGCAAAGCCTGTAAGCGACACTAGCACGCCATAGATATGGCACATTCCAAATGGAAAGATAGAAATCCTGCGTCCAAAAGCATTGTCAATTTAAGACACAAGACACAGCAGAAAACACATCAACATTGTAGTAGCAACGTACATGCTCAAAAAAAGACATCGGCCCCAAGGACTGTACATAAACCCGAAGCTACCACGCAGCACTTTGTCAATGGTAGCTGTTCGAAGCTCATAGCCCACCAAAAGCAATGCAAAAAAGCTGCAGACAATCGATACAACAATCATATTCACGAAAATCACCTTGACAATAACACAACCGATTCGTAGGTACCGTACGTACATGGTGTAAATGACCGAGAAGATGTCAGATATGGCTGAGAATGTCAACTGTGACTGGATAATTTGCCCTATAGCCAGAGCAATCATGCAGCCAGCCATCGTCAGGTTGGCGACACGCATTGCTGATAACACACCAGACACTGACGAGCCCATGATACTACAGTAATCCCATCAGAACCCCAACACTTAGTGTGAGCAGCTTTTAACAGACTGCACAACCTTTCATCTTAATCGTACATTTCTCTCGTCTTGGCCTTCATTTCTTCCCAAACTTCACTGATAGAGATCTCGTTCCTCGTATTCGTTACTTTATCAGCAGCTGATGGTGGAGGAGGTGGAAATTTCAAGTCATCAGGATTCAAAGGCGGTAGCTTGCCGTACATTGTACTATTCGTATAGTATAAAAACAGGTAAATAATGATTATAGGCTCTTTATTTCGTTCAAGAACAACGTACTCAGTGCCCAGAGGTCCAGCGTTAAGTACAGTACCTCCCAATACGGAGACGTTGGCTTCACTGGTCATGTTTCCAAATACTTTCTCTCTTTGATGTAAACGTACGTACGTAGAGGCAAATTCTGTCTATAGTCTGGATATTTGCTAAAATGCTGATGATTGGATAAAACTAGAAAATAAGCACATCCTTTTTTAGTTTTATCCAATCATCAGCATTTTGAAATGGATGGAATATATCGATCAACTTTCATAAATTCAGTAGGGCAGTAATGACGTGTAGGGCACGAAATTCAACTTTATTACTAATTAATAACTTAGATAATGTTAGTCAATGGCGAGACGTTACTGACACATTACCTCGAGCATGTCCATCGATGACACTGATACAGTAGATGCTGTTGATTCACCACTGCATTCACTCAAACTCCTTCTTTTCCGTGGAATACTAGCCACTTCTTTTGCTAGAGCAATATGATTTCTCCTCTTGAGTGCCTCAACTCGACCTTTCATAGTCTCAAGCTTTTCCAACCATCGCTCATCCTTTTCGAAATCAAGCAAGCGAGACTGCGAGTTTTCAATCCTAGCTACAAAAGCAGCGTAACTTGCAACAGGAGCGCGTGCCCGAACAGAGATAGGTGTCGGTGGAGGGACATAGAATGACTGCATTGAATCAGAGGACGTGCGACTGCTTGATGCGTCTTTTGACACATATTTCCTCCTCGAGCAAACAGCCAGATGGAGCTCACGTGATTTCGGCTGCGGAATCTTGCTCACAAGGTTCAAAACGACCGATGAAGGAGGTGTCGTGACTGCTGATGCTTTCCTCAGCTTTTGGATACTCGGCTGGCTGTCTTCCTGCTGTTTTTCTTCCTCCTTGTGCTTCTTCTGCTCCTGCTTAACCTCCTCTAGTTGTAGCTCACACTTAATCATGACAGACTCGTTTCGAACACGACGAACGAGTTTACTCACAACGGCCTCCTCGGCTTCCGCTAGTCTGTCGTAATACGTCACCAGCCCGTGAACGTTGTCATGTTCCGGAGACTTGACCGAGAAGTTCGTCAAGTCTACACTTGCAGAAGCGGCCATGCTTTCAAACATTTCAATGATACATTGGACTTTCATCAGTATGGAATCGACCGGTTGTGCTGCTCTCTGTGAAGCTATAATCTCTCAATGGCACAAAGTAAAAAAAAAGCACTTAAGAAGACTTTCCGACCAGACTTAACAACAAGGCGACGAGAATTCTCACGCAACACTAATCGAGTTGAGTGCTGGGTGTCAATGGCTGGAATGACGCACTACATTGGCCAGTCTTTTCAAGTGATTGGATTGGTATAAAACATGCACAGTGGGATTACAAGCCAGTTTTGTGGCGGAGGGCGGACCGATCGAAGGCGAAGACGTAGCTGCTGTAGTATATCTTATCGTATTAACAAGCAATTGATTTTTAGCACATTGCAACTCAAATCTTCTTGCTCTGTCCCGGTCGGTGTGGTGTTGCATTCGCACGCATGAAAGTAATCCATCCACACCATCTTTCCATCACAACCGTGTATGCCACACCATCTTTCCACCTGAATCATGTATGCCCCACCATCTTTTCATTAGAATCGTGTCTGCCACACCGTGTCAAGAAATCAGTGTAGGGCACAAAAACATAGCCATCTCTTACAGATTATGGAGCTCAAAGTCGGTGCTCGGGTGGCGTTTGGTGCTGGCAAGACAGGCGTTGTGCGATTCATAGGAGAGACAGAATTTGCTAGCGGTGAATGGGTTGGCATTGAACTTGAGAGACCCGAGGGTAAAAATAATGGAGAGCTCAATGGTCGTGTCTATTTTACGTGCGAGTCGGATCACGGACTTTTTGTCAAGAAATCAATGGTTCGATCGATTCTATCGTCGGCTTCGACTAGTAAGGCGTCTTCAATTCGTCGGCTGTCTGGTGTAGGCAGTCGGTTGTCAGGGGCGAGTTCATCGTCGAATGCGAGTTCATCGTCGAATGCGTCGTCTCGCTTGGGCTCCAGCAGCTCTCGAGTCTCGTCACGAGCGTCTTTGAGCACAGGAAGTAACAGAGCAAGTCTTTCATTTGATAAAGGACCGTCTATTGGTGGTGCAATTTTCGGGAGTGCAGTGACGTCGAACGATCAATTGACAAAAGCAAGAGCAAGAGTCTCTCGACTCGAAGAAGAACTTGAGCAAAAGAACAGACATGTCGAGCAATTGAGACAAAGTGTGGCTGTAATGAAGGAGGCAGCTGTTGTTAATAGTGACAAGATCAAGCTGTTGGAGCAGCAAGGACAGCTACAGGAGAAGCAGCTGGAAGAGGTGGTGGTGGAGCAGCAACAGGTCGATGCTGATGGAGATGAGATCATGGTAAAAGGTGTGGATATGAAGGAAGACAAGTTGTCGGTGCATGAAGAGCTGGCGCAACAGATTCAAGTTGTTCGAGAAGAGGCAGAGGAACACGTTCGATCGGTACGTTCCGAGCTGGAAGACCATATCATTGAGCGACAAAATGAGCACGAGGAGCAGCTGAATCAATTGCGAGTTGTAAATGCGACGCATGCTTCGGAGGTGAAGGCCTTGAAGGCGGAAGTTGCACAGCAAAAGGTGCGCATTGCGGCCTTCACGGCGGCTGAACAGAAGAAGGCGGAGGAAGTTGCTATGGCTGTGGCCAAGTCGAGCTCCGATGCTCGTAAGGTGGAAACACTAGAAAAGCAGGTGGCTGAGTTTCAGGATATGATAGAGATGATGACGTTGGAGAAGGAGACTATTGAGATGGACAAGGAAATTGCGGAGGAGCATGCAGAAGAATTACAGCAGGAGGTGGAAAAGCTCAAAGCTGCCATGGCGCTGTCGGTAACTACAGGGTCAGACTACTCGGAAGGATCTTCTGCTAGTGCCGGGGACTTGGAGAACGAGAATAATAAACTGCGAGCGGCTGTGAAGATGCTGCACGAGCGCGGGTCTGAAGAAAAGGCTGAGCTTAGCAAGAAGTTGCGTCAGGCCCAACGTGAGAATGCTGAACTCGTATCATTGAGGGAGGAAGTGGAAGAACTTGTACGTGAGGTGGTTGTGTTTCTATTGACGTAAGTTTTAGTACTGACATGTATCGTATGCTCTGGTTTGTTTACATATAGACTACAAAGAAAAACAAGCTGGAGAGTGAAGCAGAGGAATTAAAGGAGATGCTGGACGTTGCGAACGCGTACGAGACAATGGTGGAAGATCTTACGGAGAAAAATCTAACACTCGGTGAGAAACTTGCAGAGCTGGAGACTACGGTGCAGTCACTTGAGTCATTGCGCGAAGTGGACCAGGAAATGGAACATCAGCATACGGAATATGAAGCAGAGCTGCGGGACGAAATCGACTCGCAGCGTGCAACACTGCAGGAATTGAAGCAGACGGCATTGGACCAGAAGATTGTCCTAGAGGATAAGGAGCGCACTATTGCTCGCTTCCGTGACCTTGCACACAATCACCGGGAGGAGATTGCGCAGCTGAAGGCAAAGCTTCGTGCCGAAAGTGGCGCTGTGGAATCTTTGAAGGATACGGCACATATGGCGCTTAATCAAACGATGGGGCTGCGCGCGCTGGTAGCAGCTGCACGTAAGCATGAAACCGAGGCAGCCAAGCAAAAGATTATTGCTGATCAGGCAAGGCTGGAGAACTCTTTCCTGCGTGCTGTGGTGCCTGACTCAATTTTCACCGAAACCGACCAAAAGGTGCTTCGTATCCGATTGACGCTTGGACGTATTAGCGGTAAGTCCGACATCTTGTTGCAGCACTTGAAGAAGGACCTGGACACTGCTGCGCAACAGCAACCTTCCAGTGGCCATGGGGAAGACGGCAAGGATGAGGGTGTCTCTATTGCGACAGTCAGTGTCGAGCAGTTAGTCCTGGGTGACAAGCTAGCGGCGGTCTCGTGCCAAGCAAAGGAAGACCTTTTTATGCTTGAGTGTCACCAGACTACGGAAGACGAATTTACTCAGGGTTGCTCCGCGCTCGACACATCGCAGACGGCGGCATTGGAGAATGTGTTGGACTCAGCGTTGTCGGCGTTCTCCGAGGGTTCCTTGTTGAATGGTGCTCGCGATGGCAGCGACGCTGCATCGTTGTATGAACGTCTTGTTCAAATCTTGGAGGAATGGCACAGTGACCGACTCATTCAGGTTTCGTTAGCTTTGGGTGCTGAGAGCTTCGGTGCTCGCTGTGCAGTGATGAAATTGCGTGCGAGAAAAAGTGTGGCTAAGCTGGCGTTCTCAATCTCGTCGATGGTGGCATTCCTGCACACTGCAAAGAATCTACTGGAAAGTTCGGAGATGCCTGATGACGAACATACTGCTGCGCTGCGCACAGAATTGATGCCGTTGCTGTATACGTGCCTGGGAGAGCTACTCTCGGTACTTAGTGTGGCGCAACTGTTTTACCGTCGTGCTGAGATTGACTTGGCGGCTTCAGACGATGATCTTGACGGATTTGTGGCGGCCGGTGGTGAGCCGATCACTTTCATTCAGAGTTATGCTATGGAGGCACAGTTGTTATCAGCTACGCTGCAATCGCATCTCGACCGAGACGGTCTGCTGGAGAATGTCATGTCGGCAGAAGAGTTGGTGCAGTTCATGCAGCAAAATGTGTACGACCACACCGTGGCATTCAAAGAGAAATTGGCATTGCTGTACAAGCTGGTGTGCCGTGGTGCCTTCACTGATGCGGTGGCTCCTCGTATGCGCAACGAGCACACTGATAGTAGTAATGGGCGGCCGCAGTGGCGAATTTGTGCGCAATCCATTCATCAAAAGTTGGTGGATGCGTCAACTCTTCGGAGCAATTTAACGCAAATGACTGAGCTGTGCAACGCGCTGCACCAGCGTATTCACGAATTTGAGCGTGCAGACAGCCAACATCGCGTGGTAGCCCAGAAATTGGAAAGCCAAGTGCTTCAACTGACTGAGAGCGTGACTACGATAACGAGCGAGAAGGCACAATTGGAATTGCAGCTCTCAAAGGAACGCGAGCAGTTCGTCGTTGCACTTGACGAATTCAACAAGGAAAAAACGCTGTTAAACTCTCTGAACCGAGATCTGCGGAAGCAATTGAAGCGCACAAGTGACGCTGGCAGCAGCGCGAAGAGTGTAAGTGGCGGTAGTGGAGGTGTGAAGGAATCCGTGATGGGTGGAACAGACGCCGAAGCCTTTCAGCGTGCTTTCCACCTACTGTACACTGAGCTGCACACGGTACGGGCCGCTCTCGCCAAGGCGCGATTGGAAAAGCTGCTCGGACCGAACATCGATTTAAACACGCGCACTCTGTCGTCAAAGAAATCGGGTCGGTTGGCAAATTCGCTGATGGAGGTGGCTACGTTCTCGCAGCAGGTGAAGGCTCAACTATCAATGCCACGTCTTGTAGATTTGAAGCAAGCCGCTTCTCCCACCGGCGCGTCTGCACGCACACAGCTTTTGGCTGACAAACTGCAACAGTCGCGTGTACACAGAGATCTGACAGCCCTTCGTGAACGCGTTGGTGCTGCGATGCGCGACGATGGCTGGGGCCATGATGTGACAAACGCTATTACTCGTGGCGAGCGCATATTCGGCTGCCAACCGCCTGAGACGGAGCGACCACCCGTGCTATTGGGGCGCGTGAAGCTTGGCAGTAGTTCTGCAAGCAACCCACAGCATGTGCAGCTCGTATTGAACCGATTTGAGGTGAAGCATCTATCACAAGCTTTAGTGTGCTAAGTGATTGAGAGCAATGAGACAGAGGTGACAAGGACTTTGTTGGAATTGTTTGTACGCATATGAGAGCTGATTTTGAAGACACTTGACAGTCTTGTGTTTCTTTAGACATCATCTCAGGATTCGTATCCAGTCGGTATCTCAACATGCATCGGTACGTATAATAAGATCGCCAATAGCTGATGTATATTTTAGGCACATGAGCATCGCGTCTAGACTGGTAAGTGCATTTTGGTCAATGGCTTCATCGATTTGTTCGACAAAAGAATGATCGGTTTTCTTGTACAATTTCAGAAAAAATCAGTCATATATTGTGATTGTATGATATTTCGATTGCTCAAAGTGACAAAAAATACGATATGTTGATTGAACTCCAAAAATGAAAAGCTTTTATAAATTAATAATATTTTTAGCATAAATATTATTAATTTATAAAAGCTTTTCATTTTTTCAGTTTTTTTGTACAATCCACCACTCTAAGGCCTGGATGAGCCTGTTACATTTAATTAACACCTAACAGTTGTTAATTAGAATATTATCTGAAAGGTAGATAATATTCAGGAATATTACCTTAAATGGTAATGTTTAGAAGCACTTGCTCATTGGCTGATATAGGCCATTATATCAGTCTGCTCAGCGGTCCAATTAGTGATGGACGCGCGCAATGAGTGGTGTAGAAGATGTAAGCAAAAGCAGATTATGAAGTCCCATGTTTGAAGGAACACCAGAATCCGCAGCTACATGAAGCAATAGCTCAAACAATCTGGGACAACATCATTATAGAATACAAGAATTCACATGTACTCGAAATCCTTGCAACTGTATCCGCTTGTTTTCCAGCCGAAATGTTTGCTATCTCGTGCAACGTTCTGCTAATAAAGGTAGCAAGCAAGCCCTGACGCTACTGCAGCAAGACATTACAACTAAACCAAAAACAGCTCAAGTCAAGAGCACTAACTCGCCAACTCGATCGGTCCGGTGAGTGCGATGCATGGCTGATTTCCTTCGTAATATAATTCAATCTCTTCTGTGGACAAGATACGGTCTTGCAAGAATGATAATACGATACACATGAATATGTTCATTACCACAACACAAATCCAAGTTACGTTTAAACTTCCTGTAGCTTGCTTGCTACGCATTCAATCGACCCGCCTCTTAACGATAAACCGGACCGTATCACCTTGTTCATTGTAGCCCATCTGTCGAGTGTGCATCAATACCTTTGCCAGCACGGGGATTTTGAAAATCAGAAACGGGAACGAGAAGAGTCCATAAGCGGTACGAATCCAATAGAAAAGTGCCTGACGTTGCCACGGTTCGAAGGGTAACCAGAGCACAAGACCCGCAAGAGCCATGATCACGATGAAGGATACGGTCTCGTACCCGCAGAACTTCACAAGATAGCCGCCACGATTCAAGTGCACTTCGTTACCAAATGCATCGTGAAACACACCACAATCTCGTAGATCCATTAGTTTTGTCCGATACAACGTAGTCTCTAGTGGACGCTTTGTGTAAGGCAATCGGAAAAATGCCGCCCAAACGAGCACGATCTGCAACACGAAAAAGCTAGCCGTTCTTTCACTCAAAGAAGGACCACCTCCATCTTGGCAAGCCAGCATGGAGCCTTGTACGACACACATCACGTACATACAAATTCCAAACATCATGTGCATGATGCCTAGCGTGACAAATTGCGCCGATTTAAAACCCACAATAAACTGACACAACTGGTGTTCGTTCGTCTTGTCCTTTATAATAAACAGAAAAATCCACCACAGCTGGCCCACTGCCGGTAGAAGACCCACACTTGTGTACGCTATCCACCAAGGGTCCTTGAAAGATCGCCAGATAGACTTATCGTGTGGAAACAAGTGATGCAGAATATGTCCACGAAGGTGGCGGAAGGAGCAAAACCTTTGATTTGCGACTAGAGCAACATTAAGATCTCCTCGTCCGCTCGGCAAAGCACTCTCACCTCCATTCTTGTAATTATTGTCAATTTCCTCCATTTTGTTTGTCGATATGTCGTGGCCAAATAATTCACGTGTCTTACGAAATATCTCCATCTTGACATCCGGCATGAACTGTTCGATGGCAATATCAATATTTGACTAGTACACGAAGTTAGTTAGCATCAATAGTCCATAAGCTAATCCACACTTCGTCCAATCTCTCACCTTGAAATAATTGGGCATATCCGGATCTTTCAGTGTCTGTTTTAACCTCGCTGCAACAATATCCAACGCACTCTCAAGTACTTTCCTTACTGTACGATGCATGGCAAATTGCACCTCGTCCTTCGTATCCTTTGCAATATGATTCAATCTCTTGCCAGTGGACAAGATCATCGTACTTGTACTATCCATAAACCCACTCCAAGTTGTTGGTACTCGTTTCGTCGCATCTGCAGCTTCTTTCGCTGCCTCCAACACCTGTTTTTCTGGAAAAATATCGGGAAACACACGTTTATATTCCTGTGCAAAGACCTGTACGTCTCTCAAGACCAATAGGTCAGTAATGAGCTCCTCTTTAGTACTCAGATCGTTATTGTTGATACGAAATAGACGTCGCTGGTGTTTCTTGGTCAAATTGCGCCAGAATCGCCGCATCTCAAGCCGCTGCTGATTTGACAAGCTCGGCATATTTTCCATCGCCTGAAAGAATAATTCCGTGCTTACAGGACGCCTTGCAGACTCTTTTTCCTTGTCGTCCATCTTTTCCCGCTCCTGAAGGAATGAAAAGACGATCACACCGGCTGACATCGCCACCGCACCGTATACGACTCGCAGCATGATTGATAATAATGGGTTTCGTATAAAAATATGAAATAAAAAGAGAGACAATAGTGGATATGAAACTAAGTGAGAAGAATATGATACAATTAATGCTACATAAGTACAATGATAGTAATTCATATTGTAATTAAATAAGAACAAACAGAAACACTTGCCTAAAAAAGATAATGGATAACTTTTCTAATATGCTAAATGATTTCGACGACTTCATACACTAGAACCGGCCTATAGTACTATCCCTTTAGCTGATAACGTGTTTTGACTGATTGATACCTATGGTTTTGAAGGTATCATTTTAGGCAAGTTTTATTAAACATCATTGTTTTCTTCGACAGCATATAAATTGTATATTTACTAATGTAAGCCAGTAAAAGCTTTATGCTTCAAATGCGCTCCACACCATTTTCCTTTTTCGACTCGAAATTACCAAATTATGTCCGAATATTCACAGGAAGTGATGCAGGTGGAGGAGCTGGTGGCTCGTGCGACGGATGAAGCCCTTATGGGGCCTGAGTGGGCGCTAAATCTGGAGCTATGTGACTATGCTAATGCACACTACACCTTGTGCGACGACATTGTGCGTTTACTGCAGCGTCGTCTGCAAAGTGGCGAGCCCAAGGTGACGCTGCTGGCTCTAATTTTGACGGAAACGGTCGTTAAGAACGGACCACGTGCAATCCACAGCCAAGTGGGCTCTACATTCTTTTTGAAAGAAGTGGCGGCTTTGTCGGATGGAAGCTTGGGTGTCGACGTGCAGAATCAAGCGCTGCTATTGATTCGCCAGTGGGCCGATGCCTTTCGAGGCAGTGAACTGCAGGCTTTTGAAGATATTTATAGGCAGCTAAAAATGCAGGGTGTCATCTTTCCAGAGGTGAAAAATGACGTTCCTATTTTTACGCCCCCGTCGTCCACAGCGACGGCTTCTGCTGCTACTGGACAGGACGAGAGTTACGCAACTGCTGCTTCTGAGAGACGCACGAGAAAGAAACAGTTGGAGAAGCTTCAAGACGATTTGAAGATAGTGCAGCAGAAGATCAAGCTGATGAGGGACTTGGACACTTGTGGACAAACTGGCGAGCAGCTGGAAGACGTCCTTGATTTCTTGCGTCAATGTCAGCCGAGAATGAACACGCTGATTGAAGGAGGAGTTATGGACAAGATCGATGAGCATACGCTGGAACAATGTCTTAATGTGAATGATAATTTAATGAAGACTTTGGAAGAGTGCAGCAAGACCAAGAATAAGAACATGATGACCTTCGATTTGCCACCAAGTGCTAGCCACATGATGGAACTATCGCAAGAAGCAGCTGAGCTACCTCTGGACGAAAGAGGTAGGACATTGGATTCAGTAGCTGCAGCTCCACGATCAGTGCTTCTGCCTCCTGCACGCTCGGCTTCCATCGATATGGATGATGGTGTGGTGTAGAAAATATTTTGAATCCTGAACAGGACGACACCACTGTGAATGCACTTACGTCTACGAAAAGAGTAAAGACTAAAACGACAAGGAATACCGCGGTGCAAGTAGGTTTATTTCATACGTATCTTGTTCATTGTTTGTGTTTGCTCAATTGATGTCCTCCTATTCTAAATGGTCTCCCTTATTGTTGTAAGATAAAAAAGCCGTCTATCTATGGTGTGTATATTCCGTTGCCAGTGAATGACCCCAGACACGATTGACACTTAGCGTCGAAGAAAAAATTGAGCTCGCTCATCGGGAAAATTCCTCGAGGCAATAACAACTTTGAGGAAATTGTCGATTGTGGTTTGTCCAACCGGGAATAGCAAACGAGGTCAGATCTTGTGCACACTCTTTACCTTGTCACAGAACTAGTCTCCTTCCAGCTTTCCCTTCCCGATGACAGCACCCAGTAACCATAAACTCACCATTTCGGAACTCAATAGTAAGGTGCAGCACTTCCTGAACATGATCTCCATGCTGTCCTCATACTAATGGTTGGTTCATGCGCCGGAGCATTTAAAGTGGGGTTTCCACGTTGGTGCTTAATGCTTAATGCCGCTGGCAATGGCACCTCTTTATTGTCACTTCACGAATCATACCAAGCTTGGTGCTGATATTCCCACCGTGAGCTGAGGCCCAGCTTCTAGCAATCATATGCGATCGCTACGACACTTTGTTTTTTGATTTTGAGCTGCTTGAAGCGAAAGTCTTGTGAGCAACAAACTGTTCGGACATCCAAGATCGTCCATTAGGCTGACGTACCTAGTTCGTGAATGAAGAAGTTGCTGCCTCCGATGTTCAAGTATCCTAGGTAATGATAATGAAGCGATGATAGTGAGGAGAGATTATCTGATACTGTGAGCAAACGTGATGTTGGTGTGAAAACCATTTGTCACAGCTCCAGCATGAATAGAGACATACTTCATTGCTAGCATTTGAGATCGCTTGTTCCTACTGTACGTGTTTGTACGTGTTTTAAATGCCTTTACCGTGGCTGCTACCGCTATCGCAGCTGGAAGGTCTTTGCATAACAAACGGCCTCTTCTTCCTAAATTACAAGCGTGTGGTGTGTTTCAGCGCTATGCTGGTCGGACATGATGCTCAAAGCAAGCGAAAGGTTCGCTCAGTCGCTTACCACCCAACGGTCATCGAACCGACATCATCATCAGAATTTTCCTCCTGGTCTATCAGGCTCAACGCCTCACGAAACATTTCGACAGCTCTATCGTGTTCTCCCTTTGAGTGTAGGATCTTGCCCAGCACCGAAAGTGATGCGTAGTTTTCAGGAGTCAAAGTCAAGGCGCGCCGGATAGCAATCTCCGCATCATAAAAGTCGCCAGCACCGTGGAGGGCGCGCGCCAAGTTGATCCATGCATCCACGTCTTTTCGGTTAGCCTCCACCGACTTGCGGAATTCCACAACAGCGCTAGTATACTCTTCGCGATCAAGGAAAACCTGTCCTAAGTAATTGCATGTCTCCGCAACGTTCACTTCCTTGTCCTCGATCAACTCAATCTTCTTTTCAACTTGCACCGAAAGGCCACGGTTCTTTTGTACAATATCGAGATCATCCGTCTTCCCCTGGTTCTCTTCGTCTTCTTCGTTGTCACCCAATGAAATACGATTAATATCAATAATACGATTGTTGCGAAGCTCAGCTACATCCGCGTCCACTGCGCTTCGCTCCTTCTTAGCCTCTGTAGCCATATGGGTTGCATCTTCAAGTTTTTTTTCAATACGAGACTTGGCCAACATGAGCTCGTGCACATGCGACTCCAGCTCGCACACTTGCTCGTGCATGTCCTGATATTTCTCGGTTGAGTCAACGTCTGTCCAAGCACGTGGACGTCCCCAAGAATCGTCCTCAAAAGGCAAATCCGTCGTCAAAATTGGGTCGTGATCATCGCTATTGTCGGTGGCTTCTGTGCGTCTGTTGTCCAAAGTACTGCGGTGTGGAGTGTTTGAATTATGTATGTAGCGGTCGATATCCGACTGGCTCTGGAACGCCAAGTCGCGACTACTTGACGATGTATCAGTCAGCGACACGGTGCTATTGATGAAACGCAGTGGCGGCCAACCTGCTCCTTTTTGACACTCAGGATGTTGCGCTGATTCCTTTCGCATCATATTGGATTCTATCGACGGCAAACCGCTGTGACGTCCATGACTATACAGGTTAACTACAGCTGAGCGTGTACCATTCTCCCGCAAATCATCGTAGCACAATATACACACGCGCTGCGGGGTTTTGAGTCTCAAATGATGCAGAGGGTAACGTTTGTTCGAGTGCGTGCTACACACCGACTCACCACACGAGCGGCAATGGTGGCGTGTCTTGAAGTAGCTGAACTTTAGCTGACAAATATTGCATCTCTTATCCAGTCGCCAACGTGGCGGCAACGGAACGTCTTCCAATCCATCGGGTAGTCTCAGTGCACTGCTAAAAGAGTTAGACGCCGTCCTGGTGCTTGCCCACTCGTCAAATATCGTAGCTCCTCCCCTGTCGCTTCCAAGCCGAGAAGGAATCCTCCTTACGCTGCTGACACTCGTCGTGTCGTCCGATGAAAGAGGAAAGCCTCCTGGTTGGTTCAAAAAGGCTTGGAATCTAGCACTCGGACGGTCCGGCGCCTTGCCTTCTGCTCGGAGCTTTGCCTCTTCCTCGACTAAAAAATTCACTTTATCGTCCGTAAGTTGGTACGCTCTAGCCAGTTCAGCAGGCGTCTCTCCCGTTGGCGTCTCTTCAAAGAGACACGTGGCCACGTCAGGTGCCGCCTGCACGAGTGTGCGCAGTACCTCTAGTTTGGTCGCTGCCTTAACGGCAATGTGTAGTGGCAGTAGACCGCCCTTGTTTTTGTGGCTCAAAGCAGATGGGGCCACGTCTACGAGCTTCTTAACGATACGCAAAGGCACGTGTGTGTCCGTGCAAGCCCAGTGCAATGGCATCATGCCAAAGTCATCCATATCATCAGCACGCTCGGCTTGCGCTGTAACGAGGCGATGTAGCGCACTCCACTCACTGGACTCGGCTAGTTCCAAGGCCGTCTTGGAGTCGTTGTTGGGGGCCTTAGGTTTCATTGACTTAGCGCTGTGATGTTTCCTATCGTACTTGACGCTCAGTCGTTTAACCTGCGGGGTTTAACGTGGTTTCGGTTGTGAGACCGTGCTTGAGCCGCGGGGGAGAGGGAAGAGGTGTTGCGAAAAAGAGTGATAGTCAGTCGACTGCCTCTGGCCCGTCTGTCGTCCGACTACAAAACCGGAACAGGAATTCGGCAGGCAACAGCAGATGGTACAGAAAATGTTGAGCTTTGTCTTCTAGCAGCTGGCGCTTGAAAATCCTATATATATAATATGATAAACGCTCTCGTATGCATAATATATATGTTACCATCGTAGTGAAAGCAATGCGTAGTCAAGTGCGGAAGCGCACACCTAAGTAGCGGCAGCCCACGTCCATAATATGTGACTGCGGCGTGTTTCCGGGCTTCCGCACTGCCGGCTGATGTCTAAGCACTGTTGAAATTTCAAAGGTGGAGCACGAGGAACACGGGTGGACTTATTAAAAATCTATTGGAATGACTCGTCTGTGTACAAAGGTGATGCACTTGGAGCACGAGCGTCACCACTCGCTCTCACCTACAATCATAGAAGCTGTTCATGCTTATCAAACAATTCGGTTGGTCGTTACGCACGGCTATACATGTATTAGCGTATATACCCACGCCACCTACAATCATAAAAGCTGTTCATGCTTATTAACAATTCGGATTCGCTCTTATTCTTTACGCACGGCTAGCCATACATGTATTAGTGTATATACATACACCCGAGCATTTCTTGTAGCAACAAGTAACGGGCGGAAAGTAGAAGGCACGATCGCATGCAGCTAGCCAGCTAGCAAGCAAAATACTGTACCAGATAGCATCACCATCAAGGCTAGTGGATCCTCCACTCGTCTGGAGCTGACCAGAGTGCCCCAATCCGATGTCGGCCTGATTTGGAGTCGTCTGCCGATCTTCGAGCGACGGTCTACTCCATTTCTTTGACAATGACCTTTTCTCGAATGTTGGTGTGGGGCACGGCGCCCTCTTTGGCATGAGCGCGGCGGTTTGCCATCTTCTTCTGCTCGCGCCCACTTGCCTCGCGCTTGGCCTGCGCGGCCTTTTTGATGGCCTTGGGGACGTGACGGTACCTGCGGTTTAGCAATTCCAATCAACAGAGCAGAAAACACAACACACCAGTCGTTAGTGGGACAGCGCACTGATGCAATCCCTACGTGAGCAACCACACTCCAGCCACAACGTACTTGGAGATACGGCTGATTTCGCGAAGGTGTTGGTAGCGCTCCTTAAGCGACTCATTGTACTCCATCTTGCGGCGCTCGCGAGGAGCAACCTAGAAACGAAATCGTAGAGCACACGTCAGCAACTTCAGAACTACATAAAAATGAAATGACCGTAAACGGTCCACTAAAGTGAAAAGGCAACACGCAGACATACCTTAGAGAGCTTCTTGGAGGCTTCTGCTTTCCAAATGCGAATATTAGTGTCGTCGCTTCCGGATAGAACAAAGTTAGAGTCAGCGCTGAACTTGACAGAGAAGATTCTGCAAACATACAAGGTAAACAAGGCATCAAGTAAGTAAGCATCGAAAAGGTGTCAAATCGAAAAAGAAAGCGGCTTTCTGACAGCAGTTGCATGCTATGCGTTTCCACGCCGCCCATTGACGCTAATGTCCACGTCATGTCAACGGCGAAACGGCGATGTGCCGGAGCCAATTTGTCATATTTAGGCGGCGGGAGCTTCCGGAAAACACGACCCATCGTAAAGCTAGGAGGTTACTTGATCCAACGTACCGCTGCATCCGCTGGGTGTGATAAACCTCGCGGCTCTTCGCCGAGCGCACGTTGAAAATGCGGACGGTCCGGTCATACGAGCCTGCCACAAACTCCCGGCCCGTCGGAGAGTACGCCACGTCCATACTGTGCTCTCACAAGCACGCAAGTCGTCAGAGTAAGATATTGGCTACTGTCAAAATTCGATAAAATGACGTACACTGCCGAGACGTGGTCCTTATGCACCATCATCGCACGCTCCATCTTGCGCATGTCAATCGTGTACAAGTTGTGATCCTCATTGGCCTAGCAGATATTATCAAGTGGCACAAGTCCCACCACCAAGTTAGCGCCTACAGAAAAATTCGAGCAAGAAGTAGCAAAGTGGAGTCATCGTGGAAAAGATAAACTTACAACTGTAAAGTTCATGGGCTCCATGGGATTCCATGCCAGTGCGTTGGACCGCATTTCCATGATGATTTTACGCATAGAGGACGCAATGCGAATGTCGTATAAAGTAATGTTCCGATCAGATCCTGTGGAAGCCAGCAGCGACGCTTCTGCCGGGTTAAAATGCACTGAGTTAATCGAGTCCACACCCCACGCAAACTCGTGCGTAGGTGTTGAGCGGGACGGGTCCCATACTTGCACCTTGGAGCCGCACGTCGCGAACATATTCTGAGACAAATGGTGGTCAATGCCGCTGAAAAAATGACACGCAAACACACAAACATCGTTGAGTTCTTCGACACTGCACCCCTCCAATTGCATGCACTACACCCACAGAAATGGCTCCTTGGAAGTATAAGTGGCCAATGCAGTCGGGGCATCCTCGTCCTCCTCCTTGACACGCAACGCCCACTGCTTCACTGATTTGTCCTCACTGCACGAGTAGAAAGTGTTGCCATCCGGAGTAACGGCCAGACCTCGCACGAAGCCGCGGTGGCCGTACACGTTCCACACGCATTTGCGCCGAGGCAGATCCCACACACGCACTTCACCATCTGCAGCGCCACTCACAAACGCCACAAGACTCTTGGGATTTGTAGCCAGCGCTGTCACACCGTCGCAATGGCCGTCCAGAGCTCCAATAAATGGCTTGGCAAACAATCGCTCCATTTTCACGGCATTTAGAGCGCGCGTGTACTCGCGGGGACGTTCAAACGGGTGAAGAGCCGGATCGTAATTTCGAAAGACCTTGAGCTTGTCGGACTTCACTTCTTGTGTAAAGTCCATCTCTACGCGAGAAATCGTCTTGACCTTCATAGTACGAGTAACAACAACTGGAAGTAGGAAGAGACGTGGTTTATTGAGCTCTTCTTCACTGGATGGCGTCAAATTCGGTCAGGGATAGGCAGAAAAGTGCACTTAAATACTGTGATTGGTTATTATTTGAAAGCAAACACTTCGGCTATTGCTTTGAGTGTTAACACTAATCAATACTTTTGCACGCAATTCACAGAACTAGTATGGTTGCGACAATGCCCTTACGTCTTCCAATGCCTCTTACAGCTTAAACTTTTCGCCCAAGATGGTTTCACTAAGCGTCCAGAGCATGTTTGCATTTTCCAACGAGTGACTCGATTTTGCACCAGTTTCGAGTGTAGGATAGCCTCGCAAGTGCAGGAACCCGTTGGGGCCATAATACTCTCCACCCTTGACGTTCTTCATAGTTGCAGCATACAAAATAGGGAGGACACCCATTTGTGGCGTCATGACCGGAAGCCACGACATCAGCCACACAAAAATCTCGGCCAGCCAACGATAGAAAGTTTTCCGGTAATAGCGGTTGAATATGTTGGTGTGCGTGATACCCGGATGGGCGGCCACCGATATCACATTCTCCACCTGTGCCGACTGAAAACGTCGCTGCAGCTCAACGGTAAACAGTAGATTGGCCAGTTTAGATCTCGAATAGTCGGACAAACCACCATGTGTGCGTCCCAGCGTCGAAAAGTTTAGGAACATCCAGGCAAAATAGTGAGTAAGACTACCGACATTAACCACACGAGCTTGGTTCTTTGATTGACGTAGCAAGTCGAGCAATTCACTCGTCAAGAAAAAGTGCCCCAAATAATTGATAGCAAATTGTGCTTCCAATCCATCGGGTGTGTGACTCTGAACAGGCACAGCTACACCTGCATTGTTGATCAGGAGATCGAGGCGGTCGAGCTTCTCATGACAAGCACGTGCAAACTCACGGATATTGGACAGGTCACCAATATCCACTTGCATAAATTCCACTGAACCAACGACTTGACCAGACACTTTGACAAGTTCTTCAGCTATCAATTTCTCAGCATCTCGTCCACGTTTTTCGTTGCGGCAAGCGAGAATCACGTGCGCTCCGCGCATCGCCAGCACCTTTGCTGCTTCAAAACCAATGCCCGAGTTGGCACCAGTGACAATTGCAACCTTGTTTGCTTGGGAAGGTATGGTCGAGCCATCCCAACTGCTCTCGGAGCTTCCACAATTACCCATTTTTCCTTTATGCACTTGGACAATATCTGTCGGACATTGGCTGTTGACATGATTGACACCCCTTCCACTTTAGATTTTTAAGCGCTTAAAAATGGAGTATTTACCTATACAGAATTTGATCTCACTTGATTGTTGCTGACAAAACCGGAGTGTATCCGAAATGACAGCATGACCGTCACGCTACGACGCGACACGCAGTCTTTTAAGAAGTTGCAGTCATTTCTACTTGCTCACAGTAATGCAACAAGCGATCGTGCTACGTTACGGGATAATGAACTATTGTGGATCTCACGAAAGGCTGTACGCGTCGCTGTGGCTTGACACTGGAACTCGTGCCATCATCAAAGTCTCAGCTGCAAGACCAATTGCTGCAACACGCTGATATTCGCACTTTACTGCAACAGACACTACAACGCAATGTTGTTGTTTGTACAGAAGCAAGAGTTGAGATTCCGGTGCTAGAGCATCTTGTGGCTAAGAGCAGAAGCGTGAAAGACAAAGAACAGAAACTGATGACGTTCCGTGTGATCTCGACATACCCTTCAGGAATCTTCACACGAGTGACACCTGACACTCGTGTCACGTTGACGAATCCTAATGGATATGGTCGAACTATAGAAGAAGACGGAGCAAGTGGTGATTCGACTTGTACAATTCCAGATTTGCAACAGCACAAGGAAGTAGAAATAGGAGGCATGGACGACGAGCGCGCTGCTTTACGTGAGCTAATTTTGTTTCCGAAGGGGTGCTACTCTGTGGGCCGCCAGGTGTGGGCAAGACGCTGCTTGTGCGTTCTGTAGTGTATGAATGTCGTCAGGTCAAGGATACGTCGGGCGTGATGTTGGATCTGAAGTTGCAACTCATTAATGGATCTGAAATCATGACCAGCGGACGCGGTGACGCGGAGCGAGCTCTTCGTGCAACGTTTGAAATGGCAGTAGCCCACGCTCGCGATGCCCAACACGCTGCTAGCGTCATCTTTGTTGACGAATTAGATGCACTCTGTCCAAAGCGCGACGCTGCTGGAGGAGGTGCGATGTCAGCACATAACCGTATCGTCGCTCAGTTGCTAACATTATTGGACGGTGTAGAAAGTGGTCTCTCGCGTGAGAACGTAGTCGTTGTCGCTGCTACGAACTTACCGAATTTGATTGATCCAGCCGGGAGCCATGACGCGGAGAGCCATGATACGGGGGTGTAAAAAATCGTAACTTCGCATGCAGCTGTAAATCACTTTTATCAAGCACTTCTCAAACAACAGCCAAGTGCGACAACGGACAGAGACAAAGCCCTCCGCAGAGACGGAGCCCTCTGCAAAAACGAGCCTTTTGCATTTACCTTGGCCCCGTAGTGGGTTAAGGTAAAAGGGGGAAACCATTTTCCTCGCAAGTTGCGAATCTTCCTGCATCAAGGTCAGTTTTTTATCCTTCAAGTTCGCTGAGCGCGAACCCTGGTACCACAAAGACAACGCCCGCCAGACCACAACCGATCGTTTATGTAGACGGCACCAGACCAGATATTTTTCGCCCAGTAGTATGCCTAGGCTGATCTGAAAAAGTTGTAAGCCCAGCTTCGACCGTTAAGTCGAAGCAGCATACAGCATGTCACGTCATAAGGCGGCATGTTGCGACTTTTCTTCGTGGTATTAGGACTCTCGGTGTCAGTAACACACCACTTAATGCATGTTGAACAGGCGGATGACGTTACATGATGACGGACAGGATTACGGCTAATACCAGTAAGGCTGTGACGTCATGGACTGACGTCACTGGAATGGCGTTATTAGATGACGTCACAAGAAGCTTATAGAAGCCTAGGCTAAGAGGTTAGCACAGGGTAGCGAACTAAGGACCTAAATATGTTCACTTCACAATTTGCCTTTGCCTGCGCACATCGACTCAACACTCGGCCATATGTCCAATCTCCTGTGAAGATTACTCCGAGCGCGTCCGGTCAAGTGTGCAGATTTGTTACCTCGGACTTGGTCACCGGAACCATTCACGTGTCATTAATGATGCGCCCTCCGTGACGTTCGAAGTATCGAGTCAGTAGAACGAGAAAACGAGGTGGAGAATGATTGTATCAACTTACCATGTATCGACACTAGATCCGCTTACACGTACTCGTTAGTGCAACGGCACTTAGTGGGAAAGGTCTTAAGTACGATCGTACTTAGTACCACTTGAGTGAGGTACACCATCGTGACTCACCCTTGTGTATGTGATGCACATCAGGTGTATGCACATTGAAGGGGATGACGGTGAAACCATCGGATGACGTCACGAACGGACGGCATTCGCGAGCTAACATATATATTTCAGCTCGCCACACAGGAACGGGCATCTAAACAGACGCGCGTCTAGTCAGTTACATTAATAGCTCATGATTTCTATATATTGCTTATTTTTACCGTTATATATGTATCAGTAAAATAAACAAAGTCTTACAATTTCTTCTTACATCACCGTGAGCGCGAAAAGACGGGAACACGCTATCGCGACGTCACTAGTGACAAGTACCTAGTTGTTGAGTGAGGCAGTCGTTGGCGGTCACAAACTACTTTGCCAAACACAAGAAAAGACGTTCTAACCGCTTCCTCAGACGTGCAAGAAGGTGTGTGCGTGTAGTGCGTGGCAGCTTTTATAAACACTCGCCTCCACTTAGTAGCACTTGTTGGTCCTTCCCACGACTTGTCTCTCAGTGAGCGTGTAATTGAGAATGATCAATGTCCTTTGGGCTCATTTTTCCTCTACCTCTCCGATCATCGTCGGGAGGATTTGGCTCAGGGTAATTGGTGAACAAGCCCTCGCCAATTTCTGGGTAGTCCATGTTGCTCAGCTGTATCAGCTTAAGGCGTTTGTGCTCGGACAGCGGATGGCCGTGTCCGAGGCACATAGACGTGCTGCGGCTAAGTTCATATGAGCTTTTGCGTGAGCACTCTCGGAATGAGGTGTTTAACAGAACGCTCTGCCCAGTCTAGTTAGCCGAAACCAAATCTGATGGACCTACGAAATTTGATGGGACTGTCGCTCACACGATTGTCCACTGCTAGCAATGTGGTGTGGCGTAGCGTAGCCCATTGAGGACAACACCGAAATGGTGTCGTACACCATGTCTTATTTACGCGGTAAGTGTAACGGGGCACTAGAGACTTGCACTGTCACAGTACAAGTTCACTTACACTGACACGAAGTCCCACTGCATTTGGCAGTAGTTAAATGCGCAACGCGTCGTCACAAGATGGTTGTATGGGATGGCGGCGTTGGCCGGGTCCTTTGGATACGTGATCGGCAGCTTACCACTGGGGTTCACGTCGCCGTACAGGATCTCTGCGATAGCCTGCCCGCCGAGCTCACACGGAAGCATGGCATCGATAATAGCAGCCGCATTGTCCGGAATCGACCCAAGCAAACGCGGACGACCCTCGATCAGCACCACAATCACCTTGGTGCCTGTGGCAGCCAGCGCTTTGATGAATTCCTTAAAACCCTTTGGCAGTGCAAAGTCGTCGATGTCTCCAGGCTTCTCCGTGTATGTACTTTCACCGATGGCGGCAATAGTGTACTCGTGCCGGCCAGCAAGTTCCACAGCCTGAGTCAGGTTTGCATTCGAGATAGACCCATTAATCAGCAGTCCGTTGAAGTACGTGAAGGAGTCCTTGCCCACTAAGGTTTCCATACCTTTTCGCATACTAATCCCGTTCTTGAACATATCGTTGCCGGATACGCCTTGCCAAAATTTGGTCCAGCCGCCGCACTGATAACCCACGTTGTCTGCAGAAGGACCCGTGAGGAAGACGGACGAGCTCTTCGGCAAAGGCAACACGTTGTCTTGGTTTTTAAGCAGCACAATGGATTCGCGCGCCATCTCCAGTGCAATCTCCTTGGCTTGATCAGCAAGGGGCTAGATCAAGCCCCTTGCTGATCTAGCCCCTTGCTCGATCTTCATCCTTGTTGTATCCTGCGAACTTCTCCAGTTCCGCGATCGCTGACACATAACTCCGTTGAGCATTAAGTCCACCATTTTTCGTCGTCTCAGTTGTCGCAACCACAGGTCGTCGAGGCTCGTCGAGGCCGAAATCTTCCGGATCGTATTCATTGAATCGAATATAGCGTGATCCAACTGACTCCATCTCAATATCGGATCAAACGATTCTGACGAACTCGAACGAGTCGCCAATCGGTCGACCCTTGGTTTGTTGATTCGTGATGAACTTTTCCATAGCTGCCTCGAAAAGTTGCATTGCCCTGAGCCGATCAGATTTGCGTTTAACAATTTGGGTACATCCACCTATCGCGGTTCGACCAGATCGGCTCCATTCGTCTGCACAAAACTGCGTACGTACCCACTTGGTTCTAACGACATCCACTCCATGCTGATCAACTCATACGAATAAGCTACTAATTTTGCCGAGACATATCGTAACGATTCGGTATGATATTCGTCAAGAGTATCAACGAGTGTTTGATCCGTAACATCAGAGGCACCGGCAAGAGGAATCATCTTCTCAGCAAATGATTGCCCCGCCGTAATCATCTGATCGAATTCGCAGTCGAGCAATCAATGTGCATCAAATACACCAGGGGTATAACCAGCTTCTTGCAATAACTGCGTGATTCGACGGATCGCTTCCAGCTTGTTTGACGTATTAATAGGATATAGCAATCCGATCAACTTTGGCCGTGATAAATTCAGTTCCGATATAAGCCTCTTGAGCTCCTTTCAATGAAGTTGCTACGTAAGCTGATCCAACTGCCAATCTCCAAGACTCCCATTGCTATCCGCCAATTTCTGGTCCGTCTTCACATTCTCAACCTTCACGTCGCGATCCGCTACCTTCGTCTCTTGATTGTCTAGGTCTGAGCCAGGCGCCCTCAACTTTGCACGTGAAGACTTCGTTTTTTCTTCTTGGCTTTAAGGTAGAAGTGTTTCAGAATGAAAATCTTTCAGCTTTAACAAGGATTCTCATCCAGTGGGTCACGTTTTGCAGTGTGATCCGTTCAATATAGATAGTCGTAGTCGTAGGTTTGGGCTTTGATTGGCTAACATTAAATAGAGTTCAATTTTACTTCTAATACACACTCTTCCGGGTAGGATCTTTGGCCTCCCAACGTCAAGAACATCGACCGCGTTCTGCAAGTGATAACACCCTTGGATTGTTTGGTCAGGGTGCAAGCGGCTCTCAGCCTCAAGACAACTACGATCGGACGTAGCAACAAGTAAGGGAAAAGTACAGGCAGTTGCAGGACGGATCAAGTGGTCGGAAGATTCTGCTCTAGTGCTCAGGAGATTTACGTCTTGCACTCATTGGACGACTGTGATCATTTGAGAAGATCACAACAAGAACCAGGTTGTCGTGTAAGATTTCCACACGATCACCACCCCCATCTGTCCCTACCACGATTAGGATCAGCATTGACTCAAGTCCACCGAGAAGAGTGCAACCCGCCCAACCGACGGGCACACAAGATGAGCAAGGCTATATACACGGAATTGAAGCATCCACTCCGTAGTCGGTCGTCTGGGCGCCAGTAGAGAGTCGGGATCGCATAAAAAAATTTGCGATCGCCGTTTCACTACAATGGTGTGCGTGCCCGGATCTTCTGGTGACTCTGGATTTTACCGTGAGTCCACTATAGAAGATGTTAAGACCAAGATAGAACCAGGAATTGAAGCGTCAGCGGAAAAAGGATCGCGGCAGCGCGAGAAAATGAAGAATTCGCAGATTGTCTGCGCTTTGGGAGGAGCGCAGACGACAAGAAATAAATGGGAAGATCAAGAGATGGATCTAAAGGAAAAACCTCTACCTTCTCCCCTGTCCGCATATCGTCCCCTTGTATTATGTGGTCCACAATAAGATCGCGGATCGCTAGTCGACTATGTGGTCCACAGCTGGATCGCGGGTCACTCTAGTGAGTCGTGTGGTCCACACATGTTAGATAGTTCACATCTTTCAAGCAATCCAGAGTGATATAGTCCACACCAACCATATATCAAAAGTTTGGATCGCAATCGCGCCCGATCGGTCTCCTGAGCGGATCGCGCGACTGCTGCTTCTTCCACAATTCCAAGCACCTTCTTCTTAGACTCTCGGCTTGTCCTTCATAATTGGTAATGGATTGCGTGTTATACTAAATGTGTATCGCTCCTTCTTGCGATCTTGGTCAGTGAATCGCTGTTAATGAGTCGTGGATTGCGATTACTGGGAAGCGAACCGCAAATATGTCCACCACCCACCCTTATCCAAGTAAATTATCACGAATCACCGTGGGCAAAACCTTTTGCTGAATCGCGATTCGTCAATAAAAGTCATTTTGGACGTAGTCGGAATACGCGATCTACATTTCCTGGAAATTGATAATTGGTATTTTGCCACAATCGTCTCCTGCATCGTTAATCGACATACAGTGTCGGTCTGGCTGTGCACCATCTCGTCGCGTTTCTTTCCTCTTAAATTGATTTCAATGCCTCGCACCTAAATCTCCTCCTCTTAATTAGGTTGAGTTTCATGCAACTTGCGATTTGCCAACGGGTACTTCTGCTGGATCGTGCATCTTGCTTCCGTCTACTCGGGTGATTCTTCCATCGTAATGGACCCACAAACTACGGCCTCATGGATCGCTGCTTTATACAATCGCTTGGAAGCCCAAGACACTATCGCGGATAGCTATTGATCGCTGGAAGAAGTCTTTCAATAGCAAACGGCTTGTTACGAACGGTTGCAATAGGAGTTACACTCCTATTACGAGTTGGCGTCTCTCTTGTGTAGGTTTCTCTTACATTAATAAGAGCAGTTGCGACAGCAACGTGAAGACGCAATCTAGAAAGCTGGAGACTTCGAAGAAGAATTGGTCAAACGAGCGGATCAGTCCCGCAAGATTGCGGCCTTAAAAATCGCTCTATTCAAGGTCAATTCGAAAAACCACCGCACGCGAAAGAAAAGTCAACGGGAAATGACCATCCTTCAACAGAACTTGGTGGATAAATTCCAACAACAGTTGGTCTCCCTCCAACAACAGTTGGTCTCCCTCCAACAACGACTGGTCTCCCTCCAGCAACGACTGGAGGGAGACCAACTATTGTTGGAATTTATCCACCAAGTTCTGTTGAAGGATGGTCATTTCCCGTTGACTTTTCTTTCGCGTGCGGTGGTTTTTCGAATTGACCTTGAATAGAGCGATTTTTAAGGCCGCAATCTTGCGGGACTGATCCGCTCGTTTGACCAATTCTTCTTCGAAGTCTCCAGCTTTCTAGATTGCGTCTTCACGTTGCTGTCGCAACTGCTCTTATTAATGTAAGAGAAACCTACACAAGAGAGACGCCAACTCGTAATAGGAGTGTAACTCCTATTGCAACCGTTCGTAACAAGCCGTTTGCTATTGAAAGACTTCTTCCAGCGATCAATAGCTATCCGCGATAGTGTCTTGGGCTTCCAAGCGATTGTATAAAGCAGCGATCCATGAGGCCGTAGTTTGTGGGTCCATTACGATGGAAGAATCACCCGAGTAGACGGAAGCAAGATGCACGATCCAGCAGAAGTACCCGTTGGCAAATCGCAAGTTGCATGAAACTCAACCTAATTAAGAGGAGGAGATTTAGGTGCGAGGCATTGAAATCAATTTAAGAGGAAAGAAACGCGACGAGATGGTGCACAGCCAGACCGACACTGTATGTCGATTAACGATGCAGGAGACGATTGTGGCAAAATACCAATTATCAATTTCCAGGAAATGTAGATCGCGTATTCCGACTACGTCCAAAATGACTTTTATTGACGAATCGCGATTCAGCAAAAGGTTTTGCCCACGGTGATTCGTGATAATTTACTTGGATAAGGGTGGGTGGTGGACATATTTGCGGTTCGCTTCCCAGTAATCGCAATCCACGACTCATTAACAGCGATTCACTGACCAAGATCGCAAGAAGGAGCGATACACATTTAGTATAACACGCAATCCATTACCAATTATGAAGGACAAGCCGAGAGTCTAAGAAGAAGGTGCTTGGAATTGTGGAAGAAGCAGCAGTCGCGCGATCCGCTCAGGAGACCGATCGGGCGCGATTGCGATCCAAACTTTTGATATATGGTTGGTGTGGACTATATCACTCTGGATTGCTTGAAAGATGTGAACTATCTAACATGTGTGGACCACACGACTCACTAGAGTGACCCGCGATCCAGCTGTGGACCACATAGTCGACTAGCGATCCGCGATCTTATTGTGGACCACATAATACAAGGGGACGATATGCGGACAGGGGAGAAGGTAGAGGTTTTTCCTTTAGATCCATCTCTTGATCTTCCCATTTATTTCTTGTCGTCTGCGCTCCTCCCAAAGCGCAGACAATCTGCGAATTCTTCATTTTCTCGCGCTGCCGCGATCCTTTTTCCGCTGACGCTTCAATTCCTGGTTCTATCTTGGTCTTAACATCTTCTATAGTGGACTCACGGTAAAATCCAGAGTCACCAGAAGATCCGGGCACGCACACCATTGTAGTGAAACGGCGATCGCAAATTTTTTTATGCGATCCCGACTCTCTACTGGCGCCCAGACGACCGACTACGGAGTGGATGCTTCAATTCCGTGTATATAGCCTTGCTCATCTTGTGTGCCCGTCGGTTGGGCGGGTTGCACTCTTCTCGGTGGACTTGAGTCAATGCTGATCCTAATCGTGGTAGGGACAGATGGGGGTGGTGATCGTGTGGAAATCTTACACGACAACCTGGTTCTTGTTGTGATCTTCTCAAATGATCACAGTCGTCCAATGAGTGCAAGACGTAAATCTCCTGAGCACTAGAGCAGAATCTTCCGACCACTTGATCCGTCCTGCAACTGCCTGTACTTTTCCCTTACTTGTTGCTACGTCCGATCGTAGTTGTCTTGAGGCTGAGAGCCGCTTGCACCCTGACCAAACAATCCAAGGGTGTTATCACTTGCAGAACGCGGTCGATGTTCTTGACGTTGGGAGGCCAAAGATCCTACCCGGAAGAGTGTGTATTAGAAGTAAAATTGAACTCTATTTAATGTTAGCCAATCAAAGCCCAAACCTACGACTACGACTATCTATATTGAACGGATCACACTGCAAAACGTGACCCACTGGATGAGAATCCTTGTTAAAGCTGAAAGATTTTCATTCTGAAACACTTCTACCTTAAAGCCAAGAAGAAAAAACGAAGTCTTCACGTGCAAAGTTGAGGGCGCCTGGCTCAGACCTAGACAATCAAGAGACGAAGGTAGCGGATCGCGACGTGAAGGTTGAGAATGTGAAGACGGACCAGAAATTGGCGGATAGCAATGGGAGTCTTGGAGATTGGCAGTTGGATCAGCTTACGTAGCAACTTCATTGAAAGGAGCTCAAGAGGCTTATATCGGAACTGAATTTATCACGGCCAAAGTTGATCGGATTGCTATATCCTATTAATACGTCAAACAAGCTGGAAGCGATCCGTCGAATCACGCAGTTATTGCAAGAAGCTGGTTATACCCCTGGTGTATTTGATGCACATTGATTGCTCGACTGCGAATTCGATCAGATGATTACGGCGGGGCAATCATTTGCTGAGAAGATGATTCCTCTTGCCGGTGCCTCTGATGTTACGGATCAAACACTCGTTGATACTCTTGACGAATATCATACCGAATCGTTACGATATGTCTCGGCAAAATTAGTAGCTTATTCGTATGAGTTGATCAGCATGGAGTGGATGTCGTTAGAACCAAGTGGGTACGTACGCAGTTTTGTGCAGACGAATGGAGCCGATCTGGTCGAACCGCGATAGGTGGATGTACCCAAATTGTTAAACGCAAATCTGATCGGCTCAGGGCAATGCAACTTTTCGAGGCAGCTATGGAAAAGTTCATCACGAATCAACAAACCAAGGGTCGACCGATTGGCGACTCGTTCGAGTTCGTCAGAATCGTTTGATCCGATA
Organism: Peronospora destructor; assembly: GCA_011800735.1. NCBI lineage: Eukaryota > Oomycota > Peronosporomycetes > Peronosporales > Peronosporaceae > Peronospora > Peronospora destructor. The sequence goes on along the minus strand of WBRY01000004.1, from coordinate 471,278 downwards.
TTGAGATGGAGTCAGTTGGATCACGCTATATTCGATTCAATGAATACGATCCGGAAGATTTCGGCCTCGACGAGCCTCGACGACCTGTGGTTGCGACAACTGAGACGACGAAAAATGGTGGACTTAATGCTCAACGGAGTTATGTGTCAGCGATCGCGGAACTGGAGAAGTTCGCAGGACACGACAAGGATGAAGATCGAGCAAGGGGCTAGATCAGCAAGGGGCTAGATCAGCAAGGGGCTAGATCAGCAAGGGGCTAGATCAGCAAGGGGTTAGATCTGCAAGGGGCTAGATCAGCAAGGTCAAGTCCGCTTTCCTACGCGATCAGGCCCCAGCACGGGACCAGCTTATACTCAACTAAGCCGATTGATACGTAATTCGTGGTAGCCATTACTATGGTGGACATAGCATATCCGTGGTCAGATAGCATTATCACGCGTGGAAACGATCGGATAAAGTCCTTTGGAATACAAGTATCGACTGAATGTGGCTGGATGCGAGCAAATATTCCAATTATGGACGAATCGCCAGCTGCCCGTCGTAAACATGTGGAACATCTCATTGAGACACTGGGCGATCGCGATCTGGCGAAACAGTTGATGTTATTACGTTTGGAAAATGCGGATTCTATGGGAAAAACGCTACGTGTATATCAACGCATGGAACCCCGGCAAAGTCAGGCGTCGATGGGATCGCATAAATTTTAACAGCGATCAGCTGCAGCATCGGTCCCAGTATCGTCGAAGCTGTTGAAGGTGATGTTGTAGCTTAGTGGAGTAGGTTACATGTTGCACATGACAGAAGAAGGGCATGCATAGTGAGATAATTAGGACAGGAATCGGATGGCTGAGAGCTATCGATTTACTAGCATTACTTAACAAATATCACGCACTTTTTGGCTTCTTCAATCCGGCCGGAAGCCCTCTTCATTTAATAAAAGAAGCCACTCCGCGCTGTGACAGCAACCCCAATTGGAAGTGGTAGCAGCGGACCAGAATCAGAAGAGGAAGTAGCTAAGACTCCAAACGTCATGCGCCACATTCCGAGGGTATGTCCACAGTTGCAGGTGGCAATGAAGAGTACGAAAAAACCCACGCCGTTAGTGGGAGCAAACTTCCATTGCTTGACGGGAGGTAGATGCCGTTTCCTCATCCCTATCTCGCCACTGTTTTCTTGGTAGCGACCGCTCGGAGGACTTGTTTGACTTCCGCTACCTCTTGCTCCGTTGACGGACGTTTCTGTTTATGTACACTCCTGTTCTGCTGAATCCATAGCGTGGTCACGCAGATCGAGGGAGCTATCCACCAGGTGTCTGGAACATGCGCTTGATATCAGCCTGCACTTTCTGAGGAAGCTTGGTACCGATCGAGATAACGCTGCTTGTTTATACAGTGTCTTGTATAAACAAGCAGAAAAACTTGCCCAACGTGATACCCATGGAACTAATGGAATCAATCAGGTAAAACAAGTTAGTTAATGAAGTATGACTATAAGCGAGTTAGTTATCAGCCAAGTTTTTTTGTCGAGCCAAACATCGAGATTGCATGTCTCAGCGTGACTGTGGGATAATACTGTTGGTGAAGCTACGAGATTTAAGTGACAGAGCAATAAAATGGTCATGGAAAGCCTTCTATATCCAGAGTGCCTAATCCTTTGGGACTGCGCAGAGCGATCAAGTGTTGGGCATAGCTTACTGCCAGAAAATAGCTCCTTGAACTACTCTTTTTTTCTTATTCGCGTAGATTTGCCCGATTCTTATCTTGCGCATCGTCTAACACCTATGACCTGTGAACGTGCATAAGCAGGAAAGTGCGTCCAAGGAGCAAGAGGCAGCGGAAGTCAAACAAGTCCTTCTTCGCCAACTCCGAGCGGTCGCTATCAAGGAACAGCGGGTAGGGTCGAGATGTAAGCAACGGAGTCTACCTCCGACTAGCAACGGAAATGTTCCAAGACACCATCGTCAACCGGCAGCGGTACTGCACAGCCCACGTAACCGACAGGAGACATCTCCAGGGGTACTAGAATGGCTGAGGACTTTTAGAAATCTTGTAAACCATAAGGTAAATAAACAGTCTGTTTCCACCACCACCAACATCTATGACCTGTGACTGTTTTCCAACACTCGGCTGAAAGTCGCACAAGTTCCCGGTTTTCGGTGCGGACCAACACTGCTTCGTTATCGTAGACACGGATTCGACACTGCCCAACTTCACAACGAAACTGATCGTGTCGTGGTGTGCATGACGAGCGCAATTATTACCGACAATTTTTATGAAAATGAAATAGCCAGGCACGACAGGGACTGTCGCATAGCGATTGTCATGTGTTTTTTTCACAGATGGGGACCATAGGCACTCGTGACTGTGCTCGAATGGGCAATCGCTCGAATGGTCAGCCACCCGGCTCGAACGGTGAATCACTCACTCTTCAATTTCCCAAGTGCATCGCAGAAGACATCGTCGGGCGACGAAATCATTGTAACAATGTTCCAGTTCTGGTTGGCAGCTGTGTACTCTGCAGCGGCACTTGTATCTGCAGTACCCGCTAGTGATAGCTACGATGCTCAAGCTAAAGCTATCGTCGCAACTTTCTCTCACGCCCAATTGATCGGCCAAATGATCCAACTAGATATCGGGGCCGTCACTATTCCGGACACACACGAGCTTAACGAGACCGCAGTGCGTTCGAATGCCGAGCTCTTCGTCGGATCGTATTTCAACACGAATTGGGGTAAACCTCTTAATGGCAAGTACGGCTTTACCGCTAGCGAATTTCGCGATATAATCGGATACATCCAAAACATCACCCTGTCAGTGACCGGGGGCCAACCTGTAATCTATGGCCTTGACTCCGTTCACGGTGCCAACTACGTCGAAGGGTCTGTGCTGACGCCCCAACAAATCAACTCTGGTGCAAGCTTCAACCCCGACCTTCTCTACAAGGCGGGTTGCATGACTGCTCGTGACACCCTTGCTGCTGCTATTCCTTGGATTTTCGGTCCGATCCTCGACATATCGCAGCATAAGGGATGGGCTCGGACCTACGAGACGTTTGGTGAGAGCACGTACCTGAATACGGTCATGGGCGTAGCTCTGATCCGCGGACTTCAGAGCCAGAATCAAACCGCCGCTTGTGCCAAGCACTTTATCGCGTACTCAAAGACGCCCACTGGTCACGATCGCCAGAATGTTCTGGTCTCGGACTTTGAACTTTTGAACAACTTTGCTCCGCCGTACAAAGCTGCGATAGAAGACGCTAACGTGCTGACAATAATGGAGGCCTACACTTCATTGAATAATGAACCAGTGATCTCTAGCTCGAGAATGCTGAATGACCTACTCCGTGGCGACCTTAAATTCAATGGAGCGCTTGTTTCAGACTACGACGAGGTCTTAAACCTGAATATGTTTCACCGCGTGGCGGACACATTCAAAGAGGCGATTGACACCTCTTTGACGCAGACGTCGCTTGACATTAGTATGACGTCGAAATACATTGGCGTCGAGGTCGGCTTGAAGCTGCTCAAGGAACATCCGGAACAGGAGGCTCAAATCCGCCAGTCCGTCGAACGCATCATCAAAACGAAGTTGACACTCGGCCTCTACAAGGATCCGACGCCCGGTGCAGATTTTGTGTCGATGGTTGGTAACGAGAAGGACAAGGAGATTGCACTGGAGATGGCGCGCGAATCCATTGTGCTGCTTAAAAACCAAGACAACGTGTTGCCTTTGCCGAAGAGCTCGTCCGTCTTCCTCACGGGTCCTTCTGCAGACAACGTGGGTTATCAGTGCGGCGGCTGGACCAAATTTTGGCAGGGCGTATCCGGCAACGATATGTTCAAGAACGGGATTAGTATGCGAAAAGGTATGGAAACCTTAGTGGGCAAGGACTCCTTCACGTACTTCAACGGACTGCTGATTAATGGGTCTATCTCGAATGCAAACCTGACTCAGGCTGTGGAACTTGCTGGCCGGCACGAGTACACTATTGCCGCCATCGGTGAAAGTGCATACACGGAGAAGCCTGGAGACATCGACGACTTTGCACTGCCAAAGGGTTTTAAGGAATTCATCAAAGCGCTGGCTGCCACAGGCACCAAGGTGATTGTGGTGCTGATCGAGGGTCGTCCGCGTCTGCTTGGGTCGATTCCGGACAATGCGGCTGCTATTATCGATGCCATGCTTCCGTGTGAGCTCGGCGGGCAGGCTATCGCAGAGATCCTGTACGGCGACGTGAACCCCAGTGGTAAGCTGCCGATCACGTATCCAAAGGACCCGGCCAACGTCGCCATCCCATACAACCATCTTGTGACGACGCGTTGCGCATTTAACTACTGCCAAATGCAATGGGACTTCGGTGCAGGTCTGAGCTACACCAATTTTAGCTACTCCTCCGTCACGCTGGACAAGACTAGCATTGCTAACGTGCACGACAAGCTTACGGCCACAGTCACCGTCACGAATGTCGGCTCGCGCGCTGGAAAGGAGGTCGTCATGCTGTTCCTCATCCAGCCGTTCCGCAAAATCTCGGTGCCGGAGATGAAGAATTTGAAAAGGTTTGAGAAGATCGAGCTGCAAGCGGGCGAGTCCAGAACCGTATCGTTCTCGTTGTCGTATGATGATTGGAGCGTGTACAACGGGAAGATTGGAGTTGGTCTACCGAAAATAGTGGAGGACAGCAACTACGTGGTGGCCGTCAAACCAGACACCGATTGCGACGTGTACAACTTCAACATGACGAACCCTCTTTGCGCCAAGTTCACCATCATGAACCCGAGCGGCGCTCCGGCACTGTGACCGTTGGTGCTTCGGCCTAATCCCTGATAAGCTACATTCATACCGATGAAATTCATCATTAAAATGTAGTTCTATCAATAAACTCAAGTTCCTTGACTTGAAAGTTTGCATTTGGTATTGTTCTTTCCATTGTAGGAATTACGATAGCAGCATTTTCGATTCGTCATCACGTCTTAATCGATCAAGATCATGCCTAGAATTCGTGATTAGTGCAGAGCTCAGTTGAAAAGTGCGAACAAGACCTATCATGTTGTTTGGAAATTCTTACAAAATGAGCATGGCTGCTCTCGGACAGATCACAGTTGAGACGCTAGTTGAACATTATTTAGTCGAAAACTTGTCAAAAAACTCTAGGTTCATCGTGACCAAACAGATGATGAAGGACGAAAGGCTCGTCGTCAAAAACGTCAGAGCTCAATCTTTAATAATTATTATGTGGGCCACATGATGGTGTCCGATCATTTCGCAACCTCGAGTATGACGGTGCGTTAGATGCCACTTTCTTCATTCTAACTCCTTTCAGTTGCAATCATGTTGATAGTGTAGAGATTATACAGTTGAAGCATAAATACTTACTTCAATGGGTTTTTCCTGCTGTTTGTGGCCTTGGTTCCTTGGAAGGTTATGGCTACTAAGAACGAGAATAATCCGACGAATCATGTGAGCTTAAAGGATCCGATGAACCGATTCCCGGAAGACGCGAAAGATGAGGACAGTGTCGCTAAGAGCGATGAAGAAAGTGTTGGCGCTGACGACGATCAGGAATGTTCAGTACGGGAGACAAAGGGTGACGCAGCTAAGGATGAAAATGATGGTGACGGAGGAGAAGAGGAGGAGGAAGTGGGGCTGTCGTATCTGTACACAAACTTCGAGGATGACGACAATGATGAGGACTTCAAGGTGGACGCCACCGCACAAGACGACGAAGAGGAGGAAGAGGAGGACACTTTTTCCGCAGCAGGGGATGACAACGATGGCGTGCACGTCACAATAGATAACAAGGAGAGTGATGGCTCCGAAGGCGATGTTGATGAGGATGACGCAACTAGAAACAAGGAAGCTGAAGATGAGGACGCCCCGCCAGGTGGGTGTTTGTTATTGCATCTAGATACTCTAGTACTTACTTAAAGTAACTGACGCTGGCGCTTGGATGATGTGGCGGTGATTCACTGAATAGCCAAGAAGCAAAAGACGAACCACCAATAGTAGCGTAATTGGTACAGTAAAAGAAATGGGACTGCAAACATAGGTTTGCATTACAGAAAAACTTGTCTAGACTTGGTTAGTTTGTATTGCGCTACCGAAGAAACAAGATTCGAGAGTATCTCACATCTTCGTCACAACATTGAGCTCTCCACCCACAACCCTAACTATCCGACCATGGTGCGTTTGCGGCCTCGCATACGCACTTGAGAAAGCTTCTGGAAAATTGCATCAGAACGACGGGATGTTGCGCGGTACGCACGCAGCACCTCTTCTACCTGTTAGTTAGACACGAACGGAAAAAAGCGTCAGCTGCCGTCCTTCACATAAAATAAATACTACAGCGGACACACCAAGAGCTCCGAGTTGACATGTGTGTTAGCAAACGCGCGCTCCATGACATAAAGGTCGACGGCCTTGTCCTCCGGCAGCGGTTGCGAATTAGCCAGGCCAAAGTCGATCATCGTCTGCATCCTACTAAAATCAGTCTTCATAATGTAATGGACTCTGGTCACTACGCACGTACCACATCCGTTGCATCGTCATTGCTCAGCATCATGTTAGACGTCGTCAGGTCACCATGCACAATATCAGCGTCGTGCATCTTGGCAATCGCTTCCCCGATCTGGTAGGCCTTCTTTAGCGCCAAGAGGCCATACTTGGCGTCTACTCCATAACAAAACACTCTCATCAGTCCCAGTTTGGCTGATTTTCTTTGCTGTTCGTCGTACCGATCTTGTAGGCCCGCCGCAGATAGTCTTTCAGACTGCCACCCTGCACCTTTTCCAGATAGAGGCGACTCTTGTTGTCGTCCACTAGAAAGATAATGGGTGTGAGAACCCCAGCACGACGGCACTTGAGAATGCAGCGAACTTCCTGCACTAGACGACGATGTGAGAGTTTCTTGTCTAGCACTGAAATGCGGTAGCTCTTCTTGACACGCTCCTTTATCACGCAGGCGCGGCCGGCGAAGTCCGTCTCAAACACGTTCTGGGGCAACGTTTGCAATGAGCAGTTAAGTAATACAGGATTGATGAGAACGAGGTGATGGGGTCGTACCGCCTCGGCACCGTGGCTGATGAGTTGCCACTCGGTCACCGCCATGGTAAGCGATCGAACGAGATTGTATCGTGGGTATATTTAAGCTATGTGATTAGTTAAGTCTCATATCAACAAATATTGAAATTTATGGTTGGTTGCAATTGACGTAGGCGTGTTTGTGCTTTATCTTGGCTGCAACAACTGAACAACGACACTTGGCTTGCAGCTCTCTGCAGCCAGCCAGTGGCACTGATGGTTTAATGTCTACAGCGTAGACTTCGTTTTTACCCAGGCAAGAGTGGAGACCGCATTGATCTGCTTGTGCTCAATTATTTGTATTCTACGAAGACTATAGCGGACCATTTATCTATTTCCAGACAGTGTGAAGTTTCTGATGAACAAGCATCGTACTGATCTGCTTTGCTTTTTTTGTGTTGCTTGGTACGTCAACATGTCGAACAAGCGATCATCCCCGAGGCAAAATACCGCATCAAAAGCTTTGGAAAGCAAACAATTGAAATCGGGACAATTTAGTCAGGCGGCTTACGTTGACCAAGGTGTTAGCTCTTACATTCTTCACGCTGAGTGTGTGTACAACTTGGATAGCCTAAACTTTCCCGATTACCTGTGGTTCGTTGCAAATAAGCTTGCGACTCACAATGTGCTTGGCAATGGGACCCCACGATTGTGAGTGCTCTTTGTGCGTGGGTGGAGCGAGAGCTCCGTCATATGCTTGTGTCAAGGTTTGTAAGCTCGCCTCGCCTCGCCTTTCCGGCACCTTCACGTTGCTTCGCGACAACTATGCGCACAATTCTTCGAATCCTGAGCACGTGGATATCCGCAACCCGAGGTCATGTATCGGCGTCATTGGGCGGATTCTTGTCTGACAAAATAACGGTACCAACCTTGGGATCGATCGAGGGCGTAAAATTTTGGGTCAATAGGTCCAGATATAGCACAGGAATCGTCGGGATGGTGGAGATGTTTCGGGGAATGCGAGATCCATACCGTTTGCATATTGACCGGACCGCGTGCCATACCAAAGACGCTGGCCATCAGCGTTTTATTGCCCCCACTATTTCCGTCACTCAAGGCTTTTCCGACGATGCCTGTGACGAACAATTTCTTCGTCCGTCTTGAAAACCAAGACGGACAAAGAAATTGTCAGGGTGGTTGTGCCACTGGGTTGGGACGAGCCCAAGACACTGCGAGCTTAGTGTCAGCGCCGTCTCCAGTCCTGCGCTCGGCGAAAGATTTGATTAGAAAGTTTAGATCGCAATTCGTTTTGCAACTGCATCAAGATAGAGATGACTCTGCGATAGGCGGCCCGCATGGCCAAAAAAGAATACTGTGGCCCGGCCCACACTAAGCCGGCCATTTAGCATCAGCATTGTCTCGAAATAGACAGCCCAGTAATACGCTACCTGTTGAGTTAAAGGCAAATACCGAAGCGATATATCGATCAAGGTCCTTTCTTCTCATGTCTATCACAAAGCTCAAATTCTGCGACCTGTTTCCGTCTTACAAGAAACGTTATTGCATCTACGTAATTCCATCACCTTACGTTTTGAAGGAATGAGTCACAACCAACATACATATGCGGTGTACCTGGTTAACATTATTTAAACCGTGACGTAATTCATAAACAAGATTTCCATGAAATGCAGTATCGGCTCGGAGAGCAAATGCGAGAAGAAGTAAAAAACGAAATCATATTCCTTTAATGACGGATCAGGTGCACCATTCGTGCTAGCGCCACTTCCGGCTTCTATTTCCCGACGTGGTTTGGCATATCCAGCACTGGGGCTGCGGCAGCGATCGTCGAGCAAGAGCCAAACTGCCCTGGACGACGTTTTACCCGTTGGAAAAATGAACAAACTGATGTCACATATACGACGGCGCCAAGGTTGCAATGTCTTTGAAAGAAGCAGCACATATATTCTACGTTCGAGAGAAGTACCCATGAAACGCCAATGCCAGGAGCATCGTATACATGAAGATTTGTCTGATATGGATCGTTGAGACATACGAATTCGGTTCTCTGGTGATCTCTGGCAAGATTAACAAATACAAGGCGGGTACTATTCTCACCTAGATGGATGACCATGGCAAGATCATTGGTGGTGTGTGGTTGTTTGGTTCGCTTAACGATCACCCGGCCTGTGTTTTCCCACCCGTAAGCCTGCCGCTGACTAGGCAACGCGACTGCCAGACGAAGTGATCACTTGCCCCGTTTTATTCCTTAGATCTAAAACGCGTCCCGACGAGACTGTGCCTGACGCGAATGGCGAGTCAATGCTGCAATTGAGGGATACATAATGCTATCACACAGATGTCAATGGACTCAATAGTGCCTTCCTTGAAGCCAGCCTAGATGCTCGTGTTTGGGTCCTCAGTGGCTTTACTAAAGCCTTAGACACAAGCTATAGTACGTTTCGCTTCATGGCAGCTATTTTGGGTGGCTTGCGGAGCATTTTTCAGAGGCATTCAGGCGTATACTGTCTCGAATGACATTTGGGCTGGCAGCTCAGGACCAGGGATAGACGGCAGCAGCAATAGAAACAGAAGCAACAACTGTTCTTCGGCGATTACTGCAGCTTACCAGAGTGGAACGACTTTGGCAGCGCTGGAACCACAAGTGAAAAGTGAGATCACTTTCTCTCAGCAATGTTATTACTTCGGCCAAGATCTCGTTGACATCTACGACGCGGGTACGAGCAAGTGGTGTAACTGTTGAATTCCTGAAGTACAACCATAACCCAAATTTGTTCTTCGTCAAGCCAAACAGCAACCACGCAAGCATCAACTTGAAGCGATGAGAAAGCAACTCGGCGAGCGCTATCCAGTTCAATGCAATGTCGTATCATTCGCCACAACTAGATGACTATGAAAAGTTAATTCAATTCAATTGCAACGTTAGAGTCTGCTGGACGATTGAAGAGCGTCACGGAGACAGCACGTCATCTTCTCGATTGCCCATTCCGGAGTTTCAGGCGTGACTGGCAGGTACACCAAACTATAGTAGTATCTGTCAGTTTTGTGCTACAACTCCGATCCACAATGTGGAAACTGACCTTGCCATGATATTCTTGGCGTGTACAGGATCGTGGTCACGTCCAAGAGAGCTACGACAAGATCAAAAAGTTAGCAGCTGTTCAGAGGAATAAGATGAACAGAATGGAGCCTCCGATTGTACCTTGGCACGTAAGCCAGCTGCGTAGCACCGGAAGTGACGTCAAAACCCTTTCGAGTACACCAACGTGGTCAGTTAACAACAATGAAAACCCGCTTCATCGAAATGTCCCAACGTACATGCTTGTTCATGTAGCGGACAACTTCTTTCGGGGACGGAACACAAACAGGGAGCAACCAATAGTAGTGCTTCTCAGCATGGTGACCCGGAATCTGCAACGGACACATAGATATCACTTTAAATACAGCTCGAAGCAGCAATCTTCAGGAAGATCAAATTTCGTTCGATAAAAGCAACCGTACGAAGACGTTCGGAAGATCCTTAACGGCGGTAGCCAATTGTTCGCTTTTCGATCTGAAATTTTCACGACAAAACCAAATTGCATCAACATCATTGCATGGTCTCGAACAAAGCGTGCCTACTTTCTCAGGAGAATATACTGTTCGTCAATGCAGGTCAAACGACGATGCATTAGCCCGAGCAAAGCCATCGATGGCCGGTACCGGATGAGAGGTACCAATTCTCCGCCACTAAAGCCACGAATTGCCAGCGTGATGACTTTATCGTGATCCGCTATATCGATGCACCACCAGCGGCGGTTTAACCATAATAAATCAGTAAAACGAATTCGATTGTAAGGCAAATGGAAAAAACATACCTTCAATTGCGCGGCAAGCATGGATGAATAATCCATATAAAGCAGGGGTTGAAATGCCGTGTAGCACACCGTATTTCATCAATTTCTTGAAGAAAGATACATTTGTGTGACATGGATATCTACAATTAGACAAACAACCACTTGTGTCTACTTTCAAAACACACATTACCATAATTTTCGTTTACCTCCTTTCACGACGACGCATCTCTTCCAGCACAACAAGATTCTTTACATGGATGATGGCACCTCCAAATGACGTTGCCGTCTTAATCGTGCCAAAACTGAACATAGACACGTCAGCTCGATCCTCACCCATGTACTGTATCCCCATGAACGCCTGCGCGCAGTCTTCCACAACCAACAGATCGTGATTGCGCGCAACTTCAAGCACTTCATGCAACGGACAACGTGAGCCGAAAATATGAGCGATTACGATCATTTTCGTTCTCTTTGTCCACCCTCAATTAGCAAGTGAGCATCATTCTCGTACTCACACTCCTCATCAAATTTTTACTCACATCTGTTACCGCCTCCTTGAGCAATTCCACATTCACTGCCAGAGTCTTTGGGTCCACATCCACAGGCACAGGTACCAGACCATGGTATCGCAGCACGTACATCATGTCGGGAATAGTGATAGCACTGCACAGTACCTCGCTACTCGGTGGAAGTTTGAGCGACTGCAAGAGTAGATCAAACCCCGTTCTAAGCAATTCTGAATTAGTATAAACATTGAGTCATTGTCCATCATATTTGCACTAGTCTGTTCACATAATACCGGATTGAGAGCGCGACCATTGTTAGGCCACTGGAGTTCCACAAATTTGTAATCTTCTGCTCGTATTCCGAGCGCTGGGGCTCCCTCAGCTGCAAACAAGCGGCCAGCCCCGCTCCAATGTCTCGATATGTCACGTCCAGTTTCTTGCGGGGAAAAATCGCCCATGGAGCGGATGCAGACAGTGGTTCTAGTGGACCTTAAGAAGACGTGATGACAGACGGAAAAGTTGGCACAAATTGGTCAAAAGAAAGAATTGAGAGTAACGGACCGAAAGGTTTGAGTCGAATTGGTGAGCATGAGCTGTTGTTCATGTTGTTCAAGGACGCCTATCTGTTAATAGACGAGATGCAGCACAGCAGCACAACAGCACAACAGCACAACAGCACAACAGCACAATCCGGAAGAGTGTATCAATCGACGTCCCTTTTTTGCTGGACACGAGATAACGCCGGGATTTGAGCAGAAAAGCTAGATTTATGGGTAAAACAAATGACCCATAAAAAAGTTCTTCCAAGTTTTTGATCTTATCTGATCCTTTTTTGCACTATAACAAAATAAGTCGCAACCTATAAGTACTCTAGCTTTAGTGCTTTAGTACAGCCTAGAGGACCCAAACACGAGCATCTAGGCTGGCTTCAAGGAAGGCACCATTGAGTCCATTGACGTCTGTGTGATAGCATTATGCGGTATCCCGCAATTGCAGCATTGACTCACCATTCGCGTCTGGCACAGTCTCGTCGGGACGCGTTTTAGGCCTAAAGAATGAATCGGGGCAAGTGACAATCTGTCTCGTTGCCGACAGGCATCACTGCATTTAATCTAGTATTTGTTATCTTGTGTACGTTCATTCAAGTAGAAGGCAAATGTAATAGCAACAGCCACCGCTGCACAGTAGTCGTGGTGGCCACCACCACTAGCTCGGGGGGACGTCCAACGGTTTCGTTGTAGACTGGCGTACTCCAACTATTGCGACCAACGATCTCACACAAGATGAAGATGGCTAGAGTGTGTCGGCATTTTCACAACGTTTTCGCTGTCACGTAAAATTGATCGGCTCTTACACGGATCTGCTGGTCATGGTCATGACTACGGACACCACGGTGCTGTATCCACGAAGGTGGGCACTATCGTTTCTATCGGAGCATGCTCCGACATTGAGCATGACGTGGATGCGTATATCACGGCTACCTCGACGTTCATCTTACCGTCCACCATGCACACCTCATGGCTCAGTTACTCACAACGCTGTCCTCATACGACGTCCGCCAAGTCGAAAAAAAGACCCAGCACGAAAGCATATCGCTCACAACGTTCACTTCGATGGGATCGACCACATCAGTGTCCGCATTGACAAATGGGACTAGATTGGTCAATGCGGAACGGAAGTGACACAAACTTGGAATTTGCGACTGATTCTCAAGATAACTCGCAGATAAAGACGTGTGCTCAAGTCTCCACATTGTGACTTTTGTCCAGCCGCTTCATAGCAACTCACTACATGTCACGCCGCGCTCCATGAAGGAGCTTTCCGAATTTATAGATCAAAAGATGCTTTTAGCTAGTCGCCGGGTTCTTCTGCATAGCGAGAAAGCGTAACTGTAGAATTTATTATTCATGTGTCAGGATCGGATTGCGTAGATGCAGTGCATCTTCGTTTGTCTACGCAAAGGGCACACTCTTGCACTCTTGCACTGCATCCGCTTCGTATCTGGCCAACGAACTGATGCAACAACTATTTGCACCCCTTTCGCAGACGATATTAGGCACATGTTGGCGGAATTTCGCCAAAAAAGCTTTCTGACTTCGAGGTATGCCCCGACTCACGACAATCTCTTTGTTCCATTCTACCAGCAGCTAGCAACCACGTCAAAAGGGTGGTAGGTGATTGCCAGCAAGCTCGAACGGAGAGGTCACCCTTCTGACGTGAGGTTGTCGTGAGGTGGGGCACTGGTCGAAGAGAGTGCCAGAAACATTGGTGCTTTTACGACTCCTACACAATTGTAGACCACTCATAAATATCGTTTGGCCAACATCCCGTCTAAATCTCGTACGTGAACGAATGGAAGTGTAATTAGTTGAAACAGATTGTAGGTGTTCGTACCAGCAAAATCTACACGTACGACTAACACTGTGTTCTACTACTGCTGCTGCTTGTTCTCCCCGCCGTTATCACCCTGGTCGTTGCTGCCCTAGTTTCACAGAGTAGCAGCAGGGGCAGTGGTCGCAGGCGGCATCGTCGTGCTAGGCACAGCATCAACAGGGATCTCTGTAGTCGTAGAGCTCGCCGCTTACTTTGTATGAGAGCATGCCACTGACTTCTTCAGAAGCATGCTCACATCCGCGTATCTCATCCCACTGGGAAGCACCAAGTCAGCGGCAGGAGTTTTGGTGGGGGTCCACAGAAAATCTGGGTGACGGTCAAGCGAACCATACAACCACTCACCACCAATGATCTTGCCATTGTTATCCATCTCCAATAGGTAGGTGAGAATAGTACTGCTCTCGTATTTTTTAATCTTGCCTGTGGACACCAGAGGACCGTCTTCGTTTGACTCATCGATCCACGTCAGATGGGTCTTCATGTATACGATTCTCGTGGCGTTGGCGTTCCATGGGTACTTCTCTCGGGCGTAGAAGGTTTGAGCTGCTTCATCTAAAGACATCTTAGTCTTCTCGAGCACCTTGAAAGCGAGCACGGGCTGGTTCCACACCTCTTTGCCAGCCACGATGTCGATTGCGAATGATTTGTGCAAGTTGCCCACAATGTTGGCTACGGCGATGTGGAGCAAGCCAGGGTTCAAGTCACCGTAAGTAAGGGATTTAGAACGGCCATACTCGTCTTTGACATTTGTAGCATCATCACCATTGAAACGAACACCAGCGAAAATAGACGAAAGCTTCGCGCTGTTGTATGCATATGACAGCAGTCCCTTCAATTCCAACGGGGAAAACGTTACGTTGTTGTACGTAACGGGGCAGTTCGGCTCTTCCTCGAAAATCGCTGCAGCCGTCCAAGCGTGGCATATGCCCCACCACATCGGAATACAGAAGCCGGAAGTTTGGTTAGTACGAATGGCGCAAATGCTACCGTCATTGAGGAATTTGCATTCCTCAGGCTTTGTACACGGTGTTTTGCTTTTTTTGTCTGCCCTCGTCATGTCGATACCCACGTCCGCGGAAACCTTGTCCATGAAGTCCTTCACGTTGAAGCCAAAAGCAAGGGCGTACTTCGCAGAAGGAGGGGCCTGATTCGGGTCTATATAAGTGTTAATGGAGTCCTTGGCGGTCGGCCAGTACGGGCCGGGCCACGGTTTTTTTAAGACTTTACCATGATTAGGGAGTTTAGCCAGGGTCGTCTCCATTTTACCATAGAAATTCTCCAGTGTGCCGATTTCCGTGATGTCAAGTTCCTTCAGACGACGTTCAGTGTGAATCTTCTCGTTAAGTGCAAGACCGATGTTGGAGGTAGTCATGGGCTCGTCCCAATCAGTGGCACATTTTTTGGCAGTGTCATCCTTGACATTTTCTTCGGAAAGTGCCACCACATTTGATACCGACTTCGCGGCCACGTATGAGTATTCATTCGAGTTGTCGGTGAGGTCACTGAGCAATTCATTAATGCCAACCTTCAGATAGACGGCATCGAGAGGCATGGGTTGATTGGACAATAGTTCCGGATGTTGCACAGCAGTCCGCGGGATAGTGACCAAGTCCAGTAGCGTCAGGTCACGAAACGTTTCGTATTTGCAGATCTCGTCAGCGACTTCTACACCGGAAAATATCGAAATTGTGGACTCGACCAAGGGTAAAACGGGAATTGGATCATAATACATCGACGTTGCGGCAGTCTGCTGCATCTGCAAAACCACGGCGGCCACGGCGGAGGCGACGAGGTACATGGTGGGCGAGTAAACCATCGTGCAAACACAGTCGACCGACGATATCGAGAAGAGCGCGAGTTAACTGGAACGAAGGAAGACTGTTTAATCTTCTCGTGACCGAGAAAATTGAGGAATGCTATACTTTACCCTTGCAAATTTGACCGGACCGCGGACTATGGGCCAAAACACCCAGTCGCCAGTGTTTTTCTTGCCCATGGGCGCTGGATATCGCGCATCGTTGTCGCGAAGTAACGTTATCGAAAAGGCGAGGCGGGAGAACAAAGTCACACAAAACTTGACCGACCTCTTGCTGTCCAGTAACCTTTACACTTACTTTTTTGCTGCTCACTGTCGTGAGTATTGGCAGGAAAACTGGAACCCACACTCGTCTGCTTCATGTCTTGCAGCTCTGCAACCAGATGGTTGCTCTCTGCAACCAGATGGTTGCTCTGATGTTTTCTTTTCTGTACTTCTAGTAGAGACTTCACTTTCAGCCCAGGTAAGCGACCGCATGGAGACCCAAGGGCTCAGCGTGCACTCATGTGATGTTCTTATTCTACGAAGAGTAAAGCGAACCATTTGACTTTTTGCAGTCAGTGTGAAGTATAGTTACAGAATGGGCATCGTACCTATCTGCACATCATTATACATCTCAACAAGCTTTCACGCTCCATGTTTTCGCGCTGTCGTGACCGACGAGTGAATTGTTTTTTGTACCGCATACGATGGTGGCACTCCCGTGACGCTTCTCACTCTCCATTGTTTTCTGATAAGGTCATAAGAATAAAGTCAGAATCACGGACACGGAAGCTGTCGTCTCTATCACCACTATTTATTACCTAAGGGTTGACGACATTACTACAGCCAGGCCTTTCCAGCTCCAACTGCGGCTGTGGCAGTATATAAATATGAAGCAGGTTAAGCTGTTACGATAAAAAGCATGCAACTGCTACATTATGTTGCCTAATATTAATGCCTCGAAGAATATTTAGCTAGCGATCAGACATTAGAAAATAGTGATGAGCTATGTGTTCGTGGTTGCATCAAACAGCCTAGGAAAATAAAATAATGCAAGCATCGGAAAAGTCTACTCAAATTACTTACGTAAGCGTTTAAAATTTGAGAGGGTAAACGTCTTGAAGGCTAGGGCACAACAATTAAGAAAGACGAGGTATCAGTATTACTCTTTATCTAGACATTCTTGTTTTTTTATGACCATCGTATACATCTGCTCTAGTCTCATTAAAAATCCACTTGTTGTAGCATGTCGTGACGTAGAAGGCTGGCTCGAAGCTTTCGTCCCGAAGAACAGCTCTTTAGACTACTCTTCTCCAAATTTTCTCACTCGGGAGGACGATTTCGTTATTTGTGAACCACTTTGTGAAGCATGCTAAACTCATTTAGTACTTATATTTGGCACCGCTGTCGTGGCTACGGAAGCTTCAGATGCATCGTCTATCCACTACGACCCTGTTTTCCAACACGGCTAAGTTCCCTGTCTTCAATGCTAATGCTACGGGACCAACATTGCGTTATCACCATAGAGGTGAATCTGACTCTGCCCAGCTTCACAACGTAAATGGACTTGCTTTCCAACATGTCGACGGGCTGGCGTTCACGAAGGTGGGTACGTTTAGAGAGAGAGAAATGGATGAGGAATATCCTGGCACGTTAACGACTCGCTATATCCGGCTTAGTTAGCCACTCTCCGGCGATGTGTAATCGTACCGCCCCTGCGCGGGTATCGATCACGTACCTCCCGATCCCAGTGCCAGTGGCTTATCCACTCGGCAACCGGGGTCGGTAAAGGTGAGTACGTTTATCATGTCTGAAGAGACCCCTACGCTGCTGACTGACACGGAAAAGGTATTGATGTCTAGTGCCAAGGACTTGCCAGTGGTTGGGAGGAGCCCATGACCACTGCAAACTTCGTGGCACTACCGTCTCGTTATTCGTAGGCAAATACGAACAAAGGTATCACCAAGTTCGGCATTTACCACGGCTGTTCGTACAAAAAACGTGCCACCAAGGGTCACATCACTAGTCTTTTTTATTTAACAGGTGGGTTGCACATGGAAGCTGAAGTTATAACTGTCACTCTTTTTCTCAGGATCGGACAGTCCGTATGGATGATGCTACGCCATTTGGTGAATAAAACGCGTGTTTCTAACGTTTGAATCGCATGGCGTTACTTAACCTCATTCACCCACGAGTCAGGAGATTGTTTCTTTCCGCTTTTTATCCAATCCCCCTGTCATAATGTCGGATCATGCCATCACTCCCGCCCAGGACATGTCCAAGCAAGAAGAGGACTCACGTAAGGTCAATCTGGTGTCCATGGATGGCGATAGCTTTGAAGTCTCTCGTAGCGTCGCCGCCATGAGCGAGCTGGTCAAGACGCTCATATCCGGTAAAACGCGGTTTATTGACCAATGAATGGCGAGCAGTTGTGGCTGATAAAATCTGTATACAATTGTATAGATGATGCAGACGACGATGAAGTTCAGGAGATCCCTCTACCTAACGTTAAGAGCCCTGTCCTGTCCAAGGTGATTGAGTTTTGTAGCCATCATTATAACAGTCCCATGCGTGAGATTGAGAAGGTCGGTCGATTATGTGGATGTATACATGGAATCCGATGCGATGTATACTAATATTCGGATGGTGGTATACTTGCTATTGTAGCCACTCAAAAGCGCTGATATGCACGACGTCGTGTCGGACTGGGACGCTAATTTCGTAGACATTGAGCAGGAGATTTTGTTTGAACTCATCTTGGCTGCCAATTACATGGACATTAAGAGTCTGTTGGATCTCGCCTGTGCTAAAGTGGCCAGTATGATCAAGGGCAAGACACCGCAGGAGATTCGGGAGGCATTTAACATTGTTAATGACTTTACGCCTGAGGAAGAGGCGCAGATTCGTGAGGAGAACAAGTGGTGCGAAGAAGCGTAAGCTTTAAAGAGCATTGCCATGCTTGTTGACAGAGGAGGAGGGAGGATGCCAAGTTCTTCCGTCTGTCCATCGTCTTCCTGGCCAATATACCAGCAATTGATGAAAATGACCAAGTGATGACGAGTGACTGGGTGTTTGTATTGATACCTGTAGCAGCATGTGCTTTACAGCAAATATCAGTGGATGAAGTCGAGGAGGAGTTTGCTTTTGACGCATTTGTCACTTCTTGAAGCTGATGTGTGGCATGTTATATTCTTACAATGCAAAGGCATTGTTTTATATTAAATTTGCAACGATGTGTTGACACGAACAGAGTGTAGATTGATGTGATGAGATTGAAGGTGTTGCATCCGTAATTGCGCGGTCTTTTTGAATGAAACAAGACTGCAAACTCAACGGGATGGATCGCTGGTATAAACGTTTGCTTTTGCAGTCACTTGTAAGACCTGGCTGCATGAGAAAGCAATGCCGAGTCTGTCGCAAATAGGACTGCGAAGTGGAAAGAAGTCAAGGCTCTACCACTTGCTTTCTATGGGTTTTAGATACAAAATGCACAATACACAACTTCTTGATATCTTTGATCGCTGCCAGGCGTTTCAAGAATGACGAGCCACATTGCTCGTCACACTCATGTAAACGACTGGCTGACAGCCAATGCACAAAACCGGTCGAAACCGGTTGAAACTGACAAACAGGAAGCGCTCTTCAACATGTCAATTGAAGTTCGTTTAATCGAGCCTCCTTATATTATTCACTCATCGCATTTGGGTAAAGCTGGAGCTGCTGAATGCAGCTGATTGACCAAAGCTACTAGTCGTCGTATTACCACCAAAACTAGAGCCAAAACCTCCGCTGTTAGCAGCAGCAGCAAAACCATCAGGCTGCTGGGCAGCTCCACCGAATGTGGAAGTTTGCGCTCCAAAAGCGCCGAATCCTGATCCGGTAGCTCCTCCGCTAGAAGCAGCAGGCGCAGCTGAGCCAAATCCTCCACCCATACGAGACGCCATGCCAAAGCCCGAAACCGCAGCTCCACCAAATGCTGGTTGGGTCGTTCCTCCCAATGTCGAAGCCGATCCGAATGCAGGGGCTGCACTCGCTATTCTTAAACCCGACGGTGCCCCAAACCCACTACCACCACCAAATGTTGAGGGACTAGGAATGCCAAAGCCTCCACTTGTCAAGGCCATCGGGTTCTTCTTGACATACTTCTGCTCGAGCATTCCAAAGAGATGATCTTCGCGACCTCGGTATTTTTCCAACGTCGCATCCACGGAGCTTAGCTTGGCGGGGTTGTATTGCTGATAGAAGGCTGTAAGCTTTTCGCGGTAGTTGACACGGCCAGCAGCTCCAAATCCACTAGTAGTTGTCTCCCCAAACGAAGTGGGCGCACTAAATGCTGGAGTCGTAGCAGAGGTCGATTGAAACGCACTACCGCCCGCAGACCCAAAGCCATTGGAGGTTTGAGAAGCCGCTCCAAATGGAATCGTTGCGGGAGTCTGAGCTGTGCCAAACAGAGATGCTGCTGGGGAAGGCTTCACTGCACCGAAACCAACCGAACTAGCTGAGGGTGAAAATGCTCCAACTTTACCAAAAGGGCTTGTATTAGGCTTGGCAGGCGACACAGCCAGACTTGCAAGCGGATTTGGCACCCCTTCATTTGCATCATTCACCTTGTACTTCACAGCAAGACTCTGAAAAAGTTTGTCTTCGTTTCCTTTGTACTTCTGAAGCGTGGCATCCACACTGCTGAGCTTGTCCGGGTTGTGCTTTTGGTAAAACTCCACCAGCTTCTGGTGATAGTCGACAGCTGGTTTGCCGAAAGGAGGTGTGGTAGCTGTTGACGATGTTGAAGAAGACATCGCCGCTGTAGATCCAAAGCCACCGGGCGACTTATTTGCAGC
Organism: Peronospora destructor; assembly: GCA_011800735.1. Lineage (NCBI taxonomy): Eukaryota > Oomycota > Peronosporomycetes > Peronosporales > Peronosporaceae > Peronospora > Peronospora destructor. The sequence continues at coordinate 450,872 of WBRY01000004.1, read as the reverse complement.
GGGTTCGAGGCTAAACGATGATGAGGGTGTTTCAAATGGACTCAACTGAGCAGTAGCTGACCCGCCAAACGGGCTCTTGGCTGTTGCAACTGGTGTGGAAGATTTTGCAGTCACTGCCACGGACTCTGATTTCAAGGGGACTGGTCCTCCATTCAAATACTTCTTGACATCGTCGGGCATCGAATGAGTGACGTACATACTGAAGAGCCGAGTGAACAGATCTTCCTCCCTGCCCTTATATGTAGTCAGAGCCTTTTCAATCACGTCTCCGCTAGTCTTTGACGGATTGTGTACCTTGTAGAACTCTTCCAAAAGCGCCTTGTAGTCCGGCACCACAGAACCTATAGTACTCTTTGCGTCCTTCGATCCAAAGCTAAAGGTATGAGTGGATGCCGGGGCTTCTTTCCCTCCTAGAGAGAACGCAGGAGTTTGCCTGCCGTAAGCTTTTAGTTTCGGCTTTACCGCCGGCGAGTTGATTCCAATCTCACTAAACGTCGAAGTTTTCGTGTCGTCTGTCTTAGCGAAAGCTGATGCAAATAAATTTTCGGTTTCCTTAAAAGGCTTCGGGAAACTGGACACGCTAGATATTGCTGCAGTAGAAGAGGTCGCCAAAGCAGATTTCGCCTCGGTATCCGGTGTCCCAAGACTTGGTCTCTGAGGCGCTTTGCCAACATCTAGACTAGGTCTCGCTGGTTGTGGGGTTTGGACAAATTTGGTAGGCTTCTGCTTCGGTCCCATAGCTTCTGCCAGCGAGAACAGTTTTGACCCAGATTTAACGGGGGTGGTTTTGAAAGAAACGGACCTTGGTGATTGCTTCGCTGAGCTCATTGGGGAAGCAACGCTTAGCTGCATTTTTGGCATCAGCTTGCTGCAGGCTTTGACTCGAAGTGGCGACGTTGACGACTCTGAAGGCGAGGGAGGAGCTAATTTTCGCCGCGGTGTTGAGAATACGTCACGAGGAGTAACCACATTGTTGCATAGAGACAAGAAGTTGCGACGCACGTTCTGACTACGTTGCTCTGTCTCCACAATCATCTCAATCATGTCCGCCTTGGTTGCAATGGGACAAAATTCATTTTCGACAGTAGTAACTCCACGTACACCATTACCTTGACGCTTGCGATCGCCACTCAGCTTTTCCAGATGTTCAGCTAACATACACACTTTGTTATACTGCATCTTCGAATTGTCATAAGTCTGTTTCAGCACACGGAATAAATGCGCCGAAGAAACTGCACCAGTTCCACCAATTTGGGAAGAGGATAGATGGCTGTCAAGTTCAAGACAGCACTTTTCTACCTCATTTAATTTACCCTTCAATGATTCCCGAGTTTCCTTCGATCGCTGGTCAAGAGGTTGCGCTTCCAGAGTTCTTGCGAGGACCTCATCATTAAAGCTGTTCAGAATCTCGCGGCCATACTCGAGCTGCTCGTGTACATCACCGTCACTTCCGATGACGAACAATACATCCTTCTCGATTTTATCCCGTGACTCGTCTAGGTTGTTAACCTCATCACAGAGATGTGATATCTGAGCGCGCAGCTTATCCGTTTTTGCCAAAACATTCTTTGAGAACGCAGGATCTTTCGATAAAATGCTCTTCGAGCTCTGGTTCACCCGCTGAAGGGACTTGTTAAAGTTGACGATCAATTTCCACAGTTGGCCCTCCATTTGTGAGGAAGGAATACTCTTAGAGGGCTTAGCGGGGGCAACGATAGGCATTGTTTTCACTTTCACCGCTGAGATCGGGGTCGTCTTTGCTTCATATGCGTTCAAATCTCCAAAGTTTAGCGTACGCTTCGTTGGAAGATCATCTTCCAAATTGTCATATTCTTCAGTTTTATCCATCGTTGAGGAAAGGGTGTCAAATGTACAGCCCGGTCGTGCCGCGTCAGTTATCTTCAGATCATTGGCACTTGTTGACTCAAATGAAAAAAATGTGCCCTTCGAAATTGATTTTGGAACGGCGCCAAATGGCGATGAAGTTGTGTCCGTAGCCCCACCATTACCAAATGCACTTCCAAATAGCGATTTTGGATTCGTTGGGGTAACGGTAGACGAGTTATCACCTTGTACAGAAGAGTTCGACGATGCTGACAATCCTGCCTGCGACCAGGAAAAATTGTTACCGAAAACAGACGAAGACAACGATGTTGTCTTGCCACAGGTAGTCGACATCCCAAACACTGAAGGCTTCGGCTTTGAAGTCGTGTCCGGAGGGTAGCCGCGTCCACTTGCCCCGCCAAACACTGGAGGCTTCGGCTTTGAAGTCGTGTCCGGAGGGTAGCCGCTTCCACTTACGCCGCCAAACACTGGAGGCTTCGGCTTTGGAGTCGTGTCCGGAGGGTAGCCACTCCTACTGGCAGCATTGAAAGCAGGAGGCTTCGGCTTTGAAGTTGTGTCCGGAGGGTACCCGCTTCCACTTGCACTACTACCAGCAATAGACGCAGAGACGGCCGAACTTCCAAAGCCCAGTCCAGTAGTACCCGTTTCGAAAGTAGTCGAGCTACTTGGGAAGCTAAAGCCTGAGGTTGGCGCCGTGCTACATAACGAAATTTCACCAGATTTGGTAGCACAAACCGTAGTAGCAGCTGGACTTACACAGAAGGAAAACGACGACGATTTTGAGGCTTCTCCCGTAGAAACTGGAAAAGAAAACCCACCCGAACCAATCGACCCTGCAGACGTAAGTGCATTTGCCGCCGTTACAGGAATTACCGCCTTCGGCGCAGCAGGGTTTGGAATCTCGCAAGCACTGCACTTTATTGCTTCGGGGTCATTGCTTACCATACACACACCGCACTTCCAGCTTCCTTCCTTGGCCGAAAACCTCAAAAATGCTGCAGCGATGTCCTCCTTCGATTTCATTTCGGCGGGCTTCGTTGCCGATGATGCAGGTGTATCCGCATCATCATCTGGATCCGAGTCATCAGCACCAAAAATCCAATCGACATACCACGAAACAAAATCGGCCTCATATACCTTTCCATCCTTCTCGAGACTTTCTAATGTGCTCGCATGCTCTTCCTCGGCATACGTGGATCCCATTGCTTTGATCAGCTTCGGAAACTGCACTGAAAGAATAAAGTCTGCCCCATCCGACGCAATCGCGCGAAACGTGGTTCTGGCTTTATCTTCTTCTTCTTTGCGTTCTTCTTCCTCATCACTCAATTCTCCGTCAGATTCTGCAAACTCGTTCTCAACATTCTGACCATATTCATGCGAAATTGCATTTTTTGGAAACAGCAGTGCATCGTCCTCCTCAGAATCGGAGTCGGAATTATCAAAGATCCAGCCCAGATACCACGAAATGAAGTCAACCTCGTATACCTTGCCGTCTCTTTCCAGGCTTTTAAGGGTGCTAGCTTGCTCTTTGTCAGAATACATTAATCCCAGAGCCTTATATAGCTTTGGAAGTTGCTCCACAATGATGTAGTCAGTTCCCCTTAACGCGATAGAGCGGAATGCATTTCTGGCGTTGGCTTCCTCCTCCTTGCGCTCTTCCTCGTCATCACTCTTGTCTTCTTCCGACGCAGCAAACTCATTTTTGTCGTTTTGACCGTACTCGTGCGACACAGTCTTTAGTGTACAAGACAGCTTACTTTTTTCCACAGAGGTATCCACATCAGGGGCGCCTTTACTAGCAAAAAAAGCGTCATCGCTACCACCATCAAAGTTACAGCCTGCAAAAGGTACTTCACCAGAGGATCCAAAGCTTAGTTCAGTCGCAGGCTTTGTGGTGGTCAGAAAGCTAAAGCCCGAGGTTAGCGCCGTGCTACATAACGAAATTTCACCAGATTTGGTAGCACAAACCGTAGTAGCAGCTGGACTTACACAGAAGGAAAACGACGACGATTTTGAGGCTTCTCCCGTAGAAACTGGAAAAGAAAACCCACCCGAACCAATCGACCCTGCAGACGTAAGTGCATTTGCCGCCGTTACAGGAATTACCGCCTTCGGCGCAGCAGGGTTTGGAATCTCGCAAGCACTGCACTTTATTGCTTCGGGGTCATTGCTTACCATACACACACCGCACTTCCAGCTTCCTTCCTTGGCCGAAAACCTCAAAAATGCTGCAGCGATGTCCTCCTTCGATTTCATTTCGGCGGGCTTCGTTGCCGATGATGCAGGTGTATCCGCATCATCATCTGGATCCGAGTCATCAGCACCAAAAATCCAATCGACATACCACGAAACAAAATCGGCCTCATATACCTTTCCATCCTTCTCGAGACTTTCTAATGTGCTCGCATGCTCTTCCTCGGCATACGTGGATCCCATTGCTTTGATCAGCTTCGGAAACTGCACTGAAAGAATAAAGTCTGCCCCATCCGACGCAATCGTGCGGAACGTGGTTCTAGCTTTATCTTCTTCTTCTTTGCGTTCTTCTTCCTCATCACTCAATTCTCCGTCAGATTCTGCAAACTCGTTCTCAACATTCTGACCATATTCATGCGAGATTGTGTGTTTCGAAGAGGCAGTTTTATCTAGAGATGCCGTGTTTGATGTAAGCTGAAATCCACCCGTTGCCGCATTTTCTAACGCCTTGGGTTCATTCTCTGCCGCAGCAATACGAGTCGCATTCTTCTCAAATGGCAACGGACTTTTCACAAACTCGACTTCGTTCACAGTTGTGTCAACGAATGCAAAGTTCACTAAAAGTCCTTCTGTGTTGGAGCATGAAAGAATGGGGACAGGCGGATGTGCGTCTTCATCGGGAACAGGTGATGTTGAATTCAAATTCAGGGCAAAACCCATGGGGAATGATTCCCCATCTTCAACATTCATAGGAAGGCGTGCCTGATACTTTTCCAGAGGTTTCCATAGTTCCCACTCACCGCCTTCAGGATCTGAAACAAGCAACTCAATGTCTGCGCTCAGCGAGCAGCCGATGAAGAACATTCGCCAGTCCGGCAAGAATGCAGAGAAATATTGATGTCTTCGGTTTTCGACATCAGAAAAACCGACAACCTCGTCTAGCTCCATGCATTCACCATGCTCAAAAATGCAAGCTAAAGTGCTCGTTTCTTCGTTTTCTTCATCGTACTTTTGATATCCAGCCAGAATTAAGTCTTCCTCTGCCCAATTTACGTGATGAACTTCAAAGTCCGTATCAGTACAGTACTTTGGCTTGCCGATAGACCGAGCAATCCGAAGAAAACTCGGTTCGTAAATGGCAATCGTGCTGTCGACTAGCCCAAGTGCAATCTGTTCTCCCGACGGAGACCAGGAAACTGGCATACACAAACATACACACAGTAAAGAGGTTACTCAAGCTTTCCAACAATAAACTTCACGCACGTACTGGACGATACGTCAGACTGTATCTCAATAATATGTTTTGCCCCGTCAAGCGTGCACACAACCACGTTCTTTTCAAGCGTCAAGACCGCCAATCGACCACTATCAGGGTCCGTGCACCACGCAATCTCTTGTGCTTGTAGCTTGGAAAACGTCTGAAACGGTGCTGGATTCACCTGCATTTCATTCCAAAATATCAAAATAAAGAGAATATAAAATCGTAAGTAAATTAAACGATAGAGGATAGGTCCAATTCACAACAGAAGTAGCTGCGTCCATACCGTCTCGATAATGTGTGCGACTTCATAGAGTGCAACTGAATTGGCATAAGCCACTGCGACCATGAGCTCATCCGACGAGAGTACGATCCAATAGGCGATGGATGGCAATTGGATCTCTTTGGCTACTGGTAGCTCGTCGATCTCTTTCAAGGTAAGCTTCTGTCCATGGTCAAATGCTTCCTGGCGTCGTGAGCAATAATCAAGGCACGATGTCTCCAACTCATCATTTGTGATCATTCCAAACCCTAAATATTTAGTATTATAAAGTATAAACGAATATTAATTTTGAGGGGCACGTGTTTAATTCGTAAGTTAAAGATCCTATTATGCACGCACCTCTCTCTGTCGCTATGAAGCTCAGGCCGAACGTGTTGCCGTGTTGCAGCAGCTGCGTCTTCGTGGAGGCTACCGAGGCAAAGCAGCTCGAGGTAAGAGGTGAGGAATATGCGATACGTTGCCTACCAGCGTCCAACATGCGCACGTGCTCCGTCGCCCGCTCCATCTTTTTGTGGCTTGGGTGGATCACAGGTTTTTTGAACTGCACACAAATTAATTGCAAGTATTTTCGCAACTATTGTGGAAATGAAGAGAAAACAAATGACCACGGTTGAAAAAAGTTGATTGGGCTTTTCTGCTGCTGAAACGAGGCTATCCGCTTTTAAAAAAGGTGAAAAACTGATGAAATAACGAATTGATAAGATGGAACCTTTTTGTTGAAACACAGCTGGACAAACACCAAATACCTTGGACTCCACCTACCAGCAAATAGCTTTGCAAGCAAATGAAAATAGCGTCCGATAACTCGGAACGTCTCACACAAGTATACCAGCATCCCAATTGCAGGCCCGTCCGAAATTCCAGTTAGTCTTCCATCGGTGTAAAAGACGCATCTGCAATCAAACAGGGTTGTTGAGCAAGAAGCGCAGCATTTGATTGACGGCTTGCCGTTCTGGCACCACATCCGCTTGCGGTAGCCTCTTGAAGCATTGCTTCCGCCAGGTTTCGTGAAACCAAACTTTCAACCCGTTCCTTTACTTGCTTGTTTGAGCTCAGCTTGTAGAATTGTTGGCAATCAAATGAACGGTCCAGTTGCTGTAGGTACTCCATCAACGAATACAGATGTCGGGATCCGAATACAGTGGGAGACTCCTCCAACAAACGTTCAGCTTGTTGCAGTATTTCCGACCGGAGCACCTTTGGTGCCTCAGCTGAACTCAACAGCCATCCGAGCCACTTGGCAGCTTCCATAGACACAAATCGAAGCTTACGTTCCAGGCTTGCTTGTTCCTCCTTACTATCGGACATCACAGAACCGCCACTTCTCAACAGCGTCAGTAAGGACTCGCGGTCGTCTAGCACCAGACGGAACTCGCGGTAGCGTACCAACCATGCCAACTTTTGTGGACGCGCGAGGTCAGGGTGTGCCTCTAGAAATTGTACTGCCTCATGCAATGGATTCAGTGAGTCTTTGTCGTTGCACTCTTCCAAGATTTCATCGCAAATAGCATCCACATCGTCCAAGCAGTTACTACGCAACAACCACTGTAGTGCGGATGCGTACGCCTTCTTAGCCTTGCACTCCTGCGCTCTCTGGATTGTTATATGCCGAAACGTGTGTGTCAAAAGTTGTTTCCCGTGGCAGTACGCAAGAAGACGCTCAGTCTTGCAGTCTGTTTGTAAAGGTTCGCGCTCCAACGCAGATCGAATCGCGATAGCTCCGAACTTAGGACAATACTCATAATACCGCACCGCAAACTGCCACATGCCGCTGCTCGCGCCGATCTCCATGGCATATTCCAGTAGGAAATGCTCTAGCAAAGAGCACCCCGCTTGTGGCACTATTTCGTCGGCCATGATCACATTACTCTTCTGCAACAGGTCCGCTAGATGTGCGGCCATCCATGACAACCCAAGCGCAATGATATTCTGCAACGCTCTCTGGATATCAGACTTCATGATGGCCAGAATAATGCAATCAAAGTTACCCATCCGAGTCTCATTACCATTGTAAGCCTGGAAGCAGTTGGTCATTAGAAAGGGAAAACGGTTTGCAATAGTTTTTGGTTCATCCAGAAACAGCCGCGCCATCATCAGTTCGTACCAAGTGGTTGCATGATTCTTTAACACATCCTCCTCAGCCGCCATAATCTGCAACAGCGTCTTTAGTCCGTCATTTGCCTTAATGTATCCTTCTGTGTGGAGCAAATACTGGCACGCGTCGTTCCAGTTTTTCCACTGCTCTGGTCCATCCTGGTTCGAACCAACATTCATTCTTCCAGGCATCGTCAACAGCAGCTTTTGTACCGCTTGAAACACTGCCTTTGTGGACGCTCCCGTCATTGACATGGTATCACGGGAAAACAAGGACTTGCAGCTCGAATGCGAAGCCAATAAGCTCCAGGCACTAGGACCATTTCCCGTCATCGCTAGCGACTGAATTGTAGTCCAAAAAGCCGTATCCTGCTCCGGTTTCTGCTCTTTCTTCAGTCTTGTACTCTCCCTCTCTATCTTTTCCAGCAGTACATTACAGTAATGCTCTTGTAACCATCGCGCAAGATCATAGGCGAGCATTCTGTCTGCTCCTCTTGCTCCTTTACGGAGTAGAAGCAGCTCACACAAGTGCCAAATTGCCAGCGATACATTCATCAAGTCTAACAATTTTCTATCTTCCTCTACAGCTTCATCGTCTTCTTTCTGCGTCTCGAGACGATCTTCTACAGTGGAAATGCACGTCTTCAGAGCATCACGATACTCGTAACTGGCACGTACAGCACTACCAATTGCATCTGATTGCTGTGTCTGTGTGCGTGTAAACACATCAAAAGATGCCGCCACTAACGTACGTAGTTCTCGTGGCATCACGTCGCCAAACTCCCGAGCAGACGAGGAAGCCGCTGTCCATTTACGTGCGCTTTTGCCCCACGCAGCACCTGCTGTCGAGTGTGCTGCTGCTTTTTCGGTTGATTGCTTGCTGAAAAAGAGCTTCTTTTCTACCACAGGAAGCTGCTGCGTCGAGCGCAAGATCTCAAAGGCGCCGAGACTTGAAGCCATTGATGCTTTATATCTGGTCCAATAGCTCAGGTAAGTGGATCGGGAGAGAGAGTGTACATATTGTGGAATTGACTAGTGTCACGAAACGTTTTAAATGAGTGATGGTCAATGTGGCTGCTGGGGCTCGGGAACGGCACGGTAGGTGCGAAGAAACAAGCGCTGGCGCAGGAAGAATGATTGCGTCGTAATCTGCTACAAAGGGGAAAATAGACGTGCATTCCTCAACGCCACACGCACGCATTTCACGGGCAAACAGGTCACATGTGCTCTGTTTGCCCGTGAAATGCGTGCGTGTGGCGTTGAGGAATGCACGTCTATTTTCCCCTTTGCTGCAGATTTTTGGTGCTCGAATCACCCGAAACGCAGCTCTTCGGCTACCAGAAGCAAGATGCCAGTCAAACCTGTTTCCAGATCAAAAGTCTTTGCGAGATTTGAATGTTGTTATCGGCCGTGGGAGAAGCACAGTGGCTCTCCGTGCCATGATGAAGCATTTGGAGTCGAAAAGGATCGTGAACGTGCAGATTTAGCATCCACGTGTGCCCTTTACGTGTTTGTTTGATGCTCTGGTTGTGCCTAGACATGACCTTGCACGAGAAAAAAGTGGTGTGAGCAATCTTTTCCTTACGTCGGGAACGGCACACGACATCACATTGGAAAACAATTGTTACAGCAACATGGCAGTGAATGGTGTCAAGAGTTTAATGAGAAGCTACGAGGTAGACAAGCACGTATTGTGTGGCTACTGGGAGCTCCTTGTCATGATTTTAAGCTCATGGAGCAAGTCACGGAGAGAATGGTGGAGGAATTTGGATGAGCAGTCTCATGCCACGATGATGTGGCAGTGTTCGTGACATTCTCACGATCTGCAGAAGATTATTCGTCGTGTAGTGGAAACAAGGTTTCCAGTACCTATATAACTTCTTATATAGGAAGGCGCAGACCATCGCAATCCGTACTACGCGCTGCTGTCGACGGCATTTTGCGTTGTAACTACTCCTGACTCTATTTCCATGACTACGGAGGCTATGGGCAAGCCGGTATTCGCGATCGATATGGAGATCTGCACGATACAGTTTTATTAGTTTGAGCTGGTTACTCATGCGATTGTGTTAATGATGTTTGCTGTTTTTGCGATAACAGGGCAAATGCCGGCGCTTTCACGAATCCTTGTTCCAGGCCAAGGCCACGGCACCCTTTGCTGCCGATGTCGTAACCGCGCTCCTGCGAGAAACACAACGCATGCTCGTGTTGATCTGCTGCCATAGATAACGAGATCTCTACAATCATAAATCAACGATATTCACCACGTGGTAGAATAGATCCAAGCTACTGTGTTACTGAAAAAAATGAAGCGTGTTAATGTGACATTCGCTATCATGATAGCGCCTGTAACTTACACGTGAATGGAACGACCTAGAAACTTCACTAGCAAATTGCTTCCCGTAAGAATCGCCGGTCGGAGAAAAAAATATGCAACTGCTGAACTGGGCAATCAGGGTACAAGACATCGAGGCACCAATCGCGTCGAAAACAATCGCCGACAATTTACTCATCGTCGCTCTCCTCTTCAGCATTCTCCAGCCATTCAATGAATGGCTGCAATAGAGCCTTCAGCTTTGCAGCAAGCTCATCCATGACAGCCCAGTGTGCGTACTCCTTGCGGACGCCGTTGTTAGCCCAAGACACGAGGCATTCTTCCTCCAACAAATCCTCGTCGTAGAGCAGCTTCAAAAGGATCGGGTACGACGTCAGCAATTCTTGGTGCTCGACGGCGCAGAAATGCTCAACAAGTGCGAGCAGCTGGTACTGCGAGTGCTGGCCATCGATAATTTTCTCCAGTACAGGCGCATATTTGACCACTTGATTGCTCACAAGCACTTGCTCCGTGAAGGCAGAGCGGAAAAAGATTACAAGACGGTCCGTGACGGGCAAAGCCGAATTGGTTTGCTGGCGGCACAATTCCTCGAAAACCTCCGTCTCCGAGTGGCTCTCAGACAGGAAACGCTTCACGTTGGACACAGCTAAGTCCAGAGCGTTCTCGTCATCCACCTGAAGGTTGTCCAGCGTCGCCACGACTTCTTCCGCCGCCGCAGCCTCCATGGCGGCCGCAGCAGCAGCTTCAATGGCCTCAGCCTCTGCAGCACGAGCTGCCACAGCCTCAGCAGACAGGTCCGTGTGCCACACCACCTCGTCGTCATCATTCTTAGCACCCGACATCTCCTTGTCAGAGTTTTTGTCCTTGTGGTGTTTCTTTTTCTTGTCCTTCTTGTCTTTCTTGTCCTTCTTGTCCTTCTTTTCTTTCTTCTCCTTATTACCGGCTATTTCATCTTCAGGTTCATCGTGTGACTTCTTGTCCTTCTTATCCTTCTTGTCCTTCTTATCCTTCTTGTCCTTTTTATCTTTCTTCTTCTTATCATCCTTGCTGCTACGCTTTGCAGCAGTGTGTTCCTTAAAAATGAACGTCGTGAGCTTATGGTTCATATCCACCGGTTCCACGGCTCCACAAGCATAGCATTTGTGAAAGATCAATTGACCTTTAAACTTGTACTTTGTCTCAGGTAGACGACAACCAGGACACAGCACAAAGCCCTCAATATACTTGGACAAATGCTGCTGCATCATCCCAGCCTCAAAGGCACCATTCACAATCGCACGATCTGTCTTGTCATCGTATTTTGACTGAGCACCAAGTTCACAACCAAAGAACTTGCAGACTTCAGCAGTGGAGCGATGGAGTGACGTTGCAATGTCAGCACAATTGACAACCAAAGTCTTGATCCCATTGCCACGACCTTCAATCTTCGCTTGTAGTCTTGGCATCTTGTAGCGGTATTCAGGATCATCCACTGGTTGTGTTCCTGCAATGTTCATCAACGACATCTTGATGATATATTGCTATTTAACTTCTGTCTCGTGGTTTTAATTACCGGTAAAAACAAATGCGTTCTTTACTAGCTAAAGGAAAAAACTTGATCCTGTATCGTGAGCAAAATCACGTGTTTAACTGAAGACAGAGAAGATGAATGGTGACGATGGGGATGATCCGGAGGATGACGCACAATATCTTCCTGTCTCTTTTGTTTCCAGGCCGACGTACTACTCGAATCAATTTGGTCGCACAAGATTTGCAAACGCATGCACTGTAGCCAACTTGAGAGGGTCGCTGGGCGGAAAGAGGAGACTTGGAACTGCAATACAGGCTGATGAGACTTTCTTATAGCTCAGAAAAACACGTCAACGCTCGGGGGCCAACGGTGCAAATCGAAACTGACCACAGATGAGACGAACGACACCTGAGTGGCTAAAATTACGTATTGAAGGTGAGATGATTGGCGGACATGAAGACGGTGATGCATACTACAATCAAGATCTCAGATTCATGAAGTGCCATTGGTTGATAAAGAGCCAGTGTGTTTCTGGCATTTATCATAAAGTAGGTGAAACCAGGTGGTTAAAGCCACAAAATCGTCTGATTTAGGGTGGTCCACATTACAGAAGAATCCGTGCCTGATTTGACAAGCTCAGACCAGATGGGAGTGGATCCTGATCTCGATATACTAGGATGTTTGCTGTCGACAAATAATATATCTGGTTGTGTCATGGAATGCACTCGGAAATGCAGAGCGTTTGCTTGTGTAGTGTTTATTTCCTGCAAAGATATGTACATTGAGGTTTCGAAAACCATCGAAGCCGACAAAAGTGAAAATGCCACGACCAAGGCAACGATCATCGGGCAAAATAAAGCTGAATGCTCGAAAAAAGAGTGTTTGGTTCCGTAGTTTTGGTATCTCTTGCCTGAACTTGCAGTACGTGGAGGATGAGCAAGTGGCTGTAAGGTGCTGACCCGCTACGACATTATCATGGAGCATATCGAAATGATGGTATTGCAATTTGATGCTGAGACGAATACGCCGGTGGAATTGTGCTGTGCAAGATCCGTCCGTATTATACAGCAGCAGCCAGCCGAATACGGGTGTGATAGATGCGTCCAAGAGGATCTATCAACGTGCGTTTGGTGAGCGAGATTCTTACAGATTCGAATTTGTGGTGAAATGTTTCGCACGTCAATTCGTCAGCCTCTTGGTTTTGCGTACTTCTCCATTGTCACCGGCCCAATTCTTACGTAGCGTGTTTTCGTCGTTGGCTTCTTCATCGATACGATTTTCAAGCTACGCGTGCTATTCATCGAGAGTGAAGACTTTGATGAGGATGTTAGTAGTAGTAATGAACCTCAAAGTCATGTCTATATAGACGAGGATGGTAAAATTTATCCTGCTATTGCATCGCCTTGAACACCAGGATCTTGAAGCAGCCATTTACTGGGCTGCAGGAGTCTGTCCTATTTTGGTCACTAGTGCAGCCTGTTTATGATATGTTGGTGCGTGGTAGCGTATCATCCGATGGTGGCATGGGTGACGCTTCTCCCATGATGGCATATCTGGAAGAAAGCGTAGCGGAGGACCTCGATTAAATGGATGATTGCGTCCTTGCTCGTCGTTTCTTGCGGTTCATCTGGCCAAGTCACGGCGTCGAGCAAAAGACGACGCCGATGCTGCTGAAACATGGAGGTCAATTGAGAAGGTGTGCTGGCCGGGTAAAAGGTGTGCGTCATGGCTTTCGTTGAGAGTATATTAAAAAATTGTGACCAACTTGTTACTAACATTGTTTGATCAACAAGTGCTACCATTGAAGTCGAATACTGCAGTACTTCGTCGATGTTGGCCGATTTACTCACCAAAGGACTTCCTGATCCAAAGCACCAGAACTTGACTCGCGATATTGGGATTCAAGGTTGCTAACATTGAGGGAGACTATTGGATTTCTGTTTACTGGCGCAGCATATCAATGTTTGCAACTTCAAGATGCACCAGAAGTCGAAGGCGGTCGTTAGGTTCCATGGAAGGTCTTCGTGACTGGGATGACGGAACGAGTAAGGATCAAGTAGATTTTTGATTTGTTCCATTGGGCTTAGAGTAGCATGTATCTGCATGTGAACTAAGGACTCTTTCAATAATTCACTTTTCTTTTACCATTTCTGGATCATTAACATTTTCAGGTTACGCGCCCAAGTGCCGCCTCAAGTTCTACAAAGAAGGTTATCGACAAATTCAACGGTGATAACTACGCCACATGGGCGCGCTACATGCGTGGTGTGCTTCTGGCGAAATTGTCGAGGAACGTCGTAAATCGAGAGTCGACGTCGAGCTTTACCGATGCTCGGATTCAGGAAGAATACGTCCGTACCAACAACATCGCTTTTTGGCCTGCTGCTTCTGCCCATCATCTCGTCGACGACTGCGAAAAAGCGTGGGTTGCGTGGGTGCGTCTCAAGACCCTCTATGAAGGATCGCAGAAGGCCGGACGCATCTACCTCAAGCGCCAGATATTCAGCATGGAAATGAAGGAAGGCGACAACCTCTTGCACCACTGCAACGAGGTCCTCAACATCCACGCTAAGCTTGTTAGCATTGGCGCAAAGATGGAGGATGAAGACGTGGCAATTTGTCTGCTACGCAGTTTGCCGAAAAGTTATAAGAACGTCGTGCTGCATATCGAAATGAGCAACACAGACTTGCAGACTCAAGATGTGATCAAAGTGTTCAATAACGAGTACGTCAAGCGCGCGGGTGAGAAAAAGACCGTGAAGACTGAAGACTCAGCAAAGGCGTTCAACGCTGAAAATGAACCGCGTGTCTGCACGTTCTGTGGCAAGATTGGTCACACGGAGGACCGCTGTTGGAACAAGAACAAGCAACAACGACGGAAACCAAGTCGGATGGGCAGTGGTAAGCGAGTGAATTATGTTGAGCGCAATTACCACTGCGACGACGATGAAGAAGATGCTCCGCTTGCGTTTGTAGTGTCAATGGCATGCGGAGTCACGACCTCCAAAGCAGAGACGCAAGGAATGTGGGCGATCGACAGTGGTGCGACGCATCACATCTGCAATGACAGATCCAAACTTGCAGAATTTAACGAAGGCGGCCATGGTAATTTGGTCGTCGCGAATGGCAACAAGACCAACATTCTTGGCGTTGAAACGGCCGCGTGCGCAACCTTCAAGTAACCGACGTACTCAGGCATGGCGAAAAACTTGCTGTCGATTCCGCAAATCAACAAGTCAAACAAGTTCCAAGTCGTATAAATGTGCTGGACAAGTGCTCTCGTAAGGTGGGTGCGACTGCTAACTTTGTCGATGGACTCTACTGGCTGTGTGTACCTTCAAGTGCGACGACCAAGTCCGCCATGAGTATTACTCGGTCCAAGTCTCGGTCTACTCTGCACGAGCAAATGGACCACGCACCCTTCCCCGTCATCTCGTCGACAAATGTCTAGTTAAAGATGCCGAATTCCCGGCCACCTCGCAAGAGATGACTACTTGTCATGGTTGTCAACTAGGCAAAATAGCTCAAAAACCATTCAAGACTAATACGGACAAACGTATTTATGGCCTCTTTGAGCTAATCCACTTTGACATATGTGGTCCAATGGAAGTTGAGAGTATCGGCGGTAGCAAGTATCTACTCTTAATTGTCGATGAATCAAGTGGATTGATGTAAAGTTTTTGCCTGGCGAAGAAATCAGACAGCGAAGCTTCATTGATGAAGTTCATCATTCAAGTCGAAAACCAGTTCGACAAGCGCGTCAAATACGTCCGTCATGACGGGGCGAAGGAATTTGCGACTTCCTCGATTAAGCAATTTTATACTGATCGAGGCATCGAACAACAAGTGACCGTACCATACGCTCACCAAACAAACGGATCGGCAGAACGCGCCATTCGAAGTATTGTAACGATTGGTCGCAACACGCTACACTATGCGCGTTTGGACAAGTCGTTTTGGGCCGAAGCTGCAATGAGTGCAATCTACATCAAAAACCGTCTCCCTTCGCCCAAGTCTCCCTTAACAACCCCATTTGAAATGGTGAACAAGTTCAAGCCAAATGTGAAACACATGCGTGTCTTCGGCTGTCTAGCATACGTTCTTAGCCGACAGGAAGCGCCGGAAGTGGGACCCAAAGTCTCGACCGGGCATCTTCACGGGTTACAAAGAAAACATCGAAAGCTTATCGTGTTTATGACATCGAGGGAGACAAGATTAGTGTCAATCGCGATGTCTATTTCGATGAACTCATTAAAGGGATGACTTTACTTGACAAATCGACGAACCAAATGGACGACATTGTTACCCAGCTCGACGACACTAATGTTCAAGGCAGATATAGTCTTTCTAACTTCAAGTATACTGGCAAACGTCCTGCCTGTTCCTCGCCATCACCTGATATCACGTCCGATAACACCATCCCCGACTCCGAGGTCACGAATACCGATGGCCATGACTGGGTTCGACGCTCGACCCGCCGACGCACTGAACCTAACGAATGGTGGCGTGCAAGTGCCAATATGGTCCAAGTTTGCGACCTGTCCGAGCCAGCAAATTTCCAGGAAGCTGTGAGCGGCTCCGACCAAGTACACTGGCGCAATGCAATTCAAGCCGAGATCAAGTCGATGCAGATTCGTGATGTATTCTGTCCTGCAAACTTCCGAGTAATCAACTCGCGATTGGCACCAAATGGGTTTAAAATTAAGCGCAACGCCGATGGATCGATCTCTAAGCACAAGGCTCGACTTGTCGCTAAAGGTTTTTGGCAAAAGTATGGCATTGATTATACGAAGACTTTTGCCCCGGTCGTAAAATACGTCACTCTTCGCATGGTGATTGCGTTGGCTACATTCCTCGGATGGACAATTGACCAGCTTGACGTGGTCGCTGCCTTTTTATACGGTGATTTGAAGGAACTCGTCTACATTTCGATTCCGGACGGCATGGAGATTGAGCCAAAATTCGACTGTTTAAAGCTCCTCAAGTCTACGGACTCAAGCAAGCGTCTCGTGTGTGGAATGAAACGTTTGATGATCGCGTGCGCTCAATTGGCTTTCACGTATCGAGTTCGACCCGTGTATGTATATCATGTGCTTTGACAAGCACTGCGTATTGCTCCTGGTGTACGTTGATGACGTGATAATCACTAGAAGTTCAGTCGACATGATACGTCAAGTTAAGGACAAGCTCAAAAACCCGATTTGAAATGACTGACAGTGGAGCGTGCAAATTTGTCCTCGGTATTGAGCTGATCGAACATAAGGATGGTGAAATTCTGTGTCAGCGACGCTACATCAAGGACATCTTAAAGCGATTTGGCATGGAAGACTGCAAGCCTATTTACAGTCCGGTTGACATCAGCACAAAATTGGTGAAGGGTGAAACCACAGCAACTACAATCAATGAGCCGTACCGCGAAGCTGTTGGTGCACTTATGCACTTGATGTGTGCAACTCGACCTGACATTGCGTTTGCCGTTGGTATGGTCGCTCGATTTGTGAAGTCTCCTCAAACTGCACACTGGGCTGCAGTGAAAAGAATTTTTCGGTACTTACAAGGCACTAAAACGCATGAAATCCGATTTAAGTCAGATGTGACTTCAATCAAATTTCATGCACAAGGCTCGACAAGTCGAGCCTTGTGCTTAGAGATCGATCCATCGGCGTTGCGCTTAATTTTAAACCCATTTGGTGCCAATCGCGAGTTGATTACTCGGAAGTTTGCAGGACAGAATACATCACGAATCTGCATCGACTTGATCTCGGCTTGAATTGCATTGCGCCAGTGTACTTGGTCGGAGCCGCTCACAGCTTCCTGGAAATTTGCTGGCTCGGACAGGTCGCAAACTTGGACCATATTGGCACTTGCACGCCACCATTCGTTAGGTTCAGTGCGTCGGCGGGTCGAGCGTCGAACCCAGTCATGGCCATCGGTATTCGTGACCTCGGAGTCGGGGATGGTGTTATCGGACGTGATATCAGGTGATGGCGAGGAACAGGCAGGACGTTTGCCAGTATACTTGAAGTTAGAAAGACTATATCTGCCTTGAACATTAGTGTCGTCGAGCTGGGTAACAATGTCGTCCATTTGGTTCGTCGATTTGTCAAGTAAAGTCATCCCTTTAATGAGTTCATCGAAATAGACATCGCGATTGACACTAATCTTGTCTCCCTCGATGTCATAAACACGATAAGCTTTCGATGTTTTCTTTGTAACCCGTGAAGATGCCCGGTCGAGACTTTGGGTCCCACTTCCGGCGCTTCCTGTCGGCTAAGAACGTATGCTAGACAGCCGAAGACACGCATGTGTTTCACATTTGGCTTGAACTTGTTCACCATTTCAAATGGGGTTGTTAAGGGAGACTTGGGCGAAGGGAGACGGTTTTTGATGTAGATTGCACTCATTGCAGCTTCGGCCCAAAACGACTTGTCCAAACGCGCATAGTGTAGCGTGTTGCGACCAATCGTTACAATACTTCGAATGGCGCGTTCTGCCGATCCGTTTGTTTGGTGAGCGTATGGTACGGTCACTTGTTGTTCGATGCCTCGATCAGTATAAAATTGCTTAATCGAGGAAGTCGCAAATTCCTTCGCCCCGTCATGACGGACGTATTTGACGCGCTTGTCGAACTGGTTTTCGACTTGAATGATGAACTTCATCAATGAAGCTTCGCTGTCTGATTTCTTCGCCAGGCAAAAACTTTACATCAATCCACTTGATTCATCGACAATTAAGAGTAGATACTTGCTACCGCCGATACTCTCAACTTCCATTGGACCACATATGTCAAAGTGGATTAGCTCAAAGAGGCCATAAATACGTTTGTCCGTATTAGTCTTGAATGGTTTTTGAGCTATTTTGCCTAGTTGACAACCATGACAAGTAGTCATCTCTTGCGAGGTGGCCGGGAATTCGGCATCTTTAACTAGACATTTGTCGACGAGATGACGGGGAAGGGTGCGTGGTCCATTTGCTCGTGCAGAGTAGACCGAGACTTGGACCGAGTAATACTCATGGCGGACTTGGTCGTCGCACTTGAAGGTACACACAGCCAGTAGAGTCCATCGACAAAGTTAGCAGTCGCACCCACCTTACGAGAGCACTTGTCCAGCACATTTATACGACTTGGAACTTGTTTGACTTGTTGATTTGCGGAATCGACAGCAAGTTTTTCGCCATGCCTGAGTACGTCGGTTACTTGAAGGTTGCGCACGCGGCCGTTTCAACGCCAAGAATGTTGGTCTTGTTGCCATTCGCGACGACCAAATTACCATGGCCGCCTTCGTTAAATTCTGCAAGTTTGGATCTGTCATTGCAGATGTGATGCGTCGCACCACTGTCGATCGCCCACATTCCTTGCGTCTCTGCTTTGGAGGTCGTGACTCCGCATGCCATTGACACTACAAACGCAAGCGGAGCATCTTCTTCATCGTCGTCGCAGTGGTAATTGCGCTCAACATAATTCACTCGCTTACCACTGCCCATCCGACTTGGTTTCCGTCGTTGTTGCTTGTTCTTGTTCCAACAGCGGTCCTCCGTGTGACCAATCTTGCCACAGAACGTGCAGACACGCGGTTCATTTTCAGCGTTGAACGCCTTTGCTGAGTCTTCAGTCTTCACGGTCTTTTTCTCACCCGCGCGCTTGACGTACTCGTTATTGAACACTTTGATCACATCTTGAGTCTGCAAGTCTGTGTTGCTCATTTCGATATGCAGCACGACGTTCTTATAACTTTTCGGCAAACTGCGTAGCAGACAAATTGCCACGTCTTCATCCTCCATCTTTGCGCCAATGCTAACAAGCTTAGCGTGGATGTTGAGGACCTCGTTGCAGTGGTGCAAGAGGTTGTCGCCTTCCTTCATTTCCATGCTGAATATCTGGCGCTTGAGGTAGATGCGTCCGGCCTTCTGCGATCCTTCATAGAGGGTCTTGAGACGCACCCACGCAACCCACGCTTTTTCGCAGTCGTCGACGAGATGATGGGCAGAAGCAGCAGGCCAAAAAGCGATGTTGTTGGTACGGACGTATTCTTCCTGAATCCGAGCATCGGTAAAGCTCGACGTCGACTCTCGATTTACGACGTTCCTCGACAATTTCGCCAGAAGCACACCACGCATGTAGCGCGCCCATGTGGCGTAGTTATCACCGTTGAATTTGTCGATAACCTTCTTTGTAGAACTTGAGGCGGCACTTGGGCGCGTAACCTGAAAATGTTAATGATCCAGAAATGGTAAAAGAAAAGTGAATTATTGAAAGAGTCCTTAGTTCACATGCAGATACATGCTACTCTAAGCCCAATGGAACAAATCAAAAATCTACTTGATCCTTACTCGTTCCGTCATCCCAGGTCATTGATAAAAATTCAACTTCTGAAACTAGTTTCAGATAAAAAAAAATTGGAATTGTAGGCTTCACTTTAAGCCTGTCGATGATTTTTTTACTCTGCTGACATGAAGAGCTACATTGCAGTTAATGGAAGCTGCCTTGCAACTGTTGTGCGAGCAAAAATACGGTAAGCTGGTGAACTCGAGTACGTCTACCTGAAACTGGAGTCTGACCACTTTGTTGATTTGTGTAGCGATGAGCTCTTTGCAGCTGGAGCCCTGCATCGAGTGCTATCGTCTCACATCGAGGGAGGAAACACCGACATCCATCAGGTGCACTGCTTGTGCGCGTAGATTTCACCTGGGGTGTACGCATCTTCCCGAATCCTTTGCTCAATACGCTGAACACTACACATGTCCGGCATGCTTTCTCGGTCGAGGAGGGTACTAAGCCTGGTACAGAAGTAGAGAATTAATAGCTTGAAATTGGGGATTGACACTGTACTGGAAGATTGGTGGCATAATGCTTGCAGCTTTATCCATATCACGTATGTACTACTACCCCTTCCATTACCTACTCAACATCGACGCGATACTTACTTTTCTATTCTTCGGACGCGGGCCAGGCTTTCGTCGGCCAGAGCCATCTTGAGAAAAGAAAAAGTCAAGAGGCGTCTTCACTGAGACCTCAGGTTCAATGGGAGATGCATCCACTGGCCAGGGTGTGAACAAAGTTGCATAGCAATTCAGATAGTTCTCAATCGAGTTTTGCCTAGTGTCGTACAGCGAATCGATACGGCGCCGATCTAACTCTGCGGCGTGGATCGCATGCAAGCACGGGAAGTGCTGATCTTGCCAATCTTGACACGTGCATTCCCAGCGGTCAAGGTTGACGTGACGCCAACTGTCTGGGATATTTAGTCGTGTTGCGCCTAGATAGCGCACCATGTAAAGTCCATTTGCGCAAGTAACTGACTACAAAGCGTGCATTAGAATAAAGTAAGCATCGATAGGTCTCGACAGAATAACCACAACACGTCATTATTACCTCGCAGCGCTGGCTACCTTGCAAAATCTGCTGTAACTGCTCTTCTCGCAGTGGAACAAGTTCGTGTGCTGGGCGGAGCTTTACAGATTGACGACGCTCGTGAAAATTTTCGGCAATCTTCATAAAGTACTGGCTGTACGTGTCGAGAGGTTGCGAACTGCAAACGGGATCTTCACCAAACCATTTGATATGACTCGTGCTTGCGTGCTGTGAGAAGAGCTCGTCACTTTTCAACGCCATCGAAAGATCAGAAGTAAGTTCGTTGAATGTCGGCCGCTGAAATGCCTCAAGGAAAGCGTATTTCACCCAGTTTTTGCGGTCCAGCTCATCCAAGTACGCCACAGCTGCCTCGTTCGTGCGGACCAGAGCTGTGCGAAGTGTATCAAATTCAGAGATGTTGTCACTGCGCGCTAGGTCGAAAATGCTTTGCTTCTTTTTGGGTGTCATGACAACCTTTTTGTTCACCATTATCTCGTCTTCAACAACACGGCGCATACAAGAGTGGTAGCTCGCTCGAGGCCACACCGTCTGAATAGCTGTCTGCAACCCGTGGGCGCGCCCTGCAATCACCGTGTACTCATTCCAATCCGTCACCTGTGTGCTCTGTAGTTCGCGTAGGAACCACTCCCAGGTCAGTTCATTCTCTTCAGTCACAAGCGCAAGCGCTAAGGTGATGACTTCGTCGTTAAAATCCTTAATCGAAGCCTTCAGGTAAACCCCGCACATCATGTCGTCATTTCCATCGCCATCTAGTTTTCCCAGGGCTGTTTCTGGTAGCTCCTCGCTGTGTGTGATATGGTCTAAAGACACAATTTTGCGACAGTACTGTACAGCATCCAGCGTTGCATTTGGTATAAACAGAGCGCGTTTGAACGCACCGTCGTCCCTCTTCTCGAACCAAAAATGTGAGCCCGGGTTCTTCTCTGAAACTACTTTCAGATACCCATGCAGCTTCTGGAATGACGTCCGTACTTTCGCAATTCTTTCTTCTTGAAGGTGACGTTTGATTCGGGAAGACATCATGTGGTTGATAGTGTGACCCTGTCGAAGTAGAATGCGTCGAATTACCTTCCCGTCCAACTTGGCCATCACTAGGTTAGATACCGGATACTTATTTACCTCGTCTGTCACCATCCGACATAACGTTTTGATGGACATGGTTGTATTCCGTTGAGCTTTTACTCGTTGCGGCAGTATAGTGGTTGCAATCTCCGTCTCCTGTGCAGCTATTGCTTCATTCTCTTGCTTCTGCAACATCCCAATAGCAGTACTTGATACTGTCTTGGGTATCTCTTGATTGACCGGAGCAATTGTAGCTGGTGGTATAGGCAATTGTATCAAATTTGACGCTGATCCTGTTCGGCATCCGATAAATTTGTAGTGATTATGCAGAAAGCAGGCTCGCGTGATCTTCCACTGCTGGTTCTTCCCATAGCCATTAATGTAAAAGGGGCATTGTAATTGATTGACTGGTGTACTCGAGTCAAAGAATTGCTGACCGTGTAGCTTTTTACAGCGATATTTAACATTACCACCACCATTGGGACGCGTACTGCTACCGGATACGAACAATTGGAAACCACGTTGCATAGCAAATTGTTTGCATCGTGCCTGTAGTAACCGTTGACTACTAAACACGTCAACACCACAACCTGCCATCCGATTGCCCCCTTTCTTTTCATATGCAACACCAAAGTCTGGTACTGCTGCATCATTACTTATAGGTAAACCTTCAAGTAATAGTCCGAGTTGAATGGCGTCCTGTAAATCCGCTTCATCCAGACGATTAAAAAGTGACGCTATTGGAAGTGCTGTAGTAGACTTGCACATTGGCTTTAATGTGGCATCTTCCTCTTTTTGTGATCCCTCCTTAGTACGCGGAAGTAGTTGAGGTTCCTCAAATGATGATGACCGATTCAGCGAGTCCCCCATTACGTTTGGCAGTTTTTCAAAAGACAAAATACACGGTGCCGATACCGGTATTAGCAGCCAAAACGATATTCGGTTATGTGAATCACTCACATGAGTCAATAAACGTACTTAGTACATACGCTCCGGTAGAAGGCAACTTTTCACATAATTAGAAATTTTGCGTCCAATGTATCGACGGCTTGGACGTCACGTACGTCGATGGAGTTCCAGTGCCAAGTCTACAACAAATGACTCTTTTCATTCTTCAGCACCTAGTACATTGCATGTAACTAAAACATATGGTGCTGACAAGCACGAAGCTGAACTTGATTCGACTCTTGCTCGTCTTGTCGGTTCCGATTGGGGCGATCGTTCACGTCAGCCCGTGTCACTGCCCATGCGCCTATATTGGATCGTCTTTACCGTGATAATGGGCAATGGGTTGTACACGTATTTTACTGGAAAGGACGAATTATTTTTAGTGGAGAAATTTACGAGAAAAGCAGATGAAAAGATGGGAATCCAGGAAGAAGAGAAGGAGTTTAGGACCATTGCTGATGGATGCAAGAAGGATAATTCAAATGGGGCAGTGGCTATAGTGAAGCCAAAGGAAAAGAACGTGTCGATGCTCCAGTCGAGTGTTCCTGAACTGCCATTTATTGTGCCGAGCATGTCTTTGCAGATAAGTGGACGTCATTCAAAGTCGAAGAAAGACTTGGAACAGTAACTTGAACAGCTATGCGTGCAGCAGGAACGACTGCAAAAGCAGATTGTACTGGTGAAGGAACGCTGAAGGACGAAGTGGAACATTCAATGCGCATGATTGACATTCAAAAGGAGCAGATTAAGCTGCAGCTCAAACGGTTGTAAGGAATGAAGCGGTACCATGTGGCTATTAGCTTGGTGCTTAATGAAATAGACGTGTGTTGTTCAACGACAATGAAGCAGGGGTGTCAGCTGAGGTTAGTTCTTGGAGGGGTGTCTCGTACTGGTGACAGCAAGGGAGACAGCCCCACCAGCAACAACACTGATGACCTCTTGGTTGTTTGCGAAGAAGGCTACCTTTGTCAACGAAGCACGGTTGGTATTATCGCCATGACCTGTAAAATATGTCAGTATCTGTAGATATCAGCCGAGCAAAGAGGTTACCTTACCGAGATTGCCGTGTTCTCCCCAGCCACAGGTGTACAGATCTCCACTTTGTGTAACCACCATTGAATGCTCGCTGCCGCAGGCAATCTGTCGGACGCTATGAGGAAATGCGATTTCCTTCGGCTCGATTGCGTTTTCAAACTGTCCAAGACCCAGTTGTCCGTGACTGCCTTTGCCCCATGTCACCAGGTCTCCACGCTCGGTGAGGCACAAAACATAGTGCCAGCCGCAGCTAATTTGCATCGTGGAAAGACCTTTACTGCTGTTGCCTAGATCTGGCACACGAACAGGTGATACATTCACCTGCTTCCGTCTCTCATTCCGGTTTTTAGAGGAAGCAGAAGCTACAACCTCCGGCACGCCTAATTGTCCGTGTCGATTGTTTCCACATGTAAACACCTCTCCACCTGAGGACCGAAAGACTGAATGTTCCCACCCACAGAAAACGTTGGATACAGTCATGTGCTTCAACGCATCAATGCGCTGGGGCATGGATGCTACCAGAGTATCACTTCCCAGTCCAAGCTGACCATGACGTCCACTTCCCCATGCAAATACATCGCCTACAGTGGTGGCGAGAAGTGAATGCTTCCAGCCACAGGCAATACTCGCAACTTGCAAGCGCTGAGGCAAGTACACAATCTGTGCAGATCCTAAGGCATCATTACTGTCGGAGCTTTCCTTGCGACCCAACTGGTGGTACTCATTTGAACCCCATGAAAATACCCGATCTCCATGGTTGTCGTGAGATTCCGACACGACAACAGCAAGCGTATTCCACCACCCAC
The DNA here is from genome assembly GCA_011800735.1 of Peronospora destructor. NCBI lineage: Eukaryota > Oomycota > Peronosporomycetes > Peronosporales > Peronosporaceae > Peronospora > Peronospora destructor. The sequence goes on along the minus strand of WBRY01000004.1, from coordinate 426,130 downwards.
AAGCAACTAACTTAGCTTTCTGGTGCACAAAGAACGCAGAGATGTTAGCCACAGTTTGCACTCGTCAACTGCGCTCCCAGTAGATTTCTAGTCACTTTACACTTTCGTCTGGAATGCATTTCACATGCTCCCTCGACACGGTCACGCAATTCTGTCGTCGCTTCGATGCAATACGTCCAAGTTGACCCCGATCGTCTGATCCCCATAGAAACAGTCGACCGTCGGTTTGGATTCCTGAAAGTAGCAACGTGATGAAACTTTAGTGTGCTGACCGAAGTTTACCACTTCTTAATCGTCAACGTACCTGCGCTATGACAACCGCCGGATGTGATAGACTCCATTTGGACAGACAGTTGACTAGTGTCCCAACATTGAGGAAGAGTGTAGTCATCGAGTGTTCCCAACCCAAGCTGTCCCGATCCACCTGAATACGTATCTTGCAGTCAGAGCCTAGTAGATGCAGCAAAGATATTGAGATGTGTACCTGATCCCCACACGTACAACCGCTTTTCCATGTACAAGATGGACGAATATGTTGAGAGTCCAGTCTACATCTAACGGCCAATCATATGTTCTACCCCAGAGCTGTCATTGAGCACTGTTTACTTCCTTTCTCAAAACCAATTAGATGCATTCTGTTGGTGCTGAAAGTCAGACCTCACTTGTGATTCTGCAGACAACAAACCTCATTGACGATGAAACTGTGGACGTGCTTGTAGCCCATACAGGCCAATCAATGTCCATGAACAAGACGTAGTTGTATTCTTCAAATGCAGTGTAGGGATCAAAGTACGTATAAGTATTGCTGCAACTCTTACAACTTCAATATTGATCACACCTGACAGCTTTCTCTCAAGTATTGGGTCGAGTAGCTCCTCGTTTGGCTGCGAATTGACACGGTTAAGGAAGTTGCATGGAAGCTGATAAAACCGACATGTTGAATGACTACGCTCGCCTTGACAAATGCAGCCCTACTATTGTATCCTCCTGCATTTCATCCTCTTCTTACGCGTCTGTTGCATCATTGCGTGCATTGGCTGATCCACGTCACAATCCGTCATCAATTCGCCCCAACAACCAAAAAAAGTAACACTAGACCACCTTGTAAAGGTATCAAAGACATGCTCGATCTTGTAAACAATTTGGCAATGCACATAATGATTATAACGATGCCATGGCTTGCAAGTAGGCGTCATCACCTCGTTAACAACAGCAACAATTACGAACCTGATCTGCTCGACGCGGCTTTTCGCATGAAATGGCTACATTACTGTCGCTCTTGAAGCTAAATAAGAACCGGCCTATTTCTGTCGCTCGATTTTCAGCCAATCCGCATTTCTCATTTGATGACTGGTTGGGAGGGCCGACAAAATTGATTGTAGTGACGTGGTCAAGTGACTTTACGCTTCAATGATTGGTCTAGAAACCAAACATTCGAAAAATGGTCCAGTCAGCAGGCGTTAAAGACGTTTCGAGCCCTGCCATCATTCTTCCTTCTTTTGACAAAATTTTGCGTCGTACTCCACCAATGATGTCAGTCTCTTTCTCTCTCTTTCAATAAAAAAAGAAAAAAAAGGTTTTCCCCTCTCCGCTAACGTACAGGTATGTAGATGAGCTGCTATATCTCTTGCTCTGCCTCACTCCACTATATCTACATAAGATGGCTAAATAGCCCTGTGTCTTGGCTCGCTCTCCATCTTTTCATTATCCTTAACTTCTCTCTATAATAGACACAATCACTGACTTTCTACCATCTCTTATATATTGTAGCAATGACCAACTCTGCATCTTCTCCGACCAACAGCCCGACCCCTGCCTCTGCTCCAGCCGTGGCCACGTCGACAGCCTCATCCTCAGTAGCTCCGTCAGCCACGGGGGCTGCGCAGCCGTTCCATACGGCGTCGTTGTACGTAGGGGACATTCATCCAGACGTGACGGAGGCTCTGCTGTTCGAGATCTTTAACGCCGTCGGACCTGTGGCCAGCATTCGTGTGTGCCGTGATGCGGTGACACGTCGCTCATTGGGCTACGCCTACGTGAACTTCCACAATGTGGCAGACGCTGAACGTGCATTGGACACGATGAACTTTACGAGCATCAAGAGCGTCCCATGTCGCATCATGTGGTCCCAACGTGACCCGTCGCTACGCAAATCGGGTGTTGGCAACATCTTTGTCAAGAATTTAGACACGTCCATTGACAACAAGGCGTTGTATGACACGTTCTCGTTGTTTGGCAACATTCTCAGCTGCAAAGTGGCAATTGACCCCACTACGGGCAATAGTAAAGGCTATGGTTATGTGCACTATGAGACGGCAGAGGCTGCTACGGAGGCTATTGCAAAGATCAATGGTATGCTTATTGCAGGCACGGAGGTCTTTGTAGGCCACTTTCAGAAACGTCAGGACCGACCAGACGCTGATGACTGGACCAATTGTTATGTCAAGAACATTCCTACTCATTGGACGGATGCTGACTTAATGAAGGAGTTTGAGCCTTTTGGAAATGTACTCAGTGCTGTTGTGATGAAGGACAACACGAACCCGAGCCAAAATCGTGGGTTTGGGTTTGTGAACTATGAGGATTCGGATGCCTCCCACAAGGCAGTGGACGCTCTGAACGGCAAGGCTTACCCGGCTGGAGAAGGCATGGAGACTGAGATTTATGTTGGCAAGGCCCAGAAGCGCTCGGAGCGCGAACGGGAGCTACGCAGTAAGTTCGAGCAGCTGAAGATCGAGCGTATTAACAAATACGAGGGCGTCAACTTGTACGTGAAGAATCTGGATGACCAGCTGAGTGATGACGAGCTGCGTGAGGCGTTTGCTGAATGCGGCACTATAACGTCGTCGCGTGTAATGCGCGATCCTAATGGAAACTCGCGCGGCTTTGGGTTTGTGTGCTTCTCGACCGCCGAGGAGGCAAACAAAGCCGTTGTGGAGATGAATGGCAAATTGATTTCTGGTAAGCCCGTGTACGTGGCTCTTGCTCAACGCAAGGAGGTGCGTCGCGCTCAGCTTGAGGCCCAGCACGCCCAGCAGCGTGTTGGTATGGCAATGGGCCGCGGTATGCCGATGGGCCAGCCGCCTATGTACGGAGCGGCCCCGATGTTCTACGGACAGCCAGGTCAGATGCCGCCCCAGGCTCGTCAAGGCTTTATGTACCCCCAACAGATGATGCCGCGTGGTGTTCAGCGCGGCCCGATCCCGTACGGTGCCCGTGTGCCTGGTGCTCCGGCTCCGGGCGGCTACCCGATGCCTGGCTATGGCATGCCCATGCAGCAGCAGCGCGGCCAGCCGCGTCGCGGTCGCCAGGGCCCTGGTCCACAGGGACCCCAGGGAACTCCTGCTAATCGCCGCAACTTCAAGTACACGGCTAACGCTCGCAACCACCCGGCTCGTGACGTGCCACCTCAGGGCGTGATGCCGCCTCCCGCACCCGTGCAGAATGCTGGTCCGGAACCGCTTACGTCGGCTGCTCTGGCCGCTGCTTCGCCGGAGATTCAAAAGAACATGATTGGTGAGCGTTTATACCCGCTCATCCACCGCCAGCAGCCTGAGCTGGCTGGCAAGATCACGGGTATGCTGCTTGAGATGGACAACAGCGAGCTGTTGCACCTGTTGGAGAGCCCAGATGCCCTGGAGGATAAGATCCAGGAGGCTCTGGCTGTGCTGGAAGCCCACCAGAGCTAGTTGGTCTTCTGCTTGCGCGGGCGTCTTGCAGTGTCCTGTGTTGGCGGTGAGGTGGGAATCTGGCTTCCTATTGCGCACGCAAGAAAGTAGCGGAAGAGATGTTCGGTGAGCTACGGCTCCTTCTTTTTGTGTCGTTGGTACTTGGTCGTCGTTGCTTTGGTGGTGGTGGAAGGAATACATACACAAAGAATACTCAAGGTCACGGGAAAGACACAATTGGTGGGGGTCGTAGCTTAACGAAAACATGAGATGAGATGAACTCAAAAGCTCTGCTCGTGACCAGCCCTTGGTCCGCTTGCTTGCCTTCCTCTTGCTTTCTTAAGCATGGCATCGCATCTTGCACCTCCAGATCGTCTTTACTTTTGCAACGACGTAGATAGTTTAGTTTACAAGGGTTCTTGCATCCTACGATAAAGGGACAATTGAAATGTGCTCATCGTGAAGAAAGATACCGAACTTTGAGTCTCAGTTCGTCATCACAGATTGCATTAGTTTTTTCTAATATTTCAGCTCGGTAATCACCAGCAAGATTGTAACCTGCTGGGTATTGATTGCAGCTTTGTTTCACGTCCACATTCCGCCTTGAATGCAATACAAAACCAGAGTTCAAACATACATTCCTTCACAAAAACACGTTTCATATTCAAATTTTGTGTCACAAAAGCCGTTTAGTCTCCGACCTGTTTTTTGGACGACATACTTTTGATGGCGAGTACGATGCGACTGAACGGGTTTCGCTTGGCGATGAACAAGCTGCAGCGTCAGACGCCTCAGATGATGGCAGTGATGCGTCCTGCATCGTTTCCTCATTCTATGTCGATGCAGATGCAATTGCGTTCCATGGGCGTGTTTTCCAATATCAAGAAGACGGTATCAGACAAATTGGAAAAGCGGAATCAGCAGAAACAAGGTGAGACAGCTAATCGAACGACATTCGAGACGAGTCGAGTCATGTTAGTGTATTGTAAATGAATTATTGTAGGGGAGTCGTACAAGCAGCAGATGATTGAGCTCTCGGAAAAGGATAAATTTGATCTGAATGGGTTTTACGACCACCTGAAGGTGAGAGAGGAGAGGAAGAGTCAAGAGATGTAGTCAAATTGGGACTATTTGTAATGGACAACATGGGTGTGAATTGTACATCATGTGCTAGAAAAATGCTGAAGCTAGTGGTGCAAGTGGCTGGCGATCCATGATCCCTAGTGTGTCGACAATGGTGAAGCTTTTGAACCTCTTGGACTCATCTAGATTGGTTTTCATCGGGTGATGCTGTTATCTACTAGACTGCTGTTCAGCAGATCAAGACTTCCATGGCTATTTTGGAGTCTATGGAGGTATGTAAGATCAACGGAGCAAGATGCTGGTTGAATGGTGGTGCTGACACTTGATCCTTTACTTGTTATTGTGTCGTGTTGGAGCCCGAGTACCGTGAAGACCCCCGTCTCATCAATGGCAAAGTAAAGAGGAAGATTTCGGAAAAAGCTGGTCACGTACGTTGCTATTGTCTCTTGTGTAGACTGTTTTACTGTCTAGTAGTGGATGCTGCTTCTAATTGTGTATCGTTTTGTGGCTAGTCTCCGGAAGAGATTAATAACATGCTGCGCAACTACGAGCAATTGTCTGCTCTCCATACTTGGATCAGAAAACGTGTGGAACGTGGGCTTTGCATCCCTGAATCTGTGGATGAAACGACGGAGCTTGTGCGTCAGGACCCGACAGGCTTCCCCGCGAAGAAGTTTCGGTAATTTTACTGCTCCAAGCAATATTCTTCATCTTCTTTTACAAACGTTAAAACGTCGTTTTTTCGTCACTCTGATAGGATGAAACAACGTCGATACTAAGATGAGTCATTACAACAAGGGCAAGCTTACGGAATCGCGGATCAATGATCTTTTCATCCAATCATCCGTCTTTGTTTTGATTATTTGTCCAAAGCGTCGCGTCACCATTCGCTTAAAGATATTCTTCCTTAAGTAGCAATATGCAGAGCTCCGATCTGTCCGAAGATTCTCCAATGCCTGTAAAGCTCGATGACTTTCGTAATGTTCTCATTCGGTAATGCACTTATTATTGTATAGCCGATTGTATCCATCCACGTGACTGACTGAAGAGTCATTATGCCAGTCAAGAAGAGACTATTATCTTTGCACTGATTGAACGGGCTCAGTTTCCACGTAATTCCGAGGTTTACGTAAACGTCAAAGACAGGCACGTTTGAATACTTGTCCATTTATATGGATATCTCATAACCTGTTTCTTATACCGATTTGTTTGTGATATTGTGTGTTTTTATAGCAAAAGTGCTGCATTTGGCGGTTTAAATGGAAAGTATACGACATTCGATGGCAGTCTGCTGGAATTTATGCTGCTTGAGACTGAGAAGTTGCATGCATTGGCACGTCGATACACGTCTCCGGATGAAAACGCCTTTTTCCCCCATCTTCTACCTGAACCCATTTTGCCCATTGTGTACTACCCGCGAGTGTTAAATCCTAACCGGATTAACATCAATAATCACATCATGAGTGTGTATCAAGAGAAAATTCTGTCTGGACTCACGATACACAATAGTGATAACACGGCGGTACGAAGAAGAATGGGTCGGGTCATTATCTGAAAAATGGGGGGTTTCTCACATGGTGGTGACCACTCTTTTCTTGCTATAGTACGGGTCTACTGCAACAGCGGATATTGCAGTATTGCAAGCACTTAGTAAGCGTATTCATTTTGGCAAATTCATTGCCGAAGCCAAATTCCAGGCAGAGACGGAACGGTACACAAAACTCATTCTTGAGAATGATGCTGCTGGAATCATGGAGGCACTTACCAATTTGACAGTTGAAAAGGTTTGTTAGTGAACATGATTGAGGGTAATGACTTTACTATAATGGTTTGGAAACGTGCCTTTTGTACGTTGATCAGAAAGTGCTCGAGCGTGTAAAGCAAAAAGCCTCGACCTATGGCCAAGACCCGAATGCTCCAGCTGCGTCGCTTGAGGAACTGAAGGTGCACCCGCAACTGATCTCGGATCTGTATCGTGACTTTGTGATGCCTCTTACAAAGGAAGTGCAAGTGCAGTACTTGCTGCAGCGTATCGCACACTCGTCGATCGCTGTTGCGGGTGTGGAAGGCTCATTTTGCTGGCTGGCAGCACAGGCGCATTTTGGAGGGGAAACACTTCAGAAAGAACACTTGCTACAGACCGAATCCATTAGCAAGGTCTTTTACAATGTCAACGCAAACCGCACGGCCTACGGTGTCGTTCCTATCGAGGATTCTCATCTGGGAATGATAAAGGAAACGCAGGCACAGCTGATGCGTTGCTCGCTGAAGGTGTCTGCTGAGATCGTTCTTGAGCGGTCGTTTGTTTTTGCGGCTAAGGACAAGCACCTTGGCAAGAACTCTGACGTGAAGAAGGTCTTCTGCTCTACGGACACTAACGCACGGCTGCTCATTCAGGCAGAGCAAAGCTGGCCAAGCGCACAGATAGTCACGGTCCTCAATGTCTCGGAGGCAGCGAGTCGCGCCTTCGATGAAGTGTCGACGGTAGCGATAACTACGTCGACTGCCGCTGAGTCTAACGGCTTGGAGCAGGTTGACACGAGCCATGCGCTGGCGTCTGAAGGTATTGTCTTGGAAGAAAAGTCATCCTTCATCCGCTTTGTAGTTGTTTCGAAGGGCTATCCCGTGGCCACCGGGAAGGACAAGTCATGTCTGGGCATGGAGATTGAGCATGAAGTGGGCTCTCTGCTCAATGCGCTGAATGTATGGAAGAACCATGGAATCAACCTCACATGTCTCGAGTCTTTCTACCGCCAAAAGCAGGGTGGCTACAGCTTCTTCGTGGAGATCATGGGTCACTTTGACGATGCCTCTGTGCGTCAAGCTGTAGACGAGCTGCAGTCAGTTTGCACTGTCAAGCACCTTGGCTCGTTCCCCATTGCAAAGCACTCAGTCCAGAGCTAAGCGCTACCCTCATTTCACCCAGTTGACAAGGAGCGCCTGTACACTCCTCGATACTACTAAACAGTGAAAATACGAAACGCTACCCTCACCTGTGTTGGAACTGCAAAACCACAAAACGCACGAGCTTTTATTTGTCGAGTCTCGTTGTTTCCTCTGCTCTCCCTTATTGCAAGTTGCGGCCTAGTTGTTCATTCACCAACGTGATCGACCGTTCTTGCCATCCAAATCGACAAACTCTGCATCAATAACGCTCTTTTTTCGACCTCCAGCGGATGAATCACGTAACAAATCAATCATCTCCCCCGTTTGGCGGTTGCGATCTGCAAAAGCCATCAAAACGTGCATTACATACTCAATACTTATCCAGCAAAAGATGACAGTACAAAAGCTTACACTTGAGCTCCGTCAAATCTAGGTTCCCTTCTTGACCAATAGAAGCCTTTACCGTCACCCGTGCAGAGCTGTACGTCCCATTGACTGGAAAAACTGCTTCAATATGTCCAGCACCATTCATAGCTGCATAGCCACACCAAAAAACACCCATCAGCATTAATTTGTTTCAACCTAATACATCTCTTAAGAACTTACTCGATTCCATCCACTGCACCGGTCTACCGACACTGACATTGCCTCCCATTTCATCACGTACTCGTTTACTCCCTTGCAAATGTTCAGTAGTTTGTCGTTTTAATTCACCTGCTCGTTCCATTGAGCTCTGCATCGTTTTTCCAACAAATACAAACATCGTCTTGACAAAACCTCGTACAATTAAAGGCAGTCCCTGTACTAGCGAGCTCAAATCCTCTTGTCCTGCCAACTTGTCACGTCGATTACGACGAAACAAGTCGTTTAACGTATCAATGTTGGAATTCACATTGCTAAATGGGTCACTTGATCGAAAAGAGGATCGATATGGTCCGAAAAATCGCTGGTATACAGTATACACCCCAAACCCAGCAGCTCCTGCAATAATTAGACCAAAAGCCACTAGTATACATATTAGTTTTTAAGTATTACTTGCAATACTATTTTATGGTATAAAAATAAATACCTACATGATGTGGATGCAATAAGGGCTCCTGTACCCAATAGCACTAACCCTCCCGTTTTTAACGTAGATTTCCAATTATTATCATTTTGCCATGGTTTTTTTTCACTTGAATAGAAACGTTTCGATTGGAGAATCAGCACGGAAGAAACGTTTCTATGGAGAATAGAATCAGGTCGAGACAGCAGTAAAGAAGAAGATGAAGCGTGGACAGCGAATCGAGAGCGAGATACACTGAATGTGCCGACTGAAGATGATAACACACTTGGTGAGATATACGGAGATGTACATGCGCGTACACGAGCCGCGGGCAGCGGAGAAATGCAGCGTCGAATCAGACACGAAGAGCTCATTCTTAAAACGTTTAATGAATAAGAATGATTGTAATGATGTGGCCGACACGATAACTGGATTGTAAGTTTTTTTCTCTTTTTCAACTAATTGTTTTTTAGTAATTTGATGGTGCAAATTTGGTCATTGAATGTTTATTTGGTCCCATCTGATACGTTGGCGGCGCCTGAAGCGGATGTGCAGCGACTGGTGTGGGCCGTAGCAGGCGTGTTTGTAATTGCTTCGATTGTATCTTCGGCATTACTGATCCGGGGTCATTTGAATCATTTTACACAACCCATTGTCCAGAGCAAGGTTGATAACTGATTCCGTTGTCTGGATTTTCCAAATGGGGCATTTGTTTAAAAATTTCTGATTCGATTATACCTTTTTCTATGTTTATAGATTATAGGTATTTTATGGATGGTACCAATTTACGCCCTCGATTCGTGGCTGTCGTTGCGTTTCAAAGATGCGGCGCTTTATTTGGATTTGATGCGTGATTCGTACGAAGGTTACGTAATCTATTTGTTTCTGGCTTTATTGGCTGCTTATTTGGGGCGAGGCAGCAATGAAGAAGTTATCAATATCATAAGACAGTTACCAGATTTGGAACACCCGTGGCCATTTAACAGATGGTTGAAACCGATCCAGATGGGACCTGGCTTTTTACGAGATTGCAAAATGGCTACAATGCAGTTTGTTGTAGTCAAACCGATGATGGCTTTTGTAGCCATTGTACTCAGACTCAATGATATGTACGACCAGGGCAATTTCAGTGCCAAAAAAGGGTACTTGTACACAAGTTTAGTGGTCAACGCCTCGATCACGTATGCATTTTATTACCTGGTGCTATTTTACTTGGCGTTGGGTAAACAATTGGCATCGTACAATCCCGTACCAAAGTTTTTATGTATCAAGGTGGTACTATTCTTGTCGTTTTGGCAAAGTGTCGTACTGGCATTTCTCTCACGTTATCAGATTATTCACGAACTTGGATCGTGGAGTGTTGAAAATGTCACGACGGGGATTCAGAATTTACTCATCTGCTTTGAAATGTTTTTTGTGGCGCTAGCTCATCATCGTGCATTCCCTTATAAACCATATGTGCATGGAAATCCGGCATTACGTACGAGTATTTTGGCTGACCATCTCGCTTTTGAAGATGCTATGCGTGATTTCAATGAGGTCATGCCTGTGGTATTACCAACACCGTTTAAACCTGATGCAGCCACATTGAAGGCGAAGAAGAAGTATGATTATTCAAAGGATGTGTATGCTACGGAAACGATAGGACTCTTGAGCGATGATGGGGTATCATCTAGTGAAACATTTTTTTTGGAATCGAGAGGTTCAGAAGGCTCGAAAGATTCAAGTGTTGGAGGCAAGCCACTCTCGCGCGGTTGGAAGTTGTAGGCTCGAAAAAAACTACCTCTATCCAACGTTGTCTGGATATTACACAACGATAATATATATAAAAACCGAAATTGCTAGGCTCTGCTAGTGTTTCGGCGGTGCTACATATTCTGGTCATCAGTGATGAGTGACGCGTGCATCCTCTTTCCAGATTCGGAAGTTGCGCAGGTCTTCTTGACCGGTCAATTCAAGGCCTTTCTCATTAGCGAGATGCAGAACGCAAATGAAGTAGAAGGATACTGTCACATTCGAAGGGACCTGCAAATATTGTTGAAAGCAAAACGTTAGCAACCTCACACCAAAACAAATGCATGGCAGACAGCACTGTTCTTCGTACCTTGCCCGCAACATTCTCGACCACGTTTTCGAAAGTCGTATATGTGTTATCACTGTCATCGAGCTCATTTGTCTCCGGCTCACGAGAGCGTTTGCCGCTCTCATTGACCGAAACAACATCAACGTCGGTTTTTGTAGCATTAGTCCTAGCATCATCAGTCTCTCCTTCATCTTTGTCAAACTTTTTCTCCAAGTGTTCCCAAATGCTGCCCTTCAACTTCTTCACATCCACGCGTTTGGCAAAACGTTCGTAGTGCACGCCAATTTTCTCGACCACACGATCAGCTTGAACCAGATCTTGCACAGAATACAACTCTTGTGTCCCATCTGCCACGCTGACGCCTTCTTCTTCATCTTCGTCATCATACCCTCCCTCGAAGCCGGCACTGTCCTCATTATAAGTGAAGGGTTGCTTCCGGTCCTCGTCATCAACCGTATCGCCGCTGGCATCTCCGTATTCAGTGTCAGCTGCTGAAGCGCTTTCTCGACAAGCGCCATCCAAAACGCCACTACCGCCGCGTTTTCTAAAGAACCGAGGTCTTTCCTTCAAAAAGTGCCGGAAAAAGAGACTAAGCTCAATATGCGTGTCCACAGGCAATACCAAATCAGAAGCGTTCTCCATTTGCTTCTTCAAGTTACCTTTCGACACCTCCAAACTAGTAGCAGACTTCGGAGCCTTCAGCCTTGATACATCAGGTGCCTCCCCAAAGTAGTCCACCATTACAACTGTCTTTTTATCCACGCCAGCGCTGCTTCCCTTCTGAACACGGTCAACAAAAAGCCCACTCGGTTCAGCCTTAATTGCACCACCGTCTTCATCAATCTCTCCGTTTGCTCCTTCAAGAACATTCTTGTCTGTCTCCTCATTATGGCGCTGTTTCATTTGAATCTTACGAATAGCAGGGAACTTCCAGTGCCCAGGGCCTGCCCAATTGCGAAGCATCTTTACATCAAAGTACGAATAGTCATTCTTGCTGTTTTGGTCCTCACCACCCTGTTCTTCTTTAATCGTCACAGACCGGACAAGTGCAGACTCGATCATCTGGGAAAACAAGTTATTTTCGTAATCCTCGGGCAAATCCGCGTTCACCTTTGCGCGGAAGAAGTCTACAGCAGTCGATCTCAGTGACGACTCCTTATCCAGCGTTATTGGATCACTTTCGGTGCCATTCTGAGTAAAACCATCAGGCATTTGATCTTCATCATCACTTCGAGCCAGGTCAACAATATCTTTTTCCTTTTCCATCTCCACATCAACAGCAGTGTCTGCTTCTACATCTGCCGCTTCACCGCCGGCGTCACCATCACCCGCATCAGCATCATAGTCTGCAACGTCTTCACCAAACTCCACTGACACATCGTGTGCTGTGTCTTCTCCATCCGATTCATCATCACTGGCACCTTCCATAATACCAGCTAGGTTTATGGCAACAACATCCTTCTTGCTCAGCGTCTGCCGTCGACCTTTCACTGGAGTCGTAAGCAAAAAGTCATTCTTGATACCGAGTTTGTGGCGGGACTCGTCTCCGTAGAACTCGTCCAGTTGCTCGTACATTCGATACAACGAAGGGCATACGCGTAGGTTCTGTATGTTTTGATCAATGCACGCCATACTACCAAACAGGGACAGTCTAATACGCGAATGATTGTCAATTCTTTCCTCGTCGCACTCTATCTCAACAGTGTCCTTACATTTGGTGCTCTCCTCGATGGCATCCTCTGCAACCACAATCTTTTCTTTGCTCAGTTCCTCCTCTGTGGTGGCATCATCAATAAAACATTCCTTCTCAGGTTCCTCAAGTTCAGCATCTTCGGCCAAAGATGCTTCTTTCTCCTTTGTATAATATTCCTCCACTACCGTAATGTCTTCATCTGACCCTTTGTTATCGGTAGCAGGGTTATTTTCGACAGCCTCACTTTCCTTGCCGCCGCCCTCCTTTCCATTACCGTCCTCTTCATCTTTCTGTCCTTCGCTGCCGACATTCTTAGCTTTAGCCACATCCTTTTCGTCAGAAACGTCGATAGCAGCATCGTTTATTTTGGCAACTTCAGGCTTTTCCGATTTCTGTTTCATTTTATGTTTAGGTTCATCCTTCGACTTGCCTACATCCATATGAATCTGCTTCCGTGTTACCATACTCACATCAGATGAATTCAATAAGATTTTGCACCCATCGTACACGCTGAGATTGGCCAGCAACATTCCCTTTGCACCTCCTTCATCAAATGACTGAGACATTTTGTGAAACAGTGGATCAGCCTCGCACTCCGTGTCGTAAGCTTTCAAGTTGATATTGTTCAAGTTCTTCTCAATCGTCCGCGCATGTGTTTTTCTCGTCTTGCGTGTCTTCCGGGCACCACCTTCAGCATCACTGCCTTTATCATCCACACCATATTTCTGCTCCGACCGTGACAAGTTTTCAAGAATCTTATACGACGAATTCCACGTATCATCCACTCGATACGAGTAAATTTTTATACTTGCATCAAGTGTACAACTCGCCTTTTGGAAATTGTATGTATCATCATCTCCATCTGCAGCATTTCTCCTACACATAAAAAGCAAAATACACACGTATCATTAAGTTTTACATATCAGTCTTTCGCTCGTCTCCACCAGTAGTTTGTTATACTTATTAGAGTCCAGAATGTCTTCCATATGGTCGATCAAATGCAGCGACCATGAGTTTTTCACGTTAATTTTCTATCAAAAATAATAACAACAAATACTATCAGGCTCCGACCACAGGTTCCCTCGCAATAGTGACCGTTGCCTACATTTTCCGACGACATCTTAATAATGGTCGAGTACATGTCACTAATGTACTGCTTACTGTGTATGATGACTGTACTGCCCCCACTACCTGGAGCTGCTGCTTTTCTCTCATTGGCTATTAAAGACCGTCGTCTCTGCTGAACACCATGCGAACTGCGTCGCCGACGTCTACGCGCAAGCTCGTCTTCGTCTTTGTGGATTATTGAGCGCTTGCGCTTGCGCTTTGCACACTTCGCTGCGTCTGAAAGAGGCGCATCTTGAAGCCCTTGCTCTTTTTCGTCCTCTGTGAGCTCGTATTGCTCCATATCGCTCTCGTCGTCGCTCTTTAAGTCGCCGCCTGTCGTCTTCATTGTGAATTTTGCACTAGATTTTACTGTAAATTTCATGATAACATATTGACTTGGTTTAAGTAGGAAAAACGTCTGCCGTACAATGTAGCCATCTTGGTGCGACAGGGAGCCATATGCGTCATAATGTAGCCATGAAGTGGATTTCGACGCGATGGCGGCACTTCTAGCGCAAGATGTTACCAAGGGGGAGATGGATGCTTGTAATGCTTTTTGCAAGAGCTAGAGACAGTCAAATAATGTATGGTTGGCAGAGGGCGACACATGTAGATAAGACAGTGATACGTCAGATCATAGCACGTTGATCAATCTTCTTTCTTTCCACATGTTACTAGCTGCAATGAAGCAATGTTCATTGCCAAACAAAGCAGGTAGATTGTAGCCTGAATTTACTTTTACGACGGCGTTATGGTTGTCAACAGGATACACAAGTTTGTACCGGGACATCATCTTAATCTATGAACACTAGGACCGTCGGTTGGAAGTGCTAAACGTTTCCAATGGCTATTGAGCTTAGCACCAGATGAGGCCGAAGTAGCGAAAAAATGGGCACAACTGACATTTGTGTAGCCATCGAGTACTATACTCGTTTCCAAAGCCTCATGGAGAAACACTAGGATTTCAAGCTCGGATCAGTCGACTAAAGACGTAAAATGTTCAAGGTGAGGTACTAGTGTTCAGGAGATCAGACCCGACAAGATACATTGTAGTACGACCACGTATCTTCACGTTGTATTTGAAACACGACACGGAAATCCTTTCATCTGTAGAATAATGATCAATGTCTTCTTGCATCTTGTAACTACGACTATTCAGTGCCTTGCAGTGACTAATATGTGCTCTCAGTTTGACAGAGACCTTGACACAAGATGGAGGTAGGTTTGATAGTCATCTGTATTCATCTATCTAATTCGAGAGTGAGTCAGTTACAACAGGAAGTTTCAAGACTGAAGGGGACTATTCCGTAGAGCGATCCTCCCATACACAGGACGTCTGCTAAGGTAGATTGATGAATGTATGAATAGTTCATGGTCGTAGACTTTACCTCTCGTCTTATTCGGGTATTGATACCGTACTGTTTTCTAGCTTTCAAGTCGCAACATTGATAGACACCTGTCTATCTTCCTCTGTTTTCTGCGTTCTATTGCTGGAAGGTAAGGCCAACAAGCTTGAGAAGCATTCAACAACGTCAAAGAAGACGTAACCTGGCCCTATTTTCAATATACATAAAGTCGATAGACCTCCATCTCGACCCTCTCACTCTTCACTCTCTCTCTCTCTCTCTCTCGTGTCACGAACCTCTCCATCTGCTGCCTGGCTCGCTACCCAGTGTAACACTGCACGTCTACGTTTCCGAACACTACCTCTTCATCACATTCGTTATGAAGCGCTCGTTCCAGGACGTGTCTGCAGTTCTATCCGATGTCGACGATAATGCACTCAGCACCATCGATAGTGAACCGGTTGCTGTCACGGCTACTAGCCACGATACAAACTCTTTTGGTCGACCACGGAAGCACCGGATGCTGCACCGCACGCGATCGTCAGCTCTGCTGGCGCCCCCGACAGAGATCAATGGTCTTTCAAACGATTGCAACGTTGTGTTCTCGCTGACATCACCGTTCTCACCTTACCGAAGATGCGATAACTTGGAGGCTGCTTTACCGGAGGAAGCGTTGCTGAATCTGGTAGTCTCGTTTCTCACCGTTCGTGAGCAGCAGCATCTTCGCGAAATCAATCGATCATGGCAGGAACGGGTGCAAACCTTAGAAGTAGATCGACTCGGTTTGTCCGCTGAAACTTTGCCTTTGAGCGCACGTACACTTCATCGTGCATGTCGAGCTGTTATGCAGAGCTACAGTCGCGTTCGTCGGCTTGACGTGTCAGGCCAACGTTTGCTTACTGACTGCGACCTGCTCGTGCTGACGTCGTGCTTCTGGTCACATCTCGAGGAGATCGTTGCGGACGATTGTCCTGAGATTTCAGATGTTGCAGTGCTAGCTATACTCAATGCTCAATCCATGCGACTTCGGTCCGTGTCCGTGCGTCGATGCAAGAAGGTCACGGGTAAAGTATTTGCTGGCCAAGTCTCGCAGCTCACAGGATTGCACCCGTCGCTCACGAATCTTAATATGGATGACACCAGCGTAACTTGTGCGTTTGTCTCATGTCTAGAGGCTCACTTTCCGACGCTGCAGCAATTGAGCGCTCTTCACACACCGGCACATCGTACGTTTTTCCAGCAGAACGTAACTTTGAGTCCTCTGTTGCATGAACTTCAGCTACTGGTGAGCAATGAACTCGTGGAGCTTCCGTTGCTGCCTGCGCTTCTTGATGAATTCAATCGATGGTGCCGCAGTCGATGTCGATGTAAAGCTGGAGCCTTTGAGCGCACGGTAATAGCGAGTGGATCACGTGCGCTCCTGGATATCCCGCTGCTTCTTTCTGGTCCAAGTGACAGTGCTAATGCTACCAGCGAGACTGAAGAAACTGACTCCGTATTCATATCGCCTCTGCTGTATGCGTGCGCTAGCGGAAGGACTCGAGCTCTACAAGCTATCCTGGTGGCGATGCAAAGTCAACAAAATGGTACTGCTCTCGATTTGGAGAATACGGACGCAGATGGACACTCGGCGCTGAGTCTTGCGGTTGCAAACGGACTTTTGGAAGCTACTCGGCTATTGCTGCAAGCAGGAGCTGATGTGAATACTCGTTCATTGATCTCAGCTTCGCCACTCTACATTGCTAGTGAGCACGGTTGGGACGTTTTGGTGGACATGTTGCTTGACGCAAATGCACAGAGAGACTGTGCAGTCAGAGGTGGAGCGACTGCGTTATGTGCTGCTGCCAAGAATGGTCGCCGGTCAATTGTGCTGAGACTACTTGCAGCTGAGAAGCAGGCCGAGGACGAATTACAAGCTCGAGGTCGTATCAGTAAGAAGCAATTGGTGCAGGCTTTGTTCTTGGCTTGTGAGGGTGGTCACTTGTTCGTGATCTCTGATCTTCTTCTACTCACAGAGTTGGATGCTAATGTTCTCATGGACGAGAATGTGTCACCGCTCTACTTGGCTTGTCAAATGGGGTACGTGGATATTGCGTCTCTGTTGCTAAAGCGTGGTGCAAATCCGAGCTTTCGCAGACCACTGGGTGGGGTATCTTGCTTATACATAGCTGCCCAGGAAGGGCATGACCAGATTGTCCGCTTACTTATCAAAGCGGGGACGAACGTGTACACAAAAATGCATGACATGTCCACTGCACTACACATCGCTGCTCGCATGGGTCGGATAGCTGTTTCCAGGGCTTTGCTACAATTTGGTGCTCGGTTGAACGACCAAACTCGTTCTGGACTAACGGCGCTGTATATTGCAAGCGAAGAAGGACACGTGAAGCTTGTTCAATTTCTGCTCGAAGCTGGTGCAGTACGGGACTTGCAAACAAACACTGGAGCGACAGCTTTGTTTGTAGCCGTGCACCGGGGACACAAGGCCGTCATAAAAGCTTTGCTTCTGGGGGGAGCGAATGCCTCGTTAGCGAAGCATAACGGTACTAGTCCTCTCGACGCAGCAGCATTGCTAGGTGATGTCAAGACCACGAGGCTTCTGCTACGCTTCGGAGCACGCGTAGGTGGATTAGCCCTACATTTCGCTGAGCGTCAACGCAACGCTGCCGACCTCCAAGCTCTACTGCGCACGCGCTACAAAACGCAGCATCTCTCCCATGGTGTCAATACCGGCATCGTGACAAGCATTCCACCTGCAACAGCATAAAGAAGCATTATGTCGATCAGGTATAGAGGACTCAAGAGTCCACGTGACGCTGATGTACATTGGCCAACAGACGCTATAACTTCATGTTGAAGTGAATTTATTGTTTCTTAACTTTACCTTACTACACTACGCTGAACATGACGTCCTGTAGCGTATGCGTTGTGGGTATCCGTTGTCTCGGCTTGCATTTTATTTTTAGCTTAAGAACTTGGCTTGTGCTCCGTTCGTATCTTATCCAGTGTGAAAGCTACATTGTGCACGGCTTCTTTCGCCCGAGTCTTGATCGATGGTTTCTCGATTTCTCCGATAGCCGTCTGGACTTCAATAATCTGCCTCTGCAGAGGTGCAAAATCAGTGAACTTGGCGTCACGAGTCGTACTCACAAGCCACTCCACCGTTTCAAAGGTCGATACCTTTTTGCCATTGTGTTTGCTGGACATCGGGTGCCTTGTATCGTAAGCCTTTGCCACGTTGTGCAAGTCGGCCAGTGCATTGAAAGCCTGTTCCATGGCCCTGTTGGCCTCGGCTGCACCAGGTGTAGTCGACTGCATGCTTGAGTTTTTTCATGGTGGTCGAGACCGTCACTAAAGAACGACGTCGCCGAGATCGAGTGGTGCAGGTGATGCTTGTAGTCGTATTCTCCAAGATTTTGGTTCGGTACGTCCAGGTAGGTCAGACTATTGTGGACACTTTGGTATAAACGCGTCCGTGAACTCGTGTTCTGCAACCGCGTTGTCAGAGGACTTGCCCATACTTGAAAGAGGTTGGTGTGTTTGAATGAACTTCTGGAATGAAGAACGTGTGAAGGCCGTGACATGCTTGGATTCAACCCATGCAAAACACCATCTTCGACTGTCTCACTGCGATGAATACTACTTTAGAATCTCCCAACATGCAAGCTGAATGCGAGTTATCTGATCTTATCTTGACTGCGTAAGAGACGCTTCTATAAGATCATGAAATGAATCGAGTTCGACTCGACTTTCAACAGTGACACACATCTGATAGTGAGAGCTTTAACGAGCAGTTCCAATGTCCACCAATTCACCACCCCATCGTACCTTCTCATCCAATCCCTTTGCTGGATCAGAAGCTGCAGCTAAAGGCGCGAGTGGTATTGAGAGTGCTGTCTGGTTATGAAAATGAAAGACCATACGTGATCCCCGAAGGCAGGATTGGTGGAACGACTCGACTATGGGCAGAGTTGACTCGCCTCGAATGAATTCTACTCATTTCGGAATCCGCCCGCAACAGCACAACAATATTAAGCATAAAGCAAGAGCTTGATTGCAACGAGGGACAAAGCCTAACGTCGCGGGTGCGAAAGAATTCCTAAAAAATCGGAGATACTGTTGATCCAGACTGCGAACAATACTGCTACCTACGTCAGAAGTTTCAAAGAGTAATCTTGGCGAATACGACAAGCGTCATGGACTGCTTTTCCTCAACACTTCAAAGTCGTTCTTGAGACGCAATATTCCGAACTAAGAAAAACAGCTCTTTTGTACGACAGGAACATTTAAACAGTAGCTATGGAAACGGGAGTGATAGTGCCGAGTCTGAAGACAACTGGTTGGGAACAGAGAAGAAAGAGCAGTAGTACCAAGGGCAGTGGTAGTGGAACTCGTAAAGTTATTGCCGACGGTAGGTAGAAGCAGTAATGAAGTCTACTGTGTTTACAACCATCTCAGCGGTTTTTCCACTTTACAGCATGAGCTTTGAATTGCGGAAGAATCATTGTTTGCCGATCGTATCATGACGGACACGATGGCTTTGATGTCGGAAAGTTTCAAAGAGATTACCAACTTTGAATATGTAGAAAAGGAGAAGAAGAGCGTGAGTGTATACATTTGACACAACATATATTTCCATGCCGGTAAACTATTTTTTGCTTACATGTTCGTCATACAGGTATCTGCTGTCAAGAATAAGTAACAAACCCACATATTACGTTTCACGTGGTCCACGCATTATTTACACTACTTTACACTAAATAGAGCTGACATTTATTTTACAATAAAAATATAGCAAGATGGCTACATGGTTCCAGAAGGAGATCGTGCTGACGGCACCCAGCCGCGGTTTTCACTGTATGTAGAGAGCTTAATAACTCTTCTGCATAATGATTGTTTCTAACTTGTACTATTTGAGCAAAAAGTGGTGACACGCGAAGTTGAAAAGCAGGTGGATACTGTTTTCCAGATTATCCAGTCCTGAAAAATCTAGATTTTATCGTTTTCTCATCAATGATATCGATGCTGTAGCTGCCAGAAATGACTCGACTGAAAGTTGGCATAGCCAATTTGTTTATCAAACATACTTCTGCATCGCTTAGTATCAACGAAAATTGTGACCCGGATGTCCGGTGTGTCAGAGCAAAATAATTGTCGCTGAATAAATCGCGGGAATTAATGTTAAATCTGGATATTATATTGGATATTAGGACCGATATGGAGAACGCGTTCAACCGCATTGTACCGGAATCCTGGAACAAGTAGGATACCCTGCGTGAACATCTATAGTTATGTTTCATTTAGGGGATGAAAGCTCTTTACCATGTCTGATATGAATCTTGTAGTGAGTTTTTTCGCCACACGGATGAAGGCAACGGTCAGAACTTGATCAATTCATATTTCTTACGTAACTTGAATTGCGTGTGTTCTGAGCTATGTGTTTCGATATGGTGTGTCATTTCTTGATAGATGACATGCCGGGACATATCAAGTCGACGTTAATCGGTGCGTCAGTGAATATTCCGATCACTGATGGAAAATTTAATCTTGGTACATGGCAAGGTAAGAACTTTACACTTTAACGTGCAGATCATGGTTTCACAAATTTAATGCGTAGATTGTGTCCTTCATCTTTAGGCATTTACTTGTGTGAGCACCGTAACGTCGGTGGGTGGGGCTCTGGCCACCAGCGCAAGGTTGTCGTCACTATCCACGGATCTGCGGCATGAACGCTAGCTGCTTCTGATGTAGTGTATCGACCCACTGGATGCAGCGAATTTTGTTGTGGTCTGTAATTTGTCGTTGCATTGGTCGATCTAGCACCGCTTCAACCGAAATCTGACACTACACTTCTGTGACCTAGTTACTTTTTTAATTCGTGCCTGTGAAGCGTTATGCATCAGCAATGGTTCACAGGCATTAGCTTTACATAAGCTTATGTAGTCGTCTCTCTCTGAACGTTTGACTATTGTAGTCTTCTTCAGATGAGTACTACATGTACGAAACGTTAGCGCTATACTCGATGCTAACGTCCATGTGATTGTCATATCAGTTGCTTAAACAATACGGTATTGTTAAACTGACTAAACGACGTGAAAATCTGCCGCAAGTTACCGACAATCGAGACCTGTTCTACACACAGTACGTCAATTCGGACAATTGACTTTTCGACTCGTCAAGACTACAAGAGCGAGTGCCAACCATTTGCATGCCAAGCAAATCAACAACGCGCCAGATTCCATTCCTTCGATTCAGCCACAAAAAAGTATCTAACAACGTCATTTGATGTAGGTGTATTTGTCTTGATTATCAAGACTTCCGTCGAAACAGTACATCGTATGCCATGGCGGACATACGTCACGAATAAGTTGCAAATTGTAGCACGCGTTTGTACTAAAAACTGGCAAGTATTTTTTCGAGCAATCAATGGGAATTCGCATCCCCTGAGGCTCCCCGTTGCGTATAAAAAGGAAAATCCAGCAAGTAGGTCGACTAAAACCCCAATATGGTCCTCTTCCTTGAACGGGTCAGCATCTAAAAATTTACATTGGCAGGAAGTTGCAATTTAGGTCCTCGAAACGATCCCGTCGTGATAAATCCACTCTCACAGTACATCACTGCTGGCATGTGGTCACATGCCGGTGTTGACAATGACAATGTCCACTTTAAATGCTGAGCATCAATACCATTACAATGATATCCACTTTGTTCTTGTGTAGCCACTTCCGTCACTCCGATATAGCAACCTTCTTCAAACCCCACGCATTCGCAATAGCTCACCGCATCTGGAATACAAATTCGATCACCAAAAATAGAACCTCCATTAGGTCCTGAATGTAACACGTAATAATCTCCATGTTCGGCTAAGTAGACGTCGCGTCCATGTCGTGCAACATCAAAATGTAGATCGAAGGTATCTATAACGTACAAAAAAACATCAGTATACGACATATATCTTTGCCTTACATGTCGCAACTGCGTGCAACTGTCTCAGCAAACGCAATACTGGTACAATGTGCAACGCATCTGTTTGTAGCCATTGAAGTTGACGCGACGGCTCAACAGCTGGTAACAGAGAACGGATGCGACTGTTCAGCCAGAACCAAATGTCGGCGCAACTGTTGCGATCAACAATTTGTTGGGTGTACACTATGATCGCTACCTCGCGAGCGTTCAAGAACTCGAGCAATGAAGGCACCGCAGCCAAAGCGAAGCTCATATTGGGTGCTCCATTACTGATACGTTTAAGTATGAAACACAATCATTGTGATTGGCTCTTTTCCGACTTATAGTGCTGATTGAATGAAGACAGTTGATTTGCTGAAATGATTACGCATTACTGTTCCGGCAAACTGAAGTTGGAGCTTAAGTTATGACGATGCAGATCACACATTTGTTGGCTTTGACACCGCTGAGTCTGTTACTTGGCGTGCCAATAGGATTATGGAAGGAAAGGCTCCAAAAGCATTCTGTCAAACGTTGGCTATTGGCAATATCTCCCTTTGCCCTTGTACCACTGGTACGATTTCAGTGTAAAATATACACGTTAAACGGATTCTTATTGCATTCAAAGATACAGTTCATTGACACGTGACTATAGATCCAATTCGTCAACAACTGACTTGATGTTTTGTATTCGAAACGTTTACGCTAGTTGTCACTTCGTGACGGTGCTATACTGACTGGCAGTTACTTCATTGGACGTCTGTTGGGTGCCTCATTGGTTGGCGTGGGTCTGACAGGAGGTATTGCAACGGGCAAAAGCACGGTCTCCAATCTTTTTCAAACAGCTGGAGCTGTCATCATAGATGCCGATGTAGTAGCTAGAGAGATCGTACTGCCAGGACGTGGTGCTTATAAGGAGATTGTCCGTTACTTTGGCACTGAAGTACTGAATGATGACGACGCGACCATTAATCGTGCCAAATTAGGAGCAATTATCTTCTGTGATCCCACGCAGCGAAAGAAACTCAATGCTGCAACTCACAAGTACATTTTCTATGAGATGTTCAAGCAGCTTGTTTACCAGCGTCTTGTCTGTCGTAAACGACTTGTGGTGCTCGATGCCCCGCTCTTGTTTGAAACAAAGTTGCTCGAGTACTTTTGTTTTCCAATTATTGTGGTGACGTGCACCGAAACAAATGAGCTATCACGACTCATGAAACGTGACCACATGACCCAGGGAGATGCACGAAAACGTATCAAGTCTCAAATGAAACTTCATGTACGTGTATGACGACCATCAATTTGAAACTTGTATAGTAAACCTCACTAATTATTGCCTACGGTAAATTGTTGTGAGCAGGAAAAAGTATCGAAGGCTGATCTGATTATACAGAACGATGGAACACTGGATGATCTGCTACTTCATACACGAGAAACGCTTCAACGTGCTGCGGCTTTAGTCGGGGCTTCGCATGACTTGCAACTTTAACACCTTAAAATACTGCACTAAAGTGATATCTGTAGTAAAAATCAACACTACAAATCGTTTTTACCCGATATAATACCACGTGATCATGGTCCGCAAGGGTGTGTCTCTGCAGGAGAAACGCGAGCGTATCTTGCGCATATACCACGAATCCAAGGAGGTATTCAACCTCAAAGAAGTAGAAAAGCTGGGGTCCAAAGCTGGCGTTGGTACGAGCTAGCATGTCGTTTTTGCAGCAGATATTTCTCTAAGATAGAGTACCTTAACGTATTTAAAGTGCTGCAAACCGTCAAGGACGTGAACCAGGCGCTTGTGGATGATACCTTAGTAGACTGTGATAAGGTTCTGTCTAAGACTTGAGACAGGAAGCTTTGTTATTATGAAACTTTTGACTGACAAGTAGCATTTGTGTAGATTGGGTCAGGGAACTACTTTTGGTCGTTTCCATCCAAGTTATCACAGTCAAGAAAGCGTAAGTTTAACGAGCTACAACAACGTCGACAGAATTTGGATGAGAAACTCATTCGAGTCAAGAAAAATATCGAGCAGCAGAAGGCACTGCGTCCGGAATCGGTAGGATCATTGTTAGTTACTCAGGAGCTTTTGGTTGTGGTTGGTGGCTAAACTGGAGAATGTGCGATGATGTAGGAGGAACGTGTGTTGAAGCTACGTCGACTGGAAGAACAGAAAGCAAGAGTGCAAACTCTGCGTACCAAAGTACAGTGCTTGGCAGAAAATGACCCGGCAATTTTGGAAGAGCTCGAACGCAAATCATGTGTGGCAAAAGAAGGCTCCGACCGATGGACAGGTCCTTTCATCAACGCGACTTGACAGTGTTTTAGAGGTGTTGGTTGTTTGACTTTTGTGCTGGTACATTTCGATAGACAATGTGTACACTCTCAAGTCATGGGTCGTCAATAAGCGTGGAGTCGAAGGCCGAGAGGTAGTAACTATTGAACGAGTTGATATGTACTGCAGTGCTGACGTTGTGTGTCGCCGTGGGTATTTTAGGTGGACAAATGGCTTGGTATCAAAGACGATTTTGACTACGTCGAGTAAAGTTTGATGCAAGAATGCACGGAGATACGAGTTTTGATACTACAAACAAAAGAAGGAATACTGTATTGCTTCGTTGTTGATCCACGACTAACAAAGTTGCATGGCTCATTAATGGAACATCTCAAAGTATCACGTCATTGCTACCTCGAGTTTTGTATAGCTTACCAATCGAAGACCTCCTTGTGGAAGTCAAAACTACAGTTGCGCGCGAGTGACTGAGCCTCGACAGTCATTGTCGGCGGTCCGCATGCCACCACAGTCACTTTGCGGCCATTGAAGCGACTCGTGTTGATCACTTCATCAAGAATGGGCTGACCACTGCGATAAGATAGAATCTCGCCATTCGCACGGGTAACAACACCACCGCTCCTCGCGTTCGACACGTGAAACATCCAGTTGATGTTGATAGCTGCTGGTGCAAAGTTTCCAAGAATGGCCGTGTTGGGATCCTGGATGCTTGAGCGAGCTGCAAAGTCGAGCTGCGCGTGACTCGGCAAAAACTCCTCCATCATCAAAATGTCCTCCGGATTGCGCACCGCCCAGACGACATACCAATCCGCTGTCTTACGAGCCTTGTCCAAATTGGTGGTGGTTTTGGGAAATAATCGCATTTGGTTGACCAGATTCATCATGGGGGTGATGCCCACACCTCCAGCCACCAGTACAACTGCATCATAAAACTCCACGTTAAGCGACATCTTGCCAAAAGGACCACACAGATTCGCCGTCAGATCGTACTGCGTACTAGCCTTCTCCAGAAGCTTACGCGTGAAAGATTCATTGCCCATTGCCTTAATGCAGAAACCAAGCGACTTGCCATCCGGCGTCACAATTGAAGAGAATGGATGCCATTGAGTGGCCGAGATAGCCGGCAGCCGCACCATAAAGTATGATCCAGGGTTCACGTTCATAGCCAGCATGCCAGTCTTCGCGGTGGATTCTAAAACAAGTGTGGTTGAGTTTGAATCCAAGTGCACAGAAGCAGAGACCTTGTACGAGCCGGTGAAGGCGCTCGACCATCGGTATAACAGGCCAAGAGCGTAAAGTCCGAGCGGGACGCAGAGCGCAAGACCGATGAGCTTCGGGGAATGCAGAATCGCGAACACAAAGCCCACGATTGACAGCACACGATGACTGAAGTAGAACACTTCGAAGTACATGCGACGAATGGGCTCGATCGACATGACGAGCATCACGACGAAGCACACAAAGGCAATAAACCCATAGAGTGGGGTCACCTCACGGTATTTCTCGTTCAGCGTAAGCTTGACAACTTTGCTCGCCATTGTGACATGTACAATCAAGGCAACAATCATGATAAGACCGAGCCAGCGGTGGAACTTGACAATGCGCTCGAATGAGCTGCCGAAAAGCGCCGACCACAATGGTAGACGAGCCACCGGGAGGATGAGAAACATGAGAGTCAAGAGACTCACTTGACCCGACACGATGTTTTTCTCCTTATCGCTCAATAGAGCAATCAATACAATGACAGCAGCAACAAAAATGAGCATTACCAGCACTTCACCAAAGTGAAGATCAGCCAATGCCTGTATGAACAGGGTATGGGGTTTGGCTACTGGTGCATTGGTCGTTGACTTGACCGGAGGTGAAGCCACAGTGCGATGCAGCAGAAGCTTGCCGACAGGCGAAAACTTGAACACCGTAGTAAGCAGCAAGCCACACACTGCCATGACAGCAAAAGCACTGCCACCAACAATACCCGGACAGTTCTTGTCATCACACCACGCTGTAGATACACTAGAGCTGATAGACGAGCTTATTGAACCTGATGAAGCAGCTGCTGCTGCGATATTAAAAGTAGCTGCACCATTAGTGCCGCTTCTGTGCGAAGAAATGGGCCACGAAGTACCGTAGGCCCAGATAAATTCCATGGCCCCAGTAGCTGAGACTGCCACCTCCGACGACGTGGCAGCTGCCAACGTCCGCTGAAAGCTAAAGCTCATGCTGTTGGTGCTAGTAGAACCTACGACAAACGTCGATTGGTCACTCTCTTCCGTCACATCACTGCTAATGTAACCGCCAAGCAAATAGGACACGGGTTTGCCAGTGTCTTTGAAGAAAATCATGACGTTAGAAGCCGGACTGCTCACCATGACCGAGCTACGAGACGGACCGACACCAAACCATGTGGCTTGACTGGCTACAGATGCTTCCAATTGATATTCAATGCAGACTTCGTCTCCTTTGACCAATGCACGCATGAAGATGGGACTGTCACCAAGACGTGTCCCTGGGAGCGCGAGGAAAGCAGCACTGGAGCAAATGTCGACTTGAGCGCTGGCCATGTTGGCAGCTAACACCGTGACTAGTAGTGGCAGAAAGGAACGTACCATGATCGGATCTAAATCGACTTTGACCAATTCAATAATTGCACTTGTGCTTGAGACTGCGAAAAACAAAGTGACTTAATTAATGTTTATGGTACGTCAGGAGATCGTTTCTGATGAGAGTAAAATGGTATTAGTTGTTGCAGATAATAAATTGTACAGAACGATGGACAGCTAAAACTTAGAATTGAAAAGTACAAGTTACTGTGGATTAGCTTTGACTTTGTAATAGTATTTGACGTCACTACGTGAATTACGCAATCGGGTAGATAGATACTGACGGACCAGGTAAGAGGTTCAATTGGTATCACTCAATAAGCAAGGTGCCTTTGGACTATTTGCGTCGTAAGAAGGTAAGTCATTTGATAGCGTCTCTGCACTTTTGCGTGAGTGAGCTCCTTACCAATTGAGACGATTGTGTTCATGCGCCAGTCAGCTGCAAATCCCGAGTCCACATTTAGTATCCAGGTACCGGAGTTTGCAAAGTGTTGCGACAAACTTGCACCTGTGGACATGCGCACTAACTTAATACACAGTACTCGATGCCTTACCGCCATTCATTGCTGTTTAGTTTTAGTGGTCAAGTCTGCACTCTGTACACTGTTCTTCAATCTTCCGCCTATCGCTGTACACTGTTCTTCAATATTCCGCCTATTGACGTATAATTTCGTAAAGAAAAGAGGTCAATTTCGAATCACCATTGAACTTACAGTTGTACATTCTCACATATGGACGCTGTAGGTGCTGTAAACCGTACAAAAAAGGTCCCTCTATATGACCTCCGATATAAATGAAGGGTAATTCCATTCTGATCTTTGACATCGTTTGTCCACTTAACGCATTGAATACGTCACCTCAATACGCATTCACGGAGTTTCCAGTCGTTGTACATTAAGATTACTAGAAGACTAGCTGCAATTTGTTGGACAGCAGTTCAGCACATTGCTCTTGGTTTGATTACTTCTTCACGATCATCTCGCCGGATAGTGACCACGAGGCATCATCAACGCCTTCAAAAATGATTTGGCTGCAATGGTGAGAGAGAGAGATGGTGAGGAATATCCAGGTACGTTAACGACCCGCTATATCCAGCTTAGTTAGCCACTCTCCGGCGATGTATAATCGTACCGCCCCTGCGCGGGTATCGATCCAGGTACGTGGATCGATACCCGCGCAGGGGCGACTCGGCCACTGGGTCGGTTGGCTATAATGGTGACCGAGTCATGCCTGTGTGACAAGCTTAGTTGCGCGCATGTAGATGACCAGAGTGGTCACGGTTCCAGGGACACAAAAGATTCTCCCTTCTCTCAGTTCTCAAAAATTTAAACAACTTTGATGGTGCCAGTCCCGCTGTCGATACAAGCACACTTAGTATATCAAGAATTGCTCAAAACACGACCTCTTTAATCATTTTTATACAGCTGTGGACGGTCTGAACGTTGTTTCGCATCCTAAACTCTCGGCTTGATCGTGGGCTTCAAGGTATGACAATCGGGTTTGCTACTGTAGCAGCCAACTTGTCAGCCTGCTTCTTCTTCTTCGTGTGCTCGGCGATGCGTTCCTTGAGCTCCATGATCTCTAATCCAGCACTTAACAAGAGCGTTTTTGTGTCCTGAACCTCCTTCTTCACAAACGTCTCCGCACGAGCTAACGTCTTAAGCACTTCCACGTCCGAATAGGTCGGCAGATGGTCCTGCATAGTCAGTGGTGGAGATTGCCGGTCCGGTCCAGCCATTAGTTTCTTATAAAAAAACTCCGTTGGCTCATTGAACACGAGCTCGTCGTAAAACTCGCTTATCACGGGCTGTTAATATCATATTCATAAGTGTTAAAGCTCTGGAAGTTAATCACAAAAAGCTGTCACCTTTTTAGTGCTAGCAGGCTGACTATTTGGCGGGTATAGCACCAGCAAATGGATAATGCTGATCGGCCGTTCGTTTGGGTCATGGAAGTAGATCTGGATACGTGTCTCAAACTCACCCCATCCAAGTTCCGTGACCTCATACGGCGGCTCCGTAAGCACTTTACAAGCAATTTCACGTTAAATTTTAAAACATAACTGATAGGTAGATAGATAAGCGCACCTCGGACAGGATTAGCGAAGCTCACATGCAGACTGATGACGACTTTACTGATCATATACGACAAGTCCTCATTGTCCACACTACGCAGGTAAATAGACCAGCGATGCGTCTTGGTCTCCTCTGCCTTGCGCCCGAGATACGTGGCCACAGACCCATACAGAATGGGTTTGCTCACTACCACACTCTTTTGTCGCTCATCCGACATGATCTCCAAATAACAGTTATAAAATGGTTTTAACGTGGTTTCGCACTCTAATTGGCTGGATTTTATTTATTAGAATAAACAGGTATTAGCATGAAAATGTTACCGCACTTTTTCAAATAGCGCTGGTGCCGATGAAGCGGAAGCAAATAGCGGCTGCAAATACGACGAGCAAGGAGCAAAAAGTCTCGTCTACGACAAAGAGAGGTGCGGTCGCTGTAATAAGAGAATAATAGAGTCTAATCGTTACGCTACAGCACATTGAAACATCTATTACGATAAGTTTCTATCTAACTTAACGTTATTGTGTTATTGTGCTGGGATCATAGCAAGAGCGACTGAAAAGAGTCCACACAATAGTGAAAAATCTTTTCAGACGTTAGACGAGATTGATGTCCAGAAATTCTTGTTGCAAGATTGCCAGGCGCTATCCAAAGTGCGTCTGCTAACGCTTTATGGAAGAGCTGTCGGGTGTTTATGAAGCACTCACCGCTTATCTTAACGGGATTGTTTCCTAAAGAAACTGGCGGAACAAGCGCAGTTGCAAGCAGATGAGCTTCGGCGGGAGCTAGAGAAGGGTAAAAAAGTGTTGCTGGATGCACTTCAGATGGAAAAAGAGAACATTGACAAAGGTTCGGATGCAGGTTTGATCGATGTTGTCAGGTGGTAGTGCACTCACAATGTGTTTTATTGTAATAGATGACAATGTCACTCGACGAGCTCTTACGATTGCAATTCGATGCATCACCGGACCACATTGTGGAAAGAGATTTTGTCTGGATATCGACGTGGTAAGTCGCGTTCGAGCCATTTGTCTCCAACTACAATATACGAAAAAAGCCAGGTAACAGTGATCTGCTTCATTCGTTGTAGAAACGGCATTCGTCATGCCTTATCGGTCGTTCTAGTGGTCGAAAGTTTCGTCCACCTCGTGGCTTGAGCGTGCCAAAGGACTCGGAGCTTTCTACATCGCATGGAGAGGTACATTCTTCTGCGTTTTTGCGCCATTGATACCCAATGAACTGACAAATATCCACTTACAGATAAAAATGGAGACGACCGGAAAAATTTTCTTTATCGACCTGGACAGTACAAATGGTACTCGTATCAACGATGTCGATCTGGAGGCTCATGTGCCGTATGAGCTCACTCTTAGCAAACCCATCAAAGTGGAAGTTGGTGCTGGCGAGTATGAGTTCGTCTTTGAACGAAAATAGCCTGCTTCTCTTTCTGCCGTGCCATTAATACTTCACAAGAGCTAAAGAAGCACAAAAAGCAGCATCAAGTTGCTTGGACCACCATCATATAGTATTATATTCCGTGTTTTTTCCGTTTTTCTTTCAACTTCACTGGTCCGTTTTGTTCCGGTCACTCCCTCTCTTCTCAAACGGAATCAAACAGTTAGTTGGAGCCCTTGGTTTTCTCTTTGAAATCATCCATAGCCTTTTCCGTCTTTTTCAGAGCTGCCTGTGCATTAGCATCACCTGTGAACGCCATCTGACACGTTGTCCAGCTTGATCCAGCGCCCGTGCCTGCACCTAGACCCGTGATCAGTCCACGACCAGCACCAGAACCTGCAGCATAAATCGTAGAAACACGTCAGAACTGTCTGTTTCCTATACTTCTAACGCATCGACACCACGTACGTGCTAGCACGAGAGACGTGAGGCCACCAGCCACAAGGCCAGCACCAAAGTAAAGCGTAAAGTTCTCGAGACATTTGTCCCATTTTTCCGAGATACGGTACTCGGACGGGATCTCCTTGTTATCGCTCATATTGCTCGAGTAGTTTTTCAATTTGAATTCAGACGTGAGGGCTGCAATTTCATCCCTTTGATATTCGATAAGTAATGACATTTCATAAACTAATAAACAGAATACATACGACCTGTTTGTCATAAAAATATTAGAGCCCGACGATTGTAATCAATCATTGGAATGGAGGAGCGTGTCGTCTTGTTGGGCTCAATTCAGGAGCGCCAGAGCGTGGATAATAGCTCACCATATGTTTGCAAGGCAGGAGGTACACCGGTATGTCGTGCGACTCATCTTTCTGCTGTAAGTAAATGTAAAAGATGACTTTGACATGTACGAATGTTTATCTAGGCTTGGTATTCAAAGCCACCGTCGGAGGCCGTCAGCTTAACATGCTCTAATTGTTGCAATGGGTTTTTCTTGGTTGCACAAGTTTACGCTCCAGTGGAGATTGATCGGACGCTCTATGTCTTTGGGTGCAACTCAGTGTCGTGCACCGAAATTGAGGGCAGCTGGAGAGTATTGCGCGATCAGGTTGAGCCGGTGAAAGAAGCTTCGATTTTGGAAGAGATTGATAACGTGACAGAGCAGATCAAGGTCGCATGGGGATTGGAAAGCGACGATAGTGATTGGAGTGACGATCAAGATGACTGCAACTTGCAAACTTCAGCAGCTGATCTTGTGGATCTTGAGGCACTTTTACAGCAGCGTGACGATGCAATAAAGAAAAGCACAAAGACAACCAAGTTGACGCCAGCATGTAGGAAGACCGAGAATGTGAAAGCAAACATCTTACGTCAAGATCGAAACGCCTTTTCGGCTCTGTTGATTGAAGTGATTGATGAGCCATACGAAGATTACACAGGTGAACGTGACTTTGCACATGAAAATCAATTACTTGAGGAGTACATGAAGCAAGAGGAAGTGGCAAAGTCCACAGAAATTGAAGACTTGCGCAATGTCATGACAAATGTAAAGAAGAAACAGGGTGCAGTACAGTCTTCTAATGCTGCATCCTCAACAGGTGAATCTTATGAGAAAACGCCGGCGAACCAGCGGCATCTGCTGCGTTTTCAAAAACGTATCAGTCGTTGTCCTCTGCAATGCCTTCGCTACGATTATGGTGGTGAACCATTGTGGCCAGTAGTGGTACCTAAAGACTTAAAGGTCCCGCATTGTCCTGGATGTGGACAAGAACGCACTTTTGAAATGCAGTTGACCCCGACCATCAATTATTTTCTCAAGGTGGACGAGTACGCAGTAGCCGACACTTTTTCGGTAAAAAAAACAACCATCTCAACTTCTGATGGAACTTACAAGGCAGTGGTACCTGCAGGTGGTATGGATTGGCTCAGTCTCATTGTATACAGCTGTTCTACAAGTTGTGCCCAGAGTCACGAAGAGTTTATTTACGTCGTGCCCTCGATGTCCGAAGGCAAAAGTCCCAAAACCATTAGAGCAACATACCCTTTTGACTAAATTGCCCCGTTATAAAAGCTCTTCGTGCAACATTTACCATTTACCACCAATCCAACCATTCCCACTTACTTGACCACATGATCCAAGCAATGCGTGTTCGACTCTTGCCACGTAGACGTGTCTTTGGCACTAGAAAACCATTGCATCTTCTTTCATATATCCTCAACAAGACGTCACCAATTCGACGCAATTTTTCATTCAGTGCTATATACCCTACACTCAGTGAATCTGCCGCTATGTATGACACAAATGACCAATCGAAACCTCGATTGGTCTGCGGCAGTTGCAATACAACGTTAAGTGCTACGAAAGACTTGGTCTTTTTTAAATGGTATGAAAAGAAGTAGCGGAAGTTGTCAGATGAGACGATAGGAAACATTCGCTATTTTTGTTACTCATTTGAGATTGTGTATTCTGTATTGACCTGAATAGGAGAAGTGGCATTCATGTATCAAGCTCAACAAATGAACCTTTCAAGAATTTGATCCCGAAAGAATCAGTACAAAAAGATAATGCAAGCTGGAAAAAACACAAGATGCTCTGTATCAAGTGCAATTATCAAGTTGGTACACTGGCACGGATCTTTTCATCGGATAAAATCTTGTTCAGTGCGTCCTCTGTAGCAGTACAAATGCCAGAGAATCAGTCACCTTTGATATCATTGTCGGGATATCCGTCGTCCCAGTTGAGCTTTACGATGTGGTCGGAGTTAATCTTAATGACGGAGACTCAACCAAACCTTAAGGACTTGCTCAAGATTCGCAGAGTGGACAACACTCAGCAGTGCTCGACAGGCAATTCCATGCTCAATCAGAAACTTGTCATGGCCAAAGACTTGCAGGAACTACTATGCATGGTAGACGAAAACGTAAGACGTTTGGTAATGTCCGGTGATGATGATACACAAAACTAAAATTTACGAATATTGTTGTAGGCTTTTGACTTGAACCAATACAATATCAGAACGGCGATTGGCCGTGCAGGCCGATTTGTAGCGACAAGGACGACTAGAGCAAACTTGCTGGTGAAAATCATCATGTTGATGCATGCGCGATAATTTGGTTGGTGCTGACGTCTGACATGTCATATGCCTTATTTAACAACAGGCAGTCAACAACGTCAATAACTCCAGCAAGTCTGAAGCACCAGAAGATGAGCTGATAACAGTTGCGTCGCCCGCTTTGTTCGCGAAATGGTCGGCCAAGCCTAATGCCATCGACACAAAGCGGTAAGCCAACTAAGCTGTTACAATGGTCACCACATGCCTTACATATTTGCTTGCAATTTTTATGACAACGCAGATTTTGGAAACTGATTGATGAAACTGAAAAGCTGGTAAACTTCGGTATTGCCGCCTTCAAAACAGGTCGAGCGCTTTCCAATCTCACGACTGCATTGATGCGCCTCGGTGTGGGGCGGTCTACGATTCTGCAGTACGTTAACTTGATTAGAGACCCTATTGCGGGGAGGAATAGCTAACGGTGTTGTCTTCCTTTAGACCTGTAGCTGCGCAGGCCGTGTGCATAATGCAATCTGACAAGCCTAAGATCCGCGCACACGAAGCCTGCATGATTGTTACGGCAGTAGTTCACTTGCTGCCAAGGAAAAGTCGCAGAGAAGAATGGGTTTTGGAATTGTTGCAGGCAACTAGCAAAATGGTGATGGCCGAGCTTGACGATGAGAAAACAAGTGATGAGGACAAACAGCGAGCAGCTGAAGTGCTCGTTCCACTTGCACGGTCCTTCTTGTTTGCAGAAAGTTTTGAAGAAGATCTGTTCCGACGAACATTTGAAGAGGTCAACTCTGGAGCACTGAACAAACTAAACATGCCGTCGATTAGATTGCGGGTACTCATGTCAAAGCTGTACCAGGTCCATCTGGACTGCGAGCTTAGTGGCCGATCCATCGATTTGAGGTTGTCGCCGACGCTGGAAGAGGAGTGTAAGCATGCATTTAACCGTTATCAGAAGCAGAGCAAGAGCTCGTCATTCCGCTTGCACCACCTCGTCTGCACTGCGCTAGATGAGATTGGGATTGCTAACGAAACCTCGTATGCTTCGGAGACGGGTTACCATTTCAATGTGGTGGCACCGAGACAGAAAATTGCTATCGAAATCAATCCGTCGGACTGCTATCAGGCACTGGAGCCAGGCGACGAGGACATGGACCCCAAAACCTTCGGCATTGTGGACCTCAAGACGCGGCACCTAGAGCTTTTGGGCTGGACCGTTATTGACCTGCACGCGGACCGGTTCTTGCAGCTCGTGACACTGGAGGACCGCGTGATGCACCTTAGTATGCTATTTGACATCGCCACCTGCCGGGGGCGAAAGTTTAGCCCCATCCAGTAAAAGTTACTCCATTACAGCAACAAGCTAGAGCTCGAGTGATTAAATACCCACTCCTTTCTCAATGCAAACAATATTCACAAATGTTGCTAGTTCAGTTGCCTCTATATGCTCATGCCAGCGTCTACATATACTTGACGTCACTCTCCTCAGAATGCTTGGTCTTCTTCTTATGCTTCTTCTCTTTTCTATCCTTCAAGGCTTTTTTCTTATCCGTAGCTAGCTCCTCTTCTTCCGTCTCTTCAGCAGCGTTCTTAAGCTTCTTCTTGTCCTTCTTTTTCTTGGTCTTATTCTTGGACTTCTCTTCTGCAGGGACCATATCGACGACCTCTTCCTTATCGTTTTTATCTAAAACCTCTTTCGCCATGACCTGCTCCAGTTTCCGTTTCCTACTCTTCTTCTTAGGACCTTCCTCTACCTCAACAGTCTCTTTAGCAACAGCTTCCTTTGCAACACGTTTCGCCTTCTTCTTGTCTTTTTTCTCCTTCTTTAAACGTTTCTTCTCCTTTTCTAAAAACTCCTCCGTCTCGCTCTCGCTGCTTTCGACCGGTTTGGTTTTCTTTTTACTCTTCTTAGCCACTTCTACGTCAACCTCCTTCTCTTCCTCCCAGTGCTTGTGCTGGTATCCGCCCTCACCCTGTCGTACAAACATAGAGTACAGTCCATTGTTCGGCAACCCATCTGAACGCTTGACTCCCTTCCGTCCACCAATCGACGCGAAACCAAGGCCACCCTAAAGTACAAAACCACGCATTAGCCATTAACTTAGCAAAATGACTATCCGTCTACTGAATGAAGTTGCACTAATCATTGTTCCTACCTTTTTACCACCCGGGCGAAGCTTTGAGAGGACGTCATGAAGCCTGATGAGCTTTTCGTCCTCCATTTGATATTTAGCTAATGTGAACCAGTCCTTTTTTCAGAGGGACACGTTTTTTGCAGATAGTGACCTAAGGAATACGGACAAACATGGGTTTCGTTTGAGACATACTAAGTATAAATAATGGCGCTGCTACCGATATAAGACGTTTAGAGGGACAGCTAAAGCCAGGGAATACTGTCTCGGCACAATAGTAGTCTATTACTTAAACACGTCTTGCTACAAAACAATCAAAATGTTTAGTATACCTGCCAATGCTTCGAGTCTATGGTCTTCAAAGTTTGCAGTCACATCATGCAAAGCGAACACATTAAGACAAACCCTCATGACTCTTTCTTAGCTTCGCTGGTTTCAGACAACTTGTCTACGGACTATTGCTGCACAAACGTCAAAAGACACAAGACCAAGTCAACGAACGCCAATGCACCGCCTCCATCAACGACCTGATCTGCATGCCACGACCTTCCGCAAACGTTGTCAAGCACCTTTGCAGTTACAAAGAAGACAATGCCTCGCTTGCCTGCTGCAGTTGGCGGCTTATCGAGCACTGCATCTGCTTCCTTGCTCAAATGGAGATTGTTGCTATATCTCTTTCCTGCCCCCTTCACAAACAACGAAGCGCCAGCAAACACTCACCCGTGTATTTCGTCAACCATGCAAGAAAGACCAACACATCACGAATTGATGTGTTTGCATCATTAGGATAGCGCCGCTCTGTCACAAGTAGTGCTCCGCCAGCGCAACTACCTCCTAATATTCGACATCGATTCATCTTGAAAGTCTTCCTTCCTGCTTGGTGCATTTTTCGTTTCGATAACGCTAAACATATAGTAGCTTTCAGTAGCGATTCACGTTGAAATAGTCGTTTTTACCTGCTCTATTCCTTGCATGTACGACTACAATATATAATTGATGTATCAACTTTGAATTATGTCGTAACTTTACCAGTTAAGATTACGGTGCACAGCCTCCAGTGATCTTCCAGCACATCGTGGTTTTGTACAGGGACAAAAGGTTTACTAGCGTTGCCCACACAATGGCAAATGCCAGGTAGCTCACCGTGAAGATGCCCATAATCCGGCTTGACCCGCCCATGCGCTTCAGTTCCTGCGTCTCAGCCTTCTGGCGAGGCAGCAGCGGCAGAAATGCCAATGACAGCAACTTCATGCCATAGCATATCCAAATCGTGATAGTCACATCACGCCGCACGATGTACGTGTCGGCCTGAATATCTTTCAGCCAGACATGGAACTGAGCGTTCACAAGCTTGGCCATGGAACGACCGAATGGCATCGTAAGGTTTGTTGTGGCAGTTAGCACGCCATACAACGCACCTTCGTGCCCGGATTCAGCTAGCTCTACCACCACATAGTTCGCAATCATGAAGCGAATTCCATCGGGAAGATACTCAATCATCGGCACACCGAGCCAGAACCATTGGTTGCGAATAACGTCCCAGTGAACATGGTCATAAACGCATCGATGGACAGAGCACCACACATGGTGATAACGATAACTGTGCGCCAATTCCAGTTGAGACCGTATTTGCCTGTGAGGGCTAGCGTCGCGACGTAGAAAAGCGTGCCCACAATTGTTATCACACTGTTGTTAAAAGGTGTGGCGTGAACCCAATACAGCTTAATGTTGCTGGAAGACACGATATTGAAGCTATTGAAAACGCCAGAGAAAAACTTGTACGCCACGATCTGGTAGATTGCACGCTGCTGCAGCATGCCCCAGAACGATGCAATGTACTTCTTGAACGTCGGCTTCTCAACCGCACGTTCTTCGTGCAGAAGGAACCACGATACAAAGACGAGGGGGGCGCAGACAATGCCTGACATGAGCATAAGCTGCTGGAATGTAAGCGAGAAACCAAAGCTTCCGGCATACTCTTCCCCATTCATAAAGAAAGCAATAACGGCGGCACCCACTGCAATGAACGAAGTCTTGACAATATAGACAGCAGTCTGGACACGGCCACGCTGTTCGATAGGTTCGCGCTGTGCGTACTCGACCCCATAGCATCGGCAGCTACCTCGCAGATCAAGTAGCCGAACGACGCTAGCATCATGGGGGCCACGTACTTGCCTACCGAGGTTGGGGCATCTGCGTTAATGCTGGCAATCTGGCCTTCTGTCCAATCTTCCTCATCAACGACGCGCATTGCAGCGTATCCGTAGTATGGATCAGGGATAGTCATTGCAGCCATGATGAAAAGAATTGTGACACAAGCACCCAGCCGATAACCATATATGGACGACGACAATAGCCCATAATTGGAAAGCAGTCACTGATCACGCCAAAGAACATCTTGTAGCACCACGGAATCTGCACGAGTACAGTTGCTGACACGACAATAGTTCCCTCTGCGTTCAGGTATCCCTGGAGCACGGGGTAGATAACACCAGGAATGATACCTGCGAGAAATCCAACACCTGCATACTGAGCCAGTAGTCCAATGCATTCCTTGGACAGCAACTTTTGTTGTTTTCCTTCACGGAGTTTGGCTCCGTTTTCCATGTCGGGAATAGATTGCTTAGGCGGTGTTTTGTAGCTAAGATATAACGGATCCTCCGTGTTGCGGCGAATACTGGAGATAGCGCTGAGACGCTCCATTTCCATTGAATATTTACTGACGTCAGTCATCTCGGTGTTCCCACTTGAGGTGAGTATCTCTCGAAGCAGAACGATTTGTACTACGTGCACCAAATGGCTGGTTTAATGATTTTTCGACTGGCTAAGAGATTCCGACGGCGATTGCTCACATGCATCAATTTTCAGTCAACTGATTCAATCAGCTCTCTGACCTGGTTACATAGGTGTGCAGTGGCCCGGCGAAGCGCGAGTTTCCATTGTCAAGTCATACTGTTTTAGTCAGCGGATTTTGCTTGTTATCCAGTATACAAAACACGGATACGACACTACTGATGGTTCAAAAAACCATCAGGCTGCGCTTCACAGGCGGATACGAGGGGCTGGCTGACAACGGACACGAAGACAATGTGGGCACCATACATGTGTTACTATGCCTCGATAAGGTATCGTCGTTAAGATGAGTGATCTGGTACTTTTCACCGCTCACTTGATTGAAAACTACGTTGAGGTGCGAGATTCGTCTGTGGTTAAAAGAGACCACTTTTGAATCTAGTCTAATCAGTATGGACATGTGCGAAGAAAGTAATGCTCTTTTAATCAACGATGCAAACGCAGCGACTGTCGGTGAAACACGGTACGCACCCTGCCGTTCCCCAACTGTCGACGACGCTCCATTCTGTCGACAAGAATTTAGAAGATGTCGCGTTAAGAGAAGGGCCACCTCCAAAATTGCTGTCTCCTGAGGTCCTGGCCTTATTGATGCAATACGCTGGTATTGGATTCATCAATGGAGTACTACCAGCAGTCGTCTACCCCGTGCTGCAAGGATACCTCAATGCTGAAGGAACTATTATCATGTCCGCAACCGTGTTGCTGCAGCTACCGTGGTCTTACAAAGTATTCCTGGGAGTCCTTAGCGATTGCTTTCCAGTTGGAGGCTTTCGTCGACGACCATACATGTTGATTGGGTGGTTGCTCTGTTGTTGCATGCTCTTCATGATGGCGAGTTTTCCCGAAACAGCTCCGTACTATGGCGACCCAAGCATGCACTTCACGAGCCCCGACGAATGGACGGAGACGCAGCGCAAGAGCATTAATTCCAATGCATCTGACGCTGCGGGCAAATACGTGATCCCAATGATGATGGTCGCCTTCGGTTGAGTACTCACAGCGGGAGCCGACCAACGCGCGTGGTCATCTGCAGTCGTGGATTCACAGTCTTCGCATGGGGTCCAGCGCTTTAGAGGCCCTCGTAGTTGCAGTTGCGTTTAACGGTGTCGAGTACGGTGGCTCTTTCGACTTTTCGCTCACTTTCCCGCGATTGATGTTTTTCATGGGCTGTGTCTGCCTTCCTCTGGGACCTGCCGCTTGGTTTCTTGTTTACGAGAGTAAAGTTGACCCGCTCAATTTCTGCGTGTACATGGCTCAATTTTGGAAAGTCCTGCAAAAGCGAGCTGCGTACCAAGTCGTTGCCTATAAATTCTTCTCAGGTATCTGCAACAACTTCAATATTGTTTCTTCAAGAACATGACGTTGTACTGGGTCCACGCTACACCATTCAACGCAAGTATGATGGCTATCGTAGGGACTTTTTTACCTACGCTGGCACACTGGCTGTTATGGCACAGCGCGGACTACGCTGGAATTGGCACATTGCTATTGCCGCAACTGTCGTCTTCGGTGTTGCCACTATTGCTTCATGACAATGATGGTCACATGGGATATCATTCGCAGCCAATGGTTCTGGCTTGGAGTTCCAATCATTGGTTAAGTTCCGCATGCTGTGCGTTTCATTGTGAGCAACTACATCGTGATGGAGCTCATTGAACAAGGCACTGAAGGTTCACTTTACGGGTTGTTTACGATCACTAACCACGTCGCCGCCCCTTCGGCTGCACCACTGCCAAGATTGTCAATGCACGTTACCATGTTTGGAAGGACGACATCATTGCTGACACGTACGAGACGCGTCGCGACGTGACTTTTACACTTTGGTTTTGCTATAGAATGAAGTTAGTCTCGCTGATCTTTTTACCGTTGCTTCCAAACCAAAGAGATACAACGCAAGCTCTTCATCGTCAAGGGGATGTGAGCAAACGTAAGGATATGTGGATGGTGGTAATCCTCCTAGTTGCTTTGGTGTGGTTTACTGTAGTAAACGTGTTGAGCATGAACCCAGCGACAGAATGTTGGACGATTACAGGGGCTGTGAGTCTAAAAAATTAGGCTGAATCAGTGGACACACTCAACGTCAGAATGACCTGTCTTAACATTAAGTACATTTCCAATTAATCAAGTATCTCGAATTGTGTGGTCATGCTGCGTACTCTTCGGGCATGTCGGGTGCATGGCTCAGCATCGCTGTTACAAGGCTCCAATATTCCCAGTAATAAGCCAAGCTCTTTTCAAGACGATAATGACAAAATTCTAATTCGACTGGCAAAGCTGATGGCTCAAAAAGGCCTCTGTTCTCGTCGTGAAGCTGATGCGTACATCCAAGCAGGAGATGTGCTCGTGAATGGCAAACAAGTGCAGGCTCAATGGCTTACAGTGCCTCTAGACAGTGATGTCCGTCTGAACTTTCGAGCTCAAAAGCATCAGAACGAAAAGGTGACGCTAATACTAAATAAACCACTGGGCTTTGTGTCGTCCCAGCCTGAGTCGAACAAGACGCCAGCTGTCCGACTGCTTACCTTCGAGAATGAATGTCAAGTTCTTAGTCGTGTTAAGCCTCGACAGAATGTGGAACCTCTGAGCTTGCAGAAAATAGCGGTATGTGGCCGTCTAGACGTCAACTCGACGGGGTTGCTGCTTTTTACTCAAGATGGAAAAGTGGCCAAGAAGTTGTTGGATCCCAAGGGCAGAATCGAGAAGGAATATCTCGTGCGTGTGGATCTCAATCTGGATCCAGTAACGGGTGAGGTTCGTAAGAAGGTGGAGATGCTGCGAGCTGGTGTGACATGTGAGAAAGGTATCACATACCGAGCCAAGTCAGTGGAAGTGCTGAACGCGAATCAGTTGCGAGTGATTCTTACGGAAGGAAAAAACAGACACCTTCGCCGCATGTGCGAACATGTCGGACTGTGTGTGGTGGCTCTCAAACGTGTTCGGATTGGAAGTGTGAAGCTAGGTTCATTGCCTGTTGGACAATGGAGATACTTGCAACCGACTGATCAAATTTAGGATTGAAACACAAGAGCGCGCCTGATCTCT
Source organism: Peronospora destructor (assembly GCA_011800735.1). Classification (NCBI taxonomy): domain Eukaryota; phylum Oomycota; class Peronosporomycetes; order Peronosporales; family Peronosporaceae; genus Peronospora; species Peronospora destructor. The sequence goes on along the minus strand of WBRY01000004.1, from coordinate 384,819 downwards.
GTAGACCGATTATTGTCGGCCGCGCTAACGACAGCTTACTTAAACTCGTGCAAGCAGGAAGCGTCGATCTACGCATGAGAGACAAAAGAGCCTTAACAGAGCGTTGCTATGCGCACATTTTGCAGCATAACGGATAGAAGCACCTTATGCTCCTTTGTGAAGCAAATTCTTTCTTGCGCCAACAGCGTACGCTTCTTCTGGATGCAATAAAGAATTAATAAATAAAATTAAACAACTTTTTAATAAATAAAAATTTCAAATTTTGCATTTAATTAAAAAACAATTTAAAAATATAAACATGAATTTTAAAAATATAAAAAACTGGCAAAGTGAATCTTTGCAAGTTGCATCTGTAAAGTATTCACATCGCGTGTCAATGTTGCGTCAACGGCAGGTTCTTCGTATTCACGACGCAACTTGGAAGCCGCCAATGTCGAGCGAAGCTGCAACAACATGTGATAGTATTCGCAACAGTTAGGAGTGTACCATCAGTGCCAGCGGTCAAGACGCACGCGTAAGGTTTGACCAACGCATCGTGGCCCAGATAAAGCGCCTAAGTTAGGTAGGTCACCATAGGTGCTTACCTAAAGGAATCTGCAACAAGTACATGTAGTTAGCCTCTAAGCTGTATTGTCCATACCGTTGAAATGATCTCGTGTAGGGTGAAAGCCAATAACTTCTTGCCACCAATTCGGTAATCTGCTTGCCTCGCCGCATAATGTGTTTTGTGTTTGCCTTTTGTCGTGACGCCAGCCTTTTTTTTCGTCATCTTCGCTGGAGCCTTCGTATGTGTCGTGCTGCAAATCGACATCTTGCATTAGTGAACTCATTTTGTGACAGCATTCTTAACTGAAAGTGTAGTTTGCATTAAGTTGGCGCCAAGTGTTGATAGTTGTGCACGTGGTGGCGACGAGAGCAAAATGTGGTATCACAGCATTAGAATATGCACGGAATACGAACATCTAAAAAAGCAGTGGGAAAAGCCTGGCGATCGTTCCGTTATGTCAATTAGCAGAGGTGCTTTACACTATTCGCTAGCTCAGAAAAACATGCATCTCCTCTCTAGCCTCTTCCTTTCCACCTTGCTATCTTGTACGAAAAGATAGAATCCTAAATCAGTCTACCGTCGCTCGACCTGAATAGCAAGACTCACCCATTTCTTCTTAGACGGCCCCTTCTTCTGCTTCTTATCCTCATCCTCAGCAGTCTCCTCTACCTCGGCTTCCACAGCTGACACCACCTTGCCAGCAACAAATTCCTCCTCAATCGCATCATCCACACGGACTTTGACCATGTGCTCGCCTAGGGCCTTAATGGGTGTCGGCAGATCAATGCGGGCTACACCCACGATGAGGTTGTGCTGCTTCTCCAGCATGTCCGAGATGTTCTGGGCGTTCACCTCACTATGTAGCTTGACGTCCGCCTTGCTGGCCGTATGACGCTTAAACACCACCTCAATATTGCTGAGTTGATAGATGATCGCCTCAAGCTCATGCTCCTTCTCCAGCTGCGTTTCATCCACCGACTCTTTGTCGACCTTGTACTTTTGGAGATTGGTCTCTGTAGCATATACTGCCAGCTTTTCGGGGTACAGAAAGTTACGAGCGTACCCCGCTTTCACGAAAACCTCATCACCACGATATCCGAGCTTGGCCACGTCTTCCTTGAGCACCATATTCACGCGATGTCTGCCATCCACAGATTCCAGTTTAAGTTAAGTTAATAAACAGTCCTGGTGTAATCGGAAATTCAAGATAATCAAATCTGATTGAGTGTCACGTACGCAAAAGACCGAACAAGAAACGGCTTGACGCCTTGCTGTCGCTGCAGCATCACCAAAAATTTCGTCGTCTTTCGCGCCAGCATAATAAGAGCCTGCGATTATAACAACCACAAAGACGATGTCGATAATAAACCAATCGAAATTTTTAGTATTGGTGTACCACATAATAATATCCGAGTCACGTTACAGATAATTAGTTATGACGGAGAAATTAGAGCGACCCATAAACGGCAACCGAAAGATCGCAGTGCAATGAGGAAATCGAAATTTGTGTAGTATATGTTGATCGCAGCAAAGTTTTAGTCTCTTAGCTGGAAAGAAACGTTGTCAATATACGTCATTTCGTCTGTGAGTTTTTCTTAAGCGGTCGTATGTGGTGTATAGAAACCTACTCAAAAAGTAACTTTCACCTTGCCAACCTAACGGCTCTTACCTGCCTGCAGTCAAAACATGCGTCAGTAGTCTTTCTTAATACAGCGAGTCTTCCCAATACGAATTTGAGATGCTCTCAAGTTCGACTGCAAATTGCACAACAAGGTTCATCACCGCATCGACCCTCACAGTGCCCCTTCACGACCAATTGGTGTTGAGTACAAACAATTTTTCGTGACACTTCGCGCCGATCACAGCTTCAACACAGTCACGCGCATTGCGACACAGCCCAGCGAGATGCCTGCTGCGACGGCGGAAAAGATTAGGGAGCGGAGTCGTTCGACGATTCAACGCTTGTTGACGTCTTATGTCCGCCGTAAACGGGTCATCTCCGGTGTGACTTCTGAATCACCAGCAGGTGCGGCACCTACTGCGGCGGTACCCCACGATCCGGCTCTATCAGACATGCCACCGACGTGTCCCTGAGATCCAGACGGGCTAGACACACGGAATATGGATATGACTATGGCGGAAAGTACCCTTTCGTTTGGAAATACCATGTGCATGGATGATCTGGGTGGAGGGGCTGTTACTCCTCCCCCCTGCGCCGCTAGTGTTCCCATACCAGCGGAGCTAGCTAAGGCTATTGAGAACGAGATCAAGGCCTCTTCAGGCATTTTATCAGACCCAGCCGTGGGTAATTATGATCCGATGACCCGTCCTACCGACTTCCGGAGGGATCCATGCACACAGGTGGCGGTAAGATCCTCGATGGACCACATCCGCAATCAAGATAATCACGATCAGACGTTACGTGCTACTAGAGTTCGCAAGGTCCCGGAGACCGCATCGGCTGTGATAGCTGCCGCAGCGGTGCCGAAAAACACGAAACAAATCTCGCGAACACAGCCGCGATTCGGCGGTGGGTCAGCCAGCGCACAGCGGTGTCCGCGGTGCCTGCTACTCTGCCAGTTGGTCCGAAGGGCCAAACAACGTGGATTCATTTGTGTGCGTTGGAACTGGCGGTACTCGTCAGTGAGCTGCCTTACCCGGTTGCTTATCTAGTCTCCATGCCTGGTGAAACCCTTAAAGCCTTTGGACATCCATCAACAACGAGTCTCAACTGGCTGTGATACGTCAACATACCACACACGCAGATGAGAAGCTTCGAGAGCTGTGCACGGGTTGGGCCGCAACGGCCGACGGTCAGTCTGGACATATTCGATGGAAAACGACCGACAAAATCCAGCGCTGGAGAAGATTCAGCAAATTACAACCGGAGTTGTTGTGCGCAACCATCGTCGAACCGCTGGCGGACTTGGATCACTGGGGCGTCCTCAATGTTCTATGTGTCTTATTACCAAAGCTCGCACCAGTGGAGGGTGAGACCAAGGTGGTGGTGCCACAGACCAAGGCTGTGCTATACCACCTTTCCAAAGAGGTGTGTGCGGCAGTTTTCAGCATTATCTGCAAACCTGCGAACTGGCAACCGGCGCTTGACCTTATCGCCCGCGATGGTCAACTGCTGGATCCTCGGTACTTAGGAGCCGATTCGTCACGGTACGCGGTTCAGCCTTCCTCTTCTCCCATTCCTGTAGGGCGAGCTCGTTCGATAGACGGGAGGGAGACAACTCACGTTTCCCCCAATCCACCAGGCCCGCCTCGACGTCGACGGCGGCATTTGTTGAAGGCTTCCCAGAGGCCACGCGAAAACAGCCTCGGTCTGCATTCGCAAAATGTAGCTGGCTTCCCCAAGCATCCGGAACGCTGTGCAGACTGGTTCGGCCATTTTCGGCAGCGCGAATCAAGGGGCTCCATTGACTTGGTCCTTCTACAGGAAACGCGGGTCACTCTTGATGAAGCAGCAAGTACGGAAAAGCTGTACAACACCACATGGGGCTTCGTGGACAAGCCCGGTCGCACGATGTGGACAGAGTCCGAGGAACCGCGTGGAGGGGTTGCCATTTTACCGAATCCGTACTCGTCGATTACTGAAATGGAGCCTTGGCAAGAGGAACATTGGACACCGCACTGGATGGCCGCTCGTATTGCCCTCATGGGCGAAACCGTCCTCGTCGTCAATGTTTATGCCCCAAGTGACAAGAGTGAACGGGAAGCGTTTTTCAAGATGCTTCGCCACCACCTTCTGGGACATAACGAACCCATGTTCATGGGAGGAGATTTCAACTGCACGTTAGTTCCACGGCTTGACCGTTCTTTTGCCTCGCCACCCGACAGACATGGTTCTTTGGAGCTGAGACGGCTTCTAGGTCGGGCGTAGCTTAGCGATGTTCTCGACGATGAATTGGAGCGAGCGGAAGAAGAGCGGGCCATATCAGCATTTCATGCGGCGGCGCACACTTATTTCTACACTTTACCAGGCGGTGGCTCCGCCAGTTCTCGGCTTGATCGGTGGTATGTTAATGCTCTTCATGCTGATTGGGTTCGAGACGTCAATCTTTCGGTACCTGGTCCAGCAGCTGACCATGATGGCATAACTATCCAGATTGCGGCGCCACGTCATGTCGTGCGCGTACATAATCTCTGGCGAGTATATCCCGTTCCGGGATGTGCACAAGCGGTCGCAAATCGAGCAATATTTGCGGCCCCTGAGACGGCACAGATTGCAGTTAATGACACCCATTCTGTTCCGCCGTCGGACCATGCCACAGCCCGTAGTCTGGCCGACTGGTGGGACGAATGGAAGATAAGTTTACGCAAAGTTCTCTTGGCGACTACCAAGAAAGCTCGCCAAGGTCTGACAAGGAGCTATCGGCAGCGGTTGAGTCGCCTATACGTCCGACTAGATGCGGCGCTTTTAGAGGCGCGCTCTGCGGATGGCTCGCCAGCGAGGGCTCCAGAGCGATGCGACCAAACTATCCCTGTCGATACCCCGGGGGAACTTCGACGAAATGTTGCGGAGTGTCGTCGGTTATGGCAAAGAACCAAGAAAGAGCGACTACTCACTCAACATACGTACTCTCCGGGCGAGACATCTCGAAGATTTTTCGCCCGGGTGTCGACTAAACTTCAAGACAACACGATTATTTCCCTGGGTGGCAAAGCTGCCTACGGGTCGAATCGGTCTCAAGAATTGGCTGATGAAATGGTAGACGGCTGGGAGCACATTATGGCTCGTTCTTTCGATTGTCCCGGTGCTACCGCCGCATTTCTTGAAAGGGCCTCCATACCGGACCGGGTTGATGACTCTACCGTGACGTCAGCCATCTCTCCAGACGATGTGAGTGCGGCTTTGAAGAGGCTCAAACGTGGGAAAGCTGCGGAGCCGGATGAAATCAACAACACTTTCTATCGCGATTACGCAGATGCGCTCGCGCCTATCCTGGCAGCATTATACACCAGATGGCTAGAGTGCAGCGTGTTACCGGCGTCATTTGGAGAAGCGAACATCCAGTGCCTGAAGAAAACGGCGGCTTCCGCCTTTCCGCTTGAGCATTGCCCGATCGCGCTGCTCAACAGTGACTACAAGTTATTTACCAAGATTCTTTCTTTTCGGGTGCGGCCGATGCTGTCGCATATTGTTCTGCCAGCTCAAGTTGGATTTGTACCGAAGCGGTCGATCCATACGGCACTAGACATTTTTACGGCCGCCCGCAAAGCAGCGAAATTGAACAGCGATCTGCATGGTGCCGTTGTTCTGCTTCTTGGTTTCGCCAAAGCGTACGACACGTTGCAACGTCCGTATTTACTCTCGGTGCTGAAGTGGCTCGGCTTCTCACCCAAATTTATTTCAGTCGCGGCTGCACTACATTGCGAAACGACATGCCGATTTATCGTGAATGGGTACCGCTCAAGTCGACGTGAAGTTCAATGTGGTATCCGACAGGGGTGCCCCCTTGCGCCACTACTGTTCATCCTCGCCCTTGATAGTGTCTATCGGGTGATCCAAGAGAGGGTCGACATTCGCGGGATACCTCTCTCTTCTGGGGGACGAACTACTGAGTTCAAAGTGTCAGGATACGCCGATGACACGGCGGTATACCTTCGCGATCGGTCTGCGGTTACGCCTGTTGTTACAATTCTCGATGATTTTGCTAGGGTTTCAGGCCTACAGACGAATCGAGCGAAGTCTATGGTCATTGAACTTGACCCTCGCGGATCGGCACTGCCTTTGGACACCTGCAGCCTCACTCTTCAAGCTTCCTGCGAGTCCTGCAGATACCTTGGTGTTCTGGTTGGGTAACAGGATGTGGTGGCCGAAAACTGGACGAAATGCATCCGATCCTTATGGAGCCGGCTCGTCCTCGCCAGAGAAAAGGCTCACACTATCGAGCAGCGGTCTCGCCTTGCGAGTGCCATAGCGGTGCCAAAAATTACCTTTCTCGCACGACATTGTTGGCCTCCTCCAGCGACTGTGACCCGATTGCAAGGCTTGATTATGGATTTTATATGGGGCATCCGCGACGGCAGGAGGTCCCGACCTTGGGTGCTCTCCGAGATGGCTTCACTACCGATACAGCAAGGTGGACTTGCGGTGTTGTGTATTCGAACGGAACTGATGACTATAGCGGCGACAGCTGTTGGTCAATGGGCAGCTATGGTTTCCCCGAGAGATTTACTGATCGGCGACTTCCTATGGGGTTCTCCCGAGTCGGGTCCGGCTTATATCACGTCATGTTGGACCGAAGACAAGCACCCTCGATATCGGGCGACTTTATGGTTGACCGGTTCTGAAATTGTTGGTCTCTCCGCTGCTCGACATGCCCGCCAAGGTGAAATCACGGAGGTCTGCCGAAGAGCCCTCCTTTTTACATCGAGAGCCACGGTCGACTATGATGACAACGGTTGTGTCACAATTGATGTCCGACGAGTACTTGATGACAAACTGCGGGCCGGGATGAGGACAGACTCTGCGGCATCAGGTCGATTTGACACCAGATGGATCGTACACGCTACGCTGAAGGACATGTCGTGGCTTAGGGATCGCAGAGGAAAGACATACAATTTGAACGGAGCGGATTTTGCGTGGGAACATAATTACCTTGGCGACACAATGTTTTGGCTGACGGTTCAGAGTGGTGTCATCCGATTCTCACCCAAGCGCGCTATGGCTACCCAATCGATGGCGAAGCGACGGTATTTTGGGTCCTTTTGCCTCGCCATCATTTACAACTTCCCGTCGCTCTTGTATCGTACAATTGAGCCGGGGGCATTGATTGCATACTCTGCAAAAGGACACCGTCATCATGACTGGTTGCTCAACGGAGACGGTACTTCGCTGTCTCACTTCGATACGGGAATGTATTGCGGGGTGACACCAGTCACATCGATGTCGGCTTGCGATACCACTGCGTCTATGGCCAGTGGAACTACTGTCCACTTTGGCGCGCATCCAACGCTTACGCGTGTGGTGCGCCTATAGGCTGGCCATCGGAGATGGAGGCCGCAACGAAGAAAAATCAAACAGATTATCTCCCGCCGGCGCAGTGTTGAAGGCAAACGAATTTGCGGTGAGCGAGTAGCGAAACCGGACTTCCAAGTGATTGCAGCAGGTACATCTATGATCGAGTGGAGAGACATCCGACGGATAAGAGCTTCCTTTCCGACCAACGCACAGACGCTATATCGTCTGAAGAGTAACAGCATTCCGCTCTGGAATTGGGTAACCCACGATCTGTCTTGCCCCGCCCCAGAGTGTCCGCCTGCTATTCCGGCGATGGCAAGTCATGTATTCTGGATCTGCCCTAGCGCCCGGCGACATTGGAAGTATCTACTTGATCGGTGGCGAAAGCTCGGCGATTTGAAGGATGCGGACCTTAACGTCTGGGTATTTGGCCTGAACCTTCCGGGTATTCCAAGTGCTGCATGGGATGCCATCAAACACGCTATCGAGCCAAGCTTAGCTTCGTCGAGAGCAAAGGATGTGGTCTTCCCAGCATCTCGTGAGCTATGGCGTTTTGTAGTTTCTATGACGCTATATGCCATCTGGACAGAGCGTCTACGCCGCATGGAAGACTCGTCTTTGCCTCAGGAGGTACACACAGCCAAGGCCAGGACCCAATTTCGACGAGCGGTTACACGATTTTGCGGATCAAAATACCAGCCTGGCATGGAGGAAGACGGACACCTGTTCGCACGAGTGCGGTCGGCGCTTGCCGATACTCTCCTCTGCTGCGACAAACCACCCCCCTTGCGAGCGCTGCCGGTCGACAGCATTTCTGGCGTTTATTACCTGCTTTTCTTTGACGGGGGGTCAAGAGGAAATCCAGGATCGAGAGGAGCTGGATCCGTCATCGTCCAACTACATCTTCCGACGCACGCTGCATGCGTCTTGTGGGTATCGAGCATGGTGTACGGTTCTGCCGAAACCACTAACAATATTGCTGAATATTTGGGGCTTGTGCACGGGCTCCGACAAGCAAAAGCCAGCGGCTACTCACCCCTGCATGTCATTGGGGATAGTTCGCTCGTGCTCTCCCAACTTCGAACCCATCACCCTCCACGCAAGCCTCGTCTGGCGCTTCTATTTCGAAAAGCACGAGTCATAGCTGACGATATTGACGTCGCCAGCTGGGGACATCATTATCGCAACTACAACAAAATGGCGGATCGAATGGCGAATATCGCTATGGATACAGGTGCTTCCATTCAAGTACAGGCTTCTTATGAGCACGGTGTTGTCATGGAGGCTGCGGCCTTTCTCGACAATGATGTCAACCACTGGCTAGAGGCTTCTCATGCCGAACACTACGAACTACAGGACTCTGCGATGATCGCGAGAGACCAGATAATCTCGGGACAAGCCTTTGCGCAACGTCGCTCGGCTGTCCGAGGACTAGTATTACCTAGTACATAAAGTAGAAGTCGCCACGGTACCTATGTTGCCGGTCGACAGGATATAGTGGGTCGTACGCGTACCTAAATATACCTCACCTTCTCACTCACTCACAGCTTCAACGCAGCGTGAATCACTCCACTGCCGTGTTGCTCTGCTCGGTCCCCTTGTGCATGCAACGAACAAAAGATTGTAAAAAATGTCATTGGAGGCAGTTCCTCCGTGTCGTTGTGCCAAAAAGACGATGCCCGAGTCTGACAGTGTATGCCATCGCAACCATCGTCAACGCAATATCTCCGATTGCTTCGCGAGACATTCGCTGCCAGAATGCTGGATGCATTGAGTTTTTGCGAGAAATCGTTCGCATTGTTTGATATGAACGGGCTATAATTCTGAAGCAATCGGACGTTAGCCGCTGACATCAATGCCTGCACTGTGGCAATCTCGACCACACACTGACACAATGTCGTTACGCCCAGGCACAGTTGCATGGACCAGATAGCAGAGTATTTTTTTTCTTTTTTTGGTACATTACAGTCATTTAAGTTCGCTAACGACCCGAAAATGTCCGTCCGACTAAGGCCTACACATCCCTCGTCGCTTTGATAGCTACATATTTCTACGTGCTACCACATGTACACTACTGCGGTGTGCTTTATAACTATCCATTACCACCGCGCACCTGATCTACTTGCGCTTCCCCATTCATTTCGAGCCAGTGACCTAGGTCCCCTCGTAATGCCTCCTTGACGCTTGTCCACCGTAATCTCGGGGTCCACAACGTGCTCAAATTTGCCCAGACGCACCACTGGACGAAGAGTATCTGGTCCTGTGCTACTGTACATAAACAACCGGTACTGGATCTCAACGGGGTCATCACGGTCTTAAGGAGTTCTCTTCGCGGGACCGAGCTCGAGCTCAGCGAACGGGTCGGCGATTGGTAGGAAAACCGTGAAGAGTAGGAACTGGTCGATGTGCAGGGTGATTCGATCCGTCGTCAACGTGCCCCGCACCTAGGATATTCTGCGGACCGCTTCTCTTTCAAGTAGCCCGCTGCGCCGCCTCTTATAGCGCACGCAGCAAGGAGAAACCCTCCCCCCTTTTACCTTGACCCCACTATAAGGGACTTCCCGTCCAAGGTAAGGGGCCCAGTTTTTACTGGCTTCCAGGAGGATCTCGTCTCTGTCCGTTGTCGCCTTTGGCTGCCGATTGAGAAGTGCCCGGATAGCAGAGTGGCTACGGAGCAAGACGAAGCCGTACTAAAACATTTGACCACCTCGTTTACCTGCCTGGCGGAAATAAAACAAGAGTTGTTGATGACAAGCTCTGCCTTCGGCAAGAACGCGCTTCAAACCATAAACGAGTAAACGTATCCTCTCAGTATTTCTTCGAGGACGCGTTTGGCGCGTTCCGTCTGACCATCGGTTTCTGAATGGTCAGAAGTAGACATCGCAAGCCGTGTTCTGAGGGAACGGAACACGGAACGCTAAAACTCCGACGTGAATCAGGGATCCCTGTCGGACACAAGTTTGTGGGGTAAGCCGTGCAATCGAAAGATTGTATCGACAAACCACAAGCACAGCCTTCTGCTCTGATCGACTCAGGTACAGCTACGAGACAAATCATCCTGATGAATCGGTTCACAAAAACAAGAATACATAATTATGGTGAGCGTTTTCGGGAAAGCTCTAGACGAAGTCCATAGAAACGGGCTTTCAGCACTCTGCTGGAGGAGTTAGAAGGATTTGGCTTCAACCGTTGATGCACCTCGTAAGCATGTACATACTTACGCACAAATATACACTGACGAGGCCAGTAAAAGCCGCGACCGATGCACCATCAACGTGTCCTCACCCTAGGTGAGAGTACTCTAGCTCAAAACGGAGAGGGACTCGCTTGAGCAAGTGGCGTTACCCAATAAATCCACAAAGGCCGGTTCATTTGGCCCGATTAGAATACGATGCATGAACTCCCTACTCAAATTGATCACCTCTCTGCGTGTTGTTCATCACTCAGCACTCCCTTCGTCTTGCTGCACATCCGATCCATCTCTTTCTTGATCACTGCATCACCAATTCCGCCACGCTGCTTCCTCGGATGTGTCATCATGGTTCAAATCGTACTAGTGCTGGCTAACATTTTGAAGGCAGCGTGATGAGCGAGAGCTGTGCTACAACCGGCTGCTCATGAATGTTCCGGCCTCTCCGAGGAGGACCGTGACCCATTACGTTTTCAATTTAGAGCAATTAATCTAGCCAAAGATGCATATTAACTAGCAAATTGTACATAAGATTGGAATTGTAAGAACCTAGAAGGATTTCGTCTAATAGATGTAGTAGTCATGACAATACAATAGAATCTGGGGTAGATGAGTGTAGATAGTCCGATATATCATTGGCCGGGTAGATCATCCGATATATCATTGGCCGGGTAGATCATCCGATATATCATTATTGACCGGGTAGATAATCCGATATATCATTGACCGGGTGATACTCAAGTGACTCATATGCATATCACTAGACCGCTACATGCGATTATAGGAACGCCAATACAGAATCTAGATAGAAGGGCCTTAGAGCAAGGTCCTGCTTTGGCTATATTACACTGCCAAAGTAACTCAATCTTCGACTCTCAACGGGGCGTCACTGTATCAGCAGTAGTCCAGCATACCTGTCCGTTCTGACTGAAGAATGCTCCGCCGGGACTACCTTTTATTGAATGAAGAGGGCTTCCGGCCGGATTGAAGAAACCAAAAAGTGCGTGATATTTGTTAAGTAATGCTAGTAAATCGATAGCTCTCAGCCATCCGATTCCTGTCCTAATTATCTCACTATGCATGCCCTTCTTCTGTCATGTGCAACATGTAACCTACCCCACTAAGCTACAACATCACCTTCAATACTATCTTCCAAAATGTTGGGCATTGTGAATGTAAATACCTTGTTTTGCTAGTATCGCTTCCTATTTTTTTACGTTCGCAATGCCTAGTATAACGAGCGATGCTGTGCATTACCTCACACGCCAAGTCTGTTCTGCCAACCTCAGCGCACGTCAAATGTGAGGTGAATTACCGCAGTCCGTTCTGACATCATCTTTTATGTTTGAATCTGGTTTAATAGTGAGGAGAACTTGTTCTAAGTTACGTTTGGTCCTCGCAATAGCCGCAAACTCCTTCCTAATTCAAACACACTGTATGGTCACGTCTTGAAAATCGAAGCAGACAAGGTTGCAGTAAACAAGCGCAATCCCTTGTTTCATTATGGCTCCTCGTTCATTGTGCAAAGTTATCGTCCGTCAAACGTGCTCATTTCCAAATTGTCTTCAACGTTAACACCCCGAACAGATTTCAACTCAAAGCCATGGGAGCCGAGTTCAAGATTGCGTACAAAGGTGGCAACGCCAAACGAGCCGCGTACCACCTTGTGGACAACTCGGCTTTGACCGTAGCCTACAAGCGCGCCAAGGACGCGTGCAACGCCGTCAAGAACAAGAAGGTGGACTTTGTCGTGCTGCCCATCGAGACATCTACACGCGGCAGCATCCACGCCAATTACGATCTACTGCTCAAGTACGACCTGCATATTGTGGGCGAGTACAATCTGCAGGAGTTCTCCACTCCGGTGCAAAAGGCTGATCTCGTTTCTTGTTACACGCGGTTCCTGTTGCTATCCAAGAAAGAGGATCTGACATTGGATGTGAAAACCAACGACGTGGACTTCAAGACATCCCTGGTGTTTGGTTTCAAGGACAGCTCGACGAGAGGAATGCTCAGCCGTGCGCTCATGGTCTTTTTGCAGCACCAATTGGATCTGATCAAGATCGAGAGTCGTCCGTGGAACGGTCAGACACGGCTGCAGCACGGCAAAAAGGCGGTGGACTCTCGTGGATACAAGTACCTGTTTTACGTGGATGTGCAGGGTCATTTCACGGACATGAACATGGCTGCAGCCATTCGGCGACTCAGCGAAATCTGTGCGTTCGTGCGCGTGCTGGGGTCCTACTCGGCGTCGCAGCACAAGAAGACCGTGGCAGCGGCGGAGTTGTCCCGCAAGACTGGACGCCTCGATACCGGCACTTGTATCACCATGGCCGACAAATACCCGCTGAACCCCGTGTTCCAGAAGGTGGGGGCTGCCAAAACTCTGCTGATCCATGGCCAAACCAAGCAGTTGGAGGCTGAGGGTAAGCAGGTTTGGTCCCTGTGTGTGGGCGAGCCTGACTACAACCCCCATGAGCGCGTGCTAGCTGCGGGTGCCAAGGCCATGATCGAGGGCAGAATCAAGTATGCGCACATGAAAGGCCTGGTGGAACTGCGCAGCCTCATCTCGACGTACCTGCAGAAGGCCAAGGGTCTCAAGTATGATCCGGCCACGGAGGTGTTGGTGTCCAACGGCGCGCAGCAGTCGGTATACCAGGCGCTGTACACCGTATGCAGTCCCGGTCAGAAGGTGATCATCCCGACACCGTACTGGCTCAACTACCCGGAGATCGTCAAGCTCGTGTACGCCAAGCCAATTTCACTGCGTACAACGCTCGAGGAAAATTACCTGATTAACCCGGCGGAACTGGAGAAGACGCTGACGGTGCACCCAGACGCCAAAGCTATCATCCTTTGCAACCCGAGCAACCCGACTGGTACATTACACAGCCTTGAGCATTTGGAGAGGATCGCGGCTGTGTTGCGCAAGCCGCAGTTCCGTCAAGTCGTTGTAATATCAGACGAGATCTACGAACAGCTAGTGTACCAAGACGAGGGTGTTCCGGAACGCAAGCACGTGAGCTTCGCCACTTTGCCTGGCATGTACGAGCGAACTCTGTTAGTAAATGGATTCTCAAAGGCATATGCCATGACTGGTATGCGTGTGGGCTACCTCGCGGCACCCCAGCATTATATCGATCCGTGCACGCTGCTTCAGGCGCAATTGACGTCGTGCACGAATACCGTGGGCCAGGTGGCTGCTGTTGAGGTGCTGACATACGAGTTGGAGTGCATGGAGAAGGGTGAGCGCCGCACTACAGATGTGATAAAGAACCTGGACACGAAGCGCCACTACATCGTCAAGCGACTGACCGCCATACCAAACGTGCGCTTTGCATACCCGACATCGGCGTTCTATGTGTTTGTAGACTTGTCGACTTACTTCCTGGGAAAGAAGGCGTTCATTGCGGACAAGAGCATGTCACTCGCTAGTGTCGATGATTTCTGTGAGCACCTGCTGCAGGAATTGCACATTGCTGTGGTGCCTGGCTCGGAGTTTGGTGACGAGTTTGGCATGCGTATTTCATACGCGAGCTCAATGGAGGCAATCGAACATGCAATGGATGGCATGGAGAACTTGCTTAAGTCTCTGATCGTTAAGTAGCTGGAAAGAAACGTTGTCAATATACGTCATTTCGTCTGTGAGTTTTTCTTAAGCGGTCGTATGTGGTGTATAGAAACCTACTCAAAAAGTAACTTTCACCTTGCCAACCTAACGGCTCTTACCTGCCTGCAGTCAAAACATGCGTCAGTAGTCTTTCTTAATACAGCGAGTCTTCCCAATACGAATTTGAGATGCTCTCAAGTTCGACTGCAAATTGCACAACAAGGTTCATCACCGCATCGACCCTCACAGTGCCCCTTCACGACCAATTGGTGTTGAGTACAAACAATTTTTCGTGACACTTCGCGCCGACCACAGCTTCAACGCAGCGTGAACCACTCCACTGCCGTGTTGCTCTGCTCGGTCCCCTTGTGCATACAACGAACAAAAGATTGTAAAAAACGATCATTGGAGGCGGTTTCTCCGTGTCGTTGTGCCAAAAAGACGATGCCCCGAGTCTGACAGTGTCCATCGCACCCATCGTCAACGCAATATCTCCGATTGCTTCGCGAGACATTCGCAGTCAGAGTGCCTCTCTATGCGGCAATTTCACCACCTTAAAAATGGTGGTACTAGTGGTTCATCGTACCGAGACCAGCTTGAATTCATATTACCGTTCGGCAATACATGTATCGTATGTTGAAGATGGATATGTTGAAGGTAAGTTACACTATCGCACCGCTGAACGCCTGTTGGACAGACGGAGGATTACGGACATGATGACGGTCAGTGATTACGAGCGCGTTGTCAGTCATTGGCCAAGGTAAATCAGTGAGTATGGTATGATGAGTCTAGTAGGAGAAAGGAGTGGCTTAGAGGTAGCATTTGTTGGCGAACTAAGGACCGTATTCAATTAACCACCTACTACGCCTCTGTTTGAACATCGTATCAACGTCAATCGGTGTTTGAGCACTTGCAAAAAGTGACAACGTCCCGATATCAATGTTTGAATTCGGGATGGATATGTGGTGATGTAAAGTTCATGCTAATCCCCCCAAATTGTGCAACACATCAGACGTGCCAGCGTAATCGCACTTCTTATGAATGAATGGCCACGATTACACATGACAATCTTTCACAACTAAATACAGTAATTTATAAAGTAGCTCTGCATTGAAGTTCCTTTAGTTTATTGCATCGCTCAAAGCCGTTGCCGAAGAAAGCAACAAGCTGATTCATCAGCCAGCTCGATATCAATGGACTTTTGTACGGTTCACCTAAAACGCCGAAACGCCCCACTGCTTGGCTAAACGGTCATGGGTGGTGAGCAGGTGATTCTAGAAGGCCAAAGAAAGTAAGGAGGACACAAGGGAGTAGTTTTAGGTAACTTTAATCTACTTACTTCGGCTTTTGCCTCCAACTACCTCAATAAGTTGACATTCTGCAGTCCGCATGACAAGCAAGTTACTCAGATCATCGATGGAACCAACTGAAATGGAAATCCGAGGCTACCATATAAACTAGAAGGGTATACCTCAGTAGATAGAATAACGGACTTGGAGGTAGCAAGGTTTTGCGACCTAAGGGCCAATCCTTTATCACTTTCACATCTACTTCCTCCTACTCACATTGTGTACACGATTCATTCGCACGATCCACAATCCAAGATGCAACTAAACGCCGATAATGATGGCAAAAGGCTCAATGAATTGAAAAAGGGTTCAGTGGTGCCTTGTTAGCTACTCAAATCTTAGTGACAGAGCAACCTCTACCCTGCTTAAGCAGCAGCAATGCATACACGCTGAAGTGCTACCATCCAACGTAAGGCTTCATTCGATGTTCCATTGCGAGAGGCAACTCTCACGCTCAATATAAATCGTCTACTTTTGACGACTCACATACGTCGATCAAGACAATGCAAGTAAAGCAAGCAACATCGCGTCGATGCGAGTTTCGCTTCGAGCTCTGAATTATTTGATGAACGACTTACAGTAGCGGTTCAGCCAGACCCAATCGATCGGCATCGACGGGACTGGTACACGAAGACCGGTTAGTGTTTGGTGGACACGAAGGAGTAGCAGCTTTCACTGGCAGGGAGCGCTTTAACGAAAAGACCACTCAACACGATTCTTACTTTTGCGTTGACCACTCTTGCAACATTACCATCACTTCAAGCTTTGCCTAAGTTCATTACACTATTGGCGCTGAGCAAAATGTCTCCATCGACTGTGCCTTCCTGTGCGCGCGAGGTAGCCTAATATATAAACGTTCTTTATCGTGTCAAAAGAACAACAAGCACCGCTTAGAATTCATAAGACTAGAATATGCACTTTGTCATCGAAGTAAATTTGAAAGGGTATCTAAATCGACGGTAGCTTCATTGCTGACCTTCACCATTTCGGGCCAGTCATTGGCCATCTTCCACGCCAACCACAGCGCTTATTCAGACGACGCCACCGTTGTTGCGTAGAGCTCTTCACCTGGCGTCACTATCCTTTGACACAAGTGTAATCTCTAGTAAGGACGTCTAGCATCGTTTTTTAGACCAAGATCAAATGGTGTGTAGCATCAGAGATCCCTCTTCGCGCGAGCGTCTGCACTACGCCGAGATAGTGCTGGATGAAAAAGTCTCACCTCAAGAATCCAAGCGACTGCCTAATGTGACGATCGTGGATTTGCAAAGCAGTGGACTGGCCGAGACGAATCAGGTTTCGGAGCGAGAGGCTATTGCCAGGAAGAAAAGCGTCTGTCTACTGGCTTTCTGCTGTATTGGCATCATGGTGTCCTTTACACTCAACGGTGTGGTACTGGAGAACATCACGACACATCGCGTATTGGGCGAGCTGTCCATGACCTTTTTCTTTTGCATTTTTAACTCAGCAGTAGCTATTGGATTGAGTCACGTTCGTAAGGAAAAGTCGTCCACGATGCCGCAGACTTTCTTGGCGGTTGTTGGAGCGCTTGCTTTTAGCTCAACTATCGCATCCATGGTGGCACTGCGCTATGTGACGTACATCACCCGGATCTTGGGCAAGTCATGCAAGTCCATTCCCGTTATGATTGTGGGCGTTGTACTGGGAAAGAAGTACGCGTTCAAGAAATACGTGTCGGTCGCTGTGTTGTCCATCGGTGTAGCAGTGTTTCTACTCGGAATAGCCCATGAAAAGCAGCACCGTGCAGCACAGCACAATGAGAGCCACGACCGTTTGCCAGAACACGAGCGCACTTCTGATATGGTGCTAGGAATTTTGCTGCTGGTGCTCTCTCTGATATTTGATGGTGCGACTGGTGCCCTTGAGGATAAGTTCATGGAGACTTACCATATCGGCGCCTTTGACCTCATGTACTACGTCAACATGTACAAGGCTCTTTTTTCAGCGGCTGGAATGGCAATCAATGGTGAGGTGCCAGTATTTCTGCAATACGTGCTGCCGTCGCTGCCCAACCTCCTGATGCTCAGTTTGACGGGCGCCTTTGGTCAAGCCTTTATTTTCTATACTATTAGCAATTTCGGTGCGCTGACCACGGCCATCATCGGCACGTGCCGCAAGGTGCTGAGCATCGTACTTTCGGTCTTTGTGTTCGGCCACGTATTGTCGCTGGAGCAGACTATGGGCTTGGGACTCTCTTTTGTAGGTATCGGACTCAACTGGATGAACATCAGGAACTGCTTTGTCAAGCACTCGCAGACGCATATCGCTGCGGCGGAGCCCTTTAGAATGGTCGACTTGTCAAAAGAGGGTTTACTTGAAAGCAGCAGTGACGATACTGCCGACTCGGAGTCCGACGAGCAGGAAGTACAAATTTCAACTCACAATGAAGCTGACGATGAGATATCGGCGGAGACGGCTCGTAAGCTGGAGCTGGTCAACATCTGGCACCGTCAAACATCTTGTACATCCGACACGTCATCGACTAACGAGGACACATCTGATACCAATGACGTGGCTGCGCAGGCCGTGTAATTGAAGCTAGCTGGACTTCACGTCGTCAGCATTATAATCCCACCCTATTTAACACATCACTTGTCTTGTAAGACTCAAGAACCCAACAGCGTAGTTGGTACCTGGCCAACTTAGAATGACGACACTTGACTATCTGTGCTTACCTTCGTGAGCATAAATTCCTATCGCGAATGATAATATCGGAAGAGCACGTAGGACTACAGCACCATCTAAATTGAACCTGAACATGGTGTAGCGCAACATTGGTGATCTTAGAAAGCGACATCTGTTTTTTTTACATATGAAGTAGATTGCTCGTAAAGGTCTCGATGGGAATGAAGATCGCGTTTGTAAACGATCAACTCTCCAAACACGATATCTTCTTCTCCAAAGACCGATCACATTGTGCTCTTCGAATTTCGGAATTTGGGATACCCTAGCAAGACGATGGCCTTAGACGTGCATTCAGGTCTCCCTCCAATAGGTTGTCTCCGAATATGTTATAACCTTCTGTAAGTTATTGGAATCTGCGTCAAACGACATCGCCCTATCTACCTTGTTTGTATTCCATCAATGATCCATTAAGATACATTTTTCGGTAAATTATTGGCGATCTATTTGATTTGAGCCAGGCATTTGCATTTGATGCTTTCCACTTTCAGCATATTCTGAAAGGTGTTTCAAGAAAAAATCTGTCAAGACACCACTATCATGCAGGTTGGTTAATATAAATATATTACACAGATAACACAGCGCTGAAAGCCTTATTCAAAGAAGTTCCAAGAAATCAAAGAGTTCTATTGAGTCTGGAGGAACAAAGCAAAGGATGAAAACTTATTACGATGCAAAAGCTGTAGAGCAATGTTTCACAAAATGAATCGTCTCTTCATCGCTTTTGTCGTCATCATCACTCTGACCTTCATTCGTAGTGATCTTTTCGGATCTCAGTTTGATAAATGGCTGCCGAAAATGAATATGACATTCCTCGACAGCGTTGCTGGTTTTACCAATAGTAAAGCACTCACTCTTCTCGCGTCTAGTCTTCTGCGCCAGTGTTTCCACCACCGTGTCCAACATGGCTGACCACTGATCGTGGATACATTTAATGAGGGTAAGGAATCTCGCACCTGATTGCCCTGTTCTACCTTTCGATGGAATTGGCTGCGCCAAAAGCTGGAAAGATACTAGATTTCCAACGTCGTTTCAACTTTGTACACACTGTGACTTGGTTGTTTGTTGCTGTCGATACCATTGAGCAGCTTGTGTGCAGCACGTTGTAAGAAGATCGCACAGACGCCGCAAAAAGAGGTGGAAATTTTGAGCTACTTGGGCATTTTGTCACTGGTATAATAAGTATCAAACAAAATCCTGCCTGAGCACATATTTGACCCACTAACTGTCGTTTTCTCGCCTCCGATCCAAGTCCACAAGATCGATCATTCGACCTTTTGAGACAGCTGACCAAAGTATGAAGAACGACGTAATGGTGGCGTACCAGGGAATGCCTGGGGCCTACTCGGAAAAGGCGGCGCGTCAGCTGATAGGATCATCACCTAACATTGTGGCCGTGGGCTACGCTTCCTTTGACGAGGCGTTCCTGGCCGTGCAACGCGAAGAAGCAAACTTTGGGGTGCTCCCGATTGAAAACTCTCTCGGCGGCAGCATCCACGTTAATTACGATCTACTGCTCAAGTTTGGGCTTTATATTGTGGGCGAGTACGACCTGCGTGTAGAACACTCCCTACTGGCACTGCCGGGCGTGAACAAGAGCGATATCAAGACGGTTATCAGCCATCCGCAGGCGCTAGCCCAATGTGCGCACACTATTGCATCCATGGGGGCCACATCCCAAGCAGAGTACGATACGGCAGGAAGTGCCAAGATGCTGGCGGAAAATCAATGGAAGGACACGGCTGCGGTGGCCAGTGACTTGGCTGCAGAGTACTACGGACTGCAGGTGCTGCAGCGTAATGTGGAAGATGATGCGGGCAACTTTACTCGCTTCTTGCTGCTGAGCAAGAAGGAGGACTTGGGTCTCGATGCCAACGTGGATACCGAGTTTAAGACGTCCCTCGTGTTCTCTTTTGTGGACAGCAACGAGAAGGGCCAACTCTACAAGGCACTGTCGGCATTCTCGCTGCGAGACATTGACATGTCCAAGATTGAAAGCAGACCATGGGGACACACGGCTGAACAGCAGTATCAAGACACGATGGAGTCGTCCTCTGAGGACTTTTCACTCTCGGCTGAAAATGTCCGGAGGAAGTACAGCTACTTGTTCTACGTCGACCTCATTGGACGCCAGACGGATGAGAATGTCATTAATGCACTGCGTCATTTACGCGAGTTTTGCAAGTTTGTGCGTGTGTTGGGGTCCTACCCAACCAAGGGGAAGCTGTTGGGCGAGGTGCGTAAGACGTTAAAAGCGGTGGGCGCGTACCAGGCCGACCCGATAACTGCCTCGCCGGCAATTTCGCCGCAAGAGCATAAACCGGTGCGCTTGAACATTGGTATCTACGGCTTTGGCAACTTTGGACAATTCTTGGCTAAGACGATGACCAAGTCGCACGAGGTTCGTGCTACCTCGCGTACGGACTACTCTACTGTGGCTGTGCAGATTGGATGCAAGTACTACGATTCATCGACGCAGCTGGAGCATTTCCTTGACGGATTGGATGTTCTTGTGCTCTGTGTCAGCATTTTGTCGTTTGAAAATGTGCTTAGCAAGATCCCGAAGCACCTGCTGGAAAAACTCGTGATTGTGGATGTATTATCCGTAAAGACGCACCCGAAACAAATTCTGCTCAAGGATTTGCCCCACAGCGCAAGCATTTTGTGTACGCATCCAATGTTTGGTCCCGAAAGTGGCAAGTACTCGTGGAGAGGTCTGCGTATGATGTACGAAAAGGTGCGGATTGTCTCTGGCGAACACAACCAAGTAATGGAGAGCTTCCTGCACATTTTCGAAACGGAAATGTGTCGCATGTTGGAGATGACGTGCGAGTCCCACGACGAGTATGCTGCCAGCAGCCAATTTCTGACTCACTTGACTGGCCGAATTCTCAGCGTGCAGGGCGTGAAAAACACGCCAATTGACACTCGTGGGTTCAAGAACCTTGTGCGACTTGTAGAGGACACTTGCAAGGATAGCTTCAATCTCTTCCAGGGTCTTTACAAGTTCAACCCCAACTCTGAGCAGCAAATTCACAAGTTCCGTGAGTCCCTCGCCGAAGTCACGCAAAGACTTGGTAACAACCAGACCACTGCGTCTATTGCTGGTGAAGACGCCCCAATGACGGAAAAGTATCCGCAAAACCCGCTGCTGGGCAAGATTGCTGCGTCAAAGACGGTGGCGATCCACGGTATGGCAAAGCAGTTGGAGGCGGAAGGCAAGCAAGTGTGGTCGCTATGTGTGGGCGAGCCCGACTTCGCCCCTGCTAAGCGCGTGCTGAAGGCTGGTATGACGGCTATGGATCAGGGCAACGTGAAGTACACCGATGTGAAGGGCACGGCGGAGCTGCGCTCTTTGATCGCGCAGTATCTAGAGACGTGCAAGGGCGTGAAATACGACCCGCTGACCGAGATTCTTGTATCAAACGGCGCGAAGCAGACTGTGTACCAGGCTCTGCTGACAATTACCAAGCCTGGCGAGCAGGTGCTGATCCCCGCGCCGTACTGGGTGAGCTACCCGGAGATGGTAAAGCTGACGGGTGGAAAGCCTGTGATCTTGCAGACAAAGCTGTCGGAGAATTATCTGATCGATCCGGTGGAGCTAGAGAAAGCGCTGGTAGCCAACCCCCGAGTGAAGTCGCTGATGCTATGCAACCCGAGCAACCCTGCTGGCACAGTCCACTCACCGGCTCAACTGGAGAGCATCGCTGCGGTTCTGCGGAAGCCCCACTTCCGTCACATCCTGGTGATTGCTGATGAAATCTACGAGCAGTTGGTGTACCAGGATGAGGGCGAGGCAAAGCGCGAGCACCACAGCTTCGCGACACTGCCGGGCATGTACGAGCGCACGCTGACAGTCAACGGCTTTTCAAAGTCGCACGCGATGCCAGGTCTACGCATTGGCTACCTAGCGGCCCCGAAGTACTTTGTGCAAGTATGCACTAAGCTGCAGGGCCAGTTGACGTCGTGCGCGAACTCAGTCGGCCAAGCTGCTGCCGCGGAGGCTATGAGGTTTGAGATGGAGTGTGTTTCCCAGAACAAGGAGCGCATGACGGAGACGCTGGCAATCATGGATGAGAAGCGCAAGTACATTGTGAAACGTCTGCAGGTGATCCCGCAGCTGGCTTTCGCGTACCCGACGTCGGCATTCTACGTCTTCATGGACCTGTCTTCGTACTTTGAAGGCAAGCAGGGCACGACGGCCGACAAGAGTGAGGTGGTGAAGAACGCTGACGACTTCTGCGAGTACCTGTTGCGCCACTTCCACGTGGCACTGGTGCCCGGTTCGGCATTCGGGGTAACAAATGGTCTTCGTATCTCGTACGCGTCGTCGATGGAGACGATCAAGCATGCGATTGATGGCTTGGAGCAATCATTGAGCACACTGACGTTTGCTTAGGTTGTGCAGTGACCTTTGTGGGAAGCTGAAGCAGGCAATCTATTTGCATGGTTGACGCGGCGAGACTCCAGTTAGCAGTCAGTCCTCTTTGTAGTGATATTACGGCTAATGATATCCTCTGCTGAGTCTAATGATTGTATTCACAGTTACACAAAAACATTCAACCGCGTGTCTTGCTTGACCAAGCAGAAAAGCCCGTGCACTTCAGCCTGTATACGTTCATCGTCGACAAAATGTGTGTGCGACTTGAGAAGACAATTTGCTCACGCACATGGCCCAGTTGAACCATGCCTTTCAAGAACAGGCTAATTTTCAACCCGTCAACCAAAGTGACGGTTGGAAAGCCTGAAGTCAGCACGCCGCCGGACCTCTTTGGCGTACGACGTAAATATGACGATCAAGAAAACGCTGACTTGAGTGAGTGAGAAGGTGAGGTATATTTAGGTACGCGTACGACCCGCTATATCCTGTCGACAGACAACATAGTTACCGCGGCGACTTCTACTTTAAACACGAGGTAAAACTAGTCCTCGGACAGCCGAACGGCGTTGCGAACAGTCTTGTTTCGAGATTATCAGGTCCCTCGCGGTCATCGCGGGGCCCTGTAGTTCGTAGTGTTCGGCTTGAGAAGCCTCTAGCCAGTGGTTGACATCATTGTCGAGGAAGGCCGCAGACCGCACGCGTAAGTAGCCTGCACTTGAATGAAAGCACCTGTATCCATAGCGATATTCGCCAGTCGATCAGCCATTTTGTTGTAGTTGCGATAATGATGTCCCCAACTGGCTACGTCAATATCGTCGGCTATGGCTCGTGCTTCTCGAAATAGAAGCACCAGGCGGGGCTTGCGTGGAGGGTGATGGGTTCGAAGTTGGGAGAGCACGAGCGAACTATCCCCAATGACATGCAGGGGTGAGTAGCCGCTGGCTTTTGCTTGTCGGAGCCCGTGCACAAGCCCCCAATATTCAGCAATATTGCTAGTGGTTTCGGCAGAACCGTAAGCCATGCTCGCTACTATGCAGCATGCGTCGGAATGTGGATTTGGACAAGGACGGATCCAGCTCCTCTCGGTCCTGGATTCCCTCTTGATCCCCCGTCGAAGAAAAGGAGGTCAAAACGCCTGAGCAACTGATGGCCAGTAACGCTCGAATGGGGGTAATTAGCAAGAGCCGACCGCACTTACGCGAAGAGGTGCCCGTCCTCCCCCATGTCAGGCTGGTATTTTGATCCGCGAAACCGTGTAACCGCTCGTCGAAATTGGGTCCTGCCCCCGGCGGTGTGTACCTCCTGTGGCAAAGACGCGTCTTTCATGCGGCGGAGACGCTTTGTCCAGATTGCATATAGCGTCGTAGAAACTACAAAACGCCATAGCTCACGAGCTGCTGGGAAGACCGCATCCTTTGCTCTCGACGAAGCTAAGCTTGGCTCGATAGCGTGTTTGATGGCATCCCATGCAGCACTTGGAATACCCGGTAGATCCATACCAAACATCCAGACGTTTAGGTCCGCCTCCTTGAAATCGCCGAGACTTCGCCACCGGATAAGTAGACTCTCCCAATGTCTGCGGGCGCTAGGACAACTCTAGAATACATGACTTGCCATCGCGGGAAGGGTAGTCGAACACTCTGGGGCGGGACACGACAGATCTTGTTTCGCCCAATTCCAGAGCGGGAAGCTGTTACCCTTCAGGCGATATAGCGTCTGTGCGTTGGTCGGAAATGACGCCCGTATCCGTCGGATTTCTCTCCATTCGATCAGAGTTGTACCTTCAGAAATCACTTGGAAGTTAGTCGTCGCCGCACGCTCATCGAGAATTCGTTTCCCTTCATCGCGGCGCCGTCGGGAGATAATCTGCTTAAGTTTTCTTCGTTGCGGCCTCCATCGATGTCCAGCCCAAAGGTGCACAACGCGCGTGAGCGCCGGATGCGCGCCAAATGGACCGGAGTCCCACTGGCCACGGCAGCAGCGGTATCGCAAGCCGACATCGATGTGACTGGTGTCGCCCCGCAACCCATTCTCGTATCGAAGTGAGACAGCGATGTACCGTCTCCGTTGAATAACCAGTCATGATGACGGTGTACTTTTGCAGAGTACGCATTCAATGCCCCCGGCTCAATTGCACGATAAAACGAGCGACGGGAAGTTGTAAATGATGGCGAGGCAAAAAGAAAACGCTGACTTGACCTGAAATGGTTTCGGCGTAAAGTACAAGTGTATACGACTACTAATATCTAAACTCATATCAAAAGACCGCTCCAGAGGTCTCTCAAATGCTCGTTTGATGTTCTCTGTATTCTCCACCAGCTGACGGCTCGTCGCCATGCAACCATATTACTTTATCTTTGTGATGTACGTTTGAATGACAACAGCAGCGCCTCAAACAAGTCCGCATTGTACGGTTGCACCTTTGCCGTCTCTCACAACTAACTGCTCCCGGAAGCTGCAACAGTCCATAGTGTTAAAAAACGTAGAAGTGCAATTGTACAATGCAGACTTGTTCGAGGCGCTGCATTTGTCATTCAAAAACTTAATTCCTAAGCAACAAGCTCAACTTCCACCACCATCGCCATACATCAAGTTGCTGCAGGTCTTACAACCATCAAGTGTTATGAAAATATATCGCTGAAGACCACAACTTCGTCTCCGTCACAATTTTCAACACATCGGCATGATACGAAGTGTGTGAATGCTTTTGTTAAAATGGTATTAGGTGTCAAATGTCTTAGAAACAAAAAGTTGTGATTATTCATGTGTTGTGTCAGTCATAGCTCGTCACCTCCGTCTTCTCCACAAAGCTACGATGGAAAATTTCGTGTCGTCGTAAGAACCGAGATGGTCTGCTGCAACGTGTAGGCGTTGCCAGCGGAAAGAGATTGCCTCTCGCTCACACGGCCGGGTTCGATAGCAACCATGTTCTTGTACTCCTCATCACCGAAGTCTGACATGTTCTTGGCACATTCAACCCACGGGTTCTACACGACGAAGTCGGTCATGACCACTTCCTGGCTGTCTGTGCAGCTGTTAGGCCTCGCCTTCTCAACCCTCGCAGTGCGGTTCACGGTAGTGATGCCCTTAATGATGGTATCAACCACATCAGGGGCGTTTGCGTACACATTGTCGGTCTCCGCAACGAATTATTGTACTCGCGAGTCTCCGTCTTGTTCACCTTGGCGACCTTATCGAAGTAGTTGACGCCGTTGAGACCAAACACCAGCGCGCCCTTGTTGCGCACATCGTCCACCCAGAGGTAGTTGTGCAGCAGCGCGTGAAACTTGATCGGCTCGTTAAACGTGTTGGTCACGTGCAGCGCTGTCATCAGTTGGTTGGCATACCGTTTCACCACGTACTTAAGCTTGAATTCAACCCGGCCATATCGCACGGGCTTTGTCACTCGACTCCATGGTGAAGGTGGCCATGCTGGGGACGTTCTTCTCGCCAGTAGAATTCACCTTGCTGATTAGGGTTCAGTTGGTCGTACGGGCGAAACCGTGGCCGGGGAAGCCTCGAGACTGCCGAAGTTCGGGAAAACGATGGGGATGCCGCCACCGAATGGGCTTCACGCAATCTATGTTAGACTCCTTGAACAGAAACAAAATATCTTGGGATCCATTGCCGCGCGGAATAATAGCACGTGGGCACCAAAGAGAGAGATCTCAGCAGTGGAGCCCTCCGGATGCGTGAGTATCACGGTTTTCCCCGGCTTCGCGTAACCAAAGTCAATACCATAGCGGTGGTCTTCAAGATAAAGGCGTAAACCCGCTTCATAGTGAGGCCGAGTTTCACTCCAGCCAATGATGATGGCAGGGCGTCACGAAGTGCATCATCAAGTAATAGTAACGACTTGAATGAAAAGTAATTGTTGTCGCTCTTCAAGGCTTCAAAGTAGCTTGACTGAATTCACCTTGGTGACAATCTACTAAATTACACGCCGTATAGAAGAAGAGGGGGAGTACCAAATTGTCAATTTGCGCTGTTGCAGCCTCTAGCACGGTTGTCAGAATGGTTGCTGCTGTGAACAGCACCAACTAGTAGCGTAGCAAAACAATATCCATCAGTACATAAATCAATGGCTTCGCTACAGCGCAATTGTCGATATCATACCTGAACGTGCTCCCCATAATAGAAAGAGCGCAAATGATAGTCGTGAAGCGGTGTTGAAGCAAGCATCATCGAAATGAACACAGCTGCACATCCTTCCACGGTCTTGCTGCCGAAAACTGTGCGCTTGCCAATGCTCGAGCCTACGATGGCCCCCATTGCATCTCCAACACCCAGTGCAAGTACACCAGCATTTACTGCGACTGTAGATATCCTGCTTGACGATGAAGCTAGCCACAGTGGCAAAGCACATCCGAGCAGCAAGTACGAGTGAGTCAAAATTACACGTCCGCCTTCGCGATGATCAATAAATGATCGCATAAATTCAGCGACTGCTTGACCAAAGGGTGGCAGTGCCAGCGCGCGCACACACTCCACGAGGACGAAGCTGCTTAGAGCCACGCCATAGCTTAATGAAAGCATGGAGGCATCTATAAGTGATGCAGGGCCAAGCATCAATACCGCCAAGAGATGGAATAGCTTTCGTGCGACAATGTTACGCAGTTCAAAGCGGTTTGAGATAAACGCAAAGAATGGAACCAAAATGAGCAGACAAACTGCCCAGTATCCTATCAGTTCGAGTCGTGGTGGTAGGAATATTGAGACACTGTTCAACTCAATAAGGAAGCCAAGTAGCCACGCAATGGGGTTCCACGTCTGCAACAAAAAACAGCTCCATGGATATACCACACCGCCTACTACCATCGCAACTGTGAGTGCAAACTTCACCCTTCCTTTTACAGGCAACGGCTGCGCAACAATAGTGGGCGACGGAGTTCCATAAGACCATAAAAGCGGAATTAGCGCCACGCTTACCAGCAACGATCCCAGTATTCCAACCTGCAGTGCCATTACATAGTCTGGCCGGTCAATGTCAAAGATGAGCCACGGGTGAAACACCACGGGCTGCAAGTCGATGATATCGCATTCACTTAGCTACACCACAATCGAAAAGATTAATGGCGTTGTCATCTGAAAAGAAGTCTACGGACGTACCTTTTTAACCGTGACAAGAACAAGATCATACAAGCAAAGACCGACGCCATTAGCAACGAGCAGAGCTTCCCCAATAGTGAATGAACGAGGCAGGAGCTTGAAGCCCGCAGACAACACAGCAGCCACAATAACTCGTCCACCGGTAGCTAGCAAAAACCTCCACTCCGCTTCAACTGGACTGAACAGGCCGAACGCCGCCGGCAGCAACACTATATCCACGAGGGCGTTTACACTGAATGATGTCACAGTCCCAAACACGGCAACCTTGAGCAGCACACTGACACCAATGGAAATGCTGGTCCATGCGTAAAAAAAAGTGAAACTTGAAAAAACTTCTTCATGGTACATCCCCACCAGTAGGCGACTAAACAGCACAAAAGGAGGCAGTACACATCCCACAACAAGACCAGCGTCGCGCTCTTGTCTTACCCCAATAGTTTTTGAAATAAGTATCCTATCGTCTACAATGACAATCATTATCATTGTGAGTAAGTACTAAACACTAACCTGGACGACGCACTGAGAGCTTTAGACAGAGTCTGATGTCGGTAAATCGACCACAGGACAGCGGACAAGCCCAGGATATGCAGGACGAAGAGTGAATACGACATTGAGACGGTCTGCAGCAGCCGCTGTTTTGTCAGTAGCGACGTTTTCTCCATGCCCTCTCCCAGATGCTCCTTCTTCTTCATAAGGTACGTGACCCATCCGGCAGTCAGGGCGAGTACCACCGTCTCTGCGACCCGCGCGCGACTGTTCTGGTTCGCTGCCTTGTCGGACATTTGCACGAAAAACGTTGCAATTGGCAAACGTTTTGACGTGTTTTCATAAAAAGTAAAAGAGGTTTGACAGAGACCATTTTCGTATCAAGGTGTTAGCGTCAGAAATGTCGATGATAATATTGATTGCTGCAAGATGGCTCCTAAATGTGATGATGGCCCAGTGATCTACTTGACAGATCTTCTGATTGTGTAATAGCACCTACTATCTACCTTGACGCGATCGCTCTCCCCCTCGCCGCTCGTTCTGCTACCTCGATATTCGGACGCCACGCGAGACTTCGTCATTTGACGCGATCGCTGCCATGTCTTCTTCTTCTCCTTCTTGTTGCCGCACGCCTCATGCTTTGCAGAAGCTACAGGCGAGGCAGTCATTGTGTCATCTCCTTTTAATGCCACATCATCGTTGCCATCATCAAGTTCCGTTCTTCGCTGAATATGAGAGCTATGAGCTTTGGTTAAAGTCTCGATATTCTTGATATGCTGAGTGACAATCACCAATCTGTCTTTCTTTATAAACATCTTTCGTCTCATCATTCCTGCCGATGATTATTATGACTTGCGCTTATTGTTACAGTGAGTTCGTGCGTGGGTCTATTCACGGTACAAGCGGAGCCAAAAGCCACGATAGAGCTCAGATCCCGGACGTTCTTGGTCAATACTCCGATTGGCTATGCCCTTTTGTAGTTGGCGCGGCTTGGACTTCGATTAAGTATGTACGTCGCATATTCCACAGCGTCGCCTATTCAGAATTGTCCGATGCATGCGTTTCCATTTCTGGCTTCAGAGACCTAACGCGCAACATCCGCACTCTTGCAGAAAAGGTCGACATTCTGATACTCTCCATCGCCATCCGTGCGCAAAACACGAACGCGGCATTCGAGCATTTTTTCAAAAAAACTAGGAAATGCTCGAATTTTTTTGGCTGCGGCGTCCTTGTCCTAACCAAGAGCACACGACAGTAATTGGACTTGTGTTCGTCGATCTACGAGACACAGGTATAGCTCGGGCCAAGACCGCCTTGGGTCCTTTTTGGCCGTTAGGAGCTTTACTTGCCTGAGCTTGAGTGATAGTCGTCCGAAAAGTCTGGTGCAGTTGCTCCATGACGTGATGCAGCGACGGCTGCTGCTGCCACCACGTGCCTAGTTGTTTGTGGCAATATTGTTCCGCGGTAGGTCGGTCTTGACTTCTTCCGACAAATCAAAATGGCAGGCCATCTGACAAAACGATGGCTTCAGTCTTAGAAAAGCAGAGCCTATCCTCTCAAAATTCTTTCTCATCAAATGGACGAATAGACAGCTTACTCTGCCGAGCATCTGGCACCCCAACTCGAGCCTGTTGAAGATCAGGATGAAAGGCACCGAGCAGTCGCGATGTGCAGCACGACAGGCCTGGTGAAACGGTGTCGGCGCCTTTCGGATATGCATGGAAGACGAAACCAATGCCACGATGGGTGAAGAAGCGTGCAGTTGGCGAAAGGCAGGAGCACGTCGACCAGAGCGGTGTTGCAAGGATAGCACAGGGAAAGTAAGTCGATCAATTAAGCGCGAAGATACAGAGAGCTAGTGTAAGTGATAGCGACCAAACAAGCTAGGCCAGAGCAACACAGTTTGAATATCAGTTTCCTTTCTACTTTGTCAAGAGCAAATGGCCGATATCGGCCAACAGGTTATGAGCCCGAATGTTATGGCTTCGCCGACTGTTGGAGCTACGACTCCTGCATCTGCAGATCAAGGTCGCGAAAGGGCCGCCGTCGTAGCCGACACTCAAGCCCACGAAAGGGGTGCGGGGAGAGACGAAAGGATCCTCATCATGCTGACTGCACTCACGGAGCGAATGCAAGCTCTCGAGACGTCGCAGATGAGGATCGACGAGGACGAGCGATTGCGTGGCGCGATCGACAGTGGATTCTTCGCATCAGCTCTGGGACGTGGCATAGGCGGTGCGCCTTTGCATCGCGATGCGCTTGGATACGAGGCGCAGCGACAGCCACGTGGACGAGTTCGCGTGACACAACCAGGAGATTCGCTGTTCCAGCAGTTCAGGCCGCAGTGCGCCGGTATGCGTCAGCCAGCGCGCGATGCCCAGCCACAGCCAATGCGCTATGTGCCAGTGCCCCACCCAGACGTTGAACATGGTCATGTTTACCCAGACGTTAAACATGCTCATGCGCCCGTGCCACCGATGCAACAAGCACCAACTCATGAACTGCCGATGCATTTCCCAGACGCACGTCAACGCAAGCTTACGATCCGGAAGTTTGACGGTACAGAAGTGTACCAGGGTCTTGGGTCGGGATTTGCTGACTGGGGACGCACGTTTCTACGCCAAGTGACGATGGCGCAGCAGGCCTGTGGATTTGCATGGGCCCGGAAGATGTCAAAGTTGATTTGCTTGGACATTACCTAAGTGGGACTGCTGAACGATACTACCAGAATCAAGTGGACGTTTGGTGGCTCGAAGAAGCCTCTCTGGACCATGCGATGGGCAGGCTGCTTCACACGTTCAAGACTACCATTACGGCTTCGCAGAGTATGACACTGTTCACCACTAAGAAGGATCCGAAGAGATTATGGCCCGAGCACTACCTGTACATGGTAGCTGTATGCGACGTGTGTGGCGGAGGCGCAGAAGCTCAAGTGCTTGACAATATCGTGCACTACGCGTCTGCTGATTTAAGGACAGTGTTGATAGTCAAATACAACAATGGGCGACAAGATCATCTGCGCCAAGCCGAGGAGCTTGCGCACTTTGCACAATCTGTCGAGCTCGAGAACAAGCCCAGCAAAACTTTGGGGGAGAGATCGTAGCAGCCGTCACTGAAGAAGGACAGCGTAAAGAGACACGCTCGTGCTACAATTGTGGAAAAGGGGGCATTTGAAAATCGACTGCAGGTCACGAGGCAAGTTCAGCAAAGTGTCCAAGAACGATGGCGAGGTGGTGCTTGCTGTTAGTGCCAGCAGACAAGACAATAATGATGACTGGATACTCGACAGCGGTGCCAGTAGACACCTCGTAAACGACGAGCGATTGTTAATCGACGTGGAAGATTGCAATGACGAAGTTTCGCTTGCCGACAACGAGAAAGCTCGGTTGTGCAAGGTTGGTAGTGTTCGACTTCTTATGGTCGCAAATGGACAAGATAAAACGGTCAAGCTGACGAACGTCTACTATGCACCGAGTCTAGCGCGCAACATTATCAGCTATGGGAAGCTAGATGAAAAGGGCTATAGCCTCAAGTACTCAGACGGGATGCGAGCGGTAGCCCGACGCAGTGATGATCAGGCCGTGTTTGATGTGACGATGAAGAATAGTGTTCTTGTTGTTAAGACGGCAATGATGAGTCCACACAAGAAAGTCACAGTAAATGACATCGTGGCTGCCGTTCAGGAGAAGACAAATACTCAAGATCGTCCGGAGATGCACCAGGGATCCCTGCTACACTTTCACCAACGGTTGGATCATTTGTCGTATGATACGATTGAAAACATTGCCAGAAGCTCAAGCTCTGGTATCGAGCTGACGGATCACAAGCGAGTGACATGCGTCACGTGCGCACAGTCTAAACAGACAGAGAACAGGCAGAACCGGAAAGACTCTGGAAGGAATGCACCGATTGACCGCGTCGGCGGTATAATTTGTTCCGATCTCAAGGGGCCCCTGACTCCAGCGGATCGGCTTGGGAATCGCTATATGATTAATTTCATTATTACAAGTCAAACTACTGTCGAATTTTTCTGGCACGCACGAAGGACGCTGCAGCGAAGAAGTTTGAACACTTCATGGCATACTTCGAACGTCAATTCGAGTGCAGAATCGCTGTTCTTAGGACAGATGGCGGAGGTGAGTATCAAAATGTTGGTCTGTTCTGTAAAGAAACTGGAGTTGCAAGGCAAGTGAGTGAAGCGTGAAATCAAGCTTCAAATAAGAAAGCCGAGCGCATGCACAGGACGATCCTGAACATGACGCGGGCGATGATTTTTGCGTCAGGATTGCCACTTTTGTTCTGGGGCGATGCGGCTGAGTACTCTACGTACATCCTGAATAGAAGCCCTATGAGTGCAAACCCAAGAAAAATGTCGCCGCTAGAGGTTCTGACGAAGAAGTCGCCCGACATGCGCAACATTGTTTGTGTTTGGCTTTCTATGTAGACTCAAGCAAGAACTCGTTCGCGCGCCGCACTCAAGTGGGGTCGAGTGTTGGATGCAGTGATGAAACAAAAGGTTTCATAGTGTTCCTCAAGCAGGAAAACAAGGTCATCACAACACAGCATGTCAAGAACATTAAAACGCTGTTTGAGGCTAAAAAAAGTCAGTTACAATCAACTTTTGGTGACGGACATCAAGATGATGCTGATGGAGACGCTGAATTGTCAGCAAGACACGGCAGTAGAGGTGCTACTGGGAAGAAACAAATGAAGAAAAAACAGTGGACCCGCCAACTGCAAGAGACAAGAGGAGCGGTCAAAAAAGCAGCTGCAAGACAAGAGACAGACACAAGTACCGACGTCGTCAGTCATGTCTTTCACCAAGATCCACGCAATTATGGAGAAGCTATGTAAAGCAAGAAGAAAGATGAATGGCAAGTCGCGATGCGTGAGGAGTTGGATGCACTTGAGCGAAACGAGGTGTGGAGTTTGGCGCTTCGGCCAAGTAACAGCAATGTTCTCCACAGCAAATGGGTATTCAAGAGTAAAACGACTGCTAATGGAGATCTGGAGAGGCACAAAGCACGTCTCGTCGCCTGTGGAAATGAACAAGTTTTCGGCGTGGATTACGCACTTACATTTGCTACCGTTATGGACATGACGACAGTGAAGGTCATTTTGGCGCTTGCTGCTACTTGGGGTGTCCCGGCCAAGCACGGAGACGTGCCGAACGCTTATGTGAAAGCAAAGAAAGAGCAGCATCTCGAGATTCTGATGCACGTCCCCAAAGGCATGACGATCGACGCAAGTGATTTAAAGAAGCTCGGGGCAACGAGTAGCAAGGACGTTGTGCTCGAACTCAAGAAAAGTCTTTACGGCTTAATACAAATAGGAAGGTTGTGGAGCCAGCTGCTCCATAATCGTTTAGTAGAAGCTGACTTTACGCGCTGCCTATGTTTATACTACAAACAAGACAGTGGTGGAGTCGTCATCGTCGGAGTTTACGTCGACGATCTTTTGGTTACTGGAACGTCGGTTGATGCAGTCGAGAGATTTTTTTGAGTCTGAAGTGTCTTTCCGTTAAAGGCCTTGGTCCTGTGTCGAAGTTCTTAGGCATGCGGGTAACACGCGATGGAGAACGAGGATATTTCCTTGATCAGGAGGAGGCGGTTGTCAACTTGCTGCAAGATAACGGCATGGTTGACGCTAATCCCACTCGTGCGCCCGTTAGTACAGATGTCTACGAGGTTGAAGGTGATGACAGCGCTTTGTTAGAAGACACGAGCGCGCCAGGTCAACCAAATGTTCGTAATTTTCAGTCGATTGTCGGATCTTTGCTTTGGGTAGCCCGGTGCACACGCCCAGACATCGCATTTGCGGTGCACAAGGCCACCAGGCAAACGCACAAGCCACGATTGCACGACTGGAAGTTGGTCAATCGCATCGTGCGTTATCTGAGCGGGACGCGTGCGCTAAAGCTCGGTATGAAGCCAGATGTCGCGACGAGCGCAAAACCGGTTCTTATTAGCTACAGCGACGCTGATTACGCGGCCGACAAAGCGGACCAAAAGTCGCTAACAGGCACTATTATTTTGCTGAATGGTATGGCAGTCAGCTGGTGTTCAAAAAAGCAAGGAGGTGTTGCGCTTTCGACTGTGGAGTCGGAGTTTGTGGCGGCTCCTGAAGCCGGAAGAGAGCTCTTGGTGTGAAGGAGACATTGAATGAGATCGGCGCGCCACCTGTGCTACCGATGACAATGTGCATCGACAACCAGGCGGCGATTAGGCAAATCGAAGGAGAAGCAGCCTCAACGAAGGCAAAGCACATTGATTTCGTTGATTCTTGCGATCCCAACTTCCCACTGGTGCCCAGACGACCGACTATCGGAGGGGGTACTCCGTTTCCGTGCTTATTTCCTTCCTACCCGTCGGTAGGGCGGGCTGCACTCTTCTCGGTGGACTCGTGTCGATGGAAAACTCAACCGTGTTTGGGACTGGGGATGATCGTGCGGAAACCTTCACACGATCACGGGTATACTTGTAGGGTACTCGATATGAGTTACCCTGATCTGTTCCAGATCGCCTTGCCCAAAGGTGATGCTTGATCTGCGTGCCTTCTGACCACTTGAGCCGTCTCTCGATCCTGATCTACCCCTTGCTCTTGCTTGTTTGCTGCGTCCAATCGCAGTTGACTTGATGTTTGGAGAGTCTTGAACGCACCGGTGAGCTTGTTTTACAATTAAAAAGACGTTGTATGGCTTTACAGACAAGGCGGATCGCAAGTCCTTGATAGAAGCCGTTGCTTGCGAGCTGCGGATGCAAAAAACAGAGTATCTACTCTGAAGGTAGTCCACATAATAGGGAAAGTAAAAATGGGAATGCCATGCTTTTCTGCCCTTTAAATGATTATTAATAACTGCAAATAAAGATTTTTTATTCCATCGCATATTCTGAAATAAAAATTAACCTAAAAACAAAAATAATTAAAAATATTAAATATACATTTATTTTTTTATGAAAGAGAAATTTGGGATATGTTTAGTTTTTTTTTGTAAACCATCCAGATTTAAGAAGAATTTTAACTGATTATGGTTTTGAAGGACATCCTTTACGTAAAGATTTTCCTTTAAGTGGTTTTTTAGAGGTTTTTTATAGTGAATTAAAAAAAGAATAGTTTACTATGCCTTCGCACTTAGTAGGGGATATATGCTTATAAGAGCAAGATATAAAAAAAAGGTAAAAACCTTATCCCATAAAAAAGACTTCATCACGTTGGGTCCCGTTTCGTGATCAACGTGAGTTTACCTCCACCAATCAGAGCTCTTCATGGCGTCCCTAAGATCTCACTTTGGAATTGGCTTCGTGTCTTCAACATCTCTTTAATATGCTCTTAAGTCGTCGCAATCTCCTAACACTGAGCGCTCGCTCTTTCCGCTCATTCTCAACCGCAGAGAAGCGTGTGGTGATCATTGATGGGGTGCGTCTGCCCTTTGCCAAGTCTGGTACCGTCTACAAGGACGTGATTGCCTACGACATGATGCGTGACGTCTTGAAGGGCCTTATGAATAAGACAGCCATTGATCCGAAGACCATTGATTACGTATTGGCTGGCACAGTGATCCAGGAAGTTGGAACGTCTAATATTGCACGTGAGGCAGCACTTGGCGCTGGTATTCCCAAGCACGTACCAGCACACACAGTCACCCAGGCCTGTATCTCTTCTAGTCAAGCGATCTGTTCAGGTGCTGAAAAGATCCTTGCGGGTCATGCTGATATTGTATTGGCAGGAGGCGTTGAGACGTTCTCCGACGTCCCAATTCGCTTCTCAAAACCTATTCGAGAGCGACTAATTAATGCACCAAAAGCCATGAAGAAAGGACCATTGGAAGTTTTGAAATTGCTACGAGGTCTGAAACTCTCGGACTTTGCTCCCGTTGCTCCAGCAATTCAGAACTTTCATACTAGAGAGATTATGGGCTCATCCAGTGATCGTCTAGCTACTAGGTTTGGAGTCACGAGGCAAGAGATGGATGAGTACACTATCGATGCTCATCAAAAAGCCTATCGAGCTCATGTGGAAGGCAAATACAAGGGAGAAATCTTGCCGTACAAAGGAAGCACGGAGGAAAATGGAGTAAACCCTGACTCTACACTTGAAAAGATCTCAACGTTGAAGCCGGCCTTTGTCAAGCCTCATGGTACGCATACAGCAGCTAATTCGTCCTTTTTGACCGACGGAGCTGCTGCGACACTGATTATGTCGGAGGACAAAGCTCTGGAGCTTGGA
Source organism: Peronospora destructor (assembly GCA_011800735.1). NCBI lineage: Eukaryota > Oomycota > Peronosporomycetes > Peronosporales > Peronosporaceae > Peronospora > Peronospora destructor. The sequence continues at coordinate 348,245 of WBRY01000004.1, read as the reverse complement.
TACAAGCCAAAGTCGGTGCTGAAGGACTGGCTGTTTGTGGGCGTCGACCCGTTTGAGGATCTGCTGCTAGGTCCAGCGTACGGCATTCAACAAATATTGGCCAAGAACAAGACGAAATTGAGCGACATTGACTACTTTGAAATCCACGAGGCTTTTGCTGGGCAGGTGCTGGCTAATTTGAACGCTCTGGCGGAATCCAAGCACTGCAAGGAGCTCTTTGGAATCGACCAAGCTGTTGGACGTGTGCCATTGGAGAAGCTGAACACGTGGGGCAGCTCGCTGTCACTTGGACACCCGTTTGGTGCCACTGGCAGTCGATTAGTGAACACGGCGTCCAACAAATTGCAGAAAGAGGGCGGCAAGTACGCACTACTTGCGGCTTGCGCCGACAGCGGACTTGCCTACGTCGGTTTGATTGAGAACTACACGAATTAAGAAGTATTGGAAAGAGCAGACCTTATTAGCAGCTACGTTTTGTTCCGTCAATCCAAGTCAGTCGTTAGCAAAAAGAAAAGAAATGAGCATCAAGCGATATATGATTGTAAAAGGATCTATAGAGAAAACGGCAACTACACAAGCAGCACGGCGTTGATGCAACCATCGTTCTCTGGCACATTTGTGACCTGGGCATACTTACCCCACACAACCTTTCCTGATGTAGTCACAAGTCCTAGCTCACTCACGTTCACCTCAATGACAGTACCCTTGGTCATCACACCAAGCTGCGTGTACAGCGGACTTTGCGGATTCTTCTTGACACCAATAATATCAAGGTAAAAGGTCGTCTTGAGCTCTGGATGGGTGACGTGGGCTTTCTTGAAGCGCATGGCACTGGGACGAATGAAACGCTCGTACTTTGGCGGTTTACGCGTAAAGTTCTCGCCCACAAACGTGGCTTTCGTGATCATGCGTTTCCATGACTTATTGCGGCGTTTGCCTGAGCGCAGTACCTTAAACATCTCATCATCGGCAATAGGCTTGACCTTAGGAATCGGTACATCCCACTTGCCAGCCTTCTCCTTCCGTTTCTGCTTCACAGTATTGCTCAACACCTTGGCACGAGAGACGCCCTCGCGGTCCAATAGATAGGACGGTACGGCACCATCCGGAATCTCCTCGTCATTGGCGTGCTTGTTCGTACGCTCGTTATGCAATGCTAGTGTCTTCTTCATAGCAGCCTTCTCCTTAAAACGTTTTTGGTTGTATAGCTTGGCACGCAGACCATGCACCTTTTGAGCAAACTGGGAGCGGCGATGCACCTCACGTGCCTCTTTCTTGCGCTTCTTTTCAACGGTATCCATACGCACGCCATGGCGCTTACGATGCATTTCCATATGCTCATGCTGCGGCATCTTGGCGGAAGGTTCACGTAGCTACTAAACTATACTTATGTGCTGCCTCGCAGGTTCGATTTAGTCTGAGCTCCTGGAATTATCATGGCCAGTCAACCCAATCGTACTTCATCGAGGAGAGACTATTATAAGATACAGACGACACTGGAGCGACATTATGTGAGCCTTACGTTGTCATTGAGTCAAGCAAGATCATCATGTGGCGGAAGATGATACCGACCCAAGCGCTCTCTACCCGTGCATTCATCTCTAGAAAACATTCCAACATTGTTGCAAGGTTGTCATCCAGTGCCAATGAGTTATTCAACCCTTTCAAGGTGCAGCCTGGTTGTCTCCAACCTGGTTCGTGCTAATCCTCATCACTTATTTCTGCAAATTTCAAAATTTTAAAGGTACAAAATGGCTGACAACTCTTTTTAAACGGTAGGGCAGGTCTACTGACTATGGAATTCCAAGAACGTCGAGCAAAGTTATTTGCTGCAATGCCAAACAACTCGGCGCTCATTACTAACGCAGCTGAAGTCAAGTACATGACACATGATATCCCGTTTGAGTTCCACCAGAACAGCAACTTCATGTACCTCACTGGATTGGAAGAGCCTGATGCTCATGCAGTACTGGTCAAGAGTCGACATAAATGCTCATTTGTGCTCTTTGTACGTCCTCGGGATCCACGCAGGTGTGTGACTTGCTAGACAGGGTACAATTTTTGGCGGCTAATTGTACAATCTGGACAAATATTGCTGCTTTTTGTGCCGCAGTGAGCAATGGGATGGTGCTCGGATTGGTTTAGATGGAGCTAAAGATCGGTATTTAGCGGATGAAGCCTTCCAGTTGGCGGACCTAGTTCCGGGCATGCACAAACTGCTGTCTGGAGTGGACAAGGTATTTGTGCTCAAGCCAGATGGAGCAAAGTACTCGTCGAATTTCGTACACGCTACACAGGACTTTTATAGCAAATTTGTTAGTGGTGATTTTCTGGTTGAACAACTTCGTGTGGTGAAATCGGAAAATGAACTCAACCGTATGCGGTTTGCGGCGGATATTGGCGCGGAGGGGTTTATTGACATGATGAAAAACACACGACCTGGCATGCTCGAGCTTGCACTCGGATCGACGTTTGAAGGATCTGTCAAGAAGAATGGTGCGCTGTGGAACGCGTTTCCAAACGTCGTGGGCTCGGGATCAAATGCTGCGGTGATTCACTATTTGGCGAAGCGTGATTTGCTTCGTGAGCACGATTTGGTGCTGGTTGATTCTGGATGTGAAGTTGCTGGTGGATACACAAGCGACATTACGCGCACATGGCCTGTTGGCGGAAAATTGTCGTCAGGACAGGTTGTTTTGTACGAGTTTATTCTGGATGTCCAGAAGAAGTGCATTGAGCATTTGAGAAAAATGATCCAAGAAAAGGAGCCTATCAGTTTAAACGGTCTACATGACTACTCCGTGGATCTCATGATGAAGCAGATGCTTGAATTGGGAATTATGAAAGCCAAGGGCGGGCCACACTCGCGCTCTGCGATGCGTGAGTTTCAAAAGTACAATCCGACGCACGTCGGCCACTATTTGGGCATGGATATTCACGATACACCGCACATCACGCGCGGTGCACCGTTGGTACCGGGTATGGTAATTACTGTTGAGCCGGGTATTTACTTACCGAAAAATGACTTTGACGTGCCTGAAGAGTTCCGTGGAATTGGTATTCGAATTGAGGATGATGTTGTGGTACGTTATTGAATGTTGACTGATTCCAGAAGGATGTGGTCAACGCTAACGTCTTTTCATGTCTTGCTTGCTGCACAGATCATGGAGACGGGAATAGAGATTACTACCTCTAAAGTGTCAAAGGAGTTGAAGGAGATGGAGGCATTGCGCTATGAGTAGTGCGTCCGTTGTCCGCGTCAGTAGACCCGAAGCTACGAAATGGTATCCACGTTTGCAAGACAGCACTAATGTTGAAAGAATCACGTCATAGTGGTCGTTTATTCCTTCCTTGCCTAATTAGAATCGGATGTGCTCCATCCCTGCAATACATCGTAGTGGAATTTGTGAAAAGCCTCATATTCTTGCCTAGCATTGCAAAACGAAGCAACGCGTGAGTGCGGCCCCAACGTCAATACCTAAAAGTGACGACGACCAACGTACCGAAGTTGGGCAATTTGCGTTACCCTTTCAAGCCGTGGCATGCTGTACAGCATAGCCACTTTCTTATTTGGCGCAAATGTTGGCGCTGCAACGTCAGCCTACCAGAATTTTGACCCACACAAGTCACAAACAATATTGTTCGACCCATTGTTACAAAGAAAAACACCGTACCTGAATGTGTCGGAACTGTTCAGTCATAGAGTCTTGAGGTGTCGTATCAACTACCTCTTCTTGCTGAGTGCGTGTAAGGTTATTGGGTCGATCTCGAACACGTCGACGTTTGTCGCTCCTTTGTTCGGGCAGTGGTGGAAGCATAGCATTGACAGACTGAACCTGTGGCTCTCTTTGCAAATCCTGCTCAGCTACTGCTTCATCGATTCGAATGGTCGTTACATGAGATGACAACGCAGCGGAATTCTCCGGTTTTGCATTTACAACCACACAGCGAAGCTGCGAGTCATCCTTATCCTGCGGCATCAGTATCAAAAGACGTCCGTCTGCAAGTATAACTACACCAGCCTATCATACCAGCATTATCAAACGACCACAAGTCAAAACCTTCTTCGTACAACTGACGCATCATCTTATTTTTACCCACCCGTTTTCGAGCTTTCAGATACTTTACAAACTTCTGAAACGGTGCAATGTCACCATGTGTTGCTGGCATAACAATAGTCTGTGGAGGCTGTATACCCACCCGGCAACAATACCACAGAAATGTAACAATACCACAGTAGTAACAAGTGCACGTGTCAGCTCCTGCCCAAGACCCTACGACATCTCAACAATACACTACATGTTCTCGACAACATGCAATCAGCTTGTCTACTTCCGCGTAATCCATGCGCTTGACAACGTCCACTGCATTAAGTCTACACAAGAATTATTCAGTGCCACACCCGTTTATTGTATTTTTTGCAGCATTTTTACGAATACAACCCACCGAAGTGCTTTGAACGCGTCTAGATTCACAGCCATACAAGACTGCGGCTGCGTCACATCCGTAGCGCCCACACAATCGAAGAGGTACTTGGACGACTTGTACACGGTGAACGCTATCATTATTGTTAAAATTTAATTGCAAGGGTACATTTTAGATGATTATGTCCGAATAATATGCCTTTGTCTTCAATGAGTTTCAACCAATGGCATCGTTTCCCGCTATAAAGTACGTCAGTATTGAGACATACAAGATGACACGTATCGAGCGACTGAGTGAGGACGTAGTGAACCGCATTGCGGCTGGAGAAGTGATACATCGTCCTGCACATGCACTCAAGGAGCTTATGGAGAATGCGCTGGATGCAGGAGCAACACACGTGACAGTTACAGTGAGTCAGGGTGGTCTCAAGCTGTTGCAAATCCAGGACAATGGACGAGGCATCCAGCGCCAAGACTTGGAGATTGTATGCGAACGTTTTACCACCAGCAAACTCAATAGATTTGAAGATCTGAAGGACATTAGGAGTTTTGGATTCCGAGGCGAAGCGCTCGCCAGTATATCACATGTGGCTCACGTGACAATTACATCGAGGACGGCGGACCAACAATGCGCCTACAAGTACAACAAGTGGGTAAAATCATGCTGCAATATGAATGCTGATGCTAGCGTATTGTTGGTATGGTGTACTAGAGCTTCGTATCGAGACGGAAAGTTGGTGGCGAAGAAAGCAGGTGAATCGAAGGATCCCAAGCCTTGCGCAGGAAAAAACGGCACGCAAATTTTGGTGAGTGAGGATGATTGAAATGTTTGATTGGACTGTAGAGATAAAAAGGAGTGTGTATCTTGTAGGTGGAGGATTTGTTTTACAATCTAAGCACGAGAAAACAGGCACTGAAGAATGCATCGGAGCAGTACACTCGGATCTTGGACGTCGTGCAGAAATATGCTGTTCACTTCAAAGTGAAAGGAGTGGGGTTTGTATGCAAAAAGGTGCGAGCCTTTGCTTGGGTGCTCTTGGTGGTTCAATAGAGTTTTACCTGGTTGTATGCATATAGTACCGGGACTCTTCTTGCGGTGTCAACACGATGCAAAGCTTCTCTCAACTAGACGTGATACGTTCGATCTACGGCAGCAAGATTACAAAGGAACTTACTCCATTCGAGCTCATCAAAGATGTGAGAGGTGCAGGCTCAATGGACTTACAACATCAAGTCCGTGGATACATCAGCAATGCCAACTTCCAGTAAGTTTTGGCCTACAATCACTAGAGCTGTGGCCGCCAGGCGCTCAACATAATTCCTTATTGTTGGATGTGTCAAGCTGATTAAATTGTCTTTTCATGTTGTAGCCTACGAAAAAGCAACTTCATTCTCTTTATCAACGATCGCCTGGTCGAATGCCCAGCATTAAAGCGCGCTTGTGAATACGTTTACTCGCTTTATTTACCAAAACACACACACCCATTTGTATATTTGAGCATGGAACTCCCACCTCGCAACATCGACGTGAACATTCACCCAACAAAAGAAGAGGTACGCATTTCTACAGCTAAGCGATGCAACGAAAATGAGACATACTGACTTTTTTGGTTGCCCTGGCACTAGATACATTTCCTGCACGAGGAAGATATCGTTGACTCGATAAGCCAGGCAGTTGAACAGCAGCTAAAAGGTAGCAACGAAAGCCGAAGCTTTTCCGTTCGGTCGATAACAGCCATGTTGGGAACCACTTCCACAAACACTGAAAACTCATCAACAAAGCAATGCAGACGACAAAGTGCTTCGGAACAAGAAGCAATAAAGGAAACAGCAAAGTTAAGTGACGAAGAATGCAATAAGCGTGAAAGTGAGAGTGAAGATGAAGCCAACTGCTCTGCCGACTCGATCGAAATTGATCTCAGCCAAAAGCCGACTCCACCCTCCAAGCAATACCGGTCAGCACTGGTAAGATTTTTGGATACGGTCAATTCACACCCTTGGTCATTCATCTTCTCGATTGGGTGTTATTTGGGATCTCATGCGACAGGCACCACAGCGTTTAGTGCGAACCGACCATCGATCAAACACGATAGACAAGTACTGCTTCCTCGAATCGCAAAAGACCCAATTGTCGCAACTGTCCCAGTCTTGTTCGCAGGGACACGAGCGCGGCGCTTCCCCCGACAGGGCTGGTAAGCGAGATGACTTTAATGACCGCAACTTCGTTGCGGCAAAGTCTCCTAAGCTGAGGAAGAGAAAACTGTCAGAGACCCAATCGCGTCAAGGTGGGAAGTCGCTACTTTGTTTCTGGTGTGCACTCTTATGAAAATTTAACGTAAATGCTCGGATAGAGCATGAGCCGGAGGACGGGCACGATCGCCGCGGGAGTCTTGAGACCATCCAGACTCCACAAATACTATCCAGCGTTCAAAACTTGCTGAGCTTGGTGCGGCAAAACAAGAATAAGGCGCTTGGGAGGGTAAGTCTTTTTATCTTTGTGCGAAAGCAACAGAATTTCTGACCATTTGCTCTTGTACACTAGCTCTTTCGCGAGCACAGTTTTGTGGGCATTGTTGATAAGCAATTCTCGCTTGTGCAATATCGAACGAAGCTGTACATCGTACGACACGACGAAATCGCCTTTCACGTGTTCTACCAGCAGGTTTTGCTACAGTTCGGTGCGACGAGGCCGATTACTCTGCAGACACCGCTTGCGATCTTTGACTTGGTGCTAGAAGCACTGAAGAATCCTCGGAATGGATACGACAAAGAGGACGGCCCTAGAGAGCAGCTTGCAGACGAGATTAAGATGTTGTTCATTGCCAACGGTCCTATGCTGTTTGAGTATTTCTCCCTCGACATCGATTCACAGGGCATGCTGCGCACGCTGCCACAGCTATTACCTGACCACGAGCCGTCAATCCATTCCCTTCCGGAGTTCGTGTTCCATCTGGCGACAGAAGTGAGTTGGGAGGAAGAGGAGCCGTGCTTCGAGAGTGTGGCGCAGGTGCTAGCACGTTGGTACGGCGAGATGCGATACCCAGGAGATGCTGAGCGAGAGGCTTTAGTGTTGGAGCACGTGCTGTTCCCAGCCGTCAAGACTGCTGCGTTCTGTCCACCAAACGAGCTCAATAATGCACAGCTCATCACGCCAGTGGCCTGCCTCACCAATCTCTACAAGATTTTCGAAAGGTGCTAGCAGGATCATTTGCTGACAAGTGCAGGTGTTGTGCACACATTACAGAGCATCTGCGCAACTTTGAATTGCATCGAGTATGACAGCAAAAGAGATATCTTGCCACGAATGGCTTCGACCTCCTAAAAATATTTAAAGCCCAAGATTCCCTCGTGATGAACATTTCAAGTCAATGGTTTTGTCCGTTACGCTCACGTCTTGACAATCCAGTTCCGTTCAAATAAGACAGATGGCAGTGGTAATACGCAACTATGCAATCATTTCCATACGTCTGACTTGTTTCACGTATTGCCAACTCCCCGAAGTGTGAGGAGAGACCTGACTCGACGAAATACCGCGGTACTTTTGGGCGTCCTTTGCCGCATCCCCCCCCCTCGTTCACTTCTCGATTTGCCTTGACGATGAACACTAACAAGACCCATTCAGTACATTTTGACCCATTAGTAAGGGTTGATCCAGATAGTGGACGGTCGACCACATCAACGTCCACTTCCCTTCCTGATACTGCTGTATCTACTTTGGCTGGTGGTGTCCCTATCCAACGCAATAGCGTCGTACGGAAGATCATGTTACAGACAATTGGTGAACATTACGAGGATACAACGATACCAAGTGTCCAAAACTTTGTGGCTGGTGTCGAGAATTACTGTGCAAGTACCGAGAGTTTGGCGAGTCTTGGCAAGTCATTGTATACATCACCAGCTCTGGTGTTTGTACTGGACGAAGTTATGCGCGTCATTCTTTGGAATGATTGTGCAGTCAACCTCTGTGGTTATTCGAGGAAAGAAATGGCTGGACGTAATCTATTGAAAGAAGTATCGTACCTTGTCCCTCCTTCTACTGCTAAAGTACTGGCTGATGCCTTGATTCATTGTGTTAGAGGATCACCTGTTAATAGTGTCATGCTAGACTTTATGAGTAAAGAACAGTCGAAAATTACACTGTTAGGGTCGTGTACTCCACTAGTGGGCAACCCTATTGGAGCAGGAATGCTTGTAGTGGCGCACGATTTGACTCATTTACCATTTGTCATGGTGGACAAGAAGGCAATAGCAGAGACACCCGCAGTGCTGGATCTGAATAAAGGAAGTACGTTGAGCTGGGGTTGTATTGGTGAATGGACAAGAAGTTCTGATTGTCTTGTGTTGTCGTTGTTGTGATGCACAGCTGTAGAGACACTGCCAGTTGCTGTGGCAAATCCTGTGGTGCAGAATGCTGTTGCTGCCCCTGCCCCAGTATCTGCAGCAGTTGCATCTAATGCGTCCACGATCCCTGGATGGAGTAAAATTGCACCCAACTACTCGATCGAGTGTGTGCTTGGACAGGGAAGTTATGGACAAGTGGTACGATGCAAACATCTACCAACGGGCGAGATTGTGGCCATCAAAAAAATTCAGAATGTTTTTTCGGACCCGATTGATGCTAAGCGTATTCTTCGCGAGTTGTGCATCGTGCGACAACTGCGACACCCAAATATTGTACAAATTCGAGAAATTATTGCACCGCTTGACATGGATCGTTTTCAAGACCTCTTTGTCGTGTTTGAGTACTTGCCGTCCGATCTGGAGAAGCTCCTTCATTCGCCACAGTTTCTTACAGCTGAGCACTTGCGGTGGTTGCTATTGGATTTGCTTAAGGCATTAAAGTATATGCACTCAGCGGAGATTGTGCATCGTGACCTGAAGCCGGCCAATGTGTTATTAAACCTTTCGCCTGTAGCTATCAAGATTTGCGACTTTGGCCTCGCACGTGGTCTATCATCGTCAACATCTACTGCAGGACGGAAGCGGAAGCGTTTAGGCGACGGTTCGGCTCCGGACGAAAGCACGCTTCAAGGCATTGGCGTGCACCCTCGTACTCCAGCACGTCGAATCCAGCGTCAGCTCACAGAGCACGTGGTTACACGCTGGTACCGTGCACCTGAAATTATATTTCGAGACCATGATTACTCAGCCGCTATCGATGTATGGTCGGTAAGTTGTCCTCATCAAATTCTTTCGGGTAAAGATGTTGATCGAACAGAAGTACTAATTTGTGGATGGTGATTGTACGTTGCAATATGCTCAGATCGGATGCATATTTGCCGAGCTTTTGAGTATGCAGAAAAGCAGTGTGCCGTCACACTACCAGCGCGAGCCACTTTTTCCCGGCGTTTCGTGCTTTCCTTTGAGCCCCGGAGCTGGTCAGGTCGCGCTGCCGCAGGATAGCCGTGATCAGTTGAACACGATCCTAGACGTGCTCGGAACGATGGCGGAAGAAGATATTGCAGAAATTGCAGACCCCGACGTGCAGTTTTACTTACGCAGTCTGCCGCCTCGACCAAAGCGCAACTTGCAAGATATGTATCCTGGCGCCGAACCCGAGGCTATTGACCTGCTTACGTGGATGCTCAAGATGAACCCACGCAAGCGCGCCACCCTAGACGAAGCGCTATCGCACAAGTACTTGGCCAGTATTCGCTCGCTTGAGGAGGAGATTGTAGCTCCTGGAACAATTCAACTCGAGTTTGACGAGAAGAAGATGAACGTTACGGAGATCCGACAGCGAATGGTGAGCGAGATTCGATTTTATCACCCTACCGCTGGCACCAGCACTGCATCAAGCTCTTTTGCGCGAGGAGCACAGACAAACAGTGTCATTAGCAAGAAGAAGGCGAAGCAAGGTTGAGGACTATAACAGAGCGTAATTTTGGATTGTGGCTTAGAGTTTGTAATGATGATGGAGAAATCTTGAAAGTCCTCATAATTTGAGGCTTTATGGTCACATGGCAAGCTAGAGCAAGACGGGTGAATCAAACGGCGGAGCGCATCTTACTCACAATCGACATACTGTACTAGCATTTTTGTTAGCGAACTGTGCTAACAAAAATGCTGGTACAGTATGTAAGTAGCGGTAAGTGAATAGTAGTTTTTCAACGCAAGAAAATCGTACCATGTATCAATACATTTCGTAACGGAACCATAAGAAGTATGTATTAACAATTCTACCGTGTCACGTCAATAGTGGCAAACAAGGATGAAAAGGGATTATTTGATGCAATCTGCTTGCGCGCAAACGTTTGCGTGTGCTAATGTATGCTAGCAACCCTCGTATTCTATGGAGACCTACGCTATTGCGGTGGCTGCAAGAAATGGCACTGGTTTAATGCTTCGAGGTTTATCATCATGAAAACCTCATGTACATCACTGACTCGGTAGTGTAGATGCTGGAACCGTGCGTCGTTTTCTTACCAGAATATGTGAGTACATCACATGGTCTCAGGTGACCAAGCTTGACACGATCTCATATGATACACACCGTTCCGGTGCTACTACAATGTTTTTAGTAGTCAACGCAACAATAACCAGGTGATGGTTATTGTTGCATCCGAGCTCCAGGCCCGTGTACCTGAAAGTACCTAACGGAAAGGGTTACTCATTTCGTCTTTACAGTCATATTCGGCTACATGTCGGTCTTGTCATATTTGGCACGACACAAGTACCTTACGAAGGGCGTCTGAAACCGTTTTTGCGTGACTTTCTTAGCCTTACTGTCAACACGGACCTCAGCGTAAAAAGTTAATTTGTTTATCTGGTGAAGATCAAATTGCTATTTTGACATGTGATCAATGGAACATTACATATTCACGTTAAGCACTATCTTTGTATCATATTTACTGTGTGACCGTCAAGAACATATCATACAACTTCGACTTTTAATTTGACTTTTGCTAAAAATCAATATTCTCCGTAATATTTCTTTCTTATTGTTTTGTAAGACTTGCTCACGAAATAGAGAAAAGGAGATAGTCTAATTTCGTCGTGACATGATGAAACTCTATTTTTCATCGATATTGTCCATATGCATCTTTCAGCTATTTATATCTTGGTTGATGCTGCCAGCCAAAATCCTTTTGTACTTTGTTTAATATCGTAGGTCGACAATGTCGTCGTACCTTTTGCTGGATCTGATGTTTTTAATAACGCATAAAAGTAATCGTGGTTTGGCACACCTCGTTTTACTTGACGTTTAACTGCTCCTTCTCTTTTTCGAGATAATTTATCCCGTTACATCATTACTGCTTCACCTAGGCGTCGAAGACTCGTTCGCAAACGAAAATGACAACGATTGGGCGAACGAGCTAAACGTCTTCGAATGTACGCGTCGCTTTTCTGGCGAGTCAAGAGCTCCTCGGAAATACGGTGGTGGCAGCACCGCAGTGGGCTTCACGAATAGCATGGTGTCGTGTCCTGCAGATACTTGAAAGTTTCCCCTTAGAATGTTTATCTTGTGCATTGATGTTTTACAGCCACTCGCTACCACCTTCTCTAACTCGTCAGCAGGTGAAAGCGAGCGCATCATCTGCGTTTCAGGGTGGACTGTAGAACGCGATATGGTCGACAACGGTGTAGCCACCGTATCCTCCAGAGACACAAAACTAGCCGTACTCAATGGACTCGATGCCGCAAACAATGGCTGAGTGTGATGCAACGGACTGCTAAATAACTGATCATCGGCCAAAGAGCGTAATTTATGCAGCGCGCGCTTCGGCGTTGAAGACATCTCCTGTTTCATCACCACGAAAGGCGTCGGAGGCATCAACTTCATGGCTGCCACTGCTACATCGTCCTCAGCACTCAACACCTCTTGTTTCATCTCCAAACCTGCGCCATCAACATGAAGAGCTGACGTCGGCGGTCCGTTCGTCATTGCGACGTCCTGCTGCTGGGATTTGTCCATCACAGCCCCTTCTCCAAATCCAAAACCCAGCAACTTTTTCCCTGACCCAAACGTGTGTCGCAGCACTCTCTTTTGATCCTTTGCCGCGATCGCTTCACCGACTCGTTCCTGCTGCGCCTGCACTCGGTTCGCTCTTATGGCAAAGTTCCGACACTGACAGTCCTGCCCTGGCGCCGTCTCATGCTGGTAGTGACTGTGTAGAGCTACCTCTTCTGAACAACATAGCAGCATTTGCTCAATATCATCCTGTCCATCACCCCAATCTGCTAAAGACATGAAGAATTCAAGTCAATATCATCCTAGGACCGGGATCTTTTGTTACGTAACAAATACAATACCTTTTTTTACTTACCAGGTTGAAACATGGAGCCAAAGTACAAGTCGCTGCCAAAGGCGTCAGCATCCAACATGGCACTAGGACGAAAGAAATCTAGATCAACGTCCAATTCCATACCCAGGGCCGCGTCGTCGATCTCCAGTGGCAACAAGAGCGGGCGTTGCACATGCTCAGAGGCACCATACGACGCGTCACCCACAAGTGAGAGTGCCTGAAGCTCGGAGTCGTCCAGTGCGCTCACCAGTTGCATCCCCACTGGCAGCGCCGCCATCGTCAATGGCTGGAGATTGCTCGCACTTTGCTTCAGTATAGAGGCAAGTTTGATCGCCGCAGACGAAGTGTTATGAAAGGATTTCAAAGTTCATTGGCTGAAAATACGCGAGAACCAGAAATGGGGTCGGAAAAGTGTCTTTGGTTGTTACGAGGCACAAAGTTACAACAATTTTCTCAGGTATTTTGTGTCAGTCATTATTAGCTCGAATTCTTTGTCACCAATAACATTTTCATCTTTATTTGCTTGCAGGCGTGTGCAACATTCCATCTTGTGACGTTACGCTTCATTCAGCCTTATGACACCGTCACGCAGCAGCTGCCGCATCGACCAACCCGTTGGACGCTTGTGTCCGTCATCCGAATGACGCCAAGACCAAAATATCCATCCCGAGTGAGCCTTGCTGAACGCTTCAATTTGCGCCGATGCGAATTGCTTGAGTCCATGACGGTCGTTACTTGGAAAGGCACACTCTTGAGCACCTAAACTCCACTCGTCGATGAGAAGCCAATTTCCACTCCACGAAGAGACTTGATCACCATAACGGCGGATAGTTTGCAGCACCTGATTGCGATTCTGACCTTCGTAGCCCCAGATAAAATAGGGATGCCATTCGTGCCATACATTGAAAAACTTTGGGTAACGCATAAAGTCCTCCATGAATGGAGGTCTCTGCTCTGTTAACAGCGGTGCCACGATCAACACACAGTCATTCCCAGTTGCACGAATCTCAGAGTATGCACGCTCGTAGTAGGCTTGAAGCACGCGTTGGTCTGTTGAGGCCTCGGGTTCATTGAGAAGACCAAGGCCAAGGAAGGCTGGACAGTAGCGATATCGTGAAGCCAAGAATTTGGCCAGGTATACCGTATTGTTCACATTTTCCGGGTATTGACACCAATACTTGGCTCCACTTGCGACTGCAGCGCTGTGCTCGCGGCCATTCTGGGAACCTTTGGCTGCGTGAATGTCCACGATCACTGCGAGATGGTATTTTACGCACCAACGGTTCACCAACTCATCCAAATACCGTAGTGCATGAGGAGCAAACACCGCCCACTCCTTTTTTTTAGGGAAGTCGGTCGGATCAAAACCCATGATCCAGTAGCCCACAGGTACTCGCACGGTGTTGAGCCCGAACTGCTTCATCTCGGCTACATCGTACTCCGTGAACCACGTTCGCCTGTGTTCATCAAACCGGCGGTCGCCGTCCTCATGGCCCAAAAACTTCATAATCGCGAATTCCCCTTGGTTTTTAACCTCGTCGGGCACGCCATGCCACAAACACGAGTCCCAAGTCATCCATTGCTCAGTGACTAGCCAACCACCAAGGTTGGCACCACGACAAGGAATATCTCCGCGACGTAGCTGAGCTTGGAGCGACTCTGACGCAACAGAGGCGGCCATTTTAAATGGGCCAATTCCGATGCTCACGAATTGTCAACTGTCATGTTGCCAACAAAAGCGACGTGGGTCAATGTGTCTCAAAGATCAATCCTTACCGTTATCTTCACAGTTATTGTTGGTTGCTATGCTTTCTGCTTACAGATTCTAGACTTCGAGCTCCACCGCGGCTTTAATTCCCGAAGAATTGGCTGCTACTTGGAATTTATGGCTTTTACCTGCAAAATCTACACTAGCTGGCACTGTTTGATTCACAAGGTCTGGGTCCCGTGTAATTTTGCGCGGTCACGCAACTGTAGGCAACCATAGACCACTGAACTTGGTCCCAACTGCTCAAATAACGGCATTAAACGTAAGCGTCACGGTACGCATAGAGTCAAACACTTGTAAGCTTGCAATATGATGAATGGTCGATGGGCTTGGGGACGCCTGGTCCGAAAGCCTCTTGAATCTGCATGAGCAACTTGGGGGTATCTCTTCATTAGGGAACGACGCCTTATAAGATAGGTAAGCGTAAGTTTACGCCTTCGTCGTGATGAAGCTAAGGTATATTGCGTAAGCGCTGGCTCGAAGGTCTATATGCAACACATCCGTTTGGTGTGTACGCCTGCAGCATATGTCGCCTTGGCGACCATGAGCTAATACTTGAACAATTCGTCGTGGTGGAGAAGGTGTTACCACCGCCGGTTGACGAAACTAGCGTTATTAGGCGTAGAGTTGCTCGTGCTGGCATTAGTGAAAATGACCGGATCAAAGACAGAAATTAAGAAGAAGTTGGAGCCGAAAGTAATCCAAACTTAGACGTGCGCTTAAGAGATTGCGAAACACGATCCATATTAAACTCGAAACCAAACTGGCTTAGCTTTGGCAAAACTCTCAAATTGTGAAGCAGTCCTATAGTAAATGGTGTACTGGCACAGCCACGAAAACAGCAAATGCTCGAAGTGTACCCACCATCATAGCCAATAGCGCGCACTGCTTTTTTCATCTTGAGTGTGGCTGTGTCAGCTCGAGCGTCGTGTGTCGCCGGCGTGGTTACCAACGTGTACGTCACGTAGGTGTCTTTGTTGTTGCGTCTCATCCTGGGTGGGTCGGATTTTCTTTTGTAGTTGTAGGTTCCTTTTTCGTGTTCAGTTTGATCAGAATGACACGCCCGTCTCTCGCAAGGACGACGAAAATGGAGGTTGAGAAGGTTGAGTTGAGCGCACGAGCATCGGCCTTGCACCAAGCTGTAACCTCTCTGCTCAGCTCCAGATGCTCTTCAGCAGGAGCTGCGATCACGTCATTATCCGTCAGACGTGGCAGCGTTGCTCTCAGGAAAAGCCACGCTTTTCAGCTGTCACTTTAGTTGACTGGGTTGAAGAAATAGCCTGATGATCCAACTCGGCCATAACGCGTGAGCAGATTGTCTTACAAGTACCATATTCACTTGTCACCTGGCGAACTTTGACAGCCCGACGTGACGGTTTTTGATGCGTGGTCAATCAAGCAAGACACATCCGAGCTGTCTGAATGTTATGGTTTCATATTGTGTAAGTGTGACTCATAGTAATCAGACTGAGCGACAAGATCTAGGAGCGAATATCGTTCGTACGTTATCGCTCATTAAAAGGTTTTAACAAGGAGAGACCTATAGTCTCTTCATTTTCGTATGTAAAGCAGGACTAGCATACGTACTTTACAATCAGGAAAATATTGTTTACGTTTGTGTGCGTCACACGACATTACCACATACTGCTAACCAGTCAAACAAAAAGACTCGTAGCGATGGCGATCTCAGGCATGCGTTGGGGCGACGAGGAGGACGATCTGCTTCCGCAGCGCATGGAGAGCGAACCAGATTCGAACGGCGTTCGTCACATAGTCGAGTGGAAGGTGAACGACGCTGGCGATAAGGTCAAGGTGACTAAAAAGGTCAAAAAGATTACAGAGGTCACGCGTATTAGCAAACGGGCATTGGAGCGAAAGAAATGGCGCAAGTTTGGTGACGCGCTGGATGACGGCGACGGAAGCAACGTGACGTATCGGTCATATGAAGAGGTGACGTTGGAAGATCCCAATGCTGATCAGGTGCTCCCCGGTGAGAAGAAGGAGGAGGAAAACATCTTTGCTGGGGTCAAGAACTCGTCCATCGTCGTATGCCGTCATTGTGGTATGCTGGGCGATCATTGGACACTCAAGTGTCCGTACAAGGACACGCCCAAGGACGAACTGGAGCAGGACATGGCCAAGCGTGCCGAAGCTGGAGATGCAGCGGCTCCCACTGCGTCGTCAGCTGAGCCTGCATCTCGTGGCTCTGCTCTAGACGGAGCGTTTGGATCGAGCAAGTACGTGCCGCCCAGTCTCCGTGGACGTGTGGACGGCGCTGGAGGTGACGCTGGTGGTGACAACTCTCGTGACGACAGCGCTACGCTACGTGTAACCAACGTGTCGCCTGACACCCGTGAGGATGATTTGAAAGAGTTGTTTCGTGCTTTCGGACCTGTGGCACGTGTGTATCTGGCCAAGGATCGCGAGACGTTCCAGTCGCGTGGCTTTGCGTTTGTCAGCTTCATGTACCGCGAGGACGCCGAGAAGGCACTGAACAAGCTGCAAGGATACGGTTACGATCACTTGATTCTCAAGCTGGAGTGGGCCAAGCCTTCTAACAAACCTGCGAACGAGGACGCTGGCAGCATGGGCACGACCTTCCGCTCCGGTTACGGTAAGGCTTTGCCGCAGAATATGGCACCACCTCCCCGCAAGTAAACACGAAGATAGCATGACATATGGAATGCGCGTTAATTGTTCATGATTCCATTGGTATTCTTTTGTCTCTTGCCTTATTGTAACAACGTAACGATACTGAAAATTGATCGGGCACTTTTCATTTTTGTAAAAGAAGTAAAGCGACTAAAGTTCTGTGGACGATAAGTTTTTCTTTGCTCGTATGGCAAGTGATGAGGAATTCCCCGAGAGTTTAGCGTGGGTGGAGCGTGGATCGGTGCTCATACGTCGCATGAATTCGGAACGCGTTGCAGAAGATCCACGCGTACGTCGGTTACTGCTTATGTTATCGCTGCCTCCGTCTCCTACTGAAGTAACGGCAACGGAAGCGATTGCAGAGGAGAATGCAGCAGCTGAAGAACGAGAAGAGAAGATGGCAGTGCATTCGTCACTTGTACTGGATGCACAGGACAATTTTGAAGCTATTGAAGCGGCAAAAGACGCTAATGACGTCAAGCAGGAGAGTGCGAATGCAGCTTCTAATACGTACCGAGTCTTGCTATGGACTTATCGACTACAGGCTTCGTTGCATAGTGCAGTACAATATGCTTTATTTGCCAAGACAAGCGAAGATGGATGTTTTATTCAAATAGCACCAAGGTTCGTTTTATTTGAGAGAGAGAGAGAGAGAGAGGATCTATCTAGTACATTGGTATTTTGGTATCGAAAGTCTCTTTTGTTTTTGTGTCTTGTTGTAGGGTTTATTGCGTGGCACCACCGCATATTACAACCTTCAGTCGGTTGCTTGGAGCGTACTCGTCGGCACGCAACTGGAACGCGGCAGTGAAGGTGCTGGAGCTATTGGATTTGCAATTGACGAAAAGGTCTTGAGTGTTTTTTTTCGAGTAGGTTAGAGGTTGGATTGCTGATTCTGGTGCTGTAGATTTGAAGATGAAGCGTGTGTGTTTGACTGTGGTTTGTTTGACGGAGTCAAGCGCATGCATCACAAACCGTTGGTGTTTGATGAGTTTTGTGGTATGTTTATCGTACTGAAAAATGATTGCGCGTCATGAGAGATGTTGTGATTGACACTGTACGTCGTGGGATATCTTTACGTTACAGATGGACGAATTGCTTCTATTTCGTATTGCCGTGGCCCAATTCCATCAATGCATTCAGGATTTGTAGTCACCTCGACCGTAGCTGCATGGCTGGATCTAAAACCTTCGAACGTTGCAATTCTGCTCGCACCAAACAACGAACAAATGAGCGTGTTCGCAACTTGCTGTACGCTCTACTGTACGGATGCGTCTTCTTTCCCTGAAAACTTTGGAAACGAACTGCTAAGTGCGTACTTGCAGCACATCAAGATGGCTGAAACGTGGCCTGCCAAGCTTCAACGAACGTTCAGCGGAAACAATCCGAGAAACGCAGCATATATTGGTGAATTACCAAGGCCTCAGGCGCGATACATTGCAGACTTTGGTAAATTGCTGGAAGTGCGCGACAGGAAATTAATGGAGTGTGCGGACTCTCCAGCACTAGAGGAGAAGAAGCAGAAGCTCACGGGTATCGCTGTTACACCGGCACCTCGACCTATCTACATCCGCCAAATTGACTTGTTGTCGGGCCCAGATTGTGCAAATGATACTGCTAGTTTATCTCCTGCTACCCAATCACCACTAGCTGACATCTGTCGGCCTTATTTCGTCATTCAAAACGAGAAAGGGGTTTTGTTTTCCAGCATCGTGAATGGAGTACGAGATGTGGACCTCCATTCTGGAGTGCACATATTTCAGGTGGGAAGGCAATTGCAAAACTGCAGTGATCTGATGTTCAAGATGTACCATTTACCTTTCGGACGACAGGGAGAATTGCTGTTTGAGTGCCGACTGCACGCCAACATCCTGTTAGATCAGCAAGTTGTCGACAGAGACACTGGTATTGAAGAAGGTGATGTGGGGGTCACTACCTTGTACCTTGAAAAGGGTGAATTTGACTGCATATCGTCGACGTTCTCACTACCTAAGCAGTTTGCGGTTCGAATTCTGTATTCGCACAATTCCAGCGCTTTTCCAGCCATGGAGTCGTCTCTTCCTGTAAGGCAGATGAATGAGATTAACTCCAGTTTAACGGGGACAGCTGATCATACGAACGGGGACGCGACCCATGTTAGCTCCTTTGCCGAGCAGCAACGGCGTGCCAGTAGTAAGAAGGCTATGCGGTATGATGGCCCGAGCGCTGTCACGTTTTTGCTGGAGCAACCTGGTGTTCGGACACCATTTGGAGATCTCACTTTAGCAAAAATTGATGTGATTCGGAAGACCCATAGAAACCGAGTGGATATCTATCTGCTCTTTCACGTGGATGCTGGTCATGGCCAAACAAAAGTGATGCCACTGCGGCATTTGTTCCGTTTTGTGCTTCCCGACGTTGTTCGCAAACAAGTAGTAATGATGGGAGCGAGTGAAGAATCACTGGATGAGAACGTGCCATCTTCCTTTGAGATGGGTGCAGGTGCGCGTTTTTCTTCGCTATTGTTGGAAGGTAATTTTCTTATATGACAGTGCCCTGCCTGTAGGAATAATGCCTTTCGATGAGGAGTATGCACGCTGGCTGCAGCATTTGTATGAAACCGACTTGGGTAAGTATTGTCATGGATAGAAAATGGAAGGCTTAGCTGAGATTCTTATCGTTTTGTGTTGTTGTAGATACCCCAGGGAATAACTATGATGACGAAGTACGTGGATGAATACAATTGTTTCTCTACAATCAAATTTTAGCAGTAAGATTCACACATGTCGCCTTGCTGCAGTTTGTGAGAGGTATTTCAGTGACCGACATTCATCCGAGCTTGGATTATCGGATCGGTAAGTTGCCTCGAGTAATGTTGTTACATAGATGACTTGTTACTAACGTCTTGTTGAAACCTCACAGTAAGCATTGAAACCGATGTTGAGGAGAGACCCCCTTCCGTCCAAAACCAGCACGGCCATCCAAATCAAACCTCGAAATCGTATGCTAAAAATCTCCGTCTACTGGATTTGGAGCTGAACTAACGCCGGTTCTTGTTGCTTCAGTCGTGGTGCATCGACATCGCTTATTCACCAACTCCCAACATACCTCTTTGCAGCAAAGGAGCACGATGGTCATGGCATTCCTGAGTACGTCTCTGATCACCTCTGCTAGTGATACTTCCAGCACTTACCCGGCCCGTGCCACCGTTGTCTGTAGTTGTCTGATATGCCGCTGCAGCTTTGAGGTCGGTGAGGAGATCAAGTCGTTGCCGTGCTTTCACTCGTACCACTCCGATTGCATCGATTTGTGGCTGTCTCTGAACAAGGTTTGTCCAGTTTGCCAGTTCAGCGTCGACCAACTTAGCTAAGTCAGACGTTGTTGTCTCACACATGATGTGACATTGCTGTGAAAAAATGAAAAAATGTGAATTGATAAGTTATCCATATCAAGCATTAGAAAAAGCCCTCTTTGTCGCGCAGTGACTAACGCTACCATCAAATTATAAAGTGACCCACTTCTTGTTAGCGCAGCAGCACCGCTCGTAAACTACTCCATGGAGCCTGACTATTAGTGGTCGATAAGGAAGATTTGAACAACGCCAATCACAACACCTAGCACGCCGCCCATGACCACGAGTTTCCACTCGTCTTCCTCAAAAATGGGGTGCAGCAGACGTTCAAATTGCTCTGAGGTTAGCAGCTTCATCTTTTCACGCAGCGTTACCTCCAAGTCCATGGCAACGCTGGCGTAGCTCTCAATCTGTCGAAGACTCTCCGGGAATATCTCCACAATGTGGTTCGTCACGTCCTCCTTAATGTTGGCGTACATTTCCGCGCCAATGCTAAAATTAATGATCTTTTGCGTGGTAACAGTGGCAGCATTGACGGCATCCTGCACATTGTCGTACACGAGCTCAAATAGGCGATCCGAGTACGGGCCCTTCAGGATAGCCTCAAAAATGTTGCGCGAGTTCAGGATGTCGCGAGCGACTAAATTTCCGTAAACCTCAGCAACTTCGTTCTGACGTCGAAGGAACAGACCGTGGAAGGTTATACCGCAATACCTCTTAGGGTTCATGGGCTCAAAAATCATCTTAAGAGCGAGCCAGTTGGTGATGGTACCCACAAGCAGTCCGACCACCGGAAACACCACAATAGGATCCGAGTACACGAACCAAATCCCCATTTGCATGAGACCAAAAATTCCTCCCATATAGGCACCTGAGTTCCGAATAAAAGCCAACTCGGAGTAGCCACATGTGACAAACATGTTCACTAAAAGCTGCTTGTCCTTGCACATGTTCGTAACAACCATATCCTCCAGATCAAAGACATCTTCAATGTTGTTGCGGATTTCGTCCATGAGGGCTTCAATATGGGCAGGCGATTCTTCCTTCACTTTCTCAACAATCTCCTCCTTTACCTTGGCCGGTAGTACAGCCCACAGGTCCGGACTGTACTTCAGTGCCATGTCTTCCACGACCGTATGAATCGTATTGAACAAAATTGGCTCCAACTCTTTAACAACTTGTGCCGGTTCGATCTTGGCAAAGATTTCCGACACGTGTAGCAATTGATGTGTCATAATCTGCACAGCCTGTCGAGCCATTTTTTCTCCTTTGTTCGGGACAATTCCTTGCCATCCCAAGCCCGTATTTGTGTCTGGAAGCTGCAAACATCCTGTATACTCAAGTGGATAAAAGGTCATCCATAATGCCATCCAAATGTGAAGATACGTAAACACCACACTAACAAGAGGAATGGAGCCATATTTCACCAAATTCTCCGAGTCAATGCCAATATCACTAAGAGGTCCACGTAATACGGTAAAAGACAGGATAGTCAGGATAATAAACACCATTGTGAAAATCAGCACAGGCACGGTCGGCATCTCAACCATTGGAGGAAATTGGACTGGAATCGTCTTCTGAACTAACAACTTGTGCTTCTTCTTGACTTGTTTAGGAGAATGTGCAAGTGGTACAAAGTCCGTCACAATAGCCACTGACTCGTCATGTGCAGCCACTTGTACCATGCCTAAAAGAGTAAAACGAAGACCTGTCGCAAGTTCGGGAGGGTGGAGCCGGGCCCAATCAGCAGCACGAAAGCCCACAACGTCTGCCCCTTTGCAGCCTTTTAATGACCCCATTAAGCGTGAATAACGACCACCTTCAAAGCATTGGAGCCATTCTTCGAGCTGCTTGGACGTCCAGAACTCGGGGTTTAGTAGTAACGCTTGCTTGGAATCCATGGGGAGGGAGTTACGTTGGGGATACAGAGGTTACAAAGAAAAGTGAGAGAGAGAGACGCAAGATAGATATGAGTCAACTTGTATGTGCTGGAGAAATGGACGGACGAAGGAACGCAAAGAGAAGAAGAGGAAGACGGGCGTTAAGAGACAGCGAGTTAACTTCAGTAAAAGAAGAGGAGAAACGGCTGAACGGGCTGGACTCGGTTTTAATCGACTCGGATTTAGCAACCATCGTTAAAAGATGCAATCATTTCCGATCGGTTGCAAATATGCGAAAAGGTGCAAACGATGTCCAGATATAGACAGATGCTCTCGCGCCTTGCCATGTTCATCGGACGATGGACAAAAATGTGGCGATAAGATACCTCAAGTACATGCGTGTTGTAGTACGACTGCAGTACGATACATTTTCTCTTTTTCTACAGATAATATCTTTGCGTTTGCACGGTAGTCAATCGAGAAGAAATCAGAGATCTGCTCGATGAAAGGATATTGTCGGGAATAATCGGACCCATTTCATTTTTGACCTCCTCCGAGATATCACGACTTTTGATCGAATAAGAGTCTGCTCCAAAGTGTGACTTTTTCGAAAAAGTCCTCAACTAGGCACGTTTTTTGCAAAAATACAATATATCTAAAACCCACCTAGAAAAAGTTGCTAAAAGGGGGATCAATCTTTGATTAAACACCCAAGTATCAAGTTTAAACACACAAAGAGATGGGTGTCATTCCAGTGCTTGGTGACTCGGATTGGAACGCGCAGATGGAGCGTGCCGGTGGAAAGCTCGTCGTCGTGGACTTTTTCGCCGTCTGGTGTGGTCCTTGTCAACACATTAAACCCGTTTACCACCAACTTAGCAACGAGTTTCACGACGTGGTGTTCCTGGAAGCCGACGAAGCCCAGAATCGCTCACTGATTGGTGCATTGGGTGTGCGTGGCTTCCCTACGTTCCATTTCTATCTAAATAAGAGCAAAGTAGACGAACTCGTAGGGGCTGATCCAAGTCAATTACGTGCCAAAATTGAGCAGTGGCGTCAGTCGGCGTTTAATCCATTTGCCTCGCCAGGAATGACACTTGGTGCTGGTTCCAACGCGACCGTTAAACCTCTTTCTGCTATCGAAGCTCGGGAGGCTCGACTCAAGAGGTTCAATGAGGTGAGTCTCGTCCCTGATGTTTCTGCTGCTGCTCGTGCTCCTGAGGCTGAGACTGTTGCAAAGTCTGTCGTGCCGGATTCGAACATGGTTTGCGACGAGGTTACTGGTATTTGTCGTCTTCATCGAGATGATGATGAAGAGATGAAGGAGAAAAATGAGGAGATGGACTATCCATCGGTGAATAAAGAGCTGCTGATACAATTGAAGGAAATGGGGTTCAATGAACTGCACTGTCGCAAGGCGCTACTTGCAACGGACAGCGAGGGTTTAGAGGTGGCTGTTAATTGGCTAGGTGATCATCAGGATGATGCGGATATTGATGAGCCGATCAAGTTTGTCGATTTGTCGAAAACTGCATCAAAACAGGAGCTGACACCTGAGGAAAAGGCTGCAAAGGTCGAAGAGTTGAAGGTTCTTCTTGAGAAGAAGCGTGGGGAACGCGAGGAACAAGAAAAAGTGAATCAGCGTCTGAATGAGCTGAAACGCCGTACCGAAGGACAGGGATTGTTGGAGGCTCGTGATGAAATTGAGGCTATTCAACGAAAGATTGCTACCGAACGGATGAAGAAGGACAAGGAGGACGCCAAGCGCGAGCGTGAGCGCCTGCGTAAGCAGATTGAGATGGACAAGCGTGAGCGTCAGGCTCGTGGCGGTCGATTGGGGGGTCCTCCAATTGACGTTGCGCCCATTATTGAGGTGAGCACGGAAAAGGAGGAAGAGAAGAAACCAAGCCCTGTGCTGACACCGAAAGAGCAGGTCGTGAAAAATGTGGGCATTTTGAAAAAGTATCGTGTTGGTAATGACGGACTCACAGCTCTCAAGACGCTGAACGTGTATGTGAAGAATCTGGTTGAGAAGCCCGACGAAGAAAAGTTTTGTACGATCAACCTAGAGAACCCAGCGTTTCGTAAACGTGTGGCTAGCCTTGTAGGTGGCGTGGCTTTCCTGAAGAGTCTAGGCTACAAGAAAGATGAAGCTGATGGCAATCTCAAGCTCACAGTGGAAAAGCGTGACGTGGAGCTGCTGCAATATGCTCGTTCTCAGCTTGAGGGCGCTATTGCTGAACTCTCAAATTGAATACCCAAATAACAATGTGTTAGACGTGGGGTGAGGGGTTCGCTGCACTCGCTCAATGCTCATGCTTTCGTTTGACATTGCTCAGCTCTTTAGTCGTCTTCTGTACGAACACAATGCGTTACTTGTGACAAATGAATTCCGCATGTACAGGAAAGCTTGATTCGTGCGACTAACGCCACAACTCCAAAGCAGGAAGCACTAAAATCCCACTTAATCCTTTCAATAACTCCCTAGAGCGAGAAAAAGCGGCTGAACAACCCCTCGGCTGGCTTTTCCTCCTCATCGATCTTAGCCTTGGCACCGAGCTCTCCCCTGTCCGTGCGCTCTTGCAGAGGAACATGAGCCCCTCTTATGGGCGGCGAGATGACATCGGTTTGGATACCACTTACGATAATGGACACGTACACTGATCCATCAAGCGACTGATCGTAGCAAGTGCCGAAGATGATGTTGGCTTCGTCGTGCACACGGTTGCGAATGATCTCCATGATTTCATCCACTTCAAAAAGCGTCATGTCCTCACCACCACGGATGGTCACTAGTAGGCCGTGTGCCGACTCAGTAGGTAAATCACCCAGCAATGGATTCACTAATGCCTGTTCAGCTGCTTTACGAGCGCGACCTTCCTCGCTAGAAACGCCTGAGCCCATAATGGCACGACCTGCATTCGACAAGATCGTTTTGATGTCGGCGAAATCCAGATTGATAAGTCCTGGACGAACAATCAAGTCCGTCACGCCCTTGACACCTTCCAACAACACATCATCTGCATACCGGAACGCATCGAGCATAGTAGTACTCTTGTCCGCTAGTGCCAGTAAATTTTGGTTTGGCACAACAATTAGCGTGTCGACATACTTGGCCAATTCCTTTACACCAGCATTCGCCAATCGGGTGCGGTTAGGACCTTCCGAGCGAAATGGTGTGCTCACGACACCAACTGTCAAGATGTTCAACTCTCTGGCTACACTTGCTACAACGGGTGCTGCTCCTGTACAGGTTCCTCCACCCATTCCGCCCGTGATAAATAGCATATTGCTGCCCTTCAGCATCTGTTCAATCTCCGTCTTTTGCTTTTCTGCAGAACGTTTGCCCAGCTCCGGTTTGGAGCCAGCTCCCAGTCCCTTGGTAATGTCTTTCCCTAGAATGATCTTGTAAGGCGCCAGCGACCGTCCCAATGCTTGACAGTCCGTATTGGCTACAACAAACTCGACGCCTTCAAGTTGAGACGCAATCATATTATTCACAGCGTTGCTACCTGCTCCACCAAGGCCCATCACTGTGATCCATGGCTTCCCGTCCTTAAACGTAGCCACTAGCGGTCGTTTTTTGCCTTCCTCCTTGTCCGTAACTTCTCCTTTCATAGATGACGTCACAGGTAAAGCAGAAAGCTGATCGCCTACATGACCTAGCGCTATCATTGGTCGCTTCCGCCGCTCACTACCTCGCTTGGGCCTTCGTGAAGATGGCGCAGACGTGTCTGCATTGTTCCCATTGGTCTTGGCAGCATCAAACGTGGCGCTGAACTCCGTATATAGCCGTCTCGTAGTCTGCCGCAGCGGCGATAAATGAGAAACAACAGACAGCACTGCAACTCGACGAGAGAGAAGGAGGGAAGAGCATCGAGATGTCATTAACGCCAAGTGCTTCGAGAGAGCCACTGAAATAGAGAGAGTTTTGACCAATAAGAAGATAGAACAAGTGCACAAAAATGTATATTGATCAATGAGAATTGGAATAGGGTGTTTATACAAAACCCCTGTCGTCACAAATCATCTTCTTTTGAGCCAAACTCTTGGCCATCATGTAGTCCTTATAGAACGTCTTTAACGCTACAAGTTGGTCTCTCGATGTCGAAGAATGCCTCATATTCCTTGTCTTAAGACCTTTGCGTTTGAGTTCATTCCAGTCTCTTACAACGTCCGCGCACCACTTGGCCATTTCGTTTTTAACGTGTGCATTAGTGTGCATGACTCCTTCAACAAGCTCCCCAATTTCAGATACGTCATCTCCTAAAGCAGGTTCGGTGATCAGACGACGTCTGTCAGCGTTTTCACCGCGAAACTGCTTCGAGACTTCAGCTTCCTCGTCGCGATGAGCGGCAACCACAGCACTGTTTGCAAGGAAGGCAATTGTGACAGTCAACCACAGGACGGAATACACACGCATCAGTTGCTCTCTTGATCAGTGGTCGCGCGCGACGCTAACTTGAGTGTTGCGAAGTAGATTGCAAAATGGAGACAGGAGCAACTGTGCGCTCGGCACACAAAGTATCAAATCTCATGCTGACTTCAGTGCGCCCGGCACACAAAGTATCAAATCTCATGCTGACTAGGTGTGTGTGCTCTTCCTTCTTACGTACCCAGCAAATCCACCTTCAACTGGCTTCTTCCACTTGTCGCTTCATCGCAAGTGCTCGCGATAATTGCGGCATTTTGGATTAGAACCATCCCCTCGACGATATTTCTGACGAGATACTGCGGTACGAGTCTTCCTGCAAGGCATCAAGCCAAATTCGCGATAAACTGATTTTTCTCTGCGTTAAACTGCTTTAGCTATGACGGATAAGGAGCTTTTGCTAAGCACATGCAAGTTGACGAGGTCCTTGGAAAGCGTCCAGCTTTCTACGCCGACTACGTGAGCGAGGTGTCAAAGCCTTTTAAGTGCTTGTGGTGTCGCGTACGAGCTAGAAACTTTTCAAGTGTTAATGACTTTACTACATGACGCTTCTCCCTAGATTCTCTCTTCACTCACTTCTGCCAATATAGCACGAAGAAACGACGGCTTTTTACTAATCTTTGCATTTTCGACAAGAGGTTTATACCTAGACGTACCCATTCGTCTGGTAATTGCAATGGCTAGCAGATCAGATGGAAAGGCGGGAACTGGAAGGTTGACTGCCGTTCGTCACGCATTGCCGTAGTAACATCAATGCACTCTTCCTCCCAACGGTTGGTATTTTGTGTCTCGACTAGCTGCATATGATGAAACACTACTTAGGTCATCCGTCAGCTCTATTCCAGTCGCTTGCAAACTACTTGCGACAGCAACACTTTTATTAGAACGCCCAAACGTTTCGTCAGTGACCACTTGTATTGTCGTTGCAAGCTTCATCGCATGACTCACTCTCCTATGATGGTTGTGCAAATATCTAAAACGGCATGTCCTGAGCCATTTGGGTCATATCGCCTTGTGAATTGGAGTCTATGCCTTTCATCTGCTTCATCATTCGCATCATGTTCTGCGGCCCGCCCATCTGTGCCAACATCTTGGGGTCCATGACCTTGGAAAGCTGCTGCATCACAGCGCTCGGGTTGCGGGTCATCTGCTTACCGAGCGCGGCGTCCCCCGTCTTCATAAGGCCACTTTTACCCATGCGGCTCACAACAGTTGCGAACTGCTTGTGGCATTTTAGCAAAAATTCCACCTCATAAACTTGGCAGCCCGAGCCACGCGCAACTCGCGTCTGGCGCGATTCCGAAAGCGGGACGACGCCATCGAGCTCGGCATCGGTCATACTGTCCATCATGAAAAGGAACCGTCGTAGCCGTTTCGAAGATTCCTCCTCGCCTCCGCCCATGTTCATCATCTCGTTCATGCCCTGAGGCAGCCCAGGAATCATTGACATGACTTTACTCAGCGGACCCATCTTCATGACGCTCTGAAACTGCTTATACATGTCACGCAACGTGAATACGCCCTTCTGGAACTTCTCGACCAACTCATCTCGATTGTCAAGCATGCCGCTGGTCTTCACTTCCTCCATCAGCCCCCTAATGTCTCCCATTCCCATTAGGCGACTCACAAAGCTCTGGGCGTTAAACGACTCAAAGTCCGCAAAGTGTTCACCTGTACCATAGAAAACGATGGGCGACCCGGTGGCCGCCACGGCACTAAGAGCACCTCCTCCCTTGGCATGACCATCAAGCTTGGTAATTATCACACTGCGTACATCCACCATCTGACGGAAAGCCTTGGCCTGGTCAAAAACAGCCTGACCGATGGTCGAGTCCATGACAAACACGACATCGTCTGGCTTTACCGCCGCCGAGACCTCTTTCATCTCTGCAAACAGATCAGCCTCCTGCTTATGACGACCACTAGTATCCACAAGAATCAGTTCGTAGTTCTCAGCTCTAAACTGAGCCACACCTTCCTCTGCGATACGAACAGGGTCGGCCTCTGTGTAGCTGCCGTAGAACGGAATGCGTAGCTTCGTCGAGTTTTGCTTTAGCTGGTCAAAAGCTCCAGCACGAAATGTGTCGGCACAGACCATACAAGTCTTCCAGCCTTTGCGCTGGTAATGGTGGGCAAACTTGGCGATGCTTGTGGTCTTGCCACTGCCCTGAAGTCCTACAAACATAATGACATTGCTCTGACCTTTCTTCATCTTGTAGGGCTCCGTCTCAGGCTGCAGCATCTGGACGAGCTGATCAACTACTGACTTCTGGATTAGGCGGCGGCGATACATGCCTGAGCTCACGTCTTCGAGATTCACAGCCAGCTTGACATTGTCGCGGAGTTGGCGCACGAGATTCACCTGCACATCTGACTGGAGCAGCGCCCCGCAGATCTCCTTCAGCAGAGCGTTGAGTGCTTCATCATCAACTACCGTCGTGCGGTTCAGCTTCGCTAACGCATCCTGCAATCTCGACCCGAGCTCAGCTAAGACCATGGTCACGTGGATTCGTTTCACCCCGCCCTTCGTTTCTCGAAAGAAATCACTTGCGTTTTGTAACGGACTCGTAGACTTGATTTTGGTAAGCAATGACCAACATTTCATTACGGTTGTTTGGAATGATTGTTCGTAGTTGAATTTTGTATGCTGTATTGTGTATTGTGTATTATTTTTTAGTGATGAGTACGTTGCTGCGGTCGTTAATGTCACTCTCGATTGTGCATTCTCGCTTTGTCTCTCCTGCATACCGCAGCTTTGCCCTCGTGTCCAATATGTCCAATAGCAACAGTGATACCGTGAACCTCTCGGTCGATGAATGGAAAAAACGACTGACGCCCACACAGTTTCAAGTTCTGCGTCTTAAAGGAACGGAACGAGCCGGTACTGGAGCGTATAACAAACACAAGGAGACGGGAGTGTATGTCTGTGCTGGATGCAAGACGCCTGTGTATACGTCCACGACCAAGTTTGACTCGGGATGCGGCTGGCCCGCATTTTACGACGCTATTCCCGGTGCCATCAAGGTGCGTCCAAGTTAAAGGCGGTGGTCTTAGTGGTCGCATCGAGTTTAATGAAAGTTATGGGCAGGCTGTTGTTGACGAGGACGGACGTCGCACCGAGATCATGTGCGCCAAGTGCGGCGGGTGAAGATACTGGAGCTATGAGGAGGCATTTTTTTGATGCTAATGCTTTTGTGTGTAATGTGTCTAGTCACATGGGTCACGTGTTCAAAGGCGAAGGCTTTCAGACACCGACTGACGAGCGTCACTGTGTGAACAGCGTGTCACTGATCTTCCACAGCGGGGAGGTTCCTTCTCAGTGAGAAGTCGCATGTGCTTGGTTCATCTTGCTGTCTGCTGTTTGTTACGACTAAAAGTAGTAGGATTAAGCCACTTTATAAGACCAGAAGATGGTGGTAAGAAATTACAAGACGAAAATGAACGACGAACCTGTGCTACAGCAAACTATCGTCTTCGTGGTCACTGAAGTCTCCAGTGCAGGTGTCAGCAGTAAGGTGCTTTAGCATTGCAGGGTGTAAGACGTAATACTGCTTTCGGGTTGGCGTCGTCGGCAGCAGCCAGTCTTTTATCGTCTCTCCAAACACAGCCCTCAAATTCTTCCGCAATCCCTGGTTGAATGGAAACGCACGGCCGTACTGGTGACATTCAATAGTAGTAGTTCCGTGGACTAGGAGATACGAATGAACTGCTATAAAGCCCAGCAAACTAATTGCCAGCGCACCACCTAGTACAAATCCGACAACAGCCATGGCAGAGAAGTTGTTGACAGCATTGCGTGGGGCGTTCTCACTAAAGAGTGCCGCCTGGAAGGACCCAGCAAGTGCTCGCACACACATAGACAAAGCGAAGAACGCGTACACGATGAAATGGAAGAAAAATTTGTAGTTGCCTTCACCGACGCAGTTAGCGACCCATGGACAATGATGATCTGCACACGAAGCGGATAACAGTCATCAATAACCCATTTGATGCAGATGCCGCCTTCATATATTCCATACCCATTTTCAAGACACAGCGATCACAAAAGCTGCAGTGGTGCGCTCGAAAAGGTTTGAGCAGATTGCATCGTCGGCACAAGTTCATCGTCGGTTGGCTTTTATTACCGCCTTCTTCCATTGCATCTTGCATGGCGTCTTGAATTCGTTGCACCACAATCGGTGTGACATATCCAGGGTCTGTAGTCCAGCAGCAGCAATGCAACATACACACGTCGTGGTTCAGGATCCACCTTCCCTCACACCTCTGTAATGCTCGATTCTACCTGTAAGCACGACCTTGTAGTACGCAACCAGCATGCATCCTACCACAAAGTGAAACAGAGCAACCTCCAGTATCCGTAACAGTACTAAGAACCATACGGACCGTTGGATTTGAGGAAGCCAATGCTCTGTCATGAATACAAAGTACTCTAGACTCCCGATGGTCACCACCATGAGCACAGGAAGTGTTGACGCCGTGCGAAGTAATGCACTGCATATGGCAACCATCGGCACATGGTCAGTTTTCCAGATATAGTAAAAAGAAAAGAGATCATGCAGGTTTAATAGCACAGACACGCACTTGTCGTGAACGCGCAGCATCCGTGTCTCCTGAATATAAGAAGATAAAACAACAACTAATGTAGACTGTAGGATGTAATTACTCTGATCAACTAATGTTTTGAAATAGCAGTCCTTACAGTATGTAAGCTTACATGCTGCTATAATAAATAATCTTGTGTCGCGCATGGTTTTAGAATTTACGGATCGTGCTATTACAAGTAGCACTCGTCCATCGAGATTGGCTACAACTAACGGCCATGGGGAATCGGGCGACACTGCATAGCGCTTGTGAGCGTGGCGACCTAACGGAGGTCCATCGGATACTTAAGACAGTAACGACCAAGGAGCTGGAGGCTACGGAAGAAAGCGGCCGCACGCCTCTGCTCCTTGCAATCGCCAGCTTGAAGCATCTGTACGAGTATCAGGAGCTGGAGGGAGACTTGGACGACTTGGACGGAGTTGCAGATAGTCAAGAGGCAGATATGACCATCACTGTGACAAAGGATGGCCTTGAGCAAGCACAAGTGGCCAAGAGCAGTGCAGAGAGCAGCACTAGCGAGACCGTAGTAAAGGACGACGACGCGGAGCTTCTTCCCCAGGAAATTGAGATCCTGTATCTGCTGCTGCAACGCCGCGTCAATGTGGACCACAAGGATGAGAATGGATGGACAGCGCTGCACCACGCGTGCTTTGTTCAGAACGCAGTGGCCATCAAGATGCTGATCCACGCGGGGGCACGACCAATGAGAGAGAGTTACGGGTTGCTGCCGCAGGATTTACTGCAAAGGGGGCACATGTCGGAGTGGGTGGCTCAAGCTCAAGAGCTAAAAGAGTCGCTGGATCAAATTGTGGACAATAGTGTCTACATGATGAAGCTGCTGACATTCCGACCTAGCGGGATTGTACAATTGGACATGGGTGGACAGGTTGAAAAGGGGTCTTTTGTTACATGTAAGTACGGTTTTGCTGATCGAACTTGCTGTGAAAAGGGTAGTAATAGTAACGTAGCTTATGTGTTTTCTGTATGCAGTGGAGTACGATGTGCCGGAGACACATTCCGTGAAGGATTATATTCAGGTGCTAATCTCAAAGGAAGATTCGGCAGCGATCGAGACGGGACCTTTTCATTACGTGCCGGAGGGTGGGCACGGACAGTTAACGATCAGTACGAAGGACATCCCGTCAGGTTGTACAGTTCGCTTTGTGTACGTAAAGAGTGATATTAACACGATGTCTAGAGAGGTGATGGCCAGCGGTTGCAACGCAGTGGTTCAGGCTTCGGTTGGTGAGATCTTTCAGTACGAGTTGTTTTTATACGAGCGTGTGGTGGAGGTGGAAAGCATTTCAGAATTCGAGTTTATTGATCAACCTTCAATTGTACTAAAACGTATCGGCATCGTCAGCGGTGATGACATCGAGTGGATCGTCGTCCGACCGGATAACCACATCGTTGCAGTGAACGATATTCGCGTTGACGCGATGGATTTTGCAGAGGCCGTGCACGTATTGCAGGAGAATAATGGCAGGCAATGCACAAAATTACTTATGCAGAACTACTCGGCATGCGGTGACTTCATTCCGGAGAAAATACTTGGCGTGGGTGTTGTTGGAAAATACGGATACTTGTATCCGGTAGACGAAGACAAGGAAGTTGAGAGTGGTGAGGAGAAATATGAGGCATGGATGCGTGAAGAGACAACACGAGAGTGTTTGCCGTCTTTGGTATCGCTACAAGTGCCCCAAGCAGACACACGTGTATTAGTAAGCAAGACAACTGTCGACGATGATGATGGTCCTGCCACGATGGACAGAAAGGATAAATATTCCTCTTCCCCAACCATAGAAACGGTTGTACCACTGCACAACTCGCTGCAGCTCGTGAGTGCTGGCGTCCCATACTTCCGTTCTCTTGTCTATATGACCTCACATAACGTTGTTTCTATTTACTGGGTGTCTATTACAGGTGGCCCAACTTCAACACGGAATATTAATCAGCCACACCAACAGATAAGCTTCTGTCGCTTTTACGTGACTGGAGAATGCTAGTGTGAGATGATACGTTGAGTCCGTTGACCCGTTTTGTTGCCAAGTAGAGGATTTGCTATTGACATTTTGAAGACGATCCAGGGGTTATTCATAATCTCGGCAGCCATACCAACAAACTTGAGGTCCCAAGAAACTCTTGTAAGACGCATTTGGCAGTTCTACTCTTTCGACCGCTTGCAGTGTCTGTGTATGAGACAGCAAATATGCTGGTTTGTACGATACGTGAGACGCTTTGTACAGTGTGTTCGACAAGTTTACAATGTATCTGACCTTCCAAAATAGTTCTAAAGGATCGTTTCTTGTAGTTCACAACGTCAATAACAATGTGACCAAGTTTTGCTCGGCTCTGCAGCAAAGATCAAGTTACCGTCTCCAGGAATTAAATGAAGATGCGACCACTGCGTACGGCGATACGCGCTGACATGCTGAGCTGCTGAGCAGTGACTTCAACGGAGGCATTACGGCAAAGACAAAAGACAAAAGACAATGTTGACTAGTTGAAGTACCATCCAGTGATGGAGGTGCTATCCTTGCTTTTGTTGTTGCAAGTCTAATTGTCAATGACACCGTCAACGTATTCGTTGTCATTGTCTTCGCAGTCTTCTGCATCAAAGACAGCTAAGCGACTGGGTAGGAAGATGACGCACAAAATTCCTCGAGATGCAGCTGAAATCACAGATGTTGCATTTTTCCCAGACTGCGATGGATCTGAAGACGACGCAATGGCTCGTCCTCGAGCATCGTCAAATGTAAAAGTGTGAGTGACGCTCTGGGCTAAGATCGTCTACAATCAGTATTTGCAAAATCGATTTAGTACAAGGTTTTGACATATGCAGCACACCAAAATGCCACGGCTTAACTTACCTCAAATGAGACAGTGGAATTTGCATGCGTAAACTCAACGTTGTCGTAAGGTTGGAGATACAACCACTCTACAGTAGAAAGAAAAACAAATTGTTAGTGCTTCATTCGTGTCCAAGGACACGACAACTCGATCCTTGCTATTCCGTAACATATACCTTGGTGCACTTGATCACCAATTGCGCGGTCCAGCACGAATGCAAGCCATTCTTGCTTGTCTGGCGACCCATCGCCGTAAAAGTCAAAGGTTCTGCAGACAACAGCACCGGCAAGAGGCCTACCCGAAAAGTTTATCACTGCAGTATCCCAACTCATGCGCGAGGAAGACTTGTGTCGAAGCTGAAGAAAATCCACACGTTGAAGTGCACGCAAAAGCAGTAGAACGCCTGATTGTAATCGAAACCCAATCATTATCGTACTGGAATAGGCCTGATCATCCCGCATATGCCCGTAATGCTTGAGAGAGTTCCAATCAATCGTTTCTTCATCGCTTTTGTCATCACTCTGATCCTCGTTCGTAGTGATCTCTTTGGATCTCAGGTTGATAAACGGCTGCCGCCAATGAATATGACATTCCTCGACAGCGTTGCTGGTACTACCAATAGTAACGCACCCACTCTTTTCGCGTCTAGTCGTCTGCGCCAGTGTTTTCGCTACCGTGTCCAACATGGCTGACCACCGATCGTGGATACATTTAATGAGGGTAAGCAATCCCGCACCTGATTGCCCTGTTCTACCTTTCGATGGAATTGGCTGCGCCAAAAGTTGAAGAGATACTAGATTTCCAAACGTCGTTTCAACCTTGTACGCACTGTGACTTGGTTGTTGCTGTCGAAACCGTTGAGCAGCTTCTGCAGCACGCTGTAAGAAATCGCACAGGCGCCGCAAATTGAGAAGAGATTTTGAGCTACTTGAATTGCCAGAGTCATCATCACAAATTGCTGCAGAACTTGTTTCCCCTCTTAGCCGGTTCCAGTTCGTGTGAATGCGGATACGTTCTAAGAGCCACTGGAAAAACAGCGTAAAATCCTGCAGAGTTTCGTGTATTGCTAATATAAGCGCCTCCACATCAATGAGCGCATCTTGCGTTGCCTGGACGAGGTCATCAAGGGCACTAACAGTGATCCCCAGAGCAGTTGCATAAGTTTGAGCATTCCACTTGGCATGGCCACTCAACTCCGACAAAAGAAACAACACGTCAACCAAAGCATGCTTCAACTTGCCTTCAGCAAGTGTTCTGAGTGAGTCGCAGCCACTGGAAAGAGCTTTCTGCATTCGGTCCACGCTCTATTGTCAGCCACACAGTCGAAACAATGAAACCAATTCAGTTACGTTTTCAGTTCCAGCAAAAAGAGTTGACTACTTGCCATCTCTTGAATATCTTGAGCGAAATACTGAGCCAGCGCAGGCGGAGTGATACCGGTCACCAACACCGACAACATATCTTCCTGCGGCAAATCCTCACAGGCGTATTTTTCATAAAGCGGCCCGATGAGCTCCATCTTCAGCTCAAACATGCGCGTTGCATTTTTCCATTCGCTGCTCATCTGTCTACCATGAGTAGCAATCCGATGAAGCAGTATGTGCACGCAATCTACTGTGCTTGCCACAAGTGCCACATCAGCGTAGATATGCTGAAGAGCTGTCATATCCAAGGCCAATATCCGATACAACTTCGACTCTAGCTTTCCACCCATCGCGTTGTCCACTTGGCCGCTACCACCACTGAAGAACACAAGTAGAACGAAAAGAAGCGACAAATCTGCCGCAGAATTCACTTGCTCAATGCGGAAGCCCCCGGTATCACCTTGTTGATGCCCCATCAAGTCTAATATCTGGAATTCTTCTTCATCAAAGTGTTTTCTCACGTCGATGCGAGTAAGGAGCACTCTACCCATCCACCACAATGCAATAAAACCTTGATCGTCGGCAGTAACTAGCAATGTATCAGGGCTAGCAGTTTCACGGTTGACTGCAAGAAACCTTGATGCTCGGTTTCGAAACTGGATTTTAGATTGCGATATCGCGTCATGAGAGCTCGAGAAATCACCAAAAGCTCCAGGAACCTTCCAATGACGTCGTTTGTCGGCAGATTGGGCTTTATTTAAAGCTCCAACTTCAGTGGTCTGGGCCCAGTGCATCGCAGTAATGCAATGTTCATGACGAAAGCTGTTGTGTCTGTCAGGTAGAATTCTTTCGGACTCGATCTCAAAAATTACCACGTCGCCATTGTCACACCCGACTGCAAGTTGCAGTCCATCAGGTCTCCACGCTAATGTCATCATCTCAGAGCTGACATCGGATCGTTTAATGTGTAGCAGCTTTTGCCAAGATGTTGTCCGCTAGTAATAAAAGAAACATATTGTTAGAGAAGAGTCCGCATGCATTTCTACTTGTGTTTAGCTACAGTTGCAGGGACGCACATGGACAACGAGGTGGTGGTCAAGGGTGAGCACTGCAACGAGGTCCATGGTTGGGCAGCAAGCCACCGCCAGGGAGCTCACAAAGCGGTCTTGCAACGTGACAAAGGGACGCTTGGGGGACATTTCGATTGATATTTTCTAATCAATTTTTCTACTTCATGCGTTACCCAAAGTACTTGAACGTATGGCACGAATGGCTGTAAACTAGTCGCCGTTATAGTAATCAAGGCTCTTCATGGGGTGGGAATTGGCTTCTTATTAACGAGTGGGCATTCGGGTCGTGCCTTCTCGAGTAAAAACCGTTATGGACTTAAACAAGTCGCGTCGGCGCAAATTAAAGCGGGTTAACAAGGCTCACTCGGTACGAATCGTTTGTTCTTGGCGTCATTCGGACGATGAACGCAGGGTCAATTGATGCGGCAATTGCTGCGTGACAATGGAACAAGGCTAAACGAAGTGTAACGCGTCAGATCGGAGTTTGTACATGATTGAAAGCGAAGGTGAAAGAACGACTCCTTAGTGCCGAAGCAAGAATTAGATTCTTTCTACCGACACTTGTTGATTCCAACGTAAGCGAAATGCTACCAAGCTATTCCTAGCGACTACGATCGTCGAACTGGAACCGTAGAGATGTCGACACCAGTCTACCGAACCAATTCAAGTTCAGACATAGACACTGGTTTTGAAACGGCGGTGCTGGCCTTTGGATCCGGAAAAGAGTCAATGCGAGGCAGCTGTGCTTTTCATCACTCGTGTATCTGTACAAACTGCATCTCATACTTTGCTAAACGAAACTTGCATTCCCTCTACTCTTGGCACATGACATGACAGTGACACTAGCAGCTAAATCATCACGTAAAAGACGTGGTTTTATCGAGTTTCAGCTGATGAATAGGTCCGTTTATATGCTTTTACTAAAAACAAACAAGTCAAAAAAGGACCCGCTGGTTGGTTTTATGTAGCACCAAATCACGTTTCAACGCATTTTCCTTCGGAATTGGAGGACCAAGCGGTGATATCTGCCTTCTCTCTCTCTCTCTCTCTCTTAGTTCTTGACGCCACCGAGCGATCTCTTCACCGCTCATGCCTCCATCTACTTTGCGTTTGAGGTTCCTCTTGAAGCTATGTCGAAGCTTGCTGGACAGCAGACGAACGTGTCTGGTATCCTCTCGAAGCTATGACAATACTCGTGGACCAGGAGCATCACGAAAGTCTGGACAGCAATCTACCAGCATTTCAAGCGGTTTCCAGCGCACTTTATCATCTTTTAGTAGCTGCAATGATAGAGGAAAGCGTGTTACCCAAACGTGGCACGAAGTCGCCATTCTAGGCGCCACAATGGGCGGTTTAATACTCGCCCAGATGACGTCCGAACAGGATTCAAATGCGGCCATGGAGAGCGCAATGTCTCGGAATGGAGGCAATATCCACGATGAGTACGATATCTTTGATGAGGTGGTGGGTGAAGGGGGCTACTGTGTCGTGCAGAAGGGTGTGGACAAACGAACGGGAGAATTGGTGGCTGTCAAGATGCTTAGCAAGAGTGAAACGTCCGCCAGTGAG
This sequence comes from Peronospora destructor, assembly GCA_011800735.1. Taxonomy (NCBI): domain Eukaryota; phylum Oomycota; class Peronosporomycetes; order Peronosporales; family Peronosporaceae; genus Peronospora; species Peronospora destructor. The sequence goes on along the minus strand of WBRY01000004.1, from coordinate 310,057 downwards.
TTCTGGAGTGAGGTGGACGTGCTTCGAGTCGGTGGACGCCATCCTAACATCTTGCAGCTGCGAGGCACGTACGAGACCGAGGACTGCTGGTTCATTGTGCAGGAGTTAGCTCAAGGTGGAGAGCTTTTTGACCATTTGGTCGCCAATGGAGCTTATTCCGAGCGACAGGCGAGCGACACGATTCGCCAGCTTTGTGATGCATTACAGTACTTGCATCGCAAAGGAATCGTGCATGGAGATATAAAGCCCGAGAACATTTTGCTACATGAAGGTCGCATGTGTCTTGTAGATTTCGGTGTATCTTTTCGTATGGGTGAGCGGTTCTTTTACGACTCGCATTTGATGGGAACGGTGGCCTATGCAGCGCCAGAGACGCTGAAGCATGGAGCTCTGATTTATAGGAGGAATACTAAGGATGAGCTCAGAAAAGCTAGAACCAATGGAGAAGCAATACAGCTGGACGATAACGATGAAGATTTCGATGCTCAAGCAGGTCCTGACGCGATCAAATTTGGACCTAAATCTGACATGTTTGCACTGGGCATTGTGCTGTATATCTTGCTGTGTGGTTCCCATCCGTTCGACACGTATAACAACTTGCCTGACGAAGAGGTAAGAAGAACTGTGTGGTCTCCTGTGATATGGGATGCCGTTTGATCAACTCTGCGCGTTTGCTTTTGTAGATTCGAAAGCGAATCCTTAAGGGAAAATATCGAACGCAGTGCCATGCGTGGCAATCGATCTCACCGTCTGCCCGTGATTTGATCCAGAAGCTACTGGAAATTGATCCTAACAAACGTATAAGCGCGGAGGAGGCGCTTCAGCACCCCTGGTTGCGTAACCAGTCTCAGGTTAGTCCTAAACCAATGGAAAATTCTGCTGAGCTGCTTGAGAAATTTCAGCGCGGTCGTCGTCGTCTACGTGCAAGTATCCTGGCCGTTCTTCTCATCGACGCAATGACGGAGAATCTGGACGAGGATGGCAACCAAGAGTTGGAAAGTGTGAAGCGTAGTTTTGCTTGGGGGCTTAGTTCCAGCGTTGAGGCGCTGAACGAGAAAACCAATGCGCTTCTCTCCACTTTGCATTTCTTTGACAAAGAAGGAAAAGGATTTATTTCCAAAAATGATCTTGCGCGTGTCAGCGAGAGCTTGGGCAAGCATATGAGTGAGAACGAGCTGAATGAGATGCTTGTAGGGGCTAGTGGTGATCCTGAGCAAATTGCGTCTTCTGTAGAGTCTGTTGATTATGACAACGTGAAGATGACCATTTCTACGCTGCGGTCTGCTACCTATCACCCCGGAGAGGCCATCATTCGCGAAGGACACGCTGGAGCACACAATGTCTACTTACTGTTGGATGGAGAGGTTGAAGTTTTTTGCAAAAACCCGATCAAGAAATCTATGCCCACCGGTAAGGCAGATGAAGATGCTCCCATTACAAGCACGTCACACTTTGGAAGCTGTGCAGGGTTGGTGTCAAGCCCCTCATGGCCAGATTCTATCCAAACGCGACCCACCGCCTCGGGGTACGAGGAAATGAAGCTCAGATGTTTGCCAAAGGGGACCTTTTTCGGCGAGATTGAGTTGGTGCGCCCTAATGGACGCTTCCTGCCTCGCATCGCCACCTACCGTTGCGCTAAGGGCAGCAATACGCCATGTAAAGTTTTGCAGCTTGTGGCGGATGACTTCTTGAATCTAAAGGGCACTTACGAATCAATTAACAACCGTCTTGAGAAAACTGCGCACCGCCACGTCCAGCAACACTTGCTTGGGTGCGTAGAAGCTGCAAAGGGGTCTGTGAAACTGCGATCTCTTGACACCGGCGAATTTATCTACAAGGAAGGCGATCCGTGCGACTTGGTGTTTATCCTACTGGATGGCAAAGTAGAAGTGCTGAAAGCAAAGGAGGAGGTTGTCGTGGAAGAGCTGCACCCAGGAGACTACTTTCCGCTGGGTGTATCAGGTCAAACACAAGCTTGCAAGATTCTTACTCGTCATTCGAGTGTGCGATGTACACAGCCCGTAAAAGTGGTCGAAATTGGTGGGGAAACCTTCCGCAGTTTTTTGAGCAGCAATAAGTTTCTGGCCGCGTACTTCCGCGAGGAGGTGATGACGCGAGAGCAGCGGCGGCTTGATCGGCTTATGACGGCATAATTACGCGGAAACAGACACATCGCCAACTCTCCGGAAAGGGAACGATGCGGGAAAGAAAGCATACACATGTAAACATTGAGTCTCGACTCAAATCAATCAGCAGTTAGCAGGTGGCTTCTAGCCGCCTGTAGATTCCTTCGTCGCATGTTTTGGAACCTGGTCGACTTCTTCCAATTTTTTCCTTAGGTGCGCCGTGGCGGATTTAGAGTGAAGACGATGTGGTTGTAGCCACATCGTCGCGCGTCAGCAAACTGAAGTGCATTATATCGGGAATGATGGATAGCTTGTTGTTGGACGATGCCTAGGAGAGCAAAAGTTGACGGAATGCTTCCTCTTGTCACTCTGCGGGCCATTAAACACTCGTGGAGCAACAACAAGACCCAATCTGCCGTGAGGTGCATCACTTCCGTAATGTCAAGCGCGTGCAAGTTATGTGATATGATGCTGCCTTCATTTTCTGCGCTATCAGGGATTTAAACGGCCGTTTCGATATCTCTCGGCAAGATTTTGCACTGGCAGATCCTGTTCCTTACGCTAATCTTGCATTTCGAGATTCTGTAAGTGGGTTGAATGGGAATCGTGCGATCACAGTCAAGTCATGAGCACGAGTAAATGCGCTGACGTCGTAGGCGTAAAACTACTGTTTGACGAAGCCGTCATCATTGCAGGTAGCAGTACTTTGATCGAGGCGGCTTCTGGTCAATCAAGTCGTGAGCAAGAAGTTGGCATCTTGTGCGCTCAAAGTCGTCAACTCCATGGTGCTGCATCAGGCCTGTGGACAAGCTTTCATGTGGCCTCAAACATTCCGGTGATTGCGCTTGAAGCAGCAGCATGTCGAGCACGTCAATGCTACAATCGGATTAGCGTTAGTAGCCACGCCAACAGAGCGTGTTCTCGACAGCACCACATGTCTGCTGTGCAAACAACCAGGAAACTTTCACGATTGTCATGATTTACAGCCCTCCAGTCTATCACATCATCAGCTTTGTATGCAAACGTCGTTCCACATGCATCGCAAGTCAACAGTAAATAAAAAGCCGATAGCCGCAACATGCCCATGACTTCACAACTTCAAGCATTTGTAGCCAAAATGCTTCAATTGACGTACGTTACACTTGGTTGATGTACACCACATCATCCTGATGGCTGGCTATACAGATAGAGTTTGATCGTAATGGTGTTGGCGCTTGTCTGGACAGCGACAAAGCAGGCAACTCGTCACATTTTGCACTTGCCGACTTGTTTGATTACGCGGAGCTTTGCAATCCAAACGCGTTACAATGATGACGATGACGGTTCGTTTCGTGGCCGTCATCGTGGCAACCTGGAAGACATGGTGGACGACGAGAGCGATCTCTACGACCCGTATCGAGAATATATGGAGACGACGGGTGAACATGGCTATCGGGAATTTAATCCAGACAATGTCAACAATGACAACTTTCATCACGAGTGGGAGGAACCTGCTGCGATGATGGAGGACAAGTTGTGGCCGTCTACTACCGGTTCGTCCGAGTTGTTCTTGGATCTGCTTAATCTTCCAAGTGAACCACCCAGTGGAGAGAAACTGGACAAGATTTTGAAGGAAGCTTTTACTCGAATGGGTCATACGGGCCACATTGATGATATTAAGCTGCCGGAGATGGACGTCGTGATCCCGGCGGACCATCCGGATCAGGAGGCCCTTGAGATTATGAAGATGTCGATGATGAACAATGGACGATTGAAAATGGATGACAAGAACCAATTGTTGACATCTATTATTGATGAATTGAACCATCTACGACACGACAAGACGACGCTCTTTAAAGGACTTGAGAAGGACGAAGAGGAAATGAGCAACAAGAGCAACAACTAGAACTCTAGGTCTGGTCTTAGATCGATTCCATTGTGCTTATTTTTTCCATCTCACATTTTAGTACCCAATTTGATGGGTAGAGGTCAATTTATGACCAATCATCTGTCGCTACCGTTCTTTTCATTACCCATATTCGTAAAAATCAATAATGGAGATGACATCTCCTCCATCGTCTTCGTCGTCTCAACGCCACATCTGGTTCACTCGCGTACACCGTGAGCTTGAAAAGTGTCGCATCGATGATGCGCTACCTCATGGAGCCACACTGCGACGCGCGTACGTGTCAAAGACCCGGGGTTTGTGCGAAGGCGAGTTCTACTGCTTTGTCCCATTTGTTGACGGCTCGGATGCCCTGTTCTTGATCCCATTGACGGATTTGGTCATCCGGATGCCTTTTTATGACACTCAAGTAACTAAAGGTCAAGTACAATACCCATTTCGAGCCCCTGAAGTTGAAATTCGCCAGGGTGCTTTGTATTTGCCACCTGGCCTTCGCAAACGAAAATTACCCAAATCCGAAGGAGAAGAACCCATTTTTTTGCTCCAATTACCGTTATTAGAGCACTGGAGTCCATCCACGACTTTAAAGATGCTATTACACGAGCTCTTTCAACTGGTGCAGCAAAATGACCCAGCGCCAATCAAGTCCGTCACGATACCAAGCACGAATTCGCTCGAGCAAAATGGGTTGCAAAAGGGTCATTTGAGAATAAATAAGCTCATGAGAATGCTGAAAAGGGACGTCCGTGGAGCAGTGTACCCATGTCAAGAGATGAATTTTGCCACGTCCACATTGAAGCAGACGCCGATGTTGTTACAGACAGGAAAAATTGCTCTGCTCATGCCGTTGAGAGAAGCAGCAGCACAGAAAGATGACGATTATGTGTATGTTGGAGACCTGATCTCACTGCAAGATGTGGTGCGCATTACTCCACATAGAGGCAAGTCATTGACGTTATTTTTCAAAGACAGGATGTTACCGTGTCGAACGTTTTTGAGTCAGTACACGGACGAAATTGTGAAAGATTTACGGATCATGATTGGAGACACTAGCTCGACTAAACGTGGATATGGCCAACCATTATCTGGAGCAGCTGGATTGGCGGCACAATTACTGCCATTTTTGAGTACGGATCAATCGGACAAAGCCAAGGAAATGTCGACTAAGTTGATAGGCAAACTTGGTAAAGTTGCTACATCCGTCTCGCGATTTTGGCGTGGCGATGAAGATGAAGCAAAGGAGCAGCAACAAATGGATCCTCTGGTCAATGCGTTTTCTGAAATTAACGCACTAAAGGAAGCATTTTACCGCACGCCGTCGAAAGCGAGGGTACAAATTCTGTCTATCTTCTGTCTCGTGAGCAGACTATTCGGCGGAGGGGGTTCTGATGACTGTATTTTTACTTTTGTAGATGACAGAGATCACGCGACGTTATCAGAACATTGCAGAGGAGTACACGTATCGCAATAATCAAGAGGGCCATGTTGAACGCACCATTTCAGAACTGCAGCTTTTCATTGAACACCCGAAGGCGCAACGCATTCTCGTGGAAACCTCTGTCTACGATCAGTATACAAAAGGTATTCGTGTGGGGCCAGCATAGAATCAAGTGCAACAGACCAAAACCTTGCACTTTTATCTGGAGCTCAAAGGGATACATGTGGCTATTCTAGCTTCCTTTTTTCGTGTCACAACATGTTCCAGTCTAATTCGATGGGAACTACCAACTGTACGGCATTGCTTTACTCGTCTTGTAAGCCAGGGATGGTAGACAAGTACTTTACCATCTGCTTGATCACCTTCTTGTCCAGGCGCTTCTTGTTCGCGTGCATTTGCTGAAGCTTCTTGTAAGCAGCCATAATTTGTTTGTGGAAGACACGGTTCTGCTTTGTATCTCTGACGTTTGTCTTACTCGCGCCGCCGCTGGTGCTATTGTTCTGCTGCATTCTGCACTGTTGATTAGCATTCCACAGATCTTGTTGCGCGGCTGTGAGGTTACGACGGGCCATGTTAGCTACTCCACGAGAGTACAGCGCTGAGATTAGTTTGCCGCCACGGAAAGCTAGCGCATAAGAGAAGCACTGAACGGCTTGGTCGTGGTCACCTAAAGCAGAAAAAGCCTTTCCCATATTCATGGAGCAATCTACCGCTAGGTCATGGAACGCAGTCAACAGCGCTGTGTTCATGCGCAACCGAATGCGGGAAATGGCAACCCACTCGTCTTCTCGACCGCTTGCATCGTACAGCACCTCAACTTTGCTGGAATCGTCGTTATTTTTGACATCAGAAACTATCGCATCCTGCCACTCATCGCCTCGGTGCGAATACACCTGCACGCTGGCTCCAATGGTGCAGCGAGCCAATAGTTTCTCGATGGAAAGAGATCGTTGCGAAGTCTCTACTTGAAGCTGCGCCGCTCTGAGCACAGCAATAGCACGTCGATAAAACACGCGAGCTGCGGGGTAGTTTCCTCGGCGAAAACATGCGTTGCCTCGCGTTTTGTAAGTCAATGCCAATTCCAGACCATGTTCTTCTGCTATAACATCATTACTTAGAACTGCTTCATCGTTTGAAAGCAAGCCAATGACACTCCCATTTTTGCGCTCGAAGGCATCAATCTCCGGACCGAGAAGCCCATACTGCGCTTCACATAGCTCTTTCAGGTACTCGTCGTGTACGAGCTTGCTTCCTTTCAGTCTTGCCAGCATGTGCGCCTTCTCCAGAGCACCACGTAGATCAGGTATCATCGGTAGCAACGCTCGACACGGTTCATTATCGATTAACAACTGCAGCATACGAACAGCGTCGGTAAACACAAGTGACGCCTTGCTCAGCATCAACGTCACAACCAGTTCGCAAACATCTCGTCGCTTTGTATCAGCCAACATCACATTCTTTTTCTCTGCGATTTTCTTCGTTGACAGCACCAATGTCGCCGCTTCGAAACAAACCAGCGACGTGACTCGTGTCCCTACCAAATCAAAGTTCTGCAGTAATACAGCATCGATGACTTCATCAGGCTGCTCCAATGCCACCTGTAGAAGAACTCGAAGCATCCCAGACCTCACAACCTGCTTTGCCTGCTTCTTAGTAAACACGAGCTTCTCCAACATCTCGGCAAGGCTCTGCCGCAGATTAACGTTCCTCAATATCACGTACATCTGCTTGATGAGCTCCAGGTACGTCCCTTCCTGCTCTGTACCCGTCAACTTTATGTCCAGTAGATTGCAAGCCAACAAAGATTCCGAGCTCTTGCCGCTGTTGAACTGCGCCAGCCATTGAGCCATGGCCGTCAACACGTCGGTCGACACGAATCGATCCGTCAGCATTAAGCTTAAAACCGGCTGTAAATCGAGCTCTGAAGCTATGAATTCCATTTCAGATACACGTAATAAACTCGTGAGTAACTGCCACTTGGATGCATGAAACTCGGACGCGTCGTCGTTGTCAATTGCTTGCAATTGTCCTGACAAAACATGGCTCATCAACTGTTTGAGCAGCTCAACGTCTTTAAAGGACGCGCTGGGACAACACTTAAGCAGCGAGTCGAGGCGATTAATACTTGCTATATCAGTGTAGCGTGACGGGTCGGTGATGCGCGCTATGAGCTCCGAGGTGGACAACGGGACGGTGTGAGGTTGATCCATGGATGCTTGTGTCATTTTCTAAATATTTGTGACATATGAAAAGCAAGTGGTTTGTTAGTATGCTCAGTAAATGGATAGGCTCCGATACCAACAGTTCAAGAGAGCTGGAACGCTGTGTGCTATTGCATATGCAAATTTGCTACTGTCTGATCACTTTCATCTCACAGCATTTGCAAAGTTAGAAAAACGAGTGGTCTGAACCAAACGGGTGCCCACCACGGCGGCCACGCCCGCTCGAGCCAAAGTTAGGGTCCATTTCGTCGTCGCGAGGCATGCGCAAGTGATCGGGTTCGGGTCCTCCAAATGGCATCGTCGGTGCAGGGCCACGAGGTGGTGGGCGGTGAAAGCTACTAGGACCAAGAGGATCGATAGACGGACCGAACGGGTCAAAGCGAGCGCCAGGCACAGGACCCCGTGATGGGTCGCCACGATTACCGAAGAGTGGGTGGTCAGGTCCTACCAACATGTCTGGGTTGCCACCCCCAAGACCCGGTGGAAATGCATCACCTTCTCCCACCTACATGTAATGGGTACGATAACTGTAAGTGCTCAACATTGGGCGAACGATATCAACGCTGGCATGAGAGCGCACCGGCGGGATACGAGCTGTAGACGGAGCACCATAATCTCTTCGATCACGATCGGGTGAGTGGACCCCTGAAATGGTGACTACTGGTGTAGTCTTTTTCTTCGATGCAGGCTGAATACTCTCGGCAAATGGCGTAAATGTCTCCCGCAGGTCCTTTAGATTTTGAAGCAGGCTGGCTGCCGCAAGAGGAGACTTTGACTCACTTAATGCGACAAACTTGTCCAAACTGAATATTAAGCACGTTCAATACGCAGCCCTTCATGTGAACAGCAAGTTGTATGTATGTACCTCAATCCAATTGAGTGGATATGATTCTTGTCGTCCGAAATGTACACTTCAAACTTGTCTCCAACAAACAACCCCTGATGAAAAAACCACCCAAAAACTCAGTCAAATTACATTATATACTACCAATAATCAACAGCAATCCTACCTGAAGTAAAAGCTTGATTGATTCATCGTTCGGATGAACGTATTCTGCTTTAAAAAGCCCGTTTGCACTGTTGGCATCCCAGTTCTCAGGCAGCACAAACTCTGAGTCCTTAGCCACCGCCAATTTATAGCCTGCACACACAAAGTATCAGTAAAAGGCCGTATCGTGCGAATTCTTCAATCAAAAGCTCCTCCCAATACCAGCTTCCAGTAACAGTGCGTGGATCGCCAAGAAGAGAGCGTCCCGAGGCTTTTGCACGGTCACAGACGCCTCTCTCAGCTTTACTGTAATTGCATCATTCTGGTCACTCTCAGTCTGAGTGGTAGAAGTGGATAAACTCGATATTGTCGAGCTTGTGGAAGTATGAAATGCATCCAGCGCCGTCAACATGTACGTCTGTGGCAAAAAGTTTCCAATTCATTTGAGTTTAATTGCAAGCAAAAGAGTGTATGCATTGCAACCAGATACAATGGACGAACTGTCACCTTTAGTGCATGATTAGCAACAATGTTAATTGCAATGCGAAGATGCGCTTCTTCTCGTTGGAGCTGCTCGTCCGTCATGCTTCTTTCTTGCGTCAAAACCAAAAGTGTCAAGCTACTGCAACATACGTGTCCAAGCAACATTAGTCGAGTTAGCGTCAACTCTACCCGATATTGCAATATACCATAGATCCACAATATCGCCGTGTCCCACCTTATTGTTGACCATACTATTGACCGTAACGGTGGCATTAGAACAAGACGTTTCCAAATTGGTCGTGTAGCAGCATCTGAAGCGAATCTACATGTGTAGACGTCAGGTACACACAAGACAACACACAACACGTTGTCAAGCACGTCTTTGCACGCGTATTACAACCAAAGTGAACGTACCCGAGAGATCGTAAAGTGAAGAACCCACTTTAGTATCGATAAAGACGTACAGCTCACGATGCGAGGTCTCGGATTTCTTGGCAAACACCCAACCAGCATGACGTGTGAGAACGCAGATCTCCCGATTCCCAGGAATGATCAATTCATGCAGCTTTGCATGAAGATCATTAACGAGAGACGCTGTAGATGCCGGGAAGTAGTGCACGAGCAAGTTATCAGGAACCGGAAACAGCTCGTCCTCTTTGCTTTTCAAAAGTCGTGGCACTTGTTGCATTCGAAACGCAAGATTGACACGATTAATGTACAAAAATGGAGAAAGTGGAGGGATGCTAAATCAAGAAACAAAATTAGTAGAAGTGGTATCATCCATGCAGGTGCAAGAGCACGTACTTCGTTTGAGGAGCAAAAGTGGCGGTATATCGGCTGAGGATGAGTTGTGCTAGGGTCTGGAATCGTTGCTGTTCCTCCAGATAGTCTTTTAAACGCTCAATCGTGTCCGCATTTAAACTTGTTGGCACTGCACCCGTTGAATCATGCTCTGTCTCGTCAAGACGGAGCAAAATGACCATTGTAAGATCTGCTTCGTGCCACACCACTACTCGATGCCTTGCAGCCATCACTGTGGACGTGGTATTTGCAACGGAGGTGGATACACCGTCAAGAAGGAATATAGGAGGACTCCATACTCTTTCTATCTCACTCCAGACTCTTTCCGAGTGCATTTCTCGATTTGCATGGAGTAACTTTGAAAAGCAGCCACTTTTCAGCATTAGACCAGCATTTCGAAACGAGGGGGATCTCGCTCGCGCTCTAATTGCACTTTGTAAGTTAGCAGAGCTTGTTCCGCTCCTCGGTGCTCCTCCAAATCGAGTCAATGAGGCAGGAGAATGCGAGGGACAAAATTGTGATGGCTCCGCAGCAGGGCCAGGACGTGGAGTCGAGGCAGGACTACCACAGGAAGGCGGTGCTTCAGATAGAAACGTTAACAGCGAAACGGGATGCTGCTTGTGCAACGAGCGAGCTGACTTACGCGCGCGGGGGCGGCCATCTTTGCTTTGAGCGACAACATCGCATTCTGTGTACGAAAGCTTGCTAGACCATACAGGAAGAAAGGTATCCTCGTACGCGTTAGCCATCCACAACTTGGAGTCAGCATTATTTGATAGCGTCAGACCAGGATGTAAATCATCAACATCATGTTGATTGTCACCACGAAGCATGGTCATTCCACGTTTTTCACGAAGCCTGAGGAATTTGTACAGCAAATGCATCGTCGTGGTTTCCAAAGAGCTCCACAACAGATTGCCCTTAAAGAACAGGGCCAAGTTCTCCAAATTTTCTGCTTCTACATCTGATTTAGAAGACCGTAACTCGCTGTGGAAGCCATTTACGAAAGTTTGGAGCGCTAAGAACGTTGGCTGGTCCATTGGAAAATATCCGAGGCCTTGCAACTCCGAAAATGCACTCGAGTTACGAACGTTCAGAGATTGAAGGAGTGTAGGGAAGAACCCAGCACATTTCTTTTGCAGTGATGTAGCCGGAGATTTTGCCATTAGTGCCTCAAGTTCTGCCTCCGTTGTCTTCTTGTCTTGCTGTAACTCCTCATCCTGCTGTTTATCTTCGCTGGTAACATCAAGCGGTTTGTTGTAGGTGAGCGAATCAATTGCAAGTCGAAGCTTGCGCAACCGTATTCGCACCGCAGCGATATCCATCAAGAGATCCATTCCATCTGTATTCTTCTTCGGAGTCATGTCCGACTCGACGGACCCACCAACTGAAGGCAGCAACCGTAAATTACTACAAGACCAAGCATGGCGTTAATCAGTCAAAAGCTATGAGACCAGCTTGAATATTGGCTGGTTGCCCACCTATCAATACTTCCATGAAACAGTCTGAACATGCCGTATATCTCTCGAAGCAGTGCTTCATACCCACATCTGTGGTCTTTCTGTCACCACGACAACAAAATGTGAGCATACACTGCAGTTGACAGAAGCACCGTAGACGAGCTCGTACAATTTCAACCGTAGGCTGGACGCCCTACAGCAGCAGTAGCAACACAGAGTCAAACAATTGGTCTCCATAAAAGGCGTCAACTCCTTCTGCCTACCAGTGCCATGAAGATCTTTGGCTCCACTTCCAAGATGAAAAACCGGCGTCGGGAAAGCGTCACACTTGCCCACTCGGGCGTCCACTCGGTAGTCGCTGTTCCTTTCGTCGAATTCCCGTCCCCACTTCGTCGAAAGGTTCGTGCAAACGCCAGCAGTCCCTGCACCAAGTGGAGACTCGACAACAGATTGCAGTCTTCGTAAGAGTAGAGTACGCGTGCACAAAGCTCCTCCTCTGTGGCCTGTTCGTCGTCCGTGCCTAATGCTTCGTGCCAAATCAACAACATCAGTCGACGTCGAAATCACCTTTTGAGTGATATAAACACCAAATTTGAGGTATAAACTTTGAGCATGAAGACGCATGTAGTAACGAATTGTTTACCTCGTTTTCATTCATAGCAGGTCAGTAACTTCAAAATCACCATTGGGTACAAAGGAGATTCCAATGCTGCCACTCTACGTCCTTACAGCACCATCTTTCCCGTCGCAAACTTCAACTGAGGCCACCATGAAGGTTGATAGGGAACGGCATGGAAGGCACCATCTTGCGTCGAAAACTTCATCGTGGGCACACTCTCGCCATCTTCAGACGCTGAATGGAGTAGATGGCCTAAACGCATCATGGCAATGGCGCTGCTCACGTCTCTTCCAACGTTAAAGATTGTTCCAACTGCTTTTGTTTCACCGGTGGCCACGATCTTGTCACCGATATTAGGCGCCTTCACGTCTTTCCAATCCTTTGAGTCGGCCAAGTAGGCACGCAACGCTCCATGAGATAGCGCATCGAACGGCTTGAATGCAAGTTCTGACAGATCCTTCACTACATCCTCTTGCTCTGCTGGAATCAGTGCAACGGGTACCAACCGTTTACGGATGTTACCCTTGAATTGCGTGCGAGCCATGAGCTCCTGGCCAACATAGCAGCCTTTACGAAACGATACGCCCTGCAATAAATCAAGGTTGCATTCGAGCGGGATTTCGTCGACCAGCTCCTTACTTTACAGAAAAACCATTAGTACTGCAGTTCCAAAGTACTAGTTACAGAGAGAACTCATGTGCTCACCCTTCTGCAACCCCAAGAGCGACACGATGATCCAAGTACGCAGCCATCTCCATTGTCTTGTATCCCTTTGGCATATTGACTAAGAAAACCCACCACCCAGAAAACATGAGCAATTTACAAGCCACAACCGTCCAATTCTCTTCTTACAAATGGCATCAGCAGGAACAATAGCCCGAACACCAAAATGTTCTCCACGTGGATCGGTATATATCACCGCATTGTCTCCAGTGTTGATCGTCTGCAGCTCATCTAGTATCTTGACTGATGGTGGGATTGGACTGTCCTCCTCGCTTATGAGAGCGGGCAGCGTAGTGTAGAGACTAAATACGTCCGTCTTGTCCTGAATCTTGACCTTCATGCGTAACTTGTAGCGCCTCAAGTGCTTCATCAGCTGTTCCTCCACCTCTTCATCGTAGTCCAATAAGAAGGCGTCATCTCCGACTTGCAGTACATTGCAGTCACCCACCACACGTCCTTTGGTGCTCAGGAATCCGCCGTATATCGCATCTCCTCGACGCGACAACAGCTTCATGTCATTAGTCAGTATTGCTTGGAGAAAGCGCGATGCATCCGAGCCTTCTAGTTGCGTCAATTTACGATTCGCTAAGCGCGCCACGCCCGAGCGCCGTAACAATGAAGTCATTGAGCCACTATGTTCACACTTTGTCAAATGACCCCGTCACACTTTGTCAACGGCGTGACCTTCTTTTTAGCGAATCACAGGCGTCCAATGCCCTAAAACCAAATCGGTGCCTTCCAGTCATGGGGGAGCGTGGCTTCGGGATCAAGGCGGACTCGACCAAGACGACGTGGGAATCGGAAGAGTTTCCACTGTTATGTGAGACTTGTTTAGGTGACAATCCGTACGTGCGTATGATGAAGGAGGCATACGGCAGCGCGTGCAAGATCTGCGCTCGTCCCTTTACAGTCTTTCGCTGGAAACCGGGCAAACGCGCTCGCTATAAGAAGACGGAAGTGTGTCAAACGTGCGCCAGAATGAAGAATGTATGTCAAACCTGCGTGTTAGACTTACAGTATCATTTGCCAGTTCAAGTTCGTGACGCGTTCTTGGCCAAGGAGAACGGAGGGGATGCTCAAGTGACTGTCAATGTGCCCGAGAGTGACGCCAATCGGGAGTGGTTTTCGCAGCAGCACAGTCGTATGTTGGAGCAAGAAGGAACAGTCTCTGCCTATGGCAAAGCATCAGGTTCAGTTAATACCGCGTTACTGCGTTTAGCTCGCCAGGAACCGTACTACAAGCGCAATCGTGCGCACTTGTGCTCGTTCTACGCGCGAGGAGAGTGCAATCGAGGCGACGAGTGTCCCTATCTGCATGAGATGCCACGAGAGAAGGACGACCCATTGGCCAAACAGAATATTAAGGACCGGTTCTATGGGAAGAAGGACCCCGTGGCTATGAAGATGCTTGGTGGAGAAAACAAGAGTCAACAACGTCGGGACGGGAAAAGCGATCGTGGACCATCATCACCAACGCCTGCTGGTGTGTCGAAGTCCAAGCCTCCTTTATTTCCACCAAAGAAACCACCACTTCCTGCTGGACCACCGCCGACTGCTGCCAAGAAGGCTGACGAGGAGACGAAAAGCTAGGCTAGACTGTTCAGTCCGATAGTTTACAAAATGACAGAACAGCTAACAAAATGCAAACAAGAAGCCTCTTTAGCACTGGATGGTCACCTCATCATCATCATGCGACTCGTACATACTGAACACTTGCTGTTGGTCTAGCGATACGATCGTGGCATCTCAACTTAGTCGTCGTATAGCTTGACGCCGTACAGCGTTAACGCCTTCTTGCAGGCTGCGTCTTGAGCAGCAGCAATGGTACGCCCAACCGCACGAGCTACCTGGAAGTTGTTCACGTACAGAGCCACCGCGTGTCCAGGAGGATCATTTGGCTTAGCTTTTTTCCTTTTACTGCTCTTCCTTGCCGCATCGCCGTCTTTGTACTTGGGCACCAAAACGCCTGCTTCAGTGGCTATACCGGGTACTTTGATGTTTTTGAACTGACACGCAATTCGCCGCGTACTTGAGTTACCCCACTGAGTAATGTAATGCATAAAGACCTTGCGCGGGTTCATCCACTGGCGACGCCGGATGGCCTCTGTGAGCCGCGGAAAAAGCAGTTGCTCTAGAACTGAACGAACTTTTTGTAGGTTGTCCGGATTTTCCAAATACACTGCACCAAGAGTAGCCTCGAACACATCGGCTAGCACGTCTTCAACATACAAATTCCCGTTCTTCTTAACCTCGTTTCCCACACGAATAAACTCCTCGTATCCGGCCTTGCGCGCAACAAGCGCTAGCTTCGTGTTTTTCACAAGCGATGATCGCACTTGCGTGAGAAGATGCTCCTGGTGGTACGGAAAAGCATCAACGAGGAACTCAGATGACAGCAGCTGCAGCACAGCGTCACCAAGAAACTCGACGCGCTCATAGTTTGGGTCGTGCCCAATAAATTCGTCATCATCGATTTGGGGCTTTTGGAACGATGCATGCGTGAAAGCATACAGCCACAAATGCGTGTTAGCGATCTCCACTCCTGAACGAGCGCCAAAACGACGATGCAGTAGCCTCGTGTGCGTATACTTACTCCACTTCTTAATAGCACTTCGATCCTTCTCCACAAATACTTTTGCCTCTTCAATTAGTTCCTCCGTTGAAAGGTAACACAACTCGCGCAACTCAGAGTCGTGTAAATCCATAAGAGTGCCCAGCAGTGCACGGCACGGCGCAATACCCTGGTCCTTGAAGAGCGCACCAAGAAGCGCCTCAAAGCAGTCAGCCGTAATTTTCGCCTTCAACTCTTCATTCAGTTTTGCTAGATCGAATGCGCTTAACAGCAACGACTCGAAGTTGGCAGTTTTTGCCATTTTGCCAAGGTTACTATTATTCACAATGTCAACGCGCGTCTGATGAAGGAATCCTTCATCGGCGTGTGGAAATTTCAAAAAAGCTGATGAGGCCACAAGGAAGCCAAGAACGGCGTCTCCCAAAAATTCTAGGCGTTCATATGGGCATAAATACCGGGAGTGAAATTCTTCTTTGAAATCTCCAGACAAGTGCTTTTCTGCAACCTGCCTCAACTGTGCGGCATTATTGCCTGGTAGCTTTGCAGACATGAGAGAACCTCCATCAAGTAGCACAGTGCGCGACCTTTTGAGGGAGGCAACATTTTCAAAAACATGCCCAAGCCGAACGCGTGATCGAGTGGCCTCAACTGTGTTGACATTCTGCATGCCTACGTCAATGTATGATCCATGGGTGAAAGCTTGGCGTAACAGTGCCTTGTCCTTGAATTTTATTCCCACCGTCTTTTCGAAACTCGTGAGCAACTCGAAGTGGCGCACATACTTCAGCACCATGGGCATTGCGCTACCCACCTCGAAGAGATCTGTGCGGATACCCGTAAGATGGCATTCTGCCGGTAGCATCTTTTCGGAAAGAGGCTTGACCTCCGGTGACAGCTGTAGAAATTGCCCTTGTTCCTGCCACTTGCGAGTCCTCTTTTTTGACTTGGCACCATCGTAGTTGCAAGCACCTTGGCTATGGTGAGCAATCGCATGCACTAGATGTCTTCCATCTTTCGTCACAACACCACGGTTCTTGACAGGAGGCTTGTCGTCTTCAGTCCCGACAACTTCATCCATCAGAAGTTCATCAATACGGAAAACGCTCGGTTTTCCGTTAATGCGAGTGGAAACGATGCAGCCAACAAGCTGTCGGTGGTCGAACTGCATAAAGAAGTCGCACACGGTAAATTTCGCGCTGGTTTCGAGATATTCCAGTATCTTCTGCACCGATAACAACCGGCCCACCGCAAAACCCACACGGTTAGGTGAATGCAAGTCTTCAACATGCAGCAACGGTTTTTCATGCACGGCAATAAACCGCGGTACCAAATGGTAGTCGCCACAAATCTCGGACACGTCACCTGTAGCATGATCTAAGTCTGTAAAGACGGTTCCAAACAAGTGAGCTGGTTGAATACCCAGTAGTTGCTGGAACACGTATCGTTGAAGCAAGAACAGCGAGTCACAGTAGGAACGGTGTGCCTGTTCGTTCCCACCCGTATCTACGTTGCCGCTGGTCGCTCCGCGTACGGACGACGGCAGCTCTTCTTGAATAAAGTGGATTTTACACATGACACCTCCACGCGAGTACTCAAACTGTAAAATTAACATCACTCACAGTTACTGTGAAAGGTCATTCAACCGCAATAACTATTCAACATGAGTCTCTCACTCTTGGGACTTCGGGTGGATTGCTATGACACAATAAATAAAAGCCGTCAAAGATGTACACGGCGTCCTTAATCATGATTGTAGTTTGACGCTCGCATCGCGGGTTCACTGAGAGAGAGATAAGTGTTAGTATCAGTTGACGCACTCTCTCTCTCTCTCTTCTACTACAAGTTCCCACTCACTCTCAGATTCCCACTGGAGACGGAAACATTTGGTGGCTTTACAACGATACGACACTCGCAAATGATCGTCTGCTGCGTTTGCAGCAAATGCAATTGGTGGTGTTGCGATTGGAGTCGACTTTAGCTTCGACGAATTCGAAGAGGCTCGTGTCAATGTTCGATCTGGAAGTGACACTTCTTCTGCTGCTGTGGTAGACACCGGCGCGTCCAGGAACGACGCGTTCTCGTGCTCCATCTCAAGACCAATGGAAACGTCGTCCATCCCTGCGACTAATCCGAAGTGCTGGTGCTTGGCTTTAAGACCGACAGCTAATGACCAATGATAAGGAATTGCTATGAGAAATTTTAGCAAATAAAGAGACAATAACGTGGTGATGCAAGAAGGTGGTGATGCAGGAAGGTATCTGTAGTCACGTCTGCAATGCAGATATCAATATATTCATCCATTAACTTGTGGATGTTGCTTTATCGGACGTAGACGACGTTCAGGTCGCCGTCTATACAAAATACTTGCCCTTCTTGAAGCAGCTCATGCATAGACGGTGACGCAATTTCTTTTCATTACACAAAGGGCAGTCCTGGAAGTGCACAATGTTCTTGAGACGTTTGCTCAGATGGTTGTTCCTTATCTTTTTGCGAGATGGTGTCACCTGGCAACAATAATCACAGCAAAACACAAGCCACTTAGTCTCCTTGATCTCATTCTCATGCTTCTTCCGTCTCCACCATCCATAAAACAGCAGCAAAAGCTTCCTCTTCATCAGCTCAATGTTGTGCTACTAATTTGCTAGTTAATCATGGTGTTCATAGACGTCTAGAGAGCTGTACCTTTGACTTGGGAGCAGCCAGCCAGATCGCGTCCATCAGCGAGTTGGAAGAAAGTGCAGACGACGCGCCATTCAGAATCAGAGGAGCCAAGATCAGCGTCGGTGCCTGTGAAGCAGAGAAGATCTTGTGCTGCAGGAACGCTACAGCATGGTGCATCGCGTTGCGCACGAGCATTGTAGCCATCTTTGCTATGTATTTGGGCCTTACGTTTGTTAAGTGAAGTACCGGTATTTTCCACATGGTTTGAGTGCATGCAGAAATAGAACCGGTATTTTTTGACACAGATCCGATTAAGGTACAATATCAATAAAGAAAGGGCTTAACCTCCTTATTATAGTAATCATACCATTATGACCGATACGGTCATAATGAAAGTACGGCACCACGTATGCGAGGCACTAGAGAATTGGAATCGAATATTTGTGGAAGAGAAACAGAACAATTCATTGCCTTTTGTGACACTGACCTATGCGCAAAGCATTGACGGATCTTTAACGGCCGAGAGAGGTGTGTCCAACAACAAACAATTGAGTGCGACGAAATGGTCGTCAGACTGACAAGTTGAGGTTGTTTACAGGAAAACCGACACTGTTGAGCGGGCCGGAGTCATTGAAGATGACGCACACGTTGCGTACACTTCACGATGGAATATTGGTCGGTATAGGGACTGTAATTGCAGACAATCCATCGCTAAATGCTCGACTGGTGGAAGGCAAGTGGTGATTCTGATTCTGAAATCGGAATCGAGTTGTAAGAGTCATGGAGTAACTGGTGTTCATACAGGCCGCAGTCCGCGACCGATTATTATGGATACACATCTGCGTTGCCCTACGACCATTAAACTGTTCACGTTGCCGACGTGCGAGAAGCCGGTCATTCTTTATGGCCGCGACTCGCAGGATCCAGGTGAGGATGATGCTGTTGCTGGTGTGTGTTAAAGCATCAGTGACTTTATTGATAATTGATGCTGCAGATATTTTGATGCGGAAGCAAGCTCTTGAGATGATGGGGGCTAGCATCTTTAAATGCCAGACTACATCTGGAGATGACGGCCACAACCACGTCGATCTTCATGATGCTCTGCGTACGACTGGGATTTTTCTCTGTCGAGAACTACTGGCAGATCTAACGGATTTTTCGGGCTTTCTATGCAGGTGTGGTGAAACAGAATGGGATCGACAGCATTATGATTGAAGGTGGATCGGCTATCTTGACGTCGTGTCTTGAGCAAACTACAAAACGACATTTTATTGACCTTGTTATCGTCACCATTGCCCCCACCTTTGTACGATGTATTTCTACCAAGCATGACTGTTCACAATTTTACTGACACTCTTGTCGTGCTGTAGATCGGAGGTCTCCGAGCGGTGAGCAGTTTGCTTCCATCCATCTCAACGCCTCCGACTTTTCCCCGACTAAAGCAGCCTCGCTTTTTTGTTCTAGAAGAAGACTTGATAATTCTCGGACACCTCGACCACTAATTACTGGATGATTCCGGTCAACTTTTAGCTTTGCTGACAAAGCTGCCAATTTCCGATCAGATTCTTCTCGAGTTGAAGAAAATGAGCGTCGCTTCCCAAGTTCCGTGTCAACCTATCCATATACAAATCGTGTCAATAGGTTTTCAGCCAATGGCCAGGTTGACAGTTTCTGGCTGACGACAGCGAGCAGAGCTCCCATGAGCCAATCCCGCTCTTACCGAGTCACTCACCCCTTCTGCTTCATAGCGCACTGCTCACTTGCTAATTACCTCTAGGTCAATCACCATGACATCCCTTGCTGCCATGACGACGTCTACTACTACCGCGAAAGAGCCGAGCGATGGGCTCAAGCGTCCTCGTCGACTGTCCGTAACTAATGCGAACGCGCTGGCTAACTTCAGTGAACTGCAGTCGCGCTTCTCCGACCACCGTCTCGTGGTGTTTCTAGACTACGACGGTACACTGACGCCTATTGTGAACGACCCGGCACTGGCAATGCTGTCGCCTACGATGAAGGACACGCTGGAAAAGCTGCGCGAGAAGTTCATTACAGGAGTGATCACGGGCAGATCGCTGAAAAAGATCCAGGAATTTGTGAGCATCCCACAGCTCTACTACGCTGGTAGTCACGGGTTTGATATTAAAGGTCCTGATGGTACTTCTATCAAGAACCAGGTGGCGGCACAATTTCTTTCGGACTTGCATGGGGTTCGTGATGAACTGAAAGAGCAGATCAAAAACATTGCAGGTGCGGAAGTAGAAGACAACATCTTCTCGGTGTCGCTGCACTACAGGTAAGTCTTGCAGCTTGCATTAATGTTATGAGTGAGATTTAAATTCTTGCTTTGCTTGTTTTTTCTTGCAGAAACGTCGATCCCGCAATGCAGCCGCAGATTGCAAGCCTTGCGTTCAACGTGCGAGACAAGCATTCACGTATAAAGTACGACACAGATACTTATCTTGTTTGAGTATCGGATGGTGATCTCGTACTAAGTGACCGTTTGCACTGTTTTGCTGTGCAGATTGAGCGAGGGTAAGATGGTTTACGAGTTTAAGCCCAAGATTGACTGGAACAAAGGCAAGGCGCTGCTGTGGCTCCTACAAGCGCTAGGGCTAGACGAGCACGATAATGTCTACACTATTTATATTGGCGATGATACCACAGACGAGGACGCGTTCCGACTTTTCCAGGCGCACTACAACCGCAAGGGCGTAGGCATCTTGGTTACCGAGGAGAGCATGTCAACGGATGCTTCTTTTACACTGCGTGACACAAACGAAGTCTGTGAGTTTCTGAACCGCTTGATCGCGTGTAGCAGTCTACAGCCAATTGGCCCATTCTCGGTGCAGTAGTTTCTCCATTTATGTATGCATAAGCTTTCGATGCAAGACTGCAATTTGTGCGTGGATTATCTACTTTGTGCTTGTCTTGTTGCATGTCGCTATATCTGCTAATCCAGCATAAAGTTTGCATCAACGTTTCATGTCTCCATTGCGTTTCGGTATGTAACTCCATCTCGCAATTAGAAAAAGCATTAGTTCAAATTTCCAGGAAAGTGTTTAGCCTAACTGCTCTGATAGGCTCGCCACGTACTTTGAACTTCTCTTGCATTCATCATGCAACGCTTCTCCCAAGCTCTTCCTTGTGCTCTTACCGGTGCTGTGTCGCAGCGTCAGGTCATGATGCCGTTTCTTCAACGCAGCTCAAAACTGCAAGGTATGTTCTAACTCGCAGCGATGCTCATGAGGTTATACGCTTGTTGACGCGACTAGATTTGATAATCTTAATGCTACAGTACCGCACAAAGTTGGTGCATTCCAGTGGCGTCTATTCTCCAGGGAGATGGCTATTTGTAGCCATGTAGAGCACCCATCGATCGCGCAAGAGGTGAGTTCGGCTGCACTTCTTGCATACGGAAGGGTATGAAACTGATGTCGAGTGGTGCAGCTTCTAGGAGTAGACGTGCAACATCGCGAGTTTATAACATTACGATGGCAAAATGGAAAGCGGAGCAAGTTTCACTTGCTGCACCTGCGCACATGGTGCCAATGTCCAGAATGTGGCCATTCGACGGGACAGCGAGCTGTGAACTGCGCCGAGATTAACCAAGACAAACTAGACTTTGAGCAAGTATTTGGTACGTTATTGTGTGCAATGTTGATGCTGCGCTTTGTTCGGTGTCTCAAAGTACTGACGAAGATGATGGGTTTGATTTGCTGCTGTGCAGTGAAGGGTGACACGCTAAACATCGTGTGGAACGACCACCACACATCCAACTTCTCGTGCAAGTGGCTGCTTCGAAACAGCTACTCGGATTGGGCACTAGACCAGCAGGCTCAAGATATGACTACGACCCCGCTGGCACTTGATGCTCCTATTCCCTCGACGGAGTATGATCGTATGATGGATACCAATGATGAAGAGGGCCTGTACGAAGCGCTTCGCCAGGTCATTGAGAATGGTTTTACGGTGATTCGCAACACGCCGTCGATCCCGGGTGCTGTCAAAACGCTCGCGGAGCGTATTGCACCAATCTCGCACTCGTACGTATCAGGTAAAGCTGCTGCTAAAGCCTGAAATGACTGACCCGGTTTTATCGTCGTTTACGCAGGTTCCAGTACGGCGATGTCTTTGACGTAGTAGCGGAGCCCAAACCTGTAGGTTCTAAAGCAAACGGATTGATTCTAGCAACAAAAGCTAATTTTGAAGTTATTGTGGCTACTTTGTAAACAGGTCAACATCGCGTACACTACCGTGTACTTAAAGAGCCACATGGACCTGGCATACTACGAGTCTCCTCCTGGATTCCAGTTCTTGCATGCACTACGCTTCGACGAGTCGGTCAAAGGTGGTGAATCAACATTTGTAGATGTGTTCGCTGTTGCCGAAGAGTTTCGTCGTCATCACCCCGAATACTTTGCAACGTTTTGTCGTGTACCCGCAACATTTCAAAAGCGTCATTTGACTCGAGAAAAGGCAACGATCTTAGAGTACCAGCGTCCACATATCCAGCTCAATCACCGTGATGAGGTCATTGCAGTGCACTGGAGTCCTCCGTTCGAGGGACCGTTGAGAGTTCCATTCGATCATGTGATACCATACTATGATGCATATCGCGTCTTTCATGAATTGGTCGAAGGTGGCACATTTCGCTATGAATTCCGACTGAAACAGGGTGAGACGGTCATTTTCAACCAACGGAGAGTTCTGCATGGAAGAAGACAGTTTACGCCATGTTCCAATGGTGTACGCCACCTTCAGGGTACCTACATCAACATTGATGATGCCCTCTGTCGCTACAATGTACTATGCACACGATTTGGTGCGAGTGATGCCGCTGCGAAGAACCGCCGCGTTGCCAACGGTAACTTTTCATAAAATGGGTTGACGCATTTTTTTTAATCAGAGATCGTCTCAGGTCCTCAGATCTGATACCGTAAAATACTTTATGTACATGTTGTGTACTCTTCGAACGCAATCATGATGCCGAGGCTGGTAGTACGTTTGCTGTGTTTGTGTACTGGTCTGGGAGCGTATCTGTGCTCGAGCGGTTTGTTGCGTCTCAATGAAGTATTCTTCCAGTCCTCAAGACCTTTATCCGCCAATCGTATGGACTACAAGACGCAGCTCGGCGGTCTGCAAAAGGTCGATGCTGTCTATGACCGCCTTGTCATTGTGTTGATCGATGCGCTGCGAGCTGATATGGTACTGGGTAGCGCTTCAATGCGTGGCAATGAAGACAGTGATAAGCATCAGATGAAGGAGGAATTGAACGTCTACATGCCATTTACTAGTGGACTCGTGACGTCTGGCAGAGCTCTTGGCTATGTCGCCCATGCTAGTGTACCCACAGTGACAATGCCCCGTCTTAAGGCGCTTGTAACTGGAAAAGCTCCGGCATTTATTGATATATTAAAGAACTTTAACTCAGCAGCTTTGGTCGAGGATACCAACGTTGTGTCGTTGTTGGTAGCTAGTGGGAAACGTATCGTGTTTTATGGCGATGATACGTGGCTGAAGCTGTTTCCGAAAACGTTCAAGCGGTCTGACGGTACTTCTGGATTTTATACAAGAGATACAGTCGAGGTGGATTACAATGTGACGAGGCATTTGAGTGAAGAGCTAGATCCAACCATGCAGAATGGGAAGAGTCGTGATTGGGACGTATTGGTGCTGCATTATTTGGGATTAGATCATGTTGGTCACCTGCGCGGACCAAGATCGACATTAATGCAGGAGAAACTACAAGAAATGGATCATTTAGTGCAGCTTGTGGTGGACTCGGTACGTGAGCAAGATCAGCGGAGAATGAAGAACGACAACTCAGCACGACCTTCGTTGATTTTGCTTTGTAGCGACCATGGCATGTCGGAAGTTGGAAACCATGGTGGCGCTACTGTAGATGAGTCCTCTGCGCTGCTAATGTTTATGCGTGGTGATGGTGAGCCAATGCACTCGAATACGGATCGTCCATACCGGCATAGGCGCAATCAGGTCGACCTCGTGCCAACACTCTCTTCACTTTTTGGGCTACCTATCCCGTTTTATAGCACGGGTTTACTGCTAGATGACGTCATCCGTGCTTCATCGAGCTCTGCCGCACGCCACGGCTCGTACTATTTGCGTGCGTTATACCTCAATTTTCAGCAGCTATATGCTCTTACCAGAGTCAAGTTTCACCCCTCGACTCTGGCGAGTTTTGACCAGCAATTTGAAGTACCGCTGAGCAAGATGCACAAGAGTCTCCAATCAAATGAGGAGGATGTCAAGATTGGACACGAAACTGAAACAGCTGTGCTTCAAGCCTGTGAGATGCTGCAAGCTAAGGTTGCACAGAGTGATGGGTCCGAGTACAATGTGATTGTGACCATTTCTGGCCTGATTGTTCTGGTCTTCAGTGGTGTCGCCGCAGTGGCCGCACTTTCAGCACGACTCAACGCAGACTCCAAGGCCAGTCAAGGGGCAAGCCATCATCTATTGGCTGTTGTAGGTGTGGGCAGCATTCTGCAGATTGCCAGCTTGTCCTCGAGCTCATCGATTGAAAATGAGCACGCAACTGCATTTTTCATGACGACTTCTTTACTTGTTGCTTTCGGATTTATATTACTACGACGGAAAAACTCGACAAGCAACTCGAGCAATTCGTTTTGTCCAAGTGTTAGGCTAGTCATGGTTGGAGTGTTGCTGGTTGTCACACGAATGCTACGCGCACGTAACCAAGTTATTAACTTCTGGCGACTTAATGGGCTCCAAGTTGATATTAACATACCTGGAAACGAATTTGCCCGAGACGAGTCGGTGTCAATTTGGTCCACAGCTCCCGTGCTGCCATCAAGTATCCTGCCTTTGAATGCCTGCGTTGCCTTCGTATGCGGGGTCGTGCTACGAAAAGCTGCACAGCATACGAAAAGAGCTTTGCGAAAGAGAGCTTTCTTAGAGTTCTCTGTCGGCGCTTGTAGTGGACTACTATTTGTAGCAGGCATGATGGCATGCGTCAACGTTAAGGAATTGTTAAACAAAACCATGGTTGAGGAAGCCGGATTTCAAGCGTGGACATGGTGGATACCACTGGATGCCGATGCGAGTGCGTGCGTGGTGTATGCAAGTGTTGTCCTTATCACTGTGCTTGCTGGCTTAGTTGACCACGCGTTGCGCCTTTCGCTGGTCGAGATGATCGTTTGGCTTTTGGTGAGCCTGCTGCAACGTTACAACAATTACCCGACGCTCTGCTTACTTTGCCTGCAAATGGAATTGGTAACAAAGCTGCTCGAGCACGAGCAAAACTCTGGAATTCAGCATAGTGGAGTTGTTGTCGCGGGATTGGCGTTATGGTTATCACAAGCAGCTTTCTTTGCCCTGGGTAATTCGCACCTGGTGGCCACAATCGACATTAGCCAGTCTTATCATGGGTTGTCGTCGTATTCGCAGAGTTTGGTCGGTGCGTTGACCTTTGTCAGTGTATTCTCCGGTCAGCTTGTATGCTTTGTAAACCTTTTTCACTGGTGTAACATCATTGCGTCTGCTGAAACATCGACGAAGTTGTCAATCCAGAACTCTCCATGCTCGACTAATACGAGATGGACAGTGTGTCTGGTGATACTCACATATCAGACGCTTCGTTTCGCCGTTTACACGTACGTAGTTTAGCCTTGTTGCTTATTAACTCAGCTAATGTATGGGTGGTTTGTTACTTCAGCGTCGTGGTTTTTCTTATGCGCTTTCACTTGTTTATTTGGAGCGTCTTCGCCCCCAAGGTACGGCTCTGTTGTCCGCATCTTTAACAAAGTCATGTGCTCTAAAACGTATAATTATGACATTTCAGATGCTCTATGAGTTCGCACACGTTGCTACCTCGCTTGTACTTGTGATTGTGCTAGCATCAACAATCAAGCAACAAGGCGGTGATGGATTGTTGTCGACTTGAAATGGCTGCTGCTCGTCACATGGCTACATAACATTTCGGGACCAAAAATTGGTCTCACCAAAAGTAACAAGAAAAAGAGAGAAAAATATTCGACTACATTAGCATCTCGCTTGCATTCCAAGCAGCTTCTTTCCCACAGGAGACACCACATATTAGACATCGTCGGTCGTCTCTTATGGCGTCCCTTTTCTCAAAAATAGAGAAATAGGCGAACGCCACTTGATTCTGAAGGTTTCAAGGCTCCAACGCGTTCCCCCGCTTTATAGTCACATGAAGACTATCGACAGGATGAACCTTTACTAAATGTTTACGACAGGTCCTCTTTCTTAGCAATAATCTGCTCAGTGCCACAGGCCTTCAGGACCGTAAGCACCAGCTGCTTGCCGTCATCAAAGTCCGCACGAATCTCGTCAGCAAAAGTGTCCGGGAATGTCGGCAGCTTGATGTCCTCACGGGTTTCGCCAGAGTCGTCCATGAGCGAGCAGAAGTCATCGTCCGTAATGTCGAGCAGTGTGTATTCAGCACGAGACACAAAGGGCACCGACGTGGTGTGGGTAGAAGGCACAATGTCCTCGTACTTCTTGTTCGTAAAGATGTCCAGCGCTGTAAAATTGCACTTGGCGTGGCCGTGTTTGCCCGTCTTTGAGGTCGAAACATTCACCACTTTGCATGGGTGGCCCTTGATCATGATAAAGCCGCCTTTGCGGATCTGACCAGCTTCACTGGGATACGTGGCCGAAGCACCAGCATCGGTCGAGTGGAACTCGAAATCATGCTCCTCTTCAGCCATTGTAGACAGTGCCAAGAACGATCCTAAATAGAGAGGTTGATGATAATATATGGGTTGCTATTAGTCTTGATAATGGATTGACGAGATGATGATGATGATATTCAGCTATACAAGACAAAGGCTGCTGGGTGAGATAGGTTATAAACCCTGCACAATGTAGTGCTTTGGATGATATTGCTATGACTGCATCTGCACCATCAGATTTCGTCCATTAAAATGCAGTCGTACCTTAAGAAGGGGGGAAACTTAACTGGCGATCCAAAGGCGACTGCGGCTTTTGCTGACCAATTATCCACACCAGTTAAAGCAGCCATACAAAAGGTGTAAGCGGGCTTTGATTTCGTTAAGCTCGCTTAATATTTCATTTCACATTGGAGGTATATTCAATAGGTCGTATCACGTTCTGTGACACATACAGTGACCGTCGGTGACGCAACGCAGCGTTTGGTAACACAATGTATACTATCTTCCTCTCTTGACGAAGCACCGGTATCATCCTCATCCTCCTCCTCTTCATCCGTAGTATTATGGCAGAACCTCATATGAAGACGGCGGGCGTGGCTCAATACATCCGACACCAAGATGACGTGCCAGCAAATGCCATCACCCCCACAGATGCTGTAATGAACGAGTTTAAACAGCTCAAAATGCGACGCAAGTACCGTTACATTCTCTTCCGTATTGAAGCTGATAAGGTGATTGTCGACACTACGGCGCCGTCTTGTGCTACATTTGCGGACTTTCATACCGCTTTACCCGACTCGGACTGTCGTTACGCTGTTTACGACCACGAATTCGTGACGGCTGATGGTCGTAAGTCCAGTAAGCTCTTTTTCGTGACGTGGATTCCCCAGAACTCGCATCCAGGCTTTAAAATGGCCTACACACACGCTAAATCCGCCATCCAGAGCGTGTGCGAGGGCTGTTTTGAGGTCAGTGCCGTCATCAAGAAGGAGGTCGCACAAGGAATGGACATTACGGACGGCAATGCCTCTGACTCGGACAGCGAGTTCGAAGACGACTGAGCTACATACAGTCCTTGAAGCTGTAGAGATGAGGCCAATTGACGAGCAGGATCACAGCCTTGTATTGTTTTGTCCATTAACAGTCAATTGTCGTGACCTCTTTGTCTACTTATTTTAACGACGAGGCCTTGAGATGTTGTCGCTGTTTGTTGCGCATTGCCAGCATTTGGTTCTTGAGCGCTCGCTCTGCTTCGAGACTCATGCGATTGCGTTCTTTTTCGCGATTCTCCTGTGCTTCGTGCTCTGCACGCTTACGTTTCTCATTGCGCGCCTTCTCCACGGCACGCGTGTGTTTAATATACACAAAACGAGTGTATTCGTGCGTGAACATGCGCAACACAGCGACACCAGGTCCACTTCGGTGAAGGAGCATATCGTACGCGGTCTCCAACTTGCTAAGCGCGTACGAATCATACGGGCGTACGAGACGCATCACTTCGTTGAAAAGTCCTTGTACAGCTGGCGTCACGAGGGATGGTGTTACCTTCGCTATTGACTTTGGCAACAGCGTAGTAGACGACGTGGTGGCGGTGGCAACACTGTTCAGTGATCCAACCGCAGCAAGATTACTTAGGTGTAAAGGGGACTTGATCACCTCTGCCGAGGCTGCGGGAGCTGGGGACCCAACAAGGCGTATGATTTGAGCTACGCAAGCAAGCCACCTTGTCGTGCGCTGAACATTGATCCGTTCCATCTTTGGAGGCCCCAAGGCTTGTTGAGCCACTACGTGCTGTCCTGTCGAGCTGCCATTATATTTACCATCAGTTTGTCTTACTGGTTTGCGAGATGACGCATTATATCCATAAGAAAAGCCTTTGGCACCAACAGAGTTGATGTAGCAACCGCTCTGAACAAACTTGCTTTCCTTCTTCTCGAAATCCAAACTTTTTGCTTCCTTGCAGGACCCGACTAAACCCCGTGCGTCCATTGGGGCACGACACACACCGCAAATAACATCATCTGTCATACTTGGGAGGCCCTTGGGTAGCGTAATGTCCTTTCGCACGCCATTCTGCACAATTGAAATTGCTTTTCGTTTCTTTTTCGTGCCCGTGCTTCCTGTCACTGGAAAATACCTTTCACGCTCTCGAGCATTCGACAAGCGCTTCGTGCATCTCCAATGCTGAACATGTGGAATTGCAGCTTTGTCTTTTCTACAACAGTAAAAAACGTGTTGGCGCTCGTGAAAAGGACCCAAACACACATTACAAGTGTGCTGTTGACTAAATGGACCAGGATACGTGGCCATGTATCTCGGTGGATCGAACGTCCTTTCGAGACGACGAAATAACTTCGTGTCATTCACGAAATCTTGTATAGGCGTCGATGGTAATGCGTACACCTTTTCAAGCTGGGGTACGTGATTTAGGAAGAACTGGAGCACCTGTAAATGCTTAACGTTATAATCAGGCGGATCATTCTTGCTGGCACGCAGACCCTTATTGCAGTATCCAACTATCAAGACTGCCAAATCGTGCATCACAGCAGCAGCGCTGACGTAATCTAGCAAATGTTTTGCAATTGTACCGAATCGGCGCATGTCATCGCGACCAACAAGCAACCGGACGGGGCACGTAATTAGTTTTGCCAGTAGGTCGCCAATGTCCTCAGTGCAGTCTCGATGACGGTCGCAGTACGCGTGGAACTGCAAGAAATGATCAGTCCGCATCTCCACGTGACCACTTCCTTGGTGCGCGCAAATGGCGTGAAAATCGCGTGCGCAGCTAACTCGGCGACACTGTATCCGAACGCCACCACTAGAGTGGCAAAAGCAGCATTCACCGAATGGAAGCAGACTTCTCAGCAGCACCTCTTTTACGTCTGGCACAGCCTCCTCAGCTTTTTCCACAAACGGTTCGTCCATCTTTTCCACCTCGTCACGGGTAGCCTCTGTCACTGTTTCGTCTGCAGCTTTTTTGACAAGACCCTTTTTCGACATTTTCTCAGCCGCTTGAATCTTGCTCTCCTTGATAGTGTGCGCAGCCAACCGACGTGGGTCCCACTTAATGCAAAGCACGTGTCCAAATTGCACCTCGTTTTTCATTGCAGGCATTTTCTCGTCTTGAAATTCAGGAAATAGACTCCAAAATGCAGCGTCATCAGTATCCACGATTTTAAAAGCTGTAGCACCTCCAGTTTTTTCACAGTAGACACACTTGATCATCTGTCGTTGAACTCCTCGTCGACAACAATCACACATCCAATCAGAGCACTTCATATCTTCGCCTTCCTTTTCTATCTCACTGCTTTGCACTTCTTCCTCTGCAGCCGGTAGTGCAATAGCGTAGCATTTCTCATGGATAGCAAGCTCACACCCGGCACAGACACGCAATTGGTCTTCGCATATCGTGCTGTCAATGAGATCGCACTCGGAGCATCTCAAAGTTTGGTCCACGTACTCATTTTTCGGCATTGAAAACACACTGATAGCTCTAGATGTAGTAGCAGACGTCGTGTCTTGGTTGGGAACGTCTCCTAGACCCAAAATCCCCTCTTTGGTAATATACTATTATGCAATTTATAATAGTCCGGACTATATTTTACAAGCTGATGCGAGTCTCTGTCAAGGAATAATTTGTGTGTCAAGAAGACACAAGAGGATTGGGAAGCATTGTGTGACGATCTTTATCCACATTGATACAGGCGAATGAGCTCGCTCAAATGTACGATGAATAAAAGACATGGTGAGTATGTATAGCCACGATCCAGTGCATTTCAAAACCATTGGATCGTGGCTATGTCATAGTCGCCGCGTCCTTTCAGTATAATATGTAACAGGTTTTCTCTA
This sequence comes from Peronospora destructor, assembly GCA_011800735.1. NCBI lineage: Eukaryota > Oomycota > Peronosporomycetes > Peronosporales > Peronosporaceae > Peronospora > Peronospora destructor. The sequence continues at coordinate 279,549 of WBRY01000004.1, read as the reverse complement.
ATCTGGTATACTATGCTATTTCACAGTTTCCTTTTGAACTTTTTGTGGTTCCAGCGCTCACGCGCCACACAATCCTACAAGTCGCACAGTTAAGAGCCCACTTGGCTCAAACTCTGGCACCGAATTTGCCTAGAAACGAGGTAAACTCAAAGTTCCAACAATCAGTGCACAATGAGTCGTACTAACTTTTTGTTGCCTTTGATGAGACAGATTAATGATGAAGAAACGAGGACGGTCGACGTCTTTTACAGACGACGTACCCTCGACGAAGCGCAGGGTTAATGAGACCAAGGAGGCTATCAACAATAACAATAACGGAGACCATCCACTGCATGTAACTCAAGAAGTTTCTGCTCTACCTACAGTCGCTGATATTGCACCAATAACAATGGATAAAAGCGCTGCAATTGCAGAGATAACAACAGTATCAGAGACACAATCGGAGGTGAATACTCTTCCGCCTGCTGCAATGTTAAATGGGACATTGGAGCATCAAAACAGCGTCAAGACGTCGTTATTGGGGCATTTGGTGGTCGCACTCGAGTTTCAAGTGCTCCATGATTCATGGGAGACATTTGACAAAGCTTTAAAGGTCTATGGGAAGGAAACATATCAATTGTACGTGATTCGTTCCACGACGTCAGTGAGGCGACGGAATATCAAGATTATTGAAAGTAGCGTGGGAGGAGATACTGCTGCTGCCAATGTGGAGCGGATGGAGCATGAGGTAGATGTGGGGGGATGTGTCGTGGAGAGGACGTTGATTCCGGAACGGTTTTTATGGTACTCCAAGTCGCTCAAGTGTACGCACGGATGGAAAGATCGTCATCGAAGCACTGGTAAACGAGGATCTGGAGTCGTACGGTCAACAAGCTGCCCTGCAAAGATGTGTGTGACTCTGCAACACCAAGGACCTGGACCCGACGACTGGAAAGTGGTTGTGACCAAGCATGTGCGGACTCATAATCACCAATTATCAAAGGAGTTGTATCTGTACTACACGGAGAATCGGCGTATATACGACCCGGAGTTGCTCGCGGTTGTAGGAGATACATTTGGAGTTGCGAAACCCTCCAACGGCTATCTTGTATCGTCGGTCGAGCAGGAAAATCAGCGGACTAGCCAGTATCGTATACTTCCGGCCAGTGATGAGCAGAGCCAACAGCAGGCTTCGTCGATGACATTTATGATGTCCGACTCGTCGGCTTCATTATCTGCTCACCCTGACGGACATGCTAATGAGGACCGCACACGTAACGACCCCGTGGCACTTTCTGGGGCCGACTGTGGTGATTGTGCGCTCCGACCACGCGTCAAAACGGGCAGCCCTTTGACTGCCATGCCACCGCTGGGTGCAATGATGTTGACACCAGGAACAATTCTTTCAGAAGCAATAGATGGAGGAGGATTTTGTGTGCCACGAGTATCGGTGAAGGTGCATGCGTCTTGGGACGCTTTCCACGACTTTATAGCGCAGTACTCGTTTGACACAGCGCAAGTTTTTCGTACACGGTCAACCGTGTCGGTAGCCGCAAGAAACGCAAAAGTTGCAGTATCCGCTGCAGCAAAATTAGGACAGGACGACTACAATGTTGCGAGTTACGCAAGTTATGCTGCGGCATCACCTTCTTCGCGCCTGATCCCAGAAGAGTACAAGTGGTTTTCGAAGCTATTAATTTGTACTTATGGCTGGAAACGAAGAGCACGAGGTAAAGGATTTCGCATTGACGAACACATTGATGGAAGTCCATGCCCAGCTATGTTACTCGCTCGGATGGAGCGCAATGTAGATGGCGAATGGTATATTGTGATTAATCGTCAAGTGCAAAAGCACAACCACCGATTAAATGGCTACGTTGAAGAGACTCGTGGAAGCAGTCGAGAGGTAGTTGAGGTCGTTAATGATACCACTGGCGCAATTGCATCTGCGTCAAATGTGGATTCAAATTCTACGCAGCGATGTTCGATTGGAGAGAGTGCATCCACTTTAGAGACTAAAACAAACACCGAAACCAGCGTCAACGATACAGCCACACAGTCCATGTACCATCGTAACATCGTTGTCCGCGTTCCGAAGCTCCAGTCCGTCTTTAACTCTTGGGATGACTTTCACGCAAGTCTCAAAGCCTACTCCGATGCTACATACCAGCTTTATCGTACGAGAACGACAAGCTCAGCGAAGGGAAGGAACAAAAAGATTGCACAAATGAAACGTGATGGTGGCGAAGATGAGAAAGATAAGAACAGCAAAAACGGAAGGGAAAATGAGGCTCTTTTGAATGGAGTAAAAGTTGCGCACACGATTCCTGAATCGTGGCGATGGTACTCTAAAACCCTGACGTGCACCCATGGCTGGAAGCAGCGGCATCGTGGCGCAGACAAGCGCTCTGCGCATGGTGTGCGCTCAACAGCGTGCCCTGTAAAGATTTGTGCCACCGTGCAATATATGAACCCACCCTCAAGTCTAGATATCTCTGACTCGGCTGAGGGTAGCTGCGTCGTGGCTTCTGACAATTGCTGGCGAGTTGTGGTCACGAAGCATATTGTGGACCACAATCACAATCTATCACAAGAACTGTATCAACATTATTGTGAGAACCGTCGCATTTACGACCCAGAACTGCTTGCGATTGACACGTCGAATAATAGTCTTTTGGTAAAGCGCAAGGTCTACCAGGTCCTTGGTGATCAAGGTACCCCAGATTCTGGCATGTCAAAGCATTGCGTTGGAGTTCAAATGGCATCTCAGTCTCAAATGCTTTCAGCAGACCAAGAGGCGGAGCTAGCAAAAGCCGTAAACCATGCCCGGTCATTCGAATCTTCTGCCAGTAATCATCCAGTTGGAGACAGTGAGCCACCCGATGTACAAGAAACTGTGACGGAAATGGAAACTTTAGCTGGTGTCGGGCAACAATCTGCACCGCCGGTTGTGCTGGTTCCGTACAGCTCTACAACCTCATACGTACCAGCCCGAGGTCAAGTTCAGGATTGCCAGCAGCTGCAACAGCAAGGATATCAACAGCAAACGATACCATTTAGTGGTGGTTCTACAGGAGTCCACCTTGAGCGAGGTCAAGCAGGAGGTGAAAGTGCGGTGGCCTTGGCCACCATGCCAACGCCCGGAATAAGCTCGTCCAACCTCGTGGTGCTCAACAACGCAGGAGCGGCAATCACGGGTGGTTTTCCTCCTATGGGTTCGAACGTGATATCCGTTGCGTGTCGTGTCCACGGATCATTGGCCCGAGCTAACTTGGCTATTAGCAAGCCAGGTATTAACCCAGGCGCGCTTGCGTCGAAGACTGACGATTCTGACTCAGCTATTACTCCAGCAGCACAATGCACTTGCTTCCGGATTGCTGGTGGCGGTACCTACGTTACGATTGTCCCTGCTAGTGAGGCATTAGCCCCTACTGAAACCAGTTTTGATGCTGATGATGAAGTGATGTTGTACCCCAAAGACATAGACGGAGTCTGGCAATCGTCGTCACATGCTGAAAATGAAAAGGTGACGCTTGAAAAGGAAGAAATGATTTGGCGTGTGCCGCGCATCGTGCAGCGGTATTCCTCTTGGGAAGACTTTCACAAATACCTGGACGCATATTCAGCAGCAACATTCCAGCTCTACCGTGTTCGTACAACGTACTCGGTACGATCGCGCAACGTTCGCCTTCGTCAATTAGCTGCAAGTCGAGGACTTATTGTGCGCGAAGGTGAGAATAACGATACAAGAGTTTCAGCGGAGACGGAGCAAGAAGGTATGAATGGGCTATCTCGGGCCCACCTGGTACCCGAACAATATAAATGGTACTCGAAGACGTTCTTGTGCACACACGGTTGGAAACGTCGCAGTCGCGGTAGCGGTCAGCGTGTTGGCCACATTGTTCGGGCCACCGAGTGCCCCGCGAAGGTATGTGCAACGCTGCAGCGTACTGATGGCTCAAGCAAATGGAGCGTCGTTGTCACGAAGCATTTAGCAGAGCACAATCATGAACTCTCGGAAGGGCTTTACCTACAGTATTCCGAGGTGCGACGTGTGCGCGACCCTGAAGTGCTTGCACAAGCCGAGAAGCTTTGGCGAGATGGAGCTACACGTCGTCGTGTGTTTGAGTTTTTCAAAGAGCGATCGCCTCATCAACTTATTTTAATGAAAGACGTGCACAACCTCGTTCAGCGGTGGCAGTCACGAGAGCGTCGTCCTAGAGAAGGTCAGCAACAGGACAGTAACGCAGACCAACTAGTCCAGCAGCAGCCTACGTTAAACACACCGCTAGAGGCTCCAGCCAGTTAGGACGATAAGAACGTTCCTTGGTTGTGATTTCTATCCATATGGACTGGACTCGATAGGAACTGGATCCTGCTTTTAGTAGCCGAACACTTTTCTTCAGCGTACAAGTTTGTTACAATCGGTTGCTGCGTTCACGTAGTGGAAATATTTTGTGGAGCTATTTCTAGCGCGCAGCGTAAGTTACCTACACTTCTCCATGAAAACTGCAAGGTGCTCAAAGTGCTCAAAAGGTTTTGACAAGGGTGGGGTATGAAGGCGATGCTTTTCAGCTCGATGGCGACTCTGAGATGATCACTGTGAATTGTTTGTCGTTTGGAAACCCAGTATATTGCGTCTTGGCTTTTTCGAAGGATTTGACGTCGATTTGTCGTGGCATCAGCTTTTCGTGATACGAGGCTTACAGCGCTATAAGTACAGCATTCTCTTAATGCACATGACCCGTACGTGATTTCTAAGCTTTTTATTAGATATAGTTTTCAGATTCGGAGTATCTCCATCTGGAGCTGTTGTTTTAAAATACTTTTGCGATGAACGATGCCCCGACTCCGACAAGCCCGCAAGTTGACTGGCGTGCGGATGTGCGGTGATTCTTCGGCAGTTTGCATGCTCAGCACCACAGTGAGGGTTAGTGAGATGGCAACAATATCGGCGCTGTATATCGTTGCATCTTGTTGGTGAAGTGGCAAAAATACTACCAGCTATTGAGCTCCGGATCAAGCCGCTGTAAAAGGTTATTGCTTGAAAGAGCAGTCAGGACAGTTACGCACAAAGCGCTATCTAAGACGTCAGTTCACATTAAGTTGGAGATGGATAGGGATCGATTGTGGGATATTGTAGCAAACGCACACGATGTTCTTACATGTCAACTTTTTCATGGTAGCAAAAGCCGACAGAAGCTGGCTGCACTGTTGACTTACTAAAGCTCAAAGCGATTGTTGCGGTAACCGCTAAGGTAAGAACGGAAACTTCAGACGTACGTGCATCGCATAAGTCATTTTTGTCAAAGCTGAAAAAAGCAATCTCGCAACTCTCTGTATGCCTGCTCATTTGAAGGCGAATACCAAAGTGATGTATGGTAACGCTTTAAGAGCCCTACGAGACTCGGTTGTACGGCGTCGAGCTTATAGTCTTTTGCTTTGCCTGGTCGTTTGCTGCTACGTTCATTACCACCATTGATGAGTGCAATCGGACGAGGTTTACCAGTGTGTCCACAAGCAGCTCGATGGTTCTGGTTAGCTTCGACAGAGCGGAACGTCAGTAGCATAAAATCCTAGCTCTTGTACCCTCCATGTTACATCTAAGTCTTCTACTACTAGTCCCTATCAAAGTCGAGTGAGAGTATTAAAAGCTTACCCAGACGACAATACTCCGGTCCTTCTTGGCAAATAGACGGTCGTCATTCGTGTGTGACAAGACACTGGGCGTGGGGCAAGCGTAGTGGCCCATTTTCTAACAGCGATTGCACCTTTTGCAATCGTTTGTATCTTATAGAGCGAGGTCGCTCGCTCCCTACATAAGAGGTTTCCATTGGCTTTGGACCTCCGCCCTTCTGTCCTTTCAAAACGACGGTAAGATCCCGAGTGGACATGAGCCTATTTTTTAGGCTGAAGTCTTCCTGTTTCGCTGCAGAGAACGCTTAGTCAAGCGAATCTAGTTCCAAGCGGAACATACATTATAGCTCGCCACGTAGGGACTCGCACATGCGTCCAATCATTGCATAGTAACTAAGAATTGGTCTTATACTTTCTACTTTCATCACAATAAGCGAGAGCTCGCAACTGAAAATTGTGATGCACTTTCGCAACGCCACGAAGTGTTAACAGTACTAGTTTGATAAGTGAGGTCGCCTTAGGCGCCCACCACTACCTCGCTACACGCGAGAGAAAACGGTTTAACCGCTTCCTCGTTAGTAAAAAGAAATCCGGATATTAGACTTGATGGGGCATCAACAAGGTGATACCGAGGCTTCCGTATTGCGCAAGTGAATTTTGCGGCAGATTTGTCGCTTCTTTTCGTTCTGCTTGTGTTCTTCAGTGGTGGTAGCGGCCAAGTGGACAACGCGATGGGTGGAAAGGTAGAGTCGAAGTTGTGTCGGATATTGGCCTTGGATATGACATCTATTCAGCATATCTACGCGGATGTAGCATTTCTGGCAAGCACAGTAGATTGCGTGCATATACTGCTTAATTGGATTGCTACTTATGGTAGACAGATGAGCAGCGAATGGAAAATGCAACACGCATTTTTGAGCTGAAGATGGGGTTCATCGCCGCTTATGAAAAATACGCCTGAGAGGATTTGCCGCAGGAAAATTTGCTGTCGGTGTTGGTGACCGGTATCACTCCGCCTGCGCTGGCCCAGTATTTCGCTCAAGATATTCAAGAGATGGCAAGTAGTCAACTCTTTTTGCTGGAACTGAAAACGTAACTGAATTGGTTTCATTGTTTCGACTGTGTGGCTGACAATAGAGCGTGGACCGAATGCAGAAAGCTCTTTCCAGTGGCTGCGACTCACTCAGAACACTTGCTGAAGGCAAGTTGAAGCATGCTTTGGTTGACGTGTTGTTTCTTTTGTCGGAGTTGAGTGGCCATGCCAAGTGGAATGCTCAAACTTATGCAACTGCTCTGGGGATCACTGTTAGTGCCCTTGATGACCTCGTCCAGCAACGCAAGATGCGCTCATTGATGTGGAGGCGCTTATATTAGCAATACACGAAACTCTGCAGGATTTTACGCTGTTTTTCCAGTGGCTCTTAGAACGTATCCGCATTCACACGAACTGGAACCGGCTAAGAGGGGAAACAAGTTCTGCAGCAATTTGTGGTGGTAACTCTGGCAATTCAAGTAGCTCAAAATCGCTTCTCAATTTGCGGCGCCTGTGCGATTTCTTACAGCGTGCTGCAGAAGCTGCTCAACGGTTTCGACAGCAACAACCAAGTCACAGTGCGTACAAGGTTGAAACGACGTTTGGAAATCTAGTATCTCTTCAACTTTTGGCGCAGCCAATTCCATCGAAATGTAGAACAGGGCAATCAGGTGCGGGATTGCTTACCCTCATTAAATGTATCCACGATCGGTGGTCAGCCATGTTGGACACGGTGGCGAAAACACTGGCGCAGACGACTAGACGCGAAAAGAGTGGGTGTGTTACTATTGGTAGCACCAGCAACGCTGTCGAGAAATGTCATATTCATTGGCGGCAGCCGTTTATCAAACTAAGATCCGAAGAGATCACTAAGAACAAGATCAGAGTGATGACAACAAAATCGATGATTGATTGGACCTGCTTGAAGGTATGTGCTTGTACTGCGTGCAGCTTTCAAAGCGCCCGCCTACCCGTCTCTCTAAGTGTGTCAAAAAAGATGAGCCTCACCAAAGATTAGGCTTATTTCAACTACCTCTATAAACATCATCGGGTGGTGGCGGATCATTTGGCACAGACTTGGTAAACAAACCCTGGCCAATCTTTTAGGCAGTCTGCCTGAGCAACATGCTTCTCAGCTGGAGCAGTATGAGGGGCTTAAACAGCAAATGTCCGCGTTCAAGGTAATGACCATGCGGCTGAGTCTATAAGTAAGACTCAGGATGAGCTTCTGCGTGAACAGGCTCGGAACGAGGCTTTCAACAGGATTGCTGAGACGTTCTCTGCCCGATCTAATCCATCTAGGCCCAATTGGATAAACCTTTTAGAGTTTGATGGGACTGCAGCTCACATGATTGTCCACTGGCTGCTAGCCGCGGAGCAATGCGATGTGGCGCAGCTCATCGAGGACGACACCCAAAATTGACGTACGCCATGTCAAATTTGCGCAAATAAGGCCACATAGTGAGCTTACTCGGCACTTATGGCGGACAACAAAGGTGTTCCCTACATAACGATCTTGAAGACATAGATTCGCGCCATGTATCAGCCGTTGAACAACGAAGTGTTGCTTCAGGCGCGTTTCTTTGAAGCGCGACAGGCGAAGCGATCTCTGCAAGAGTATGTGGAGGATATGTGCTCGCTGTAGGCATTCATTACTGTGGGTCCGATACCGGAACACATAAAGGTGCCCAGGACTGTAGCACGGTCCATCGCGACAAGCCCTTTTTTAAGGTGCCGTCGACGATGAAAGAGGCAATTATATTGGACTTGGTTGAGGAGCAACCCTACAACAGTGCCTTGGCGACAGCTTGGTATAAGCCGTCGGCTGAAAGGGCGGATGCCACTCTAAATGGAGTTGGGCAATGCAGACGTTGGCTCCTATAAGTGCGGCAAGCGCTGCCATATGATTGCTCGCTGCTATGCCAAATTAGGCGCTGGTGCTAAAACGCCCAGCAAGAGACTCTCTATCCGAAGGGTGATGCCAAGAAACAGCGTGTACGACGCACTGGCTCAGCAGTGGCCACTGACATGTCGAGAAATGTGGGAGCGCAGTAGGGGCGGGATACCTCACTGACGCGAACTTTACATTCAAAGCTATCGAACATATGGGTAGCATAGTCCCTGAGGTTCCGAAACGTCAGACTTCAACCTTGCTGGTCTATAGCGCTCGAGTACGAGACTATAATCAGGTGATGATCTTCTCGTTGATTCGGGTGCATCACAAGAATTTGTAAACTCGCAGCTCTGAAGAAGGGTCCGACGAGTTATAAGTCGCTTTGCCAAGATGGCAAGCGAGTAGAGGCGACCGTCTGTTCGGCAAACGGCGCGCTCGTGAGATCGGAGGGAGTTCAAATTGGACTCACCGTCAGCTTTAGTGACTTCTCCTGAGAAGCTCACGGTGCTAATTGTAGAGTCCGTATGACCTCAAGGGGTCCGTTAGCTGTGACAGCAACAAATCCCACTTTAAAGGTCGTGGTGACTCGAGCAACGAGTACCAGACAAATTAGGACGATCAAAGGCACGTCGAAAAAAGTGACTTTGGATTAGGCTCGATCTAAGAGGACGGACCTACGAATGAGATGTTCGAGGCTGTCGAAGACACGATGCTGGAGGCATCCTCAAGTGAGGTGCTCCAGCATGTCTTGGGATCTGCCGAGGAGATAGTAAGTCTCTCGGAGATGACGTGGGATCTGTTTCTGTCCAAACTAAAGGAAGAAAGGATCCACAAAATAGTCGTACCTGTTCTAAAATAAAACTTGGTGGACTGTTGCTCATCGTCCAAGATGAACGAGAGCGTCTTGGAGAGCGACAAGAAGAAACTGTTCGCTGCTCAAAGCTAGGAAGCTGTGAAGGACAGTTCATTCGACGACGTTCTGTGGAAACACCGTGATGTGTTTCTGGCAGAAGCACCGAGCCGTCTACCGGCCAATAGGGTCATGAGTCACGAAATTGACCTCAAACCTGTCACCAAGTATTTTGTGATCAGGTAATGGCCGTTGCCGAAGGAATATGTCGATTACATCGATAAGTTTTCGACAAGCGAGCTAAGGCGAGACATGTACACGATAGCAAGCTGCCTCACTTGCTAAGGCAATTGATGATCACGATCCATATCAGTGGCTAGTGTCCACATTGGGGGAACGTCAGACTATGAAGCACGGGAATACAAGATGAAAGCACAAGGTAGCGCAGAGGCAAGCGTAAGGTGTAGGTGGAAGTAGCTGTTGGCCGGTATCGGACATTTGCTCTTGACAAAGTAGAAAGGAAACTGATATTCAAACTGTGTTGCTTTGCTCTAGCTTGTTTGGTCGCTATCACTCACACTAGCTCTCTGTATCTTCGCGCTTACTTGATCGACTGACTTTCCCTGTGCTATCCTTGCAACACCGCTCTGATCGACGTGCTTCCTGCCTTTCGCCAACTGCACGCTTCTTCACCGATTGTGGCATTGGTTTCGTCTTCCATGCATATCCGAAAGGCGCTGACACCATTTCACCAGGCCTGTCGTGCTGCACATCGCGACTGCTTGGTGCCCTTCATCCTGATTGTAATGGGCCGCATCGCAGTTACATTAAGAGGTAGTTTTAATGCATATTAATTACATAAGTAAGTAGGAGAACACATGGATAGCATGCGTTAGAAGTAGGGAGTATCGTACTCGCTCTGTTAGGTACGATTCTGGACACCTGTCCCTCATTGGCTGATAGTCATTCGGACACGTGTCAGACTCTGGTGAGGTCACTATTGAGAGTCACAATAGTGACCTACGAAATCTTCCTTTATTATTAATAATAAAGCTCAGAGTTATATTTACCCTATACTAAGGACTCAGTGTGCACTTCCTCATAACCCTGGGATTCCCAGGGTTCGCGATTGTCTAGCCCCGTTACACCTGGTAGCACTTAGTAGTCCTTCCAATGGCCGAGTTCGAGATGCGAGATTCCTCGTCTGATCCTCCAAAAGTGATTTTGGATCATGACGCGTTTCCCCATCTCACTAGTATAGAGTGGGAAGCCCTTCACCGCCTCGCGGCGGTGTCGGGAGAAGTGGTCGTCACGTCGCTGCTGAGCACAACAACTCCAGAGCGACAGCGTCTTGCCATTCATGAGTTCATGAACCGCGAGCTCGCCGAGTACTAACTCCCTCGCGAACTTCACGGAACGAGTCCGTGAAGATGGAGACGTCTGTATACTCAGGCGTCGGCAAGGATCGATTACCATTGAACCGATGGTTCCAAGAAATTAATATTGCAACCGCTTCGAGGTTGATCGAAACGCCCCAAGCGAAAGTAAATTTTCTCCTCTCCCGGTTATCCGGGAACGCCAAGGAATGGGCGTTGGGTAGACTCGTCGTCGACGAGCACGCGTTCACGACTCTGGAGGATCTCCAGAATGACTTGCGTCTCGCTTTTGAGCCGCCTCAAGACGAATCACGCGTGCGCACTGAGTTTTTCTCACTCAGGCAGGGCAAGATGTCGATACGAGACTACGTCCAGAAAACACGACATATCGCTTCGTGCATTATCACGAAGCCTATCGACATGGCCTCCCAAGTCCATGTCTTTGTGTCTGGGATGCGCGAAGGCATGACGCGCTATTGCCTGACGAGAGCAGAGCCTTCGTCGCTTGAAGAGGCCTTCGCCCTCGCTCTTCGCGAGGACTATGTGGTGGCGTCTTCATATGCACACCCCATGCTCATGGATGCCAGGCCATCGGGTCCCGAGCCAATGAAAATTGATACGATCGAGTCGTCGGGTGACCGACGTCGCATGGCTTCGGACCGCAGTACCGTTCGGAAGGGATGCCCAATGACTTGCTACCACTGCCGGAAACAAGATCATCGCGCGGCAGTGTGCCGCGCGCCAGCTCCGGTGTTAGCTCAAGCTGCTGCGGTCGGTCATGACGACGCCTCCCCGGTCGCTTATGCAAAAAACGATCGGGACCAGTAGGCGCGGAGCGCCCTACTGGTTTGAGTGGAGGTCCGGGTCCCCCGGTGGCAGCTCGTCCTCCAAGCCCCTCTGTGCTCCATGCACACTCAAATGTCACCACCGCGAGTGACGATACGCGTCTCATCATTGTCAGTCTTTACGTCGCCGGCTCCCGGCGACCCCTGCGCGCGCTCCTAGATTTAGGAGCAACGAACAATTTCTTTCGTGCATCGTGTCTATCCCAGTTCGCGCGGGTCTAGGCGAAGTCGTTGTCAAACTTGCTGATGGTAAGCCACGCCGCGCTGCGCGCCGTGAATTGTCGTTGTCATACACGTTTGACGGTTTCCGGAGTATTGACGACTTTCTGGTGATTGACATGAACTACGCGTTCGATTGCATTTTGGGTATCCCGTGGTTGGCACGGTATCAGCCACAGATTGACTGGCTGGCCCGATCTGCGAAACGTCGCAGTGGCTTTGACGTTAGTGAGGTGTTTACTCACCTCTTAGTAGCTCCAAGAGACTGGCCTCACGTCACCGTCGTGGACAAGACGTCCACGACACAAGCAGTACACAGAGTGAGTGATGGCCCTCTCTGTACAGCTTGCGCCGTTCTCCTCGACACAGGAGGCGGTCTGGACTCCTCGTGTAACCACGATCGAGATATTGATGTGGTCGAGCAGGGGCTCCCACGAGATTAACGCGGTCGAGAATGGTTTCCCGCATGAAAACAACATGGTCAAACATGGGTTTCCACACGAGAAAACAGTGGTCGAGCAGGGGTTCCCACATAACAATACAGTGGTCGAGCAGGGGTTCCCACACAACAATACCGTGGTCGAGCAGGGGTTCCCATGCGGAACAACAGTGGTCGAACAGGGGTTCCAACATGAGACATCAGTGGTCGAGCAGGGGCTCCCACACGAGAATACGGCGGTAGTTCAAATAAAATATTTTTTAATTTAAATGGATTTAAGGGGCTCCCGCATCACGAGACGACAGCTACGTCAAGCATTTACGGCACGGTCGAAGATTGTACTCCGTGCCTCGAGGGGAGTGGTATATCACCCCGTGATTGCAATTCACCAGCTCTGAGTTCTAACTCGGAGCAACACGAGATACCACGCATCGATGCTCCAGCGTCGGCGCTTGTTAATGTGATTGAATACGCGGATGGCGCTCCACAGCGGCGTCGCGTTCTCGAAGTCGCGAGTCCTCGTCGCGACGCATCTTCGATTACGCGCCTTCCAGGTCTTTCCTGGAAGCATTTTCTGCGTGACCTGAAAGACGGCGGCATCAAGCAAGTGTGCTTGATTACCGACGAGGCTATCGACTCCACTTTTGCCGTGTCTGATGGAGAGCTTCCATCTCGCCCACCAAGCGCTGAGCCTAAGTCAGCACGTGAGGAACGTTTTGCGACACAGTCATGGGACGCTCTGCGTGAATCTGGTAATCCTGTCTACGACATCGCCCGCGAGTACGCGGATGTCTTTCCGGATAAGATTCCCGCAGAACTTCCTGCTGATAGAGGTGTGCAGCACGAGATTGATCTCGTGCTGGGTTCAAAGTACTGCGTGACACGCCAGTGGCCACTGCCGCGAGACCAAATCAAGGCAATTGACGAATTCTTCGAGGACCGACGCAAATCGGGCCATGTACGCGAGAGTATCTCGCCTCATTCGAGTCCGACCTTCTGTGTGAAGAAGGCCACTGGAGGATGGCGTATTGTTCACGCGTTCAACAAATTGAACGACGCCACGATTCCTGCGCAGACACCGATTCCCCGGAAGGACATGGTATTGAACTCCATGTCAGGCAGCATTCTCTTCAGTGCCATCGACTTGACCGATGGCTTTTACCAGATCCTGATGAGACCGAGCGATATACCCCTCACAGCGGTGAGTACTCAAAGTGGTATGCTTTGGGAATGGCTAGTGATGCCACAAGGATTGAAGAATGCTCCGGCCACCTTTAATCGCATGGTTTCCCATGTGTTGCGCCCACTCCGAGAATTTGCGTCGGGTTACTTCGACGACATATTTGTTCATAGTCGCGCTGAGGGCGATCTCATTGCTGTGGAAGTTCACCTACGACACTTGAAACAAGTCTTTCAAGTCATGCGGAAGAACAAACTATACGCAAATTTGAAGAAGTGCGTCTTCTGCGCACCAAAAATTCCGGTGCTGGGTTGCTATGTGAGCAAGTTGGGTGTTCGAGCTGATCCAGAAAAGATATCGTCTATCTGCTCGTGGCCTCCTCCGAAGAATCCCACCGAGTTGCGTCAATGGCTCGGTCTGGAGAATCACCTGCATAAGTATACGAAAGATTATGCTGGATCGATCCAACCACTGTCGTCGCTGCTGAAGAAAGACGCCACTTGGACGTGGCGTCCCGAGCATCAATCCGCCTTCGATGCTGTGATGAAGAGCTTGGCGTCGGCACCAGTCCTGATTATTCCTGACGATTCGAAGCCGTTTCATGTGGTATGTGACGCCAGTGACTTTGCCATCGGCTGTGCCTTCATGCAGTTTAATCATGAGGGCCGCGAGCGAATCGTGAGCTATCAGTCACGACAATTGAAGCCTGCAGAGAAGAATTATCCTGTCCACGACAAAGAACTCCTTGCAATGCGTTACGCGCTGATCAAGTTCAGAGTGCATTTATTGGGCGAGCAGACCTTCGCCTTGTAAACCGATCACGCGTCACTGTGGACAGCGATGAAGAGCCCCCACTTGTCTCAACGGATGGCTCGGTGGTTGTCGTTCTTCTCCAAGTATAATTTCGTCGTTCACTACAAGCAAGGCAAGAATAATATTCTTGCCGACGCTCTGTCTCGACGACCGGATTATGATCCTCGGATGGCACTCAGTCGTCAGCAAGCTGACGACGATGATGATGATGGCGACAGTTGTATGACATGTATCGCCCTGAACATGACCAAGGTCTCCGCTGAGTTGCCTTTGTACGAAGAGATTGCGAAGGCATATGAAGTTGATCCGGATTATGGCGAGATCGTTGCATATTTACGCGCTCCTAGTGACGATGCACTGGGAGCCCTGCCACATTCTATGCGCGCCAGAATTCATCGATACAAGCTTGAGGGAGATCTGCTGACTTATAGCATCGATCAATTCGATACTCCTCGGACGGTGATCGCAAACGAACTGACCTATGCGCTCGAATTATTCGCGAGTATCACGACACCCCTGCTGGTGGCCATCTCGGCCGCGAAAAGACTTTCGCGGCTGTGTCTCGCGACTTCTATTGGCCTCATCTGTACAAATGGGTACGCAATTGGGTCCGTACCTGTGAAATCTGTCAACGTGTCAAGCCGTCTCCGTCCTCGCAGGCTCCCTTGCAATCTCTTCCTATCGCCACGGAAGCATGGCGATATATTTCGATGGACTTCATCTTCGGGTTTGTACCCGATAGCCAGATCCGAACGGGTATTCTGGTATTCGTGGATCGCTTCAGCAAAATGAGTCACCTCATCCCAGTGTCTGCTAAGGTCACCGCGGCCGAGACCGCGATTCATTTTATTGACGCCGTTTACAGACATCATGGTCTTCCTGAGTCTATCATTTCCGATCGTGATCCCCGAATTACCCCGGCGTTTTGGACCAAGCTCTTCGAGCTGTTGGGTACACGACTCAAGATGTCTACAGCAGCCCATCCGTAAACGGATGGGCAAACGGAACGCGTAAATCGAGTACTCAAAGACGTTCTTCGTAGCTATGCCACCAGTTTCACCAGTTGGAGTACATTTTTGCCGCTTGCTGAGTTTTCACTCAACAACTCAGAACACGCGTCGACTGGTCTGACCCCATTTTTCGTGCATAACGCGCGTCATCCGCGCGTTCTAGCCCTACTTGCTCTCGGTCAGGCCTCGTCATCTCGTGGCTCCACTCTGGGGGGGGATGAAGAAGAAAAGACTCCCGTTCCGATGACCGGTTTCACACTCGGTCGTGCTGCAGCACTCTGTCACACCCCGAAACGATTACCGAGTGTAGCTCACAGTTCCGTGAGCGCTAACGTGACCACGCGATCGCAAGCAAAGAAGCCGGATGTGGCGCCACATTGCGTGGCACCTCCCTTGGCTAATTATGCGCCGAAGATTCCGGCGCTCCCTATCGATGATGCGGCTGTATCGGACTTCCTACTGCACCGTCAATCGGTTACCCGATATGTTCGGAACGCATTACAGGAAGCTGTCGACAAGCAAAAAGAGAACGCTGATAAACGCGGGCGCAAGAACATGGATATCTTTCGGATTGGGGACAAGGTACTCCTGTCAACAGAGGGATTACAAAATTCGGCAGTAACACGCTTTATTGGTCCCTTTACGATACTCAAGACTATTGGAGACGCCTATACCCTGGACATTCCCACGTCACTACGACTCCACCCGACGTTTACGTCGGGCGATTGAAACGGTACAACCCTGCTAAGATTCCCGAGGATGCTCGGCGAGTTGAGTCAGTGGCGCATAGGTCGAGCGTCCCTCGCGCCCGACGTCCAGTAGACATCTCGCGAGGCTGTGTTCCCGTCTGTGGTTGTCCGAATTGATATTTCAACATCCTCATCCGTTCAAGTAACTCTCGATTTGACTGGCATATCTCAGCAGCAGTCTTCTCAGCTCAAGGGGCACGTTCCAAAGCCTCCTCAGCCTCCTGTTGGGCATCGGCCGCCCGGTTCACCGCTGCATCCACATCGTCCTGGACAACCAGGACGCGAGCCATATCGTCGTGATGGTCCTCCACCACTTGTGGATTCTGCTGGTGACGTCCGCTGGATCGTGGACCATATAGTTGGGCACGAGGATCCTCCTCGCGCATCATCGGCTCCACCAAGCTCACGTATCTCGTCCGCGCGTCGATATCGCGTCCGATGGCTTGGGTTTCCTCCCGAGGAAGACTCCTGGGAACCGCGTACCTCTCTTCTGCGCGAAATTCCTGACGTTGTGCATGACTACGAGTCGAAGAAGGCGGCGGTTGAAGGCACCTCGGAGCGACCCGAGGCGAACGCGAACGAGAACGACGCCTTGTTGAACGTGATCGCTGTCGTGGAGAATATCGAACAGAACGGAGTGGCGAACGAGTCGCCACTCGACGTGCAGATCCAGCGATGATTGAACCCGCTGTCGCGAATGAGTCCCAGCACCGTCACGATTAGTCGAGCGAGCTTTCTCGAAGATACTCCTCTCGTATTTGCGGATCCAGCTGTATTCGCGATTGCTGAAAGGACATGCAGTGATGTGTACTTCCCATTGCTCCTTCGATGGTCGTGCTGAAGATTCACAAGAGCGACAACCTTCAGTGACGTGAACGTAACAAAGGCGATCCTCGTTCTAGGAGTTCTCACAGAATCTCTCGCGCAGTGCTTCGAGCGAATGATTGGCGCGAAGTTCCTCCTTGTCAGTGAGCCATCCAGCGAATCTCTCTCCACTCTCGACCATCCGGTTTCACCGGCGAATGAATGCACACCAAGAACGCTGCAGATGGTCGTAGCACACCCCACTGACACCCTTCCCATGGCGTTCGCGAAATCGGTGAAAGTGGTCGCGCATGGTGTCTTGTGAGTCCGGAGCTGTAGCTCCGGACAAGTCGTACAGTGCCCATGGCCAGAGCTCCTGATCCATAACGGGTTGGATCGAGCTTCCGCTGATCGTCCTCTGCGGTAAGTCCGCAGAGTCTGCTGCTGTTGCGCCGCTTGTCGTGGTGTCCGTTTGAGTTCCACTCATGTTGGCTGGTTCCTGAGACTTCCTGTGTGCACTCACGCAACCGTGAGTGCAATTATGAGAGGGGGGTGATGTAATGGGCCGCGTAGCAGTTACATTAAGAGGTAGATTTAATGCATATTAATTACATAAGTAGGTAGAAGAACACCATGGATAGCATGTGTTAGAAGTAGGGAGTATTGTACCCTCTCTGTTAGGTACGATTCTGGACACCTGTCCCTCATTGGCTGATAGTCATTCGGACACGTGTCAGACTCTGGTAAGGTCACTATTGAGAGTCACAATAGTGATGGTGGTCACTGTGATGCACCATTGATCGGCAGCATCACAGTGACCACCATCAACCGTCATATGATTGTTGCGTCAAATCGCATTTTACGGTAATCACCATAGCTCTTCAGGCAGTCTGTCATGAAGATATATCTTTCACACTCATATACGATGCATGTGGCAGCGTTGCAAATTCACATTTTATGATGATCGTTACTAGATCACGTAGTAAGTACATACTCCACAATCATACCGTCACTGATCGTCATGTGATAGCACTTCAACTCCAGCATCCTCATTGATCCTCCTTGATTATCAGGTGATATTGTCACGAATACATGTTCCGTAGTCATACGATCACTGATCGTCCAGTGATCGCGAGACGAATTCACATTTCGAAAAGATTGTCAGGTCATCCAGTCGTGCACCCAGATCCAGAATCACATAAGGGTCGCACTGACCATCACTTGGTCATAGCATTCAATGCGTTCTTATCCATTCCGTAAAACCGGCAGTTCACTCGGCAGTCCACAGTGCATCACATGACAGCTTTTGACTTGACCGTTGCCATCAATTTCTTGATGTCGCTTGATGATACCTTGGGACAGTGCGGGACCGATGGGTGTGATTGCAGTACGGCATTGAGGATATGGATTCGAACTTGCCTCATTTTGCCATCATGGGCACCATCTTTCAAGGATAGCTCACGGAGCCTATTGGTGTTGAAGTTGAAGACGTCATTGTGATCAGCCGAATCTGATAAAGTTTCACTTCGAATAAGCGCATGCGTTCGGGACCCTTTTGAGACAAACCTGGTGTGTGCAGAAGACAAGGATGATATCGACAAGATGTTCGACTATCGTGGTGCGGTGGGAATGTTGATGTATTTGACAACATGTTCGCGGCCCGACTTGGCACATGCAGTAGACTCAAGGTCGATATTGGATTGTCTGGTTTTCTAATTGCTGCCTGTACTTCCAGTGTCTTATGACGTAAGTTAATGATGTTTTGTTGAATGAGATCCTTGTCGAATATGCTGAGTCGAAGGATGGCCGCGATCGAGATGTTTTTCTCACGGAGACTGTAGCGCAGTCTCCGTGAGAAAAACATCTCCCATCAGAACCCAACGTTGACAGCTCCACGCCAGTCGTAAGAACTCGCATAGACGATAATCAAAGAGTCCTCGCGAAAGAAACGAACTTGCGCACGCCTATTGAGACAGCTTGCCATGTAGCAGACATGCCCGAAACGTTTTTCCCGCGGGCCTCGGAAACTGGGCCAACATTTTTTATGCCATGGATTTCAGAGACAACACCCTAAGCCATCGCGGTGTTCAAGTTTCTCTTGCAAACGGCTACTAGAACCGATAGATTGGACGCCGAGATTAAAACCAACTCTTGACGTATACTTCACGTAGTACCGAGCACTCGACGCGGAGTAGTAACCAAAACATGAAGCCCACACCTACCACCGCTCTCCCGCCGCGACCTATCCCCGCTTCGACTACGGACATTCAGTTGTCGGGAACAAAAACCAGCACTCGACGATCATCGCAGAAGGCATCGTCTCGCCTAAGACTCTATCGTCTGCACCTAGTATACGATCAACTTTGCGTTGCTATTACGACTCGTCGCCATCCAATTTTATTGTCCTGTATCTACCTCAAAAGCTCTTTGATCAATCACCCATCATCTGTTTCGAGTAGCATGCTCGTAATACTACGACGCGATCGCAGCAACATCTGTTCCTCTCGAATCGTGTTTTGTGTTTGAGTGTCGCATTGCCGCTGAGCTTCCAGCTCTCGAATCACTTCCTTAATCATGTGTGGTTTAAAGTCATCTGAAACTGACGACCAGAACTCGCGGTTCGAGAGTAAGGCCCGGTAGGCACCGGTGTTTACGTTGACAAGAATCTGAGCCCAAACACTAAAAAGCGGAGACACAATGAAATCTGCAAAGCCAACCTGCATTTTCTTGAGCACAATAATATCTCGGTCCATGAAAGGTGAGACTGGAAGTCCGAGCTGTTTCTCCATATCGCCCTGAATGAAAAACTCTTTCACTACGCGATCAGTCCAGTGTAGCATCGTTTTGCGCTCTTTGGCTGGGTTTGATACGTCACAAGTGTGGAGAATCATTTTGAGCAACAACTTTTTGTCGCCCACGTCCTTGATCAGTACAGCACTCTCATCAAGAGCTGCCGATAAAATATTAGTTTTGAAAAGAGCCACATCCTCAAAATGTTTAGCCATATCAGTTGCTAGCACCATCTGAATAATCATGTCACGTGCGTACTTGAAGTCATCCGGAGCTAGTTGACCTAGCACATTGCGGTCAGCATTCTTCATAACCAAGAAGGATTGTGCTACATGGTAGTTCTCCAACACCGCATTGTCGTTGTAACGCAACGCGATTTCCGACGCCGTTGAGATGTGGAAACTGTTGTTGAAGCCATCATGCATGAAGTCATGCATGCCGGCAGCAATTAGCGACACAGCACGATCCAGTGGGCGTAGATACGGTGCTAACTCTGGCTGAATAAGGAAGTAATGCACAGTCTGCATAACATCGGCAGCGTGAATGGCATTGTGATACGGGTTCGTCGAGGCATATCCACGTTGAATCTCTAACAAAAAGTTCACAAGCACGTTGTTCTCAATATTCAACACCTGACAAGAACCGCCACCGAGAAGGTGCTGCCCAATATAGTAAAGTGCATTTCCACCAGAAACACCATGCACCTGGAAGACATCAAAATCCCACAAACTTACGTCTTGAAGCAATTTCTGCAATTCAAATTCTGAAGCAGAGTTCAGCGTTGGATAAAGGTCTTGCATTATTGCTCCTCCATTCGCATGGGAAGGCGAGTGTCGATAATGATGTCTGTGAAGTGATGGAGGCTTCGACCCAGCAGCTGCACTGCCATCAGAGCTGCCGTCCGCGACGTCAGCTGCGTCATCCACGTCAGAGCAAGAGCTTGCCGTCCATGAGCGTTGACGTTTGCGGTTCGAGCTGCCAAGCTCGTCGTCTGTTTCAGCATCAGATGATACGTTGCCCAAGTACTTTCTAATCAACATTTCACCACATAGCCAATTCTGCCTATCGTTATCGACTCCGCCCACTGTTAGCAAGGCAGTTGCATCGTATAGCCGGTCGTTCTTGATAGCATGGATAGCAAAGTCCACCCCATCTCTGAGCGACGGACGGATTGCTGAATGGAAACGCAACTCATTTAAAATTCGAAGTATAAGTTCCACAGGTGACGTGATTGCTTCCTCATTGATATGCATGAGATTCATAGACTTGAACCTCTGTTTTACTCGCTCAAATACCACGAGCACTCTCAACACTCGTATAATCACTCGCAGTCTCAATATCTTGACCACAAGGGTCGACGTCGTTCCCATAGCAGCAATAACTCCTAGCATCAAGCTACTAACAACAACCAGCGCATCAAATAGCGTCCACATCTCTCTCAAATAGTAAAGTCCATAGGCAAACACTTTGAGTAGAATTTCGAGCAGTAAGATCGACCCAACCGTGATATCGGTCACATCAACTGCCAATTTGTATGACAACAGCGTGTCATCTGCCATGGTAAGCTGCAGTGTCACAAAGACACCGTAGAAGACCATAATCATGACGAAAAACACCTCAACGCTGAGTTGGCGCATACATTCACCCACTGCCAAGCGAATGCGATGCATTGTACGTGTGTGAATGACGACACTGGGTCTTTGCTTCAACAGTTCCTTGCTGCTAGCACCACGTCGCTTCCTGGAGCGTCCGTCCGAGCCAAAATGGGCGTGAGCATTATCGGATGGGACCACCGCGTTTGACCGCCATGTGTTGTATGGAAAGCGACGTCGGGACGCCGGGGCCACTGGCGTTGACGACATGGAGAGTGGAGATGTGAGCTAGAGACGGCCACCTCTAGCTGTCGACGGAATTGCCAGGATGACGTGACGTGATGACGTGACGATGTTCGTTTGATGGGTACACGTCGGTAATTCTACGAGGTAGTTGCAGTCGATGGAGTTATTAATAAGAGCACAATGGACTAGTTTTTAGTCGAAGCGGCACAAAAAGAACGGGGGGGTTTCAACTCAAGTTTCAACAACTAATTGCGAAAACAGAAATCTACAGTGTTTGTCTGGATACAAGCTTGCCTTGTGTGACAGTAGCCTAGTACATTTCAGTAGAATTATCATCCATGAGAGCAAAAAAATCGCTGTCCGAAATTGCTCGCCCTTACAACATTACGTCTCTTGCTTCCATATTTGAGCCTTTTGTAAAACACTTGACATTTGTATTGACCAACGGGATACAAAAGAAAAAGAACCGCGGTTGAAATTCCCATACAAATTTCAAGCTCAAGCGACCTCACTCCCACAACTTCAAACCAGAAGAAATCGCAAAGCTCCCGAGTCTTCTACTCGCTTTGGTCACCCGTTTGGGGTGTACCTACGCATTGAAAAGACCCGCGACAAAATTGAATTGAAGAATGCATCGGACACGTCATTCGTCACTTGACTATGTAGGTAACAAGACCGCTGCACAAGAAGAATGGTCTGAGTTCTTATCGACAAGTATGATGGCCTTATCTACCGCTGATTCGGAAGCGTCTCCTCCTGAGATGACATCGCCTACACGTCGTCATCATCATGAGTCAAACGACATTTCGATTGGTCGTCGTGTTGTGAAACCTCGTGGGATGTCGATGATCGAGACGACGTCACCTCCAGTCGACGCCTGGCGTCCATTGGGTCGACGTGTCGCGTCTCCTTCTCCACCTCCGACGCTTACACGCTCGTCTTCGAGCTCATTGGAGTCGACATCGTCACTGGATAATTCGACGGAACCTCATCAAGCTCATACGCGCGTCATTCCTACAACTTTTGGACGCTTAGAGAACAATTCGTCACTTAGTGAGAGTATTGAGGCAAGAGACATGAAGCTTCAACATGCCGTCAATTTTGGAGTTGTGAGCTCATGTCTATCGTTTTCAAGCTCGTCGTCCAACGACTCGTCATTGATGGACGAGGAACGACAGGAAGGAGCAATCGAAAAGAATTTGGTGGTGGCTGCACCACCATCTGTGGACTCGTCGTCCTATGCGGAATCCTGTCTCCCGGTGCTTTCACAACTACCACGTCCTCCGAGAAGTATCAGTGTGGACAGTGGTAGTGGAACTCGAACGGGTTCGCTCGTACATGTCAAGTCACCGGTCCTTGGGAACAGGAAAGATGCTCAGACGTGGCAATTGCAGGATGAAGAATTTTTTATGACGTCTCCACGTTTTGGAACGTCATTAGGCAGCAAAGACAGAGGACATGTCGATCTGTTTTGTGAAAATACCGGTAGCTCGTTGCTCTCTGCGTACGTTGGTGCTAGTAGTTGCTAAGTAGGTTGCTAGATCTGATTTGGAGTGGTGACTATGGCTGTGGCTATTTTATAGTGAGGCGGGTAACCGGTATGATGAGAAGTACCAGGACCACCCTAGGTGAGTCTATAGCAGTTGGCAGCCCGAGATACAGCTTCATTTTGGTGACTGTGTTCTGATTGTTTTTATTCCAATGTAGATTGACCAAGGATTCGCGCGCGGCGTCGGTGGATTTCACGACGGTTCGCTCGCATGAGGTCAGCCCACCGCTACCTCCACCGCAGGAACCGCTGCAACGACTGCGTGCGCGGTCTTTTTCGTACTCGGCGGCGTATGGTATCTCGGGATACAGTCCGTTTAATAAACAGCAATATGGGCCTCC
The DNA here is from genome assembly GCA_011800735.1 of Peronospora destructor. Taxonomy (NCBI): domain Eukaryota; phylum Oomycota; class Peronosporomycetes; order Peronosporales; family Peronosporaceae; genus Peronospora; species Peronospora destructor. The sequence continues at coordinate 256,203 of WBRY01000004.1, read as the reverse complement.
ATTTCCACATCAGCCACATCTGCAGCAGCCGCAGCATGCGATGGCGCGAGAGTTCCAGCCAAAACTTCGCTGCTTTCATTCTGGGGGTGGCATGATGCCACCCGGGCAACCACAACCACCGCCTAGTGGTGTTCGTCCTCCGCGTGTCAGCATCCCTACGGATTCTCCCATGCACCAATACCAGGTTTGCTATATCTGCTTCTTTTTAGATTCGTCCAGAGTATTTATTTGCTGAATATCGCAATCGTTTTCTTTGCTTACTCAGTATGGATCACCGATGCCGTATCGCCGGTACTCCGATGCGTTTGCAATGCCACCTTACCCGGATTCGTACACTGGTGAACAGCAGGGTAACCAATCGCCCCAGGGCAACATGGGTCGCGGAATGCGGTCATACAGCATGGAGTACGGCAACTACCCGTCGTCGCGCCAATCTCGTAGTCACTCAATGGAAGGTTCTCAGCTTTTCCCGTCAGCACCTCCAATGGAATATCCTCCGTCCTTGAATCGCAGCAACTCGGCCGATGTCGCTTTTGATTGGTCACGTGGACACATGGATTCGGCACCCCCGCTACCTCCAGACGTACGGCCTGTAAGTGGTGCTGTCCATTTTCCGCCTCCGCCACCTGAGGCGTACTACTACGTGGAGTTTAAGCGAGGGCGACGGGAACTGTTTGCTGGTCGTGCAGCGCACAAAGCTGGTGAATACGTGAAGGTACGCCGTGGTTGGTACCTTTGTCTTTAACGGCGATGACCCCGCGCTAACAATGAAATGCTTGTGCTTGCAGGTGGAAGCAGACCGTGGAGAAGACATTGGTCGTATCGTGCAATGTGCCACAGATGTCTTTAAGGTTGGTTCAGGTAACGATTCTGGTAGTCCAGGAGAGGAGTCCACGGGGCGTAGCAAGCGTCATGATCTGCCGACAAAGAAGATTACTTGTGTGGCAAGTCAGCGTGAGTTTGAGATGTTGAATGAACAGGTGAGCAGCTCACATTTTGGCTTGTTGTGGCTGAAGATGACACTAACTGATTGTGATTGCACAGCGTAAAGAAGAGCACGAGGTGTTTGAAGTGTGCAAAACGAAAGTGCGTCAGCGCTTGCTCCCTATGAATGTGATTGACGCGGAATATCAGTTTGACCGTCACAAGCTGACATTTTTCTTCGAAGCTGATCGGTACGCAAAAAGTGCTGACGTAGTCTTTCACCCGGTAGTCTGATCTAATAGTTGTACTTTGTCACAATAGTCGTATTGACTTCAGAGAGCTCGTTCGTGACCTCTTTGCTATCTACAAGACGCGTATTTGGTTGCAACAGGTCGTCCCGTTAGGGAAGAAGATGGGGAATGACCCCGAGGCAAACTAATTGCACGAAGGCAGCACGGCCAGCTGTGAAAGAAGCTTGCATATTTCGACACAAGCATTTCATTTGCCCAGCTTGAGCGATCTGCCGTTCTATTACGGGATCGGAGTGCAACGATCTCAAGACCGAGCCTTACGTAGACAACAACATGGGGGAGCGATCAGCCATCAAGCACAGGAGCAATAAACTGGAAAGGCACGACACCCAATGCCACGAAGAAGCAAGAAGCAGCAGAGAGAAGTGCAGCAAAGGACATTTTAGACGACAATTTAGACGGATATGTTAGAACTGGTGGTTTGCGCGCAATAGAATGCTTTTGCTTCAGCTCGCATGGATCTGGTCTGTGCATTGGGTCCAGGTTACAATCAAGCCACGTTTACTGTCTTGAATGAGAAGTCCTGCCCCATCATAGTCGAATAAATCGACATTTGTATCCGTTATCGTCGAGACTGCGGCTACCAGCTTTGCCTTATTATGACTTATGATGAGAAACGAGCTGCGCCAAGTCGATGATAAGCGCGGCAAGGACCGTTTACTATTAACTGAAGCCACAACAGGCCAAGGTCAATATGTGGTTCCGTTCACCTTCTAAAGGGAGAAAAAAGCCGTCGGGATGGAGCTGGGCGCTCAAATTTGACGCAGTTGATGGCCGAGTGTGCAGCAAACTCTTTGGACACGAGTCAACAAGACTAGGGAAAAGTCAACAAAGGTCATCATTCTCTGGGAGAAATACCAAACGAGAATTTCAAAGGAAAAATCGAAGGTCGTCGGTGCCGAGTAGGTTGGCCTCAATTTAACATGGAAAAAGATAATGGACCAGTGATCTACAGCGTTTGCAGCAGTACGACGGTGAATGCACCGCTGGCATGGTGCTCAAGACTTTGTGTCAGTGTCAACAGCCTATCGATCATTCTCCGTAACATCTACGCTACCTCGTTGCTGCTACGTCTGTACTTTTCCACAGTTCAACTCCTCGAACAAGTTTCTGGGCCGAAAATGAGAACGTCAGCTATGAAACTTTGGCAGTCCGCTGGTTGGTGGGGCGATGCAGCAACCTCATGGTTTTCGGCTGCGATTGTTTGCTAAGAGTCACTCAATTGACGAGTTGATCACGAACAGCGATCACTATACCAAGAACCAGTCTTGCGATGACTATGACAACGATGCGAATACAACAAGGTAAAGCATTAACACGGTTGATGAAATGCCGATGGCTTTCGCGCAATGGAGACACGACATTCTCCGGGGTTGCTCGAGCCGCATCGAGTGGCTTGCTGCAAGATTCCTCTTGGTGGGTTCCTTTTGTACCCCATGACACGACAGCCGTCGTGTTCTACATGAGCATAGCTCACGGTGCCAGGTGGCGATCACGACAACCGTAGTGGAAACTTGGCACTTAGCAATGCTAACCCAGTGCAGTAAATGGCAGTTCCGTGCGTTCCGGAGTGTCGCCCGGCAAAGGGCGCTGCAAACGATCGTTTGGACAACGCCGTTAAATCTTACAACATCATTCTGCGCCTTGTGTCGCTGCGTACTTTGCAGTGGGTAATGCAACGCGGAGCAAATTTAGTGTGTCGTAGGTTTCACCTACTCGCTCAACCAGGAGAGGTCATTTGCTGAGATAGCTCGGTGCCCAAGGACGTAGATAGATGTACACACGTATCAATGGTACATTTCATTGATCATCTTCCGAGACCTTTTCGGCTATTCCGGATCGCCAACCGTTCCAGACAGATTTTTCAGTCACCTCGTGACCACGAAAATCTGTTCGAGATTTAAACCGCCTGGATTGAAACTAACATTACGGAAGATGAACACAAGCTGGGGACTTAATTTCACATGCCGATACCGATGGTTTCAAGTCTAGCGGCCGTAAATGTCAGCAAAACTCGCTATTTACTCCAGCCCGTCAGATCTACCCTTGGAAACATTGCAGCAACAATGACAACCAGCAGGTCGTAAGCAGCATGGCTACCGGCAGTTTATGTCGGCAGCAGAATAGATCGTGGATATACCGAAACTTCGAGACATCGCAAATGTATAAAGACATTTTCCTCAAGCTTTGTGAGACCGCAGCCTCGGTGAGAAACTCAAAGTTTGTTGCGTTAACCCTGATCACGCGTACAGCTCAAGCAGATAAGAATGGTGTCGAGTTGAGTATGTCGACCTTTTACCATCTGAAAGTGAAAGGCAGTGCCAAGGTTATGAAGGTAGTCGCAATGCCTGTGCTATTGTTTTCCGAGCCAAAAACGGCAGCTTTAGTATGGGAGTTTAATAGGCATAGGAAGTAGAATAGCTAAGTGCCTACGCTATTGTTTTCCAAGCCAAATTAGTATAGGTGTTGTGACCCAGTGCTCCAGATGCAGAAACCCTTATCACATGAAGTACGTGGATTATCTTCAATACAGCTACGTCAGTCTGAACCAGCGCTGCATCGCAGCATGGACATCTCACAAAGCACAATGCAAGAGCTTGTACAGCAGACTCAGAGACACAGGCTGTGATGGTGGAGAACACACTTACCATGAAGCATCATGGAGTTTCCATTGTCTACAACTTCACCTGATCTGCTCTATGCTTTCTTTATTGTGTCATCCATAGAGTCACAAACAGCACTATCAGCATATTTTTACTACTTCTTTTGGACGCTTCAATTTGGATAGATAGATAGCTTTCTATCCATTTTGTTATGCTCGTTCTTACTTCGTCTCAAAGAACTCGTACATCTTGTTACGAAACGCCAGCACTCTGGTATTCCAGCCTTCACGTACGTACGTGTAGTACTCATGCTCCCGACTTGGCATCGACTCGTATCGTCCCCTTTTTTGCGTCTTTAACTGTTGTTAGATAGATTTTATTTAACACGTTGATACATTTGAGACAAGAGCTACGCTAAATAAAACGTACGTATTCATCACCATGAAAGCTCTCCTTCACCTGGTTCACCGAGTACAGCACGACACTCTCACGCTCCAGCAATCGAAACTTAACGGCACCGTAGCGCAATCCACCAAGCGCCACTCCGGCCACGAACGCACTTAACGACATTGAAATATCTCGTCTTCTTATCGAATTCCTGTTACAATTAAATGTATATGTAATCATTCAAAGTTATGTGCTGAACACCAACACTCAATCATACCGTATCGAGGAAGGTTGACGTTCTACACACTAGTCGAGGTTGATGTTGTGTTGTACACACTAAGTAGAGTGTGGTATGGACGGACAGCCATCAGAAATCGTCAATCCATTTGGCAAAGAGCATGACGATGGAGACTGCGCAGGACGAGCCGCAAGTGTTGACAGAGGAAGTTCCATTCACTGATGAGGAAATCGCTACCACTTATAAAGTCTTAGGTGTGTTAGCCAAGCGAAAAGACCTGTTGGAACAAAGTAATATGCGCATGCTGCGTAAGAAACTGGCGCCTGTCTGTGAGTACATTGAAGGCCGTAAATTTGGTGGTGTAGGACGCAAGAAATATCTCGAAGACAAGGCGATACGTGAAGAGAAACGTGCGCGTCACAATCGACGTAAAATGCACGACCGTCGCCATATCAACAGCTCTACGCTGCGCCGTGAGCGGATTGCCAAGCTGGATTCGTTGTTGCTACAAGGCAATGACGCAGTTAATGCATTGCCTCTGATTGCAGATGGTGTGGCAGGAGAAGATGTGTGTCATTCCACCAATACTTTGACAAACGTTCCGGAACCGGGACTGGAGCTGCAGAAGCTCTGCAATGATGAAGCGGAACAGACTCGTGATGACAAAGCAGAAGCTTACAAGATGGAAACGAGTGCATTGCTCGGGTTTCGGTCGTGCTACGCGTGTAAAAGCCGATTTGACAAGATTCACCACTTTTACGACCAGCTTTGTCCACGTTGTGCAGAGCTCAACTTTACCAAACGCTTTCAATCGACGGATTTGCGTGGAAAAGTGGCGATTATTACGGGAGCTCGTGTGAAGATTGGATTTCAAGCGGCAGTGAAGCTTTTACTGGCGGGAGCAGCGGTCATTGCTACAACACGCTTTCCGAAAGATGCAGCAGAACGCTTTGCAAGACATGCGGAGTATGAGAGTTTTAAGGATCATCTTCATATTTTTGGTATTGATTTCCGTGATCTGGTGCACTTGGAGCAGTTCTGCGACTATGTCATTAGTCACTACTCTCGTCTCGATATGATCGTTCATAATGCATGCCAGACTGTGCGTCGACCTCCAATGTACTACAAGCCGCTCGTGGACAAGGAGACAAAGGCGCTAGAAAAGAGCACCAAGGAGGTTCAGATGCTGATGAACCACCAACAGGACTTCGAGTCACATATCAAGTCGTTGGCGCTCCCTGCGTTAGATACCACGATCGTTTATACAGGCGGCAACGTTGTCATGTCATCTGCATTGAAGTCGCAGGTGCCTATGATTGCTGGAGAAGACCACCGCGACGATCACATGGAGGCGTTTCCAGAGGGCATGGTGGACGTGAATGGACAGCAGATGGACCTCCGCTCGCGCAACTCTTGGCTGCTTCGTATGGGCGAGGTTGCTACTCCAGAAGTGGCGGAAGTGTTTGCCATTAACACACTGGCACCGTTTATCATGAACAATCGCCTGGTGCCGCTGTTGGAGAAGAGTGGCAATACCGATAAGAAGTTTATTGTGAATGTGAGTGCTATGGAGGGCAAGTTTTACCGCTACAAAACGCCAAATCACCCCCACACCAACATGGCCAAGGCTGCACTCAACATGATGACTCGCACCTGTGCTGAGGACCTAAGCAAGCGACGCATCTACATGAACTCAGTCGACACGGGGTAAGTGATCTGCTCATTATGCTAACTAGCTGCTGTGCTGTACTGACGTGTGCCAATATCTGCGTTGTAAACCATTTAGCTGGATCAATGATGAGAATCCGTTGGCCAAGGCGCATGCTCATGCAGAGGCACACAATTTCCAGACTCCCATTGATGAAATCGACGCTGCAGCGCGTGTGTTGGACCCGATTTTTGTCGGCTACAACTCGGATGAGACCATTTTTGGCAAGTTTCTCAAGGATTTTCACGAGACTGAGTGGTAGATTGACGCTTGAGTGCTGCTTTAAATGGGTAGTGCTTTTTACGAATAGAGTTACATTTTGCTTACCACGTCGTCTTCGTCATGTTGAAGTTTGTCATCTTGCTACGTTTTGATTGGTGTAAAGCAAATATCACATTCAAAAAGGGCGTTTCTAATCCAGTGTCATATCTGCAGTCAAGACAACAAGCTCATCAAGCAAATCAGATTCAAGATGAAGATGGACACGCGTGTAGACAACGAAAAGTACGGCCTTGCACCTAATAGTAAGATCTGGTGCGCAAACCATCCGGTGTTGCGTCATAAGCTTACGAAGCTGCGCGATGAGCGCACAGACAGCCGCATCTTCCGTCATTTGCTGCGAGAAGTCACTTTTTACCTCGGGCAAGTACAGTTTTATAACCCTCAACATGCAACTAGTTAGCTTAAGAGGGAGAGATAATCATGTCTTGTATGTATTTATCTTGCAGATATGACGCGACGGATGATCTGGAGACGATCCCCAAGAAGATTAAGGTACAATCTCCAGAGTTGTTATTACTAAATAATGAACAGTTACTGAATCAGATACGGGGTGTCATAGACTCCAAAAGGTGATCACGAAGGTGCTCAGCTGACTACGTCGGTGGCATTAGTGCCGATTCTTCGAGCTGGATTGGGGATGGTATGATGATCATGGCCATTGGATTTCCAATACTTTGTCTTGTTAAGTTGCGGCTTTGCTAATGTGTAGGTGGAACCGATGCTAGACGTGCTGCCGGATGCTATAGTGCATCACATTGGTACGGTAATACTGTATCCTGCTGTAATATCAGCGTAGACGTTAACGTCTACTTTGTTGATAGGAATGTACCGGAACAAGCAATCGCTGGTGCCTGTGCAGTACTACAACAAGCTTCCGAAGGAGTGCAATGTCAACGTTGCGATCATCTTGGAGCCTGTCATTGCTACGGGTGAGCAACCAGCCGTTAGAATGTTAGATATTAATCAAGTCGCATTTGTCTTGTAACAATTTATATCTTTGTATTTTGCAGCTGGCACGATCATCGCGACGTTGGCAGTCTTGAAGACGTGGGGCGTTGAGAAGATTAAGATCGTGAGTACAATTGCATCGAAACAAGGCCTGCAGGAAGTGTGTGCCAAGAACCCGGACGTGGAGATTTTTCTCGCTGCAATCGACGATGGACTATCTGAGGTAAATTGCAGCCTGTGAATGTAGCGTGCTTCCTTGCTCGCCGCGCATGTTTCTGACCGCTTGTTGTGGTGTTTCACAGAATGGCTACATTCTGCCAGGTCTTGGTGACGCAGGCGACCGTGAGTTTCAGACTGGCACGCAAGTGGAAAAGGTCGAGATCTTGACCAAGAAGCAGAAGTTGTAGGCAGTACTTGAAGCGCACTTACTCATATACCCAAGCAGTACTTAAAGCGCACTTACTCGCTTAGAAAAGATCAAATCTAAAATGTCGAATTTAGGCATGAAAACCCTAGTGCGAATATCTCCGTAGTCAGCTGCTGCAGCATGAACAAGGAAATTGTGACACCGCCGCTGCTCAAGACGCGTTCTAAGGACCCTTTGGAGAGCTCCTGGCGGAAGCACATGGTGTGCGTTCTATTCAAGCATTTCTTCGGTTCTCGTCAGCTGACTAATAATTGTTAATATGCGCAGAGCGATGGGCAGTGGGTTCCAGACGTCTCTGTAAACACATGCATGCTCTGTCGCGCCGATTTCAACTTCTGGATCCGCCGTCACCACTGCCGTCGTTGTGGAGCTGTAGTGTGTGACGGATGCTCTAGTAGCCGTACAAAGTTCATTTATAAGGCAAGTGCAGATCACAACTGAAGCTGATGCTGAGCTAATTCCCTCAAAGCTGTTGATCACTGACACGTTGTGCCCTTCTTGTCCTTCTGCACGCTCGTGTAGAGCAGGAGATTAATCCGAATCAATTGGCAGAAGAAGATTGCCGCGTCTGCGACGCATGCGTACGAGTGATTGATGAAAACTTGGCTCTAGGTGTGAGTCGACGTTTCGGTAAAGGAATGGCTGCTGCGCTTGCAGCCAATGTGAGCGAGGGCCAGAAGGATCATGATACAGCAGCGCCCCTCGAGCCGGATAAAGGAAGTAGCCGTACGATGATGACCATGGGCAGATACAGGTACGTGCACAATGAAAGTGATTATCAAAGAGGTTGCAACCTGACGTAAGACACTTTGTGGCAGAGCGGAGATCAAGGAGTCGGAAGGCAATAGGTACATCCGTGATACCGATCTATGACGAAGGATACGTTTGAAGCAGTAAAAAGTACTCAAGTCCTGTCACCCTGTCACTTTTGCCATTGCATCACGACAGAAAAACACCCTGGTCCGTGTTTCGTATCTTATATAGAATGCCGTAATATCTTCAGCAACATCTTCGCAAACCAGAAGATCTCGAGGATTTTGCCAGCATTTTTCTGGACTGGCTCGTAGTCATGGTCGTCCGAACAATGTCCAAAATATCATGCTTGATAATTGTATGCTCCCGCTTAAGTATAAATGGATGGGTTCGACTCCCTTCGATTCAGACGTAAGCAAGTCGCTAATTTAGAATCCCTTTGTCGTCACTTGCGAGTTTTTTCTTCTTGTCGCTTGCATTGTAACGTAAACAGCGTCAAGGGAAGAAACGAGCGCCCTTTTGTGTGTGTTACTTCCTACTACCACTTGCTTTAGAAATAGCTGCTGGAAGTGAGAAGAAGAACCAAATACACGACACGAAAGACAAGACTGTACGGAATCTGTCTCGACGTGTAATTAATACAGCACAATAGGCACGTATGGACTCATTGGATGTCGATATTGACAGCTTGAATTCGGCACCTAAATATCCAGTAAAACCCATGCGCTACGATGAGACAAATGACGACGACGACAAGTCATCGTACTTCATTTCAGGCTCAAGACTACGCACACCGACCAAAATCTCGAAGACCTCTTCGTCTGGAAGAAAAACAAACAGTGGTGTTTTCTCTGTGACGTCTGTGGCGTCACCCAACGCCAAGCAGACTTTTAGTCGACTAGGAATGGCAGCTAGGACAACCCCTCGTGCATTGGAGAAAAAGGTGCAGCGTGTTGAGACGGCCAGTGATTTTCAGCCGCGGTCATTGGCAGAAGATGGTGCGTTGAAGCGAACGTCGACTTTGGAAACTCGACGCGCGTACTCTGCGTCTATCAAGACGCTTGTGGCTGATGGAAGCAACGGACTGAAGAGGACTAATAGCAATAGTAGCATGAGCAGTAGTGCTAGCAGTGTGTCGTTGCCACTGTCGAGATCGAGGAACAAACCACCAGCTAGTGCAGCGTCGGAGAGGAGGAAGACGCTACATGAACTTGTGGAGAGCAATAAAGATACCCGACGCTGTAGTTTGGGCTCGCAGTCGTCGTCCTCGTCGATGTCGTCATCGGCGACGTCGGTGACGTTCAGATCTGGAACGTCATCGAGGACATCGTCGTCAAGGATGGCTGCAATTAGTACACGCAGTAATTCTGGTATAGCGTCATCAACACGTATTAAGTCGGCGCCAGCTGCGCAGAAAGTCTGGCCGGTTACCGCTCCATCTCTGACGACGCTTCCAGAAGATTTTACGTTGACTGAAGAGATGGTAATGGCCTTGAAAAAGGATCACGAGCTAACGGAGAAAGGTGTGCACGAACTGCTGACGTACTTGTCTTCAGCATCGACGAGTACAACGCCAAATACAGCAAATGTGAAGACTTGGCAAGAAGAGATAAAGCTGTTGAAGGCAGGATTGCGTAGATTGAGCGCCCATAGTAAAGGTCTGATGAAATGCTGCGAGGCTTTTGAGGTGAAGACTCTGGAGCAGAACGAGTATATAGACGAGTCCGCTGCAGAGATCGAACGACTGACTCAATTGCTCAATTTGGAGTCGCCTGCTAAACACTCAAAAGGATTGGTTCCAGAGCTGGAGCTAGAGGATTTTCACGGGGATGGGCCATCGTCCAGGTCATGTCATCCAACATCCGACTCGGAGACCGCTTCTACTACTTCTTCACAAAACGTTTTCCCAAGAGTGTCAAGCGAAGGGGCTGATCGACAGCGTCAAGAAATTCAGCAAGCGATGCAGGAAGACTCGCCACTGTCGGCTTACGTGCGTACAATTTTGAAGAAGGCCACCGATAAGATTGAAGAGAAGTGGAAAATGCGTTTTGCCGAGCAGCTCATGGAACATGAACAGGCATTATCTCAGGAACGCGAGCGATCATCGGCATCGGTACTCTCCAGCTCGCGTTTGGTTACTGAGACTTTACATGGCAAGGACGACGAGTTGAAGGCCGTTGAAGAGCTAAACATTAGTCTAAACCAGAAGGTCCGGCAATTGGAGTTGGATCTAGATGCTGCTTGCTCGGAACGGGATTTCTTCAAACAGCAAATAGATGACGATGACGATGACCGATCAGTTAGTGCTCATAGCTTCTGGGAGAAAACGACTGACCTGTCTCGGCAGAACCGCAATCTGACGGAGGATTTGTCTCAGGCGAACAAGAAAATTGCACACCTAAGCGAGGCAATCGCGATTATGAAATCGAAGGCGTCAAGTCTGAAAACCGAAAATGGCGATTGCGTTCGTGCGTCAAAGTCTATGGTAGCGGAAAAGAACTTGTTACAAGACAAGTTAGTTGCTATGGAGGCGAAGTTCGAAGACGAAAAGAATCGTCGGGAGAAATTCCAGGTAAATGTGGAACAGTTAACCGTGGAGAACACAGCGCTGTATGCACAAATGGTGGCTCTGCAGACGATGTATGAAGCAAAGATGGAGGAACTGCAGGCTCATTATGAAAAGCGAAACGTATCTCTTGCAGGCGAAATGAAACTCTTGCAGGATCAGAACAGGCTGATGCGCAAAACTGAGCCTGGCACACAAAGGCCATCGTATAGCAGCAGCAGTATTGTCAGCAGGTCGAGTTGTGATACTCCTGCGCTCCATGCTGACGATACAGAGACGATTCGACGAATTCAGGAGTTGACGGACGATTTGTTGGAGACGCGACAGGAGCTTACCGAGAAGTCAGATTTTATTGCCGAGCTAGAGATAAAAATCGCTGAGGGTGAGCTAATGCGCCGCCAATTGCACAACACCATCCAAGAGCTGCGCGGTAACATTCGCGTGCACGTTAGGTTGCGTCCATTTTTGCGCTCTGATGGTGGGGAAGCGTTGGCTGAGAATCCGCAGTCGGCGATCGTGTGCGATACTTTTTCCTCCACGATTACGACGAACGTTGGGAGCCCACATACCTTTACATTTGACAAGATCTACGGTCAGTCGGACTCACAGGAATTTGTGTTCAAGGATGTATCGGACTTTATCCAGTCGGCCTTAGACGGCTACAATGTGTGCATTTTTGCTTACGGCCAAACAGGGTCTGGAAAGACCCACACCATGCAAGGAAGTGGGAAGGCGCAGATGCGCGGTATCATTCCACGCTCGATTGATTTAATCATTAATTGCTGTCAGGAGCTGACATCGATGGGATGGAATTTCGCACTCAAGGTGACGTTTTATGAAATCTACAATGAAAGCATTTGTGACTTGCTCACCATGGAGAATAGCAAAGATACGAAGCACAACATCCGGACTGATAATCGGGGGAGGAACTACGTGGAAGGACTGACAGAGGTCTTTATCGATTTTGACCAGGCAGGAGAGCAGATCGATGAAATCGTCAACTTGGCAGCTTGCAACCGTTCTGTCGATCGTACAGACATGAACGCGCACTCCTCTCGTAGCCACAGTATTTTTGCGCTAACGATTCAAGGGCACAATGAGACACAAAATACAGAGGTTGAAGGAAGTCTAAGCTTGGTGGATCTCGCCGGTAGTGAGCGGCTGAGTCGATCGAATGCCACGGGTAGCCGCTTGAAAGAAGCACAAGCGATCAATAAGAGTCTGAGCGCTCTGGCTGACGTGTTCCAGGCTCTTGCCAAGAAGTCTCATCATGTCCCGTATCGCAACAGCAAACTCACGTACGCGTTGCAGCCTGCACTCTCGGGTAACGGCAAGACGCTAATGATGGCTAATTTGTCGCCGACATATGCGTCCATTGACGAGTCGTTGTGTAGCATGCGCTTCGCACAAAAGGTGAGTCAGTGCGAGCTTGGTGCCCCTGTGCGCCAGATTAAATCGACAAGGCGTCAATCACTGGGACCTGGAGATCTTAAAAATCGTGGCAGTATCAAAAGCTTGCCGTCTTGTGATTCTCGACGAAGCACGCTCACACCAGGTGCGCTGAAGAGGCTGCTGTAGGTAGAACGTGGAGCACGTCGATTCAGAATTCTGCATGTTATATACATCTAAACGCACAAAGCTAACACGGGACAAAATTGGCAAAGCGGCGTACTTGGTTAAAGTTAGAAACAGGCACGTGAGCAAGCATCACCACTACAGCTGAGGATGGTGATTGTTTTGTTTTGTAAAGACTGAAGTGTGAGAATCAATTGCGAAGAAGGGCTAGAAGGGCTGCCAAAGTCAGATACACAGCAAGGTTTGATGCTATATGTGTGTACTCATTGCCACAATCGACTGCATCCGATAGAACTAGCATGGTCTTGCAAGAACACTTCACTGCTTGCTCTTTGGAGACAGGAAAGCTATTATCGGAGTAGGAGATAAACGCGCAAAAGGCACGGTGGTCCAAAGAATACACGAAAAGAGTCGCGATGGGGACTCCGCAGCCTTAGGATTTCCACCACGAAAGGTCCGCGACGATGTACTTTAACGTCTAGCCCAAGTTATTGTACTATCAAGTGGTGTCCATGCTGCTTGGCTGAAGTTCTGGCAGTCTTTGAGCTAGTCAATCAGCTTCGCTCTGCGAGTCTGGATGTAAGAGATCACCCGACACCTGAAATACCTACAAATTAACACAAAGCACGTACCGTGATGTTGTCCAGCAGCTAAACGGGATACACCACATCGTTTTGCAATCTGCTACCAAAACCGCAAACGAGCATCTTAAGAGCTATGGAACAAGATTCAACATGGTACCGCTCATCTGTCGCACTGTTTTCCACTTGTTTGCTTCTTCTTTGTGCCTGTACTAGCACCATCTAGCAAGCAAAAGCTTCAGAATTAATCGCGCTCGCTGATGGAAGTCAAATGAACTTCGATCTCGTCCTCCGTCAGCTTGCGGAACCGCTGGCCTTGCAGCACAACACCAACTTCGATCTCATTGGGGCGGAAATCCGCCGACAGTATCGACTGGAGACACGTAATGGCCGTATGTAGCGTCAAGTCGTAGTCCATCGTCGGATTGGCCTTAATCTTCTTCTCCAGATAATTCTGCGCCTCCTGCTCCTTGACACCTGCTGCAGTGGCCTTGTAGCCCCAGAAATGACCAGCCGGATCAATTTTAAACAGCTGAGGCCCCTTTTCCTCATCCACGCTGATGAGCATCGTGACGACGCCAAACGCACGCATGGAAGCGTGTTGTGTGTACACCTGCGCCACGTCAGCGATGCGTTTGGCCAGGACATGACACGGAATCTTGTAGCCAAATTTATTCTCGAACTCGTGTGCTTCAAAGCGTAGACGCTGCACTTGTGCCTTGGAATCAGCTACAATAACAAGAAAAATTAGGGCACAGACCCGACAAATACGGCGTACAAACTATAATCTCATTGTCGTTTTACTTACCATAAAGACCTGTCATTAGACAGCCAATTTCAGGCGTAATTTGGAACACATTTGTGACGGAATCAGGCTCAATCAGTTTGTCCTACAACGAGGTAAAACCAAAAAAACGCTTAGACTTTTGAGGTTCTTTTGGGTATTCTCTCCCGTTTTTTTGTAGCTGAATGTACCTGCACTTTCTTCTGCGTCACAAAGACAGCACTGTCTTTGCCACGGACAGCTACAGACGTGAGTGTTGACTCCTTTGCAGCACGGAAGGCATACTCTAGACAAAAGCAAAGAGATAGAAAAATAGTTGGATAGTGTTACATTGTGTCTGTGTATATGTCTAGAAGAGCTCAAGCGAATGTAGATATATATATGTATGTATGTATATATACCAATCTGATAGAGTCGTCCCTCAGGCGAGAAGATGGTGATATGGCGGTCGTATCCGTCTCCAGGCATGACTCTTGTTGACTAGATGTAGCTGATCTTCTCCCTTTCCTATTTAAAATGGATCGTATTTCTCAATAAAGTACGACGAATAAACGTTGTGTTACTTCAGAAAATAGAGTAAACTATAACACGATATAGCACGTTATGGCAGACCGCGATTTATGGTGCACATGGCGTTGACTCCAAGTGGCCTGATAACAAGAAACTGGCACTTCAGTTCGTACTTAACTATGAAGAAGGTGGCGAGAACTGTGTGCTGAATGGAGACGTAGCATCGGAGCATCTACTGTCGGATTATTGTAGGAGCTGTACCATATTTGGACCAGCGTCATAGGAACATGGAATCTCTATACGAATACGGTAATCGTGCAGGTTTTTGGCGACTTTATTGTGTCTTTACGATGCAAAAGCTTCCACTGAAAGTTTATGCTGTTGGTCTTGCACTTGAGAAGAATTCACAGGCGGCAAAAGCCATGAAGGACGCTGGATGGGAAGTTGCGAGTCATGGATATCGCTGGATTGATGATCAAAATGTAGATGAAGCTACAGCAAGTGAACATATTCGTAAAGCTGTACCATTCATTAGAAACTATTCGGTGAATGACTAGTGGTATTTACAAGGCAAACCAAGTGTCAAGACCCGAAAATTCGTGGTCGAGGAAGGAGATTTTCTCTATGGCGCTGACGCTTACAATGACGACTTGCCATATTGGAATACACAATTTGGTCATCCCCATCTTGTGATCTTATCAACAATCATGATATGAAGTTGTATCTGCTCAAGGATTCAACACTAGTGACCAATTCTTTACGTACTTGAAGGATGCTTTTGATATTTGCTCAAGGAAGAACGAGCAGGACAACCAAAGATGATGTCGTGGGATTGCATTGTCGTGTCGTGGGACATCCTGGACGTATAGCTGCACTGCTACGTTTCTTGGATTATATCCAGAGCTTCCAGGACATTTAGGATTGCAAACGCAAGGAAATCGCGCACCACTGATACTGGACTCGCTATCCAAACAATGCTACCAGCTCGAAGCTGTAACACGTCGTGTCGTCTTGCATCGTGCAAGCCGAGCTGAACAACAAAATGAATGAACTTCTAACTAGTATTACGCCCACTATTTTTCGAGTGGTCAATTTGCCGAAAAATTCTAACTGGGCACAATGGCACCCGTGTCACAGCCGTTCATACTGCTTGTATTTCGATCGATCGCAAGCCATGCGCTCTCGGCATCTGTGAGCTCCTTTAGTCGAGCGAGAATAGGTGCCTCCAGTGTGGGATCTAAACTTCGTGCAAATAGAAGCTGTAGTTCAGGCATGCAGACAGCAGCGTTAGCCATCTGCACAGACTTTACAATAAAACCCAAAAAATCGTACCTGCTCCACATCTTTGCGAAGAAAACGAATTGCCTTCTCATGGCGGTCCTTTTCGACGCCTTTCTTGTACAACGGATACTCGCCCTGAGCGTCGTTGATCTCATCCTTGAGGAAGGAACGCGACGAGTACGGTACCACGCGATACCGGAGGTTCACTTGCAAATATTTACTAAGCATGAACACCAGATGCGCAATGTATCCCAAAGCTGTAGAAATCATTTCTTCATCAGCTCTTCCGCCGCCAGTGAGATCAGAGTTGGCGATGCGAATTCCACGGATACTATACTCACCAGCACCAACATACTCGATGGGGTACACAGTGCCGAGCTGCTTCACAAGCATCGCCTGTCGAGAACGAATTTTGTGTGCAGCGCGCAACACCTCGCATCGACGTTCAAGGATGCTCTGACGTTCCTCCTTGTAACGCATGGTCATCTGCATTGTGCTCACAAGTGCCTTCGCAATATGAATGTCTGTCTCAAACGTCCTGCGCTCGTCCTTCATCACGGCTTTAAGCCGCGCCAACATGTGCCGCTTTTCTGCCACTCGCGCTCGTGCAACGCGAACGCGCTCTTCTAGCGTCGTGTATTGCTGCTCGCGCGTAATTCGTTGCTGAGAGTGTAGTAATCTGTTCCGAATCCGTTCCTTCAGCTCTGCGTTCGTTATTGTCAGCTCAGTGATCTTCTGTTTGGTCGTCAAAGTCTGTTCTAGTGCATCCACACCGCCATGCAAACTGTAGTCCTTTAACGGTATAGCTGAACCTTTCCTCCTCGAGTGTTTAACAGCAATGACACCTTTTTCGCATAAAAGTTCAAGCACTTCACGATGCACGTACGTGTGGCTTGAAAACTCAAACAAACAAGTGTTTAATGGCAGATTCGTTAGATCTGTGAGTGGTACAGGCAGCGGTTCGAGCTCTCGCACTCCAAAGCTGAGATTCAAAATGTCTTCCTCAGATGCTTTTCTACCATTTCCATTGCCGCTGCTGGTCTGAGTCGACGTATCTGAGTCCGTCATTCCATCATTTGTTCGTATGTCATCCACATCATCAAAACTACTTTTCACGTCATCAAAAGACTGCGAATTGGTAATAGGCCGATCATCTCCAATAGACAAGCGGTCACTTGTAGCACGCGACTTGCGTCGTGGCCTTTTCACGGCTTTCCGGTCGTGTACACTCACCACGACAATATCAAACCTTGTGCCGCTCAGCAACGTCTCTACTCCTGCTAATCCATCGCCGCTACTGTTGTCCTCGGACTGAAACGGCACCCACACTGGATTCAACGTATCGCGCGCTATTTCACTCTCGTAGACAACACAACCGTCCACCACTGTAGACACAAAAGAAGAAGGAGCAATTAGCAATTATTATGAGCACCAGAGAGCCATCATACTACATAATCGTCAAGCATCTGTACCTAAATTGAAGTAAACATTGAGTAAAGAGTCGCCACTGGTGCCATTAATCGATAAGTTGCGCATACTAAAGCCGCTAAGTTGCTGCAAGGTGACAGTAGTCGAGCGACCAGCAGGTGGCTGCGTGGTCCACGTGGGTGCGATGCTACTGGCGGTCATATTGATGGCACCGCCAAAGCTGCCGGCAATACTGGACGGTGTCATCATGATGTCGACGACGTCGGCAGCTTGGCTTCCTCTTCGTCGCAAGTGGCGATGAAAACCTCGTTTTAGCGTCCGATTGTTACTTCAGTAACGTGTAAGACGCCACGGTGGACGCTTGTAACCCTATCGGGGGGAAAAAGTCAAAGATGACACCGAATGAGCACTGGCAAGCGCACATTCTGTAGGAACAGTCTAATGACACAGGACGTGGTAGAGAGAGAGCTGCAATTGGACGTTTTTGTTTTAGCCAATCCAAAGACTCAACGTTTTAGTATCTCACGATCAATATGCTCAGAGAAAAGTTGTACAGCAAGTAGTAATCAGAGCAAGTGTCAGCAGCTAGGCACTAGTGGATTCTATTTAAATGAGATACAAGAGCGTCATTGCAGCTGGTAAAAAGGAGCAGAATGATCAGCCACAGGACGAGGAGACTTGTAGATACAGCTTGAGCCCTCGCAGAACAATTACAGATGGAGCTAAACAACCGGCACGATCTCAGCAGTTCAATCAAGAAGCTGGTGCTGTCCAGTTTGCGTCCTACGGCAGCGATCCATCCAGCCCTTTTAACGCCGTTGAAAGCATCTCAGCCAGTGCTTGAACCGTCACTATGGATTGTCAGGTGTGCGTCGCCTTTATCAGGAACTTTGCGAGTTTCGTGCCCCGATGTTGACGCTACGATTGCCGTGTTTTCGGGCTACTTCAGTGATGAAGAGAAGCTCTTGGTGCAGACAATAGCACAGGATCTATAGACGCGCTGCCAAGTCGATGAGAAGGACGTTGTGGTGTACAAGCTCCTCTATGGTCTCGCACAACGCAATAGAGTGCAGTGTTTCGTTCCTCTTCCTTTAAGCGAATTAAGCGACAACACGGCTGAAGACGTGTACGTCGATGTCCATGAGCTGGCTCGACATGGTAAAGAGGGCTTTATCGCAAAGCTGAGACTGCAACATTTGGGCACGGGATCGGGCATACGTCGGAACCTGCTTTGGGACGTGGCAGAACTGAGCGCCACGGCAGATGGTATTGCTGACTTGATAAGTGAAGGAGAAGGAGGTGTGTATGCATTGCAATCTCGATCCAGTGGTTGGAAGCTTGCGTTATCCAAGCCTACAGAAGAGGAGAAATTCGTGCGTGGAGGACTTTACGTTGATGAAGGGGCTGTTCGCGAGGAGGAGCCGTACTGCTCGATTTTTGCAGCAATAGTATGCCGCCAACAGCAGTGGTGGAGCGAGCAAAACAAGGTGCGTTCAACGTTTCATGGCAAGCTTCGTTGGAAGTATGGAAAGCTTTGGCATGCCTTTTGACCTTGAAAAAGCGCGCGAGTTTGTCTCTGTGGAGCAAATGCGCCACATTGCGCTTTTGGACGCAATACGGACAGACACCAGCAACATTCCTTTTCATTGTTGAGATGAAGCAGTACACGATGGTGTCTACCGACCACGGTTGCATTCTTCGTAGTTGGTTCCACCTGTCCGAAACACGTTCTGACTAGCTAGAGTACCCACAAAGTCGTGTGCTGCACGACTTTATGCAGCCACTCTCAACTATGGCGATGACCGACTGGATGTGGAGAAAGATGCAAAGTTTTGGCTCAGTAGGCACTCTAGAAGAGTGTGTCATCACGCTTAAATTTGCACGCTCTTGTTGAAGTTGGCATCGACGCAGGGCAAGACGTTGTTCTGGATGGGAAGCTTCATGACACATGATGGTTGTTTCCAGCAGCCGTTACGGCTGGAGATCGTCATCCAGATGGCGTGTGAACGTGTTGGTATTTCTTATACGCTCGAGCCAACGAGTTCAATGAACAACGTGGTGAGATCGACAAAGGCGTGCTATTTTTCCTTATGCTCGAGCATATGCTCCTTATGACGATCAAAAGTGACAAGCCGTAGACTGCTACCCAGTGAGACATTAACATCTCTTTTGAATGCTACATGGTAATCAAACCAAGTAGTAATCAAATCAAGTCTTACATGTTAAGAGGCAAATATGTAGCCATGTTGAAATGAATACATTTGAGTCAGTTTTTGACTGGTTGAAGAGCTCATCGAATATGACGAACAAAAAGTCAACTCCAAAGGTCTGGGCCTTGTCGGATGAAGCAGACTGGCGAGCATGTGTGGAGTATGAGACAAAGTGCGTCGTCGTGGGTGACCTAAAGGTACAAGTTCTACAGATGGAGGAGCTGCCGGTGGCTGCATCGCTCTTCATGCTGGCAGAGATGGATGCCAACGTAACGGAGATCTCGGGCACACGCCTTTGGACAGGCTCTCACTTCCTCTCACGGGTATATATAGTATGCAATACTATTAAGAGGAGGTGTTGCAATTGCTAACAGTGTTGACGTTGCTGTTGCAGTATTTGTGGCATCATCCGGAGCTTGTGCAAGGCAAGCACATACTGGAGCTTGGAGCTGGCACTGGTATCTGCAGCATCATGTCGTCTAAGCTTGGTGCTGTAAAGTGTCTGGCTACGGATGGTGACGAGCAAGTAGTGGAGCTGCTGGCCAAAAATGTGCATATGAACACGGTGGAAGACGTCGTGACGGCTCGCTCGCTTTTTTGGGGCGATGAGCCATCGGCACAGACTTTGTTGGACGAATTCCCGGATGCTTTAACGAATGTCGACGTTGTGTTGGCTGGTGACGTGCTCTACAAGAGCGAACTACTGCCACTGCTCTTTGCTACTGTCACGCAAGTACTGATGTCAGATAATAATGAGCGAGCCTTTGTCTTGTGTCATATCCCTCGAGCTGATGTGACACACAGCGTCGTAGAGAAACAAATTATCGACTCAGGGCTTAAGTTCAAAGAGATCAAACTGCCCGCGGAAAGCGTTGCGGATGCCACGGTGGAACTGGAGGAGTGTCCTGTGGAGGATGCCGAAAGGGCTAAGCTGTACTATATCACCAAGTAATTGTATCAGACATTCCAAGCAGAATAGACGTTTGCTGGAAATGCTGCGCGCTCGTTGCCTTATATCTGATCTGTTTTGTGGGTTTGCTGTTGCTCGGTTAAGTGTTTCAGACTTCGTCACCGTCTTCACCATCATCTTCGTCACTTGAGTCCGAGTCCAGGAGGCTGAAAGCGTTGATAGGCGCTGAGTGTTGGTTGTTACTTCTTGCTGGCTGTGCTGTTGAGATATTCTCTACTTCTACTTCCTCTGAGCTGTCTTTGTCCTCGTCACCAACGCCATTCTCTTCATTTTTCAGCCCATTTTCCTCCTGCTTGCAGTAACTTGCGAGACTGGTTGGCGTAATGTCCTTGCCAGTGTAATCCGGAGGAAGAAAGAACAGGGGTAAAATACCGTCCGTTGTATCGCGAACCAGCTCCGATCCAGCACGCTGGTGATCAGGCCTACCACGGCGGTCCGTGCGATAGCCCCGCTTCTCTGCGTACGCTTCACACAAAGTCCATGGCGTCCATTCCTGCAGCAAAGAGAAAAGCAAACTGAATCGTTAGCACAATTGTTGAGATCTAGTGTAATGCTAGAAAGATAACCGCACCAGCTCTTCTTCTAGGCCACCAAAAATCTGTGTGCGAGGCTTTAGACCTAAAAATTGTTCCAAAACAACATGCTCCGCCACGAAGCGCACCGCTGAGTATGGCTCACGAATCTGGCCACGTCGCAAACATAAATAGGAGTCAGCAATAATGAAACACACACTAACTTTTGTGAGCCAAGGCTCTGTGGCAACGACCTGCACCTGTGAGTATGGGTATAGACCACTAAGCTCTTGGAGATACTTTGGCACATCAGCAAACGGGAATACGAGGCCAGGACAATCGCAGATACATATTTCAGGAGCAATCATAATAGATTGAAGTCTCTTTGTGTGTCCTGGCGTATGCGAGACGCTCACAATTTTCTTGCCAGCCAATGCGTTCAATACACTAGACTTGCCCACGTTTGGATGTCCAATGAGACCGATGGTCACCTTTGGTCTGTTTGCTAGACCAATCGTTCTAGTGCTACCAGCCTCTGCGGGATCAGTCGACATCGCAGCGGATGCCGACTGCAGACGCACCTGGAAATGGCTTTTGAGCTCTGTATGCTCTTCACGGTCGCACCGAGCGCACAACAAATATCCCCGAGCAATAGCATCCGTTTCATTCTTCACATTAGCATCAGCACTGCTTGGACGCCCACCAGTTGCGCATGACATGCAAGCGACGACAGCATCGTCGCCTCCGCAATGCTGGCACTCATGGAGCGTGGCCACACCATCGTTATCCGCTCTACCATGTCGGATACCGCCACGATGCTTTTGTTTGCGCCTACTACGGCGCTTGCTACCCGCCTTTTTTTCTTGCACCGCCTCACATTGTTGCTGCAAGCTTTCGTGTTGCATTAAGCTTGTGTTCAATTCTTCAGCTAGCTGTTGTGCTTCTGCAGTCTCAATACCACAAGCCACCAGGATATCCACCGCGCCCTTAATCGCTGACGCGTCTCCAACCTTCAGCTTCTTGCTGCAAAAAATTTCATGAAATATACATGTTGAATATATCTTCAGATCAATTAAATCTCTTATCAAGCCTCTATATATCAGTGCTTTTCTTACCTCAGTACACGGCGTCGAGTGCTGACATCGTTATCACCATGCACAGCCTTAGAGCGGGACGAGAAACAGACAAGCAGAGCAAGAGGGAATCGTCCAGCCAGATAGCGCTTCCACAGTCGAACTACAGCAGGTGGGATGAGATCAACTTTATTGAGCACCACGACCATCGGCTTCTTCAACTCTTTCGTGATAAAGTCGTACATGGACGCAGGAATATGAAGCAGCGGGTTCCGCACATCTGCCACGACCACAATGTGCGTTGCTCGCTCTGTAACGCGCCACAACTCCCGCCACACCTCCAAATTGTGCTCAAAATGATTCAAGTGCTCGTTGTCATATTTGTCGTGGATCTTGGTCAGCCACTGGTCAAACATCAGACTCTCATTGTTGTCCACTACAGCCGTCAACCACCATGATACACATGAACCTAACAACAACACAAATCCCATCCAGCTCAATTATCGACAAACCTTTTTCCTTGAACATATTATACGTCCACTGGGGTCGTTTTGGATGATCCAGAATCGGATCACGTTCCCTGACCGTAGCGAGCAGCGGTGTGTCTCTCTTGTTCAACTGCAAGGGCATTTGTCCCTCCGTAAGTCTCAATTGAATCTGTTCTTTTGTTTCCTTTACAAAGAAACTCGAGAGCTCTTTGCCCACTGCGTCTTTATTGCTTTTGCCTAGAGCCACCGTGAGCTTCAGTCGAGCGCTGCGATCATTGTCCAGATCGTTATTTCGAGCAAAAAAGTCCGGCTCGGCTCGAAAATCTTTAGTGTCTTCGTCTTCATTTTCTTCAATTGCTGATGGCTTGTCCGCATAAAATTCTTTGTATTGCGCATTTTTCAGCTCTAGCGACGCTTCCTCGTCTCTTCGAGAGGTCAGACGCTGCTTGCGCGCACGGAGCTGCTGCTTCTTCTGCTTGCCACTGAAATTGGCAGTCACAGTGTTCTTCGCACGCTCTTTACGCGCTTGCTTGAGCGTGTCCAGCTCCTCACGACGGCGCGAATGCAGTGCAGCGTCGCGCTTGGCCTGCTTTAATTGCACGTCGTCCATCTTTCACCAGTCAATTAGAGTCATTAATTCGAGGTCATTGAAGTGAATGAATGTGAAGCCATTTCATGTACGCATCAAGGTACGCCGTAATCCAATAGTACTGCTGGAGACCGTAGCACTATTGCCCTGTACTTTACAATCACTGTCATCAAGGGTAGTGGGCCTACTTAGGCGGCGGAAGTAGTACTCATTTTGTTGCGGGCGGCAGTCGACCAGGGGCTAGCCAGCTGTGGAGGATCAGAGGACGATATCTCAGTGCCGTCTTGCTCGACAGTATGAAGACGCGACCGCACACCCGGTGGCTGCGCGAAAAGACATGCCCAATACATTACCCCAATCATTTCGGTCTCTGCAAGGGAGGACTTTTACCGAAGTGGGGGCTAAGGCTTAGGTTGACTGGAGTTTGACCGCGAAAATGTGGGAATGCCCCCATATTCGAGATGTAAGATGAGGCTATCGGTCGAGTATAGGCGATTTGTACTTGGCGTGGTAACTAAGGCGTGAATATCCGCGAGCGACAGCCTAACAGCTGTGAAAACTATCACTGCGTTCTTTTCTGTAGTCACAGGACATATACAACTACGTGAATACAACAATCAGCAACAGGCGCAGCAAGACAATACTGTTATCAGCTCACGTATAGTCGTAAGCATGGTTTGCCATGTGCATACAGCTCTCAAACCTTGTGTGTGATAAGATAGGGCTTACTACTACGAAGTTGATGGAGAGAGAAGCTCTGACGGTACATCATGAGGTTTGTCAAGTCAAATGAGATAGATCGGTTTGCCTATCCGCGCTAGGTATATTGACATCGTCAACGCTTTCAAGCAATGGCTTATGCTTGGGCCATGTACCTGGGAAATGAGTAAGGTGCTAAACCTTTCACACGTGTAGGACTTATCGAACTTGCGATCGATTGCTGTCTTTATGCTTGCTATCGAGCTTGTTCGCAATTGTGCTGTAAAAAAGCTGCAGAGGGCGCGCGATCATTAAGCACGTTTCGTGGACAAATGAAAGTTTCAAATTTATTTAATTTTTTTTAATAATGCGCGGCAGACCTTGTAAATCTACAGAAGATTCACCAACTGAGGTTTGTTTAGAGAAGCCCTTATTATATTTTTTTCACAACTTATTTTGTTTCCAAACTGCGTTTGTTGTTCGTACGGGGCTGTTGTAAGTATAGTAATAGAAAAAGATTGACTGCAAAAGTTGGCTTAAACTCAATGAGTAAGGAAACTAACGCCTTACCTGATAAGTAAGGCTGCCTATTGGGTCTAGTGATCCATGGGCTTACAATTTATGACGGAGGTGGAATGGCCTTTTTTTAGGAACCCACTACTTTAGGGTGACTAACTGGGGCTGGTCCCCGCCCAACCAATTCGTTTTAAGTATTACATTTCACAATATGTTAAGCTATACACTTCAGTGAGTAGTTGAAGGAAAGTCATTGCAACATAGTTTTGAAAAAATGCTAATATTTGAACAATAAAGTAGTGTTTGTGAAATTCTCGGAAGTGCCACGACATCAGTGCTGCACGTCATGACGGCGTCCAAGGTGCGGGTGCTACATCCATTCTTTATACCAGAATCTCATGTGCGTGATTGCATTCAATTTTTAGCCAAAATGGAAGAAAATCCTATACGCGCCCCAGCCGTATAAGGACAACTACGTGGATGAAACGTTTCTCGAACAGATGCGGACGAATGGTGCGCTAGCTATTGTCTCGCATATTCTAGTCAGAAACTTGATTGGCCTCGTAGAGATGCGGCATCAGATTAATCGCATGTTTTGTATCTGCAGCTAATGTCCGGGAACACGACTATGGGGGCATGGTCCGCTCGTCTGCTGCCATCACACAGCAGATCTGCACCGTCCTGATCTTCTTCGTGCGTTCAAGAGCTCTGACTGTGCTTGCTGCCATTGTCTACACTGTGAATGTCGTTGTATTACTAAGATCAAGGCTGTTTGCTGGTGCCTTTTGTAGTCAATGTTTGAGTTTGTCTGCCAAGATGCCGTCTCCGCCGTTCTGCTAGGCGGTATCGACGTGTTCCTGGCCGTGGCTGGCTTTGTGGTGCTTCGTATTCACCTTGGTCTACCTCTGCGTAAGTAGATCCTTTGTCGAATGATACCGTGGCGTACTTACGAGAGCTAATGAACTGGGGCAGACACGCTGGATACGCTGAGCTCGTGTCTTCTATTCTGCGCTACACTATCTCTCATGTCACCCGTGCTACGAACGCTTACTAAATCGTATGCCGATGACACGATATGGGCGCTGGCGACGTTTCTCGGCTTGCTACACCTCATCACACACGACTACAATTACGTCAACTCGGGCATTGGCCGGTAAGGTTTTTCTTGCATGTACAATATTGGTGACGTCAACCGTCCTATTACATTGACAAGTTTGATACTATTGCGTGCTGCAGCTTCAGCGGCACGATATCGCTCAACGCCGCAGTCTTCACGGCGGTGCTGCTTGGCTCGCGGTTGCAGTCAAACGAGCACGTTTTTGCGTTCGTCTTGTTGGCTATAGAGATCTTTGCTATGTTTCCAATCTTTCAGCGCGAGATTAAAGTGCGTAGATGTTGTAAGATACGTACTTCTTTTCTACGGATCGTATCGAGCTCATTCTGTGCGTACGTTGTCGATTGTACTGTGTGTCCGCCGGCAGCGTCACTCCGAGAGACTGCATCTCATGACGACGGCTGCGCTCTTTGCGGTCTCGTTGGCATTGACTTGGCAACTCTCAGGTCTGCTAAGCGTAGTATCGGGTGTCCTGGTGCTCTTTCTGGCCTTCGTGTGCCCGCTTTGGTTCATGCATGTGCAGGAGTCGAAGAAGTGCGTGGGCTACATTATATTTTTCGTTGTTCAGCAGACAATGCCAATTCGACTGACACACGAATGTGATTCTTGCAGCGAAATTCTAGGCCCGTGGGATATCGCCCACATCCAACCAGAGCAGTAATAGCCTGCATCATGGCCTTGTCATCGATGTCACACAGGACTTGCTTAGGAGCGATAGATCGAACACAAAGACATGGGTTCATGTAGCGACCCACCGCCACACTTTCGTGCTTGACTCATGTTCCGGTAGTGAACGAACACGCTCCACTACTTCAAGCAGCACCGTGGTACATCATTTCGTTCGCCGCATTTTATTTCGAACCACCAGCGATACCTGAGGCGCCAACTGTAATGCTTGAAGTATCTTTTGCCCGCAAATGACTCTTTGCGTGCAATGGTAGCACATTGCAATTGCGCTGAGAACTTTTCATCGAAAAAACAGAGACCATCACCGACAGCGGGGCTCTTCTTCCGCCCTCAGCTGCCGTCGTCGTAGGCGCAGGAGAATCACGCGAGATTAGTGCGCTGACGTGGTATGGTCCTCCCTGTCAGCGCACCTCTTCGTCAGGCTAGCATCGCTGCGAATGCAGCTATCCAGTATAACAACGGCGTCGCAGCAAGTTGCAACTTTTCATTGCTGACTGTAGGAGCTCAGTATCATGCGCATTGACCAGTGTTTGCCGACCACTTCAATGCCGTCAAAGAAGGCTAAACTAGTCGGCATGCAGCCCGTAGGAGTTTTGCTGTCCACTCACTCACTGGTCGTGCCTTGCACCGTGTCCTTTCGAAACGCAACAGAAACAGTCTTATGCTGACGTTATAGTGTGCTATCGCAGCATGAACTGCAGCAGTGGCAAAAAGTCTACTGAGCCGCCGTGCAATGCAACTTCTAGGAGGTCTTCCCTGAGTTTGAGAGTCTATATCGTGTTGCGATGCGCTAGTTGGTGGCAACCTATTATAGCCCGAAGGAATCGTCTTAAGCCGGACTTACATGCCAGAAGATAGATACGCGGCCGTTTAAGTGAGCTCCTTTTTTGGCCACGGCTGATTTATTTCCCGGAGTAACGGAACTTTCCACGAACTCCATGGCTCGGCTCTGCAAGGTACAAATTTGCCTTCACTCCAATGATGCAGCATCTACGCCAGATTATGGGCGCCAGCAGATGTCGAGGGCTATCCATATGCACGGCTGCACCTAAGGTTGACGCTGTTATAGCAACAAAGCTGCAAAAAAGCTCCGACCGTGCTGGCCATTTGTGGCCACTAAATCCCAGTTAACTCGCGAGTTGGAGACTCGAGCATAACTGTGGGCGTCGTGCACCATTGACGCTCGGGGGACCATGTCTATGACTAAGCGGGTCGGGTCTTGGGTTAGCTTCCATCAAATAACTTGTAGTTTGTAAAGCAGCTTCAACGAGTCTGAGTCGTTTGCTAGAAACCCAGAAGAACGCTCTCCGACGCCACGATTGGCCCAAAGTTTCAAGTAACGCGGCGATTGGAACATGCAACCACGCAGGCGTCGCTGTAAGAAAAGGAAAGATTGCTGCATCCTTCTCATTTGAGTTTTTGCTAAGAGCTGTGCACGTGCATTCCCCACGTCAGTATCATCTACTGCCCGTCATCGTCCACCACACGCTCTTGTTTGCCTGTTGGTGATCGTTACCGTCTTGTCGTGCTCGTGTACTACCATCACTCTCTTTCCAACGTGCCTCGTCATCGTTCTAGAACAAACGAATCCTCCCTTCCAGTCCCTTCTTCACTTTCTCTACCTTCAATCACTATGGCCTCTGCTGCTGTTCTCAAGAGTGTGCGCTCGCATCCCAAGCTCCTGTCGCTTCAACACGTGGACGACGCCTTCCTCTCCTGCAGCGGCAACGCGCCCATGACCCCTCTGGGCACTGACTCGTCGCTGTTTACCGCCGCCACTGTGTCTCCACGCGACCCCGCTGCCAAACTGGCGGCGGTAGCTTCCACTTGCGTGAGCCCTGACTCTAAATCGCAGTCCAGTCCCAACACCTTTGCCAGCCATCGCGTGTGTATCCCGTCGTCCGCTTCCAGCGAGGCGTCTGATGATGATGATGACGATGACACTGAAGACGTCACACGCTCGCCAGGTAAACTCGCCAAGAGTAACACTGGCCGCTGGACGGAAGCCGAGCACAAGCTTTTCTTGCAAGGCCTCGAGACCTTTCCTTACCGTGCGTGGAAGAAGATTGCGACGCTCATCAAGACGCGCACTGTCGTGCAAATCCGCACTCATGCTCAGAAATATTACCAGAAATTGGAGAAGGAAGAAGCACGTCTCAAGGATCGTGAAGCTCAGGATCGTGCTGCTAGTGCCATTCCCTCTTCCGCGGCAACAAGCCCTTCCTCACAAAAGAAGAAGATGCACTTGATGCGTAAGCGCAAGTGTTCACTGTTGGACGTGGACATTGAGAGCGACGCTGCAGTACTGCCTAGTGTACCCAAGCGTCTTGCTCGTGAGCATGCAGTAACTGCTCATATGTCCCCCAAGCAGAAGACGTCTTCTCTCTTCAATAACAAGCTTTCCTTCGGCAATTCGATGGACGCCCGCTTCATGTTTGGTCGCAATATGAAGAATCCTGTCGGCGTACAACCGCCCCACCAGCTTCCATTGGACTTTGCCGACGCTGCGGCGGAAGTGATGAACTTGGACTTTGCTGAAGACAAGGCTTTGGCCGAATACTCGCTGGACTGCGTGGACCAGACGCTGGCGTCTATTGACAACGACGATCTGCTGCAACTCACGGAAGAAGAACTCGAGTGGTTCTCGACTTCGAGCACGGAGGAAGACTCTCCCAGTGGTGACATAGAGATTGATGCGGTTGAGACTGCGAGTACCGAATCCTTCGCGGAGATTGAAGGTGCCGCTCTGGACGGTGAGGATTTTGCCGTGGACTTGTGCCTGGACGACGACGACTTTGTACTGGACCCTGAGAAATTTCTCTCGAGCTACTTTGCCCCAAACGAATAGGCTACAAAGTGGGAAGGGCGACGTCGTGGTGGTCACAAGTGCTGCAGCTTCCTCGAAGAGCGCCGTCCTAATTGTCCGTCCGTCCGCAGTTCACTTTTTTTTTGAGACAACCCCTTTACCAGCTCTTGTTGCGTTGGCTACTGTAGCCCGTTACATGTAGCTGGCGCTCTCCTCGGAGAGCGTATCATTATTATTATAAACAACTTTTCTTCTCAAAACCTCTTGTTATTTCATAGCTGTTACCTATCAATAGCTGATTTCAAACATCAATACACTCTGATCATGGTGGACGACGGCTACTTTCACAGGAAGATAGTCGCAAATCACTGACGTACTGCAACCACTAGACCTACAATCTCGAGCTTTGCTGCGAGAAATTACCTTTCGAAAGCATTGTGGGCTTAATGCAGCGTCCGAATAACAAGCCACAGCAACACGAAAGACTAGCATCAGCTTTTTCTTCTTCTGCTTCAATTTCTTCCCCTTTATTGTAACATTCACTGATACTTGCGCTACATCATCTTCAGGCGGCAGGTCATCGACTGCCATCGTCCTCCAGACGTCAAAGGCGACGTCGCAAGACTCCGCTTCCTTGATATGTCGAGGAACGCTTCGGCCATCCTCACTACTAGCTGATTCTGCCAAAGGGTCAAGACAACGTCGAGGATGCAATTTCTGGTCTTTCAGAAAGGTGTATACCTCCATACAAGGAAGTGACACGCGAGTATCCCTTGCTAATATTGCTGTGAAGTTTGCAATACTTAATTCTCTAGCATCTTTGTTTTCAACGGTCATGCGATAAATCACCAACGCTTCGCGCTGCATCAAGTAGTGAGCCTCTTCTGGATAAAGCGATAGACCTGTGAACGTGCCGGTTGAGAGTGTTGGGGTTGGAGGTGTCCGTTTAACTGCAATCGATGGGGCACCAAGCTCCCGGCGCTGTTGCTTCTTTGCGCTTGCCCCCATGTTGAACAACAATCGCCCACGCTGGTGCGTAATATACGTGAGTCCTGTTACTAGATCGTATTCACCCACAGAGACGTCTTTACTGAGCTTCGAATTCGCCATTTAGAGTATAATTTTATAGTTACTTTAAAATGAGAAAATGAAACAAAATGCCTGATATATTACGCCAAATATTCAGTCATTTAGAACCACGCAAGTGGAAAGATTGAATTTAACGTCCAACAAGATTGTTTTCATATTTTTATCGATAGGTGACCGGCTCTTTTGACTTTGGAGGTGGTGGCTCCACTGCAACAATTCGTCGTCGCAATTCCCTCGAATTCACTGACAGCCACTCGTCATCGTTTGCAGACTCGCCCTGTCAGACAAATTACCAATAAGCGATGTGAGCTCCATTCGCCAACAACTAACCAGCAGAATTTGTCCCTCACCTTGTAGTGCACCCGAATAAACTTGCCCTCTACGGCCACGACTTTGGCCTGTGCAACACCATGCGTCAGTTGAACAAATCATACCCAATAATGACAGGAACAATTAACCAAAATTCGAACCTCAATGTCCTCGAAACGAATGGTTGAGCCTTTGACTTTTAGATACTTGCGAACAGTAGCTCCGTCCTCCGTTGCATTTGTAGGTGTGATAGTACGTGCTTGGTTGACCTTTGACGTGACTTTCTTCTTCTTTAGAGGTGACAACATGACGGCCGAATTTGGCACCTTTGCCTGCTTTTTCTTCGAGCTGACCATAGCTTCCTTTTTCCGCTTATGACTGCCACTTTTTGACGCGGTGCCACTTTTTGACGCGGTGCCACTTCGACGCCCAACTCCGCCACTGGACAAAGCGCGCGGTTTTTTCCCAGCTTCCCCGCTGACACAACGATGACACAACAACGACTGAGGAAGATCGTCGGCTGCTGTATCAGCGAGAATAGGATGAATGCAGCGAACGTGCGCCCAGATCTTGCATTTTGAGCATTCAAACCATTGTTCCTAGCACACACGCGGCACGTCGTTTATTACAAAACATTCACGGGTACGCGAAACATCGTTCACGTACCTCTACTATAACTTGAGGGCTGTTACTGCTGCAATACTTGTTGCACTTGCAGCTAAAGATCCACGGGTCTTCGCCCAAAAGTTCAGAGCTACACTGAGGCTCTTCAAACAGCTTGGTAAGGAAAGAATCCATGTCAATTCTTACGCTGTCGGGGAGACATTTGCAAACCTAAACACATAACAATAAAAACGAATCGGTCGTGAATGCCATTCTTCATCCAATACTAGCTGTTATGGTACCTTTGCTCGTAATCCATATGGAATCCAATGCAGCGTTGCAAAGTTGACAGCTTCAGCGATATTGAAACCTTGACACAGTAAGAGCTCGATTAGGCAAAAACGACACCAATAACATTGAGCTACGCTTTACCGAGATTGAACCCCTGATGATAAGTTGCTGGAAAGGTTATCACGAACTCGCCCGGTTTTTGATATGCCCGATAGAATGGCACGCCAAACTCCCTCAGTCTGGCGGGTGAAATGAGAGATGTCTTGTGGCGCAGGAACTACATGTTCGGTAGGAGTGTATCAATACAAGTACTTGCCATGTTACAATGACGTCGAGATTGCAAGTAGACGTACCTGATGGCACTCGTGAAACTTTTCGGGAAACATGGATTGCGCAGCTCTCTCTAGCTGAGGAGCTTCATATACATGAACCGATCAGAATATATTAGTTTGCACCAAATACAAGTAGACAACAATGATGTAGCTTTTGCCGTCTTTACCAGCATCAGGAGGGACACCGTACCAAAACTTGGGCTTTCCTGTGTGTACGTAATTAATGCTGTAGAGATCTATATCCTCCTGCACAAGCAAATCATTGATCTCAAACAAGATTCTGACACTTAAGGTAACAATTCGGTATCGATATACCGTATGAAACGCGAACATTGCTCTCCACATGCCGAAATATAACATCGCCTGTGTTACACCAGGAAGATCAATTTTGCGCAGGATAGTATTGAGGCGGTTCAGATTCCACGATGTCGTGTCCATATCACCAAACAGCGAGGCCTAAGTTGAAACGATATAAAATAGTTTATTACCGATAAAAACATACTTTATAAAACCCAAAAATGTTATCAGTCAGCGCTCACCACAATATCTGCTCCATAAACGGGAGGGTCCATTGTTCCCCGTAGTCCCTTCCAAAACTGCCTCTCTACTTCTAATGGATCATCTGTGTCTACATACACCCACACAAAAGGAATATACTCAGAAACAATGTAGACACACAATTCTGTAGCAAACATACGAAACAATACCTTCAGGCTCCATCGCAGCTTCTGTCATTGTCTTGAACTCCGAAGGACTCATTGTTTTCCTCTCCACCAAGTCCACATTGAAAATGCCCTTCTTACCAGCTACATGCTGAGACACAGGAGCTGAGACCTGGCAATTCAGCTCTGAGACGTCGTACGAGCGACTGAACCAGTTACGAGGTGGAATGATCTGTGCGTCCGTATATTTTAGCAACGTTTTTTGAGATTTTACTTGATAATCAACATTTTGCAAATTTTGTTGAAGCAGTTTCGACGATTTTAGACTGATTTTACCTTGCAAATGCCGATACTGGCGCATTGAGGCTCCACGACGGTGCGAATGTAGGTGGCAAACGACTGAAACTCGGCACGTGTAGGGTGAAATTCTGGACACCAGGCGCTGTCAGAAGACGAAGAAGAAGATGCAGGGTCATTGAGGTACATGGCTCACTCCGATATAGAAGTGATTCTTTAAAATAAACATCATGTTGTTTAAAACATTTTATTTTCGTTACACCGGTTTTACCTTGGCTTTTTTATGCTGACTTTTGAGTAATGGCTACATCTTGCTAATAGGTACGAAGCAGACTGATGGTCTCAGTTGTAATTTTGCTCAGTAAAGTCATAAGGTGACGATATCAAGTTGATTGGCATGACGACGTGTGCAAATGAGGCATGCTACTCCTGATACGCGCCTTCATGCAAATAGTCGAGAATTGCTTGAGGATGTTGTTTTTGCTCGTGTGGCCGTGGACGGGAGATGTTTTCCGCATTAAGCTCTCACTTTGCATGCTTTGAAAACTGCGTCAACGAAGCCACTCACATGCAATTTGTTCCTTTGCCTTGAGACATTACGGAATATTGGGCAAAACATGTATGTTACGTCCTTGCACTTTATATGATGCTTCATCTGTGTTAGGCTGGTCGCTCGTCATATGGAAAAAAAATAAGCCATCGTAGCGTAAGTGCAACAGCTGAGGCGAGAAGAACTTAAACGAAACACCACTTCCAAGTATGTTGAGGGGCAGCATTTGCTGTGCCAACGCGGATGATCGGAAAGGTGCGTAAAGGACGTATCAACCTCTTTCATTGAAAGGTCGTGCTCGACATGACGTCTGGTATGCCGTAGCTGTTGGTAGCTTACAGACGATAGCTTGATACCCCACACAAGCATGGCTTCCAACAGCACACGATAATGCCCAATCTGCCAGCGGTTATGAGTGGTGGAAGTATGCAAGGAAGTTGCATATGGGTAGTGGAATAGGATATATGTGGAATGAGGATAGTAATCAAAGCTCAAGCCCGATCACGGTCGAAAGACTCGAAAAAAAGAAAAGAGAATATATTGAAAATATCACGTTATGGGACTGAAACAAAGGGATTACTTGCGATTCATGAACTTACCAACCAACCGGGGGGAGAGATGGTCTCGGTTGGTCTACAATCGAAGAGAGAGAGAGAAAGAGAGAACAGATTGTCTATTTACTGGTTAGTGCAAGATCTCTGGTGGGTAGTTAACCACACTAGCAACGCTGGGGGGCCAGGCATTGCCTATGGCTGGCAGCCCGGCCATGAAAGCCGAACAGCCCTCTCGGTTCTGATATAAATATGTCGTAACATGCAGAAAGTTGGGCGCCACGCACGGCCGTGTCAGCCCTGCAATGGAGACGTTTGATGAGCGCTCGCAGTTGGAGCTGAATCCTTCTCCAAATCAAGGCTTCACTGGCTTGCATCTGGATATTTGCATTGTGGAAAACGCTGTCCACGCGGTGTTGCCAGAGCATTGTGATGATGACGGTCCCTGCGACCTCCCATATCGTCCTCCAGGCTGTGGCGATCGGGCTAATACCTAAAACTGTGTGATGAGACCCCAAACCACTCACTGTGCCAGACTGCCTTACGGAGGGGGTGTACCCCGACGTCGCGTATGGACCTTATCTCACCTTGTGTACCCGTCAGCTGGCGGGTCGCACTCTTCGGAAAACTTGGGTGAGGATGTAGATGTCAGCCTTGAAAGAGGAAGACCTGGAGGGCCCCGACTAGATATGCTTCACTCGGTGAGCCAGTAGGTGGCCACTCGATAGACCTGGTTGAGAGTGGACTTATAACCAAATTCTTCAGGGAGCTTGTCGCCCCTGGCCTCTCCCTTAGTTGTCTCAGGGGTGTTAACCACCTGGCCTTTACTTTGCTCCCTAACCAATAGGTGGGGAGGCCGCTTCCGATAGCGGATCTTTGAGGGGGTGCTACTCGAGACGAACCCACAGACCAAATACTTCCTGGGGTTCTATTCGCACTTGGCTCTTGCTACGCGACTGTCTTCAATGGGGGGGCCAAAGTGTATCCCTTCCCCGGAACAGGTGGGCAGACTCAACAAGTTCCTTTAAGCGCGACGAAGTCGTGCCACGTAGATCGCAAATTGAGTAGTATTTAATATAGTCCTATCCTTTAACTTCTTTACTCTATCCTTGCCTTATGCTCTGATTCCTTATTTCTGACTGGCCAGGAGTAACTTGACCTTGAGGGACCGAGGTCTACCGATGAGGGGCCGAGGTCTACCAATGAGGGGCCGAGGTCTACCAATGAAGGGCCGAGGTCTACCGATGAGGGGCCGAGGTCTACCAATGAGGGGCCGAGGTCTACCGATGAGGGACCGGGCCTACTAAAGAACCAAGATCTACCTCTAGAGACCGGGCCTTCCAATGAGGGACCGTGGTCGACTCCTTTCAGTACCGTTTAACCGGTACCCTGGCAATGATCTTCCCGTTGGTCTTGCAAATTCTTCTCATCCAAGGGTCGCTTCACCTCCGTGGTCCCCTTTCTCTCCGGTACCCTTTCCCTGGTACGCGGTCCCTTGTTCCTTCAATCCACTGGCCCCTAGGTCCAACAATTTTGAAAAGCGCTTCACCACAGCCGCCTCCTGCACTTGCTCAGCCGTACAGCGGTTTGAGCGCGCGCATGTCTTCACCACGTAAATCGCGTAAGTCCTTCTGCTTGCTCTGTATTGGATGGTCCTCGTCTAATTTGTGTCATTCCAGCAATGTCTTCACCCGGGTCAGACCCACCGCTCGAAGAACTGGCCTCGGTCGTCCCCGCGCCTCTGGTCAACCCTCTCCGCGACTTATCGTGCCGGCCCCATCGACGGTAAGCCCGGCCGAGGATGCCTGCAACGAGGACCCACCAGTTGCTTCTGCTCCCACCTTAGCCGACCCAACTGGTGCTTCTTCCACGCTGGTCGACCCGGTTATTGATTCGTCTGCCACGCTGGCCGACCTACCTGGTGCTTCTTCCACGCGGGCCGACCAGGTTGATGATTCGTCTGCCACGCTGGCCAACCTTGCTGGCATACGCCGAGCCCTGGGTGACCTGCAGGCCGGCGTGGCTGCGCAGGCCCGCCGTGTTGAGGCTTGCGAAGGTCGGCTAGCTATAGTCTCCCCTTCCGCCGCCTACTGGACGGCCAGGTGCGAGCGCCTCGAGAAAGAGCTACGCGACAGCTCCAGTCTCGTGATCCAGCTCCGCGAGGATCTTCAGCACGAGACGGCGCTGGTCGAACATCTGCGGTGGCAGGTCGACTACCATCAGAGTCGGTATTCTCTCCTCGCGGCGGAGTTGGGTCATGCTAACTTCTCCTGTGGGCCTCTCAAGGGTCTGGTTCATCCTCCGGCGGCCTCTTCCGCGGCTGCAGGCCCATCTGGGAGGCCGACTGAAAACACCAACTCCCTGAAGGATCCTGCCTTGGGAAGTCGACCGTCGTCCCCTGTCTCCGTCAAGCGACTACGGCGAAGGTCTTCATGCGTACTCGCCAAGTCACTCAAGTTTCTTAAATCCGGCGCGTCAAGCACCCCGGCTTCCTCGGTGCTTAAGTCGGGAACTTCTGGCAGTACCTCCTCCCCAATCCTGCTGGGACCTTCCGACGATGATTCAAGCAGTGATCCGGGCGGCCCTGGCCAAGTCGCGGTCTTCCGGTCGACGTCCCACGTCAAAGGGTTCTTCGGTTCCTCCTCCATCGGCCCCCTCTTCCGCGGGGCCGGCCTCCACCCCAAGCTGCTCATTAAACCAAGCGATGTTCGGGTCCTCCGGCTCGGAGACCCGAGCCGGTCTCCGGAAAGAAGGCTGCTACTACTGTTGCGGGTGACGCTTCGATCCAAGATGACCCATACTTACTTCCTAGGGATGCCATCATTCCTGGGTACATGCGGGCGAAGATCTTTTCTGCCGCGGAAGTGGCGCCTTGGTCAGTCGACCTTATCAACTCCTGGTGTGTTAGCACGATGAGCCCCACCGACTTGGTCGACCATCTGGAGATGCCATGGGGGTGGTTCGGTCCACCGGACGGGAACGTTGACCGTCCCCCCAAGTGGAAGTCTTCACTGATCAACTCCCCCATGATCAAAAGCCTGCTGGCCACTAAACTTTGGATATCAGCCAGAGTACCGCTTCCGCCCGTGTCCTTCCGACCGGTGGGCTGGTTCGCCGGGTTGGCCGCGGCATACACCCGTTTCAACGAAGACCACAGCCAAGCACTTTGGGAGGCGACCCACTGCTTATAGACCTCCAAAAAGCAAGCGCGCGCGAACACCTTCATCACGTCTTACTACAACGCACGGAAGAAACGTCGAGGTCGGGCGACTCGGGCGTGGCGTGACGTGATCGACTTGATCTTCAAGGGAATGAGTGATGGCCGATGTGATATCGACATCCTCCTGGATCCTTTCTTCAGGCACCTACCTCGACCTCGCTGTGTGGTGTATTGATTTCCCGGCCGTGAGGAGGGATCAGATCCAGTCGACTTGTTGGAGGCCCTTCAGGTGTCCGACTCCACGTGGCCCTGGCTCACTCAATATCGAACGTCATCGGAGCCTCATCCTGGGACCTTGATCCCTCGCATTCAGAACAAGTTTTGTCCACCCTCTTAGGTCTTCCCCACTTGAATATACATGCTTCTATTCTTTTTGATGCTGACTTTGTACGTTCGCCCACATTTCCATCCTCTTGTCATGCTTTCCTCTGCCTTTGGTAGCCATATCAGTTCTTCTTTCGTTAATACATTAGGTTTCACTCTTGAGGGACCATACCACACAAGGACTTCGGCACACGTTGCTAATTCTCATGACTCTGCATCACTTCGAAACGGTTCTAGCTCGTCTCCTTACGCTCAAAGTCTCGGAGTAAGGCCCCACAATTCAAATCTACTTCATCTACCCACGAGGGATCCGCATGTCCCTTCCAACTGACGAGAAATTCTCGCTGTTGTCGCCCATACCGAGTCTTCTTGCCTGTACGACGTTCCAGAATTTCTTCGACTTCATATTCATCGTCCTCCAGTTCTCGCACCCAACTATCTTCCGGTAGCAAACATTCATCAAAGTCGACCCGGTCCGTTCTATCCATCGCTAATGCGTTACTTGGTCGATCGGGGAACTCCCTGACCTTCTTGAGCTTGGAAATATGTACGATCGGGAATAATCTATACTCCATACCTCGTATTTCCAGGCGCGCCGCGTGATCTCCAATTAACTCCAAAACTCGGAAAGGTCCATGCCAAAGGTGGACCAGTTTCTTGGCGTACCCTTCTTTCACTCGGTTCAGGTAAAGCCATACTTGGGTCCCTGGTTGAATTTTATGGTCGACCACTCCTTCGTTGTGTGCTTGCACCAGGGCTTGACTCGCTGTCCGTAGATTTTCGTTCACTTGTGCTCTTGCCCGCTGATAGTGGCTCTGAATACGTTATCTCCATCTTCGAGCCCTGACTCTCGGCGTCGGGTATTTACTACCGGTAACGTAGCTTCGAGGGTGGTTCTAGCATCCCAACCATGGACCAAATAAAATGGTGTCTCCTTCCGCACTCTGTCGTGCGCAGTGTTCATCGAGAACGTCAAACGTTCCGCATACTCGTCCCAGTGTCGCTGTCTTACGTCGGACACATACATCTTGATAGACCTAGTCAGGGTTTGAACCATCCTCTCCGCAGTGCCGTTCGCCTGAGGTCGGTAGGTCATAGTCGCTTGCTGACGTTGGCCCAACATGCGACTAAATGCCCGAAAGAAGTCCGGCATAGACCCCGGTTCACGATCGTGGCGGATCGCCTCACTAGCACCGAAAACGGTGAAAAACACATTCTTCGTATCCATCGGTTACCGTCTGGGCCGTTCGTGAAGCACTAGCCTTGGCCATCACATATCCGATGAACAAATCGACCCAGATCAGTAGTTCTGCATGTCCCTTGTGCGACTTAGGAAGAGAGGGAATGTGGTCCATTGCTATGACTTGGAAAGGATACGTCGCTTCAATATTCCCCAGAGTCTTCCCTTGTAAGGTAGGTCCTCCCTTACCAGTCTCACAATCCATGCAAAGACCCACGTATCTCTGTATACTCCGAAACAAACCTCTCCAATGGCAATACCGCCGTATACGATGGTAAATACGTCCGATTCCTTGGTGACCGCCTTCCAAACTCGTATGATAATGATGAAGAAAGTCAGTCTGGAGACTTTCGGGTATCACCAATCTGGCTGTCACATCCCGGTCGTCTCCTTCGGTTCTCTGGCTGGGGCAGTAAACTAGTAGTCCCTCTTCACTTATCTCGTAGTCTCCGGATATCTTACTGCATGATCGAGCAGATTCCACGGACAGGTCGCCTCAGTCTCCCTTCAAGTATGCCTTCAAATATCGCACCCAGCTCTCTTCTTCTTGCGCTTCCCGGATTCGATCCACCCGGAGTCGTTGTATCACGTCCTCTTGCATAACCTCTCTAGATATTCTAATAGGGGACCGTGACCGGGTCACCGCGAATATCTTGATAGATGGGCTCCGGTTTTTAGGGACTAGCAACTTTGGCAACCGATTGATCGCTTCTAAACCTGGCTACTCTCCCTTCGGTATCGACTCGATCCCCTTCTGCTGATGTAAAGCTGTACTGGCCAACTGGTCTGCGTTCTGATTCCAGTCGCGTTTCACATGTAGGAATCCGTGGGAGGGTCACGACTGGAGCTTATTCAACGCCTTTGCCCGTAACGGGGATAGACCTGAGGCCTTACACTCGATCTCCCCACGCATCTGTCGTACGACCAAATTGGAGTCCCCACAGATGATCAGCCGCCGTCGCTCCAGAGGCTCCAACAGGTCAAAGCCAAGCAACATGCTCTCATATTCAGCCTCATTCACTGTAGACGCAGCGAGGTACTTCGATGCAGCTTCGACTATAGTCCATGTAGGAAGCCTCCATACAATAGCGCTACAGGCCCCACCTCCTTGTTTCACACGAGCCGACCCATCAAACCTCATTACATACAGTTCTTCGTCGGGTTCCACTGTGGGCGTAGGTAGGTCGATCGATCGTTTGTCTTGCCTGCTTCTTAGGAGCAATTGACAACAAAATCGAGTCCACACTTTCTCGAGGGGTAATACTGGCCGCCAACGCCAGCACCTGGTCTTCGCCTTTCTTACACTTCACGATCTCTAAAGTCCACTGGGACAAGAGGGCGGCCCAGTTTCCGAGGCTTCCCCGCAACCCGGAAGATCTGACTAACCATGCCAATGTCGAATGTCTCGTCAGGACTTTGAGGGATCGGGAGACCAACGTCGTAAAACAAGTTTCCAGTATCCGCAATAATGCTAACATTTCTTTCTTCACAGTACTGTAGTTCAGTTCATTCATCTTGAGGGTCCGGCTCGTAAAGGTTACCGGCATAAGTAGGCCTTCATGATTTTGTACCAATGACGCCGAGATAGCCCATTTACTCGCATAGACGATAATCACTGCTTCTTTGGCCGGGTCGAAATGTTGCAGAATGGGCGCTGTAGCAATCTTATTCTTGAGCATGGCGAACGCTACTTGGACTCGGGACCATTTCTCCTCGCCTTCCTCCTTGGTCGTCGCACTGTCGTTAATCTCTGACTTGCACCGCCATGCGTGGAAATCCACCTCTCTCAATTCGTAAAGGATCGACGCGTACACGGCATAGTCCTCAATGAACCTACTATAATAGTTCAGACTTTCAAGAAATGATTGCATATCTTTCAGTGTCGTCAGCAAGGGTAAGTCGACCAAAGATTGAAGGTCCTTCAGGTGGGCATCTAGTCCCCCTCTAGATACTCGGTGTCCGAGATAGTCGACTTTCTGACATCCCCACGAGCTCTTGATCGCGCTGATCGACAAATTCCAATAGTCGCACACGTCTAACAGCCGCTCCACCTTCTTGCATAACATATCCCACGATTCGGCGAGAATTAGAATGTCGTCTATATATGACCGTCGACCCAATATCGAGTGACCTGACTTTATATCTGGTTCCCCCATCGCGAACAGATCTTCTGATTCATTTGAATTGGTTCCTTGAGGAATTCGTAAAAACCCATATAAAGCATTATCAAACAGTCGCTGGTATATCTGAGGTGCATTCTTGAGCCCAAATGGCATCCGAAGCCATTCAAATAATCCCAGCGGGGTGGCGAAGGCCGAGATCCGTCTCACCCTTTCGGTCATACCGACGACCCAAAAACCACTCGCCATGTCAAGAGAACGATACCACAATGCTCCATCCAGATCCTCCAATAATTCGTTGATCAGAGGCATAGGGTAGAGCATGAGTTGGGTTAAGTCATTCACCAACTGATAGTCGATGCACAACCTGATGTCCACCCCATCCTTCTTCACGATTGGGCTGGCCCATGGCGAGGTGGAGGGTTGGATAATCCTCGCAGATAGCAGTTCCTTGGTTAGGTCGGCTAACTTCTCCTTGAATTGAGGGGCTACTTTCCGTACGCGCTGCGCAATCGGCCTTGCATTCCCCACATCAATGTTACATATCGCCCCTCGGGCGGCTGGTGGTAGGGCGTTACCTTTCCCCATCAACAGATGTCGCTTTTTCCATATTATCTGTCGCAGCCGGTCCACCTCTTCGGGAGTATTCCCATCCGGATCAGGAATCTGTATGTCCTTCAACTCAATATTTTCGGGTGAAGGGTCCACCTCCGGTATGATTACCCATCCTTGGTTTATTTCTTCGGCCCAGAGTTCTCCACTCTCAAACGTACATACTTGGTCATCTGCCTGCGGTCAGTCGTCCAGTTTGGCTTCCTCCTTATTGGCGGTGGCTTCGGTAGGTTGAATATCTTTGGACGCCGTCCGGATAATTGCACTCGAACTTCATCGGGGAGACAGAGTGTTCCGTCCGCCAGGTCTAACCGGACACCGGCTGGGACCATGAAGTCCATGCCTAAAATTGCATCTTGGCCCACCATAGGGCCTACCCACACATTACAAATGTATACCAAATTTCCATTCAGAGTGATCTTGATGCGAGTGCGCCCTTCCGTAGTATATACGGATTCCCCAATGCCAATACACTCTTGTCGTTTACTTTCGTCAATTTGGCAGCCTACCTTACGAGCAAAGGCGGTATCCAGGATGGATACCTCGGCGCCAGTATCGAACAACAAGTTTGCGCGATCATTGTTGACCTTTCCAGAGGCTTTAGCTTGCCTAAACCACCTAGTGGGAGCATGGTATTTCCAATATCCCCTGGATTCGCCCGGCAATAGGTCTAACTCCATCACTGCATTTTCTCGAGCAAAATCATTAGGCTCATTTAGAGAAACAACATGGACCATAGGGTGGTTTCCAATCTTCGATATATTTCCAGTCTTCTTAGCTGGTGTACTCATCTCTTCCTTGGGCTGCTTTTCCACATATGCAAAGATACAGCAATTAGAACGCTCGGCTCGTACCAGATTCAAACCTGGCGAGCGTCCTAATTTGTCATCTTCTCGGCCTTCTCCGGCAACATTCCGGCGTGCTTGGTTGGGTTGCACCATTGACGAATCAAATTGTAGAACTCTTCCATCTGGCACTTCCCAACTACATGAGTCTCTCCACAACCTCGGCACACAAACAAGCAGCGATCCGATGGGTGACCCTTCTTTAGCGGTTACAGGTCATTCGCTTCCAACATCCCAAGTCTCCATGTTTCCTGGACCCACAATGGGCACATCTCGTGTTTGGAGCGGCCGACGAAGTGCGGAGTCTCGGGTCCCCTGCCTAGAGCGTCACGGACCAAGTGCATGTGTCCAAGTATGCAGGGAAGACTGTGGGTATCGATGCTGGTTGACCTCCCTGGTGGGTCGGTCCCTCGGAATTCTCATACCTGGGTCCTTCTCCGCTTCCGTTTCCATTAGATAGACTCAGGTACAGCCACACCTGCGGTCCTTGAGTAATCTCTGAAGGATCACAATCGGCATTGTGTCGATCCGCCCGATCGCGGATCGCTTCCTT
The DNA here is from genome assembly GCA_011800735.1 of Peronospora destructor. NCBI lineage: Eukaryota > Oomycota > Peronosporomycetes > Peronosporales > Peronosporaceae > Peronospora > Peronospora destructor. Next base: position 213,635 of record WBRY01000004.1, on the reverse strand, counting down.
GAGGCGATCTTCACCGTAGCTCTTACTCTTTGATACTGACTTTGGATGCGATACCTCCATCGCCGTGGGTCTCGATCTCGCAGCTTGATACTCCCCAACGGTAACGAAGCCTCCAACGCAAATCGCGGGTCCCATTCATGGATCAAGTAGAACGGGGTGTCACCCCGGACGCGATCTTGAGCCGTGTTCAGCGCGAAGGTCAATCGTTCTGTATACTCGTCCCAATCTCGTTGATCGACGTCGGTGACGTACATCTTGAGTGATCGAGTCAACGTTTGGACCATTCGCTCGGCCGTGCCGTTCGCCTGTGGTCGGTAAGCCATCGTGGCACGTTGCCTCTGACCTGCGATCCGATTAAACGACTTGAAAAAGTCCGGCATAAATCCTGGCTCCCGGTCGTGCCGAATAACCTCACTTGCGCCAAACCGTCGAAACACACATTCTTCGTAATTTTCCGCGATAGTTTGCGCGGTCCGAGAAGAGCTAACTTTAGCGATCACATAACCCGAGAACAATTCGATCCATACGAGAAGTTCAGTGTTACCCTTAAACGATCTTGGCAGTGATGGAATATGATCCATTGCGATGATCTGGAACGGGTAGATCGCCTGTAGATTTCCTGGCGATCTGCCAACATCCGCAGGTCGCCCTTTACCTGTTTCACAGTCCACGCATTCGCCCACGTATCTTTGCACACTTCGGTACAATCCTCGCCAGTGAAACTTCATCCTGATCCGCTAATAAGTTCGACCAATCCCTTGACGGCCACCTTCCAAGCTGGTGTGATAGTGATGCAAAAAATCTTATTGCAACATTTCCGGCACCACTAGCCGCACCACTTCACCACGATCTTCTGACTACACAGCGGGTCGAGGGCTGAAGTACAATAGTCCATCTTGATCCACCTCGTAATCCGCCGCGATCGTTGCACTGACTTTGGATTGATCCGCGCTAAGTGTGGCAACGTCCTCAGCAAGATACGTCTTCAAGTTCGCGATCCACTGTTCCTCATCTTGAGCCTTCTTGATCCGATCGAGCCGAACTTGTTGAACGATCTTCTCCTGTACAATCTCAGGTTGGCAGCGTCGCCTCGTCGCAGATTGCGTGATCGCACGAACTTTCACCACTGGATCAACTGCGTTGGGTAGTATCAACTCCGTTAATCGGTTGAGCGTAGCCACGTAAGCAGGATGCCACTGGGACCGACAGGTGCGGCTTACTCCACCCGAACGAGGGACGCGGAGTGGGAACAGCGAGCTCACAAAACGGTGACGTGTGGACAACCAATGGAAAGCCGGGCTTCTGATAGGTTGAATTTTCGGACAATAGAAAATCAGCAAGGAAGAACACTGGAATTTACCCCGCCACGTGGCGAAGATACCGGGGAGGAAGCGCCTACCAACCGGGTAGACAATCTGCAGACATACTTCGACGCGGCGATGGCAAGATTCCTTCAAGAGCTCCAAGTACCACAGACACACCCCAACTGGGAGTGGCCAGAGGGAGACAGGAGGCGCAAATGACGGCAGCGGAAAACAGCCCGAGTTCCGGTGTATAAGGCTCGAGACGTCAGACGATGCCTGACGTAGAAATGGAGTCGTTCAGCTCATGCGAGTACGATCCAGATGACATGGACCTTGAAGGACCTCTGGCAAGGATGGCTAATGCTACACTAGGACAGGCACCCAACGTGGTCCCCCGCATCAAGCTCTCAGCGACCTCAGACCTCAAGGAGTTTCATGGGAGGGATCAAGACGAGGACCGAGCACGCAGCTGGGTGACTACCGTAAAGACCGCATTCACGAGAGATCAAGCGCCAAACGGAGAAAAGTGTCTTGTTTTTGGGGGACTGTTGGCTGGACCAGCGCAGAACTGGTACCGCCAACTAGGTCGCTCCGTTCGAGGGAATTGGAAGGATCTATTACAAGAATTTCAGATGCAGTTCTGCGGTTTGGGGGTACCAGTTGCCCGCCAGTACTATCATGCGAAGAAGAGGTCGGATGAATCCCCGTTGGACTATCTATACCGTCTGAATGTGAGTGGACTCAGGGCGAAGTTGAAGATTAAAGATGGACCGCCCAAGATTTAAAAAGAACATGTCGAGCACTATATTGAGACTTTGGACGATCCAGAGTTAGCAGACCAGTTGACTGTGCTACGTCTGGCGGATGTGGAAGAATTGGCGGGCGTGCTGAGAGCGCGTCAACGAACGAAAGCACGACGAGGCAAGACGTTATTTGGATCAAGCAAGTTTCGTCAGAAGGCACCTACCCCCCCCTGACCGACCAAGAGAGATGAACCGCCGCTCTTTGCATGCAGTTCGGACGACCCCGGAAGAATCGAGCTCTGAAGACTCCAGCCTGGACAACTCGGACAACGAAGGGGATTTAAGGCGGATCGAGTCAAAGAAGAATACGCCCGGAAGTTGGCGCATATGTAGCATGGCCCCTTCCGAGTCGCAGAGTTATGCGGCGACCATGCGGCGCGACTGGAGATCGAAGGTACTCCATATCGATTGTTTCCGGTTGTACATGTCTCGAAGTTGAAACGCGTGAAAATTTTTACGGATCGTCCAAGTGATGTGCTAAATGTGGAAGAACCCAGCAGGATTGATTTTGAAGAAGCGTTGTTGTCGGAAGACAGTTGGGAAGGTGAACTGGAAGCCGATGAGTTTAGAGTGGAGAAGACGTCGATGTGCGATCCGGTCGAAAGACGCGATTTGGTCGTGTGCACCGCCAGTACCTGGTACAGTGGAAGAAGCATGACGATCCGACTTGGGTGGACGAGGCGGATCTAAATTGTGGCGCTCTACTGCAGGATTTAGATCGCGATCGTGCGAGCCGAAATCGGTTTGAAGTAATGCAGAGCCACGAGGATGGATCGACGATCTAGCGAGGGATTGTGGATGGAAGGTAGATACATGCAGAAAAGCTGCATAGAAGGGTGGAATGGACAATATGCAAGGTGGTTGCATAATGCGGTGGAGAGGGTTGTATGGAATGAGTGATGGGATCGTCGATCATAGATCCGATCCCGGTCGAAACACCCAAGTAAAAGAAGAATTTGGGTGAAATCAGGAAGGAACACAATGAAGCGATCGCGTTACGGGATCGATCAAGATATTACTGGCGTACAAATTTCTTGGACAAACAACCGATCAAGTTGCCGGGGTGATCGGCGATCGAGGATCGATATTGATTCCTCCAAGGCTCGATCTGATCGTCCATGTGCAGCGCCGTTATATCATTTGGTATATTGGTGCGCTGGGACGCCAGCCCTGGGTACTCATTGGGCCGTGGGAAATGCAGGAGCATGGGATCGAGGAGGATGTCCAAGTCGCAATAGCCACGGATCAAACCTTGAGTATGAATTGCAAGATGCGCTTCCACTTCGGCCCCGCTCGAGATCGATGCTGTTTCCGTTCTTGGACGAACGAAGCCAGCTGAGGATCGAGGTTTCGCTACTTGACGGGGATCGGTAGGAAGTGGGTAGCCTCCCAGAGTGCTTGACAGTGACGATCTTCGAAGTCACGATACAGATCGACGAGGGCCTGGAACCGCCCTGTGATCCAGACCGGATCACAATTTGCTCTCAACGGATTGAAGTGACGCCTGGGCGGTTTCAACCTCTTCCTAGAGGGACGAGATCGCGTGCTGATGTCTTTCTTCAGCTGCGTGGCGAGTTCTCTTCTCCTTCAGCAGCGAAGACCGCAGATACGCGATCTGATCATCACGAGGTGCCAACTCTGCCCGATAGATATCCGACTGGCTGCGCGCGTCTGTCAACTGCTGACGCAAACTGCGGAATCGTTGATCCACATATTCGACGAAGGGAGAGGCCAGATTGCGGCAGGATCGCAGTTGACCCTCGAGCCGATCGCCACGCTGCTCTTGAAGACGTAAGGCTTCACGAAGTTGTCCAAGCTGGGAGAAGACATCTTCGCGACTCTCCAGACAATCGTACAGCGAGTCGATCGTGCGTATCAAGTCCGCGCGATCAGTCAGGCGGCAACTGGATTGGGATCGCGGGCCATCTCAGTCGAAGCCGGATCGACCTCGACGGTGAAGTCGTCGGCGATCGTCACTGGATCTTGTGCGTCGGCGTTGGGAGAAGACATGAAGCGGGCACTATGAAGATCAAGGGATCGAAGAGAAAATGCGGCGACACGAAGTGCTCGAATATCCAGCACTGTATGCCGGATATCAGTGCAGGGGACGACTGTAGTATACCAAAACTTATTGATGGATAACGATCTACCCTGGGGAAGCAACGGGATTGATTGTGTGGTCCGTGTGGTCCAAGAGAGATCGGGTTACACTCAAGATTATGGGTCTGGGTAGGGGTACTCGATCCTGGGTACTCGATCCTGGTTATGGGGTACTCGATCCTGGGTACTCGATCCTGGGTACTCGATCCTGGTTACGCGATCCTGGATATGCGATCGTGGCTCGTATGGATCGTGATCCGCAAGGATGGTGATTGGTGTGTACCACACAGGAGGATGCAAGAATTGTGAGCGAGTGACGCGTGGCAGTAGATCCTACTGCCACGCGTCACTCGAACTAAATTGGATTCTATTACCTGTTAACCGACCAATGATAAAAACTACGCATAGGTAGTCCTTTGCGTAGTTTTTATCATTGGTCGGTTAACAGGTAATAGAATCCAATTTACTTCAAAAGACTCAAGCGACTCTCTTCCGGGCAGGATAACTGGCCTGTGTTGACCCTGCCAAAACTGCGGACGGTAACAGACGCGATCACTGCGCTAGTCACCCTCCTCCGAGAAGCAGGCATGGTCGCGGGGAGGTTCGAGCCAGAGGACTTGTTTGCTTTGGGGTTCAACAGCATCAAGACAACGTTAGAGAAACTCCAACAGTGTTTGAGGATCCTCGTCGGAATAATCCCCGCAAAGTGCGACTTACCCGCGGCTAACGTGAAGGAACCGTCGAGAGATAGCCAGATGACGCTCCAAGACATCGAGGTCCACCCTCAAACGCAAGAGGCAACCTGGGACCCACGGCCGATGCAAGATCTACCGCGAGAAACCCTGCCGCCATGTGCTCAGGTCGCGGCGGGGCAGTCGTCACAAAAGTCATCTGCTACTAGCCAGATCTTGTCGATCTTGATCCGAGATTAATGTGGTACCTGTCTCCTGTTGTAGTGCTGTACTAGCAAGTCGATCTACGATCTGGTTCCAGGCCCGCTTCACATGTAAAAACTCATGCTTCGGCCAGGATTGGAGTTTCTCCATCGCCTTATGACGCAGCAATTGTAATCTCGGCGCCTTACAGTCGATCTCACCGCGCATCTGCCGGATCACTAAGTTCGATTCGCCGCAGATGACCACGCGTCCCCTGTCCCGATCCGCCAGCAGATCGAAACCGAGCAGCAGCCCTCGATATTCCTCTTCATTCACAGTGAGATCCACCGTATATTCGGACGCAACCGCCACGATTTTCCATCCTGGGATCTCTCAGATGATAGCACTGTATGCTCCACATTTTTTATTCACTCGGGCTGATCCATCAAAACTGCGCTGAAACACTGCAAGACTTACCGTTTAACGAGTGGGTAGACGTCAGCAATGATGTGGCCGAGATGTTCAAGCTTCTAAAGCTCAAGTAGACACAAACTAGGATATTTGAGTCTGCTCCTTTTCAAGTCGTAAAGTCACGATACCAGCAAGCGGCAGATGAAGCAATTTTCTTTTCTTGAGGGAAACTTACAGGACACTACCACCCAAAGATTTTTTCCCACTTCCACTGTGGGAGGCAGCATACTGATTGTCTGTCGCGGCTGCTTTTGTGGAGCGATCGCGATCAACACCTCATCCGCTTCCTCCTGAGGGGTGATGCTGGCAGCTAGGGTGCCCAGAATGTCATCTTCGCCTTTGTCGCACTTGCGGATCTCCAGGGGATCACGTTGACAGTAGAGCTGACCATCTTCCCAGCCTTCCGTTGAGTCCCGAAGATTTCAGAAGCCACGCCAACGTTGAATATCGCGTGAGAACCACGATCTCACGGGAAACCAACATGGTGTATAAAAAAGCAGATCTTTAACATCCGTAAGAGTGCCAGCACTTCCTTCTCGACAATGCCATAATTAACTTCGTTCGGCTTTAACGTTCGACTCGAGAAGGTAATCGGCCAATCGACTCCATCATGTTCCTGTAGTAAGGCCGCGGATACTGGCCACTTACTTGCATAGACAACGATTACTGGAGCTCGATCCGGATCGAAGTGCTTCAGGATCGGCTTCGTCGCGATCTTTGCCTTTAATAACGTGAACGCGATTGTAGCTTTTTCCAAACAACTCCTATCTTCAGAACTTCGATCCTCTTCACCAGGATCAACGATCTCTATTGTCTTGGAATCTCGATCAGCGATATCACCCGATATTGAGCCGGGATCAACTTGGCGACCTCTCCGCAATCCACTCTCTTGATCGATCCGGCGATCTTTGCTAAGTGTCCCTGTCCTCCTCATTCGACTGATCTCGTGGAAATCGGCCTCACGCAACTCGTAGAGCACCGATGCGTAGATGGCGAAATCTTCGATGAACCGGCTGTAATAATTCAAGCTCCCCAGAAACGATTGCATTGATCTCAAAGTCTGGGGAAACTGAACATTCACTAAAGATCCCAGATCTTACGGGTGAGCTTCCAATCCTGCGAGCGACACCCGGTGACCCAGATATTCCACCTTACGCCGTCCCCAGAAACTCTTAGTCAGACTGATCGACAAATTCCATTTGTTGCAAGTCTCCAACAATCGCTCAACCTTTTCTTATAGGGAGCTCCACGATGTGGCAGGGATCAAGATATCATCAATGTATGATCTTCGACCTAACACCGAGGATCGACGATCCGTCTCAGGATCACCCTCCATGAACACATCGATCCCTGTGGCAGATCGCGAAGCGGTCGTATCCGGATCGTCACTGATCTTGAGATACCCGTACAACGCATTGTCGATCAGCCGCTGGTAAATCTGCGGGGCATTCTTTAGCCCAAACGGCATCCTTAACCACTCAAACAATCCCGTAGGAGTAATAAATGCCGAGATCGATCTGGCTCTCTCAGTCATTTCCACAACCCAAAATCCACTTGCCATGTCCAACGAACAGTACCACATAGCCTTGTCGAGATTTTGTAGTAATCCACTGATTAACGACATCGAGTAAACCATCAATCTTGTCGATTGGTTTACCCTCCGATAATCGATGCATAATCGGATGTCAACGTCATTTTTCTTGATAACCACCACGATCGGTGATGCCCAAGGAGAGGTTGAAGGTCGAATAATCTTGGCAGACAATAGTCCCTTGATCAGATCCGACAACTTCTCTCGAAATTTTGGTGCAACCGGCCTCACTCAAGTCAATCGCTTCCAGCATCCAAGATCGTCGTGCTTCGTCGATCCGCAGTGGGTGCACGTTTTCGGTCTTTCACCATGAGATCGATCGTTACGATCAGGACCGTGTGATCGATCCGTATGATCCGATCCACGTTGCCGATAACTATGATCACGCCCGATCGCGGATCGCTCTCCACGATCCTGTCCGTTCCCAGGATCATCATCGCTTTGTCGATCACGACGATTCTTCGATAGCTTCGCTCGATCCTGGGTAGTCGCTACACACATTCGACGTCGATCCACATCCATGTCTGATCCGCTTGAGTCCGATTCTGACTCACTGCTAGCATTTTCTACGCAGATCGCTCGCACAGCCCGCGCTGGCTTTTATGGCGTAGGATCGGATCTCAGCGTTGATCGCGGCCGAAACTTGCTCGATCCCATCGACGTCTTGATCGATCGAGTTTCCATGCGCTGATAAACGCGTAGAGTCTCTTCCATATCATCGGCATCCATCAATCGTATCAAAGTCAGCTGCTTGGCCAGGTCGCGATCGTCCAGTATATCGATAAAATGCTCAACATGTTCATGACGAACTGCCACTGATCCATCGCGGATCGCGATCTTAGCTTGGATCGCAGCGACATTGAGCAGGTATTAATACTCCAGCGGAGTCTCATCCGATCGCTTCCTCGCATGGTAGTATTGGCGTGCCACTGACATTCCATGCCCTCCGTATCGAACCATGAAACTTTCCAACAGGGGCTTCCACGAGTGGCGAGTCGATTGACTCAACTGACTGTACCAGTTCCGAGCCGGTACCGTTAGCAGATCACCGAATACCAAGCATTTTTCTTCGTCCGGAGCTTGATCTCGCAAGAATGCAGACTTGACTCTGCTGATCCAGCTTCTGGCGCGATCTTCGTCTCGATCACGACCATTGAACTCCCTGAGATCCGCGATCGCGGATGCACGAATACGCTGCACAGGCATTCCACCACTTTCAGCCAATTCAGTAGCAGCTACCAATGGGTGTCGCAGGTCCTCAAGCCCCGTATCATCTCGACCGTAGCTCGATCCGACTGATTCCATCTCGACATCCGGGGTATAATTTTCTTGATCCTTGGTAGTCTTGTCCATCTTGCCTGAGTAGACCGCTTGTCTTGCTTGGTCCCGCTACTCCTGCTGAAATCTCTTCATGGCCGCATCAAAGTAACTCTGTAACTGGCTTGGAGCCATTGTCGCTTCTTGCGTTGCACGCATGGTGGTCGATCTTGATTCATTCTTGATCGGTCCGCCAATGCGATCCTGCAGGTGCGTAGATCCACTTGGTCCCAATGACATCCGCTGCAAGCCGATCGAGTCGTCCGAGTCTCCCTCTGCTTCGGCAGACTCGTAATGAGAGGACTCGTTGTCTAGATATCCACAATCGTGGTTCCCCGTCAACGGGATCAACGTCTCGTATAGCGAATGACACAAATGCGTCAGTTGATCCTTGTCGAATCCGAACAGCTTTCGGGCGTCGAAAATCTCATTTGTGAAGCCCGCTCTTTCAGCATTCGTATGATGCAATTGATCCCTTCCAACGTGTTCTCGATCAACGGTGGCTGTCACTGGACCTCGCAACGCTCCAATCAACTTCAGCTTGAGCGTCTTGAGCACTGGATCGCTTGTTAGGAGCTTCGTGAGATCTCTCGCTAACTTGCTTAGATCTTTCCAGTCGTACTGCTCGGCCAAGTGGTCCAGTTGCCATCTATCGATCTTGATCTCATCTTCGATCTTGATCGGCCGATTGTTTGACTTCTCACCGCGTTCCGATCGATCCAACCTCGAGGTTTGAGTCTTTGCCTTCGCAGACTTCGATCTCTTCTTCTTGGTAGGTACCAAGGTAATTGCAGTTGATAGATTTTCAGTTTTCACTGATGTATTTTCATCCGGCGAGTCAGGTTTTGCAGCATGACCCGCGTTGGCCCCCGAAGGGACCTCAGGAGGGGGTAGAGGTTTATCTTCCAGATCAATCTCTCGATCTTCCTCTTTAATTTTCACGTCTTCAAAGCCCCTCCCAAAACTTTGACGATCCTGGGATCCTTTAATCTCACGCGATCGCAGCGATCCCTCTTCCGCGATTGCTTCCATCCCAGGTTCGATCTTGATTTTCACATCTTCACTCAGGGACTCACGGTGAAATCCCGAGTCACCAGAAGATCCGGGCACGCGCACCATTGTGGTGAAGTGGCGATCGCAAGATCCTCGCGATCCCAACTTCCCGCTGGCGCCCATACGACCGACTATCGGAGGGAATACTCCATTTCCGTGCTTGTTTCCTTCCTCACCTTGTGTACCCGTTGGTAGGGCGGGTTGCACTCTTCTCGGTGGACTCGTGTCGATGGAAAACTTGACCGTGTTTGAGACTGGGGATGATCTTGCGGAAACCTTCACACGATCACGGGTATACTTGTAGGGTACTCGATATGAATTACCCTGATCTCAACGAGATCGCCTTGCCCAATATGTAGATCTTGACTCGCTTGACCTTCTGACCACTTGAGCCGTCGCGCGATCTTGATCTACCCCTTGCTTGTTCGCTGCGTCCGACCGCAGTTGTTGTAGTGTTGAGAATCCCTTATCTGGCCAAACAATCCAAGGGGTTCTTCTTGATGCAGTCGCGCGGCTCTCTTGTGACGTCGGGAGGCCAGTTATCCTGCCCGGAAGAGAGTCGCTTGAGTCTTTTGAAGTAAATTGGATTCTATTACTTGTTAACCAACCAATGATAAAAACTACGCATAGGACTACCCTAGGATCTACTGCCACGCGTCACTCGCTCACGATTTTTGCATCCTCTTGTGTGGTACACACCAATCATCTATCCAGCCAGGATTGGATCGAGTACCCAGGATCGCGTACCCTATCCAGGATCGAGTACCCCGTACCGTAATCTTGAGTGTAACCCGATCTCTCTTGGATCACACAATCAATCCCGTTGCTTCCCAGGGTAGACCGTTATCCATCAATAAGTTTTGGTAGGTGTTATACCACATATGGGGTACGTGACTTTTCCGGGATGGCGGTGCCGGTTACGTTTCCCATCCGGTACACTAGGAAGATATTAGAGCCAACCTGTTGATCGTATATTTCGCATGGTTCGCGATCGTACAGTCGTCGTAAGCCGGAAAATTGAATACATTTGCTTTAATATCCCTAGAACTAAAAAAAGTGTAGAAGTAAAAGGCAACATCAAAAGACGTCGCCTCCTTGGGAATAAAGCTGTTTATATAGCCGGACAAGGTTCGAATTCTTGGGCGACAAATTGCCTTCGGGCAACAATCCTGAGACTTAGCGCAGGGACTAGACAGTAGCGGTGGAATGGGGCCTATGGGACCTGTGATGCCGGCCGTCTTGACCCGCAATGTTAAAGTATGGGTGGAACTCGAGGCAGAGCTGAACGACACCGCTTGATATCCTGAACCTTCGGGCAGAGATATACGGTGCTCTGTAAGTAGTTTCGGTTTCTATGTCCCTCAGGTAGAAGCCGGGTTGAACATACCAGCGCAAGTTGGTATACTTCTTCAAAAGCTACCCCAAAGGAGGCCCAAAAAGAGACCACAGGGTTCGTGATGCATGGCGCATCGGCAAAGTCGATGCAGGTGGTCTTGACGTCGGGAGCAAGTTCTTTGTGTTCAGACGATAAACTGGAATTGCGGCACGGCCATAGCCTGAAACAGGCGAGATATGGTCAATCTGGTAACGCATGAATCGTCGGTATGAAACACGACACCGAACGCGATGATGACAAGTCAGGTGAGGTGTTGTGGATCATGCTGAGGGTGATTGTAAAAACCACTCAGGATCGGCCGCGGAGGTTGAAGTTGTTACCCAACCGAGGTTACGATCATTGAGAGCAAACGTCACTTGCTGCCAGCTCTGTAAGGGAGCTGGAACGTGCCGCCTCGGCGGTATATGAGCATGATGTTATCAGGTAAACTTGGGTGTGCGGTGAAGCTTGGCTCTTCATTCAATCGCTGAAGGATCGTGATCACAGAATGCGGGTGGATGTAGTTATGCTGGACCAAGCAGTGGAATTACTGAAGCTGCGCAGTGGAGAACCGGCGACCGATTGTGAAGCTGACTTCGGTCAGGACACGGAGACGTTGTCGAGGACCTACGCGCTTAACCGATTCGAACTGGATCCGCCTTGACGTGGCGGATCGGTTTTCAAATCAAGAGCTCCAGAATAAGGAGAAGATAAGAGATAGACAAAATTTTGTCTTTTGTCTTCTCCTTCGGTTTAGCGCCAAAATTCGTACTTGGCCGGATAGGCCGGCTGAGCCATACGCGGTGTCGAAGACGTAGAGCAGTCGGAAGGAGAAGCCATAGTGTAGATGTAGAATCGAGTAGAGTAGAAAATCCATAGTGTAGAAGTAACGTAGTGAAGAGTAGTTTGGTAGGTAAGATACGCTGTAATAAACATTCCAGCGTGCCCAAACATTCCATCCATATCCATTTCGTAATACTTGTTCTTTGATTGCAGAAAAACGTCGCGAGCAAAACTTACCCCGATAGAGGGAGATGACGGAAAGTACCCGTAGCCAGAATCGAGGTAGTCAAGGAGAGACGACGCGTAAACTCCGCGAGTAAACGTAACATGCCTTGCCAATTCTTGTGCGCCGCGGTTGCCCGCAACTTGCGTAAGTGTATATCCACATGGGCAAAAGAGTGATGCCGAACAAACCCTGCACTCGTAGCCGTCTCGGGGTTGTATAAGCGCTTGTTACGATGGAGCCAAAGAGAGCGAAAGACGCAGCAGCGGACAATATTGAAAACAATCAATATAGCGCGGGTGCCATAAATCTGAATAGCCTCCGGAAGCAGTCGTAATGAAGACGGGAAAAGCAGATGCAACCAAGTAATGTTGCCATCGAAAAAGTCCCGAAAGGCAGCAGGTAAAAGTCCCATTGAAAAGATGCCACAGGGCAAAGCCAAAAGAGATGTATGGCGTTTTCAATGGCGTCGCAAAAATAAACGCAAGTAGAAGTCGTATTGATCTCCGTTCACCACCGAAATTTGTAAAGAAAACCCAAAGCATTATGTTGAAGCCGGTATGTAACGTCCGCGGCGACTGGAAGAACGTGTCGAGCTAATCCATATTCAAAACGCCACATAATGTCTGTCGGCGTAAAGTCAGTAACATGAAGCTGCCGTAAAGGTAGCGCAGGTATCTTAGGATCGGCGCAGGCCCTGAGAATGAGCCGCACAAAGTCTTGATTTTTCATATCAGTTACAAACTGATCATTAAACGCCAACCATGTCGTGCCGATTCAATTAAAGGCGGAAACACCGGCCCATACACAGGCGAACTGTGAGAAGTGAGCAAGTTAAGCCGCGGGATAACTTGCCGAATAAACAATGTCTTCGACGCCGACCGAGAGAAATTAGCAACATTTAAGAGTGAATCCAAAAATGCCGGTGTGGCGTAAGAAGTAGAAGCATTCACAAAATCTTGTTGGCTGTAAAAACCATGAGCCTGTAGCAAAGCATTGTTCGTCGAAAGCGCAATCAATGGACGCTGTGTCGAGCCAAACAAAAGGTTGAAGTTGTTCCAAAATGGTGCTGTTAGCGAGAACTGTTTCCAGTCGGTAGTTCCACGTTCCATCTTAATATCGGTCCATAAGCGAAGAGTAGAACGCCAAAAGTCTGGAAGATGACCCCATTTGCCTTTGACAACCGCGTATAGTATGTCGAAGCCAGTGCCTTGAGAGCCAAGAGCCATCGAAAAGAGAGAAAGCGCTGGAGTCACCCAGCGTGGAGCGGCACAGCGTGTGCAAGTCGCAGCAATAGCGTCGCATAAAGACTTGAGATGCATGGCCTGAATAAATTCCTTGACTGACGTAAGTCCGAGTCCGCCGTGACTAATACTTGTGTAGATCCAGTCTTTATCAAACTTGCCCGGGCTAGCAGAGTCACTGCCCGTATCCTTATCATTATCAAAGTTGCGGATAATCACCCCCACGGCTTTGAACATCGAAGTAGTGAAACAAGTCACCCTTGCAGTATACCAAAGAAGTGGCAAGATGATACTTTGAAGAAGCACCACTTTCCCACAAAGCTTGCGCGCTCGGAACTTCCAGCGTGTCCGGAGCTGCAAAATAATATGACGAAATCGCGTGTCCGGAGTAAGAGTAGCGCCTTGTAGAATACCGAGCAATTTCACGGTATCCGTAACGCCAAGAATCTTGAAAGGCGATATAGCACGAAGATCAGCCAATTTAGATTGAGAAATTCGATGAGAGAAAGGCATCACTGAAGTCTTGCTCACGTTAAGGCGAAGACTGGCTGCACTGGAATAGTCGTTGACCAACCGAAGAAAACCAGGAGCGTCATCGATAGTCTTCAGTAAAACAGTACAGTCGTCCGCAAACGCCATAAGTAAGTGGGGTTCAGAAGAACCGTCAACAGAGATTCCACGATCTGAAAAGCAAGCGCGTAAAAAGGACATCATCGGCTCGACAAAAAGAACAACAGACCAAAAGATAGTGGATCGCCTTGGCAAACGCCGGCACCCAACACAAAATGATCGCCTGGAGAACCATTCAGCATGATACTGACCGAAGTTTGGTGGTAGAATGTCTTGATCCAGGCTCGAAATGATCCAAAGCCAAAGTGATGGAGCACAAAATCCAGGGCAGGCCACAAAACACTGTCGAAAGCCTTGGCAAAGTCTAACATCACCGCGCAACCATCGGTATGATGTGCCTTGCAAAAATCTTGAAGATCTTGGAAGCGAAACAGTGAGTGGCGAATAGAGCGACCTTGAATAAAACCACTTTGGTCTTCGTATATGATGATAGGCAGAATAAGCTGCAGACGGTAAGCCAGAATCTTGGGACCCAGCTTAGCATCGTGGTTGAGCAGCGTCAACGGTAATTGGTCGGCAGCGTGCGATCACCAGACTTGTAAAGCAACGATAAATGAACACCGTTGAAACTTGGTCACCTTGCCCTTCTGTAGCTGATTATCGTGAATACTTCGAAAATTCTCGCCCATGCGTGAGTTACCACTTTGTAGTATTCGATAGGAAGACCGTCGGCCTTCCCATTCTTGGACGTTAAAATCGCAAAGTAAAAATCATTGGCCGTTAAAGGCGCATCCATCAACGAAACTTAAGCCGCCGAAAGGAGAGCCGTCGTGTCTTGAAGGTACTCAACCAGGCGTAAAGGTTGGTACGTGCCGGTTTGGTGATCGTATAGATCCGGCGAAGGCGACTGGAAAAGCTGACTCCAGAAGGCGCGATATCCCATTGAGACCCGGGCAGGGTCTTCAGTAATCGACCCGTTGCGATCTTGAAATCCAGTGATAGGAGATTGCAGGCAATCTTGTTGAGGCGGCCGGAAGAAGTGACTGGTGACACGTTTGCTTGCATGCAAGTCGGCAGCAAACTTCTTGTACTGATTCCGAGCTTTCACAGCATCCAAATGAGCTTGGAGCATCAACTTGGACTGCCCCACGACTGCAGAGCTAGCATCCGTTGGGGTCGAGCTGTAGAGGTCATAATCGTCATTAACCGCTTCAACCAGTGCCGAGGTGCGTCTGTCATCAATGTCGCAAAGTTCCAACCAGCGCCTTTTCAAAAAATATAGTCCGCACGCTTGTGTTCATCCAGTAAGTAACCGGGGTTTGCACCGGGATAAATCTTGATTCGTCGGCCCAAGTCTGCAGCAGAACTGATTAAATATTCTTGAACCAAGGAGTCATTCAAAAGCCAAGGAGGGCATCGCCAGGGAGGCTTCCGTCCACGTGGTATGAACTTTGCCTGTAGTCGAAATTCACTGGAATATGGTCTTCAGTATGCCACTTCCGGTCGCGTACGTGGCATACTGTGTTCAAATGACTCTGGACCAGATCCACCGTCAGAAAGCAATAATCCAAGCGATTCGTACGCTTGGGGCTGGTGTAGTCACGGTCATCCGGGTTCATATAATGCCAAGAGTCCATCAAACCAAGAGAATTCAACCACGCACAAAGATCATCACGTCCAGTGCCGGGATGATGAAGTCCCGGAAGCTTTTGATCCAGATAAATGTCCAAGGTGACATTGAAATCACCGACAACTATGTGTTTGGTAGCACAGTCCATTCCTGTACCGCCAAATCCGTTGGGAGCATACGAAAAAAGTCACCGCGTTCCGAAGACTCATCCGGAGCGTAGACCACGTGAATATAAACGGTATTATCGCCGAGAGTGGCGCAAAGAAGTAGATAACGGTTCTTGAGCTGTAGATTGCAGACACTTGAAGTCAAATCGTGAACGTCTTGAAAATGCGAAGTAGAAGAAGCACGAGGCCTACACCATGGCGCTTATTGAAAACAGGCGAAGTGTCTGACCAAAAACATTGTGCACCAGAATCCGTCGCAGGAATGAATTGTTCGTTCGTCTGGATCGAATCTTGTTTGACAAACCTATTTTTGGAACGCCAAAGTTGGTACGTGGAAAGTAGTCGCTCGTACATCGCCATGGGCGAATGATTTAACCCATTGATGTTAAGCGAAATGCCCTTGAAGGCCCAGACCGCCCTAGAGGTGAGCGGGAATAACTTGGCTTGAAGCAGTCTCGACTGCAGGAAGAGAAGTATCCTTGAGTGCTTGAATAGAGAGACGGACATCGTCCGGTGTGCGCCGGTCAGTTAAAAAGACCGCCAACACGTCCGTCTGCGTGAACATTGTAGATTGACATCACTCCAAAGCAAAAACGGCGTATTGTGCAGGCGCGTACACGAATAGCTACCTAGGCATAAGCATAGCAAGCTTCAGCGGGTCAAAGTAAATTCCGGGTGCAAAAATCATCAAAAAGAGATCACTTGGACCAAGACAACGCCGCCCGTCGGGCTTCATCATTGGGGAAAATTTAGTCGAGAAGGTGAGCCATAGAAGCAATAGGAGTGTCAAACTTGACCTGCAAATAGGTCAGCACATCTGCCTGTCCATCCGGCAGTTTAACAACACGAGTATCTCGATAAACCGTATGAGTGCAATACGTACGCTCCAGCCACTCCTTCGGCAACTTGTATAGTTGACGGAGATACGCGGGCTGAGCTTGAATAGCGGCAAGAAAATCGTCATGCGACAAATAATTCACCACATCCTGAGCCACAATTCCGCAATATGGGCATCCAAATCTTGAACCGAAAGGTGTTGGCGTTTCGGCTGGAGTTTACGAGCCCCCATGAGGGTTTGAGCAGCACAGCGGGGCACCAACGGGGTGTTCTTCGTAAACCCAGCAACTTCATTAAAGTGTTCATCATAGACGGCAATGTCTACGTCAGGAGGTTGAGTGTCATCAAATCCCGAATCCATGAGAACTTCGTAGGTGTTGTAGATATCAATCATCGTTCAATACTTCAGCGCCGATGGGTCATCAGGGTCCTCAGCCAGCGAGCATGGCATCAGTCCAGTAAGTTCACACACAGGACCGGCTGCCTGCGTGATCCCGCGACGAGAAGCTTGGACAAATTGCCACATAGGAGCGCCAGCGCGACCGAGTCGAGGATTAAAGTCTTCGTCGTCGAAGAAGTGGACGAAGGCGTAGGTTGAGAGCCCGACGTAGAAGCTCGAACAACAGCAGACATAGATGGTCTCGACGGTGGAGCGACCTCGACGGTAGACCGCGACGTAACATCGTCGACCTCCATAGCCGCTTCATCGACATTATCCAAAGGGATGACACGTGAAATAACCACCCGGCGAAGCGAAGGAGGCTTGACGCGGATAAACTTGCGAAGCCGGTAATGAACGAAACACGGCTTGTCATCAGGGTCGAAATAGATCGTGCGAAGAGGTTCGTCATTCTCCATGAAAAGACCGGCTGGACACTGCACCGCATGAAAGTACACGGTACGGTTGCGAGACTTAAGTTCCCCTGCAACATAAGTCGACTTAATGAGCACCGAACGAGAACCGCGGTCCACGAACCAATCGTAGATGGCCCGATTTGGTACGTCACCAGGGAGCCGGGTCAGGTCCACAGAGTACAGTTTGTCGTACTTGGAATACTTACGGATGTGAACCGTAGAGCCGCAAGCTTGCAACGCAAGACCACCCAATGAGTGCAGAGCCGCGTCGGAAGTGCAAAGAAAGGATATCCCCTGACGCGCAAAGAGGCGCGATCAGCCTGCCAAATGGCTGGCTGAGAATCCCTTGCCAATGATAGGAGGATCCGTCGGTGCTATGTTCAGCCGACAGGCGCGCCGCGGGAATCCACATGCGCGTGCACTGCACAGCTTCTACAGGAGTAGGCAAGTGCGTGCTCGCCTTGAAGTACCGATCGTCA
Source organism: Peronospora destructor (assembly GCA_011800735.1). Classification (NCBI taxonomy): domain Eukaryota; phylum Oomycota; class Peronosporomycetes; order Peronosporales; family Peronosporaceae; genus Peronospora; species Peronospora destructor. Next base: position 195,958 of record WBRY01000004.1, on the reverse strand, counting down.
TCCGTCGACGATTCGTCACCAATCAGCGATTAGCTGGCCATAAACAAACTGTCGTCAGGGACGAAACGACGGGACGGCGTTGGACGACGAGGCGCTTGAGCAGCCGGGCGATTCGAAGAACGTGGAGGCGGCGAAGCGCGCGCAGGCAGCGAAGAGCGCGAAGGCGAAGTCATGGTCTTGAAGGGACAGAAACTCCAAGCGAGAATTCAGGCGACACTACTTCCACGAAGAAGAGAGTCGAACGAAGAAAAGCTTACGGTGGCGGGCAGTCAGGATTGACTGGACGACAACGACGGTGACGTTGTGTGGGCGCAGAAGAGGCAGGTTCTCGAACGATGTGTGATCGAGAGAGTAATTTGGGAAGTAGTCGTCGTAAGCCTGGACGACCAACCGGAAACAGGAGGACCGCAAACTTTGCCAGGCTGGACTGGAAACATATACCCTTTCGGTTTCGAGAGATGATGGTAGAAGAAATCCAAATCCAGCTCTGAAATGCTGGTCAAGCTGGCTCTTCGAGCTGACCAAGGAAATATCTCCGAAGACGATTGGGGAACCCGATCGCGATATCCATGGATCCAACGGTTACGAGATATAGTGGTGTCTGGGAGAGCCGCAACTTCTTGTGTGGCTAACAGTTGGTTACAAGGATTCTGAGGTTCACTGTCAATGCTAAGCGCGCCATCAGAATCATTTGAAGCTCGCCAACAGATCAACCATCGACCCTCGCGATGAACTTTACGAGGCGATAGGATCGGACTGAGTGTATCGACCACGATCGGCAAAGAAGGCGGAACTGTCGGGGATTGAGCTGATAAGGCCGCAGTGTGAAGAGAGTGTATCGGCACTGCAGATCCAGAGTGATCAGGCTGGGGTCGATCGAGCTTGCGTTAGAGACTTGGATCCAGAGAGAGCCGAAGACTGAGAGACGGATGGATTTGTAGACGCTGTTATATGGCGAGTACGATTGGAGACAGTCCTACCAGAGTCAAGATTTTTTCATTGACGCTTGTTCCGTCGAGGAAGCACTTCAGCGGTTGCCGCAGCAGGCAGAGATGAAGACGGCGAGATTGTGCTAAAAATAAAATGGACCGGAAAGAATCCCGATCGCAGATGGCCTGATCTAGCTCGGTTTTTTATAGTCGCTTACTTCAACAAGAATCATAAGCCTGTTGAGAGGTAGTGGGCTGCTAAACGACTCACCAACTCTCAATAGGCTTGCAATTCTTCTATGAAATGATCGCCGCGAGTTTTATGGGAGTGCAATGTGTCGTGAGGCAAGCTTACTGACTTGCAAAAAATGTCGATCTAAGCTTGCAAGGAATCCCGATCCAACGTCGGGAGATCCCGGACCCGGTCGCTGAGAAAATTTACGGGCGATATGGAACGTCGGATTGTTCAGGAACCGTTATCGAGGAATCGGTCGATCGAGATACCGGACCGGTGGAGATCGGGGACACGTATCAGAGATGCGACGCTATGCGTCGTCATTCAGAAGACGCGGCCATTTGGCCGATGACTGTCGAGAAAAATTGCGCAGTCTTACATTTCACTTGCCGGACTTGCACTCATCCCTTCTCGAGATCACCGCGGCTCGCCATAAGAACCACGACAATTTCAATTTTAACTGACATCCGTCCGGAAGGAATTGATTGCCTTCGCAAGAGCTGCCGATGAGCGGGCAAATCGGTAGTTAACGATGTGGAAGACTCATCAGTCGAACGTCAAGCATAAATTGCCCCAAGCAAGACGTAAACTGCACGCGGTCCAGATAGAGCGTGATCAGCTTTTGACCGATCTTGAGACTGAGCGCGATCGACATGGGCTAGAAATTGATGATTGGAAGTCCGATCTCAATCGTTAAACGGTAAATAACCGATCTGAAGACCGAGCTAGATCAGGCCATCTGCGATCGGGATTCTTTCCGGTCCATTTTATTTTTAGCACAATCTCGCCGTCTTCATCTCTGCCTGCTGCGGCAACCGCTGAAGTGCTTCCTCGACGGAACAAGCGTCAATGAAAAAATCTTGACTCTGGTAGGACTGTCTCCAATCGTACTCGCCATATAACAGCGTCTACAAATCCATCCGTCTCTCAGTCTTCGGCTCTCTCTGGATCCAAGTCTCTAACGCAAGCTCGATCGACCCCAGCCTGATCACTCTGGATCTGCAGTGCCGATACACTCTCTTCACACTGCGGCCTTATCAGCTCAATCCCCGACAGTTCCGCCTTCTTTGCCGATCGTGGTCGATACACTCAGTCCGATCCTATCGCCTCGTAAAGTTCATCGCGAGGGTCGATGGTTGATCTGTTGGCGAGCTTCAAATGATTCTGATGGCGCGCTTAGCATTGACAGTGAACCTCAGAATCCTTGTAACCAACTGTTAGCCACACAAGAAGTTGCGGCTCTCCCAGACACCACTATATCTCGTAACCGTTGGATCCATGGATATCGCGATCGGGTTCCCCAATCGTCTTCGGAGATATTTCCTTGGTCAGCTCGAAGAGCCAGCTTGACCAGCATTTCAGAGCTGGATTTGGATTTCTTCTACCATCATCTCTCGAAACCGAAAGGGTATATGTTTCCAGTCCAGCCTGGCAAAGTTTGCGGTCCTCCTGTTTCCGGTTGGTCGTCCAGGCTTACGACGACTGTACGATCGCGAACCATGGGAAATATATGATCAGCAGGTTGGTCCGATTGAAAGCCTGAAAGATATCGGACATGAACCCTGACTCTCGATCGCTGCGCCAAACCGCCGGAATACACATTCCTCGTAATTTTCTGCGATCGTTTGTGCAATTCGGGATGAGCTTTATTTTGTGATTACATGGCCAGAGAACAAATCGATCCATCATAACAACTCTGCGTTCCCTTCAAATAATTGTGGCAGCAACGGAATGTGATCCCACAGCCAGAATTTGAAATGGGTAAGCTGCCTGTAAATTAACGGTGATCTGCCGCGAGCATATGGATGTCTTTTGCCCGTCTCACAATCAAAGCATTCGTCTACATAGCGCTGCACATTTCAGTGCAACCCTCGCCAATGGAAATTCGTTTTGATGCGTTGATCTATCTCGTGGTGACCACTCTTCATGCACGTATGATATTGATGTAAGAAATCTTGCTGCAATGGTTTTGAATCACCAGGCGAACACACTCTGCGCGATCTTTAGATTTTGCGGCTCCTTTAAGGCCGAAAATAACAATCCACTTTGATTCATTTCATAATCAGGTGCGAGCAGGGCGAAAATTCTGCTTGTAGCCTGGCTACGTCCCCGATCAAATACGTTTTCGGATTGGATATTCAACTTTTTTCATCTTGCGCTTTCCTTATACGATCGATCCGCACTTGCTGCACAATCTCCTCTTGTAAGACTTCTGGCTAACAACGTCTTCTCGTGGCTGATCGACTGATCGCAGCCACTTGACTACCTAATTGACTTGGCTTGGTATCAACAAATCCAACCAATCAAGTGTGACCAGATCTTGACGATCTTGATCGCAAACACCGACCGCACTTTTTTCTCGCTGTAGAGCTTTACTTGCTAACCGATCAGCACTCTGATTCCAGTCCCGCTTCATATGCAGAAAATCATGGATCGGCCACATCGAAGTCTCTTCATGGCCTATGACGCAGCAATTGAAAATCCGGTGCTTTGCAGTTGATCTTGCCACGCATGTGTCTGATCAGATCAGGGGACGCGTAATTATTGGAGTCACCGCAGATAATTACGCGTCATCTGGTCTGATCAGCAAGCCAATTGAAGCTGAGAAGTAGCCCTCGATATTCTGCTTCGCTTACGGTCAGGTCAGTAGCGAATTTGGAAGCAGCAGATAAGATCGTCCATCGTAGGCGCTGCATGCTCCACCCTTCCTTTTCGCTCAAGCCGATCCATCAAAACTGGCTACCAGGAGATTTTCGCCTACTTCAACCGTGAGTGGCGGCATACTTAGTGTCTGCCTGGACTGCTGCCGCGGATCAATCGCAATCAACACTTGGTCCACTTCTTCATGGGTCGTTACACTCGCAGCCAGTGTACTAAATATCTCATCTTTGCCCTTCTCACATCGGCGGCAAATCTCTAGTGTCCAGTTTGGAAGTAGTGCCGCCAATTTATCTGATCTCCCATTGAGGCTAGAAGATTGTGATAGCCAAGCCAGCGTTGAGTATCGCGTGCGCACTGTAATCGTGCGTTAGACCAGCGTAGTATAGCAATTATCAAGCATCCGGAGCAGGGCTATACCTCTTTCTCAACCATCCCGTACTTTCACTTCGTTAGGTTTTAACGTGAAACTAAAGAAAGTGACAGGCCAATATACACCATCATATTCTTGAAGCAACGCAGCCGATACCGCCCACTTACTGGCACACACCACGGTCACAGGCGATCGATCTGAATCAAAATGCTTCAAGATCAGCGTTGCAGCTGTTTTAGCCTTTAGCAAAGTGGATGCGATCATTGCTTTCTCCCAACGATTCCTGCCTTCAGGGTTCTGATTGCTCCCGATATCCAAGGTCGAATTGCATGTACCCATTCGTGAGTCCGCTCGTGATCGTTCCCATTTTTGAGTCTGGATCGCGTTTGTACCCATTTTGAGCCTTTCGATCGCGATCCGGTCCAGCATCAGCTATAGACATCTAAGCATCACTAGCGGCTAATCTCATGTAAATCTGCTTTCCGCAGCACATAGAGAACGAACGAATAGATCGCAAAGGAATCGACTAGAGTAGCTCAGACCAGGTGATCCCGCTGATCGTTGGTCTTCATCGTTGAGGTGATCTCTGTCTTCGGTTTGATCTTGAATGTTACTTTTGTTGATCATTTTTCCGTCGGATCGCGACACAATCTTCTCAAATTTTGTGGTCTTTTCTTTTTTCTTCGTTGGGCAGATCAAAATCTTAGGTGTAGGATATGATAAGTGATCAACCAACGGTCCTGTTTGCTCTTCCGGTAACTTCTCCTTCCGATCTGTGGTCGCTTTAAATACACTCATTATACCGACGCGATCCCACCAAAACGTACCCTAGTGATCGGGGTATCATATCTGCAGCCATCCACCAATTTAACAGAGATCCATGATTCAGGAAGTGATTCTGAATCATTGACATTCCTTAGATTGGTGGTCTCGGAAGACCGTAGCTATACCCGTAAAGGGCGACTATATTGTGCTTGCGTTCCCTGCTTCACCAAGTCACAAGCCATAAAGAAACGCCTGCAGTCCAAAACAACAAAGCAGCGCAATGCTGTATACCAATGTATTCTCATGTGAAATTTCTCACCTTTCTGCTCGTGTACGTAGTGTAAGCGCTTTCATTCTCCATGCTATCCTTCTTCACGCACCATTTTGCCTCTCTGTACTCCATTCTATTGCTCTAAATGATTGGCCGTGCAGAGGGCTCCTTTGCGCGGTAAATTCAAAGGTGGTAAACACTGTCTCGTTGCTGACCCGACTTGATATGCAGCACAATGTCAGCGCCGCTGAAAAGCCCGCCGGCAATAGCTTCGCGAGACGCACACCTATTCGCCCTTTATGCATGTCACGATCCTAACAGCAGACAAGACGCCACGTTACATCAGACTAACCTTTCCCATAACAAACAAGACTTGGTAGCGACAACTCTTACCAGTCGAATCCTTCAAAGAGACCCGAGCCTTGTGTTGCTGTGGTCTCCTTTATAGACCATTGACGGTTGCGAATGTCGGAAAGTCCCATCGCCTCTGAAATCTGTACACATCAACACCAAGACGACGTCATTAGCCACAACAACAATCCACAATATTCATCAGCTCATAACAAACCTGAGCTGCATTCAACGCTCCTTTCTGGTCCTGTTTATTAGCAAACACCAACAAAATCGAGTCTTTTAGCTCCTCCTCCTGCAAAAAAGCACAACACACACCTCAAAAGTCAGTGACACAACAGACAACAACTAATCAAATCAAAATTCAGCCAAAATGCACCTCTAACATAGCATGTAGCTCCTGTTTGGCAATATTAAGACGGTCGACATCGGCCGAGTCCACGACGTAAATGATGGCATCCGTATTGGGATAATAGCATCGCCAATAAGGTCGAATGCTCGTCTGTCCACCCAGATCCCACACTTGAAACTTAATGTTCTTGTACTGCAACGTCTCCATATTAAATCCAATAGTAGGCACAGTCTCTTCAATCTCGTCGGCTTGTAAACGGTCTGAATACAATAAAACAAACAGTATGTAAGTCTACAAGCTCTTTTCTCCTCATTAAACAAAGCAAAACGTACAGAGAATTGTCGTCTTGCCAGCATTATCAAGGCCCAAGATGAGGATTCGCACCTCTTTGCTGCCAAACAAAGCTGCAAACACTTTGGACATAACAATTCCCATATTAATTATTCACTAAGATTTTTTTTCTTATTTTGGAGAAGTGTGTATGAGCAGTAAAACGAGGGGATGTTGTGACACCTTTTAACAGTAATAAAACGCCGTTAAGTTATCACGCAAGCCTCGATTTCTTGTATGGAGGTTCCTCGTCGAGTAGCATTGTGCGTAATGTCGGATAAGTATCAACTAGTGAAAATGCACCAGTAGGTCGATGTAGTAACTTCTTCAAGATCGAAATGATGCTTTCGTCCTGAAGTACTGCAATTACTTCACAAGTGTCGTTGCGACTACGTATCTCTTGGAGACGGTCGAGTTTTCCGATTAGCTCTGATAAGGTCTTGTCATTGAAGAGGTCACTCTCGTCGGTAGTTTCCAGAGATGTACGAACGAAAGTCGTGACAATGTCCGGGAATTTCTCCATCCAACAGGTCAATATTGCAAATGGAAAGTCATCGTATGCATCGGATAGCTTGAACACGCTCTGTAGCACACTATCATCGGGGCTGAAATGGATCAGACACTTTAGCAACCCGGTCATTGTCTCTGGAGTCTCCTCTGGATTCACACAGGCCAACACCTTTCGTGCCGCTGCCATCATGTTCTTTTCGGCTATAGCTGAACGTCCGGACTGGAGCTCTGCGAGCACGAGATCCCACATGCCGTACTGCTCCCACGAAGTCCATTGCAACGACGAGAGCACGATGTTGGCCAGTCGGCTTTTGAAAATTGCGAACTCACACATAACCACTCGCGTGCATAATGTATATAGCATTGCAGGCGTCACCAGATCAAGGAGCAACTGTACAAGTGCTTCACTACGAGTCATCAGCTTGGAAAAGAACGCGTGCTCCATATTCGCAAATAGGTAGGGGCACACGAATAGAGCAGTAGCGCTCAAAGCATCCATCTCGTTCTTGGACACACCAACAGCCATCGGCTTGTCTAGAAGGGCACAAGCCTGTGCCCGCGCATCATCAATCTGCTGACTCAAATTCAAGTCTTTCAAAATGTGTTCGGCCATGTCGCCACCGATGGCATCAATAAACGCAGCGTAAGGCCGCAGAGCAACCTCAGGACTCTTTCCACTGCTTCGAGAACAACAGAAAGCGAGCAGGCGGTAGGAAATTGTGACATCTCGCGTATACATAGCCTTCAAAAACGGCACATATATGTCCACACATTCACTGACCACCTGGTCTAGCATTGAATCGAACACACTCGCGGATGTGACTTTGGGTGAATCACTCAAGGCAATTCGTGACGACATGATAATTCTTTCGAGAGAAGCGTGAAGGAAAGATCCCAAGGGGGTAGCGATTTCGACAGCGTTGTCTTGTCGAATCCACGAAATCAAAATATCGTTCAGACACTCCAGAAAGCTTTCCGTAGGGCGAGAACATGGCTCGGGTATTAACTGCTGAAAGTGCTTGATATCATCGCCCCCCAGTGCAATAATACTTCCAGGAATGTCAATAATAGGCTGCTTGTGAGAAATCATAGTCGCTAATGCTGTCGAAGCGAGTGCATCACTACGAGTAGCCACCTCCGTCGCAGAATCCACAGTTTGTTGGTTGTCCGGCAAGAAAGAAAGCGCGCCTAGAGAAGTCGGGTCAGACGATGCCCCACCACCACCCATACTTGCATCCGAATGTGTCGGACTCTGCGATCGTAACGGTGACGTGATAGGGCTTTCAGCGCCAATAGGACTGCTTCGGATTGGTGATTGACGACCCGGCGATTCTCGAACAGGTGATTGCCTTCCAGGTGATAAGGTTGGGCCTGGGGACCTGGCAGGACTCCCACCGGCACTTAATATTGAACTTGATAATGGACCTTGCGCTTGGGCCATCTCGGCATTCTCAGCGGAGGGAAAGTGCTCCGGGAAAATTCGGTGAAGCTCCGACTGCAATTCTGGCGCGCTTGACGTCAGCATCGGAAAATTCTGGAGCGAGAGGAGGGACGGCACAACACCAAGCTTTAATATTGTCGAGAATGCAGTGGACACACCCTTCTGCATGAGCTTTCGGTTGACTGCTGAGGCAGCAAACTTTTCCACAGCAAAGACAACGAATTGAATCATGGCTAGCGTTACCATGGGGTGACTTTTAAGTGATTTCACCTAAAGTTACCGGTCAAGAAATGTTAGTATCGCTCATCTCATCTCATCGCAGAAAGCAAGCTAATGCGTATCGCACCATTAGCAAAATTGCAGGCTCCACAGTCATGATGTTGTCCGACGGCTTGAAGTACAAGTAGTCAAAAAACATAGCAAGCTGTACTCGAGCTAACACACTGGGTGTTTTACTGCCGTGGCTATTTCGCCCGTACCAAAAGGCAGCATTTTAGCATCAACACAACAACGAAAGAAGACAAACAAAACGCACCAGAGAAGATAGAGCCACCCGAGAATATGGTACCGAGGCGTCACCTTAGAGCTTAGAACCTGGTTGGAAGGATGGTAGACAGCGCAAATGTACCGCACAAGGTCGGGAACAAGTGCATCCGGTCCTGGGCTGCTCAAAAACTGGGATGAAAACCATTTCTGGTAGCGCGTCACGGATCCAGCTTGTACACGTTCCTAGAGTCACACCGTCAAAAGAAAAGAAAGTGTGTCGATCAGTATAATTGCTCGTCCCACACGCGCTACCTTGGTAGATATGACAAACACGTGCCATCATGAAAAGTAGATATTCCTCCATTTTAGGATTCAAACGGTACGCAAGGTATTTTGGAGGAGTTGGAATCGCCATCAACTGTGCCACGGAGTATGTCGTGAAATCCTTTTCAGCTTCAGCAGTATCCCGTACGCTTCTCAATTGTTTCCAAAGCACACTCATCCCCGGAATCTGCATGCAGTGCATATTTCCAGTTACAATCACCTGACAACCCACCACAAAACATTGCCGTCAAAACTTACATCCTTTGCGTCGCTGAGTACGCGCACAATTTCTCTTCCAAGCTGTGCTACATCCGCCTGACGACGGTTCCACAATGTCGTGCACAGCTCCACCTCCTGCTTCAGCAAGCTTGCATGTTGTGCAGCAGAGTGATCAAGTGAAATCCTTGCAAAGGTATGGAAAACAAACGGGATTAAGCTCGAGCACGACAGTAGCCAAGCTTCATGTTCAATCAAAATACGAATAGTTGACGACGCCAGCCAGACCGTTGTACGACTAAGATCTCCACCAGTAAGATACCGCATCAAGCAAACAATCACCTTGTCCACATCTGGTGCATTTAGATGCACTAGCTCCCGCACAAGCCACAACAATTGACTGCGACATGCTACCAGCAACTTGACAAACTTGAGATCAATGAGTTTCTGGAGCCAGCCCATACAGGTTTTGTAGTTGCCCATAGCTGCCACTGCCGTCAAGTACCGAAGATACTGCTTCGATTGTGTAGGCTCCGTGATCACTGCGTAAAGTAACGCGATATCAGGCTGGAACAATAGCGGCGTCACACCTTCGGCCGGCTGCTGCTTCAAGATGGCGAGCGTCGCAGCCTCGTCTTTACCCTGTATGGTCTTTTGCATATGATAGAAATGTGCGTACCACTTACGATCGAGCTCGTCAGGCGCATCAAGTGGAAAATGGTTCAGAAGCTTCGAGTATGGCGTTGGTGCTGCATTGTTAATGGAGACGGGAAAAGTGGCGTGACTGCTGCTAGCCGATTTCGGTGGAGTAGTCGTGGTGGTTGTAGAAGACGCCTGTGGAAGTGGACCAGGAGGTGGAGGCGGAGGCGGTGGCGGTGGTGGCGGTGTAGAGGAAGTAGTGCTGGGTGGAGGCGGAGGTGGTGGGTCCATGAGATACTTGAGCAATAAGAAGGTTTTCCCGAAGTAGCAACTTTCGAGATGAAGTACCAAATATCATCAATTTTCAGGAAAAAAAGGTACCATCTTTTGTCCAAAGATTGATATTTTCCGTATTGAATTGATTGCGTCACATCCGAAGAGTTTCAAGAGTAAAGGAGGACGTTGCGACGCTTTATTGAGACGGATAGAGACGTATCGTTTCTTTGAATGGAACGTGGCGCTTGGGACAACTGGATTGATTATAATGACGTCGGCAGTAGCAGCAGTGACAGCGACAGTAACGAGAGTAATCGCCTTTAAAAAAGTATTAGACGTCGAATCAGTACATGGGGAGTTGTAAGAGGCGGTGGTGGTGTAACGGTTTGCGGGGATATGAACCAGCGTGTCAGCGCTTATCGATGGGGAGCCGAAAGATGCTATGATTTGTACATCGTGACTGAAAAAGATGGTCAAGAAGTGGATTAAAAGCCACCACTACCGAATCACACGAATGTTCGAAGCAAAAAACCGAAGATGGAGGGATCGAGGAAATTAACCAGGTAAAAACGAGTCTGATCTGTTACCGCGACATGAACTTGTGGTCGGATAATCGAGATTACTACCATCATGAGACTGGAGGAGGCTGATCTTGATCACTTCTTAGACTTGACGCCGTTTGGCGATCAGCGGAAAAAATCTTTGGATGAATCGACTGATAGCCAAAGCGGCCTAGCTTCTTTATCTGCCCTTGAGTCTCATTCCGTCGCCTTATGCACTTCGAAAACTTTTTTCGAGGTGCGATGGACGCATTTCGAGTTGCGTTGGAGACAATTCTGGTAAGCGGTATTGATGTACATTCGGGTGCGATTATGACTTGTGTGAAGCATGTTTATTTGCCACAGTGATAAATAAGACGTCTTTCAAGTCAACTGCCGTGGTGCAGTTGGGGGAGTTAGTTTTGTATCGTCTGATGACGAAAAGCTTGGAGATGACCGATATTTAACAACTCGGTGGGCAGAATTGCTACAAGAGGCTGCTGCGTCTTTCTGGTGCGCTCAGACTGCCGACGGCTAGAAGCGTGGTCGCTAGTGTCAAAAGTGGAGAGGTGCTATCTAAAGAGGACAACGATCAACTTTTTTATAATATTGCAGTGGAGCTCGGAAAGCTGGAGCGGTCGATGTTGCGCCAAGTGCAGCTGGTCAGTGAATGGCACTACTTGCGCAAGGATGAGGTACCCTTGATGAAATAATGGAACGATATGCAGGTAATCTGGATTGACTTTCAGAGCTTTGTCAGATTTATAAAAGACGATAGGACAGGATGTTATTGGCACGGAAATTGCTGCGCTACCAGACAAAAGCTGTATTGGAGAAAGCTCGCTTCTTGGCAGAAATGCGTCGAGAAGTGCAACACATACTTGGAAATCGTGTGTGAGCCTATTCACGCAAGGATATCAGAATCCTTGTCTGACGTGTGCAAGTTCTTGTGCAGCAGCGTTATTGTATCTGCTTTGGAAGAATGCAGCATTCTAGCAGTTTGGAATCCCGATTAGCTGGTGTCGAGTTTGCAAGGGGGCATTAGCAAAGTTCAACAATAAAGACATGTCCCAGTTCTTTGTTGGTCGCGTCCTACGTTCCGTTCCCTCAAACAACTTGGGACAGCTCATTGGCCGATCCTGATCTCCTCGCGCAGATGGTGACCTCGTAAGTAATTCCTGGATTTTTTGCCAACATAGCAATACTAAACACGTTTTTGTTACCGTGCACAGAATTCACTCATACGCGAAGACGATCAAAGCGGTCTCGAAGCAGAAGACGAGCTATCCGCTTTACGAGTGGCAGCATTTATAGTTGCTCTTACACTTGCGACGGACATGTGCCTCCGAATTGCCACTACCCGGATCCAGACACGGATTGGTCGGCATTGCGAAATGATGATATAGAAGTCGGTGGCCGCTACGTGATTGCATCTGAGAATTTAGATGTTCTAGACTGGCCTCGGCAAGATCGTACCTGTCCAGTTGCTACAATTGTGCGTTTGGTCGGAAATTGTAGCAATAGGTGAGCGGCAGCCTTGAAATTAATATGAATTGCTGAAGCGCCACTTGCGGCATACATCCGAAATGAGCCCAAAAAAATTATGCATCTTGATATGTCTGGAAGGTGCTTGCAGGTTTCAGCGAGAAAAGCAAGCGTCGCTTCATTAACTTTGCCTGGGGCCAAGACACCCTTCCCGCTGACGACGTCGAGTTTGATCGATCGCATATGCGCCTTCTCAGTAAGGCGCTTCCTCAAGATGCCGGAGTAACCCAGAATAATCTGCTTCCGACAGCCAACAAATGCTTCTTCAATATCGAGCTACCTGTATATTCGAGCGAGGAAGTCATGCGGAAGAAATTACTTTTTGCCATTTCTCTTTGCACTAGCCTCGACGATGACGATCAAACAGCAGGCCACAACATTTATTACGCTGGTGACGACATTGACGACGATGACATGGAATAAAGGATACGGTGCATTAGTTTCATGTTGGGTGCATGTATCATTGATTATTAAAGGAGGCATATAGCATACTTCAACAAGTACTCACCAGCATTGAACAACCACGATTTATTGTTGTCTGATTCAAGACGTTGTGTCCGATTCAAAACGTAACTTGAAGCTCAGGGTACCGCTCCTTGACAGCTGCAGCAACTTCCTTCGTAACACTGAGTAGAGCCGATCATTTGTTATGAGTTGCTTCATTCGACCGCTCTTCTATAACGACATCACTTACCTTGTGTAGCGGAAATCAATCTTCTTAAGGCGCTTTCGTTCAGGTTCAGGATTATCATCAGAAGGCAGCGGTACTGTAGAATCAAGCAGCTCGTCTCTAGCATCCATTTTTGCGTGGATAGCGGCAACGATAGACTTGACATGCCCAGCAGAAAGTGTTAGTGATGCAATGGACATATATTTACCACGTTTAGACAACTTACATCAGCCGAAACAGTCTTAACGCCGCACAGGTTCAGCTCCTGCAAGTTTCGAGCTTCCGATCCGAGGAAGCGTAAGAATTGATCACTGCATCGCGGACAAGCAATACATCAACAGCAGAAGTAAACTCTTCAGTTAGTAAAAGTTATGCAATTACAGTAAAAGAAACTTACGTGATCGCAACATTCCAGTGCAAGTACAAGCGCGATACAGATTCGCGTTTTTTCAGCAGCCCAATCAAGGCCTCGTCCGTGATAGCACAATACCCGGCACTCAAGCTGTGCAATTTCCGACACTTGGCCGTGATGGTCCTGATGGTTCTATAAAGTCAATAAAAATCTGTCAGCACTGCAATGGCACTCACTTTGTCAAACGTACTGATCCGTCACAGCGTGACCCGACACATGAATTTTTGTAAACTTGGAATGGTTCGGATGTCTCTCAATGAGCTTTGTAATGCCTGAAATCGTCATGTTGAAATTGCCACTGATATCAAAGCTCTACAGCAAATGTATTCAAACCAGTACCCATCCACCCAAATAACACTCATTCTGTTAACAGCGTTGAGCTCCTTAACCTCCACAGCTCCAGCCACAAACCTGGAGTCTCGGAGCGAGTTTACGCAGATAATCCAGCGTCAAATCCGTCAGTTTTCGACAGTTGTCGATATTCATCTCCTTTATTTCTACAAACCCAAGAAACAAAGTAAAATCTTAACAAACAACAACAACAACACTACAAAGCTGCTCTGCACCTGAGCAATGCTTCAGCAATACTTCAATTGCTTCGTCCGTCAGTCGAAAACATCCCGAAAAGTTTACCGCATGAAGCTTGGGACAAATCTTGGACAACTAGAATAAAACCCACACATGGCCACTAATAAAACCCAGTTCCCATACTACCAAGAAGGAACCAGTTCATTGAAGAACCCAGCGCACCATCACGATAAAAACCGTCGAGATCTTGGCCCCCACAATCTCAATGCGTGTCATGCTTGGATCAAAGAAGCTCGCAGGCAGCGTGTCGTCGCCTAGCCGTCCGCCACGCAGCAGCGCACGAATAACCTCTTGCTTGGCTTTGTGCGTACGTGACTTGGCTGGTTTCATGATACGATGGGCACGCGCCAGTGTCTGATCATTCAGGATCACGTTCAATTGACGAGGCGACTTGGAAATAAACTTGAGCACCGTCTTATCCAGCGGCGAGACCTCGCGACGGAACGCCATAATGGAGGGAAGAAGGTGACGCGAAGGTGGTGGCAAAACCATTGATTGGCGTCATGTTAGAAATGAAGTTAGAAATGACATCGAAGGCCGATTTCCAAATCCGGGCGTCTGAGCCATTTCGTAATCGCGAGGAGCTCCATTACGTCTCTAGAACTTGATTTGAACTTTGTGAGCAATGAAGTTTGGCAAGCAGCTCGAGATTTCCGCTAACCCTGGCTGGCGTGACAATTACGTCCAGTACAAACGTCTCAAACGACTGATTAAACGCGTGGCTTTTGAGGTCGAGAAGAAGCAGAACAAGCAGATTAAGTTGCAGCAAAAGATGGAGAATAATATCGGAGATGCACAAGCTCAAGTGATTGTGGATGAGACGCATCCGCTACTTAAGGACGTGGTGGATGAAGTGCAAGATGCAAAGGATCAGTTTTGGGCGGTGCTCGACACGAATCTCAAGATTGTCAATGATTTTTACGTGGGCAAAGCCGTGAAACTCACGCGGTGCGTGGGAGAGTTTGAAACCATGTTAGAGGACGAGAAGATATCGACAGGACATGTCCACGCACGTCCACGCACACACTCGCAGGGTTTGTAAAAAGAATGAGGGGAGATGAGCTTTGAGGAAGGTTTTTTGAATTGGGTGGCTGATAAAAAATGTGGTGATTGGATTGGCGTGATGTGATACCTTCAGGTGATCGTGGATTTGCGGCATTGCAGGAGATCTATGATACGTTAGTGGACTTGCGGACGTTTGTGCAGATCAACCACTCGGGATTCCGGAAGATTGTCAAGAAGGTGTGACAAAGAGAGAGAGAAAGCTGTGTGTTGAGGATTGTTGGTTGACGTCAGAACGTATTGCTGATACGTTTTGTGATGTATTGAACAGTTTGACAAGACAGTGAAATCGCACACGCAGGAGGCTTTTATGAATCGGTTGACCAATGAACGCTTTTATGCGCCCAATGATATTGACGAGCTATTGGATCGCGTGTTTGGACTTACGTCAATGTACAGCTGGCTATTCTATCTATCACTGTACCTATGCGTACTGAGCAATGGTCATTGACAGGGACAAGCTGGAGGCTGGAAACATGGAGCGTCGGATGCAGCGAATGCAGGGCGACCAGAACTCGCTGCTTCGTAAAGTATGTTTGCTTACTTGATTTAGTGGACAATACGGATGGTTGCCCTTCCGAATTTTATTTGTGCTCTGTACTAAGTTTTGTTGATTGGGGTAATTGTTTCAGGTAAAACTAGTCCCCTTTGGCATCTCGGTGGCGCTTTTTGTATTTTTGCTGCTTGTTCGAATCACTCCTAAAGGTAAGGAGACATTATTGTTTTATTGAGACTAGAAACTGGCATGGATCCTTGTCTAACGCAGTGTATCGATTACTACAGGGGATGACGTACAACAACGATGTTTGGCAATGCTCGTTTTCATTACGACACTATGGGTAACGGAGGCACTTCCGTACTTTGCTACAGCACTTCTTGTCCCACCACTTGTCGTGTTCTTGCACATTCTGAACGACAAGGCGCACCCTGACACGCTCCTCACAGCTAGTACGTCCTTTACTTACAGTCGCTGACGTGCAACGGTGATATTAACACCTTGCCTACCCTGCTGGACTGCTGCAGAGCAATCCGCTAAGGAGGTGATGTCCATGCTTGTCAACCACACGACTATTCTGATCATGGGCGGGTGCGTTATGTGATGTTTGTGTTTGACCTGTATTAAGCACATGACTCATTGGTTTTGCGCATGGGCCGCTACAGTTATTCAATCTCTGCAGCGTTCGCAAAGTGCCAGATTGAGCTTTATATTGCTGCTTTCTTGCAACGTCGGTTCAAAAAGAGTCCAAATTTGTTCCTACTCGCAATCATGCTCATGGGACTGTTCCTGTCGATGTGGATCAGTAACCATACTGCTCCTGTGCTGTGCGTATCGGTAGGTATCCTTTCATGCGTACAACGCCAGCACTACTTCTTACTTGTGCGCTACAACATTTTTTGCGCCTAGGTTTTGCTCCCTATCATCCGGGATTTTCCCACAAATAGCACTTACGTGAAGACGCTTCTCATCGGCTTGGCCTTCGCCTGCAACCTTGGTGGGATGATGACCCCGATTTCGTCGCTGCAGAACACCCTGGCCGTGTCATTTCTGGAGAAAGCTGGGTATACTATTACGTTTGGTCAGTGGATGGCGATAGCCGTACCGTTTTGCACCGTTGGCACGATTATGGTAAGCAAGGTGCAGCCTATCCTTGATTTATATGGTGACATTCACTTACTGTTCCGACGCGACAGTGCTGGTTGTTTTTGCTGTGGGTAATGGATCCTCGGGACGCTACATACATCCCACAGATTGTTTACGACCAAAAACAAAAGATCAACAGTCTTCACGTCGTCGTCATTTTAATGACACTGCTTACAATTTTCCTGTGGGCATCGTTTTCGGTGACGAGCACAACATTTGGAGACTTAGGAATCATCTCGATGATGTTCATGGTGAGGCTTGCGAAATTCGGTAATATGCTAGTACTTATTGCGAACTTTCAATCTTCGCAGTTCATCATGTTTGGCACGGGTATGCTCAGCCAATTTGACTTCAATTCGTTTTCGTGGCACATTCTTTTTTTGATCGGTGGTGGCAACGTTTTGGGAGATGTAAGCCTGTTGTTTGTTGGTGCTGATCAATTTTTGTCGAACGAATTGCTAAAAGATTGTCGCTTGCAGGCTATTCAACGATCAGGACTTCTCGATACTCTGAGCAAGTCGGTCATCCACGCGCTGCCGTCCGGAAACGTTTGGATGATCACGGTCTCTTTGTGCAGTCTGGTGGTTTGCCTCACCACTTTTGTCTCGCACACGGTTGCTTCGATCATCCTCTTGCCAATAATTGTACAGATGGCTATCCAAATCGGACATCCGCATATTCCTGTGATCTGCTGCGCGATGGCAATCTCAGCTGGTAAGGAAGAATGTGGACTACAACGTTTGAACGTTTCGCTAACGCTAATTTCTGTGATTCACTAATGATAGCTATGGCGCTCCCGTTCTCGTCCTTTCCGAACATCAACTCGCTGCTGGTACTGGACGACCACGGCCAGCCATACTTGAAAGTGAAGGACTTCCTGCGTGTGGGAGTAACATTTTCGCTCGTAACGATGGCTTTGATTGTCACTCTGGGCTACGGCCTTATTGTGCTCGTGCTTGGGTACAACATCAATTCGACCTCAAGCTATGTTGAGTTTATAGATTAAAGATTGCTACGTGATCCTGTTGACAAGAGGAAGAAAAGGTCAGCTGCAATCGTTCTTACATCATCACTGTTAAATGCTTCGCGATTGAAAACAACACTTCCTGAACTCTCCGTCGTATGCTAAAAAGATCGACTATACTTCTTGATCTCGTACAGGATCTCTTGCGTTGTAACAATCTCCGAGTTAAATGAAGGCGGTCGCTGGTAGCTTCGCTTGACGGTTTCCACAAAGCGCGTGTAGTAGAGCAAAAGCTGCGTTAGGACTTGCTTGAGAATCTCCATGCCGTTGCGAAAGTTAGAAAAGTATGTCATCACATTGCCATTCATCTTTTCAATCCCAGCCTTCCAGGTTGCAGCAAACTCATGCACAATCTTTTCGATCTGCGCAGTGTCAACTTGCTGGCTATCTTCCATTGCCGATGCGGCACCTTTACCTAGTGTCACATGCTCGTGTTGCCGGACAAACTGAATGAGGTTCGCGTAATATGTCGTGAGCTCCTCCTCCACAAACTTTTCTCGCTGCCCTGCAAGTAACTCTTCAAACTTTGACATCTCGGAGGCAACATGCCGCTTTGCAAAGTGTGTCAGCACAAGATCGTAGTTGTTGATGAGGAATACACATTTGTCCTTTGCGTTTTTGTGCTGCTCGGACAAGCGCGAGAGCAAGCTAAGAATCTCGTCGCGCATCACAGTCAGGTTGTTGAAAACCATATCGCCTGCGCCATTTTCGTGCATCTGTGCGCTAAAAATTGCTGCATCATATGCTCCAGCTTTGGAGGATTGGCTTTGCTGCGTGTACATGCTCAAGCTGAGAATGGAGGAAGCAAATTCAGCATATCGTCGGATGACAAAGTGAGGATGTAGGTCAATCGGCCCCAGCTTCTTTACCTTGGCGTTCTTTATACTCATCAAATTAAGGTCAAAGACAGCCTTAAACCGAGGCCAAATCAACAACGCTACCCGATCAAAGTACGCGTCCAAGCATGGAATACGACGTTTTTCCATCACCAGTCGCTGCGCGTACGTAAGGCGAATCATGAGTAGCAGTCCGATGGCATCGTAGCACGTGAACAGATAATTTTCCATGTTCTCAAGACACAGCGACAGTGCTTTAGCAAACACGCGCAAGAATAAATCCCGACTACGGAACACATTTTCCTGTTGGCTACCAGACTCAAAAAAATCGATAAGGAACGAATACTCCGACGTAGCTGAGTCCATCAAGTGCTGCTGCATATTGCGGAAAACAGCCTCGTACGGCAGCTTCAATTCCTCTTGCTGCGCCACATGGAGGATCAGTGGAGGTGCTGACGCTGTCTCTAAAATCTTTTCGCGCTCTGTAATGGAGAATGTGTCATTTCGTTTGCTCAAATTTACCCGTGAGCTAAACATTCCCTTCAACGACTGTTCGTCCACGACAATGACGTCTGTGCGTGTAGCAACTTCTTCACAAAATTTCATTAGACCAGTATGATACGACCTGAACACGTTTACAAGCGTCTTGCTCATAGCCTCGGCATACACTTCTCTAAACTCATCCTCCACCTCGGGTGCATTATCCGCCAAGAATATCACCAAATATTTCATTGGTAACAGCGTGTTCTGCTGTACCATTTGCACATTAGTCTTGGTTTTCTTCACCTCGTTTATCTTTGCCAGTAAAAACTCTCGAATCCGAGCAATAGCTCGTGCTTTTAGTTTCTTCAACTGAATTTCCACATCTGAAAAGGCTGCTGTTTGTGATGGCAACAAGTCAAAACTAGTGCCCAAAGGATCTGGAGTTCTCAATGCTGCATAGCGCAGCTTCTCGTTTAGCATCACAAGAGCATGAAGATAAGTCTCATTCACCTCTCCCTCATCGATTGTCTTAACGAGAGATGGAGCTACTGCTATTTGATCCAGATACATCTGCAGCTTCTCTTCCGTCTCACGTCGGTTCTTGAGCTTGACGTTCATACCTATAGACTCGTCCTGCAGGTATCGGATTTCGTCACTGATCCCGCCCAGAGCAGCCTGAAATCCCAGCAGCACTTCTTGCATTTTAGCCAATAGATTGTCGCAATCCTGTACCTCATCGTGCAGCTCTACAATGTCGGCAGATTTTATGACGTACTGCGCGACTGATGCGGCCTCAGCGGCGCGGAGTTCGTCGTCAATCTGCTGTGCATACTCACGCAGGTCTAGACCTTGTGATAATGCCTCTTTGATTACCCCGTCCTGCTGAAATTGCTCCAAGTAATCGTCCAGTTCATCGAAATCGATATCGTCCAAGTTAATAGCCGACGGCTCGGCCATTTTTTGAGATTGAATGGAATTGTTAGAGCAACCTAAGATGTTTGTGCAACATAAAGATTGGTGGCACGGGTGTTTGGCAGAATGCAGGTGTTACAAGTCGTCTCTGCTACTTGTGATCCCTGATCTGGATTCGCGATTGAATAAATTCTTGAAGATCCATAGCAGCTCTGAAGAAGAACGTGAGGAATTGGTAATAAGAATGCAGGAAAAAATTAGCAAAATTCGGAGAGGACAGTAGACGTACTTGTAGTAGTTGGTGTCGGGCGTGTTGTAGATCATGCAGTTCTCGCACATCTTGTCCAAGTCTGTCTTGAATGCAGTTTTGGTGAGGTAATTGCCATTGTCAATACGTTTGCTGATGAGCTGAAGATCCACCGGCTCCTTGATGTGATCTAGATAGTCTACTACGACGGTAGTGTCGACTGGTTCATGAAAGGGCCATGCGCTACGGTGGTTTGACACTGCCTTCAGCAACTGCAAGAGCTGAGACTTCAGACTGCCTTGGTCACGAGTTCTGTGATACACAAACGAAAGCGATAACATCACAAAACTGCAACAGAAGTAGCTACGAGAAGACGACAAGTGTACGCACCCGATGCGATTGTTACGAATCACTGCCTGCGACCACCCTGCTTCCTCTGTACCAATGACATTGAAAAAATGTCAGCGATACTGTAATGTCAAAGAAATTCTTCGAACCCAGCATCATGAGAAAAAACACACAACTTACTAACGCCAGGAACCATGTAGATATCCATCAACCTACCCTCCGCGAAGTTTGTCAGGCCAGAGTATACCGTCTTTGAGCGCGAACGCTCCTGAATCTTGTCTTGGATTGCCTGTGCAATCCGTGAATGTTAGCAAATCTGTTGCTCACAATACACTTGAAGCATGAAGCGATTGACGTACCTTGCGCTGCTTGTGAAGCATTGATGTGATCCTTAAATAGTTGATCTGAGTGTGGATTGTGCATTCCATCAGCGTTCCGCCGTCGTAGTCCTTGATGTAGCCGTACCACTTAGGGCGAGCCATCGATACACTCTTAGTAAAACCCTGCTTTTTGAAGTAGCCGATAGCATAGTTGTCGGCGTACGTAAGGAAGTGCGTGATGTTCTCGGTCTTCACATACTCTTTTAGGTGGTTCATCAGCCGTGTTCCGTATCCTTTTACTTGGTCGGAGGCGTTGATGGCACAAAACGCAATCTCTGCAAACCCGTTCTTTTCAAACGGTCTGTAGCAGATGCCGCCGATCACATGGGTACCATTTTTGAGAATGAGCATTGACCGGTGATTCTTATCGAAAACCAGTCTGACAATATACTCCTTCGGCATCTTGGGAAGTTGCTTCGCAAAGATATTCTTCAGCGTCGTAAGTTGGATCATATGCTCATCCGCACCATCGTTTGTGATCACATCAAATTTTAGTCGTCCGCTGTTCTCTTCCATCTTTGCCATGTCATCACGAGAGATAATCACAGATGGCGAAGCATTATTAGATCGATTCGTAGCCTCGTATACACTTATGATTTTTTCGGTGACTCGCGCAACAGTTTCGTCCACTTTCTGTTTCTTAGCAACAGGTCCCACTTCTTCAGCAACGTGATTAACGCCGTTGCAAGACTCAGACGCGGGTGTCTGCACCAATTCCTCACGTTCGAGACCCAATGGTTTGCTAATATTCAGCATCTCAGCACCGCTTTGCTTTGAACTCTCTGCTTCTACAGCAAATTCAGTATCATCAGTAGTAACCTTACCTGACGTCTCCTCTTCCGCCACTAAAGCAGCAGGCTTTGTTGCTACACTTTCGTTCGTTTTTGACACAGCACCCACATCTGCAGAAGGATCAGCAGCATCATTACTCTCTTCCTTTGCTTCCTGTGCTGTTTCATCATCCACCTTCATCTCCACATCACACTCAATTGCCTCCAGACCCATTTCTTTAACCACTTCCGGTGCCATGTCCACATCCTTAGACGACGTTTCCTCCTCCTCTTCTTCTTGCGTCAAACTTGTCATAGCTTCGTTCGTCGTCTCTGTCATCTCCACGTCTCCTTGTTCTGTTGTGTCATTTACTGGCATCTTAGCGTCATTCTCTTCCTGCTTCGTCTCATTGACCTCGCTATCTTGCGAACTTTTGACAGATTCTTCCGTGTGTTGGCTTGATGATTCACTATCTCCTACAAGTTCATCGGTGCTTGTTAAGGTAGCAAGGTGTGGTGCTTCCGTGTCTGCAGCTTCCGACACCACCATCATCGGGCAATTTTAGTAGATTTGTGGAGGCTGTGCACACCAATTACACACTAAACTAACGTGGGCTACACATACTTGCTTGACACTAGTCGTACCCTATGATGTCAGTTGGTTGAACTCGCGCTTTTAATTTGAAACGCAACGCTTGACTTGGTTCTACTATAGCACCGACGAGTGTGTATACATTGTCGCAGATTGTGTTTCGCTAGTTTGAAGTTCTCTTGCTCTACACTCCTCCTGCTCTACATGCTATACACTCCTGCTTTGACCATGCTGGACTCCATTCTACACCATCTTTTCGCCCACAGTAGCACATCCAGCAAGGAAGACACCACCCCTCGTACCATACCCACTGAACAGATGTCTCAAGAGACGACGTTTACTCGTGGAGCGGACGTGGAAGACTGGGTCTTTCTCGCGGAAGAAAGACGTTCCGATTTGGACTCGAAGATTCGCAGCTACGCCGATGTTGTTACAGGCAGAATGTAAGCGATAAATGCACGAGCTTTTTACTCCACGAACTTGAAGCTGCTAACAGAAGAACATCAGAAGAACACGTGAGATAACGGTAGCGAAAGTCAGACATCTTTTTTTCTTTCGCTAGTATACTGACGTAGTACAAATAAAGTCAAGTAGTACTTCCACGAACACCAAGTTCGATTGCACGCTTACTAACTACCTACCTTCCTACTTTCCTATCTACTCTTCACTCTTCATTTCACACTCGGCTGGAAGGTACGAAAGTAAATTGTCGGGCACCATTTGCTTCAACTCGGCATAAGGAGCCTTGTGCAAATTTAGCTTGTGCAAAATGTCTGCGTCGTCGTGGATTTCAAACGGTGCACTAAAATTGAAAAAGATGTCTTGACGGTCTTCCGACATTTCACACTGGATCAACGTGTCCTTGCTGGTATTCACTGCAATGAATGGCAGAAATACTCGTCCTTCATCCCGTACGATATTGACGGATGCGGTGTTCTCACTCTCTTTTCGTTTGCGCTCTGCATTTCGCTTGAGGAGATTCTTCATCGCAACCTGCTGAACCAAAAGGTCTTGCAGGTGCTGCTTTTTCTGCTCCACGCTTTTGATGCGTTCATTTCGCTCAGCCTGCCGCGATAACCAGTGCGAGTGAGTACATCATTGCACCGGTACAGCAACACTACCAGTATAGACTACTAGTATAGAGACAAACCATAAGCATTTCCGTGTCGTGTTGTAGATTTGAAGGCAGGCCCTTCCATCGGATCTCCTTGCGTTCCTTCGATATGATGTCCATGGCCATAAGCACATTCAATGCATCGTACACACGTCGGCGGATATTTTTCTCATCGTATACCTTAAAATTCACAACAACAAAAGTGAGTGCATACATTCACCCACATGTTTCTTATTCCGACGATTTACCGAATCGTTTGGACGCATGGTGACAAACTCGCGCACAAGCTCGTCAGCGACCTCGTTATAGGACGTCACGTGTTTTTCTTCCACCTTTTGGCACACCTTCATGCTAAAATGGCGTAACCCCTTGTTGATCTTCAAAAACTTCCTCTTCTTTCCAGGTGACCTGAATGTAAGAACCACATCAACGTCGGTTAGAATCTTACCCTCGTACCAAAGTATTCAAATTGGCACGTCATGCGACTACCTGTCGCACGGGCTGGTAAAAGACTGGCTTGCAAGCGTTGACGCTGCTGACATTGGCTTCTTTCCACTTCTCGATTTGGCAGGTGTAAGTGCTGCAGCACACGGGGTTGTAGGTAGCGGTGCATCAACAAGAATACCATTCTTCAAAATCCCGATCTCCGTCGCCATCTTCTCTAAACCTTGAGACTTCATCATGTTCACAAAGTCATCGTGAAGACTCGTTGGTGTGACGGACGCGCTCCCTGCATCCACTCCAAATGGCGTGCTCTCTGCTTTAAGTCCTACAAGACACACCATTGTCCACAGAATGTGAATAATTACCTATTGATTATACATCGAGAGCACCAACCGAGAGCATTGATCAACTTTCACGTGCAATAGCAAACAAACCTATCGAAGAAATATCGTCCTTCTCCTCTAAATCAATCTCCATCAACTTTTTGAGCTCTCGGCGTGTCGCTCGCTTTATGGTTCGATTGTTTGAAGCTCCTGCCCTCGTCTTCCCTGCTGCTTTCGATGGTGCCTTTGGATTGCTCGTTCTTCCAACAGGAGATTGCAACTTAGTGGAAACAGGTGTTCCTTGCGCAGACATACAATCGTCTGGAATCTATGAGAATGTGTGCAGATCGACTCCTCGCCGTTTCCGATGCCAACCTTGACTGCTTAATATGAATGATACTATAACACGGTAAGGAAATCAATATTGGCATCAGAGGAGACCATTGGTTGTAATTCTGAGCTTTTTCATTGGCTGATTCTTGCAGCGACATTGACCAACGATGCCCCGTCACGACGACTTCTACGTGCGCTACTAGTGCGTAAAGCCCTGAGAAGTATGCGACTAACTTGATTACTATATAAGATATAACATCTGTAATAATGTGCTCATGCAGTGTTGGCCATCGTGGCAAGTTTGGCCATGAGTTTATGGAGTTTGAGTTCCGCGCAGACGGGAAACTTCGTTACGCCAACAATTCAAATTACAAAAAAGACTCGATGATCCGGAAAGAAAGTGAGCAATTGCTCATTCTTGCTGTGTTGAGATCAGTCACATGAGATTTCGTTTGTATTGTGGGTGGCCTCCTCTTTTGTGTATTCTGCTCTAGTGACGGTGTCCAAGTCGGTGATCGACGAAGTGAAGCGGATCATTAGCGATAGTGAAATCACAAAGTACGTGCCGAAAACATTGGTGTTAATTGCAGTATGGCTGAGTAGAGTGCTGGCGTGTAGAGAAGACGACAAGGAATGGCCCGAGCCAGACCGTGTTGGGCGACAGGAACTGGAGGTCGTGCTGGGCAATGACCATATTTCCTTCACGGTACGTGATGATCACATGGTAATTACATGGAGAAATGGGACTAACAATGATTGCGTCTGTAGTGCGCGAAGATCGGGTCCTTATTGGACGTGCAAGATAGCAAGGACCCCGAAGGTCTACGCGTCCTGTACTACTTGGTGCAAGACCTGAAGTGTCTGGTTTTCTCACTGATCACACTGCACTTCAAGGTGCGTTTACCTTCTGCAGCTTGAATTGCCAAATTGCTCACGTCGTTGCTGGTTCAGATCAAGCCCATTCCGTAGAAGTGGATCACGTGTCACGAAGCAGCTCAATGTTGTCAGCTGCGAGTTTTCCAATACCAAAAACTTGCCTAACGTGGTACTACCTCCACTGGTAACAAGTGCTAAACTGATTCTGGTCTCTAAGTAGTCCTTAACTAATAGATGCCTTCGGTCCCAAGGGTATCTATCACTTTGGGCAAGTTTCTCTATAAAATCTTTTTTCGGATATTTGCATATGTTGTTGCCATGTACAGTTTTTTGTACAGTGTCTCCTAATTATCTCTTTGATCTTGTATGCATAAATTTTTAGAGACCATTTTTTCTCCCAGCACTAAGAAAAAAGAAGAAGGAAGGAAGGAAGCGTCGAAGCGAACGCTTTGCAAATCTTGCATTCATTTACTCACTCGTCATCCGTCCACTGAGGCAAAAAGTGCAATTCTCGTAAAAGACGAGTTCTAGTATCGAACATCGAGAAGCAGCACAGTATAGGAAGGATTCCATCGGTTCCTCTTCTAGTCAGTCAGCAGACGTAGAGAGAAGAAGCGCTTTAACAAAACCTTATTGGGATGTCGCAAGGAAAGACGTGTCATTTTAAGCTCGTGTTGTTGGGCGATACGGCCGTGGGTAAGTCTTGTTTAGTCGTACGGTTTGTACGCGATGAGTTCTTTGAGTTCCAGGAGCCAACAATTGGCGGTACGTGACGGCATAATTTGGCTATTTGCTTGCGTTTGACGTCCTGATTGAGGTCTTATCTTGTGGTTGATGGGTTTTTAGCTGCTTTTCTTACACAGACGGTTGGTCTGAAGGACGGGTTGACTGTCAAGTTTGAGATCTGGGACACCGCTGGACAAGGCAAGTTTGTGCAATACAAAAGTCACTTTGTACAATGTATTAACTGCTCTTTGTGTGTGTGTATCATGCTGTTTGACTGCGTAGAGCGATACCGTAGCTTAGCACCCATGTATTATCGTGGTGCTGCAGCTGCTATTGTCGTGTATGACGTGACCAACAAGGTACGGATCTAGAGAAATCCTCTTAGACTTTGTCGCAGGGCGATATTAAAGGCTCGATGCTTCTTTTTTTTCTTCAGGACTCGTTCGCTGGTGCCAAGTCTTGGGTCAAGGAGCTGCAACGCCGCGGAGACCCGAATGTGGTGATTGCTCTTGCGGGCAACAAGGCGGATCTTGAAGCACGCCGCAATGTGGAATTCGAGGAGGCTCATCAGTATGCCGAGGACAATGATATTTTTCATATGGAAACGTCGGCAAAGACAGCCGTGAACGTGAAGGACCTATTTGTGGCAATTGCAAAGAGACTGCCAAAGAATCCACCTCAGCCTGAGCGCGAGGCATTTCCAATCACTCCACGTCAGGCCGCCAAATCCAAGAGCGGGTGCTGCTAGCGCTCTTACCGCTACAATGACTGACTTATGAATCCTGCAACTTCAATGTCAGTGCGATCTCCATTCCTCGTGACATGAATGACGATTGAAGAGTCCTTGAGTGATATTCGCTTTCCTTAGATGTGCGAGTGGATGGGAAAGGCAGAGGGAGGAAGAGAGCGACCGGAGCGAGTTACCGGCAGAGCAAGAAGAAGAGTAAGAAAAAAGAGATTACCGCTGGATTTCTTGCACTGTTTCGTAGCAGACGGAGAGCACGGTAGATATATGTAAGCTGTATGGTTTTCGACCGCTCTAAGGACTTTCATCAAATGATTTTAAGTGCACACATGCTACATTTTCTTGAAGTTGCATACTTATCGGATGATAGCTGCTCCAAGCAATAGTGGTGCCTTAATGATATGGAGATCATGACACGTTTGCTGTTTTGCCACTGGCAAGGCATACATATCTTACCAAACTATAAGACCCTCAGTCCATTCTTGTTCTGCTCTCTCCAGCTAGCTAATCATTCATACTGTTTACTGTTCGTCGGTTACTCACAAAAAGAGGTGTCTGCTGCTGCTGTAGCGCTACCTTGACGCAAAAAGCCGCAGCTTACGCTTCTCTTCTCAACAATAGCATCGTCCACTTAGTTCTTCTTGTGATCGTCAATGCCAACCGTGGAATTAATGCCAAAGATTCGCACACGGTCAAGTTCAGGCAGTTTGGCCAGAATGAGCGTTGCCCAGATGGGGAAATTGATGAGCAGGTGGCGCGTGTTGTAGTCCGTAGCGACGGAAGCGGCCAGAAACAAGAACGTCGGGATCATCATGAGGAACTTCTTCGTGTTAGTCCATGGGCGGCCTTGGTCGATCTGTTCATAGAACGTAAGCTCACGGTAATCGCCCATCGAGTTGTCGTCTGGTGAGCCCTTAATCCAATGCATAATACCAAAAGAGACCTAGAGCAGGAGCAATCATATCAGTACACAACACATTCCCCTTAACAAAGATACCCCTATGTATCTTCTCGTCTTGTCTTTACTAGCCACGTACCACGCCGTGGATGACATTCATTGCTGTGAGGGCGTCACCGTGAGGAAGGATGAGGGGTATCGCCATGTACAGGGAAGCCAGGAGCAATATGTAAAAGGTCCAAAAGCCGCGGGAATCCATCCAGTTCACGTTCTTGTTCGTGTCTACATAGGCACTCATTGTCTTTTTTATAGACGCTTTCTTACGTAAAGACACGGGTCCTGTGAATGCGTCAAGGTGCGCGATCTGCGGCGTCGGCGGAGATGAAATGGCGTGTCGGGTCACGTTGGCTTTTTTGCTTTTGTTTTGTTTGAGGTATTTTCAGCATGTTCATTGGCTGATTAGACCCCTCTGACCTGTCAAATTCAATACACGAAAGCTAAAATGGAAGTTACAGCCAGTTGTTCTAGAACGAAGTTTGTACATTGATGATATACGGTCACTTGTGATCTCATAAAACTGCTAAATTGACTGCAAACACTTCATTGTCGAATAAGCAGCCGCATTTGACATGTCAGTTTTAGAATGCCGCTGCTTTGCAGTAATATAGTACAAGTAAAAAGGGAAATAAAAATATATACATATCATGCACGAAAAATAAAGCAATATACCACAAGATGAGATAATAAAAAATATATACAGCTTAATTGAAAAATACAAAAGTATGTCACAAATGTATAAAAACCGGATTGGTCAGATAATCTGCACTTCCATTCTTCAAATAGTTATAAAATAAACTTTCGTCTCCATTAAAACCACAATGACCAGCCGTTGAGAATTGTCTACATACCATATCTGGTGCCTTTATTCTTCACTCACTGCAGGAGTGGGTCTTCATTACTACTCACGTCTTCATTACTATTCATGCAATAGCGTCCATTAACTCCAGTCTCTTTTCTTTCCTCCTCTCCATTATGGTCCTGAATTTCCAGAGCTAGAGGCAACTGTGGACTCCTCTGCAGCTCTCCATTCCCCACCTCCTGATAAACTGTACTCAGCAGCGACACCACGAGCTTATTGTGCAGATCTGAACCGTCATACTACTTGGTCATTATCAAGCCTCTCGTCGGCAATACATTAGCGATAACAACGCACGCTTATCAGGCCCCAAGAGCTCCTCAGCCAAAGCGTGAAACTCCTCCAGCGAAAGCTTGGCTGACACGTAGAGCTGGAATGAGCCCCAGTATTTCTTCCACGCATCCCGATGGCGACGCTGTAGGCGGTGGAACAGCTGCAGCTTGATCTTCTGCACGTCCAGTAGCGTCATGCCACATGTGTCAATATGGTGTAATGTACAAAAAACAAAGGTAGCAATGTGCACTACACCATTTTAGAGTGAAGGTCTCCAAGCGCATGGACGCCGCGCTAATGGAGGCGCGACTGCACGCGTTCTACGCCAAGCACAATCCAGACAACGACCAGAACATGTACGTGATCAGCCTCCTCTAGCACTTTAGTGCAAGACTGTCATGCTTTTGTCGCTGAAAATGCTGTGTAGCTTACGCTATAGCCATACAAAGTCTAATAAAATCTCCTTGTATTTTTACATTGTAGTGCCGAAATTGTGCGCAAATTTACCGGTCGTGAGCGTCAATTATGCGAAAAACTTATAAAGAAATACGGAGAGGCACCAGATCTTACGTCTTCTGCAGGTAGCAGTGACCAAATTGAAGATATTAAGGCAGAGAGGGCAGGATTGATTGCAAAGATCAAGTACCAGAGAGATTTTATGCCATACGCGCTGCCCAGAGCCACTAAAAGCTTTTTGGATCTTCGATCAGCTGAGTTTGATGCTCTTAAAGCTCTTCAGACCCCTAAAGAGCTCCTAAAGTTGCCCGTGATGACAATTTATCCATTGGATAATATCCAAAAATGTCGTCATTTGGTATGTGAACTACACAATCTCTTACCCTTGGATAATTTGAAGTATTTATCTGATACTATTACGTAGTTACCAGAGTCGGATTTAAAGTACCAGAGTCTTGTTAGTAAGCTCAAGAAATCAAGTTCATCAGCAACTGAAGCCAAAGCAGCTATGGTGAAGAAGACAATAGAAAAGGCCTTGCCGTCGCTATTTGAACAACTTGCAGGTACCAGGATATTGTTTTGTTTGCTCGCTGCTTGTGCTGCTAGGCTTTTTAATGCTTTGTTACAGACACGTACTTGGACGGACCTTTTCGTGTACTTCGTCGGTGTTTCCTTGAGCGGATGAAGGTGTTTGTCGTTATTCGTCGTGTAAATAGTGTGCGTGGCACATGTTTCGGGTTCTTGAAGGCGTTTGATAAGCACATGAATTTGGTCTTGCTGGACGTCACGCAAGAGTTTATTCCACATAACACTCATGAAAGACTTCGGCAAGAGGTGCGGGATAGTAAACGTGCTGCTAGTGATGCTGTGTTCTCAGCAGCAGATAGACACCGTAATCGACATGTACTTGCTGGTGCTGGAGGTACACAACGCGAGTACGTCAAGCAGCTATTTATCCGTGGCGACAACATTGTGTCCGTCAGTGCTGGTTTTGTCAACACATTCAATAATCGGCCACGAAATACTTCTAGACCCAACATGCGACGATTTCCGAAGACAGCAAGGTAATAAGTATTGAGTGGAATGTGCAAGAAAGTTTACAGCTTCATTGTGCAAAGTTGCTCAGGACGTTGCAATGGCTACCAAATGCACTGCTTTGCTTTTTCCATTCTACAAGTCTTCCGAACAGTCGTCTTCATGAGCTTCGAGTATTTTGCGTAATATGCTAGGTTCCGAGCAAAGCCATGAAATCGAAGAACGTGTACAAGACAAAAACTTCCACGGTGTTGGCGTTGTCGGTGTGTGAATTGCGCGCGCACAGAGTGCGAAGCGTGCATCGAGGAGAAAATACACCAATGAGACAGAGGGATGATAAGCAGGTCCTGCAACAAGTTTATAGCAGAGCTCGTGGTACACATTCTTCATGTTGCGGACTTGCATAGCTTTAATGGCAGCGATGTTCATATCGTTGGCATTAACGGCGGTCACCATCTGCTGAACTTCGGCTCTGCATCCTGACCCGCATTCCAAGTGTCCTTCTATGATTCCGGCATGGCGTCTACGCCAATGTGTCAGTAGATGCTTGTCTTGTAGCGGTACTGGTGGGTTGGCGGTTTTTCGACAGACGCAAAACCTGTAACGCAATGCTTATTGTCACCGCCGAATACGTTACTGGCCGGTTACGCATCGCCTATCAGGACGGTTTTAAATGGTGCAAAGACATAATTGGAGATCGCCTGGCAATACTTAGTAAACATGTCACGGGTGAAGCATTTGACACCGCCCGAAAAGTTCAGATTGCCATTATTCGGATTGTTACTCCTTCACCTTCAAGCTGAACCGAAGAAAGTCTTGCATGTTGATTCTGATGCAGAATGTTTGCATGCGATTTCTTGTTGATGTCAGTTGTAGAAAACAATGCATAGAAAGAAGAGGTAAAATGGTGGCCATTCTATTCAAAGTCCATCATCTCAAAGCATTAGTTGCAATTACGTTAGCCCACATCATTTCAACTGAGACTTATCATACCACGTCTGAGGTGAAAGTGTGTGAACTTGGCAATGCTTAACTTTTTTTACGATAGATTTCTTCACATGTTGATCTTGGAAAGGCCGTCTTCACCGCAAACGTCGCAAAGCCAACATTCCCAACAGCTCTAGTTCATATAAAAGCCAGCATCATGCTTTCTCTCTCGTAAATCGGTAATTCTCATACTTAGAGGAAGTTTCGTCTCGATAACTTTGTGTGTCTAGTTTTTTGCAACGATGGGGGCTGAAATGCTGAAGGTTCTCGGTAGGTCGCCTCCAGCACAAGAAATGGCTTTCAGCCGGTTATCGTAGCACGACAAGTGAGATATTAGAGCTGAAATGTGTCGGAATAGCTGGCCACGTGGGGTCATAGTGGCGAGACTCAGGCTGAAGTGGACATGATCGGTGTCCATAACTTTAACGAGTAACATCTGTGTGCTTACACGGTGGCATTTCTCTAACTGGTCACTGCGTTACGTTCAGTCAATTGATTGCTATCTATAAACCCGTTATTGATGCTATAGTCAAGCGGTCCTCTTACCGAGATATTGGCAGTCAAGTCCAAGGTCTGGATAACACAAAAGCATCACTTGGCTGCGTTACAACAAGTATCCAAAGCGTGCCAATTAAACTGAAAACGACGAATTTGTTGAAACCGTTGAGTCTCTAAACGGACGGACACTACGCTTTTACTTACTTTTCAATCGACGAGTTATAGAACAAATCTCATTCCGGAAACCAGGCAGTATCATGACCAAGCATGAGGAGATCAAGACTATGAAGCTTTACCATCATTTGGACCGTATCGAGAATCGTCTCAAGGAGTTGGGCTACACCAGTAAGGACGTCCGAGTGGACCCGGAGCAGTTGGGCGAATTAGACTCGCTCCACTTCTTTGGGGATGAACCCGTCTGCCGTATCGTAGAGCTGCTAGCTGGGACACCTAAGGAGAAAAGGGTGCTGGACATTGGCTCAGGCTATGGAGGTACAGCTCGATTGCTTGCTCATCGCAGTGGCTGCAAGGTGGACGCTTTGGAGCTGCAGCCTGATCTTAGCGATGCAGGCCGTGAACTCACTCGACGTTGCGGACTAGACGAGCAAGTAACGCACTTGGACGGGGACTTTTTGGAGCTTCCGGTCCAGCACAACGAGTACGACGTTGTGGTAGGACTGTTGTGCTTTTTGCACATTGGCAACTGGCGTCAGCTTTTTCAACGCTGCTTTGACAGTCTCAAACCTGGTGGCGTGCTGTATGTGGACGACTTTTTCCTCCGTGGCGACAGGTTGACGCCCGAGGACCAACTGACGCTCAAGCAAGATGTCTACTGCACTGACCTACTGCGTCAAGAGCGAATTGTTGATGTGTTGAAGACCTGTGGCTTCGAGACGCCTGAATTCCAGGATGCGACGATCAAATGGCAGCCGTACGTGTCGGATCGTGCAGTGAAATATCACGCCGCGCTAGAGACACATATCGCTCGCGACGGTGAGGCAGCAGCTCGTGGCCTTGATCACTTCTACACGTGTGTGGCACAGCTTTTTCGAGCTGGAAACGTGGGAGGCTACACGCTGGTCGTACGTAAACCGCTCTGAACCTGAATTAGTTTAGCTGTGGCTAGCTACTTCTCACGTGCTCTCCTACCAGAACAATATCTTCACTTACACTTTTGACTTACATGATGCTTATGACGCTTCCGTCCTTGATCATGACCCCCATGTCCAACAACTTTTGCTCCTCTTCGTCCGCAACACGTTCGCATTCGTCGTTCTACTCCTCAGGCAACGTAAAGGCCTTGAGCATTGCCAGCGCGTTCTTGGGTTGATCACGAGGAACCATGTGACCAGCCTCGAACACTTGCTGAAAAGTAAAGGATCCGACTTGACGAATCCTGCCAGCCTTCTTGCCATCCACAACCCAGTCCTTATCCTCAGCAGCCAGAAACTCGTCGTGCTTGCTCCACGGCAGCTCCTGCGTCCATGCCTTGCAGCCCGTCCAGTTGACAACGAAATCAGCGTCACCTGCATAGATCAAGCCTCGAATGCCCGCTTCAAGCATTGGCGGCAAAAACTGCTGAAAATTCTTCATCCAGTCGGAATAAAAGCCGGCATTGACAGCTCTGCTGCAGCTTTGCCACGCCGAGCTCTTTGGACTCACATGCAACTTCTTCAACGTAGTCTCAAGCCTCAAAAACTTTTCCACATTACTGAAGTCATAGCACAAGGGGGGATATTTGCACTTGGCACGAACATCATACACATTTAATCCCGTCGCCCGTACGGCTCCAGCAGCGCCTCATTACAGAAATTTTCTGCCTCTGGACACGCAGCTGTCGTCGATTGACAACTGGCAATCATTGCTATACATTGCGGTACAGCTGCTTTCATTTTCAGATAGACAGGATATGACACTGCTTTGATGCCATACGTGTTATTGTAGGCCATGTCCGGGTAGTATTTGTACTGTACTTCTGGGTCTGTAAGTCCATTACTAATGCTAAAACCTTGTAGATTAATGTACACTTTTCTCTCTTGAAGTTGATTGGCCATGAAGATCCGATGTGCAATAGCCGAGACATAATGACCAGCATAGCTCTCTCCAAAGACATAAAAAGGCTGGTTCTTGTATTCGGGTTTCGCTTGAAAGAATTCCTGTAGAAACTGATACATATCGTCCCCCACTTCCTTCTCCGTTTTGTCATATTTCTCCGTAACTGAACTCTGTGCCTGCTGGCTGATCAATCCACATGACATTGGCACGTTCTGTCCATGAGAAGGGGTTCCGCTTAAGTGAAAGATCGTCATTGACTACACAGGGACCATTCTCCTCAAGTAACGCCAGCATCGAGCTACATCCAGGACCACCAGTGAGCCAAATAATCATAGGATCAGTGGAAGGAGAGCCACGAGACTCAAAAACTAATAGAAATAGTACCAGCGATATTGAAATAACCGCTTAACTGCTTTGTGGAGTCGCAGAAATCCTTTTCCACAAGGTCCATAGTCAGCGTATGGGTTATACCATTGGAGAGGACGATGTAGACAAGCAAAGACAGCGTCAAGAGGAAGACGTGTAAAGCTGCTCAGGATGAGGGAGCGATATTTTGGAAAATGGAGTTGAATTTTATACTTGATTGGAGCTGCGCTATTACCATTTTAACGTTGGGTGATTGAGAGCATATGTTGAAAGAGAGGTTTATTTGGTTAGATGGGTGTCTGTACGTTGCCTTTTAGTGTCTAAATGCAAAAACTAAAAGCATTTAGGAAGTAAAAAGCGTGACATTGACTTTTACCCACTTATTAGTATTAACGGTGTAGCTGAGGTGTGTCAAAAGACTTGTTACGTTTTGAGGCGTTAACCAGAATATAAAGCATACAAGAAGGACTCGATGGCGATGTGCCTCTTGGTTACGACAGCTATAAAGATTCAGTCAAAGATGTTGTCTTGACCAATTGAGCTAGAGAAAGATATTCTGCAAATTTGATACACTCCAGTCGTTCTAAAACATGCACTGCAGCTTCTAGATACCAGTGATCGTGACGGAACTTGTTCCGTGTGGGTGCCTAAGCGATGCGCTGAAATGTTACAAAGATGGCTTTCCTTACGAGGATTGAGTGCAATCCAGCCTACTGACATTGGTCTGGCATGCATAAGCTGGGGCTTCTTTTATCTTGTTCTAAAACCTGGAAACGCTGCTTGGAGAGCATGGACACATTATCTATCTAACATGGAGCTCGCGACCAACTAAAGCTTACGATATTGAAGGCGGGAGATTGCCCTCGGATGCACAAGCTCATGCATCGAAAGAACAGTCGGTGCGCGAGATCACATGCCACCAGAGACTATCTTCAGAATGAGTTGAACGAGGCCTGCAAAACGGCCATTACTTCTTGATGTTTAACCAATATGCGGGTTTCAGCAGTTTAGCATGCACTGGAGAGGAACCCTTGTCAGGAAGAGGCTACCGAGGAGAGATTCAGATTATTTCACGAATACAGCCCGATTTTAAGCTCCAAAAAATGGCACAAGACGTGACAATTCCACTTTACTTGACTTTACATGCGCAGGACTTCTTA
Source organism: Peronospora destructor (assembly GCA_011800735.1). NCBI lineage: Eukaryota > Oomycota > Peronosporomycetes > Peronosporales > Peronosporaceae > Peronospora > Peronospora destructor. The sequence continues at coordinate 160,547 of WBRY01000004.1, read as the reverse complement.
AAAGCATCTGTTAGAGAAAATATTGGAGCGCCCGTAGGCTGCAACAGTGAAAAGGCTTTACCAAAATATTCATCGACTGGCAATATCACGTCGAGATCAAAGAAAGCTTCGCTACCAATTAGGTGACAAGAAGATTTATAACTTGTATAAGCGCACATTGACACGCATGACGACATGTTTTTCTGTAAGTATTTGCTCTTGGAAGCAGTAGGTTGTCTTCATGTAGTTTATTGGCTATATCGGTCCTTCACATCACGTAGACAACTAGTACGCGGACCCTGGCATCGAAATGCAAAAACATGTCGACACATGGGACGACATTTTGCAGTCCAAGAGAAGCCGTCAAGCATTGCTGTTTATACCGCCCGTCGTGCGCAGCAGTAGCAGACATACAAACAAGTGCATAACGATCAAACTAGTCTAGGAAGAGACACCTACACTTACCATAGCATTTTAGGTTAAATCGGCTTCTTAAGTCAAAGATGCGATTCAATTATAAAGTGCTTCTGGCTTACCGAAGACGACGTTGTAGCCAAATAATACCCGACTGCCTAACACCCGATTGAAGTGGGCTACAACTTCTTGCACTGCTTGGGAGTGTCGAGACGCCGACTATAACACAAAGCTTGGGTACGATTCCAATGAGTTCAAGTTTAACTTAGTATTTATGCTATTATAATTTGGAAAGGGTTCCTCAGAAAAAAGATTGATTTCTATGGAAGATTTCTCATCATGTAGATCAGTGTGGTGGTACATTTATCCTCACTGGAACCCCGTGGCTAATGCAGCAATGCAGGCTTAAATCTCGGCGTTCTTCAGGAAAAAATTAGAGTTAATAGTGACACATCGATGTCCAGGACATCTCGTCAGCTAGTGTTTTTTCATCCTCAGAAGCAACAATCTGACGGACTACGAGAAAGAAAGATCTGCTGCCAAAAGTGAAAGTGGTCGATGTGGTTAATGGTCTCGTGACCTTTTCTTCACCACTCATTTTTATAAGCTCTTTTATACCTGTTAAATGCGATGAATGGGTTTGAGCCCATGAACCCGCAATAAAACCTGTCTAATTCAGTAACGAAACGACACGATTTAAATCAGAATTTTGATGGCAAAAGTTGTAGGAGGGATACCCTCGCAGGTAGCATCACGACTTAAGACGCAGGACAGTATGCGTCCATTTCGATCCACACAAGGTACGTTACTCGAGTCATGGCATGCAATTAACCATTGGCAAGACATGCACACAGACGCGTTTGTATTCGCGGTGTTACTGTGTTCTAAGAATCCACTGAACTTATCGATAAAGTATCTGCACGCTCATCGAACTGTCCGCTTACGGTCACTACCGAGCTGAAGCTATCCTTGCAGACAGTACGTCGCCAAATACGGCGTTGCGACTACGCATCGGAATGAAAGCGTGAACTTCATCCTAAACGAGACGCTGTTGCATACGCTCAAAGGTCTCGGACTAGATCACCCCTTCACTCGATCTTCGCAGGTACGTGGGTTTGAAGAAGCAGTAGGCACAATCCACGGTACTTGCGCTGTGGTTTGCAGACACAAGCCGAGCCGACTCGATTATATTTGTAACTTGTGATTACTACTATCAGCTCGTGCTGCTTCAATGTGTACTAAACTTTTGTATCAGCGAGTACAAATCGAATGTCTGTTAATGCTACCGGCTCGACGCGTAGCCGACTTTCGGTGAAGATATTTTCAGTCATGAATGCAATGATGACGGCAATGCGGAAAACTTCATCGAACTCGTCTTTTTGTGTGCATTGACCAACACTAACAACATCGAGGCAAAATGTGCATTTTTAATCCTTGCTAGAAAATTAGTTAGTAAGCACCACCAAGGAGAGTAAAACATCGCAATATAGAGGTCGTTCACGTATCTTCAGTACTGTATCAGTAGCCAAGACGACAGCAAAGTTTTCGACTGTGTTTGTCTTGTATGAAAATGTAAAACTTAGGGACACCTACTCCCAGTCGAGCACTCCCTTGTCTACCTCGGCTAATCTGTCGAATTGTCGACACCCTTGAGCTCCACTAGCGTTTCTTCGTTGGTCGTAACAGCCTTGAAATTTTACCTGCTTTTTTCAATAGAATTGACAATGTCGTAACGCGTTCAGTAGATATAACCTCAGCAGCTCTAGTGTCTCTTGCACCTAGTATTGTACGATTTTGTGGTGATTCTTCGACTGCTGAAAGGCGCTTCTTTCCTATAGCAACCAAACATCACTCGTACAGTGACGACATCTCTCCAAGATATTGATTGGCCTTGGCTGTGATTCGCTCGCCACTTCAAGCTCCTTTTCATCCAATCTTCTTATCGTACTTAACATCATTCGGCACTGTACTTTTTTCTAAAAAGATCGTGGGGAGAAGATAGAATCAAAGACAAGGGAAAGCAAATCGACCATCACTCCTATCAATTCGACTTCGGGGTCAGTCAATCCAGGGGCCATGAGCAGTACGCGTAGCAAACAGACCCGTCTGCTACGGCAGACAAGTAGGTTGCATGAAGTACAAGAGACACAGGGGAAAGACTCACTGGACGGTCACTATACACGTCTCATGATGGAGCTTGCAACACTTTGTGGCGATCGTAGCAACGTTATCACGACGGACTCACTTCGATTCTTTGCTTCTAATGGCCGTGCCGAGCCTGTAAAGCTCGAGCGTGTGGTAGAACGCTCAGAAACGCAGGAGAAGACGAGTTCTACGACGAAACAGGACGATCTATTGAATGCCGACACGGCACGACGACAACGGGTCGAAGAACTGACGAGGTTCTTTATGGAGGCGAAATCGGACATTGAATTTGCATTGGGAAGAGGTCGAGACTTTGTGGAAGCAAACGAAAAGGACAAAGAAGTGACGGAAGAAGAAGAACGAGAGGAAGTTGTCGAGGAAGAAGGAGACGAGGAGAAGGACGAGACGGGATCGGACCCAGAGAAAGAGCTTGTGAAGATTCATGTAAAGTTGGTGAGAGATAAAGTGGATACTCGCGTGTATAACGTGATGCTCGGGCAGATCCGAGAACAAGATCCAGCGCTCTATGGAGCGATTCTATGTCATCCACTTGTTACGGGTGTGGATTTGAAGAAAGAGAAGAAGAAGAAGAAGAAACGGAAAGAGAGAGAACGGAAAGAGAAACAGTCATTGGTGGGGCAAAAGAGTAGTGGAGAAGGTATGCTCACGCCGGATTTGACGGCTGAACCGTTGTCGGAGGAAGTGATGAAGATGAACATTAGTTGTTTTGTAGCGAGGAGTATTGCTGAAGGATCGTTGCAAGGATTAATGCTTGCAGCGAAGCTAGTGTTGTCGTTTTTGAAGTGTCAGAATAAGGTGGATGACGCATCCCCACCGACGTTTCTGCTTGCGTCGTATCTTCGCGTGCTGCGTGGAGAGAAAGCACCGGAGTATAAGGTGAAGAAGACAAATGGTGCTACAATTTTGACGACGAAAGAAATCACGACACCGACAAAAGCAGATCGGCCGAGGTCAGATACGAGTGCTCTTGAAAGTGCCGGTGTTGGGTCGGAGTTGCGAAGTGTCGTCTTGGAAGCTGAAACCTCTGCCGAAATGGATTTGGACTCAGACAGTGGATCAATTGCAAAGCTTCGTGCTCGATTGAGTCGATTTGGCGATGACAGAGAGGATGGAGACGAGGGCGAAGAAGATCTTAATTGTGGAGATGGCGAAGAAAGTTTGGCTAGAGAAGGCGTGGATGAAGATGCACTCATGGCCCGCGCAATTGCATTATCACTGTCTCCCGAGGTCAACTTACGGGATCAAAATGACGCATCTTTGACCCCTAACAGTGAGAACAAGGAAGCTGCAGCGGTACCGAAAAACGATTCCCCCGTAGTGAAAACTCGCCCTCCCAAGTTCTCAGCTGAGGAGCTGTTGGAGCTTGGCCCATTTGCGCTTCCTGGTGCATCGAGTGTAGAAGTCGACGGAGTTACTGTTGTGATGGCATTGATAGCTCAGATGACTAAAATATGTCTGGAGTATCTCAAATCGTGCCAGCAGGGAGAACTCCCGAACAAATCACCTGTTCAGCCGCATCCACTTACTTTCATGCTCCTCAACTCTTTGTTAAGGGATTTGCATACATCAACCTCCCCCCCTTCTCACTGGGCTGAGAATTTGGGCTGGGTTGCAAAATGGCGTTTATTCTTGTCGTGCTCGATGCTTTCACTCTTTCGAGTACTAGAAGTACACTTTTTTCACGTGGAAGTGATGGGGATCTGTCCAGCCTCCGTCGGTCTTGGACATATTCCCAGACTGAACTTACAGCAAAATGACAGTGGAAGCGAACATATCAATCCGCTGTTGGAAAGTGTGAAGTCGCTAGTTGTGAATTATATTGCCGTTGACAGTTCTCCTCCAATTGGCGCTGATCAGGACGTCATTGGCCGAATCATGCTTTCGGATCCTGCAGCTTTCTCTCCAGTTGACGTTGAAAAGGCCGCAGCGTATTATTGTGCACGCATTCGTGAGCAAGCGATGGCGACGTGGATACGAGCTTTCGCCATCTTTTACAATGGGCAAAAGGAGCGACAAATAATGCTGGCAACAAAGTTGGCTGAGTGCCACAAGCTCGCCCGAACTGGTGAGCAAAATATTGAGTGGAAGTTTCACCAGGTAGACCTTCTGTGCGCTCGATTGGCATTGCCGGATATGGCTCAGCATTTTGTGCCCGCCTCTGTCGATATTACCGAGCCCGACACTACATCTGAGCGTGGGCAGAAGAATCAGAGTAAATGTGATACTAGCGTGAAACCAATCGACGATGGTGCTCTTCAAATTGCCGCATCAAAGACAGGAAAGAATAAAGCAAAGTGGAGTTCAGCTGTAATTCGTGCTTCGCTTGACTCAGGATCTCTGAGCACGCGTTGTCTCTACGACTACATATCGGGGCACGGACCTCCTGGTCTTCTGGATGCGATAATGGAGAGCCCTGGCGGTGTCTTAAGGGAGGATGCGTTGAACGCTGACACTTTGGCAAATGCATACGAGGAAATGCAAGATATGGGACGAAGACAACAAGATGAGGCGTTGGACTGCATTAATTGTTTGCCTAGTCTGATTGATTTGCTGCGCGAAAGCATTTTGTCTCCAGTGTGGCACAACTTTTCGTTTACTGACAGCTACGAACTGGTACACGCCCCTTTGATACCACTTCTTGAGAATGCAGACGATTCTTCACGACGGCTAAACCTGAATGCGCGGATCGTCCTGCTCCGATCATTTCAAGACTTGATGATCCAACGTCTTGGTGGCTCTCGTGGTGATGAGCCTCCCGCTCTAGAGTTTGATTCATCGCGGTGCGCTGAAACGATGACGCTTTCTGATGGAAACCGAACTGCAAAGCAATATACAGCAAAGCAATGGGGGATGGTGATGGCCACCACGGGTTGCCCCCCTAACACCGGCATTCATGAATGGGGTGTTCGTCTTGACCGTTGCGAGAAAGGACATATTTTCCTTGGTGTGTGTACCAGAGATGCATCCGTGGCAACGTATGTTGGTGGCGACCGGCAGGGATGGGGTCTCATTGGAACCCGAGCACTCTGGCACGCTCGAAGCAAAGTACGCGGCGATTACGGTGACGGTTTTACCACAGGCAGTGTTGTCCGAGTTCGATTGAATACGGATAGCGGGGCGCTGTCTTTTGGAGTTGGTGATAGTGATTGGGGTATTGCTTTTGACGGTCTAACGCAACACGGTACCTTGTATCCAGCAATTGGTTTGTATCAACGAGATGATCAAGTTACAATTTTGCCAGTACAACCGATAGTAGATTCGTCTGTTGTTGCATCACCAAGAGGCGAAGTGTTGGGGCCCAAAAGTGCTGCGATTCCAGCTGTTCTCAAGCCTTTATTACACCACGCGGGAGCTCTATTGGAATCTTGTTGCACGTTTTTGTCGAGCCCAGCGCTGAATGGTTTGAACATGGCGTCGGAGCAGCCAGAAGCTCTTAGTGCAGGGTCGAAAGTCGACCGTATTTATGACTACGAGCGCTTGGTGTCTTCATACCCACTACTATTTTCGATGGTGACCCCGTTAATCAGTTCCTTAAGTCTTATCCAAAACTATCGCGGTTTGACTTCGACGCTAGCTATGACTTTTATACCCTGGTGTATTTGTACAATACAATGCGTTGAGCGTGTAAACCAAGCGCTTCGAGCACTGGCATCGTTAAACCAAGACGAAGACGATGTTTCTCCGGGCAACCTTGTGCTTAGCGTTGCTGGGGAGTGGGAATTGAAGAGTATGGCAGCTGGAAACATTCCTGCTCAGCAATATCGCCTCACACTTTCTCAAGACAAAGATGGGTCGATGCATGGACGCAGCAGTGGCCCGTTTACTACGGTGACGTTAAACGGTATTGCTCGGGGTACCAAGGTGTCTTTTGTGGAAACTTGGCGCCAAGGAGGAACATGCTTGGTCGAAGGGCGTCTTCGTGCTGATGGAGCCGTATTCACAGGCAGCTATGAAGATACTAAGAGCCATACAAGCGGCTGTATAGTCGGAAAAAAAACTTCGCAAAATTCCAAAACGAAGGACACGGATGATCGACAGTGGGTGAGCAATCAGCTCGTCATCGTGGAAATGGTAGTTGCAAACTTGCTGGGCTACTTTGGTCATGCATTGACCTGTTTGGAGAATGACGATCTGCTTATCGAAAACGCGACTGCGAGTGTTTTCAATCTGAATGATGCGGACAATAGTGACGATGGCGACAGTGACAACGTATATAAGTTGTCGTCCTCAGAATGCTCGATTGATGACTATGACGAATGGGTTAGCAGTAATTTGCTAGAGGGTGGACTACCTTTGCACAGTGTACAAGCACACTTGAAGAGCGTGCTCGAGCGGTGCTCAGAAATGGCTGGTACTGGCTCTATCATAGCTGCGAGCTCTCCGCCTAACCTCACCGAAGCTACCAAAACCTGGATGGAGTTTGTGTTGCCCAAGACGATTTCAGCTCCGCTTTCCAACGCCGACAGCATGCCGGTTGGTGGGGCTCGTGTCGGTAACGCTTTCTTGAAGGATCTGATTGAAAACCGCGGCGAGGCAGCTGCATTGGATGGGTGGGTATCTAAGCACGTCGGTGAATCACCGTTTGTGCGACTAGGAGGGGAGTCAATGAAGGCCACCCGACGTACCGTTTGCGCTGCCATGATATGGCACAGTGGATTTTTGAGCTCAATTAAGATGCACATTAATAATTGCAACTTCACGGAAAGCGACGTTCGACCGCATGACAACTTGATGCAAATCTGGCGAGCTGCTCAAAGAGTCATCGAGTGGGCGATTCGAGCAAAGAATTCTATGGGGTCTTCGTATACCGTCGTGGCTGGTCTGGTCATTCGGAAAGCTCAGTTCTTGCTCGAGATTGAACCCAGTGCTAAAGCTTTGGCGGCTGCCGAGGCTGTGTTTGCGCTGATGACAGTAGACAGCGGTGTTCAGAGGATAGCATCCAAGTCAGCAGTGTATGAGTGCGCTGAACGTATCTACAGCGATGTTCTAGTACAAGTTGCACGTTTTGTGGAATCTCCTGTGCGCGTGTCATTGTTGCAGTCAAGAATGCTAGGAAACTGCACTGCAGCATTCCTGCGAACAATTGGCATGCTGTCCTTCAGACATTTCGTCGGTGACTCATGTAGTAAGCACCGTGGTGTTTTGGCTACAGAACGTCACCAAATCATTCAATCTTCGTTCGCATTATCTAGTGCGCTACAGTGGCTGTCCCCGACGCTGACTGATTGTAAAGCCAACGGTGGTCGTGGTTCATCGCTGGGCAAAGACTTTGGGGACTTCAGTGCTAGTGTAATTTCAGCATCTGCAACCTCAACTCACGCCACTACCGAGTCGTCTTACTATCTAAGCGGTCTGGGTGGCTGCGGAAAGCATCTCAATAATGACCTCAGGGCATCTTTCGAGTCATTGTATGGATACCTGAGCGCGTCCTTATCCACGGCAACATGGGCTCGTGATGCTGATCTGCAACTTGTCATATTATTGGCGTGGGGAATCATCATCCAGCCAGATGACCATTCCTTCTTGTCACGCGTTGGCATTTTCAGAGTGCTGCAAACTGTCTTGGACCAGGCTCGTGGGTCCAGTGGAATGAGCTTAACCGAAACTCCACCTGGTTCATGGCAGAGTTTTCCAAAGGATGCAGTTTTAATTGCTGAGAACAAGAAGAATATTGTCCAGGCTGCATTGAAAGTAGTACATCTGCTAGCTGCACAAGTTGCCCATGCCAGTGACACAGCAGATGGCCTCTTGAGCGCCTCAGATCTTCCGTCGACTCCAGGTCTCAATTTGGGTTCTATTCCGCTGCTGCGCAAGCCGTCAGGCCCCGAAACGCTTGGGAAGTCCGTGTTCCACATGCTGTACACAGAGTTGAAGAACTCTTTGGAAGATATGCGGCGTAACCGGGTAAATAAAAACGTAGATGCTCCACCGACCGCGTCTATAGCTGATCCGACACAGTCCAGCGATCCAAGTGCGTCTGGGAAAGAAACCAGCTTTCGAGGAGGTCTGGATGATGCTCGAGAGTATTGCTACCAGATATGCTCACTACTGTACTCGGTAAGCAACTCACCTGTTTGCAGGTCGCATCTTTCATCATCTCGATGGCTTCGCTTGTTACTAGCTCTCGTCGACGTGAACTCACCGCAGATACAGCGCCGCATTCTAAAATTGCTTCGTCGTTTACTTCCATCGCTCGACCCGTCTTCTATTCGAGTTCGATACGACGAGTTTGAAAGTTTTGATATGGACAGTGACGACGAGTACGACGCTGATGACCAAGATGAGCTAGATCATGCGTCTACTTTGATTAGTTTCTTTGTGGGAATTGTGGGAATAAATAATCCTCCAAGTGTCGCCGAAGCAATGCTTCGTCGGCGTGCAGATCTCAGTGGAGAAGGTCTGACGATTCCGGTGTCAAATTCTGGATTCAACGCTGGAGGTCTCGCTGCCGAAGTAGTTCTACTTCTTCGTTCGCTGTACGAATCGGACAAGTGGACTGCGTATTTGAACCGTGCAATCGCCGACGCACTTGCCTCAATTCCTCTTGCCTGTGTCACAGAGCAAGATGGAGCCATCATAAATACAGCTGATTCTGATGTGGAAATGGAAGATATGTCAAAGGAAATGCCTTCACTTGAAAGCTGGACAGCACAAACGGGAAATTATGTCAGGGCCTTGTCTGCGCTATGCATTCTCGATGGCCATATTGAAGGCCTTCACGTTGGCGGATCAGTTAAGATTATACGTCGATCTGGATCGTCCTTGCAAGAAATAGCCTTCCGAGGGGCAAGAGGTGTAATAGTTGCCTACGAGCCGGAGAAGTCGGCAGCCGAAGTGCTCTTGCGTGGAAGCCGCGCAGATGAGACCACTTCTCAACAACAACCATTGCTAAGTCGTTCTATACCGGTATGTGAACGAATATTGACAGAAGAGCGACGAGTTATCCATACTGATCCCTTTCATATTTTGTTGTGAACAGACACGCCCGATTCGTGTACCTATTGATGATCTGCTGGCAGTACCTGAGGTAGAACTGCCAAACAATGCATTTTCGGATACAGTGCTGCAATGTTTACTCGTCGAACGATTCCCGTACTTTTTGGCGGAAGTTAAGAAGAGCTTTTTGGAGGTGAGTGTCGTTGATGCTCTCAACGAGGCAGACGAGGATGGCGGTAACGATGGAGATAGTGAAGATGACGATGACATGTCCAATGATGGTTCGTCCTCGCCATCGGCGTTGGATAGCGAAATGCCCAGTGGAACTTGCATTGATGAATCGGATTATGACGCTAATGTGTCCCCCTGCCATCAGAAAAATGGCGATGAATCCAATTTACCCACAGAACCTACTGGCATCATAGCAGAGATGGAGAAGGAGTCGCGACTTCATCGAATGCTACTATGTCAGCATGGTCTTCGTGCTGCTGCTACGTTGCTGAAGAATGACTCTTGCGCTGCAACCTTTATCCGTGGTGTTGGATCTACTGGTTTGAAGGACTTGCTGACGGTTGCAATTTCCGAGACACCTACAACAGCAGGAGTCGGAGACATTTCTTCACTTGAGGAGAGTTGGCTGATGTTGTGGTCCCGTTGGTATGCAATTAGAAGTGCCCATGCAGCACCATCACGCCCCGCAAACAACAAAGAAGATAAAAGCAAAGCAAGCAACGCTGAAGAAGCTGACAACTCGCCGGGTCCCATGGTCCAACAGATGATGGAGATGGGATTTCCGAAGGAATGGTGTGATGTTGCTTTGGCTCGTTGCTCTCAGAATGTTGAAGCTGCAATTAATTTCTGCTTTGAGCATAGCAGTGACATGGAGCGTCTTGTTGCGGAGTACTGGTCAAGCCGAGGATCTGGTGAAGAGCGAAGCTCGAAAATGACGCAAAAAGACGACTTTGAAGCAATCAGTCCGTTATTGGAACAGTTGTCCGAGATGGGGTTTCCTTCTAATTGGTGCAAAAAGGCTCTGGCTGCAAACAGGAATAATGTGGACGCTGCTTTAACATGGATCTTATCTAATGGTGAGGCTTTGGAGGCAGAAGATCGACGAGATGAAGATGCAAAGCTTCGCGCTTCTGGTGAGGACGCATCAGATGGAAGCAATCCAAATGCTATCCTCGAAGGCGAAGATACTGTGCTCATGCCAAACCCACTTCGAGCTGTAAGTGGCCAAGCTTGTATCGGTGAGCACGATTTTATGGTAGAAGGCCTGGTTGGTGGCGGATTTGCTAGTGTTGGCGCACCTGACTGCCTTGTTTCGAGCGGGCGATGGTACTACGAAGCTATTCTTCACACCAACGGCTGCATTCAAATCGGATGGGCTGACGTGGCGTTCTGCGGTGCAGCTGATCGTGGAGATGGTGTTGGGGACGGTGTACATTCGTGGGCGTATGACGGCTGGAGACAACAACGATGGCATGGATGTTCGTCGTCATGGGGTTCTAAGTGGAAACAGGGTGACGTCATCGGGTGTGGAATTGATGCAGATGCAGGCACCGTCATTTTTAGTTTGAATGGCAAGATGCGTTCGGCCAACATGGGTGTCGCTTTCAGGGCTATTCACTTTGCCCGCGGGGTTTACCCGTGTGCAAGCTTTAACCGACGAGAGCGGTTGCAATTTAATCTTGGTGGAACTCCGTTCAAGTACCCACCTCCGCCCGGTTTTCAGCCTATTTTAAACGTGCTAAGTGACTCCTACGACCTTAGCTCTGTGCCTAAGGGGTTTGATGTGATTGGATCCCGAGAGGATTGCCTGGAAGAAAGCATGGGTGAAGAAAATTACTCGAACGACACCAGGTACTTCGCGCGAGACATGCATCCATCCATGCTTCGGAATTCAGGCCACAGTCGCAGCAGTGGTTTTGCGTCTAGCTCCGGCATGGCAAAGGCGGATACATTGGCTGACATCAAAGCACTCCCCGATAATCGTGTGTATGTCGAGCTGTTGGTGGTCACACGCTCGCTTGCAATCTTGCAGGCGAGGCGGGCGCTGCTGACTCTGCTTGCCAAATGGCCGACAACAGTAGTTGGTCCATTCTCCGTTGCAGCGTTTTTATCAGGAGATGTCGCGCTACGTGCCGGCACTGATACTGAGAATTCGTTGAGGTTCATCGACTTTATAAAGCTCATTGCAAGTTTGAGTGCGCTTCACGTGTCCAATGCAATACCGAGTGCGTCGCTGACGCTACCCGACGGTGACGCTCTTCATCTACTTGATTGTGGTGCCACTGGTCGGTTTGCACTAGGCTTGCTTTCTGGAGTCGTGAAATCGGCATTGGATGACGCTCTCTTAACAATTGCGTCAGGAGTATGCGATCGCAATCCCCTGGTGGATACGGTTCTCTCCTGCATTTCATCAGAGGTTAACAGAGGTTCCCAACGCCAGTACGCTAGAATTCCATGGAATTCATCCGAAGCTGCTATTACTGCAACCCTTTTACAGATTACAGCCGAAACAGGCCAGACGTGGTCCGATAAAGAGGTGCTGATCCATCCCAACCTTTTCCTTGCTGATTGGATCAGTGGCTTGTTGCTGGAGTCGTTGGAGAAGCACAAGGAGCAGCTTCTATCACCCATACGCGATCAAATCCGGCAACAGCTACTGCTAGCTTGGATTTCATCGCTGAAGTCACCAAGCATGTGCGTCAAAGAACGTGGAGCAACCGTCCTTGGAGGAATTCTACAAGATATCCTACCAAAGACAAGTGGGGTTGCTGATGCAAATGAATATGGTGCCATTGATGATCAAGCCAAGACGCGATTGAAAATGGCCTTGGATGTGCTTCCGATACAACGACTTGTCGACCTCTCACAGGAGCGAATCCTTCGCGAGTATCCCAACATGCCGGTGTGTTCCAAGTACGTCCAAAGCATAATCGAGCTTGTTTCTGCGGCTGGATTAGCCATGAGTGCAATGGGACAGTCTACCGATAAGCTGTTTCAAAGCAGCTCATCCCAGCAGCTGCAGGCTTGTAAGCAAATTGAAGCCGACCTGAAGCCGATTCATCAGAAGGAATTTGAGGAAGTGATGGCTGCGAGGAAGATTGCGCAGGCACAACAGGCTGCCGAAGAAGCCGTGAAACAAGAGAAACTTGCTGCAGAGCGCGCAGCGGCTGCGGAAGCAGGAGTTGATATTGATTCAGCCTCAAGTCTAGATGATTTGAGCGCAACCACCGGCGTCGGCGATGCTGCAACCCAAGGTGTTGACGAAGAAACTAACGCGAGAAGGAGCACTGGTACTACCAACATGGAAGTCGACAACAGCGACTCTGAAGAGGCTCCGGATATTACGCTATCCGCGATTGCCAACATGGTAACTGAAGATAGCGATGTACTGGCAGCAACTGCTGCTATTGCTGCAGTCTCTGGCGATCGTCTAGCCACCAAGGAGTCAGGGAGACGAACAAAACTCCCCATGCCTGAGCTACTTCAGGAAAAAGCTGATACAACGTTTGAGTTTCGTTTACCTGAGAAAGATCCTGTCCTGGATACGTCTTTGCTGAACATGCAGGAAATAGACGTTCTGGAAGCTGCGAAATGTGGCATTATGGGGGAGGAACTGAGCGGCTGGAAACATGGCAATGACGTAGGAGTTCTTGCTGATGCACACACACAGCTCTGGAGTGGTACGCTGACGCAATTCAGACTACGGCAAAAGCAAGAGGAAAGCAACCAACCTGAGTTGAAAGTTGGGTGCAAGGTTATTCGCGGACCCAATTGGAAATGGCGCGACCAAGATGGCGGTGAAGGTAGCGTGGGTATGGTTGAGGGTGTGTCACCATGGAGTGGCGTGGATGGTGAGGGTATGTCAGTGCGTTGGCCGAACGACTCGTTGTACACGTACCGCTGGGGAGCAGATGGTAATTTCGACTTGATTCACGTGGAAGTGGATGAAGATGGCAACATCACGCACCAACATGCTACTCCAAAAGCGAAGCAAGAGGACGAGGGATCGTTCGGATCTGAGCTACACCTTGGTGTGCTGCTGTATCTGTCTGTTGACGAAGACGTTATGTCTACTGCTGACGGCGAGGCTGTGAAGGTGACTGGCTGGATGGAGTGGCCAGACTACGGGGCAGCTGTTCGCGTCGTTGGCTTAAAATATACTGATGGATCTGTATGCATTCAAGAATTGCAGCTAACACGCGGTAACCCTGACATGGGATGGACGCTTCGCTTTGGAACGGAAAAATGGCATCCTGGTACGAAGTACATGTTGCGACCGCTTAAGATGTGCGACTCATCTGGTACAGCTTCGAACGAAGCATCTCCGGTAGATACGCTTTGTGGTGATTACTCGCACTCTGGGGTAAAGGATGGTGAGCTTGTCGAAATCCGTGGAGAACTGCAGGTATCGACGAAGTATTTGTTTACTATGGACCACTACAACCACTTTCCAACGCTTGGGATTTCGTCTGATGGACTGTCAGTAACGTGTCACAGTGGAGATTCGCGAAATCTTGCGCTTGGAACGGTAGGGTTTACCACGGGCATACACTATTGGGAGGTCCACGTAGAGCAAGCAGAGTTTGGTAGTGTGTTTATCGGTGTGTGCGAAAAAGCAGGTCCACCAGGCTCCCAGGCTGCGCTATCCAGCCGTTTGAACCGATGGCACGGATGGGGCTTTGTAAACTTCCGTGCAACATACCACAACAGTACAGAGCGAATCTACGGTGACCACTTCAACGCAAGTGATACCATTGGTGTTCGGCTTGATATGGAGCAAGGCAAGTTGTCATTCTTTATGGATGGAATAAAGTTTGGCGAGCATATCGTATCCGATTTGGGCGTCGCATTCGAGAATATGAAGGGCGAGCGCAATTTATGTACATTGTACCCGTGTATTGGTATGCGAAAAGGAGGCGATCGCGTCACGCTTAATCAAAAGTGGGTTTCGATGCCTGGGGCATCTCCACGTCAGATCCTTTCGGACGCTATAGATGTCAGCAAGGCATTGCATTCCTGGTATGTTGCGATTCAGCAAGAAAAAAGTGCGGCCACGTTTAGATCATCAGCTGGACCCTCCTCTCCAAAGGTGGGAGCAGCCCCAGCATACACACATGCAGACACTCGTGTGAAGCTGCCGACAAAACTGCTTCGGGAGAGCTGGTTGGAGTGGAAGCGTTGGAGCGGCAAACACTGGCAACGGTGTCATGTGCGACCACGAGGGATCTCTGTTGACTTTGATACGTCTCCTGCTGCGTGCATCCGTGTCAGCAATGCTGCTGGCCTAGGCGCTCCATTGTTGGCCGGTGATCGCGTTCGCATGTGCATCAAGTGCGGGCAAGAGTTAAATCAACCTGAAGAAGCCGTTATATTGGGTGTGTACCGCGGCTTCCTTTGGTACCGTACCGAAACACAAGGAAACGAAGGTGCCGACGAAGGACGAGCATGGGCCTGGTATTGGTCTCCAAACGAACTGCCAGAACTTCTTTTGATTCGTCGAGGCGGCAAGGATATGACTCTAATCGAAGACAGCGCAATGGATATGACGGACAATAAAAGTGCGCGTGAGCTCAGTCCGTTTAAGTCCCGTTCGAAACTAGAAGAGCGTGCAAGGACAAATTTTGATGCGTTCGTAGAGCTAGCTACGCGAGCGCATTCAACCGCATCGGACATGCAATTGGTAGAGCGACTGAATGCTTACTGCGCAGCAATCGGGTTGGACGTGACGAATCTTAATATCGTGGATGTTGCAATCCCAGGGGAGATGGAGGAAGACGACAGCAACACAGGTGCAGCGTCCGGACGTGCTCGGGCACGTTCACTGGTCGTTGATGACTATTTCACATCGCCGGCACTAAAGAATATTACTGGCCCCGAGTTGCGAGCACGCACTGCAGTACTAAGGGTATTGAACAGCAAAATTCTTCGCGTGCTTCCGATCATTGCGATCCAGCCTGACGATGGAAGTAGCACTCTGCCGATCGAAGTCTCAGACAGTATCGGGAGTGGCAGTACTTCCGCCAAGCGATTAGCCTTTTCGATGAGTCTGAAGTTACGTTCACTCCGACGATTAGTGTTCACGAGCACGAAGCGAGCCTTTTGGGACGACGTCCTACGGGCGACGACAACAAGTACGCCGCTTCCATCGGACGAATACGAAGATCCGCGTGAGATTCGCGTTATTCGAATCAACCGCATTCAAGCGCAAGCGTCAAAGCTGAGTTTGCTTGCTCAACCCGGTGATCGATTGCGTCGTTCTGTATTTGGTCAACTTTATCGAGAAATGCGCGCGTGGAGCGACAGCTTCTTCCGCCGTGCCTACTGCGGAAAGGGTCACGGTGGCCAGCGGCGTGCTTTCAAGGTTAAATTTTTAGGCGAGGGTGTGAATGACTACGGTGGACCGTATCGTGCGGTCTTTGAACAGATTGTCGACGAGCTGCAGATGGACAATGTAGAGTTAGCGCAGGGCGAGCAGGGCTTGCTGCCACTGCTGATACCGTGTCCGAACCGCCGGAGCGCGACAGGCAGCAACCAAGACAAGTTCTTGTTGAATCCATCATGTGGCACTGCTTTGTTAGCAAACGGACCCATGGCGCTAGATCTGCATCGTTTTCTTGGAAAACTGATTGGCACAGCAGTACGTCACGGTTTGCAAATGGGGCTAGATTTGCCTTCACTCGTTTGGCGACCGTTGGCTGGGCTTGAGGTCAACCGAGCACACCTTGAGAGTGTCGACGTTGCGTTGGCTAACAATTTGAGGCGCGTTGAGGAACTCAAATTTGATACTGAGACAGCAGCTCAGGACGGAGAAGAGGTGCTAGGCTACTTGACCCTGTCAACCATGTTGAGCGACGGCGTCGAGGTCCCATTGGTTCCCAACGGCGAAAAAATGCCGGTGACCCTGGCAAACCGTGAACTGTATGTGCAGCTCGTGGAGAAAACGCGGCTTACAGAAAGTAGCCAACAGCTCGCTGCACTCAAAGACGGACTGGCGTCTGTGCTTCCAATGGAGCTGTCGCCGTTGTTTACGCCGCGCGAACTCGAAGTGCTGATCTGTGGACGACGCGAAGTCGACGTGGATCTGCTCCAGCAATGCACAGAATACAGTGAGGGAGCTGAAGAGACGATGCCGCACGTGCAACACTTCTGGGAGGTGTTGCGTGAAATGACAAGCGAGGAGAGGACATCCTTCTTGCGCTTCGTATGGGCGCGAAGTCGTATGCCCAACAGCGCCAAGGACTTTCCCATGAACTTCAAGCTGCAGGCTGCACACGACCCAGGCGCTGTCGGTCAACCCGATCAGTATCTGCCTCACGCACAGACGTGCTTCTTCGCGTTGCGGCTTCCGACTTACACAAGCAAAGAGGTGTTGCGGACAAAGTTGCTGTACGCGATTCAGAACTCACCCAACATGGACGCCGATGTCAGACTGCACAATGCTGAGGGTTGGGCTGACGCCTAAAACCATTGCAAGCAATTATCCAAGACATGTACAGTTTCATATACGTGTCTTGACATTTGACTTGGTTGAGTTTGTTCTTGTCCAGCATGACATGTCGTTAAACGGAGGTACACAGTATACTTATTGGACAAAACTCGGGTCTCGACCATGCGCGTGCTCGCGGCTTTATTAACGCTGCATGCTGCAGCTCTTTATTTATTCACGACAGGTTTCTTCCTCACTCGCTTTGAAGTGTCG
Organism: Peronospora destructor; assembly: GCA_011800735.1. Taxonomy (NCBI): domain Eukaryota; phylum Oomycota; class Peronosporomycetes; order Peronosporales; family Peronosporaceae; genus Peronospora; species Peronospora destructor. Next base: position 143,341 of record WBRY01000004.1, on the reverse strand, counting down.
GACCTCAGCAGTTGTCAAGTGTTTCCTTCAGATACCGACGTTGTTTTCCCGCATCTTCGTCATGGTCATGAAGACATTTCAAACTCAGATATCGCTACTCCTGAAGACTGTTGGATGCCTCGTCGCTTTCGTCGCATCGTGTTTGTGGTGATTGACGCGCTACGATTCGACTTTGCAGCCTCGGGATCAAATACTCAACGGTCAAGTTTCTATAGCAATCGACTGCCAGTTTTGAATGAGACGTTGACCAGTGAACCGGAGCACGCTCTGCTGCTTAAATTTGTGGCTGACCCACCTACGATGACTATGCAACGTCTCAAGGGACTGACGACTGGATCTTTACCGACGTTTCTGGATATTAAGGACAATATGGCAGCTAGCAGTCAGATTGTCGAGGACAATTTGTTACGTCAGATGCGAGCACAACAACGTGGAGTTGTGTTTATGGGAGATGACACCTGGGACGCGCTGTATGAGCGCGAGTTTACGAGGAAATTTGCATTTGATTCATTCAATGTGAAAGATCTTCACTCAGTGGATCGTGAGGTCACGGCACATTTGTTTCCTGAGCTGCACATGCCGGATTGGGACTTGCTGATCGCACACTTTTTAGGAGTCGACCATGTTGGACATACACATGGACCGAGCTCCGTCTTTATGGCTGAAAAACTAGATGAGATGAATAGAGTTTTGACAAACTTGATACAGGAGTTGAAGGATATGCCAGATGGGGATGATGTCCTGCTAGCTGTTCTAGGAGACCATGGCATGTCGGCCGATGGAAACCATGGTGGCGCTAGTGACGAAGAAACAGGTGCCGCACTGTTTCTGTATAGCAAAGCATCGCTTATTGCTACCGGAGGAGACAGTGAGGGAGAGAATGCGAGCGAGCTCCGAAGATATGCCGAGAAATTGCTTGATGGTTCGCGCGAAGTGCCACAAGTCGACCTTGTTCCCACTTTAGCACTGCTGAGTGGCTTGCCAATTCCGTTTGGTAACCTTGGTAGTGTGATTCCGTCGCTGTTTTTCGTCCCCCCGTCTTCATTTGACAAAGGCGAAAACAGCGCGTTGGCTGCATTCCAGATTCTGAATCGCGCCTTGCGATTAAATCTCGATCAGGTGCGGCGTTATCTCTTCAGGTACTCGTCCGCATCCAAGTTGCCCAAGCGAGCATATGATCGGCTCGAAAAACTCTTCGAAGACATTAGGCGTCTTGAAGGTCAACTTGAATCAGTGCAAGGAAGCAGTAAAACTCCTGCCTACTCGAATGCGGATCTCCCGTTGCTACTGCGTCTCCACGAAGATCTGTCTAAGCAGCAACAGAACTACCTGCGTGAAGCTTTATCGTTAGGGCGCTCCCTTTGGACGCAGTTTGACCTTTGCAGCATGGGCTGGGGAATGATGCTTCTTTTGTGGGCCTTCATCATTGGCGTTATAGCTACGCGGGCTGCCAGTGCTCATTCCATCAGTGAGTCGTGGAGCCTCCCACTAGGTGTTATTGCCGGAGTGGGCAGTCTGCTCTTCCTTTGCCCAGCTAGTGTTAACCTGCCACTACTCCCAGCAGCCCAACTTTCACGAGGACTGGTGGCAGCTTCTTGCACTTGCCTAGCAAATATGACTTCACACTTTGTGTTTCGTCGACAATGCAAAGCATATACGACCAGAAACAACACAAGAACACTGCTGTCGTCAATTTCGGCAGCGTGGGTGGTGTCCGCAGTAATCGTAGTGCTCCATGCGCTAGCACTTCTCTCCAACAGCTACATCGTCGTGGAAGACAAAGTTATGCAATACTTGTCAGCAACCACTGGATTTTTCTTGCTTGCGTGTACTCAGAAACTGGATGCCAGCCGAAATGTCGCTATAGGTGCTGCACTAGCTTTCATCTTTGCAACACGACTGAGCAGCGCACTGGAGCCGCCCAATATTATCAAGACATCCGCGACTTTGTGGCGAACTTTCGCTCCACTGGTCGGTATTGCTGTCCTCGCTGTTGCATCTTCCGCACAGGCGACAAAATATACTGGACAGAAGCTGTCCCTTATGGGCCGACTGATGCTTACAGCATCGTTGGTGAGCTACTGCGCGTGCGGAATCTTTTGGGCTGTTTCACCTATCCAACTTACGGTCCTAAGACTGTGGCTACCGCGGTTCGTTTACATAGTCTTCCTGGCAGCGTTCACTTGCCTATTCGCGCGCGTAGTACGGCAAACCATGCAAAAGAATTCCTGGGAGTTGTCATCTGACTACTTGCTGCTAGTCTGGCAGCTCGTCCCAGCATTCATGTTAGTGCTGGGGCCTACGTCTCCATTGTCGGTGTTGTGTCTTGTTGTGCAGGGTCTAAGCTTATCGTTCATTGTCTCGTGTCATCAACTCACTTCCCCGGCATCATTTGGAGACATAACGCCATGGATACTACTCTGGGCTTCGTGCTCATATCAAGCATTCTTCACAACGGGTCATGCAAACATATTTACGAGTTTGCAAAACGCCGCTGGATTTGTGGGCTATGACATCTTTAATTTTTACGCTGCAGGGGTTCTTCTCGGCCTCAACACGTTTGGCTGCTTTGCGTTGGCGGTATTGGCGCTTCCGTGGTTAAGTTTGAAGCGAAATTCTGACGGAGCCACAGCAGTTCTTGCATTCTCAGGCTATTTCTCGCTGAATGCGCTGGTATCAACCGTGTTTGTCGCGCTCCAACGAAGACATTTAATGGTGTGGGCTATCTTCGCGCCCAAGTTTATCTTCGACGGGGTGGTTCTGCTGGTCACTGAGTTGCTGCTGATTTTGCTGTATACTCCTTTTTCAAACATATTCAGTCAAGACACATAGATCAGAGAAGCCTAGTCTTCATGCGAGATATATGAAAAGCATGCTTCACATTCTCGCGCGCAACGACTACCTCGATTCATTGACTTCTTGCTCTCACCGCATTGACGTAGCCATAGCATGTACAATGGCATCACTCCATTCATCACTGTGTACTTCATCTTTACCCATGGAAGAACCTGTAACTTCGCGAATACTATTGCACGAAACCATGATGCACTCATGCATGTTCGAGCCGGTAGCTGACGGCTCCTCGATGTAAAATCCTTCAGTTATTGCTTCCCACGGTGGCGGGGCTAGCGGAATGCTGCTTGGGATGACGATTCCTTCGTTAGCACAAAGCGCGACAAGCTTCTTGAACGAAATTTCTCGCACGTTGCAGCTCGAGCACAGCAAGCAGGAATACACCGTTAAGGGGTCGTTAGCTTCTATCCGTTCGGGGTATCTGGGCGTGAGCAGAGAAAGAGCTCCACAATTCGCACAATTGCAAATCACAATGTGGCTCTTGTACTGCTGGAGAAGACGAGCTACCAGTGATAGAAGCAAAGTCTCTAATGACGCAGCTGAGTCAAACTGATAGGCAGCATCCGTCACGTTCGGTGATCCATGCGATCGCAACTTCATTGTAATAATCTTTGCTCGATGCGAGTGCATTGATGTACCAACGGCAACGACATCAGGGAGCCACCGCGTGATAGCTATTGGGTCTTTACCATCACTGACAGTATATCTTTCGACCAATTTTCGAGGCTGTCAAACACGAACCACACTCAGCCAACCATAAAAGATTCTTCAGTAGCGATGATACACATACCTTAATTTTTATATTCGCTGGGACACCATTAATTCCAAAGTGTAGACCAAGCAACGCAGACTCTTTTGCACTCAGAAGCACGCGAACGCTGAAACTTCGTCCAAGTCTCTATATTGTGCATTCAAACATCCCACAAGAATACTCAGACGAATGCTATATAGCGCACCATTGATTCTCGCACCTGAGAGATTGGAATCTGCGTTTGTGAAGTCGCAACTATCATATCGGCATTGTCAATATCATTGCCTTCCCGCATCAGCAACTCTTCTTCCTCAAACTCTTGCATGTAGTTAGTTGTAGAATGTTTACAACAAGGCGCCCAAGTTCGTTTTGTAGTACAGTCATCACTGTATTCTCTCTCTAATGTATGAAAACTCCGTAGACTCAGTAGGGAAACCAATACCGATAACCACTTAAAACACGTACCAGTCGTCGTAGCTTGCTCTTCACACTCGTTACTATGTTTACTCACCTTTGATGCAATGACGTTGCGCTGCGTTCTGAAATAATCGTCAACAGTTCGAACCGATGGTCGCGTACTGAGAGAACCTTGGATGTTTCCAGGTGTCTTTAAGATGCTGTTTCCGTTCTCGAACTTGCCATCACCCGCTTTTCCAGATTGATTGCTCATTGTTGGAAATGCCGACAGCGGGTTTTGTATTTCTACAAAATGAGCAGGAACAGCTTGGGACTGAGGAAGCCGAGGGTAGCTCAACACCAGCTTGGGATTCTTCACAACAGTGCCGCTCTGGACATGAACTCTAGGATACGCCGAGGCTTTTTCCGACTGTCTCCATAGCCGGCTCTCGACGACGTTGTGCTGATTCACGCCATCAAGCATCATCAACATACGCCGATTCTTCATGCTGCTTATCTCAGGTTCGCTCCAGCGGTGCCCGTCCAGCTCGATCGACTCACCCAAGTAGAAAAGCACTTCCCGCCGATAATCTGGCCGCCGTGCAATCGGGTTGAACTCCATCTTCAAACACATGAGTCTTGGCAGTCTCGTCAACAACTCTACTTCCGTGATATCATCAATCAAATTGTGCGAGACATCCAATCGTTCAAGTGTCTTTAGTATCTCCAATCCCTTGAGCGACACGAGCTGGTTCACTGCCAGATCCAACTCTCTCAATCCACGCAATGCTTGAATAGGCGGTACTATTTTCAGTTGATTATGACACAAATTAAGCACCTCGAGCGATTTCGTTGTCATGTTTGAGTCAAACTTGTTGATCTTGTTCCAGCCTAGGTCCAGTGTCCTAATTGCTGTCAATAAGTTTACTGACTCATCCACCAGCTCCAATGTACAGCAGTTCAGATGCAACTTCAATAGCTTTGTCCATAACACTTTAGTATCTTCCGGAGCGAGCAATTGTCTCAATGTTTTTGCATCAGTGTGTTCAATATGAAGCTCTTTTAATTGTCGAGCAAAATAGTGCACATGTCGCAGCCTCAGAACGTCCATATTAAGTGCTTCAATAATCTTTAGTGATGGAAAAATGTCCACTTCAATGTGACTCGAAGGTGTTTCGAAGCTCTGGAACTGATGGACACGAAGTCGCCGGACTTCTCGGAGAATCGTCGACAGCTTGAGCACTTGAATATGAGCACTGGCTTTGACCTTCAGTTGCAGCTGTGGTTGTATCGTCCAGGCCTGTATTACACGTGATTCAGCGTCTCGTTTGGGCACCAGAACATCATGTAGACGTAAAGCCAGAAGCTCGACTTGAGACGCACTTAACACGAGAAAATGTTGCTCGAGAAGGGTCCCCGCATGTTGTTGTAATGTCTCCTCCAATGTTTTGAGAAATGCTTCATCATCCAATGAATCGTCAATAGCAATGCTTTGGTTCATAGGCGGCGGCAATGGCGTCCGAAGTGGCGTCGCACCTAGCAGGGCTCGTACTTCCAGTCGGCCATCCATGAATATGTCGATAAGTACGCAGATAAGTACGCAGTGTTTTGTTTCTGAGGAAGGGTAGGGGTCAGTGTGAAGTAGCAACAAAAACAGCGAACTTAAGGCAAATAAGTGATCCGCATTTAGTGGTGACCAAGGGGAGAAAACCAAAAACGCTCAGCGTTTGTTCCTTCATTCCTTCAACTGCCTCGCGTGTTGTTTAAGTCCGCTTCCTTTTGTGCTTGTGCAGTCGATAACAGCGACAACCTGTTTGTAGTTCCCTCTCTCTCTCTCTCTTTCTCGACGAAGAAGAAGAAGAAGAAGAAAGGAAGGACGGTAGGGAACAGCAGCCATCAACGGCGCAAGAGGAAAAGCGTCGGGTCAAGTCCAAGGAAGCCAAAAGTTTGCCGCAACTTCACGTCGCCCAACAGCAACTCAAGTAATAGTTGCAGCAACGTAAGCACGTCAAGTAGTAGCCTTGCGGCTGCGTGCACGATACCCAAGCTACCAAACGAGCCCAATAGTCCCGGTGGACAGAAGAAGAAGCTGCACGTGCGTTCAATGGATCGTGCTCCTGCTCAAGACAAGGATAGTCAAAAGCGTCGTAAAAAGAGCCAAGAGAATTCGGACACTTATCAGGAGACAATGGAAGACGAAGAACTGGAGCTTTTTCACGTGGTCCAAGAAGATTTACGTCTGAAGTCGACCGTGGGCTGGCAAAATGCTGTCAAGGTGTTAAATTCAGCTTATCAGCATTTAGAACGACCGGAGAGTCAGGTGTTTTTGGATGATGCTTTTTCCAAGATCATTAGTATCATGTTGGATCAACAGTACGGTGTTAAGTCTTGTAGTAGAGAAGATAGAGATGGATACTTTTTACTAACGGTTTTATGATGTTTTCTTATGTTGCTGCAGTGCGAGTAAAATTGGATCATTTGAAAAATCCTGTGTGACACAATGTTTGTCACTGGCAATTCCACTGGTGGTTGCTCAGTTAAAAGCAGGCAAATATTTTCAAGCATTGCCGGTATTAACGATGCTGTTTAATAAGAAGAAGACGTTTTATAAAGAATTACGCACGTCGGCAATGATTGGCAGCTATTGGAATAAAGTCCCAGGATCTCCGGAAGTGCGTGCACAATGTATTGAAGCCTTTTGTGAACTCAAGGGATTCCATTTGCTACTAAGTACATTGGAGCTGCTGATGCAGAACCAACCAGAGGGAGACGACCTGGAAGCTGCCATGGATAGTGAGGCTATTCGTATTCTGCTGCAAGCACTATTGGAATTTCGAACGTCGGTGCCGGGAAGCATCTGCATAAATATTTCGGTGCTGGTCATGACGTATTTCACGAAAATATCCGATTCAGTGCTGAAGAAAGAGTCGAGCGACGCGGTGGGAGCCGTGATTAGTATAATTCGGAGGTTGGTGGATGCGGGGATCCTTTCATCCGAAGCTATCAATGCTTTATGGCTTGACATAACAGAGAGGTATGTGGAATCGACTTCATTGCCTCTGCGACTATTTGGCTTGGAGCAAATCAACCTGATTGTAAACTGCGCTCGAGCATCACGAGCTATTCCTCCGCGGTACTACATCCGAAATGCTGGTACTACTGCCATTAATGGCGTGTACATATTGAAGGCCAACTCGCCCTCGACAACTTATGTATTCCGACAAGCAGAAACGGGCCAAGTGTTTACACTTTTCTGCTGCACTATGAAAAGTGGCTCAAAGTGGTGGTTTATCTCGGAGGCTGACAAGATGCAGCCTGGATCTGACCAGGATATCGACTATTATCAACACCAATCACAGTACGAAGAGTACTTGCCCCCAACGCACAATTGGATTCCTATAGGAAAAGGAGAGGCTCCAGCTCCCGAACTCATAGCGGAAAGCGTTCAGGAAAATAGCGAAGAAGATTTTACTCGACTGGACACTATCTTGAGTGCTTGGGTGGTGGAAAAGAAAATTCTTGAGGAGATTTTTGGCGACAGAATCCATCGTGAAATCGTATCGCGCAGTGCGTTGCTGGTGAAGTTCTTAGCAGAGTCGAACAAGTTGGATACGCGCTCTATTGACGTGATTTGGCAGTCCTGTATCGAGAAGGACCAAACGTTGGTGCATGAAATCCACAACTTACTGATCACGACGGTACCATTTTTATCGAATGAGCTGCTATTGCATCTCGTGCAAAGTATTCATGCCTCGTTATTGCGAAGCTTGGAGAAGAACGAACCTTTTCCAGAGCTGATTTCATTCTTACAGCGGCTGGCAACTAACTCTCCGAGCTTTCTTATGGAGCGTAATGTGAACGTCACGACAGCAATCTTGCAGCTGCTCTGGTCGATTCAAATGCACTGTAGTATTGCGAGCATCCGATTAAGCAGAAGTTTGCGTGATTTCTTTCAAGAAGGGCTACGAAGCGAATACGGAGAGCCGCTCCGAAAGGCGTTCCTGAATGAATGTATCAATGGAATTAAGAAGTCCTGCTCGTTACTAAACTCGGCACCTGATTCTGCAATATCGCCGCCCTCTACCATGATTCCCCCAGCTCCTGGCAACAGCAGCTCAGTTATGACTTCTTCATCTGTTACATCGACGGAGTTAAGTAGCAAGGATTCAACAGCCTCCAAGTCGTTGGAGCTTCTTAAGTTTTTGATCGACTCGTACCGAATGGATCAGGCGTTCGTGGTGGAATCACTTAATTTAGAGCACGGTTTGGTGAGCTTGTTGTTTGACGAGCTTGCGACTTTTGTCGCACGACGAACCGACAAGCATTCTCCCAGCTATCGCACTGCCATTGGGCATCGGTTAGAATTGATACACTATGTTCACATGAAGTCACCGAAACTGGAACTGTCGGTCCCACAGATTGAGCGTCTGTGGAAGGTGCTCTCATCTTCACCTGCTGAGCGCGAGTTCTGCTTGATATTTTTCAACCAGACGAGCATACGCGGCGGCCACCAACAGGGTGGAACAAGCACAGTCGGTGGATCGATTAGCTCAGCCTTCAACTTGGACGTATGCTTCTACGTTTTTAACGAGCTGTTGTGTAAACAAACTGACTTTCGAACACTAGGATCGATGGGCTACAAGTGTTTTGACACATACTTTGTGGGACTAAACGCGCAACAAAAACTGATGCAGCGCACCCAGGTATGTCTGGAAACCAAGACGCTGAATCTGCTTGGAATGGATGCTCTGTGGCGTATCGCATTTGAAGCTCCTCTTGAAGTCGCTGAAATGGCTACACGGGAGTTGCTTCGTGTTTATGAGCGATCGTCTGCTGAGCTGAGCCCTGAGAGTGAAGGCGAATCCAACGAAGGTGTGAAAGATTTTTTGTCTCGTGTATTTAAACAGTTATCTACGGTGAAGGACAGCTCGCCGGACTCACTGAAGTTAGTGCAGCAATGCTCGAATCTTTTGACAGGACTGGTGTCTAGTTCTCGCAAAAAGCATACGTTTGTTCCACATGGTCTAAGTGGTCGCGGTGCGTGCTTCACAGTCAAGGTTGTAGCCCAACGAATTCCTTCACCGAACACGACCGGAATAGGAGCTTTCGCGACAGTAGCTTCAAGTCAGGACAATGCGGTCCGCACAATGCAAGCATCTGCGTACTCCAACCAGACGCTGTGGCTGTTCCGCAAACATATCGAGAAGTTAGTGAATCATCCTATGCAGCAGACGAAGATCCTTTCGTCTGGGTCGGCGATCACAGGAGATAAAAAAACGCTTGCCGACTTGCAGATCACGGAGTCCAGTGAAGTGCGCGTACTGATGTTCAACTCTGTTGTGCAACGTTCTAGCCTCAATGTGATGGACCAGGATTCCTTTATGGTTTCGACGGGCAAGGGGTCGCCTTCTTCTTGTGTGCCTTCCTCGTCCAAGCACCATCCTGGTTTAGTGATTGCTAGTGATACTTCTTATTTTGAAGTACTTTTTCGTGTGCTCGACATTGTAGAGGGACATTCTGTCCACGAGTTGCTTTGGGCTTTTTTAAAGCAAATCCCTACTAGTGAGGAGTTGTTGAACCGTGTTTCCAACATTGGCACGGCTGCAACGAGCGATGGAGATGTGAATATGAGCTTCCCGTCGGATCAGCCAGCTAAAGACGGAAGCAAACCCGATTGGTCATCTTTGGTGAAAGGAATATCGTCCCATCAAGCTATTTACACTCTCCAAATTATGGATGCGCTGCTACTACCTTCGGACGTCGCTAAGATTTCGTTTGCTCAGACGTATCTCCAGCGTTTCATTTCTGGAGGTGGATTTCACGAAGTGTTATCGTATTTTATAGGCTCAAACTTCCACGAGAGCTCCTTTAATGAAGGTGCTGCAGTGGCTCTTCGTATCCTAAAGTTTTGCCTGTTCGATTCGGGCCATGATAATGGACTGTATTCGGCGACTGCGAACGGAGAACCTCCAGATAATGTGCTTTATGGTAAGGGCTCGGTGACTACTGACCATGGCAAGGACGACGATGCGGAAACTCCTAGGACGAAAATTGTTGTGGAGCAGAGTCGATATGATCAGTTGGTGCTGAAGATTGCGGAGCTCGTGGGATCTGAGTACGCGCGAGTCGAGGAGAAAGGTCCTGCCGACAAGACTACGTACCGCATTTTTATTGATGCGGTGAAGACCGTAGAGTCGATTGTGTCCATTGCTCACGATGCAGCAGCCAAGTACATCAAGGCACTAGAGCCACGTGCTATTGTTGCGAATATTTTCACAAAGTTCGAGTCAGATCAAGTCCGGGATCAGTGGCTCTCATCACTGGAGTCCGTATGTAAGGCGTCCGATGCAGCAGCTGAAGTGGTATTTGAGGAATGCATCCAGTCAATCGATTGCATCGAGAGCGTGACAGCGCCGTGCGATCAGTACACACGCATGATTTGCGCTTTGGCGCGTCTTGAAGACCGCAATTCATCTTTTTATTGCCAAAAGCTTGCCGAGGCTGTGGTAGCAAAATTACGTCGTGGCTTTTCAAGCAAGTTCCTAGCCTGCAATGAGCGATCAGGCGAAGTACTGGTCGGGTTTTTGGAATTTTTGCGCGAAGTGTTGGTGGTACACACTGATGTGCGAGCCGCAATTGCCCGCGAAATTGTAGACGTCGTCTACGATGAATGTTTGTTCACTTTGCCTTCTGAAGATCGGCGTGGCTGCCCGCTGTGCTTGTCGCTGGAGACGAGACGTCCTGCGTTCAAGCTGCTAGCGAGCGCAATTTCTTCGGACGCCAGTATCTTGCATGACTTGCGTGGCCGCCTTATCAGGCTATTCACACGAAGTGATGCCTTGCGGTTTAAGTGGGGTCAAGAGAACAACATTGAAACACGTGGCAACGGCGAACACGTTGGACTTAAAAATCAAGGCTGCTCGTGCTATATGAATTCTTTCTTGCAGCAGTTGTTCATGCATCCCACACTGCGCCAAGGACTATTGGGTGCCAAAGTGGACCTCCGCCCCACTCCTCAAGAACCCACGAAGGCAGAGGTAGAAACCTTTCCAGAACGCTTGGTAGGCTGCCGTGTGGCGCTGGAGTGTCTGGGGGGCCGTGTATACGAAGCAAATGTTGTGGCATACGACGAAATGTCTGGCCAGCACACGATGCGATATGAAAATGGAGGCGAGGCAAGTTTTGTGTTGGCAGAGGGGCGACCAGGAAACGAAAATGGCCGTTATGTGATCTTGCAACCGGAGTTGACGGGCACTGACGCGACGTTGGAAGTGCTTCGTCAGCTTCAGCGCACATTCTGCTACTTGCGTGACAGTGAAATGCGTTATTTCAACCCGAAGGCATTTGTCGACTCATGTACATGTCTAAACCTGGAGTTTTCGGTTTACCAGCAGAATGACGCGACCGAATTTTGTGATAAACTCTTGGATCGGTTAGAGACGGGTCTTAAGACGACACCCCAGGGCACGAGGTGTCTGCAAGACGTGCTTGGCGGGAAGCTCATATCTCAAAAGCTTCCGAAGGACTGTGGACATCGGTACGAACGTGAAGAACCATTTATTCGATTAGAATTGCAGATTCGCGGGAAGGAAAGCATCGAAGAATCGCTCTCAGCTTTCGTCGAAGGGGAACTCATGGACGGCGACAACAAGGTGGAATGTGAGCTCTGCGCTACAAAAAAAGCTGCCGTGCGACGCACGTGCTTTGGATCGCTACCAAACCTGCTGATTCTCCATCTAAAGCGTTTTGATCTGGACTACACGACGTTTGAGACAGTGAAGTTGAACAATCGCTGCTCATTCCCAATGCGTCTAAGCATGAAACCGTACACTAAAGCAGGTATCGAAGAGCAGGAAGTTTGCTCTAACTTGCAACAAGAGCGCGAAGAAACGTCGGCTGATGAGGACATAGCCTCTGATGACTCAAGCAGCTTGGGCGAATTCATCACCGACGTCAACAGTGATGCATCAGCGGTTCCAGCTCCAGCGTCACCCACGTCAAGTGTCAAACTTGCTGCTTTACCACGAAGCACGACTGGTGAAACCAGCATCGGAGGCGATGAGAAGAGAAGCGTCAAGTCGGACCCTAACTACGAATACCGCCTGAATGGCGTTTTGGTGCATTCTGGTGTAGCTCAAGGCGGCCACTATTATTCATTTATTTACGACCATATGTCTGAAAAGTGGTTCAAGTATGACGACGAAGACGTAACGCCATTTGACCCTGCTAACATTGAGGCTGAGTGTTTTGGGGGAGTCCAGCGACGCTCATGGCACGGATCAAACAACTCTATGGAAATGGAAGTTTTTAGCAATGCACTCATGCTCTATTACGAGAAAGTTATCCCCGTGAAACCTGCGCCGGTATCAGTTACTAAGGCCGAGACTGAGTCTGGGACTCCTACGGACATTGTTGTTGCTGCTTGTGATGAAGAACACTGCGAGTTCGAAGCAGAAGTTTGGAAGTCTAACGAGGTATTCCTGCAAAACTCGTACCTGTTTGATGTGGAATTTCACGAGTTTCTGCGCGAAATGGTGCAGTCCCAGTACATAAAAGCCACCCAAGTCCCAGCCATGGAAGAGAATGTACTAATGACTTTACCACCTGCATCGCAGTCAAGCGATGGTATGATTCCGCCGGCTGCACTGGTAGCACCAGCTGTCCCATCAGCGCGAGCCGACGACGAAATCCAAATGACACTAATGGAAATCGGAGTTGAGTTTCTTCTGAGTGTGCTATTGCATTCACGTGAGAAACACGGAATTGCACGATGGATTACTGTGCTTGCATCCAAGTTCACGCGGTCCAAAACTATCTGTGTACGCTTTTTCTCGGCGCTATCAGCGTCAAAGCGAGTTCCGTGGTTGCGTGGATTGCTATTCGAGTGCCCAGACTCGATTGCGCGCCAGTCATTTGTGCACCTGGTATCTCGAGCACTTACGGCGTACGAGGCTCACACGAAGGAGGAGCAAGCTGCGCTGGATGAAGCAAGTGCTGAAGCAGCGGCAGCTGCTGATACAGCAGTCATCCGTGCGTTTGTGGAGGCTATCTCTTTGTTTCTGGATCAGACATCCGTGATGCAGCAGTCCCATTTGGAGGAGTGTTTTCTGCTCATACGTAACTGCGCTGAAGTCAGTGTCACGGCGCGTACTCAATTGCAGAAGGTTGAGATGATTGCACGCTTAATCAACTTCTTCCTATGCGAGCGGAGTCCGAGTGCGTTAAAAGATGCATTTCCATCCTCGAAGTTGCAACCGACGGCTTCACGGTATGCGTCGCCGGACTACCAGTATCTGCTTGAGGCTGTTATTGCAGTGTTAGGACTACCTAGGCGTACGACAGAACCTTTGCTTACGGAGAGTAGCACGCAGTACCCGCACCACACCATTCTGTCCGAGAAAGCCGAGCACGCGCTGACAGAAATTTTTGAGGACTACCAGAAATCAGGAGACGCGGACGGCAACCCAGGCTTGGGTCTTGAAGAGCTTAAACAATACTTCTCCGTATCACTCAGCAGTGCTGTGAACAGCCCAGCCGTTGGACAGCAGGCTCGGAGTATGCTAGCGAAATACGGTACGCCAACCGATGTCACAGCAAAGGACGAATTTGGAGGAAGTGCTTCACGCGTTGAGCTTGATGGGTTCATGCTGTTCTATACGGACATGGCAACATCATCAACAAAGTCAGTGCTACAGGATCTTCGTGCTTTCGGCTTCAGTGAAGATCTCCGACGTCATTCATCGAGCGAAGATTTACCCACTGGGTCTCAAGTTCTTGAGAGGTTGAGTGCCCTGAGTCGCGGAGCGTTGCTAAACGATGTATTCTTCGACTCGGCTCTTGAGGAAGAAGCAGAAAGTACATCGGAGCTGCTGCTACGGTTAAGTTTGGGAGATAAGGACACATCTAAGCGCCTGTTGCGTGCTCTTCTGCACTGCCTCCAGAGCACCGAGACGGGATGGAAGGGGCAACCCGTTGTTGACGCTTGCGCGCTAGCGGTGCAGCATGTGCTGGGCTATGAATGTGCATACCAGAGAGAACTCGTGGAGCTGGCGCTGGCTCACAGCGAATATGGCTTGCTTAGTTCCGCGCGAAGCCGCGAGAATTCACGCTCACGATATGCAAATACCACGCATGTTCCGCTTTTCGTGTACCGGCAACTGGTTCTAGTGCTCGAGCTGCGTGCACGTGTGCCTGCCGTGAGTGCTTGGTTAGATGAGCATCGAAGCAAGTGGGAGTGGTTATACGAGTGGCTACGTCTCGAGTCGCTTCAACCTACCCTGGGCGGACGTTTGTCGTTACTGAGACGCGAGCTAGCGAAACAGGAGATGCTGTGGCGGTTGAGCGAAGCACTGAGCATCCCATATCAGGAGGAACAGCGGCGATATGTGGTGGAGGGCGCCGGATATGCCCCCGTCAATGGTGTGTACGTTAGCACATCTCATATCCACGATAACTGCTTGACGTACGCTTGCGTGTCGAGTGACATCGAGTACACGCTTTTTCGATGCTGCATGCCTAGCAAGGCACGACGCTGGTACATTTCCTACTCTCCGAACAAGAACCTGCTCGGAACAATGTCGGATGAAGACTTTTACTTTGTACAGTCGCACATTGATGACGAGTCTCCACCAGTAGATGGCTGGAAGGTGTGGGTCAAGAACGAAAAGGCCAAGCCTCCCGTTCCATCGGTTCGTCTTCATAGCTCTACAGTTGCCCCACTAGATGGCGAAGGAGACGCTGCAGATGCATCTGACTCGGTCGATGGGTACGTGGCTGCTAAATGTGGTTTCTCCAAGCACGAGGAGGGACCGAGTGCTCCGATCGTGCCGTCGTCTGACATGGTCGTAGAGACTGTGAACGTGGACGCGGACGCGGACGTAGAGACGGTGGAGTACGATGATAGTGAGGACGAGATTCGCGATAGCAATGAGCGTTTTCGAGCGGTGCATTTGGATACACAGGAAGACGGCAGTGCAACGGACGACTTCATGTAAGCAATCGAACTCAATAAGAGTAACATTATGTGCTTTTGTCTTCATCCCGACCACACAATTGGGCCGGCGGGATCTTTTGGCAGGGTGTGAAGGAGCTGTTGGTGAAGATTGATAAAGAAAAATTGCCACTTTTACGTTGAAAACTGTGCACAAGATGATGGCGTGGTCGCCCACGGGTCTTCAAGCACATCTGTCGAAGCCAGTTATGCTTTAGCACGAAATTCGAGATGTGATAGCAAGCTAACCGTACTCGCTCGAATGTAGCACGTCGAAGTCCTTGAACCTTTGTATCTTCGTGCATTCATGGTCATGTGCTCGTTGAGTCTTGCGCTATTGGCAAATAGTTTAGTGATGACGTTGGAGCCATGTCATG
Organism: Peronospora destructor; assembly: GCA_011800735.1. Taxonomy (NCBI): domain Eukaryota; phylum Oomycota; class Peronosporomycetes; order Peronosporales; family Peronosporaceae; genus Peronospora; species Peronospora destructor. The sequence goes on along the minus strand of WBRY01000004.1, from coordinate 127,974 downwards.
GTTTGATGAATTGTAAGTCGTTTGATTGACCTCTACTCAAAACTTCTGTATCTGCTTTCTGGAATCGACCTGAGCGACTTCAACGATAACATGAAGACGTCCTCATTCGAATAACCAATGACTTGGACATTAATCTAAGTTTGTAAAGTGACTACATACAACATGTGCAGATCATGGGCAAATATTGTTTATTTATCAAACACTGTCAATGATAGGTGAGCCAGAGTTGGTTCACGTAACTAGTTGAGCTGAAGCCCTACACTATCTAGCGTTAATCACTAAAAGTTCATTCGCAATTAAACTTGCTTCAGTTACTGACGCAATGTGGCAACCATTAGTCGTGTTCTGCTCGTCTTCTTTGACACTAATGTGGGTACACAGCCTATCAGGCCGACAGATACGGGGAACACAACCGGACAAGAAACAAGCACCAATGTAATATAGAAAGTCCTTCGAGACACGAAAGAATACCAATGATACTGCCTTTGTAACTACTATGAACAAATGAGTCCGCTTGACTACTAAGGGCAACCCACAGACGACCGCTCCCAACTTTGTGCGGGGATACGGCTGATGTGTACGGAATACATGCAAGATAGAATGATGTTCCAACGACCTCAATCGCGTTCTCAGCGGGCGTCTTCGACAGCTATGACTTAAAGATAATTACGCAGAATGTACGCGGCTTTTCTTGCAAATCTCGTCCGGTATGGATGGCAGCATGGCGTAATGCGCCACGTAAAACGCGACCGGATATTTGGTGCATACAAGAAACCCACGTCGCCACTCAGGATGAACGGAAGACTTAGATCGTGAATGGAGACGGATTTGGGGACTATCCACGGAGGATCCAGCGTCACCTCTTTCTTACTGGAGTCTGGAAACGCCAAGCGGGCGGAGTCGCTTTTCTTCTAACACCGGAAATGGCTCGGTCGGCCCATCCATGGTCTGGCCTCCTGACCACGCCGAGGCAAATTGTGTTATATGTCCAGGACAACTTTCTGCTCGTTAACATTTACGCACCCAACAAACGTGCGGAACGGGAATTGTTTTTCGAGGGTCTAGAAGGTGCAGCAGTCCCCCGCCCCAGTCATTCTAGCCGGAGATTTTAACTGCGTCCAACATCCCTCGCACGACCGGCTGGGGCTATGCACGGCTAGTCGCACTGAAAGCCCTGCCTTGGATACTCTCGCTGACATGTGCCAGCTAGTCGACGCGCTGGATTTAATTCCTCACCCGGACGACGACCTGGAGTGGGAGCCAGCAACCCACTTCACGTATTGGGCGGGATCGGCAGCCAGCAGAATTGATCGTTTCTACGTATCCCACACATGGGAAGACCGAGTGCAATGGTTAGAAGCAATTCTTCCCCCATCGGCTTCTGATCACCAGCAAGTCATCTTGCATATATCGTCTGGAAAACGTAACCGGCACCGCCATCCCGGAAAAGTCGCGTATCCCATACGTAGTGCGAATCAGGACAGCACCGTCGCCGAACTCATCAATTACCTCACAGAAAGTGGCATTAATGAGTTAACCACAGATCTGACCTGGGATCACGGGGTCCGCCGCGTCCGACGGAGGATCACAACTATCGCCCGCAGGATCAAGCAACGGCGAACACGGTACATCCACAAGCTGCGACGGCGAGAACGAAGGCCACTGCTTACCCGACAGGCCTGGCACAAAGCCCAAAAAGAGGATCAACAGGAGGCCCACATCAGCCGGGTAGGCTTATTTTTACAACGTACGACAGACAAACTTCGCACGAAGTTCAAACGGGTATCAGACTGGGAACGTGACCAACGCGTTACCGCCATCAGGAGACTCCACAGTAACCCGTTCCCAGTCGGTTGTAGTGTCGCCGACAAATTCAGTTCTGAATGGGATCATGTACTGGGGGCACGATCCACCGTACAGTCCCAGAAACGGAACTGCGTACGGCTCTTCATCATTTTGTCACTCTCCCATCTGACCGCACTGTAACCACCGCCGAAAACCGCGCCTTAATGGCAGTTATAACGGAAGCCGAGGTGGTACTCGCAATACGGGCACTCTGTCGGTATAAAGCCTCCGGCACCGACGGCATAGGGAATGATTTTTACAAGAATCTTCAATCGCTGTTAGTACCGCCGTTGGTAGAGATAGCTAACGAGATCATCCAAGGTGCACAACCACCCAAGTCGTTCACGGAAGCGCTTATCATCCCGCTACGTAAGAAAGGGGATTCCGACGACGCCATGGACTATCGACCGATTTCCCTTTTGCAAACGGGGTACAAGGTAATTGCGAAGGTCTTGGCGACGCGTATGCAAACGTGTCTGCCACATGTCATTGGTTCTTCTCAACAAGGTTTTGTTCACGGACGACAAATGCAAAAGACGATATCAATGATGCTCGCTCACCTTCAAAGCGCACGTGAGGAGAGTACTTTAAACGCCGATGCCAGCCGCGTCATTGTCTTACTGGATTTTCGGAAGGCCTATGATACGGTCGACCGAGTTTTTATGGTAGAGGCGCTCCGACTATTCGGATTTGACGAGAAGTTTCTCGCGCTTATTCAACGTCTTCATACAAACACGACAGCACGGTTTACAGTCAACGATGAACTTTCTTCAATTCGGAAGGTTCGGTCTGGCATTCGGCAGGGATGTCCTCTCGCTCTCCTTCTTTTCCTGGTGGTAGTCGAGGTATTGGCAGTGGCAATACAAACGTCGCCCCAGCTTCAGGGGCTCACACTTCAGGGAGCACACACACAGACCCATGTATTTTCGGGGTTTGTCGACGGCTCTACACTATTTCTACAAAGAGCAAGTTTACTCCGATCGGCTATGGAAATCATTATTGAATTTGGACGGCTATCGGGGTTGCAGGTGTAACCGACTAAAAGGCAAATAATCTTTTTAAACACGGCTATCTGTCAGCTCACGTACCAGGGAATCGCAGTGGTTGCTCCGTCGACAACTACGAGGTATCTCGGCTATCAAGTGAGGACAGGAAAGTTACGAAATATTAACTGGGCTCTCCGCATCAAAAATGCACAGCGCCGCCTCCTCACTGCAACGCGAGTACCAACGACCCTCGAGCACCGTGTTCTCATTCTCAACGCGATAATTCTACCCGGGGATTTTATTCGCGGCAGCGGTTTTCGAGCCCCTCGGCTGGGTTACTCAAACAACTGGGTCATCTCTACAAACAATTCCTCTGGAAAACGTCCAACACGATCGAACCCGGGAGACACAAAGTCGCTCCAGGCCTACTTTACACTCCCCAAAAGGCAGGAGGTATTGGCCTCGTTTCCGTCCCCGTCGCCATCAAAACACAGCCATAACGGGTGAAACACGCGCTACTGGCACTTACTCGGCCGGAGGATGTTTATCTAACAGCGTGGGTGTCCTAGATTACGCATGGTGCACCAAACAGGACCACCAGTCGGCAACGACCGAGCGTGAAACACATCGTATCGCCGTCTTCCGAGCGGTATCCGGATCTACTTCATGAACTCGGATGCATGTTAAAGCCAGAAATCGCGCAAACGGAGGAAATCCTCGCACGGGTACGGGACCATCTACCGAACCTTCGGTCATCATCGACCAGTTGGTGGGAAGGAAACGACTGGATACTACACCTCTCCGTACCCCTTCCCGGTCGGCCTCAGGAAGTCGAGTTTTGGCCCCAGGAGATCAAAGATTTCTGGCAGACTTTTCAGTGGAGTGGAAACCCTTGGATTCTCACACCACAGGCGTCGAAGTTGTCCAAGGTCCAAGAATGACAGAATTGGCGATGTCTCCCTCGAAAAACTCCACATCCAGCGGACAAGACCCCAGGAATACGTCTTCGGTGGAATTTGCACGGACCCCGCCATTCGCATGCAAAACTCCGAGATTGGGCGATCATAGTCTTACTTTCGTCGCCGTCACTTGACGTGGGAAATCCGGCGGGGTGCCCGACCCTACGGCATCAGCCCCCTTTCAAACAGGCCATCACATGGGTGCAGGTCGGGCCAGGCAGGGTTCGGGGCCTTCTCTCTCAGTCGATTCTGATCACCCTCAGAGTTGGGAGCTCACTCAATGCCACAATGGCATAACTTGGATTTTCGACGGTGAACCGCCGCTGGTCAAGGGAGAAACGCAGGAACTCACCCAACTCGCGGAGCGAAAGCTCATCTGACAAGGGGTCGTCTTCTTTTCCAACCCACAGGTCCACCACTATCCATGGTCCGCTCCGCCTATGATTCCCAATCACCGAATCTTCACGCTCCTGAAACAGCAAGCTTTCCAGGCGACAAAGCGTCGTCTCGCAGCATCGCTGAAGCAGGTCATTGATAGACTGGTCACCAAGAGCCAGATTACGAGGTGGCAATGCGCAGCTCTCGATGTCTCGCCGGCTCAGATATGGGATCACGGGCACGCGGTGACGGAATATCAGCTATGGACACGATACCGCCACGCTACCAGTCAGCTAAACTTTTGGTACCAGAACCGCCCTCCGGACGGATCTTGCACGTATCGAGAATGTGTGGGACAAGGAGACCCAGGAGCATCTTTTTTGGGGATGTCCCCGTGCTCAGGCAATCTGGGCCCGGCTCATCAGTCATTGGGAGAGCACATCTCAAGAGCCTAACCAACTGCTGGATTGGCTCGAGCACTGCGCAAACCGTAGCGTACCACGCATTTCGCCGCAGGTCACAGCAATGCTGTTAGCCCGATACCCAGAAGACATCGATCAATTCGCCACAGCCTGCAGGACGATATGGGAGGTCGCAGGGACCGTCATCATCACAATGCTCTGGCAACACCGCGTGGACAGCGTTTTCCACAATGCGAATATCCAGTTGCAAGCCAGTGAAGCCTTGATTTGGGGAAGGATTCAGCTCCAACTGCGGGCGCTCATCAAGCGTCTCCATTGCAAGGCTGACACGGCCGTGCGTGGCGCCAAACTTTCTGCATGTTACGACATATTTATATCAGAACCGAGAGGGCTGTCCGGCTTTCCAGCCATAGGCAATGCCTGGACCCCCCAGCGTTGCTAGTGTGGTTAACTACCTACCAGAGATCTTGCACTAACCAGTAAATAGACAATCTGTTCTCTCTCTCTTAAAATGAGTCCGCTTGGTTAGTGACTCGACTGCAAAAACGGCAAGACGACCACGGCGAAGCCACCCTTGCGAACGCATGACACCATCCGAAGATATCATCTGCATTGTCTACAACAACGGAGGCGGAGCCCGCCGAAAAATGTGAGCGTTCGCATCCTAATTTATGCGGAATGATTTCAAGAATCGGGACCAGTCACTGGCGCTCGACGTGTGAGTGGCTTTGTATGGACGACATGAGCGGTATCGTATTACAGCAATACTACGCTGGAATTGAAACATCGCCTGGCCCAAGGAGCTCCCAGCTGGTCGAGGTTTTGTTCAGTTTGGCACCGCTCCGGAACCTGAACTCTATCGACTCCCTATGTGCAGAGCGCCCACATCCGATGAAGCCGGAATGATGATCGTCAAAGCCCGTGCTTGACAGGCGTGCGTTTTGACGCACACGTTGCAGCTGTCGTTCGTGTTTGTCTCGCTCTTGACGACACAGTTCTGTTAAAGGTGCACGACGAGATTTAGCTAAGTCGGCTACAGTTGTACAGTTGTAAACAGCAATGAGACGATTATCCATGTCGTTGACGACAGCGAAAAAACGGCTGCACCTCGAGTGATGGAGCTCCAGCACTCCGAGCCGACACCAACAAATTTATAACAGCACAACGCAATTTGCTGTTGAAGTCATAGCTCCACAAGAACCACTGTCCCTGAAGTCGCAAGAAAGACGAAGCTCACCCACCACCTCAGTGAATCAAGGATATCTCGTATAAAGAGCGACTGACTTTGGTTCGCGACTTGACATCACCGCTTGCTACAACACTCCATACAGCCTCCACTCCGCTTCAGCACTCAACTTCAGCACTCAAGCTTCAGCTTTCATATTCGTGTCCTACGTAGCAGTATTGACCTGTCAACTCTCTCACTCTTTAATTGAGGCGAGACCGACCAAACCATTCAACATGGCTGATCAGATGGATCAACTCCCGCAGGTGCCGCCACCAGGAACGAGTCCGCGAACCAGCAACTCTTGGAGCCGTTGCGACCAAGCTGTGGCCCGTGTCGCCCCCATCGCCACTACTACCTGCCACGGCTGCTCCAAGTGCATTGCCAAGGGTGAGTGGCAACTTGGTCTTATGTTTATCCACGTCGAAGGCTTCATGCTCATGGAATGGCATCACTTGCACTGTTTCAAGTCGCTGCAGGGTAACGGTCTGTCTGATGTCCTTGAAACAGTGCAGAGTGAGATGACTCCGGCCCAAAAGAAGGAATTCCAGTTGGCTGCAGAAGTCTCATAATCAGCACGTCTCACGCCTTGCTCACTTGAGCTCATCAATGTCGAGTGTCGTCAAAAGTGTCAAAGTAGAAGCACATACATACTCGTTAATAGCAGAATAGTGGACGGCTTGAGTGAGACAGGAATGCGGAGAGCCACCACCCATGCAAGAGTAGATAGAAACAACCAGTACAGGTTAAATCAACGTATCGGGAGGAATCACAGTATGATCTATGTGGTTGGTTGCCTGCTGTCAAAAGGTATCGTTCAAATTGAGACTGGTGTCGCAGGCCAATGAGCTTTTGATCGTGTATCGAGCAGAAGGGATGTGGGCGCATCAGAGATGACTCATGTAAGTGTTCTACAATGATGCAAGCTTTGCGCGGACGCAGCTCCTCATAGCTCATGAAACACTCTCAAAGCAAATCGATATATTCGATAACAACAGATCATCTCTCTCTCTGTCTACACTATAGGGTCCTTCAAGCGGGCCCGACGCAGTCACAAAGTACGCGTTCAAGCCTTTAGGCTTCTGGATCCGTTCGCGCGTCAACTCCGCTTTCACAACCCTCGATTTTCGTAGTCCTGGGGAAGAGTCACGACAAGAACCTCTCATCAGACTCCACATGCCTGTGCCGACGTTGCTCGCAACCTCCTTCAAAGTCCGGTCGTGCATCTTCTGCGCACGAGCTACGCCTTCATGGTAATTGCTATGTACCCGGCAATGCCTGACTATGTCTGCTCGGGTGGGCTTCACACGCCACGTCTGTGCTAGCTTCTGCCGATGCAGTTCACCAAAGCTGAAAATGCCCATGTCGTCCAACGCGCTGCATGTCTTGGTGGACTTCTAAGTCTCAACGCGCGTCGCATTGTCAAAAGGCGATGGCTATTGAACGTTTGGCATCTCGCACTTCTACTGTCCACGTGTAGAAGAGCGAGCTGCGGTTGCTTGTTTATGACGTCGTTGTAGCTCGCTCCATCAGCTGCGTGAAAGGGGACAGTTTTACACCTTGACGAGAGACTCCCAAGTCATGCATAGCTTCAACAACGTCCATTTGTTATGGTAGTCACTGGCAACGTCAGACGTCGCACATCTGAGAGTCAAAGCTTGGAGCATGCTATGCAAAGGTTGCTCCAGACCTTCATCTTGACACTCCGTGGTACTTACGAATGCGACGGCGGCCATTGACTCATGCACTCATAAAGTGGGTGACGTGTGGAATGAGGATGCCCCTAGTCAAATAGAAGCATGATGGCCACCATCGCGTTGCTGGAGTCGCAAATGATACTCTTGAAAAAGTCCCAACGGGGTGGATACATTACACGAACGTGTTCCAATGACACTTTCGTTTACAAGTCTGCAAAGCACTGTGCCTTGTGACGTCGCCGCCGCAAAGTGAAGAAATCAAACTGCACAAAGAAAGCAAGTAGCAGCAGAAAACGCAATATCTTCGCTGTTATACTTTCGTTCCGGAGATGTGGCACATAGAATGATCCAGGCTTGGTTTACCGACCTTGCCAATCACGGCACCACCAACTTTGAACTGGCTGCATCTTCACCATTGTGATGTCCATTGGAAGAGCATCTTCAAGAAATAGAGAATCACCAGCAGGAATCTTTGGCCACGTACCATCGATCGAATAAAGCACGAGAACTCAATCAACGTATAAATACTACATTTCGACTTACCGTTTTCCTTACAATTTCTTGACCTACTTGGCCATCGCGACGAAGAGACCATCTTGCTGGTAGAACAGATGCGTAGCATAGTCACCAATAGATGCTCCGATTGTACCGTTGATTCTCATCAGTAATCCACCTGCCAGCGTATGAATTATTGTCGCAATGGCCTCCGGGCTCAACAAGCTCTGCACGGCAGCGTTCATACACTTGCCAACTGATGCATGTGGACACAACTTCACATGATCGTTGCAGCGTGAGCCACGACAGCATGAGAAACAGCTATTGGTATTTGCAGGGATAAAGATCGGATGGAACACTGCAGGAGCGAACCGAGCCAGAGAGTCGTCAAAGTACTTCTTGCACACCAATTTGCCGTCATCACCTATCAGAAGGGAAATGGTGAATATTACTGAAGCCATTAGTAGACATCGTAAGATTCACACGCACCTAAAATCTGGTCTTCACAAGGGTACAGCTCCATGTCGATTGCTGTAACCATGATACTTTCACTGAACGGGTTCCGCAGCTCGAGAGATGTGGGGATCTGTGCGAGATGGAAAATTGGCGGGATGTATAACAACGATGAAATGACAAGAGTTGGCATTGATGGAAACATCTCAGCCAAAGTAGGCAATTTTGAGGGGATCGAAAGGACCTTCAACGCTGGTTGAAGTAGATCGAGCGGCGTGCTTTCTGCGGATCCTTTGATAGCAATCTACGATCAAGAACAGCAAAAACATGAGATGCTAGAATGACAGAAAGCAAGAGTCAACCTAAAGAAAATGATACCTCCTGAGCAGCCCCGTGCGTGAAGTAGCCGGACACAAAGTTCGACAGGAACCTTTCTGCAGTTACAAGATCACTTTGTAGCGGTTTGTATTCAAAACTACCTCGGAGAATCGTCAGCTTGCCGCAGCAATTCAGACTAAAATCTGAGATCTTTGCAGAGCCCATTCGAACCCCATCGAAAAACACATCCAGCGCGAGCGAACCCAATTTTACTAGCACAATAGAGGGGTTTTGCAGAGAAAATTCCATCGACATGACCATCGACTGCTTAGACCCTTGCTGAATATCGATACTGAGGATCTTGACCGGCGGGTGGCGAAAAGAATCCATTGCTGGAATGAGTGGTGCGCCATCAACCGGAATGTTACGAAGAGCGAGCATCCCCATTCTTGTTCCAATGTCCGGGAACGCTCCTTGGTTCGCACCGATGTCGCTTTTCAGTCGCATCATAATACTTCCATTCTTCGTAAGCAAGTCTTCAATAAAACTAGACATGCGCCTGACGTCACCGTAGTTGCAAAAACCAATCGGATAATAGTGGCTCATATTCATAAGAAATGCACCATGATCCGTCTGATTGAATTCACAGGTCTCACGCGCAGACACTAATGAGCCGAGGTGCTGATTATTTTTATTTTCGAGGGTAACTGCAATCGACAGATTTGAAATCTGCAACGGAATGCCAATGCTGTGCGGCATCTTCACACTCGCTTCCATATCCGCACGAACCTGCATACGCGTATTGGTCGTCGGCCCTCTCTCACCAGGCGGAAACTCGTCTAAAATAACATCAAGCTGATTCATCTTAATTTTCGAAATCATCTGAAAGCCCTTCCCGACTCCTGGAAAACTAGTTCCAATCGTTAATCCCACTAGCGCCTCTTGCATCCAGATACAATTGCTATACTGAGTGCCTGTAATTTCAACAATAATTTGCGAGCTATTTCCATTCAAATACCTAGAGAAAAAATCAGCCACGGCGTCACTCACTTGGCCTGCTGCGTCCTTAGTCGGCTTTAAGTGGCCGTTCATTTCCAGCCCGTTCCTTCCAGGGGCCAGATGCATCGTACCATGAAGTTCTCCAAACTTCTCTCGGGATGCATTCAAACTTAAATCCATCCAGAATGTGCCAATAGATACTGTGAATACAGACGGGTTACGAATTTCAATTTGAGTCTGAATTGGTTCTTCGTGTTCTGTCGTGCTACCACTTCCTGGTAGACTAAAACTCTCGACAGTCACATTTTTGAAGTTATTCATTCCACTCAACAAAGCGGTGGCGCGAAGAGGCAAGCCAAACAACTTGAGTTTTCCTGCAAGAAACACACACACGGAACGTCGTCAGCGAAAATGACAAGTACATTCTTACAGCGTAACAAGTACCTAGAGCTCCTTGACAAACCACATTCATGCTTCCAGCAAGAGTCAACGAAACCTTCTCCTTGACGACGGATGCCCGAACAAACCTGCCAAAGGCCTTTCCCCCTTCCGCAAAGTCGAGCTTTGTCAGACAATCGACTGAAATATTGCTTCGACCCACTAGTTTTCCGTCAATAATATCAACGGACACCGTTGACAGCGTCCCTAGAGCCAAGCCAGCGCCAGTAAGACTCACGTTCATGTGCACATCCGTGACCGTCAAAACCGAACTGGGCCCTAACGGACTCGTTGCTTCTACCAATACCGCCGTATCAAGCTGTACAGTATCGTTCTCCTTGCCCTCTGCGGGAGGATACAAGGAAATACCGTGTAGAAACATATTCCCAACAAGTGGGTCTTTCTGCGGCGGCAGTAAGCTTTTGATCGTCAAGTTCTTCATTGCTTGGTTGTACAAGTCCACTGATGAGGCCCGAGTCTCACACATCACGACCGTAAGCGCTGCCGACACATTGCTCAAATACTTGGTAATCAGTCCACTAATCGCTTCCGAGTTCACACCGAGCATTTGTCCCTGCAGTTCCAGCAAATTATACCCCTTGCTCATGTCCGTCGTCTCCTGTAACGACGCACAGAATGGATGCGACGGTTCTCCGTCAGCAATCGACAAAGCCGTATCCGCCGACGTTCTCAAGTGCGCCACCAACGTACTCTCTCCTAATCGTGGATAATGAGCATTTAGACACAGTGCTCCCACCGGTCGAATCGTCGTGATCGATGGGTTACGAATGCACGTCTTGATCGTTACCAACACCTCTTTTTGCGTCGAATTGTCCATTTTCACCTGAGCAATTTGCATGTCTTGAAGTCCATCCATCCCCTTGAATGTCATTACCTTGTGCAACGGAATATCTGAAGCACGAAAGGTCACAAGCCCCAATAGTCGAACGTGAATGATCAGAGAGCTGCTAATCTGATACTGAATCTGGGAGAGTTTCATCATGTCTCCTGCAAAGTGGTTCCAAGCCTTTTTGTCCTGAATCTTGAGCGTTGAATCAGGAAAAATCTGATCATTTATACCATGGCTCATGTGCATTGTAGGGGCTTGAAAGCTTCCAACTCTGACGTCCTGGTACGCAATAACAAACGTCGTGGCGTCTACCGTCGCAGGGAACGGAGACATCATCTCGAGACTCAGACTCAGATTTAGCGTTACAGATTGAAATTCCGGGTGACTCAGATCCATCTTTTTAACGTGCATAACCGTGTCTTTAATGGCTTGGGAGGCAATGCGAGAGATTTGACTCGAGATGAGAGTGTAACTGAAGCCTAAGAGAAGAAGTAGAGCGCCCGAGATGATTACGAGACGACGACGATACCACGGCTTTGTCCTATTCTTGGTGGAAGTATCATGCTGTTCCAGTAGCGGCTGTCGGGACGCCAATTGCTCGGTCAGCTCGAGCTCCTGCTCGTCCGTCATATTGATGATATCAATGGATTCTAACAAGGAGAACGATTTATCGGTATACCGGATATTCTACGATAAAATGATGGCTAGATGGATATTACCGTCGGATCTCGCAGTATCGGTATACCGATATCCTACTGGTTGTCTCTCAAGGTCGTGTAAGCAAGGAATGCCCCGACCTATGGATAGCAAACCAGTGAACGAGAGTCACGAAAAGCAGGAAAGCGATGGCCTGGGATTCTCCATAGGAACGACACTAGTGGCACGTTGGATGGGTCAAATTGAGCGCACGTGTGTCGTGATCGATCGTAGTACGTGGTGTTGTCTGTCTCGAAATGATTTCACCATTTGACTAGTACATATTATACGCCCACTAAATTGCTGATAGCGACACTTAGCAATGGCCGGTTTAAATACTACGTACACTGGCATGACGTAAGTTTTTGTGTCATTTGTTGTCGCTTTTAATAGTACCAACTAGATGTCAAATTTGTAGTTTAATCGTCGGATGGACGAGTGGATCAATGAATATGAAATTGTACGAAGAGGTACAGACGAAGAGACTCAGAAACTACAGGAGAAAGATGCCAAGGAGAAAGATGCCAAGGAGAAAGATGCCAAGGAGAAAGAAAAGGAGCTTCGAGCCAAGAATCGTAGTCAAAGTAAAGCACCTTCTCCCAGTGAAGCTGCTATTACTACTACTGTTGCTACTACAGGCGCAGACGGTTCGACCCGAACTCGAGGACAGAAGCGGAAGACGCCAGAAAATCAGGACTTTGCCCCGCCAGAAGAAGAACATGATGAACACGAAGGGATGGATGCTGCTAGTATTCGAGAACACGAGGAGGTCACTAAAGTGAAGGTAGCGTGGAATGTAGCCGATCCATGCATTCGTACTGTCGGATTGAAAGGTTTGACGTGGTCTTTTTGCTATTGGTGTGGGATAGAATGTGCGGTTTGTCGAGATAGGACGATTTCGAATGGCAGCTTGGTACTTTTCACCTTTTCCAAAAGAGTATTACCCGGACGGATCTATCGATTGTGTACGTGTTGATAAGTGCATATCTCGTCACGAGTAGTCTCTTCTTACTTGTCTTCTTTTTTCTCGGTCTTGTGGTGAGCAGCTACATTTCTGTGAATTCTGCATGGCATTTTTCTGCTACAAGCGTGAACTGACAGTGCACCAAGAGCGTCGCATATGCAACCGTGTAAGTGATATTATGTCTGCAACTGAATACAAAAATATAATCTTCTTTTTTGTTTGTGGTTGATTGACTGGTTAAATAACAGCATCCACCAGGCAACGAGATATACCGACACGAAAACCTAAGCGTTTTTGAAGTGGATGGTGCAATCTCCAAGGTATACTGCCAAAATCTCTGCTATCTTGCCAAGTATGTCTTATACCACCATGGATGAGTCAAATGCTGCAAATTTTGACTCTAGAACGTTTCTGTTACATTGACGTAGGTTGTTCCTGGACCACAAAACGCTGTACTACGACGTAGATCCATTCCTGTTCTATATTGTTTGCGAAGTTGGCTCACGCGGTTTCCACCCGGTGGGCTATTTCTCCAAGGAGAAGTATTCGGAACTGGGCTACAACCTGGCTTGTATCCTGACATTTCCGTGCCACCAACGCAAAGGCTACGGCCACTTCATCATCCAGTTCTCGTACGAGCTGAGTAAAAAGGAAGAAAAGGTGGGGTCACCTGAGAAGCCTCTCTCGGATCTTGGTCTTGTGAGTTATCGAAGCTATTGGACGCGCGAATTGCTTCGCATTCTCCGGGATCATCCCGAAAAAGAAGTATCTATTATGGAGCTCACAAAGGTATAATGTATTCTCGTTGCTAAAAGTGCGTGGCTGAAGCAACAAGTAGCTTACTTCCCGTATTTTTTTTGCTGTTAGATTACATCTATCAAGAACGAGGACATCATCGCAACGCTGCAGCATCTCAATATGATAAAGTACCTAGGCGGACAGTATGTTTTTGTCGTGCCCACGCAAATCGTAGACGCGCACCTGGCGAAGCTGACTAAGCAGGGTCCACAAGTCGTTCCTGATAAGTTGCACTGGGCGCCACTGCACCTGGACATAAAGCGTGATAAGTGGTCACTGAAGGCAATGACTGCCGACAAGGAGGATTAGACGATACAGCGAGAGTTCTCGTTATCGTGGTACATTAGGTTGAATGTTGTGTGGCTTGTGTTGGTGTTCTATTACTTTGGCTCGATTACTTCTTACTTCAAGTAGATCATCGTGTGCTGGTTGTGTCGATGCTTGCAAGCCAGCTAAAATTCTGCTGTTGCGCCGCTCTGCTTGATGTGGAGAGTATCGAAAGGCAATTGCATTGCAAAATTTAAGTACTGTCGGTAATATCATTCCACGAGGAAAAACCACCGATGTAGATAAACATAAGTCCGAGTTGCCACTTGTCTTTCGCGATGTTTCCTTGTAATAACAGACCGGCATGTAGCATTGGCCATGTGGCGGCAGGGCCAAGAAACTGGTTGCAGGAGATGCAAGACCGTGGGTTAGATTCTTGTGTATCTCCTGCAACCAGTTTCTTAATCTACGCGCTTTGTTTTCACGGCAAATTAAAAGGGTCGAGTGTTTTACTGTACAGATTGCCTTCAGATGCCAGTGTCAGTACTCGAATCAACCATTTGCAAGCAAATGGTTGATTCGAGTTCCACCATTCTTACAGCACTCAAATCGTGGTGATTCCTCGTAAGTTAGTTTGATCGATCCAGAGCCCTTCTGTGAGGTGAAATTCACAACCGCGAGCAGTTCTGCCATTAGCAAACCGTCGCCTTGCCACTGAATTAGTCGCCTCCTTCGTCTAGTGTGGACGCCACACATGCTGGACAAAATACATCCGATGACTATCCACTTCTCGCGGGTTGGTGTGGACCAGATACAAGTTTACGTGCGATACCACATCTGCAGGTGATCTTGCTCCTTGTGTTTGCGGATCTGCAGTTTCGGCTCGCCTTCCGACTGGGGCAATCTCAAGCTTGTGGCACATACACGATACAGAAATCAGGATACGCTTTCTTTACAAAATGTAGAGCAATTAAGCACTTACCGGTCCCTCATCAAATGTCAGTTCATCCTCGCTGACTGCGGTCAAATCGTACTGTAGCGACTCTGGTGCGTTGTCTAAATAGGTGGGGCATGCCTTATAAGGCTTGGATAAAATCGTTTAGCGAATCGATCAGCGGTCATGTCGGTTTTTTTTTCGATCTACTGTCGCTTCGAAAGCAATAGGCTACCCTTGTAGCAACGAGATCCCATCCAAACCTAACAAGGAGAATGAGAATGCATATCATCATCCATCCCCATACCTAGCGAAGCTCCTTGTCGGATGATTACATCTTGATCGCTGAGCTTTGTCAGTTGTAGATATTTAATCTTGCCAGGCCCCGTGGTTACAGTCAAAACCACTTGTATTCTCGTGGTTGCATCCGGCGAATCGACACCTTACTTCACTTCCATTGAATCACCCACTGGAATTACCATATGTTATCATTGCAGTAATTACCTGCATAGTCGATCGGTATTGAGGTAGCTGTCCTATAGACAAGTCGTATATGAGCTGCTACGCACTATACGCACACACCTTCTTGCACGTACGAGGAAACGGTTAGACCGTCTTCTCTCGCATGCTGCGAGGTATTTGGTGGCGCCTAGGCGGCCTCACACAACAAATTAGTACTCAGTCACTATGGCGTCGCGGAAGGTGTTTTTAGTCTTCTTACGCGCACTGTGAGCTAAGTCGAAAGTTTAAGACTGATTTATACTTAATGTGTTTAAATATAAATACAAAAGATGATTGGCTAAAATATGTAATGTTTGGATGCGCGTTGCGCGTCCCTACGTAGCGAGTTTCAATATATTCGAGCTCGCGAATGACGTCTGTCCGTGACGTCATTCGATGGCGCCAGTCCCTGCTGGGCGTCATCCTTTTCAATGTGAATACAACTTGTGCATCGCATGCACAAGAGTGGGTCAGACGGTGCACTTCACCCAAGTGGCAGGTATAAGTACACACGTACTTATGATCTCCCCGTTCAGCACCACGTACGTGGAACCTTGGACATAATAGCACATTACACCACCCTCTTTTAAGAACGATGTTTACACATGTTTATCGTCGCAAAACGGAAGGATAAAGGCAGCGGGCCGTCTACGACGCGCCGCTTGGCCCACTCACATCTATTTCTGCGACCGTTTTGCGCACCTTTAAAAGTAAAACCACACGGCGCTTCTCATGCTGCCTAACGGGGCAGAGCTGGTGGGTTGCCTGTGAAGGCACCCACACAGTCAAACACAGAGCGTACGCGCCGCGATGGCTCGCCGCCACCGCCAAGTGCCACTGTTGCAACGCCGACAGCTACTGCTGCTGTCGCGTCGTCAACAGGACACGATGATCCGTCCCACTTACAAAGTTCGGATGAAGATTCATCTCTCAGTGTTGCCTACAATGAGAGCACGTTGCTGCCATCACCACAAAGTGATGATGAGTACAGCGAGCTAATGGGGAAAGGTGATGGCGCTATTAAGCCCATCTATGATCCTCCCATTGCCTCTATCATAAAGACACCTACAGCTGCGGAAACATCCTTGCCATCCGCCAACAAGGCAATTATCTCGTCGTCTGCGCCAACGAGCGCAGCGATCATCCCTGAAAGCGCTGCCCTTAAAGGTACAGCCGCTTCTCAACATGAGGTTGGCGATAATAAATCGTCCACCTCCTTGGGTATATACTTAATATGTGATGCCCAGACTGCCCATAATGGAGAATCTGACTCAGACGAGCGTGAGTCTAAAGCTCCACCGACTGCACAAGGCCTTACCCAGTCGGTGTCACAAACACGTCGTGTCGAGGGCGGTTATGTGACTGGTGATGTATCACCGATGCTACCGCCATCCGAATTAAATCGGGTGGTACTAGTGCATCGCTCCTAAAGCGTGCCACTATCAACGCTAGTACATACTTCGGCGTCTTACATTCGTGGAAACAACAAGGGAAAATACGACCAAGTATTTTCCTTATTCTGGTCGTGTTACGTTTTAACGAAACAACCGACCAATACGAAGCAGCATTTCTGCCTTGTGTTAAGCCGCATTTAGATGCAGCAAAACACGGCGCAGGAATTCTGCAAAACAACGGTCGCAGTGACTTAATTTTGCTGTGGTGCGTAAGAGAGAAGTCATGGGTCCCTGCTCTTTCTCGCTACGCAATCCCGCTAGTTCATTCGTACCTAGCAGAGTGGCTGTAGCTAGTGCTTCTGCTCATAGGCGGAAACCAGCTCCGGTACGTCGACGCGCAGGCGTCAAACGGCTCTTAAGAGTCGAAATCCTTCGAGTACCTTCTCCATTGGACGAGATCTGAAGATTTTGCTTCTCAAAGCGGTTAGTTAATAATCTTCCAACAAAGAAGCGTTAATTTCCACCGCATCCACCAATGCAGATGGTGCCCGATAGGAGAGGAGATTACGCCCAGCTACTCGCGGCAGCCTACCCTGCTGCCGTCCGACGCAGGTGCAGAGCGCTATTGACAGACGGATTGTGGATCTCACGAGTCAAGTCTCTCGACTGACTTCGGATCTGCGCGATGTTTGCGCGAAGAATCGCCAGGGTTATGATCGGCTGAGACTTCGTCTAGACCTTTTGGAGCAGTTATTGATGAGAGTCTCGCGTCAAACGCGAAGTCCTCCTCGCTCTTCAAGTCCTTTGCTAAGCAAGGGTCACTCGCACACCTGGAAGCTATTCATCTCCCCCGTCGCCTCCGCGGCAACGACGCTCGACCCACGGTCTGCGTTACCATTATTCACGTTAGATCGATGCGGATATGTAATATCTTGTGGATCCACATATTTCTTCAGACGGCCCACGTCAAATACGGGGTGCGTCTTCATATATGGCGGGTGGGTGAACCTATAGTTTAGATTTCCAGCTTCCTCGACCACCATAAATGGCCCAATGAATCGAGGCAGTAGCTCTGTCGAGCAACGCGGCCACTATGGAGAGTGTTTCTGTGGAAGTGGACAGAACTCGGATTGCAACTGGAGGACAACGATCTCCGCGCCATATTCGGTTTCAGATTGCCAACGGTGCCAACTGGAATATGGACGGTACTGCAGCAACTTTACGGAAACCTGACAGAGGCACAGCAGGAGGAGGTATATGGCTGTTGCTATGACACTTGAACGACTACTGGCGTCTAGGAGTTTTACACACGCTACAGGCAGTCTGGAACCGCAGATGCAGATGCAGGGACGCGACGCTAGATAACTCGATACGTCGATCAATAGCGCTACTACGAGGCCGATTACATCAAGGGTGGCTAACGCTACGAGAAATCGCATTGACGAGAACACAAGATGAGGCGGTCTGTCGTGCGGCATGGGTAGCACATGCGGCTTTTTCTGCCACTTCGGGGAGGGTAACAGAGGAGCTCCGTTGGAGAAGTAACAGAGAGTACACGATACTCTTCTTTGACGGGGGTGCGCGAAGAAACCCTGGCCCAGGGGGCGCCGGCTCCATCATTGTTGTAGGTGGAATGACCACCAAACCGCCGGTCATCCTATGGACGGGCAGCGTCTCGCTCGCCGCCGCCGCCACGACCAACAACGTGGCTGATCACAAGGGCCTTCTGTTTGGTCACAGGAAAGCTCAGGAGTATAACCTGAATGGGCTTCACGTCGTCGGCGAGAGTAACCTCATATTGGGGCAGATGAGGAGGAGGAAGGAGCCGAAAGCACGGCATTTGAAAGACCTATACCGACAATGCAGGACAATCGCTGAACGGCTGAACGTGGCCACTTGGCGACATCATCTTCGCCATTTTAATAAAACGGCGGATGCTCTGGCTAATATAGCGATGGACTCGAAGAAGAGCACACAAATCAGCCAAGCGGACGTGGAGAGGCTCCCCCCACGGTGGACAAGCGTCAAGGAGGCATTACGAGGGGACCTAGGTCACTGGCTCGAGGTAGCGCAAGTAGATCAGGTGCGCGGTGGTGATGGATAGTTATAAGGCACATCGCAGTAGTGTGCATGTGGTAGCACGTAGAAATACGTAGCTATCAAAGCGACGTGGGATGTGTAGGCCTTAGTCGGGCGG
This sequence comes from Peronospora destructor, assembly GCA_011800735.1. Lineage (NCBI taxonomy): Eukaryota > Oomycota > Peronosporomycetes > Peronosporales > Peronosporaceae > Peronospora > Peronospora destructor. The sequence continues at coordinate 109,158 of WBRY01000004.1, read as the reverse complement.
ACATTTTCGGGTCGTTAGGAAAATTAAATGACTGTAATGTTCCAAAAAAAGAGGCAGTAGCTCAGTCGTACCACCAGGTAGTACGAAACTGCATTTTTAGCTAGGGCAGCAGTACTTAGTAGGACTTTATCCCCCACACTGAAGCGTTCATTGTTTTTGGATCATGCTGGTCCGCATACTGTTTCGGCTTGCCTTGGCGTCACGAACTTTCCGTGTGATGGCTAATCGCTCATCCACAAAGCGTTGAGCCTTGCTCACACTTTAAGCATCCAGCTCGCCAATGACACCACCAAGAGGTCGGTCATGGGTCGACGCTGCGGACAACAATATATCGTTATCATCAAGGAGCACAGGAATTTCTTGCCGTGACTACTGCTAAACTGGAAGGATCACTAGGGCTAGTTTCTGCTGTAGACGGATGACCCTCGCGGATCATCATCACTTTGGCAAAGGCCCTCATTTGCATTTGCTCCAATCTCAATGAAAGGCCCTTCCTCACTAAGACTCGGGCTGTGCACAAACGAGACTGGTGACCGAGGATGGCGCAATCTGTTTATATAAAACGGTATCTCACTCGCACTGGCGTAGACACTGTTATTGATAGCGAGCTCCACGAATGGCAAATGCTTGCTCCATTCCTTAGGAACTGCTACCGTGCGCAATATTCACGACGACTCGATTGGCACGTTCCGTCTGGCCATCGGTCTGAAAATGATCGGCTGCTGACATGTACCTAGCAGCTCAAACACATGACACCAAAACCTCGACATAAAACGCGGATCCCGGTCCGATACTATGGACTTGGCTATCTCGTGTAGTCGATACACGTAATCCAGTAGCAAGAGAGCTCCCGTCTTGACCGAGATCGTGGTGCTATATGGTGCTTGATGCACCATCTTGCTCAGTCTGTCTATAAAGACAACGAGCCCGTCCTACCCTTATGGTGCGACGGTATGCCAAACATGAAGTCCAACTTTTGACCGGTTTCAAGCAATCAGTTGGTATCGGCAGTGGCTTCAATGGCGCACTGTTAGACGGTGCAGGCTTAACGCACTGACACTGTTTAGCAGGTTTGAGTATTTGCCACCGACCGATATAGATGGGGCCACCAAAATTTTTCTGACACTCGTGAAAATGTCTTTCACGGCCCAGATGTCCACTAAAAGGTGCATCATGGAGCTCCTGAAGAATCGTCAGCTTGATATCTGTGTCATGGGAGACATAGACTCGCAAGGGATCGCAAAGTGACAACGGATGCCATAATAGGCCATCGCTGTAGCTAAAGCGACTCTTTTAGATGCGACGGAAGGGTAACCTTGCATCCACCGAAGTGATCCAACAGCAGACGACAATGTTCGTCCTGACTGTAGCTCTCCTTTTTATCGCGGAAGCCAAAGACCTCGTCACATGGTAGACCTTCTGGCTGCCAGTGTTGACGACTCAACTTGTGCCTTAGCACGAGACACACTTACCTGGTGTGTTGCCTTGAAGTCTGGTCTGCGCGATAACGCGTCAGCCAAGACATTCGTGTTGCGTGGCTTGTATTCAAGTCGAAAATTAAATTCGGAGAAGAATGTAAGCCACCTCGCCATCCTAGGTGAGAGGTGCGGTGAGTTTATTGCGGTTTGGAGTGACGCGTGATCCCTGTAAACCACAAGCGGCTTGGTGTCCAACACGTGCACTCAAAACTTGACAAGAGCATACTTAGTCGAGAGTCTCTCCTTGTCATGCTCAGGGTAATTCAGTTCCGCAGCTTTCAAAGTCTGATACTGGTACGAGATGACACGGTCAACGCCGTCGTCATCCTTCTGCATTAGCGCGCAGCCATTTACGAAATTGCTTGCATCGCAAACGACGCTAAAAGGCTTATCCGCGTCTGGCAAAACCGGTGCCTCTACAAGAGATTGCTGCACTGATGTGAGCGCATCTACTTGCTTCTTCGACCAAGTCCATTCTGCATCGTTTTTTGGATCTGCTTGTACACCGTGTGTACCGACGATACAACCTAGTACAGGTATCTCGAGGACCCCTATGACGCACTTTTGCAATTTAACGTACAATTGGGCGCCACCCAGAGTCTTTAGCACAGCGTCCAAATGGCGCTTGCTAGAAGTGCAAAAATACGACACCGCGACTCAATTTCGATCAACCCGTCTTCGGCCCTACTATGAACGCATACATCGTCAAGCACTGAAGCGTGTAGACACGGTGCTGACACATCAAGTGAGCCACCACTCGGTTGAATGTCACCGGTGCGTTTACAACCCTTGTGGCATCACAAGCCACTTCCATAGCATACCGCTTGGGGTGCTTACTGTCGTTTTGGCTACATCGATCTCTCTCATGAGACTTTGATAATAGCCATCCATCAGGTTTAACACAAGAAAGATAGCTGACTTCCCCATTGAGTTCAACAAGACAACTTCTCGTGGGATCGATTTTGCGCCGTAATGGTGGCCGTGTTCAGCTTGTTATAAGCGAGAACCACGCGCCATATATCTGTGACTTTACGCACGCAGAAGGTCAGGCTGAAGTAGTCAACTTGCTCTCACGTACATGTCTCGTCTTAGCTTGCTTGTCGGCGAACTCATCGATGTAATCAACTTGTTCCTTCGGCAACAGCCACTGCTTCATCCCACAATCTTTGGTGCCAGGTTCCAGGTCAATTTCATGCTTGATGCCCCTAAGGGGCTCGGCACTTCTGCTGGAAACACATCTCGGTGTTTCCACAAACTCGAATAACAGACTGTCTTCAAGGATTTTGAGCATTATGCAGCAAACCGTTTCTTCTTGTCGGCTCCAAGACGCTCTCGTCCATCGTGGACGATGAGCAACAATCCACCAAGGTCTCTTCTGAAACAGGTGCGACTATTTCGTGGATCTGTCCTTCAGCGAACCCTCGACTGTGTTTGACACAGTATCAGTCACATAGGCCTCTCGCAGGAGCACATCCTCTCCGGTGACCAGCGTAGAGTTAGCAACTGTGCATGTACGCAAGTCTATTAATGGTTGGTGTTTGACCTACCAAGGCATGCTTAAGATGAGAACACACGGACTCTCCATACCTAGCACCATGAACTTTGCTTTACAAGAGAAGTTATTAAAGCTGAAGATGAGTTCAACTTAAACTCCATCCGATTTCTCGAGCGTGCCGTTTGCTAAACAAACGATCCCCTCTTCTCGTTTGCCATCCTGGCAAAGCGACTCACAACTCGTCGGACTCTTTTTCAGAGCCACGAATTTTACGAAATTCTGTGATGCACTCGAATCAACGAGAAGGGGGATCATAGCCTTGTACTCGAGTGCTATAGACCAGTAGAGTTAAGGTCCGATCTTTCGGACCTCAGGGACTATGCTACCTACTTGTTCGATAGCTCTGGACATAGAGGTAGCTTCAGAGTCCCTATCAGTAGAGAGAGAGATGGGTGAGGGATATCCAGGTACGTTATCGACCCGATATATTCGGTTTAGTTAGCCACTCTCCGGCGATGTGTAATCGTACCGCCCTTGCGCGGGTATCGATCCACGTACCTCCTGGTCCCAGTGTCAGTGCTTAATCCACTAGGCCACCGGGGTCGGTAGTTCACATCAGTAGAACATCCCGCCACTAGTGCGCTCTCATATTTCCCGGCATCAGTGGTCGATGCTGACCCCATGCGTCGTGCACGCCGGTTCTTGGCATCACCATTCGGGTACGTAGTCTTCTTACGGGGCGCTTTAGCACCAGCGCCTACTTTGGAATCGCAGCAATTCATCATATGGCCGCGCTTGCCACATTTATATGATAACAAATTTCTCGTTGCCGATCATGCCGCCTAATCCTCGCTTCTGAAGATAAAATTTATGCCCGAGAATTCGCTTTGGGAGCCTAGACGAAGGTAACAGGAGAAGTCCAGAAAACGACTATGGCGATGTAGTCGCAAAGAGAACCGCGACCGTGGAAGGCAAGATCGCGTTCGATACACCCGTTGTTTGACGATGCAAGGACAGCCGACATGGCTCGGCAATGGAGGTGTCGACGCGTATGAAGCTGAGAATGTCATCGCTACGCTTGTAATGAAACGGCAAGTGCTGGGTGCACTGATAAGCCGCCACTGTATTTCTGCTATCGGTGCAGGGGGCGGTATAGAGATGTCGATTGGAAAAAATTGGCTACGTCAGTCAAGTAATCTGATCAAACAATCCGAAGCATAGTGTTTGAAACTGTCCTATTACTTTCGGGACACACCAACAATTGAATCCCTGTCCCGCCAACCGTCGGATCCCTGTTCCCCATTTAGCCACTTATCAAAATGACTTATGCGGTTCAAAGTGGTTGAGTTGTCACAATTGCGATCCGCATCAGATCGAGATTGCCAGTAAATTTGCGATCCACACTCGATCATTGATTCGCAACCGATCAAGATCACCAGACGACCCGCGATCCGCATTAGATCCTGATCACAAGACGATCCGCGATCCATATCATTTTGAGATCGCCTGACAATTCGCAATTTACATCGCATCAGATCGAGATCGCCAAACGATACGCGATCCACACCGCATTCGATCGACATCGCCAAACGATCCGCAATCCACATCAGATTGTTGATCCGTTTGTGGATCGATCAGAGGTAAGTGATTAAGGTTACCCCAGCAAGGGACGCAGCGGTGCATTCATTTGGATACATATACTGGACACGTGGCATATCCTATCAGATATAATAGTGGTCATTGGTTTCAGCTTTTGAGGGGTGTAACATGCAATCGCGTCCGGGCGGGGGGCCGAAACGCGTCTGGCCCGCGTTAATACACAAGTCATTTATTTCACTTCATTTTTACTTTCCTACAGCCATCAGCATCCCGCCTTGAAGTAGCGACACACTGGCACATCTGGATTGTTTCTGTGTTCAACGGAAGCTCAGCGAAGAGACGAATGTTTCAAGAAATCGCTGGGAGAACTTATGCACACTTTCATTTCCCGTCGCTTTTTCATTGCCATAATATTATATGGTCCAGATCTTTTGGCACATACAGCAGTCCCACAGCGGTATAGAACCGGTCAAAAGCTCCTGCTTCGACCACTAAGAGATCCACGTCGTATCCGGCGTCCTAGGCTCTTTTGCTCGTCGTTCATCTCTTTTCTTGGTAAAGCTTTGGAAATCACAGCACCATCCCGCAAACTTTCTTTTTTATACTCGTTCATGTTGACTTGCATCGTATCATTGGATGTCCGTCTTGGGCTGGCGTGACCATTGTGACAATGTCGTTATCGTCGTGTCCGCCCATGATGGATGCTTCGATATCTTGAGGGCTTGGTTCGCTACTGCAATACTAGCACATGCATATTGTTGCATTTTTGCAAGTATAATCTATACTGATACCGTACAATGAAGCAACGATACAATTGTGCCGGGGCCAGTATAATCAAGCATGCCCATCTTTGAAGCAGCTTCTTGTGCCGATTGGTATGTTGCTGACCAATCGAAAGACTTGAACAGCACATCGCATAGAGCTGTTGAAAACGTCAGCTTTTGCAACGGTTCTTCTTAGTCAAGAATTATCATTCTTCGATGTTGCGACGCAGCGGCAGTTCGACACCTTGGGCAATAGTTCTAGGTAGATTAGGTCATGGACGTTGTTGCCCGATCCACAGCTTTGACTTCAATCTGTACGTTTGTCCTTTTAAAGTCGATCATTACACGTCACGCTGAACTTTGTATACCTTTCGGTGTTACTTTAATGATCTTGTAGCCATGAGAAGCCCATTCCGATGGACCAAGTGCGCCAGATCGCCGAAACAGAGCCAACGCCTTTGTCATTGCAGCAAATGCGCTCGTTCTCGGACGGATGCGCAAAGCTGCGACTCGTGTCGGCCAAATTCCTCCACAAGGAGCTGCAATCGCGTTTCGCTCGGTGAGACCATGAACCGATGATCAAACCACGTGTTTAGCTATGTTTTACTGTTTATGGAGAGATTGTGATGACTCGTATTGTGGTGGCTTTTGGGGGAAAACAGTGCTATCATGGAGCTATCGGACTTGCCGCTAGGATTGAGCGACACGACGTCGATCCGTCAAGCAATCGACGTCTATTGTCGCGAGTTGCAGTGGCTTAACAGCATTAAACCGCCAATGTCCATTGTAAGGAAGAAAACCATGAGAGCACATCATAATGACGATACGCTTCTTGCTGACTATTTGCTGGAATTGATGGGAGTAGGCAGATGATCGGCAGTTTACGGATACGTTGCGTGAAGCTAAAGCCCAGGGATCCAATTTAGTGCCGCTGATTTGTTACGGGCTGCATCAGCTGAAAGGCACGGATCTCGGACACAGTGCACTGCAAATTGAGAGTGCCCAGGAGGACATCAAGGACCGACTGGACAAGTTTTTTCTGGGGCGTATTGGCATCCGCATGCTGATCGGGCAACATGTGGAGTCGCTCGAGCGCCCAGGAGGCCGCGTGCACCTAGTGAATGTGGAAGAAATCGTACGAGAGGCTTGTGACCGCGCCACAAACTTGTGTATACAGTACTCTGGTGTAGCCCCACCTGTGGAGATCCATGCGACGGCGAGTGCTGGCACGCCGTTGATGTACGTGCGGTCTCATCTACACCACATGGTATGCCACCCATTGCATACTCTTGGAGGTAGTTATGACCGCGTATAACACTGCAATTGGTGGTCATTTTCTTGTACAGGTCTTCGAGTTGGTGAAGAATGCCATGCGTGCAACGGTTGAGCACCACAAAAAGCGGAGACACAGAGCTCCCGGGACACTCAACCAATTTAAGCAAACAATGAACCTAAACAGTCCGTCGTTGGGTTTTTTCCTGCCGCCTGTACGTGTAGACCTGGCTCCCAGATGAATATTCTTGCTTCGTGGTGCTATAAACGATCGCTGAATGTTCAATTTTTACTTGCATGAATGGTTCAGATTGACGAATTATCGGGTGTCAAGATCTTCCCCGATGTTAGCAAGTACAAACTAGGAGAGGGGCTCCCACCGGTGGAGATCGTGATCTGCGTGGGCAGTGAAGATCTGACCATCAAGGTGAGCGATGAAGGTGGAGGTGTGCCACGCAGTCGTTGGAACAAGCTGTGGCACTACGACTACACTACAAGTTTTCCTTATCCGCCCATCGACTGTAATAACTATCACAGTTATAGACAACATTATAGTGGGGGTGGCTACGGACTTCCCATGGCAAGGCTATTCGCGCGCTATTTCGGAGGTGAAGTCACCTTTAGCTCGCTTGAGGGATCTGGATCGACAGGGTTTATCCAGGCACACCGTTTGGGAACGAATGTGGAAGTCGTTCCTGGGCACGCGTCTTTCAACCTCCCACCACTTTATTCGTAACCTTGACATGTGAAATACCATTCCAAATCGAAAAATAGATTATCCTGATGCCAGGTCAGGGCGTTGTGAGTCAAACAGGTTTGCCTGAAATACGAAAACTAGATTGTTAAGACAAAAGCAACCACAAGGCTGTGGATAGCGAGCATCCCGTATCCTATATGTGCACGTGCATCGCAAGCTATAATAGTAGCAAAATGTCACGAAGCCATGATCCTGTTGTTACCGTGGACGTTTAGAGAACCAGCTGACAGAAGTACTAGGTCAAGATCATGCCGGGCTGCAAGTCCGTTTTGTCGGTATCACCAAGTCAACAAAAATTGAGTAGACCATAAATGCAAGACTCAGCCATATTTTGCAGCTTAATCGCCTCATGGTCGTCGCGTTCGTCGATTAGCGAGCGATGTTGGAGTACGAGTCGTCGTTGAAGGCTTCGGGTGACGACGAGAAAGCTGAAGGCGTTAGAACCCACGTGCATGTTCGTAGGGACCAGAACCGAAATATAGACTGGCTGCTGTATTGCGTCTGTTAGTCAAGACTTTGCGCGTAGGTCCATTTCGACGTCCAGAGTTTCGATGCTTAGAGTCGGCGGTACTACGCACGATGTTGCTCGGCATCGGCCGCTTCTTCGCTGACTTGTGGCCATTGGATGGCAGCACGTGTGCTGAAGGCGATTCCAAGTCACTGATGGCGTGTTCCATGATGATTATTGTAATCACCCTGTCCACGTAGTTGTATTTGCTACCCAAAAGCCTGGTAGATACCAAAGTCTGGCCGACATGCAAAGATGTTCTTGGCCAAATTTGATCATGGCGAAGAGTTCTCACAAAACTACACCTACATAAATACTCTTGTTGATACTTTCATGTAGCTGCAGCTACTGCATGTAAGCAACTCTGTACGGCATATGTTAATCATCTTCATTGTTACGTAAATGCAATCGCATCTAGCTCGTATACAATTGGATGTACAATATTGCAACTGTGTCACCGGATCGAACAGCGAGGTCACGCAAGAAACATTCTCATAAGGTACATGTATGATAGACCGTAGCGTCTGACAACAGACTAATCATTATTTAGAATAATCATTTCCTTCCCACCAATCCCACTGACGATTCAAGATGACGGTCTTCAAGTAAAGAGTTTATCGCAAAATCGTGCATTGTGAAGTGCACTGAAACTCCCCATCATGGTGTTTGCCCAGTAGTCGCCGGCATACGTTGGACTGGTCCCCCAGAATGGCGAAGTCCTTGAAACATTTGATCCCACATGCTTGTGCTGTTGAAGCCCATAGACGTAATCTGCTGCTTGGCCATGCTGGTTATGTGTTGTTCCTGTTTCTGCTGCTCCAGGGGACTGTGTTCGGTCTCGATCGTCAGCACTAGCTCTTGCAGCTCTTTGCTACCTGGTTGTCTACCTGGAGCAGCAAATTCTTTAGTTGTAACGGGCTCTTCTGGCTCGTTGTAGAAAGCTTCAGGTGACGTCGAGAAGTCGAAAGCGTTGTAGCCCAAGTGCATCTCGGTACCTGCTGACTTCGGCCAGACGCCATCATCGTCTTGACTGCAGCACTGTACCCGTTGCCGATTTGCCGATATTTTACGCGTGCGTCCGTTGTCGATGTCGATCTTCTCTATTTTCGTAAGTGACGTTGCAACCGCCTGCCCGCGATACAGGTGACGTTGGCAAGCTCGAAATCGCTCGATCTCGGAAACTTCTGAACCGAACTTTGGGCCACTTGACGGCAGCATGGACGTCAAATGTTGGAACATAGTGAGTACGACGGCAATTGAGAAATGAGTACTTGCAGGCGATAGTCGGAGCGGATGATCAAGCTGTGACAGGGCATTTTTTTGGCCAATCATATTGGTGTCTATCGAAACGTCACCTGACAAGGCGTCACATCAAAATGTATCATTCTTTCACCGGCTCTTAAGATACAAAAGACGATATTTCCTAAGCAAGCAACGAGACTTTGACGGGTACTTAGGCAACTGCAAGCCAAAAAGTACAGCGGGTCTTGCCAATGTCAATGTCCTTAACGTTTTGGTCACGCCTCTGGTGATTGGCGGGCGAAAAAGGCGTGATTGTTTCTCGAGATGATTAGTACAGTAGGTTGACGTTGTAGAGGTGGTTAAAAAAGGACCGTCCCTTCAACAAATCACAGAATACGCAGGCTCGAGATGCCAAAGCCTGTGTCTTGCTGTTTCACATGAGGTAAGAGTTCGGCTCGCATGACATTGTCCAGCGCGCTCAGCGCTCGTTTAGCATGGAAAACCACCACCCCATCCCAGTCCACACGCGCCACGTGCTTGAGTGTATGGTACAGTGGCGACAACTGATCCGGCATGATTTCCAACATCTTCCAGCCAAGCAATTCGACAAGATACCGCAGCACAAATACAGCTCCACGCCGCACCGTGACCACGCGCTCCTGCCGCTCTTCCTCCAGGTGTTTCCGCAGCTTCTTCTGGTCATTGTCCTCAATAACATCGCCGCCAGCAGCCATTGATCGACGCTTAGCTTTAAGTTTGAGTTCGAACTGGATGACGCCAAACACACACGTGAGCACATCCATCAAGTACGGCTGCAGTCCCCACTGCAACAGTGCGCATACTTCGGCCAGATTCGACAGACAGCTTGCCCGCAGAGTAGCGGCAGCAAGAAGTTCCTGTTCACTCTGAGATTCGTTATCGGAATACTCGGCTTCCTCTCTTGCTGCTACTTTTCTTTCATCGATATCAACCTCTTGAACAAGCTGGACACGCTTGCTAGCCTCTTTCTGAATGCGCTCCATACGTTTTTTCATGGATGAGGAAGGGCGGATGCAATCCAAGTACGCATATACAAACAGCTTGCCATACTTGGGAAGTGTTTCGCCACATCGTTTTGCTGAGAACAGCAATGCTTCACTTAGCTTAATGCGAGATTCCAATGAGTTATTCAAGTCTCCCAGTGCTTTCACCAAGGCAGGGATTGCCACATCGGGATGCGTGTCGGCTAGTGATGCCAAACCCTGTACAGCGGCAAGGAACACATAACTTTCTGAGTCTTGCAGATGAAGCAAGAACGCGCGAGCTAGAATATGCACGCGGGGTATCCACTCTGCATCGCATACATGCGAATGACTCTGACGCACAAGTCTTGTCAGCGTTACTATGCCACGTGCCCGCAGCGGTACCAGCTCACTCGATAGATCTTGTTCAGCCTTCTGCAGTACTTCTTCAAAACTTTGTTTGCCTGCTCCGGTTATGTTTGCGTCACTACTTTTCGCGGCGCCACGACTCAAAATTTGCGCACGTGCATTGCTTGCAAGCTCTGCAGCTTCAGGTCGCGGGTGGCGAGACAATTTTTCTAGCACTGGAAGCATTGCACAAAGCTGTTGCTCCTCTGAGTCGCTGCGCAGCGACGACCCCACCTCCAAAATGGTCATCACTACTCCTAGGCATATCGTCAGGATCTCATCTCCTTCTTCCTCACCTTCAGTATGCTCTGTCTGTATAATGCTCTCACTTTGCTGCTTTTTATCCGCAATATGCGGTACAGGAGCGTTGTATACCTCTAATACAGTTGCAATACACTGCAGCACTGTAGCAGCGCTGCGTAGCACGGATGGTCCCAAGCACTCGATGAGCGCCAGTAACAGCATCAGGACTATCTCGACACCTTCGGCGCTTGTAGGCTGTTTTTTTAGATCATACAGTGCCAATGCTGATGGTGCATTGCTATTAGCGCCACAGTCGATGGAATCTGCCTCGCCGTCCTTCCGGACGTGCATATACGTCAATAAAAGCGATGAAAATAGATCACCCACCACTTCCGAGTCTTGGAGTTCCTTGTCACCCAGGAGCTCCACCAATGGCATTATCAACGCCGTCAGCAACTCAGGTGTACCGTCTGTTTCGCCTACTGACGAGGTAGAGGACTGAATGAGTCGTAGCGATATACCACCACCTCCTCCGGCACAGAATTGCCGTAGGGGTCTCCAAGCATCTTCAGCATAATTTTGTTCATAGCCGCAAGCGGCTTGAGTTGGCTGGAGAGGTAGTGTTACGGGAAGTACAGCTACTTGAAGAAGAATTGCCGCGCTTGAACACGAACGAATCCACGTAATGAGCGTAGCGCGGAGAGGTGTTGCTAGACAGCTTTTGCTGCTTGCAGCAAACGCGTACATATGTAGAAGTGGGCGAACAACTGGAGCGAGTGCTTGCAAGAATCGTTGAGAAGGAGGTGGACCACAAATGAGCAGTCGGGCGATACCAACGCAGCGAGTCAAAGCTTCCTCACTCGCCTCTATGGCTGGGACACTCACATCATAACGGCTATCCTCATAGATCAGTAACGGGTGGAACAGTACAGACAAAATTTGTGTGTCAAATAGCTTGGGGCGGCGTATTGCCACTTGATCGGCAAGCAATGCTGCCATTTCACCTAGCAATTTGCTAGTGGTATTTCCCTTTTCAGGAGTCACGGCCGCAAGCAGCAGCTCGCATACTTGTGTACATAAAGCGGTTGCGTACTTTTTCGCGTCTTCGCCGCTCGGACATTGGCAGATCAAAGTGGCAACCTGCATTCTAGCTTGTGTGTTTCCCTCTTCCACTCCTCCCAGCAACATTTCTATCGTAGCCACAATTCCTCCGTTTTCCATCAGTAACCGAGACAACAAGCTGCCGCACCGTGTCTTGAACCGCTGACCCACCGCCTGTTCACTTGCTGCAGGTGTGGCCTGGCCGAGTGCTGCCCGCAGACTGCTCATGCTCATACGCAGCGGCAGCACACGCAACATCATCTCTCTCAGCCGAATAAATTCCGTTTGAACTGGTTTTGCTGTCTTCGTATCCATCGCAACTTCTCCAAAAACGAGCAGGGCTAGCAACTCCACCGCGTACTTGGGCAGTAAAATTGGCTGCAACTGTGGCAGTGACAGTAACTGCAGCAACACCTGAGTGATCTCTAGCAGCTCACTTGTCGTCTCCTCTCTCTGAACCTCAGCATCAATAATAACTCGAGTATATCCACGATGTCCCCACTTCAGCACGTCCGTGGAAACTGCAGCACCAACACAATGTCAGTAAAGAGACAGAAACTCTCTCAAAAGTCTCTCAAACCTCTCACTTTCTAAAGTGCGTGTAGGTCTCCTCTTTTCAATAGACATTAGCACTCCTGCAGCCACGCGAGGGTACGCGCCCCAGCAGAACAGCAGTTCAACTGCAGCCTGTAAGACCGAATAGTCCCGCAGACTCAATAGACTCGCAGGCGCCTTGGGCTTCTCCACTTGTCTAAGCATCTGTGGTCCCATTTTCTTCCTTTCCTGCGCCTCTAGCTCGTCCAATCGCGTCTTACAGAGACAAAGACGTTGGAAAATGGGCATTAGACCGCGTCTCCACGCAATAACGTGCCATTGGACGCTATCCTGCGTCTCGGAAGACGCGCACAAGACGCGCACAGCCTCCGCGACGGTATGGTTGATAACATTAGCATTCGCGTTATCTTTGATGTCCCGCAGAGTGTCCACAAACACGCGCAACGAGCACATTAGCGTCTGCTGCTGCTTGAGCTCCATCTCCATAATTGACAAGCAAATATGACAAAAACGATTCTGAAAGACAATATTTGTGTTTGAAATTCATATTAGACGGTGCAACTTGCATTGTCTACGAGTGCTTAAGCACTAGCAGCACTGTCATGATAAAGATCATAACAAGCAGCAAGCTGATACATTTCATGGGCCGGCTATTCTTCTGCGTTTCTTCGGCCTTCTCTAGCTCTTCGATGCCTTTCTCAGTCTGCTCCACCACTTGCTCCATGTTGTAGTCAATGCGGTCCAGAATCGTGCCCTGGTCGATAACAAGCACGGCTAGTTCCTTAAATATCGTAGCCAGCTCCGTGATGGATGTAGCGATACGTTGAATCTCTTGGTCGCGCTCGTTAATTACGTCCTCGGCAATTTCTACCTCCGTGACTTGCGCCTGTGTAAATCCCTGCAGCATTACGTTAGACCACAGTGTTCGAAAGCTTGCCAGATGCATATAAAACGAACTGGAGATCGAAACACGTACCATATCAGCTCTACCATGTCGTTTCTGCTTGGCGTCATTTTCTGTGAGAAAATCAAACTCAACTGGACCTTCTTTCTGATTTTTTACGCGTGCAAGATACATCTTCTGCGACTTCCGAAAGTCACTCGACAGTGTTTGGAGTTGGGTTGCTAAAGCTCTACTCAGTAAGGCAAAAAATATCTCAACGCTCAACTTCGTACCAGCAATTCCACTCCGTTCATACAACACACGAACCTTTGCACATTCTGTCTAGTTTTAGCGTCAGCAGCTGAGAACTCTTCGTTCCGGTTACTTTGGGCCATCCGCCGCAACCCCTTTTCAGCGCTGCGAAACTCGCCCGTAATTTCTAGCGTCACGTGGTCAATCTCCTGCTCGTACTTGGACTCAGAGCCGTCAAAACGCACCATCAGACGATTTATATGTAGCTTATTCAGCTTCTCCACTGCAAAACAATTAAATTAGCAACAGATCGAGCATTTCTGCTGTGTCTGCCACGTACTCATTCCCTTAATGCGCGCCACGTGCTGGTTCGTGCCCTTTACAACATTCACCCATCCAGGAGAAACGGCAACGCTCGTGGAATCCTGCTCTGTGTTTCTAATAAGCCCATTATCTTCATCCCGGTGGTTCACAATGTTCTTACGTCGCAATACCTTGGCTTTGGCATCCGCACGTAGCTGCATGAACTGGCGCGTCAAGTCCCGCGTCGCCATAATTTTTCTCTACTTCTCGTGGTATCGAGTTGATTAGGTGGTGAACCCTGTGTGTCTTGCTTCCCGATACCCCGAACGCCCTCGACTCGTTTCGTTAGCTTTAGAATCAGACTTTACAGACCTCTTCTTTCAAAAAACACAATGCGGAAACCACAATACAATGTCATTGTGTTTTATCCAACAAACAGTCTCTTTTCGGATATTCCGCAATAAAACGTCTTTTACTACTATTACAAAAAAAGGTGGTTTTGAACATAATTTGACACTAGAGGCAGAAGCTCAGCTCCTTCCTAGCCGCATTATTATCGGCGACGGCTGTGACCGGCCAATCGCGTTATTGCTCTGAACCAATGAACGTTTTGCTCTGCCAATGGTCCATCCATACACATCGACAATGCGTCGGCCCCACGTTCACTTGATGGAAGCGGTGTTAGAAGATACGTACTACCGCTTTAACGAGAGAGCGTATAGTGGATGACGCAGGAGACGTGGATATACACAGGTGACACTTTCAAGTAGCATCGCCCAACCTACCGACCAAGCTTGTGTCGAGACACTGGATGATAATAGCCAATGGCAAACAGGTTGCAATACTGTATCGAAGTGACGTGACAGCTGACCTCATGGCGGGTTGAACCAGATCCAAGCAGAAGTTGAGCCTATAATACAACACACTAGACAGCAAGCCGACAACTAGCCATACTTTGTCCCTGTGACAGAGAACGTCAATACATAAACAGAGCTAACACGTCGCTTATTCGTCCGTAAAGCAGGGTCAGAGATTTCGGCTGGGACTGGGGACTAGCCTATGTAATTTCTGGTATCACTGGCTCGGCATTTATTGAGCTTGAAGAGCCTATAGTCAAGCTCAAGGACTTGTTGCATGTGGTGCAGATATTTTCCGGTTGTGGATGTTACAGTCAGTGTGACACTAAGAAATGGAACAATGACACATGAAAATGTCACGTTTGACTTGTTTATTAATGAAGAAACTGCAATCGTTGTGACGGTACCAAAGGCTTGGACGGAAGGCGCAGCGATAAACTTCACGTAAGATCTGAGCTGGAACTCGTTCAGGACGACAAAAATGCTGGCAATGTGACTGGAAAGACATTTTCCTTTAAGATATATCGTATTCCTGTGTTCATTAGGGATCCCAACCGACACGGACCAAGGCGTCTACCGTGCGTCATTTGCTGATGAGTGTGCGTACTGCAAACATGAACATGGTGCAAAAGTTGTAAATTATGTGCTATACTATAATTACTCTGCTAATGCTATCCCGTGACCGATTCGTGTCTGGGGCGGTGGTCGATACGACTCTGACTTCTTTTATTCCGAATGCGATCAATCAGGCATCCTACTGTGGCAGGAACTCATTACTTCATTCCTCGAGAATGCGTTGAAAGAGATAAGATTCAAGTCAGCCGTCTTTGCAAATACACCAGCATCGCAATCTGGGGCGATAACAACGAAAACAAAACATGATGGAGCACATGAGCGTGCACTCTGTTGTGAATACCGAGGCAGATAACGCCATCTTATTCAGCGTGCAGCTCGTATCGACGGACGTTGTCTCTATTCGTGGAAATTGATGCGCCGGGCGTGCTGGGGTTCCAACTCGTTTCTGATGCTGAGCAACTCGACCAAGACGCTGAACTTTGCTGTGGCAGATACACAGACACCTTTTCGCAATTACTCACTTTGAATTGGGTGCAAAAGAACTATGACAACTCGATCATAGGTGCAGTAACTCGTAGATGATCATGATCCGACCCATATAAAGAATACACAATTGACTTGTCCATACTTATTTAGTGTGGAACAGTGTATTGAGACCAGTTTCCACTTGCGTTATGGTTGACATGTCGTCCGTCCAGCGTCGCGAGCAGCTCCGTCAGCTTAATAGCTCGTTAATCAGTGGTTCCTTGACCCGTCCAGAGTATGACGAGCTGGCATCGTTTGTCGCGTCCCCAATATTCCAAGAAGACACCGACCTAAGCGGCCGAGCAGCAGCTTCGATGACAAGTGACCCGCACTCCCGTTCACATCGCGCTGTCCACTTTGTCGATGATGTGAACCCTCCACAGCCAATTGAGGCTCCGCTCCATTATCAGATTCTAGTGCCAGTAATGACCACTTTCATTTCTTCTGGGCTGCAGTTGCGCTGCCCAGGGTGTGGTACCAGCAACGACACGGCACGTGGTCCTCGCTGCTACGTGTGCAATTCGCGTCTCACGATCGCGGATGAACTATCGGCTGCAGCAACTACGAGAAGCGTAAGGGTCAGAGAGAGACCAGGACAAAGACGGCCCAATGGGACGGCCAATATATCACCTATTTGCACGCTCACAATGTCCGAGGACGGACAAATTGTGATCCATGACGGCGTCTTCTCGTGTGTCATACAAGACACGCAAGTCATTGCAACGGCGGAAGGTAGTTTCTGCCATGTCTTTGTCATGTGCTGTACATGGCAACCTCGACAAGCTACCGAGGATCGGAATGAACAAACTCAAGCGACTTGGTATGTTTCACAACGCTTTAGCCACTTTGAAAAGCTGCACAAGACGATCAAGAAGAGGTTGGCACGCACCACAACAGCTTCATTGCCTCCGTTTCCATCCAAATATCATCTGATCGATCGATTGAAGAAGAGGAAACAGGGCTTGGCGATCTACATGCCACGGTTGCTTGAGATGTGCGCAGATCTATTCAACGCACAGCCAGTGCCGGAGCTGGACGAGTTCTTAAATGTCTCGTACCAGATTTGGTTCTTCCTCTCACAACGCCCCAGTCTTGCTGCAGCTTCTATTGGATCTGCTGGTCTACCGGCTGACAATTCTCAACGATCATCAGCTCTAGCCTCTTCCTTCTCAGCGTATTCAGGCCTTGCAATGCTGCCTGCGCAGTCGATCGCTGCGCCTATGGATGAGGCAGAGCTTGCCCAAGCCGAGGGTGCTGTAAGGCTTCTTGCTGAGGCGGTACGTAATGCACGAGGCGACGTGCGTGGCGATGGCACTGTCCAGCATCATTTAGATATGTGCGTGCAGTTGGCACCGTGCTTGCAGCGTTCTGCTGACTTGGACAATCCGTTTGCCAAAGCCGAACTCATTCCTCGTGCCATGCAGTGCGAAGAAGACTTGCAACAGAACATCACGATGTACAATGACTCTTTACTGGCTGTCTTGGGTGTGGCACCGGTCCAGCAGCAAGTACAGCAACCAGAGCCGCACGTTCAAGCGCAGCAGGTATCAGTTCGCAATGTTGTGCCTGCAAGCGCTGCCTAAAGTGTATCCTCACGCTACAAGTTGGGCAATGCAAACTGTTGTGCCAAAACTTTTTTATGAGCGTCTCACCTTCTCCTGTAACTAGTGACTCTACTTCTTTTGGACCTAAGTTGCTTCGTTCAATGAAATAAATGGACTTGAATTGGGAAAAACATGCAGCAATATGCAAACATTAACAGCACCATCATCCGGCTGCCCCATTGCCTCTCCGATAACTTCCGTTTTCGATCAAGCTACCAACGGCGCTTGTTTCCCTCCATTCATGCGCGTCGCCAAATGCTCCAATTCCAGAGCAGCGACCGCATCTAAGCTATGCATTGTAATCATCGAGTTGTCACCGAAGATGATTAAACACCGTAGCTGGGCTGGTACGAGTTTTGCTGGCCTGGAACGTACGGAGGTGGTGCCTGCAAACCACCGCCCTCCTGGGCCGAAAGCGCATACGTCTCTGTGACAGCAAGCAACGAGTCGTTGTACAGACCCATGGTCGTCTCTAGATCCTCTTGACACTGCATCGCTCGCGGTATCAGATCCACATTTGCGAACGGGTTGTCCAGATTTGCCGAGATCTGCAGTCGCGGCAGCAGCTGTACGCACACCTTCAAGTGGTGCTGCACTTGAGGGTCGCGGCGCAAGTCGCCACGTGAGCTACGAATGGACGCATTCAACAGCGCCACAGCCTGCTCCGTGTGAGACAGTTCCTCCTCATCCAGCGGTGTAGGCAGTTCAGTAGGCAAACGGGCCTGCTCGCGGGCTGCCATTCCTTCAGCGCCACCAGCATTCAAGTTCAGCGGACGACCAAATCCGGCAGGTGCGGCACCAGATTCGTCAGCACCAGACATAAGCTGACGGCGGTGTTGCTCAACCTGGCGCGACACGTTTAAGAAGCGATCCAGCTCCGGCACATTTAGATTCTCCGGAAGACGCGCGCACAATTCCAGCACCTGCGCCACGTACCGCTCCAGACCCCGCTTGCGCTCCTCTACAATCGCGCTTGAGTTGCCCGTTTTGCCCTTGAACACCCCTCCAAGAACGTGCTTGCGGGGAAATAGAGGAATCATAGCCACTGCGGTCGGCACCTTACGCTTTAAATCCTTGTGCAGCTTCTCAAATACGCTAAACCGATGGGACACCAGCCACGTCGTCGACTCACTCGAGTCCTTTGGCTGCCACTGGCAACGCAACACGTACACCGTATACTCCATGTAGTTATCGTCCTGAAGCACTTGCGTGCGGTGCATCTGTGCCTCGAAGTATCCATCGTGGATCATAATGCGACCATTATCCGTAGTAAACGTGCCAAGCGGCGCCGTCAGCGTTGACAAGCTTCTCTCCTGGCGAGTCTGACCCCCGTAGTAGCCGGGGTCAGCAGCGGCAGCAGCTGATTCGTCACTTGTGGTAAGCAAAGAACCACACTCGTCACAGTGGTTTCCGTTAGCCGTGTTGTTCGTAGCACCGCAAGCCGGGCAACGAATCTGGATGC
Organism: Peronospora destructor; assembly: GCA_011800735.1. Classification (NCBI taxonomy): domain Eukaryota; phylum Oomycota; class Peronosporomycetes; order Peronosporales; family Peronosporaceae; genus Peronospora; species Peronospora destructor. The sequence goes on along the minus strand of WBRY01000004.1, from coordinate 90,273 downwards.
CATAGACACCCGTAGTATACAAGCGACTCAATGACTCCTCCTGCTCAGCGGTGAGAGCAGCGCCAGATGGGGCTTCCTCAGGCTTCTCCAATAAGAAAGGTACCAGTTCGTCGTACTCCGACTGAGCAATAGCACCGCTTAAGAGCAGGTCGTTCAACTGTTGCAGTTGCTCGCGGTTCTCCTGTGAAACATTGTCCGGAATCTCCACCACGTGCACCTGACCAGAAGGTGTCTGCACACTGTTTACCTGCGCAAGCCCACTCAACAGGCTGGCACTGACGTTGGCAGCCTCTAGCAAAGCTTGTTCCTTGCGGCGCTCAGCCTCTTCACGCTCACGCTTCATACGCTCTTCAAGCTCTTTCGCCTCTGCAATAGCACGCAGCTCAGCCTGGCGCTCGTGTTCCACGGCAGCAGTAGCTTCCGCGGCAGCAGACTCGGCTTCTGCCACCGCCGCCGCCGCCTCCTTGGCCAGTCGGATAGCCTCTTCTTCAGCAGCGCGAGCCTCTTCCTCCATGCGCAAGCGGTCGTCGTGGGCCGCAGCGCGAGCAATGCTCTCGCGACGAGCAATTTCAGCTGTCATACGTGCCTCCTCTTCCCGACGTTTAGCCTCCTCTGCCTGGCGCTTAGCCTCAGCAGCACGTGCAGCTGCCAAAGCAAGCATTTCCTGCTTCTTAGATTTGAACAGGCGACGTGCTATCATGCCACGGAACAGAGCCTGCACCACCACAGCAGCCGAGCGCTTCTTCTTGAAATCACGACGCAGCGACAGCGCACGCCACCAGCGCTGAATGCGCGCCACTGAGTTGCGGCGGAACTGAATACGACGCAACAGCTTTGCAAAGCTGTTTTGGGCAACGACCTTGGCTAGACCCACACGCCACCGGCGACGAGCCAGCCACAGCTTCATGCGTGACACAATGTGTGGACCTTCCGTCACCCAGTTTATTTTCAAAATCGAGTCTAGCACAGCAATTTTGCCGGCCTTGAAGAACAGCTTCGTGATACCCAGCTTGTACGCATCCATCGGCACCTGGAATGCCCACAAGATGGCTGTAATGAGCGTCGGGTCACTCTGATTTGCAAACAGCCGTTGCGCATCAGGCGGCATGAACTTCTTGTACGCTCCCACCAACTCGCTGTAGCTCACACGAGTAGGCAGACCAACCTTGAGTACCTGAGCGGTTTGCATGATGCCCTGGCAACGAAGCTGACCCACGACATATCGGGGATCAAACATACCCACACGCATAAGTGCGTTTGGTTTAATGCAGCGGATGAAGTTACACCGCGTTGCGTCCAAGGTGTCTACCAGCTCCTGCATCTGATTCGAAAACTTGGCTGCCACACTCTTGGTCAGCTTCCTCTTACCCGGGCGGCTAGTATTGGGTTCCTGCTGGAAGAATGCAGGAACTAATTTGTTTGAGGAGCAAGAAAAGAGGTTTGACATATCAGCGGGGATAGAATCGTTATTCTTGTCAATGAACGATCCGATTGTGTAGCTCACAGCACCAGCAAAGTGCCTCACGATAAACATGTGCTCCATGTCTTTCGGGTGTGGTCGCGGGAAGTACGGATGCTTTGAGTGCTTCGAGTGCAGTGTACGCAAAAACTTCGCGTCACTAGGCTGCGGGTTCATAGCCTCAGCATCCAGCAGCGCCAGGATACCGTTGGGCTTCGAAGAAATCAAATCCACACACTCTCGGTTGTCAGGCCACTTGATCCTTCCCACCGTAATACCTTCACGCTTGTATAGCTCCATTTCGGCAATGAACACTTGGTTGTTAAATGTTGCCTGCAGCACCTCATTCGTATAGTTGATAAGCAACTGCTCAAAATCGTTGCGTTGAAATGATTCGAAACCGAAAATATCCAGCACACCAATATACGGCAGCGGGTTGGGATCATGACCCAACGACGAGTTCACCTGCTTAATAACCCAGTCGAACATGCGACTGTAGAGCGCTTTCGCAATGGCATCGCGTGCGTACCCCGCCGCCTGTTCGTTACGACGAACAGTGTACGTCTCCTCGCGCGTCACGATGTCGCGCGTCATAATCACCTTCCACAAGTCTTTCTCCTTGACACCCAGCAGTTTCGAAGCCACCGTGAGAGCACGCTTAGCTGACTCCTTTTCAATGACGGCAGCTTCGCCCTCAGGCGTATCCTCCTGGTCAAACTCAATGTTGCCGAGGTGCAGCAGACCGGCTGCTACCGAAAAGATGACGTGCTGGACCTGCTCGTCAATACCAACACAGCTCAAACCGCGCACCACGGCCTCAAAGCAAGCACGGTCGTCCGTTTCCTCGGCAAGGTAGCATCCGCTCTGGTTGAGGTAACAGAAATCCTCAGCTTGCGTAAGTTCAAACTCCTGGCGTGTAGTAGTCGAAACGCCGGCTAACAACTGATAAAAGATATGGAAATTGCGCTCCCCGTCCACCTGGTACACAAGACGCGACTTTTCTAGCAAGTACGTCTCCACCAGAGCACCGGCCAGCTTAAACTCGCCATCTGACGTAAACTGTAGCTTCATAAATTTGCCAAAACGCGACGAGTTGTAATTTCGCAGAGTCTTAGCATTACCAAAAGCTTCCAGAATCGGATTTTGTTCAATCAGACGGTGGTCTAGTGATGTGCCGTGTTGCTGACGGGCCTTAGACATCGTTTCAATCTCATCTCCACGTGCTTTTTTGCCGTACAGACCACGTGTGGTCAGGTGACGCAGTACGATCTTGGATGACTCGGTTTTACCAGCACCACTTTCACCACTGATGACAACCGACTGGTTCGTCGGTTGGTCGGTGCCTGAATTGTACACCATCTGCTGGTAAGCCATTTCAGCAATAGAGTAAGGATGTGGTGCACTGCCGGCAGTATTAACTACCTCACTGATACGAGGATTTGGCAGCTGCCGTAACGGATTAACGGCGATTAACACGTTAGCCATGAACGTATAAGGCTTCTGACCAGTGCCATCACCGCCGTCGAGCTTGCAACGCTCCTCCAAATTGTGCAGCACACCGGGTTCATGAATGTAGTACAGGGATGTCATATCACCGGCCTCGCGCGGGTTCTGTGGTAGTGCGAGTCCTCGGTCCACCTGTTGAATCTTTCCGGCCTGGGTTCGCACCGTCACCTTGAGTCCACCGATGGCCATAACGGAGCCCTTGTCCCACACGCGTTCGGTACCGGGTATCCAGATGGTCTGACTTACCTCTACGGGCAGTAGCTCGGTTTCAGCATCAGATTTGGAGGCCTGGCCGGCGATTGGTGGGGGCGTCGCCATAGCGTTAAAAGACGAGAAAATGATACGGTAACGGACACCAAGAGACAGTACGTTCGAGGAGAGAATAAAATGAAGTACGAGGGGCTGCGTAGATTGAAGAGGGAGCTCAGTGATGCGCGTCAGACCACGGCAAAGTTCTCTGGGGGCTACGAAGCTTGACTTGAAGTGACGGAATCCTCCCTCTGCTGCTTTTTCTGGAAAGAATATGATTGGTCGACAGTTTTCATTTCGAGCCTATCAAAAGCAGTGCATGATGTCGCCACGTCGACGCGCTTTGTCATATCGTATTAATATCGTTCCACCGCCACGCTAGACATGCAAACTGGATTGTGGCTGTCACTTTTACGTATCATCGTTTGTTGCATTTGTACTGAGAGGGTTCTAGAGGCCGCGTTGACGATTAGACTTACCAGTCGAAAGACTTGAACTTTGAGTATGAACTCAACTGAAAAATCTCCGAAAAAGAGGCGCGGTGGGACTAAGGCTTGACACGTTCGTCGAATCGAGGAGGAGCAGAGACGCTTCATTTTGAAGCAGCTGCAAAACGCTCCAGACGCTGTTGTCGCTTCTCCTGGAATTGCACATAGCAACAACATATGCTGTCAGTGGGATGCTTTGTCGTGGTCGTAAACGACTTAGCGATACTGCAACACAAAACGCACCACTTCACTAGTTTCGAGGTTGAAGCGCTTGGCGCGCTCCAGACGCCGCTTCTCCTCCGCGTTGAGACCAAAGCGCTCAGCACGTGCCTCCTTTTTCTTATCAAGCTGGCAAAACCACCAACGACGATGAACAGCCGTGTCATTCTCAGTAATGGACCCCTGTTAACCTGTCAACTACGTACCGTATCTTTCGTCTCCAGGTGAAACCGCTCTGCCCGCTTTAGTCGCTTTACGTTCTCGTCCGCTGCTACTGTACAATCAACCAGTCCGTCAGTCGGTCAATCGACTTGTTCGACATCCACCAGAATCGCCGCACCTGCACTGGGAAGTTGGAAACGCTTTGCGCGCTGAATCTGGAGGAAGCAGTCACATTGCAACACATGCGCTCATTAGACTTTCACTACATCAACTATCCTCCATTTAAAAGGCCCTTCCCCCACCTTTTTGTCCTCTAAACTCAAGGGAATGTCGAACTTGGCAGCGCGAACCGCTCGCTTCTCCTCCTCCGTCATGGACTTAGCAGGAGCATCTGCCTCAGGTCTACTGGTGCTTTCTGGCCCCTTCTTTGCCTCATCTTCCTTCTTCTCCGGCACTGGCTCGGCAGCAACTGGGTTCTCCTCTTTTACGTTCTCTTTCGTCTCGACAAAGACGAAAGTGGGATCTGCGGTGGGCAACGCCGTATTCTTCAAAGAGGATGGGATCGTCGTCTTCGTTTTCTTGGCAATTTTAGACTCTGCGTCGGCTGCAGTAGCGGGCGTTTCCTTCTTCTTCGGTTCGGCCTTCTTGGTCTTCTTGGGACTTTGCACCTTTAGCTCCTCCATCTCCTGTGCCTCGCTACCAAACTCTTCTTCATCCAGCGCTAGCTCCAGACGCTGGATCAGCTCCGTCTTGAGACCGTTCGAGCTCAGGCCGCGTAACTCCAACGCCGTGCGCAGCTCGCTCACCTTCATTTTCTTGGGGTTCACGCTCGTCATTTTGGAAACGAACAGATATTGTAACGATGGATCGGTAGTAGTAAATATATTGAGCGATTAGTACTACTACTAAATTTAATACTGTTTCGTAATTAGTAATAGCGTCGCTAGAACGATTGTAGTCATACCGTTGTTCAACGTACAGAAAAAGCGATGTCTTCGAATTTTTGTCAATTCCAGATGTTTGATCGAGTGCTATAGATTACGGTAATATACCGGTGTCGGATTTTGAGGCCATGTTTTTTGACGTTACTATTCTAAGGAGTCACCTTTTAAATATAGGTAAAATAAGGACTTGTGAATAGTATCCGTCACTCCGGACTGTATTATTCTCGCTTCGACGGTTCATATTTACTAAAGCAGATTCAGTCGCCAATATGAATGCTGCGCAGTACCCGCGACAGAAACTGCCGCGTATGCTGGTGCAGTATGAGGTATTGCAGACGCTTGGCTCGGGCCTTCAGGGAAAAGTCAAGCTTGGCGTGGACACCGTCACGCATCAGCGTGTGGCACTCAAGATCATTGACGTGGCCAAGCTGCACCGCAAGGCCATTATCAATGTCTATCGTGAGGTCGAGGCTATGTCGCGCGTGTCGCATGCTAATGTAGTACGTCTCCTTTCGGTGCACGCTGACGTGCCGTATCCCAAGAGAGACGGCAGCAGTAGCAAGCAGGTGATCGTGATCGTACTCGAGCTGGCCACCGGTGGAGAGCTCTTCGATTTCATGATGTACACGGGCTGCTTCTCGGAGAACATTGCGCGTGCCTACTTTCAGCAGCTCGTAGCCGGTTTGGAGGCCTGTCACAGTCAAGGTGTGTATCACCGAGACATCAAGCCGGAGAACCTGCTGCTGGACGAAAATTTTGCGCTGAAAATTGCGGATTTTGGACTTTCAGGTTTAAGAGAAAGAGCAAATGGAGCGGTGATGGAGCTCTACACGCAATGCGGCACTGGGGGATACATGAGTCCAGAAGTGCTGTCGTGTCTGCCGTATGAGGGAGAGCCAGCCGACGTATGGTCGGCTGGAGTAGTGCTATTCATCATGCTGGCGGGATTCCCGCCCTTTCAGATTGCTACCATCCAGGACTGGTGGTTCAGGGCGTGCGCGGCGAAGCAGCACGAGACCTTTTGGGCCGCACATGCCCGATCTGCCACATTTTCGTCTGGCGCCATGTCGCTGATGACGCGCATCTTTAACGTCAAGCCACAGGAACGCATTACTTTAGCCCAAATCAAGACACATCCCTGGTTCAAAGAGGATGTGCTTGCGTCGAATGATCTACGTTCAGAGCTCTTGAGCCGCAAGCTGCAGGTTGAGGAGGAGAAGTGCAAGGAGCGCGAGGAGAAGATGCGCGCAGCTGCAAAGCAACGCTTGCAACAGCAAGATGAAGAATTTGATCCTTTCGACATGGACGTCGAGCGATCGATGGCGATTCCTACCGCCACTGGATCCACGACTGCAGAAGTAAGCTCGACGAAGGCGCCGTCATATCCGGCCACCAGTGTGGCACTTTATACGAGTTTCCAGTCGAATCGAACGGCAACTGAGTTGCAGACGCGGGTGGAAAAGGCGTTCACAGAGCAATCGGCGCGCTTTGTGGCGCACAAAGACCGCTTTAAAACGAAGGCTGTGATGACAGATGTGGAGGACGTAGGGATAGCTGTCTGCATCTACTCACTAGATAATGTAAGGAGCCCTTGCGAGGACGGCCGGCGGCAGCTGAAGCACGTTGTTGTTGCGAGCGAGCAGGAGAGGGTCCGTGACAGCAATGAGCAAGACCAAATTGCTGTTGTCGCTGTACCTCGGGTGCTTGCTTGCTACAAGTTTGCGTGTTTTGGCTGCCGACTCTTTGTTTTGAATGCTGGAATGGTCGACTTGGATGTATGCTGCTGACGTGATGTGGTTGATGATACTTGTTGCTTGCTATTTAGGCCCCGGGACGGTGTGTGGTGGAATTTCGGCGTACGAGCGGCCAGTGTCTCAAGTTCTACGAAGCGTACAAGAAGCTGAGTAACTCGCTATCTGACCTCGTCTGGGACAACGACGACGAAGTGCAGACAACTGATAACTCGCCCGCAGAGGAACTTATTTCAGATGAGGCCATGATGATTTAAGCGTTCTGTCATGACATCAAGAACAGTGAAAGTAAAACGAGTTTGGCGCTGATCTTGTGGTTAGCGAGCCATGCGTCAATAAGGATATAAGCTATGTGTTGTTTGTAAAGTTTAATGCAACGTCGTGTTCTACTGTAATCCCGGTATTTGTCCCAACAAAGTCCAAATCATCGCCGAAAGCCGTTTCGATTTAATCTGCGCATAAAAGACGTCACACACAGTCCCAGGCAAATATCAACTTTCAAAGTTTTCATCGATGCACAAAACTTGAACAGCGTGATAGTTTTGTGCATCCACAGTCGCAACGTACGCAACATACAAATGTTGCTTCTTTATCACTCACTATAGTGCAACTTAAAGTGGAAAACAATGGAAGCAGCAAGTGTTACGGCACCGGTGGACGTTGTGGCACCGGCAGATGTAGAGCAGATCGAGACGTCGGTGCTTCGTACTGCAGAGATGTTTGCACTGACAAAGCGCGATGCTGCATCGGCGTACGACTTTTTTCCAAGGTAACGAATGACCAGCTCTCGGGACTCCATCAGCGTTCTAAACTCCATCTGAATCTTGTGTTTTGGTCCAATAATCAGCAAGAAAGTACGTGTACGTACGAAGTTGAATGACATATATCTGCTGGAGTTTCCTGAAGCTCTGCTGGGGCCCAAGACGATATTTGACACGGTTGACACGAATCCTACCCCTCTTGAGACGGCTACTCTTGTGGTCTCGGATCGTGCTTCACCTCCGGCAGATGTGGTCGTAGATAGACATCCAGTACCATCAGGCCTAGGAATTTCTATAGCAGGTAAAGAACCATCACCAAAAGCTGCAGACAAACTGTTGTTTGTGGACCAAGTGGCGAAAAAATCGGAGCAGGAGCTGGCTTGCAAGAAGCGGAAAATGTACGCGAGTACATTAATTTTGAGCTCTGCGTTATGTCGTTTTGTTTGCCTTACAGTTTCTCTCTCTTTGGTGTGGGTACACTGCTAGTGAGGCAGCAAATATTACCTCCTCAGCGGTTGCAGAGTTCAAGAAACAGACAGAGACGGCGGCTCGATTTGGCACAAGTGCAATTGTCCGTCGTCGTGCGACAGAGGTGCCCAAGCCCAAGTGGCACGCACCGTGGAAACTCAAGCGCGTGATTGCTGGACACTTCGGATGGGTGCGCTCAATTTCCGTAGACCCTACCAACGATTGGTTCGTCACGGGCTCTGCTGATCGGACCATCAAGGTTTGGGATTTGGCCTCAGGACAGCTGAAGCTCACCCTTACGGGGCATATCAATGCGATCCGCGGTCTGGAAGTGAGTCCACGCCATCCGTACCTATTCTCGGCAGGAGAAGACAAAAAGGTGCTGTGCTGGGATCTCGAGTACAATAAGATTATTCGAAGCTATCACGGCCACCTGTCAGGTGTCTTCTCGCTGAAGGTGCATCCAACACTGGATGTTCTTATCACTGGAGGTCGTGATGCCGTCGCCCGAGTAAGTTATTCGACGTCTCAGGGTAAGCTTTGTGTGCAAATTAGTAATGGATGCTCTTGGCTTGTATTTGGTAGGTGTGGGATATGCGAACAAAGAACCAAATCCACGTGCTCTCTGGTCACCAGGGCACTGTGTGGGGTCTAGAGACACAAGCAACGGATCCACAGATTATCACGGGCTCCAGCGATAGCACGGTCAAGGTATGCTCACGTGCTTGACGTCTCATATGTCTTTTGTTGCTACTCACTTAGTTGTTGTTGCGTATGTTTTGCCACAGCTGTGGGATCTTGCCGCCGGCAAAGTGATGACAACACTAACTAACCACAAGAAGGCGGTTCGCGCTGTGACAAAGTCTCTGACGGTAAACTTTTGTTGTGTCGGGCTGTGTTAGGCTTCGTGTAATTTGTAATTGACACATCTTTTGCTCGACTGCAGGACCACACGTTCGTGTCGGGCGCGGCGGACAATATGAAGAAATGGGAGGCGAAGCAAGGCCGCTTTCTACGCAACTTTTCGACGCACAATGCCATCATTAACTCAATTTCGATCAATCAGGACGGTGTGATGATCTCGTGCGGAGACAACGGATCCATGCGTTTTTGGGACTATCAGACGGGCTATTGTTTCCAGAGCGACTCGACGAAGGCACAGCCCGGCTCCCTGGACAGCGAGACGGGCATTTTTGCGTCGACCTTTGACAAGACAGGCCTGTACGTGGTGTCGCGCTTCTGCTTGGCCATCTGCAACTAACGAGTTTTGGTGTTGTGTAGACGATTCATCACGTGTGAGGCCGACAAGACTATCAAAGTGTGGCAAGAGGACATCTCGGCGTCGGAAGAGTCACACCTTATTGATATGGCCCAGTGGACGAAGGACTATACGGCCCCGAAGAGATTCTAGGAGATGTATACTTCTACAACCTCATGCAGCTCGCAGACGGAGGCTTGGATCTACCTCTAGATACATTTCACCCTCAAAACTTACGTAACAAGCGATTAAGAATGATACTTTTTGTAAGCAACATACAGGGCAAACATGAAGTCGAGTTGTAGCTCACAACCCAAGTATTAAAAGTGATGGCATTAGAATAAGAAATGATGCTTTGCCCTAGAAGACAACAGGGAGTAGCTCCAATCTCGCACCAATTAAATGGTGAGAAGTGACAAGAGGTAGCTCATTCTTTTCAATGAGGTCGCAGTAAAAGGCGATGTCCAGTGGGCTGGGCATCATGTGGCATTTTGTCGGGTTTCTTGTCATGCGCGCGCGACCATGAAATGAAAAAGCGGAAGGATTGTAGGCCGTCGTTGGGCATCATCTTGAGATTGCTCGCGTAGCGATGGGAAAAAGTCGTCAGCCACTTTTGTCAGCCATCGGCAAAGCACAGTCATCCAAAATGCTGGACATTCGAGACGCCCTCCACTTCATACGAGGCGGTGGCGGGGCTAAACATGAAGTTCATTGCGAACAGTGCACCTCAGCGGCTGATGGAGACTGTAGTGCGGCGTCGGCCTACAGCAGATGCAGCAGGTTCATGGCAACCTGCGTAGGGCCCAAACAAGTCGTGTGACTGTGTGCACGATGTGGCTGGCTCAGGGCAGTCGGCACAGGAATCCTTACAGTAAATTCATCACTGAACATGTAACAAGTTGCTTTGTATGGTGCTACGTTGTTACATGTTCAGTGATGAATTTACTGTGAGGAGCGCAAGGAAGAACCGAGACAGCGTGACAACCTCATATGACGACTATACATTGGTGGATAAACCCATTGCACGTTCCTGCACTGCTGAGCCGCTGACACTGACAACATTACTCTCAACTTATGCGTCAAAGGAAAGTTTGTTTCGCGCAAACTACAAACACACGAAAGCAGCTGAATGAACCACAGTCTTATGTAACCGTCATACGCTGTAGCACGACTTGATGCGTGCGCGGAGAGAGCTCATCTTCGCCACGCATGGTATAGGAACTGGGGACCGTAAACATGTGCAAATCTGGAGTTACTAGCTCCATGCGGTCAAAGCGGAAGGTTGCCGATACTGACGGCACCAGGGGAAAGCAAAATTGAACTGGAAACCCATCAGTATGTGCCTGATAGAATGGAAATCATGACATTGCAATCGTTAGTTAGGATCGAAGCTGCATTTGATTGACACCATTGCCATACCGCAGAGAAAAATTTCTGGATGCTTTCGAAGACACTCGTAGTTTTTGAGAGCACTTCAATCACAGGGAGAAACTCTGATACCTATGTCACGCAACGTACCGGCGTCAGTGCAATGTAAGAGATCGCCGAGAAACCCAAACTCACGCTTAAAGGAAACTGATCACTCATGTAGACCGTAGCAGGAAATGACTTTGTGATTTTGTGGCACGAAGGCTGAGTGTACGCCATGACGCGGCGACGAGGTCGCAGACTACGTAGCGACGCCAGCAAGCTCTCAATAGATGTCCCAAACCAGTTCTTGAACGACATTTCCTCCTCTTTTACCCTTGTTTTTGCGTCCCAGTCCTCATTTCCGGCAGGTTCATTGTCCGTCCCTTTTGCTAGACTGATAGCAAAGTGCAGTCGTTTCGATCTGCATTTGTTTTCAACTGTGAGGTCTGCATCGTAAGATATATAATAGAGACGAAGGATCTTACCGAACGACTGAGTACGAGTTATCCCAAGTGAAGACAACTGTGCCTGAACAAGAAGCATGGAACGAACCGGTCTGCTCCTTAGCTTGAGCTTCGGTGCAATACAGAGGAATAATTTCGTCCCAGTCTTCGCCGTTGTTTTCTTCGAGAAAGCGAACACCGAAGTTGATATCGCGCTTTTCCGTCCAGAATTTCCACGTCAGCTCTTCGTCCTTTGCCAGCTCCATCGAAACAACGTGGTATGACTTCGGGCTAACCAGTACCTCAGTGTACTGATTGATAACTGACTCTGCTCTAGTCAGCAATGCAATTGCGTCACACGCTGTTGTCTATGAAATTTCAAAGCGTTGACAGCCAGTTAGGCAAATCAAGAATAAGCATCATCCAAAGAAAACACACGTACTTGCTCGTTTACAGTTTTAGGAGGCGGGTGCGCTGGGTTGTGAGGCTTACGGTAGCGAAGCGAAGCCTCAATACCGGTCATGTTAACGACGCGGGAGTCTCTCCAGCAACCAATATCTTGCAGCATTGGAGTAGATGAAAACCACGAGTACTTTTTCTTAAATGCAACCTTGGACGCGTCAAAGTCAGTCGTGACAATCGATGTGATCATCAAAAAATGCACCATCTGATCCACATCCGTCTTAGTAAGCTCCGTGTGAAGCTCGAGCAGATTAGTACACGTCTTAGCCTTGTTGTCCAAACAAAGAAACGTCCCTTCAGAGCCCAAAAGCAGGAACGATAAGTCTCCTCGGTCCCACTTGCCATTATCAAAACCCACCAAAGTAATGTCGAAGCGGATATTCTGAGCTGCCTTCCAAATCTTTACCGTATCCGATGGCAGCCAACGAGAGACACCTGGGATCCAGGTGGAGACATCGACAAGCATCTCACAGTAAAAGTCTGGGACGTCAGCAAGGCGGGGGGAAATGCCGTTGATTTTCTTTTGCAGTAGCGCAGGTGCTTGTTCTTTCTCTTCAATGACAAAAACACAATCAAAATTGTAAGCTTGCAAGTCTCATTAACGGAAAAAGAAGAAGTACCAAGCTTCTACCTCGACGAACAAGAAGCTGTAATATCTCTTCATTTTCCGTTACCACAGCATGGTGAATGGCCTTCCAACCCTCCACATCGCGAGAGCGCACACGTGCGCCAGCATCCTAACAAGCGAACCATGAGGTATAATTCATTATTACTCGCACGATAAAGACGCAAAAGGCTCAGTATACTCATACCAACAAAGTCTTCACAATTGCTGTGAGGTTACGATGGGCCAACTTTAGCGCCAAATGCAGAGCCCGGTTACCACGAGCATCTCGCGTCTCGAGCGCCTCCTGGCCGCCATCTTTCAGGCACTCTTGAATTTGCTGCAGGTTCCCATTCTAAGAACAGACATTGTAATTTACAGTTAACATACAGTGGTGGTGATTGAATGCAGATTGACCACATCTGACCCAAAGAGCTATCTGCAGCGGGGTGGGCATTGAGCTGGCGTTATTTTCCATCATGTTCGCTGGTTGCGGAGGAAATTCGATGTGGCTGGGTTTGTCTGGGACGAGCATTGTTGGAGAAAAATACCTTAATAGAGAGCAATACATGTTAGGGTGGCCTATGCAGCCCAAACGGTTTCGTGCTGCTTCGCCGCGCACGCTCCAAACCACCAGTCCTGGCTGGTAGTAATCTGAAAGGGCGGGAATTCCGCAAGCATGATGAATACACCATTCTAGTCGACCACGCGGTGGCCGGCTCTCCCTCATACGGCAGACACGACACACAACTGCTCTCGGGTCCACTCGTACCAAAGTGCGTTTGACTCTGAAACGCCAATTCCGCCATCTGGACGTCACGCTCGTAGAATGCGTCGTCGATGGACTTGCTGCCCACGCCGTCACTCTGGTGCACCTCCCAGATCTTACGATATACCGGAATCGAATCCAATGCCGATCCAAGTGCCGACTCATCGCCGGCTTCTGCCAGAAGCGCCGTCGCATCGGGGTACAGTGAGCCAATAGACGGATACAGCGGCTTGCGGTCCGAGATGCGCATCGCAGGCTACACGACGCGGCGAAGCAAAATCAAAACGGTCAGTCTACACTTTGATTCTGGCAGAAATTAACGTGGCAACAAACCTCGTTCAACGGCGTGCCGAACGAGTTTAACGTAATGTTGATTGCAATGCGGTCAGCTCGCGCCTTAAGAATTTCCCCCATGATGACAGCCGTGTCACCGCCAATCTTCTACAATCGTTGAAGAGGCAAGCTTGTTCAGTATATGCTCTCCAAACAACGCATGATACGTCAAACGAACGCACCTGGCAGAAATTGTAAAAATCTTCAAGCCATAGTTTCAACATGCTGTTCTTGATGAGCTCCATTTGCATCTCCTCCAAGACGTTGCGCACATCCGATGTGCCGTCCATGCGGTCGCCTCCTGCGCTTTCCTCGAGAAATTTACTAAAATATGTCCCTGCAAGTACAAAAAACGCCATCATCAGCCTCAAAGCAAAAAGAAGACGTAAACGTACATGATCTATACCGATGGGGGTGTCAATCAGCACAGTCTCGTACAAGTCCGAGTAGCCTTTGGCGTTCGACTCGAACGTGCATATGCTGCGCATGATGGACTCATCAAACTGTCCAAGTGGGTGGAGCTGGCAGTAGCACAACACCAACAAATGGACCGAGATTTTAAAATATAATAGAGAGAAGAAGACTATCTACCGACAAGCCTCTTGGTTCTTCACCTGTCCAGTGAGCTCGTTCACATCGCGTCCGTTTAGAGCTCTTTTGAGCAAAAGGATGACATTGTCGATCATGTACTCGTACCTGAACACACAAAGCCTAATCATTAGCCGACACACATCGTAGTAGTCATCTAAACAGCGCGCAACGCACATGATAAAACTTAGGGGACGGAAAGGAACGGTCCTGGCGCTCCGGTGCAATTGTCGAGCAGCGCTCGCTCAACCAGTGGTTCCTACGTATCACGGAGTATGGTGACCGATTGCTGGACGACCTGGACAAGGTACGGTAGATGAGTGCAGAGCGTGAACATGTCAAGGCGGTTCTAACACACTTTGGACAGTTGAACAAGTGGCCGGACGCCGTGAAGCGCATGCAGGCAGCATGGATTGGACGGTCGCAGGGCTCAAGAGTCGAGTTCCAGGTCGCAGGGCTCAAGAGTCGAGTTCCAGGTCGCAGGGCTCAAGAGTCGAGTTCCAGGTCGCACCTGATGCGGTGGCGGCTGTCAAACCGACCTCTTTGACGGTTTTCACGACGCGCGTTGATACGATCTTTGGTGTGAGCTTCGTTTCGATGGCTCCTGACAGCGTCGAGGTGGAGGTTTTGCTCCCACACATTCGGCGGCACAGCGAGCTGCCGTCGACGCTTACGTTGACAAGGTGCGCACAATGTGTAAGGAAAACCAAGGCAATGGCAGTACTGTGAAGAGGAGTGTTCACAGTACTGTAAACTTCCAGATTTGCGGCTAAGTACGCAATCAGATTCACGTGGAAGGGTGCCTTCAAAACATGAGCAGTGCCGAAGGCGGTGTGAATTTGAACGAGGCTCTCCCACTTCTCGGGAAGCAAGGTGTGCACGTGCAGTGGGACCGCGTGCCGGGTCCGTGGAGCGGGGGCGCGTTGCCGGCGACGGCGGTGCTGTGCCCTTGCGTTCAGGGGACGTCGGAGGATTTGCCCGGTGATCCTGGTCTGACGATGGATGAGACAGACGGTTCAGGATGCGCCACTAACGCGCCGGCTGGTCGGGTTTCGTATGCGGCTGCGGTCAAAGGTTTCGACCGCACCGGCTTTGACGCACCTAGTGATCCCGTCGTCTTGTCCGGCCCCGGCGAACGAAACGGCCCCGGCAAACGAAACGGCCCCGGCAAACGAAACGGCCCCGGCAAACGAAACGGCCCCGGTGAACGAATTGACCCCAGCGACCTAAATGATCCCGGCGTACATAATGAATGACCCCGGCGTCCGTAACGACCCCAGCGACCGCAACGCCTCTGCCGACGCGGGGGCCGATGCAACACATGATCGCAGTGTTGTGCTGGTGCGCACAGCTACCAGACAGTGGATTGCAAAGGCGGACGATGATCTGCGTCCAATGATTCCGCTTGAGGAGGAGGCGTTCGCTTGATGGGAGGCATTGTCCTTACATCGCCGCCAGGTTTTCTGATGTGCACATATCCGCGGGCTACGCGGGTTGCGATGCTCGACTTCTTTGAGGAGTACCTGGAGGGCAAGGTCATCGCAGTTGTGCCTCCGTTCGTGCGCATGCCTCAGCATATTGCTGAGAAGACGCTGCTCCTACAACTCCTTGAGCGCCGCGAGGAGGAGACGGACCCAATCCCATAAGTCGGGAACTGGTTAAGGGTGCTAAGCGGACCAGTTACGACGCCGCTACTAGACGACTGACTTTTGTAATGACGGATCAAGCGGCTGCTGCGAGTTGGCATGCGAAGTCAATTTTGTTTCGCAGCTCTTGTGTCCTGCTACTATGGAGCGGGAAGACATTGCAGCTCCCTCGGCCTCGGCTCCGTCGGCCATTCACAATTTATTGAACTATCAAGTACGTGTTCTGGTCAATGGAGTGGCGCCCAGCACTGTTCACGCAATTCTCGCGTCAAGTGTGTCTTGCACGGTAACATCGGTGACTCGTGGGTGTCCTCATGGATCGGAGGCATATGATTCCAACTTCTTCGTGGCTACTTTCGACATGGTTTCATGTCGAAAGTTCAAGTGGGTAACGCACATCTCGACGTCTGATACGACGATGTTCCTCCATCATCACCGGCAGTTCCAACGGGTCCTCTGTTTTTCCTGCTACTCGCCTTATCATTCAAGTGCCAAATGCGTGGGTCGCAAAGGCGCCTTCCAGTTTGAGCATCACCGCGAGTTCACAGGAATGCACACCGCACCACAACGCGTCAATGGGTTGAACTTCACCCACCTAGACGTTGCCGAACGCTTACAGCATGTCGCTGGACTGGTGGATACTCTGGCTGCGGCAACGGCCAAGTTGAGGGCGGATGCGTGCAAGACGCCACTTCTGTCCAAGGTTTTCCAGTCACCCTCGCGTAAGAGCCATTCGGCAGAAACCGCCGCTGCCTCACCCGGTGGCCAGCCAGCAGCTAGTGGCCGTGCCACGCGTGCCGTCGGTCCTTCGACTGACGAGTGGTTTGACCCCGGAACAACCAAGAAAAAGCGGGACTCGCGATCTAATACTGCTCCTTTGAGTCCAACAGCTGTCCCCACTGATCAACAGCCTCGGCGTTCTCAGCCAAAACAGGCTGAAGGGACTGGTAAGTCGACTACTCCGGGGTCGCCTCCTCATGTACAGCAGAGCGCTAAGTCCTCGGGCAAGGGCACCAAGAAATCACCCTCAATGAATAAGGCAAGCCACCCAGATCATCGATACACATGGTATTTTCAAAAGTAAAGGTACTCTCCGCCATAGTCATATCGAGATTATGCGAGCCCAGCAAGTCCAGATCCTGGGGACACTTCGGTGGCACGTCCGATGGAGGTGTAACATGAGGTACGGCCTCAATGGGTACCGACCGCACCAGATGTCGGATGGGAACACTCACAGACGAAGCCCCGTCTGCGGCGAACATAGGACAACAACAAGCGTTGAATCGTCGAGCGACTCCGCTCCCGAATCTTTTCAGCTGTCGCTGTCGGCATCTCGGTCGGGGTTGTCGCTGTGCGCGGTACATCAGCCGCGCGCTCGGGGTGCACTTTCGATGTAATATTTGCCAAACAACGGGCCAAGGTGTTTAGTTTGTTCGTGGCATTCTTCATCTCCTCCTTCGCTCGGACCGCCGCCGCACCGGCAGCATGGTATTCGTACTCCAAACTATTCAGTTTCCCATCTGCGTCGTCGCGAGAAAGAGAATCTCCCATATCGGTAGCTTCACTAGCAATGGCTACTTCCAGCGCTCGAGCATGAGCCTCAAAGTAGCAAGCTTTCTTAGAATCGGCAACACACTGCTCCTCCGCTGCTATAGAAGCCAGCATATCGACTTTCCGCTGTGCGTCCTCCACTTTCGAGCGAGCCACCGCCACACCCATATCCGCTGGGGAGATGGAGGGAGTTGAGGCAACATCAACATTGCCCGTTGATGAATCTGCCGCGGCGACCTTAGTTTCACGTCCGAGAAGTTGGTCAAGTTCAGTAATCGCCTTCGCACGCTGTTTAGCCGCCACGGATGAGGCGGGAGTTTGTCGGTGTTGTCACAGGCGCGGACGATTGGCCTTGCGTAGGCACCTGGGGCGGTAACACCTCCTCCGTGCGCTGTTAGTGTTCCCCTACCAGCGGAGCTAGCTAAGGCTATTGAGGACGGAACAAGGCCTCTTCAGGCATTCTGGCTGATCCAGATCCGGGCAACTGTGCTCCTATGCCAGGTTCTACCAGCGGTCGAAGGGATCCGCGTACACCAGTGGCGGTTCGATCCTTTCTGGACCACATCCGCAATCAGGATACCCACGATCAGACGTTGCGCAAGGTCCCGGATACCGCATCGGCTGCAGTGGTGCCGGAGAGCACGAAAAAAATTCGGCGAACACAGCTGCGATTCGGCAATGGGTCAGACAGCGCAAAGCAGTGGCTAAGGTACGTGCTACTCTGCCAGTTGGTCCAAAAGGCCAAACTGCGTGGGTTAATTTGTGTGCATTGGAATTGGCGGCACTCGTCAGTGAGCTGCCTTTTCCGGTTGCCTAACTTGCCTCCTCCCTCCGAGCCTTTGGACATTCCATCAATAGCGAATTTCAGCTTGCCGTGAAACGTCAACATACCACACACACAGATGAGAAGCTTTGGGATTTGACCGCGACGGCAGATGGTCAGTCTGGACAAATACGATGGAAAACGACTGACAACATCCAGTGCTGGAGACGATTCAGCAAACTACAGCCGGAGTTGTTGCGCGCGACTGTCGTCGAACCGCTTGCGGATTTGGATCACTGGGGCGTCCTCAATGTCCTGTGTGTCTTATTACCAAAGCTTGCACCAGCGGAGGGTGAGACCAAGGTGGTGATGCCACAGACCAAGGCAGTGCTCTATCACCTCTCCAAAGAGGTGCATGCGGCAGTTTTCAGCATTATTTGCAAACCTGGCAACTGGTAACCGGCGCTTGACCTTATCGCCCGCGATGGTCAACTGCTGGACCCTCGGTACTGAGGGCACCTCGGCTGCCTTAGGGGCTGATTAGTCACGGTGCGCGGTTCAGCCTTCCTCTTCTCCCGTTCCTGTGGGGCGACCTCGTTCGATAGATGGGAGGGAGATGACTCACGTTTCCCCCAATTCACCAGGCCCGCCTCGACGTCGACGGTAGCATTTGTTGAAGGCTTCCCAGAGGCCACGAGAAAACAGCCTCGGTCTGCATTCGCAAAATGTAGCTGGCTTCCCCAAGCATCCGGAACACTGTGCAGACTGGTTCGGCCATTTTTTTCGGCAGCGCGAATCGAGGGGCTCCATTGACTTGGAAACACGGGTCACTTTTGGAGAAGCGGCCACCATGGACAGGCTGTACAACAACACATGGGGCTTCGTGGACAAACCAGGACGCACGATGTGGACAGAGTCCGAGGAACCGCGTGGAGGGGTTGCTATTTACTGAATCCGTACTCGTCGATTACTGAGATGGAGCCTTGGCAACAGGAACATTGGAATGGCCGCTCGTATTGCCCTCATGGGCTAAACCGTCCTCGTCGTCAACGTTTATGCCCCAAACGACAAGAGTGAACGGGAGGCGTTTTTCGAGATGCTTCGCCACTACCTTCTGGACATAACGGACCCATGTTCATGGGAGGAGATTTCAATTGCACGTTAGTCCCACGGCTTGATCGTTCTTTTGCCTCACCACCCGGCAGACATGATTCTTTGGCGCTGCGTCGGCTTCTTGGGAGGGCGCAGCTGAGCGATGTTCTTGACGATGAACTGGAGCGAGCGGAGGAAGAGCGGGCCGTATCACCTTTCATGCGGCGGCGCACACTTATTTCTACACTTTACCAGGCGGTGGCTCCGCCAGTTCTCGGCTTGATCGGTGGTATGTTAGTGCTCTTCATGCTGATTGGATTCGAGACGTCGATCTTTCGGTACCTGGTCCAGTAGTTGACCACAATTGCATAACTATCCGGATTGGGGCGCCACGTCATGTTGTGCGCGTACGTCAGTCACGGCGAGTATATCCCGTTCCGGGATGTGCACAAGCGATCGTGAACCGTGAAATCATTGCGGCTCTCGAGATTGCACACAAGGTTGTCTGGAACGCACATTTAATATCGACTACGGACATTAAAACGGCCCTTAGGCTGGCCTTGGTGGGATGGATGGAAGATACGTTTGCGCAAAATCCTTTTGGCAATACCAAGAAAGCCCGCCAAGGTTAGACGAGAAGCTATAGACAGCGCCTATATGTCCGACTCGACGCGGCTCGTTTATAGGCACGCTCTTCAGGTAACTCCCCGGTGAGGGTTCACGATGGATGCAACCAGACCATCCCTGATGATACCCCGGGGGACTTCGTCAATATGTTGCGGAGTGTCGCCGGTTATGGCAAAGAACCAAAAAAGAGCAACTACTCACTCAACATACGTACTCTCCGGGCGAGACATCCCGAAGTTTTTTCGCCCGGGTGTCGACTAAATTTCAAGACAACACGATTATTTCCCTGGGTGGCAAAGCTGCCTACGGGTCAAATCGGCCTCAGGAATTGGCTGATGAAATGGCAGACCCGCTGGGAGCCTTCGTTCTTTCGATTACCCCGGTGCTATCGCCGAATTTCTTGGCAAGGCCTCCAGACCGGACCGGTTGACGACTCCACCGTCACGGCGGCCATATCACCAGACGATGTGAGTGCGGCTTTGAAGAGGCTCACACGCGGAAAAGCAGCGGGTCCGGATGAAATCACCAACACTTTTTACCGCGATTACGCAGATGCGCTCGCGCCTATCCTCGCTGCATTGCATACCAGATGGCTTGGGTGCAGCGTGTTACCGGCGTCATTTGGAAAGGCGAACATCCAGTGTCTGAAGAAAACTGCGGCTTCCGCATTGCCGCTTGATCATCGTCTGATTGCTCTTCTCAACAGCGTCTACAAGTTATTTACCCAGATTCTTTCGTTTCGGGTTCGGCCGATACTGTCGCATAATGTTCTACCAGCTCAAGTTGGATTTTTCCCGAAACGGTCGATTCATACGGCGCTTGACATTTTTACGGCGGTACGCAAAGCAGCGAATGTGGACAGCGATCTCCATGGTGCCCTTGTTCTGCTTCTTGATTTCGCCAAGGCATACGACACGTTGTAACGTCCGTATTTACTCTCGGTGCTGAAGTGGCTTGGATTCTCGCTCCATTTTGTCTCAGTCGTGGCAATGCTACACCGCGACACGACATGCCGATTTATTGTGAATGGGTACCGCTCAAGTCGACGTGAAGTTCAATGTGGAATCCGACAGGGGTGCTCCCTTGCGCCACTACTCTTTATACCCGCCCTCGATAGTGTCTATCGGGTGATCCAAGAGAGGGTCGACATTTGCGGGGTACCTCTCTCATCCGGGAGAAGAACCACTGAGTGCAAAGTTTCGGGCTACGCCGACGACACGGCGGTATACTTCCGCGATAGGTCAGCGGTGACGCCTGATGTAACCATCCTAGATGATTTCGCTAGTGTTTTAGGCCTGCAGACGAATCGAGCGAAGTCTATGGTCATTGAGGTTGACCCTCGCGGATCAGCACTGCCTCTGGACACCTGCGTCCTCACTCTTCAAGCTTCCAGCGAGTCCTGCAGGTACCTTGATGTCCTGGTAGGACAACAGGATGTGGTGGCCGAAAGCTGGACGAAATATATTTGATCCTTATGGAGCCGGCTTGTCCTCGCCAGAGAAAAGACTCACTCGGTCGAGCTGCAGGTCCGACTCGCCAGCTCCATAGCAGTGCCCAAAATTACCTTCTTAGCACGTCATTGCTGACCTTCTCCCGCCATTGTATCCCGATTGCAAGGCTTGATTATGGACTTTGTATGGGGAGCCCGTGATGGCAAGAGGTCCCGACCTTGGGTGTCCTCCGAGATGGCTTCACTACCGATACAGCAAAGTAGACTTGCGGTGCCGTGTATTCGAACGGAACTGATGACTATGGCGGTGACAGCTGTTGGCCAGTGGGCAGCTACGGTTTCCTCGAAAAATTTACTGATCGGCGACTTCCTATGGAGTCGGGTTCGGCTTATATCACGCCATGTTGGACCGAAGACAAGCACCCTCGATATCGGGCGTCTCTATGGTTGACCGGTTCTGAAATTGTTGGTCTCTCACCTGCTCGACATGCCCGCCAAGGTGAGGTCAAAGAAGTCTACCGAAGAGCCATATCTTTTACGTCGAGAGCCGCGGTCGACTATAATGACGACGGTAGGGTCACAATTGATGTCCGCCAGGCACTTGATGACAAGACTCGGGCAGGGATGAGGGTCGACTCTGCGGCATCAGGTCATTTTGATACCAGATGGATTGTACACGCTACGCTGAAGGACATGTCGTGGCTTAGGGATCGCAGAGGAAAGGCATACAATTTGAACGGAGCGGATTTTACGCGGAATTACCTTGACGACACAATGTCTTGGCTGACGGTTCAGAGTGGTGTCATCCGGTTCTTACCCAAGCGCGATATGGCTACCCCATCGATGGCGAAGCAACGACACTTTGGGTCCTTTGCCTCGCCATCATTTGCAACTTCCCGTCGCTCGTGTATCGTGCAATTGAGCCGAGGGCATTGATTGCGTGCTTTGCAAAAGCACACTGTCATCATGACTGGTACTCAACGGAGACGGTACATTGCTGTCTCACTTCAATACGGGAATGGATTACGGGGTGAAACCGGTCAAATCGATGTCGGCTTGAGATACAGCTGCTGCCGTGGCCAGTGGGACTCCGGTACACTTTGGCGCGCATCACGGCGCTCACGCGCGTCGTGCACCTTTGGGCTGGACATCGAAGATGGAGGCCGCAACGAAGAATACTCAAGCAGATTATCTCCCGACGGCGCCGCGATGAAGGGAAACGAATTCTCAATGAGTGTGCGGCGACGACTAACTTCCAAGTGATTTCTGAAGGTACAACTCTGATCGAATAGAGAGACATCCGACGGATAAGAGCTTCCTTTCCGCCCAACGCACAGACGCTATATCGCCTGAAGAGTAACAGCTTTCCGCTCTGGAATTGGGCAACCCACGATCTGTCTTGCCCCACCCCAGAGTGTCCGCCTGCTATTACGGCGATGGCAAGTCATGTATTCTGGACCTGACCTAGCGCCCGGCGATATTGGGAGCGTCTACTTGTCCGGTGGCGAAGTCTCGGTGATTTCAAGGAGGCGGACCTAAACGTCTAGGTGTTTGGTATGGATCTACCGGGTATTCCAATTGCTGCATGGGATGCTATCAAACACGCTATCGACCCAAGCTTAGCTCCATCGATAGCAAAGGATGCGGTCTTCCCAGCAGCTCGTGAGCTATGGCGTTTTGTAGTTTCTACGACGCTACATGCAATCTGAATAGAGCGTCTCCGCCGCATGGAAGACGCGTCTTTGCCACAGGAGGTACACACCGCCAGGGCAGAACCTAATTTCGACGATCGGTTACACGGTTTCGAAGATCAACATACCAGCCTGACATGGGGGAGGACGGGCACCTCTTCGCGCAAGTGCAGTCGGCTCTTGCTGATACTCTTCTCTGCTGCGATGAACCACCCTCATTGCGAGTGTTACCGGCCAACAGCTGCTCAGTCGTTCTGTACCTCCTTTTCTTCGACGAGGATCAAGAGGGAATCCAGGACCGGGAGGAGCTGGATCCGTCCTTGTCCAAATCCACATTCCGACACATGCTGCATGCGTCATGTGGGTAACGAGCATGGCTTACGGTTCTGCCGAAACCACTAACAATATTGCTAAATATTGGGGGCTTGTGCACGGGCTCCGACAAGCAAAAGTCAGCGGCTGCTCACCCCTGCATGTCATTGGGGATAGTGCGCTTGTGCTCTCCCAACTTCGAACCCATCACCCTCCTCGCAAGCCCCACTTGGTGCTGCTATTTCAAGAGGCACGGGCCTTAGCCGACAGCATCGACGTAGCCAGTTGGAGACATCATTATCGCAACTATAACAAAATGGCGGATCTTTTTAGTATAGATATTATTAATTTGACTGGCGAATATCGCTATGGATACAGGTGCTTCCATTCAAGTGCAGGCTACTTATGCGCGCGGTGTTGTCACGGAAGCTGCGGCCTTCCTCGACAATGATGTCAACCACTGGCTAGAGGCTTCTCAAGCGGAACACTACGAGCTACAGGGCCTCGCGATGACCGCGAAGGACCTGATAATCTCGAGACAAGACTGTGCGCAACGCCACTCGGCTGTTTTACCAAGTATATAAAGTAGAAGTCGCCACGGTATCTATGTTGCCTGTCGACAGGATATAGCGGGTCGTACGCGTACCTAAATATACCTCACCTTCTCACTCACTACACGACCTGCTCTCGAAAAGCTCCTTGTGTATCCATTTGAGTTGCTCCAATGATACACTTGACACAAAACGTGACCTTGCGCTGCGCGAGAGAGAGGTCTGGCGCAATGGGACTCAACTTCTTCGATATCGTACATGAACCACAAAATGTGCCAAAGCACAGCTTGCACGTATTGATGCGCCGGCTGAGGCTCGAGCTCTTGACACCCTTCGTATACGTCACACATAACGAATTATAAGCCCATTCGCTCGCCTCAGACTGATTTTGTTCCAACAGCCACGCCAGCTTCTTTATCTGCCCGCAGTAGACGTACTTGAGTCAAGCCATCGTCGCTTGGACCATACCATGACAGCCATGGCTCAAATCATATCACCACTCGGGTCCATGATACCCGTTCCTCGACAATGTCTGGTCAGGTACTTCTTGGTAAAAGATGCCGCAGACCGACATGTTACCACGTACTCGGTTTTTGAAAGTTAGTTGATTCAGGAAAACCGGCGGAGTGGAAGAGGTGGTAGCCCACTCTCTCGCCAGTATTGAAAAGTAGGATCCTAGTACTTTCGATGTAAACATAGTCTTGGTTGCGGACGAGACCGATTAAAGCAAACGGAATGTTGATTTTCATCTACGTGACCACCACTGATCTGAATGGGTCATCTACAGTCGGCTCAAACTATGGTGGCTAGCACAGGCCCAGCGTTGAAGTCGAGTAAATAGGACGACTGATGCGCATTGACTCAATGGTCAGATTGACGATTTCGAGCATATTTTCGTCCAGCAAGCCAGGCAGGGGACTAACCATTAGCAATTGCGGCAGCTTTGTGTTGAGGCTTAAAGACTTTCGCTCTAGGTATGATGTTGCGAATTCCGACTTGGTGAGCTTCTTCCAGCACTAAGATCAACCTTCTTGCCGATTTTCAAGTGCTCTACGTATTCGTCCAACTTTTCCGTGATTATCGCATTGGTGATCTCCACAAGCTTGGCGCGGTCCTCGGCGGTAAGCGTAAGAATTCGGAATGTTTCATCGTGAAGCGTCTCCCCATTCTGGATTGAGGTAGCCTTGCAAGTTAACAAGTGATTGGACCACATTGCAAATATTTCTTGAGCCTCGCGGCTTGGCGACGAAAGAGGGCACATCTTCAAATGAACTCTTCATGTGAGACATTGAGATTTTCAAACAATAGCGTATATCCAACCTACCATAAAAACTACCGGCATGAATGCAGATGTTTAATCTTTGATACGTAAACTTGTTGTTCAGATGATGAACAACAAGTCCTCTGGACTCTTCAGCTCATTTAATGACTAAATCATGAGAGGCCGCAACCTCTTTTTCTCTTAGCAATACGTAGCCGAACTCACCCCTGCATGTCATTGGGGACAGTTCGCTCGTGCTCTCACAGCTTCGAACCCATCACCCTCCACGCAAGCCCCGCCTGGCGCTTCTATTTCGAGAAGCACGAGCCATAGCCGACGATATAGACGTCGCCAGCTGGGGACATCTGTTGGAAGTGCAAGATGCACTGATATCGACTCCAGAGGTTCAACCTACGCTAGGGACTATACGGAAGGCGTTTGAAGGTTCTACGTGCTTCTATGTATTGTAATAGGTCTCAGATAGCTAGAGGTTTGGATGGTTCTCACTTGTAGATTGACAAGCCACTGACGAGACCCCGGGCGGGGGGCCGAAACGCGCTGAAATAAATGACTTGTTAATACACAAGTCATTTATTTCACTTCATTCTTACTTTCCTACAACATCATTATCGCAACTACAACAAAATGGCGGATCGAATGGCGAATATCGCTATGGATACAGGTGCTTCCATTCAAGTGCAGGCTACTTATGCGCGCGGTGTTGTCACGGAAGCTGCGGCCTTCCTCGACAATGATGTCAACCAGCTAAGGTTGCTATTGCGTTGACTGCTCATTTGAAGGACCTTGAGGTTTGTGCGTCAGTGTCGCGGATGTACTCCTACGAGTGCGATATGCACCCTATTGTCCGCGGCTACGTATTGCTAAGTGAGAAGGTGAGGTATATTTAGGTACGCGTACGACTCGCTATATCCTGTCGACCGGCAACATAGGTACCGTGGCGACTTCTACTTATATACTAGGTAATACTAGTCCTCGGACAGCCGAGCGACGTTGCGCAAAGTCTTGTCTCGAGATTATCCGGTCCCTCGCGGTCATCGCAGGGCCCTGTAATTCGTAGTGTTCCGCTTCATCTTGTTATCTGTTCGCTTTTGATTGGCAAGAAGTTGGAGGTAGTCTTCGTTGAGATAGAGAAGCTGGGGAAGCGCAATAATTGAGCCAGGGGGATCAATTAAGAGCTACGATGTCCTTCTCGAAAGAGAGCAGCGCCTTCAAACTGATCGCTTGAGTGTGCACGGACTGAGGTTGTGGCAGTGGCAGGATCCAGCAAGGAGAGCGAAAGACTTTGAATACGGACTTGGGCTGCTGAGGATCTCATCCGTCTCGTTTGCTTCTATGACAAATGCACAAGAGAGGCAAATGTACGTATTGATGAAGTGCAGGTAGTCTTAACAAGCGGGTACAACTTCTGACTACTAGAGTTCAAGGTATGTCGATAGGATTGTCTCGAGTATATGCTAGTGAAGCACAGTTCCTAAATCACTTCTTATTTTACCCCAAAAACAAAGTCAGCGAACGTGAACGCTCTTCTACGAGCCACGAGCGTGTCAGTCTTATAATATTAGCATTATAGTTCAGCCATTCCACACCATGCGCATCAGCTTTCAGTGTGGCAATGCCATCGACCCATCATTGTCTACCGAAGACAATGAGGTAGGATAGAGTCTATTTGTCAATACAATAAGCGTTTTACATCTACTTTGCAACAATGTTCAGCAGTCCATGGGTGCCTTGCTTTTTGGGGGGAACCAAAATCGCCTTGCACACGTCTCGGCCGTGCATGTGGCGTTGCACAGCAGGGGAGTCCAGTGCCAACGCCAAGACTGCGTTCGAGTCCCTAGCCTCCAGCAAGGCAGGGTCTACAAGGATAGTATCACGCGGTCTGCCTTGCACCTGTAGTACCACTTTCACCTGAGCACGATCCAGTAGCGCAGAGTCGTAAGCTGGCCATGCGGAAGCATGCACATCAGCTACATCGTCGCCGTCTTGCAGAGCCTGAAACATCTCAGCAGCAGTGTGAGGAGCCAGTGGTGCCAACATTTGAACCAGAGCATACAGAGCCTTTTCATATGCTGCAGAGCCCTGTAGCCGTGTGCGATGCTCGCCAAGTAAGTTTGACAGCTTCATAAGCTCCGCGATAGCGACGTTGAACGACTGAAAGTCGTTCAGTGCCTCGGTCGCACGTTTGATCGTTCCGTGCAGCTGGTGGCAAAGCTCCTTCTCCTCTTCTTTGTCTGCACGAGGAGTAGCACCTCGACTGCGTGAGGCCAGCACACCATCCAATAGCGACCAAATGCGTGCCAACCAGCGCGATTGACCTGCGAGGTCAGCTTCATCCCACTCCAACTCATAAGCAGGTGGTGCTTTGAATAGCACGGCAAGGCGTGTCACGTCGGCGCCATGGCGTGCACGGATCTGTTCTGGGTCCACACCGTTATGCTTCGATTTGGACATCTTTTCCCAAAGTGTCACCACGGGATGCCCAGTCGTTTTTTCTACGACGACCATGTGACCTTCAGATACTACTTCTTCATATTCATCCGACGCCAAAGGGCGTAGGGAGCCCGGCGACTTGTATGTGCGCCCCAGCACCATCCCTTGAGCCAGAAGCTGAGCAAAAGGCTCATCGGTGGCCAGAAACCCTTGATCGAACATAAATTTCGTCACAAAGCGCGAGTATAGCAGATGCAAAATCGCATGCTCGATGCCACCAACGTAAAGGTCCACGCCAGTGCGCTTCAGCCATGTTTGTGCTTGATCGGGTTCAAAGGCAGCAGTATCGTTGCGGGCGTCACAGTAGCGCATGTAGTACCACGAGCTATCAACAAATGTGTCAAGTGTGTCGGTGTCGCGCTTGGCATCGCCGCCACACCGTGGGCATTTGCAGTCCTGCCAACCAGGCATGCGCGCAAGGGGAGAGTCACTACTACCTCTTCCGCGCAGGTCGGCAGCCACATCTTTCCCCACGGGCGGCAGTACAACTGGTAAGTGCTCTGTGGGAACTCCGACCGGTCCACACGATGGACAATGGATGATTGGTACAGGAGTACCCCAGTAACGCTGGCGTGAGACTAACCAATCCCGCAGGCGGAACTGAGTAGTGGCACAACCAGCGCCCTCCTCTTCGAGGCGGTTGTTAATGGCCGTCATCGCTTCCTGCGATGTCATGCCGGAAAATTCGTTACAGTCATGCAGCACGCCATAACCTGTGAACGCCTCATCTTCATTCCACACAGCTCCGTCGCTGCTTTCCACAACAGACCGCACCTCTAGATTGTGGTGACGCGCAAAGGATAGGTCTCGACTATCGTGCGCGGGGACGCCCATGACCACACCGGTACCGTAATGTGCTAACACGTACTCGGCCAAGTAAATGGGCACGTGACGTCCAGTAAGCGGGTGTTGTGCATACAGTCCCGTGAACACTCCTGCCGTCGTGTCGCCTTTGCCTCGGTTGTCTTTACTCATTGCGCGCACTTTGTCAACGTAAGCGTCGACGGCAGCTCGCTGTGCCGCCGGAACGTGTGGGAGCAAAACCTCCACCTCGACGCTGTCAGGAGCCATCGAAACGAAGCTCACACCAAAGATCGTATCAACGCGCGTCGTGAAAACCGTCAAAGAGGTCGGTTTGACAGCCGCCACCGCATCAAGTGCGACCTGGAACTCGACTCTTGAGCCCTGCGACCGTCCAATCCATGCTGCCTGCATGCGCTTCACGGCGTCCGGCCACTTGTTCAACTGTCCAAAGTGTGTTAAAACCGCCTTGACATGTTCACGCTCTGCACTCACCTACCGTACCTTGTCCAGGTCGTCCAGCAATCGGTCACCATACTCCGTGATACGTAGGAACCACTGGTTGAGCGAGCGCTGCTCGACAATTGCACCGGAGCGCCAGGACCGTCCTTCGGCGTCTACCTGTTCGTTGGCAAGTACTGTCTTGTCCACGGGGTCCCAATTCACGAGAGCCTCTTTGCGATAGGCCAGACCCTTTTCAAACATCTGCAGAAAGATCCACTGCGTCCATTTGTAGTAGTCAGACGAACACGTCGTAACTTCTCGGTCCCAATCAAATTGTATTCCTAATGCCTTGAGCTGGTGCTTGGCCTGTGCAATGTTGGCCACTGTCCAGGCCGCGGGCGAGACACCGCGCTCGATGGCCGCGTTCTCGGCCGGTAGTCCAAAGGCGTCCCAGCCCATCGGATGCATTACGTCGTAGCCCTGCATACGCTTGAGACGTGCCATACAGTCGCTGATAGTGTATACACGCACGTGGCCAATGTGCAGCTGACCCGAAGGATATGGAAACATGGAGAGGCAGTAAAAGGGCTCCTTTTTCGTCTTCTCTCGGACAGTAAGTGGCTGCAGCTCCTGCTGTGCCCAGCGCTTCTGCCATTTCGTCTCAATAGTCTCCCACGCACGCACAGACCTAGTTGCAAAGCTGCGACGCGTCACTCGATGCAGACGACAGCGCAACATGATGAAGTAGTGGTGGTGGTTAGTCGACTATTGTTTATGTAGCTATCCTACAGTTGTGGAACATGTCTGCTTTCTTCCAGAAAATGGGTATTTTCAACGGTTTTAGGTCCCAATAACCAGACGCAAACGTTAAGTGGTCATGGAGGCAGGAGATATTGCGACCTTTAATATTCAACACGGCTACGTGGAGGGGCTTGTACGCGGCTTTCGGTCGGGCTTTTTAGATGATGTCGACTATCATCATCTCATGCAGTGTGAAAATCTGGAAGGTACAAGAGAGAAGACCAAGCTTGAAACTACAGTTTGTGCTACACACCGACCGACCTTATTATAATACTCTAACGGTTCTCACTTGTGCCTGTATCTGTAGATGTGAAGCTGAATCTACAGGAGACGGATTACGACCAGTTTCTAGCGGACGAGGTGAGATGCGTTTGATTATGGGTTGTTTTACATGGACTACGATTTACTACGGCGATTACTTCTTGTTCGTACTATTGCTAACTGCTGTTACTACAGTCGTCCATCTCACCCGGCTTGATCCAGGGCGGTACAACCAATAAACTTGTCGAAGAAGTCAAATTTCTGCGTGCACAGGCCATGGAACCACTGGGTGAATTCCTCGATTTTATCACGTACGTTACGCTCTGTTTGGATGACTACTACGACGATATGTGTCGGCTAATGATTGGGGTTTGTGTGTTTAGGTACGAGTACATGATCGACAATGTCATCCTTTTGCTCAAAGGAACTCTAAACGGGCGCGATGTGAACGAGCTCATTGGACAGGTGAAGAACCAAGAGGCTTGTCGGTAGATAGTCTTCTTCTCTCTATTATATTTTAAAATCTCGGTCCATTTGTTGGTGTTGTGCTACTGCCAGCTCCACCCACTTGGACAGTTTGATGAGTCCATCATGCGCAGCATATGCACGTTCGAGTCGAACGCCAAAGGCTACTCGGACTTGTACGAGACTGTGCTGATTGACACCCCCATCGGTATAGATCATGTACGTTTACGTCTTCTTTTTGCTTTGAGGCTGATGATGGCGTTTTTTGTACTTGCAGGGACATATTTTAGTAAATTTCTCGAGGAAAGCGCAGGAGGCGACCGCATGGACGGCACATCGGATGTGCGCAACGTCTTGGAGGAGATGCAAATGGAGCTCATCAAGAACAGCATGTTGAAACTATGGCTTGAAGATTTTTACAATTTCTGCCAGGTGCGTTCGTTTGACGTATCATGCGTTGTTTGGAGAGCATATACTGAACAAGCTTGCCTCTTCAACGATTGTAGAAGATTGGCGGTGACACGGCTGTCATCATGGGGGAAATTCTTAAGGCGCGAGCTGACCGCATTGCAATCAACATTACGTTAAACTCGTTCGGCACGCCGTTGAACGAGGTTTGTTGCCACGTTAATTTCTGCCAGAATCAAAGTGTAGACTGACCGTTTTGATTTTGCTTCGCCGCGTCGTGTAGCCTGCGATGCGCATCTCGGACCGCAAGCCGCTGTATCCGTCTATTGGCTCACTGTACCCCGATGCGACGGCGCTTCTGGCAGAAGCCGGCGATGAGTCGGCACTTGGATCGGCATTGGATTCGTTTCCGGTATATCGTAAGATCTGGGAGATGCACCAGAGTGAGGGCGTGGACAGCAAGTCCATCGACGACGCATTCTACGAGCGTGACGTCCAGATGGCGGAATTGGCGTTTCAGAGTCAAATGCACTTTGGTACGAGTGGACTTCAGAGCAGTTGTGTGTGTTGTGTCTGCGTATGGCCAACTAACTGAGTCGTTTGTCGCGTTGCAGCTTGCTTCTACGCGTATGTCAAGTTGAAAGAACAGGAAGTGCGCAACTTGGTGTGGATCTGCGAATGCATTGTGCAGAACCAGCGCGACGCCATCAACAATTTCATTCCAATCTTCAGCGACAGCGCTCCGTGGCGTGGATCAAGCAAACATTAAGAGACCAGGGCGACCACGTGTTAGCCACTGTGTTTTTCTTCAGACAGCAGTCGCCTCGTGACTAAAACTGGCATAAGCATATATCTCTTCCGTCGATCGCTCTGCATCGATCTCTTGGTATCGCTTTGCATGATTGGCCAATCTCTCTCAATCCTGTTAGCAATTCTCATTCCTCGGTCAACGAACAAGCAGCACCATGGTTCAGCTAGCAACTCGCTAGATGGCTATCACTATCCCGACCTTACGCCTGCCTGTCTGTGCCTGTTGCTGCTTTGCAGAATCGCGTGGCTGCTTTTACGCAATACTTGGTGACGAAACGCTCGTTTTCCATGATGCCGATCTTTAATCGAGGTGCATCTGCATCGTTTGAAACTTCCTGCTTCTCGGCTCATACTCTGACTGGTCTCTACGTTTTCTACTTTATGCAATAGGAACCAAGAGGCAGCAGCGGAACAACATCGCGCTTTTGGAGAATAGCAACGAGTACGATTATCTTAAGGACGAGGTCGCTCGTCGCCTCGTCGATCGCTTGGAGGTGCGAACAAGCCCCAGCTGACTGGAATGCGTCGTATGGATAGAAGGTGACCGTGGCTGTCGTCTTTCGTGTGCTTGTGGTAGGATATTGAGCGCGAGTTTCCATTGGCACTGGACTTGGGGTGTGGCAGTGGCCACCTATACAAGAATCTTAGCGTCAATCACGGGCTAGGAGGCATCAAGAAGCTGGTCCAGTGCGACTCGGCGGGTACGAGTATAACAGAGCGACGATAGTGAAAGAGACTGGCGTCTAAGAATTCTGTCGTTCGCGTTTTTGCATTACGCAGAGAAACTGCTCCTACGCGACAACCTGGAGACAAGCACCTCGCGTACGTAGTCATTATGATAACTGAGAGAAGGGGATGAACTGTTAACTTGATTCATCGTCATTGTGGCCTGCTTGTTACTGGCTATGCAGTGAAGACAACACGCCTGGTCGCGGACGAGGAGTTCCTTCCGTTCCCGAGCCGCCACTTTGACTTGGTAATGAGCTCACTAAGTTTGCATTGGGTGAACGACCTTGAAAGCACGTTTCACCAGGTGCTAGACACGATGAAGCCCGATGGTGCATTCATTGGCGCGGTGATGGGAGGAGACTCGCTGCAGGAACTACGGTACGCTTTACGTTAAACATATTACACACGAAAGTATCCGCACCCTAATGCTAATGCATTGTTTTACAGGAGTGCCTTTATCCTTGGCGACCAAGAACGTCAAGGCGGCATTTCTCCTCACATCTCTCCATTCATGAACGTCGCTATTGCTGGCAACCTCTTGTCTGCTACGGGTTTCAACTTGTGCACTGGTACGAGCGACCCAGCCAACTGCAGTTACAACGAATACTAACTCCGCAGTTTTGCATCCAGTGGATACGGACTTTATCCAGGTGGACTATCCGAACGCCTTTGTACTGATGGAGCATCTGCGTGGCATGGGTGAAAACCACGCCATAACTTTGCGAGGAGCTCCGGCCACGCGTGACTCGCTGCTTGCCGCTGCCTCAATCTACCAGTCCATGTTTGGCCAATCGGACGGCACAGTGCCGGCTACATTTCAGGTTATATACCTCATTGGTTGGTCTCCACATGACTCGCAGCAGAAGCCACTGCGTCGTGGCTCGGCCCAACACTCGTTCAAGGAGCTTGGCCACAAGTGACAGCACTTAGCATCATCACATTCGATCTTATATAAGAGTAGGAAACATGAGTCATATATAAGAGTGCAATTCAAAATTAGACGAGAGGACAACATGGCGGACCCGGCGTGGGGCGCAGGAGCTTCGTCGCTATTTGACGAGGACATGGCACGCACACTATATGACTTTTGCTACACATCAGAGCCGCTCCCGACGCAGTGTCATCGCCTTCTTTGGTCCCAGCAGCAGCGGCAAGAGCAGTCGTGTAACGAGCCCAATTGCGAGATGTTGCAGCTCCATGGCCTTCCGACCATCGAGTGTCCATCCAATGATACGTATCATATGAAGCCCATGCTTGCTCAGTGTGACGAGGCAGTAGGCATGAATGCACCCTCGACGTCCAGTGATGACTGGCAACGACGGCATCAGTGCGCGATACTGGAGCAACTTGAGCAGCAACGGGACTTACGGATACAGATGAACCAGCACCAGCAGCAGCAAGAGAAGCAGACGCAACAGCAGCATATGGAGGTGCAAGAGTGGCAGCAGGAACAGGTACAACGACAGCAGGTGCAAGCCCAGAGGCATGTGGAGAGGATACTACACCCACGCTACTCGACCAGCGTGGGCGGATCACACCAAACAGGGCGGACTAATGAATTGTACACTTTGCGCGCACCTACACCAAGTTTTGGTAGTGGTGGAGGCTTGGACACTGTGATTCAACAGCCTGGACAGCTTTACAATGCTCGGCTTGGATGTAATGAGCAACTGCCAGTTCGAACGACGATAGCGCCAATCCCGACACACTCGTACATGTCAGATTATAGAGAGCGTTTATGGTCAGGAGTGTCGATGGACAGAAACGACGGGGTGTTTGCTCTACAACAGGATCCGCAGATAGTTCAGGCGCATTTGCAAGCTCAGAATCCTGAAAACCTCGCAATAAGTGCAGTCCATCGGCGGAGAAGACATGATGTAAGGTTGCTTGCTGGAATGCAACCGGAGAGAACAAAGGTGTCTCGGATGCAGACACTGCAACGATACATTCGACAAGAGCCTCTGCAACCACAGCCGTATAACCCCGCTGAAATCAACCAACGCAGTCGCCAAGGGAAAGCAAGCGGACCTAGCCTTGATGACGCTTTCTTGGACGAGATTATGGAGCACTTGTTTACAGGTGCAGCGCCTGCAGTTAGCAAGCCTACCACTGTTAGCGCTTCTGCTGGTTTTAACGTTTTCCTCGGTAAAGCTCGGGAAAAGAAGGCCATTATTAACGCAAACCCCGCTCAATTTCGGATCCGGACTGGAGAAGAGGTGCAAATAGAGGGACAAATAAATGTACACTTAAGATTGCCAATTCCGCCCTCTGGAGCTACGGTAGTCCCGGGAGTATCACTGGCGCGACAAGCAGTGCGACTGATGACTATGCAAGATATTCTTGATTATGAGGACGGTTCTAGCAAGGTGAACTTGTCGACAAAGCGACTCCATGGAGGCAAACAGAAGCGAATACCTCCTAGGCGCAAGATACTAAGGAAAAAGGCTTCAGCCAAACGGCAAAAGATGTCCCAACAACAAAGTGCACAAAACTTTCAGCAGCTACCGACGAATCAGCCTGCTGGGGCCATCCTGCCGGACCAGAGTGAGAATGACGTGACAGCCTCAGCATTTATATCAACTGCGAGACCGTGCACACCCATGCATTTAGCTTTCTTGAAGTCCCGAGCTGCGCGTGCATCAGAACAGGCCGCTTGTATCACGATCACAAAATCGTCAATCTCAACAATCTCAACTCCACACCCGCAAGTTCAGTTGTCTACAGAGTTTGCCAACCCGAATATTGCTGCGTATGAGGGGCCGAATTCAGGCAACAGTAAGATGGCAGTCACAAGTACTGACATGTGCAACAGCTCTACAACGTACCAGTCGATTCAGCAGCATACCAGAACACCGCCTCAGGATACGGCAATGCTAGAGCATGCAAGTACCCCGGAAGCCAAACAAATGACAATTGAACCGAATGCGCTACCAGTGGGGCAGAGCAATGTGGACAGAGTTTGTGACAGCCCGATGGATAAGGCATTTGGACAGCATTGGCGGCAGCAATCATCTCCCGAAGTGTCGGGTTCTTTAAAAGCGGCTAACAACATTCAATCTCCGATCAAGCTGGACGTGGTTGAAAACGGGAAGGATGCCAAAATACCAAAGAAGATAAACAAAGCTAAAAGGCCTCATGCAAGGGTGATTTCACTCGCTACGGGTGACCGGGAACAGCAAGTGCATGGGACGTTGCCTTTGGCTGACGTTGTTATTACGAGAACGAGATCGATTGCAGCGACTGCGATTGTCCCGGCTACCGTGACACACACACCTGTTGTATCTGAAGTACCTCGTATGGAGAATAGAACGGTGGTAATATTTTGTAAGCGGGACTTTATGCGCTACCAGGCAGTGAAGATATGGCGCAAATACCAAGAACAGCTCAAGAAACACGAAGAGTGGCGTGAAGTCCGCGTTGCCGGCAAGCGCACTCGATATCTTAATTCTCGCTACGATGGTGAAATTCGAAGGGCAAAAAGAAAAGCTCACTCGGTCGGGCAGGCTGCGAAGAAAACCATTTCAGGAGGAAGGGGGAATTTGCAGTTATAAGGTGTCGTAGACACAGCTGGCTCCTTTGGTGAGATGAGTAGCATCATCGTGTGTGCCAGCCGACAATGAAAGGATATCTCCATAAAGGGAACGTGTGACGCGACAATGTCTGCGGATTTAAGGAATGCTAGCGGTGTTTATTCACTGATGGAATCCGTGATGTGTGTTAAAAACTTAGCGACCAAAACTATGCGTCACAGCCACTAGAAACAAGAGGCCGAAACGGATTGAAGGGGACGCCAAAGGTGCAGTGAAGCCAAGTAATTTTATTGAGCCAAGCAAAGCCATCTTGGATGCCTTCACCCGCTGCAAAGACGCAGCCAGGAGTTGACACTGTCGTGTCGCGCAAAATTGTCGGGACCGCTGTCAATCACTGCGTGCCCGAAGGGAATGCCGTTGTTAACACATTGTCATTTGGCAACAATGAGCCCATCGTCGCAGTTCCTGACACAACCCCTGAGGACATCGCCCACTTTGTTGCGAAAGTGTCACGTAGTGCAACTTTGAGGTCACCGTCGCTATATCTAGCGACGGTATCGACACAATCGTTGCTGACGGAGCACCAACTAATTATTCATCACCGACGACTCTTCTAATTGCAGATACTGGATATCAAAACTGATTCCACCGGCATAGCTGATACATCGCTCTGGAGTAGCACCGAAGCCATCGGTGCCGTATACGTGCCTGTCGATATCGCTACCATTACTTTTGATAGCAATACGGGTTTTCCGACTGCACGGGAAAATGAAACCGGATTCTGCAACTTCGAGCAATGTCATGCAGCCTAGTGCCAATAATAACCGTACATGTAGACTCATTTAGGGTCAAGATATTAGAGCGATGGAACATCGAGACATCAATTAGATTGCGTTGAATGTGGAAAGAGACAAATACACACTTGAGCATTTGTGCCAAATGGATTACAAAGAGTTCACCAAAGTCATCGTAAGTTGTTAGTTATGCCAATGTCACGCGAAATCGCTTGCAACTTGGTCGCTCAAATGACCGATGGACTTTAACCTCATTTCCCCGTTGGTTTCCAAGGCCGAACTAACTTGGTTCGCGAAAGATGCAGACCTGATGATAAATGCTCTCACATCAAGAATACGAAGGCAACTCGAACGTAGGAACGGACCGCAAGCCGCCGCTGCTCTACCTGGAGGCAATCCCAGGCACCGCGACAACTACATATCAGCATGGGGCATGCACTTCACAGCAGTGAACGCTTTTTGTCGCGAGATAATATTTTCAACCACGGAGCAGGACCAGTGGAAGATGATGGTCATTGCACGAGAACTCAAATAACTAATTGCATTGGTGACAGTGTTTTTTATTTGCTTCGATACGTCCCGTGCCTATTGACTACTGATGTGGAAGATGCCCATCGCGGCGGCTTTTTTTTGAACCTCCATGTTGTGGCCAATCGCCACTTGCCAGCTCAATCCACGGAGCAATACCCTCGAAGGGAAGGAGGGTCCATTCTTGTAAACTTCCTATTAGGAGAGTGGTCCCGTTGTTCTCAGCATGCTCTATGTGCAAAAAGGTCTGAAGTGCGTTGTCACTTTCCATATTGCATCGCGAACGCCAGGTTGTTCATGGACGACTTTTCTGTCAAAGAGACTGATGCCTTGGCTTGGCCACTGCTGGACTGGTTTGACTTCGACGACATACTGCTGACATTTGCTGAGCTCGATTAAGCCACACGCATCTACAGCAGACGCAGTTCCCAGCCACTGTCAGCCATTTCCCGACCACTCCAATGAGCACGGATGACGACACCACAGATATTAATTGTTGACGCCGCCTTCTGCTTTCCAGCAGCAGTCGCTAAGCTCTTTGCCGATGGAGGCGGACATGATGTCGTCTTCCGCAGCGAGAGTGTTGCTCTTGAGCTCGTCCATGTCGACGGACTTGCCGCTTTCCAGCGGATAGAAGCTGCTGTTGCCCAGGACGCACAAGGTCACTGACAAAAGTAGCAGCAATAACAACTACAGCTCAGTGACGTCGACACCCATCGATGCAGCCAAGTTGATGCAGTCAATTGACAAGACGCAGCCAATGCCAGTATCGAAGCCGTTCTCTGGTGCTCTGCCCTACGCCAAGCCTGTGGCATACTTCCCGCCGTCAGTTAAAGCCAACCAGAAGCGGCCATTCACGCCCGTCCTTCCGAGCGCGACGCCACTCAGCACGTGTAATTCTGCATTGTCTTCTGCTGCTACTACTACTACTGCTGCTGCTGCCACCAACGATTCGAACGCGAAAAAGTCCAAACGCGAGATTCGCCAGATGAAGAATCGGGAGAGTGCTAACAAGAGCCGTCTGCGTCGCAAAACACAGCTAACAACTTTGACAGCGAGAGTCACCGAGTTTAAAAAGAAGGAGCAGGAGATGCTGACCATTATTGCTGGTCTGCGAGCTGAGAACAAGTCACTGCTGGACCAGAACACGTTTCTGCGCTCGTTGGTGACGAACTGCAAGCAGGAGTGCGCATCGTCTCAAAGCGACCACCAGCTGGCTGCTTTCACGTCGCTGCCTCCTTCGCCAGATCAGAGCTGCGTGGCGCTGAAACATGCTGGCGAGTGGCCAGAAGATGGATGTGGACGACGACGCACAGGCTGCAGATGTAGCTGTCATGACGCCGCAACCAGGCAAGCGGCGTACTATGGCGTCCACGTTATCAATGACGAGTGTGGCGGTGTCCGCGTCCGTGTTTGGAATCACTGTTTTCGTCGACGGCGATGGCGATGCCGTCGATGCGACCAACATCCGTGGTGTTGGACGCGTGCTGCATGAAGCTCCGACGTCGTGTGGTATAGAAGGGTGCTCCTTTGAAGCATCGATGTCACCGTTGAGGTTTGTGGCGACGATGGTGAGATCTTGGGTGCAGTTGCTGTCGTCATCCGAGTTGGTGTTCGGTGTGTTGCTAAACGTGCTGTCCTTCGCTGTTATCGTGGCGCTGTATCAGCTGTGGCAGTCGCATTCAGCGGGTGGGTGGTCAGAGGATTATGCGGTCCTATCGAAGTCTGGGCGTCGGCATGCTCAGCGACAGGCAGAATTGTCGTGGAGCAGCTCGTCTGCAATCGGCAAGTGCAAAGAGTAGTGGAACGGAAGTGGGTCGATGGGTCGACATCCTGTCTGACTCGCGATGATCCTATTTGTAGCGATAACAACATTGAGGCATAATTTCCCCTGTGTTCGCAAATAATTGTTTCTTAAGCTGCGCGGTGGAACTGATGCGCATAAGACGATGCATGTTTAAGTTTTGAAGTGCTACTTAGTCATGGTCAACCATGATTGAGTAGTTGGGAGTGAATTCGCGGCATCAACAGCAGAACCTGCCTCAAATTTGAGCTTTTTCCAAAGCGGTTTGCTGGAGCCTGGTCGACAGTTCAAATTAGTTGACTCAGGTCGATCTAGCCATTTCTCTTGTAACGCTACGCTGCCCAGTTCGCTCGTTTAGCGAGCAGACTTTATGTTGTCACGTCAACCCTGGCTGCATAAGAAGCAGCAAATTGGTCGTGACAACACCAGAAAGGATTAGACCATGTCTGCTAACGACATGACCTTGACGATGGCCGGATACACAAGTATGTGAGGCTTTTGAGGAATATTTAACTTTTTGTGCTGGTAGTAGCAGGACGATCACCCTCTGTTGTCTTGCGCTCTAATGTCCGTGCAAGGAGAGCTAGTGCTCGCGTCATAGCTTCTCGCTCACTAGTACGGGAGGACTTCGTCTGCATACTTAACACGGCTTGCATCTCTGACTCCTTACTATCAGGTTCCAGCTCGATGAAGGCGGCCTCGGGGTAAATGCTACGAATTACCTCTTCGACCTCTTGCACCTCCTTCTCTACAAGGCGGGTCACATCCTCCGCGTACCAGGATAGAATGAGTGATAGATCATTCTCCAAATCCTTTGTCTCCAAAAATACCGGCTTGTACCTACCCAGCATGACAGCATCGTAAGTACTATGTATCATAAGAATGACCACATCATAACGCGTACATTCGTAATAGTCTCGCTGCCAAGTACGTTCCGTCAAAGTCCACTTCAGCCTACAATGTCGTATTCACACGGTCAGAGCCACAATACAAGAGAGTATATGCAGAGATTACTCAGCGCTGCCGTCCTACCTTGAAGCTGAATGTCGACGGTCCAACCCACTGTGACTGGACAGCATACACGTTATCAATGGACGGACGTGCCAGCAGCAGCTCGCGGATACCATTCTCAATTTCCGGCTCCACTGACTGACCCAATAAATACTTTTGATTCAAACGGATGAGTGATACTGCAACACCGCCAAGAAGCACACCAATCGAAACACTTGCGAGGCTATCCCACAGCGTGTTACCGGTAATATGGCTGGCCCCGATGCCGCATCCAGCAATAACAACACCCACACAGGCCGAGAAATCCTCGAGCAGAACGGCCATCATAAATGGGTCTTTCGTCCGCTTAACGTGCTGATAAAACGACATGCTTTCGGGTTTGGTGGCCAGTAGCTCCTGTACTGACCGCTTAAGCACCCATCCGTCGATGCTGAAAGAAGCCGCAAGCACGCACCAGATCTCCCACGACAGGGTGAGCTCTTTTGGAGGCTCTAGGATTGACTCGATCCCGTGAACAATCGTCACACCGGAGCCTAACCAGAAAATGCCCAGCGCAGAAATGAGCGACCAAAAGTATGCAGCGCGTCCGTATCCGTACTGATGTTTCTTGTCCGGTACACCCGACGCTTGCTTTAGACCCAAAATAAGGATGGCCTGATTGCCGGTGTCCACGAGCGAGTGAACAGCCTCTGAAAGCATCGCATTGGAGCCAGTTTTGAGCCACGCTAATACCTTAAGGACCGTAATGGCCGTATTGCCTGCCATGGCTCGGAATACCACATCCTGTGACGTCGAGCGGTACACTTTTCCTGGAAAATAGGCCTTATTGACATCGGTCCGTGGCTTGGGCAAGGGATATGTGGGTTCAACAACCTTAATTAAGAACGGTTCATTCTCCTTCTCCTTCCTTTTACATAGATCTTTCTTCTTCTTCTTCTTAGCTTCTGTATCATTCGGAACGACCATCGCAAACCATCGAAGGAAAAGCTGATGCGGTAAAAGGACCGATTCACGAGTCTGGAAGGACGACAACCGATGACATCGAGACATTAATGATGATTGACCTAAGCGTTGGGAATGCCGCAGTGAAGACCGAGCTACATGAAGAGACCTTAGCATGACCTGAGAATACTGCGTTAAGTGATTTGCACCAAGTATTAAATGGTGACGCTATAGGTTGAATTAGATGTGGCACACATACCTCGACGGAGTCCAAAACTACGGCGCGACTAGCAAAAATAACTTCGTCGAAGTTGTGGCGGAGTCAATAGGTAAGATACATTGGAACACGTCCGTGTAATGTATCCACCCCGTTGATACTTTGTCAAGAGGATACATCGCACTCGCGAGTCCAGTAACGCGAAGAGTGCCATCATGCTTTGATGTGAACGGGATGGTGCACCACTGGAGATAGCAGTCATTGACTTGCATTCGCCGGTAGATTCGAATCTGTTTTTGTAAATGACAAATCTTGTACTAACGGATTCTTGTACTTGGTATTAAAATCAACAATGTGGAACTCGATGATCCCGCTGATGTTGCCTGTAATAGGCACGGGCGATGCCTTGGCCAAGATGACGTGCGATGAACCGACCCCACGCTTCTTAAGTCACCTGCAGGCACTCGACCACTCAAACATCGAAACTGAACAGCTTTCGAGCGTATCTGCTCGGAGATGACGGCTACTGAAAGGATTTGTGTCTAGTGTGGACTGGGGTCTGACTGCTGCTTTTGCTGATCAATACTGCATGACACAAGATAAGCTCGGTACGCAACAATCTCAGAGGAAAATCTTCCCTCGCATGAGACGCTGGACAGCATGATACGCATATCGATTTAGTGAATGCTCGTGTCCCTTGTGACGCAAATATCAATGCTTGACCTCACAGATATCAATGCTTGACCTATTTTTTTCTGTCGGCGTCAGTCTCGATCACTCAACTTTTGCTGCGAAATTACAGTTGTTGCGACAGGGCAGGTTTGCCTCCAAGATGCCACTGCTGTGCAGATGATGCTGGATCAACGTGGTCGTCTGGCGCGAGCTCTTCACCTGCAGACAATGATGTTCGCTTAAAGCATGCTTGCATGCTTGCGAAACCTCGCGTGTGGACAGCAAAATGGAGTTGCTAGATGAAATCCGCGAAGGTGAGAGGAAAGCGTC
Organism: Peronospora destructor; assembly: GCA_011800735.1. NCBI lineage: Eukaryota > Oomycota > Peronosporomycetes > Peronosporales > Peronosporaceae > Peronospora > Peronospora destructor. Next base: position 48,397 of record WBRY01000004.1, on the reverse strand, counting down.
AGTTTTACATGACAGTCTCAGCGTATGTGGCACAAGCACAACAAGAAACGACAACGAGTTATTCTATTTTGAAGGCGCTCCTGATCGCTCAAAAGAGCTTCTGTTGTCTACGTGTCCGCCGGCATATTTGCCCTATTTTGTGCATTTGTTATAGAAGCAAACGAGTTGGACGAGATCATCAGTAGTCCAAGTCCGTGCACAAAGTTTTTCGCTGATGTTGTAAAGAGCTGGATGTCGACTAAATTTCAAGACAACACGATTATTTCCATGGGTGGCAAAGCTGCTTACGGGTCGAATCGGTATCAAAATGGCAGACAGCTACGAGCACGTTATGGTTCGTTCTTTCGATTACCCCGGTGCTGCCGCCGAATTTCTTGCTAAGGCCTCCAGACCGGACCGGTTGACGACTCCACCGTCACGGCGGCCATATCACCAGACGATGTGAGTGCGGCTTTGAAGAGGCTCACACGCGGAAAAGCAGCGGGTCCGGATGAAATCACCAACACTTTTTACCGCGATTACGCAGATGCGCTCGCGCCTATCCTCGCTGCATTGCATACCAGATGGCTTGGGTGCAGCGTGTTACCGGCGTCATTTGGAAAGGCGACCATCCAGTGTCTGAAGAAAACTGCGGCTTCCGCATTGCCGCTTGATCATCGTCTGATTGCTCTTCTCAACAGCGTCTACAAGTTATTTACCCAGATTCTTTCGTTTCGGGTTCGGCCGATACTGTCGCATAATGTTCTACCAGCTCAAGTTGGATTTTTCCCGAAACGGTCGATTCATACGGCGCTTGACATTTTTACGGCGGTACGCAAAGCAGCGAATGTGGACAGCGATCTCCATGGTGCCCTTGTTCTGCTTCTTGATTTCGCCAAGGCATACGACACGTTGTAACGTCCGTATTTACTCTCGGTGCTGAAGTGGCTTGGCTTCTCGCTCCATTTTGTCTCAGTCGTGGCAATGCTACATCGCGACACGACATGCCGATTTATTGTGAATGGGTACCGCTCAAGTCGACGTGAAGTTCAATGTGGAATCCGACAGGGGTGCTCCCTTGCGCCACTACTCTTTATACCCGCCCTCGATAGTGTCTATCGGGTGATCCAAGAGAGGGTCGACATTTGCGGGGTACCTCTCTCATCCGGGAGAAGAACCACTGAGTGCAAAGTTTCGGGCTACGCCGACGACACGGCGGTATACTTCCGCGATAGGTCAGCGGTGACGCCTGATGTAACCATCCTAGATGATTTCGCTAGTGTTTTAGGCCTGCAGACGAATCGAGCGAAGTCTATGGTCATTGAGGTTGACCCTCGCGGATCAGCACTGCCTCTGGACACCTGCGTCCTCACTCTTCAAGCTTCCAGCGAGTCCTGCAGGTACCTTGATGTCCTGGTAGGACAACAGGATGTGGTGGCCGAAAGCTGGACGAAATATATTTGATCCTTATGGAGCCGGCTTGTCCTCGCCAGAGAAAAGACTCACTCGGTCGAGCTGCAGGTCCGACTCGCCAGCTCCATAGCAGTGCCCAAAATTACCTTCTTAGCACGTCATTGCTGACCTTCTCCCGCCATTGTATCCCGATTGCAAGGCTTGATTATGGACTTTGTATGGGGAGCCCGTGATGGCAAGAGGTCCCGACCTTGGGTGTCCTCCGAGATGGCTTCACTACCGATACAGCAAAGTAGACTTGCGGTGCCGTGTATTCGAACGGAACTGATGACTATGGCGGTGACAGCTGTTGGCCAGTGGGCAGCTACGGTTTCCTCGAAAAATTTACTGATCGGCGACTTCCTATGGAGTCGGGTTCGGCTTATATCACGCCATGTTGGACCGAAGACAAGCACCCTCGATATCGGGCGTCTCTATGGTTGACCGGTTCTGAAATTGTTGGTCTCTCACCTGCTCGACATGCCCGCCAAGGTGAGGTCAAAGAAGTCTACCGAAGAGCCATATCTTTTACGTCGAGAGCCGCGGTCGACTATAATGACGACGGTAGGGTCACAATTGATGTCCGCCAGGCACTTGATGACAAGACTCGGGCAGGGATGAGGGTCGACTCTGCGGCATCAGGTCATTTTGATACCAGATGGATTGTACACGCTACGCTGAAGGACATGTCGTGGCTTAGGGATCGCAGAGGAAAGGCATACAATTTGAACGGAGCGGATTTTACGCGGGGACAGAATTACCTTGACGACACAATGTCTTGGCTGACGGTTCAGAGTGGTGTCATCCGGTTCTTACCCAAGCGCGATATGGCTACCCCATCGATGGCGAAGCAACGACACTTTGGGTCCTTTGCCTCGCCATCATTTGCAACTTCCCGTCGCTCGTGTATCGTGCAATTGAGCCGAGGGCATTGATTGCGTGCTTTGCAAAAGCACACTGTCATCATGACTGGTACTCAACGGAGACGGTACATTGCTGTCTCACTTCAATACGGGAATGGATTACGGGGTGACACCGGTCAAATCGATGTCGGCTTGAGATACAGCTGCTGCCGTGGCCAGTGGGACTCCGGTACACTTTGGCGCGCATCACGGCGCTCACGCGCGTCGTGCACCTTTGGGCTGGACATCGAAGATGGAGGCCGCAACGAAGAATACTCAAGCAGATTATCTCCCGACGGCGCCGCGATGAAGGGAAACGAATTCTCAATGAGTGTGCGGCGACGACTAACTTCCAAGTGATTTCTGAAGGTACAACTCTGATCGAATAGAGAGACATCCGACGGATAAGAGCTTCCTTTCCGCCCAACGCACAGACGCTATATCGCCTGAAGAGTAACAGCTTTCCGCTCTGGAATTGGGCAACCCACGATCTGTCTTGCCCCACCCCAGAGTGTCCGCCTGCTATTACGGCGATGGCAAGTCATGTATTCTGGACCTGACCTAGCGCCCGGCGATATTGGGAGCGTCTACTTGTCCGGTGGCGAAGTCTCGGTGATTTCAAGGAGGCGGACCTAAACGTCTAGGTGTTTGGTATGGATCTACCGGGTATTCCAATTGCTGCATGGGATGCTATCAAACACGCTATCGACCCAAGCTTAGCTCCATCGAGAGCAAAGGATGCGGTCTTCCCAGCAGCTCGTGAGCTATGGCGTTTTGTAGTTTCTACGACGCTACATGCAATCTGGATAGAGCGTCTCCGCCGCATGGAAGACGCGTCTTTGCCACAGGAGGTACACACCGCCAGGGCAGAACCTAATTTCGACGATCGGTTACACGGTTTCGAAGATCAACATACCAGCCTGACATGGGGGAGGACGGGCACCTCTTCGCGCAAGTGCGGTCGGCTCTTGCTGATACTCTTCTCTGCTGCGATGAACCACCCTCATTGCGAGTGTTACCGGCCAACAGCTGCTCAGTCGTTTTGTACCTCCTTTTCTTCGATGAGGATCAAGAGGGAATCCAGGACCGGGAGGAGCTGGATCCGTCTTGTGTGCATGTGAATACACACAAGATGTATTCACACTGAAAGGGATGACGCCCAGCAGGGACTGGCGTCATCAAATGACGTCACAACCAGATGTCATTCGCGAGCTTAGATATATTTAAGCTCGCCACGTAGGGACACGGATCTAAAGAGACGTGCGTCCAATCATTGCATATTAGCCAATAGATTTACAAGTGCGCACACGAAGACGGGTAACCGCTTCCGTAACGCCACTAGCGACAGAGTACTAGTTTTGTTGTGTAAGGTCGCCTAGGCGTCTACCAAATACCTTGCAGTATGCAAGAGAAGCCGATCTAACGCTTCCTTGTACGCGCAAGAAGGTGTGTGCGTGTAGTGGTGGCAGCTTGTAAAGCACCCGCCTACAGTTTTGCATCAAAACTGGATTCTGCTACTGTCACAACTCCAGTTCGTGCACACTTAAGCGACCAGTTTGAAGACGCTGCTCTCTTTTGTGTCGTACGTCGCAGCTATTAGTCGATCCATACGAAGCTGACTTAATTGTTGCACTTTCCCTAGCTTCTCTATCTTGTCAAAGACTACCTCCAACTGCTTGACAGTCGACAAGAAGCAGACAAAAAGACAAAGTTTGTCAGATTGCTAAGGTTTCTATTGTGTGGTGAAGTGCTTTTCAAAAGTGTTGAATCTAGGGGCCAGTGGATTGAAAGAAAAAGGGACCGCGCACCAGGGAAAGGGTACCGGAGATAAAGGGAACCACGAAGGTGAAGCGACCCTTGGATGAGAAGAATTTGCAGGACCAACGGGAAGATCATTGCCAGGGTACCGGTTAAGCGGTACTGAAAGAAGTCGACCACGGTCCCTCATTGGAAGGCCCGATCCCTCTGTCGCACCCTGGACCCTTCAAACGTGATATGTGGGTCAAAGTGATATCATTTCTCGATCGTCGATCAGCATCAGATCGCGATCGACGACCTATATGGTGGTTAGGGTTATCTCGGCAAACAGATACTGGACACGTGGCATATACTATCGTATAGAAAGGCATAGTCATAGGTTTTAGCTTTTATTGGTTAACATTAAACAGAGTTCGATTATACTTCTAACACACGCGTCGACTTCTCTCTTCCGGGCAGGATCTTTGGCCTCCCGACGTCAAGAACTTCGACAGCGTCTACAGAAGGAGCAACATCCCTGGATTGTTTGGCCAGGATTCAAGCGACTCTCAATCTCCTCCCAAACTGCGACTGGACGCAGCAAACAAGTAAAGGCAAGGCCCCGGCACCAAGAGATCAAGTGGTCAGAAGAGATCAAGTGGTCAGAAGACAAGCCGGTGGACAAAGAAGCGATCTAAAGGGTAGATCGCGACGACTCAACAAGAGCGCCCAAGTAACCTGCGATCTCGTGAGGAATTTCCACGCGATCGTTCCTATCCCCAAACCCAATCAAGACTCGACATCCTCCAAGTCACCGAGAAGAGTGCAACCCGCCCTGCCGACGGGCACACAAGGTGAGGAAGGCAAGAAAATACTACACACGGAATCGGGGTACGCCCTCCGTAGTCGGTCGTCTGGGCGCCGTTGGTTAGTGGTGATCACATCGTCAAATTTGTGATTGCACTACGCCACAATGGTGCGCGTGCCCGGATCTTCTGGTGACTCTGGATTTCACCGTGAGTCCACTGGAGAAGATGTCAAGATCAAAATAGAACCGGGGATTGAAGCGTCAGCGGAAGAGGGATCGCCGCAGACGAGAAGAAACTAAAGAGGAAGATCACGACGGTGATCTGGAAGAAAAACCTCGATCCCCTCCCCAGTCCCTTCTGGGACACCCCTACAACGAAAGCCAAGAAGAAGAAAACGAAGGTGCCACGTATAAAGTTGAAGGCACCTGGCTCAGATGTGGATGACCAAGACACGAAGGTGGAAGATCACGACTCAAAGATCGCGGTAATGAAAACAGATAAAAAACCTGGAAATTGGCAATTGGATCAGCTCACGTGGCAATTTTATTGGAAAGAGCTAAAGCGGCTTATGACGGAAGATCCAGTGCTGAAAATATTGCGGCCAAAGTTAATCGGATCGCTACGTGGACCTATATCCGCGCCCACAAGGACTTCGAACAAGTTAGATGCGATCCGTATGCTCACGCAGTTATTGCAAGAGGCTGGTTTCACCCCTGGAGCATTTGATGCACATGAATTGCTCGACTGTGGATTCGATCAGGTGATCACTGCAGGTCGATCGTTCGCTGAGAAGATGATTCCGCTCACCGGCGCTTCTCATACTTCGGATCAGGCGATTGCTGACCCTTCGGAAGAATATCACACCGGATCGTCGCGATACGCCTCGGCAGAATCGGCAGTGGATTCGGATGAGTCGATAAGCATCGAGCGAATGTCGTTGGGACCGAGTGGTGCCGCCCTATTGCGCAGTTGAATGCAACCAATCAAGGTGGAAACGCGATCGGTGGATGTTTCCCCGTCAATTAACGCGAAACAGATAGGCTCAGGACAATTGCAATCATTTTTCGAAGCGGCCATGGAAAAGTTCGTTAAAGATCAGCAAGCCCAGGATCGAGCGATCAACCAAGCCAGCCGATCAGCGATGCCTCAGAGCCCGTCAGAACCGCTCGACCCTGATATCAAAATGGAGTCAGTTGGATCACGCCACAGTCGTTCCAAGGAGTATGATCCGGACGACTTAGGCTTAGACGAACCGAGACGACCGGTGGTAGCAACTGCTGAGACGACTGGAGTTGATGGATTTAATACTCAACGGATCCGTGTGTCAGCGATCGCAGAATTAAAAGAGTTTGCAGGACGCGACAAGGATGAAGATCGAGCGAGAGGCTGGATCAGCAAAGTGAAGTCTGCGTTCCTCCGCGATCAAGCGCCAGATAGCGAAAAATATTTGGTATTCGGAGATCTGCTCACGAGACCAGCGCAAAATTGGTACGCTCAGCTAAGCCGATCAGTACGAAGTTCATGGAAACCATTACTGGAAATTTTCATGGTGCAATATGGTGGACATGGCGTGTCAGTGGCCAGACAGTATTATCACGCGTGCAAACGGTCGGATGAAAGTCCTTTGGAATATCTGTATCGGCTGAATGTAGCTGGAATGCGAGCGAAAATTCCAATCAAAGATGGATTGCTAGATGCCCGTCGTGAACACGTGGAACATTTCATTGATACTTTGGACGATCGCGATCTGGCAAAACAGCTGACGTAATTACGCTTGGAAGACGCAGGTGCCATGGAAGAAACACTTCGTGCATATCAACGCATGGAAACCCGGCAGGGTAAGGCGTCGATGGGATCGCACAAGTTTCTACAACGATCGCCTGCAGCCTCGGCTCCAGTATCATCGAAACCACCCCGAGCTGTGAGAGCGATCCACATTGAAAGTGGTAGCAGCGAATCGGAGTCAGACCTCAGCGAGTTGGAACCGGACACAGATCTTCCCCATATTTATATGGCTACAACATCGGATCGCACGAAGAGTCCAAGCGATGTTCCGATTCGACAAGGTGTCTCTACTCCAACGAACAGTCATGATCGTTACGCGAATGGTCACGATCGTGGTGTGTCATCGAAACCATGTACCCACTGTGGATCAACCAAACACAATGACAGAGGATGTTGGAAACGACTTACCTGCCAAAAATGTGGTCGAAAAGGGCATCCCTCGGACAAGTGTGTTTTCGTATGTATCACCTGTGGAGAGATACACGAGGGGGGGAAGTGCCCGATGGAAGAGTTCTACAACATGATTCGCCAGTGCTATGTACCCACCAAGCACGCTGGAATACTTCCACCGAAAGAAGAGGAGATGTTAAACTAGGACGCTCGCCAGGTTGGAATCTGGTACGAGCCGAGCATTCTAGGCTCTGCATTTATGCATATGTTGAAGGGGGACGGACAGACCAAGACGTTAACTTACGAATTGATGCAGCTGTCAATACATGTGGTTTGAATTTAAAAAACCAGTGTTCAATGTCAAGCGTAAAAAAGGTTGATGAATATTCATGATCACCTGCTAAGATGGAGCTCGATCTAGCGCCAGGTGAATCACGTGGATATTGGAAATATCACACACCTGGAAAATGGTTTAAACAGGCCAAAGCAGTGGGCAAACTCAACAATGAGAAAGCCACTTTGCTGTTTGATTCTGGTGCTGAAGTCTCTATCATCGACACAACCTTTGCTCGTAAGGTGGGATGTGTCATAGATGAGAGCCAGAAGCAAGAATGTGTGGGAATCGGCGAGAACATGTACATGACGGAAGGTCGAACCAAGATCAAAATCACATTAGCTGGATCACTGGTTTATTATTTTGACGCTTGGGTCGGTGATCAGTCTGGTCAGGAGGCGATCTTAGGCATGGATTTTATGGTTCCAGCTGGGATACGACGTCCATTTTGGTGCTCTTCGTATATTGGCCACAGTGCAGTCCACGCGACCGCCGCGCTGCTGACACAAGGTCTGTGCACCAATTCAGCCTCTGCTGCGGATGGCGGATGGAACACTCTGTTTGCCTGATGAGATCCGAATCCACCTGGCAGGACGACGGCCTCCATACCGATCAACTATGCAGGTAATGACTGCCAACGATCGACATGTGGTAATTCCAGTGGGCGATTCGACAGAAGTGAAAATCGGCGTCGGTTCCCCTAATGCTACACTTTGGGTAACACGAGACCCTAAATGGGTTCCAACTGTAACTACGGGACCTGGCAAGATGAGATATCTGCAGCTGACAAATCTCGGTGATCAAGATGTAATCCTCAGACTAGGAGCTGCGCTAAGTATGTGGATGGCGGGCGATATGATACCTCGGGCCCCTGGATATGTTTCGGTGGGATCACGTCGCTACAACGAGTGGCAGACTCTCGCTTTTGAAGCAACGGTAGATCGAAAGGTAGAACCGCCAGATGAACCGACAGGACCGCTGGTCGACCACCCACATTATCGTACACCAACTAAGATTTTGATTCGTCCAAAGAAAGTTGAGAAGATCACGTCGCAATCTGGCAAAGGAATGATTAACGAAAATGAGACTCAAGACCAATTCAAAGACAAAGATCACCTTGACAGTGAAGACCAACGACCATCAAGATCATCCGTTGTAATTAATGCGATCAAAATTGATGGTCAGGGCGATCAATTACCAGATCGATCAAATGATTTAAAGGTAACCGATGAAATCAATAATAATGATCATGTCAATCAAGCACCAGATCAAACGAATGATTTAAAGGTGGCCGATTCGATCAAGGATGAGGATCATGCAAATGCTGAACGTAAACAGGGACAGTCTGATCAAGGGAGCAAGAAGTCCACTACAACCGTGATTGAAGAAATCCCAACAAGAGAGGTATCACCCGAGGTAGCAGTATATTCTCACGAAAGTGGTGAGCTATTTGCTGAAGATGTTGATCAACATATGGCAGTCCTGCCAGAGTTGGTCACGTCTACGGCTGAGGTAATGATTGATGATATTCAAGTCGGCGACCCTGGAGTGCCACTGACGAACGAACAAAAGAAATTGCGACAATTGATCTGGAAGAATCGCCATTTGCTCATAGGAAAAGGAAATGCTGCAGCACGTGGAGCAATTTGTAACATTGATGTCGGAGAGCAAACCCAATTGCACAAAGAGTACGACCTGTGGCACCCAAATTTCGAGAGAAATTAGCCGATTTAATCAAGGGACTATTATCTGCCAAAATCATTCGACCATCTACATCACCATGGACTTCGCCAATCGTGGTAATAATCAAGAAGAATGGTGAAGATATACGGTTATGCATCGACTATCGACGAGTGAATCAATTAACCAGATTGATGGTATATCCTATGCCACTAATTAGTGAGCTTTTGCAGGATATGGATAAAGCGGTGTGGTATTGTTCTTTGGATATGGCAAGTGGATTTTGGGTGGTTGAAATGACGGAACGAGCTAAAGCAATCTCTGCATTTATTACGCCGTCTGGTTTATTTGAATGGTTACGAATGCCTTTTGGTCTGAAGAACGCTCGATAATGATCTATATGGATTTTTGAAAATCAGTACAGATCCTAGCTCGATCACTACTGGATCGTCAAAGCCAATCGACGTGTTTACCGAAGGTGAACCGGATACCGACCCAAGACCATCGGTGTTAGGTCGGAGGTCATATATTGACGATATACTGATACCAGCCACGTCGTGGACCTCTCTGTATGAGAAAGTGGAGCGATTGCTGGAGGTATGTGACCAATGGAATTTATTGATCAGTTTGACTAAGAGTTTCTGGGGACGTCGTAAAGTGGATTACCTGGGTCACCAAGCTTCTCTTGCAGGTTCGGAAGCTCATCCGAAGGATTTAGGATCGCTCGTAAACATTCCCTTTCCTCAAACGTTGCGATCAATGCAGTCGTTTTTGGGAAGTTTGAATTACTACAGTCGATTTATTGAGGACTTTGCGATTTATGCGTCTGTGCTCTACGAGTTCGGGAAGCAGATTTCCATGAGATCAGCCGCGTTAATGACGCTCAGACAACTATGACTGATGTTAGACCGGATCGTGATTGCAATTCTCGAGATGGGTACAAACGCGATCCAGTCTCCAATAATGGGGACGATCGAGATTCCGAAGGCGAGAATCGTTGGGAAAAGGTTATGATCTCATTTACTTTGCTTAAAGCAAAAATAGCTGCAACACCGATCCTAAAACATTTTGATCCAGATCGACCGCCTGTGGTTGTGGCGTATGCCAGTAAGTGGGCAGTATCAGCTGCTTTACTTCAAGAACATGATGGAATATATTGGCCTATCACTTTCTCCAGTCGTACGTTGAAGTCTAACGAAGTCAATTACGGGATGGTGGAGAAGGAGGTATTAGCCCTCCTCCGGATACTTGATATTTGCTATACTATGCTGGTTTCACGCGAGATTACAGTGCTTACGCGACACTCAACACTGGTTTGGTTATTGCAATCTTCGGGACTTAACGGGAGATTAGGAAGATGGGCAGCATTACTTTCGAACTGGACTCTCGAGATTCGCCGAAGTGAGAAGAGTGAAGATGAGATATTGGGCACACTGGCTGCGAGTATAACTCCCCGTGAAGAAGTGGACGAGATTTTGATTGCGATTGCTCCGCGAAAGCAGCCAAGATAAACAATAAGCATGCCACCACCCACGGTCGAATTGGGCGAAAACCTCCTAGTAGTGAGTTTCGATGGGTCGGCCAGAGTGAAGAAAAAGTGTGGAGCATACAGCGCGATCATTTGGAAATTGACAAAATGGACGATCGTAGCTGCCGCTTCTGAATTTGCTGCCGATCTGACCGTGAACGAAGCAGAATATCGAAGGCTACTCCTCAGCTTCGATTTGCTTGCTAGGACGCATAATTATTTGCGGTGACTCCAATTTGGTGATTAGGCAAATGCGCGGTGAGATCGACTGTAAAGCACCAGGTCTGCAATTACTGCGTCATAAAGCTATGGAAAGACTTCGATCGTGGCCCGCCCATGAATTCCTACATATGAAGCGAGACTGGAATCAGCGCCGACCGATTAGCAGGTGAAGCTTTACATGAGGAGAAAGGGTAATTGTTGTTTCTGATCAAGATCGCCAGGACCTGATCACACTTAATCGGTTGAATGAGTTGTTGATACCAAGTCAAGTCGATCAAATAGTCAAAGTGGCTGCGATCGCACGATCAACTACGAAAAAACGTTGTCAGTCTGGAGTTCTACAAGAAGATATCGTGCAACAATTACGGATCGAGCGTATCAAACAAGCGCAAGATGAAGAACGCTGGATTGCTAATCTGAAGACGTACTTGATTGGGGACGTCACCAGATTAACGGCAGACGAAGCGAAGTCGAGTGCCTTGATCGCGCAAAGTTACGATGTGGATGAAAGTGGATTGTTATTTTTCTGCTCCAGCTCGGCCGTGACATCGGATGATCGAATGGAGGTAGCACGTTTAGTAGTGCCGGAACTGTTACAACAAGATTTTCTACATCACTACCATACTAGTCTGGAAGGTGGTCACCAAGGGATAGGCAGAACCTATCAACGGATAAAAATGAATTTCCATTGGCGAGCAATATACCGAAGTGTGCAGCGCTATGTAGGCAAATGCGTGGATTGTGAAACGGGCAAAGGACGTCCATATGATCGTGGCAGATCGCCAGGCAATTTGCAGGCAACTTACCCATTTCAAATTCTGGCTATGGATCATATTCCGTCGTTGCCACGATCGTTCAAAGGGAACACAGAATTACTGTTATGGGTCGATCTGCTTTCTGGTTATGTGATCGCAAAAGCAAGCTCATCGCGAACTGCATAGACGATCGCTGAGAATTACGATGAGTGTGTATTTCGACGATTTGGTGCAAGCGAGGCGATACGCCACGATCGAGAACCAGGATTCATGTCTGATTTCTTTCGAGCTTTTAATCGAATTGCAGGACAGAAACAGCGGGCCACCATGGCATATAAACCGCAGGCAAATGGCACTGCCGAACGTATGGTTCAGACTTTGACACGAGCGATCAAGATGTACGTTACCGATGAAAACCAACAAGATTGGGACCAATATGCAGAACGATCGACTTTCGCTATCAACACTGCACAAGATCGTGTTCGTGGAGATACACCGTTTTATTTGATTCACGGTTGGGATCCACGATCAACTTTGGAGGCCACCCTACCATTAGGAAGCACCAAACCACGTGATCGAGATGCAAGACGATGGCGATATGGCATACAACGCCATTATCAGCGTGCCAGGGCAGTTGTGAACGATCGACTGAAGATTGCGATCCAAGATCGAGCTGATCGCCATAATGCAGATCACGATCTTCTTGAGATAGATCGCGGATCGCAGGTATGGCTTTATTTGGATGGGGTTAAGGATGGCTATGCTCGAAAGTTAGCCCATATGTGGCACGGACCGTTTCGTATAGCCGAAAAATGCGGCGATCATGCTGTACGATTGGAGATCGCAGGTACTTCATACAGGTTATTTCCGGTGGTTCATGTTTCCAAGCTGAAGCAAGTTAAAGAGTTCCCGGAACGTCCCGCAATGATATTGAGCGTGGATGAAATAGATCGAGTCGATTTTGATGAAGCATTATTGCCAGAAGACAGTTGGGAATGTAATCTAGACGAGAATGAATTCGAGGTGGAAAGAATTGTTGATGTACGATTGGGTCGAAAAACACGTTACGGTCGAGTACATCGCCAATTTTTAGTACACTGGAAGGGTTATAGTGATCCGTCATGGGTGGACGAGGCAGATTTAAATTGTGGTGCTTTGATACAAGAGTTTGATCGCAATCGAGCGAGTCGGAATCGTTTTGAAGTGATGCAATCTCACGAGGAGGAACATCGAGATAACGACGATTGAATTGTTAGGGGTGGTGAAGATATGTAAGACGGTTACATACTGAGGTGGAAGGGAATTTATGTTATGAGTATGAAAATCGGAGGTCAAAGAAACTACGATCAGGGCCAACGAACCGAAAAGAAAAGAAGCCGATCGCAACTACGATCCGATAAGGACAAAATTGAAGACATGCTGGACGATCGATGTATTACATGAAAAAGGATCACTTCGTTACGTATTTACCGAGAAGACGGGAGATCGACGATCCGGGATGATCGGCGATTGTGGAACGATATTGCGTTCGCCAGGGTTCTGCAGCACTCAGTAGAGACGCAGCAATTTTCAGAATTGGGGACGTCGCTCAGTTGGCTGCCGAATCCAGGGTACCAGTTCGTTTTTCCACCAGACGTGGGAAGTGCAGAAAGAAGGGATCCAGCAGAATATCCAGATCACAATGTCCGTCGACTATGCCTTGGAGGATAAACTTGAGCACCACTTTCCAGCGAGCTCCCGATCGCGAACGCCTCTTTTTCCGTTGTTGGCAGAAATTGGCCAAGTCGATGTCATCTTGACGTTGCTGGCTTTATTATTGCTAACACATGAGATGACTTCCACAAGGCTTGGAGATGACGATCCTCGAAATCTTGATACATTTCGCTAATTCTTGGAACCACCCAGTAAGTTGGAATGAAACCGTAGAGACCGGTGTACGAAGGATTTCCCATGGTTTTCGAGCGTAAAACACAGTAATCTAGGTGGAGGTAATTAAATATGGTGACCATTCACCGTCAGGAGGTGCATGAACTGGACCAACCTTGATTGGGGATAGATATCCTTTTGGCTTGACGAAATGGCGATATAAATGATCCACATCCAGCTCAGCTACGCTTGTTAAGCGGATTCGCCTGGCCGACCATGGAGCAACTTGACTAGAAGATTGGATAAACCGCTCACGGTGACCTGGGATCCATTCTCGCCTGGGTATGGTAGTCGGGGGAAGAGCGGCAAATTCCGCTCCGATTGGTCCCGACGTTTCGCTAGAGCTGTCACATATTCGGCACTCTGAAGGCGCAGGCCGGTGTATCGGCACACGGTTGTTTTCTTGAGTGGTTTCCTAACTGACACGTAACCATCGCGCCGGGATACCATATGGTAGGTGTAAGTAATGTACCGTCCCATAATCGCCGGCTCAACGAGTCGCGAGAATGATCGGAATTATCAGCTAATACAGAATGTCACGTTAAACTAGTTTTTCTGTCGTTAGAAAAAACATGATTTCGATTGCACGGCTGGATTGAATATTGAGCGGTGACGAGTTACCGTGTTTTGGCCAATCGCCGCTTACTATCTCATAATTATCTTGTAAAGTACCTCTGATTGATTGTCTACATCTTGTCACAACCGAAGAGAGACGCGAGAGGATTGCTGTTTTTCAGCCAAGCGATCATTCGTAGCTGCTCTTGTGCCCGTGTATGAAGAAGAGAGACATGCCGTGACATGAACATGAGGAAATTGCTGAATATATCAGCCACTACCTATTGTGTTATTAAGTACAAAGGGGGAAATGTGGAACAGAGGAAGTAAATGGAAATGTATATTTGCTCTTATATAAAACCCTACTAATATTCCTAGCCAGTAGATCTAAGCTTAGAAGAAGCAATCTAAAAAGATCTTTTGTGGGCGGCCTTTTATTTCTGATCCTCAACAGTTGCCAGTTGTGTCGCTCACTCCAAACAGTGTTGGTCACGCCACCACAACGGTTAAGCGTCCACTTAAATTTCCGTCTTCAACACTATTAACCAATAGTATTGTCATCGAATTCGAATGTACAAGTAGCTTAATTTCAAACATGCCAGTCAAGCTCAACAAATCCTCGCTTGCCAAGGCGCTGTTTATTATCATGCCCATCGTACATTCGACCATGGAAATGACGACGGCAGATATGCTGCCACCAGATGCCCTACGCACCTTGCAGACATCGGATACATTGCGTGGGGATCTAATTCCTCCTGCCTCGAGGCAGAAAAGGTACTCGAGATCGGCCGCGAACGTAACAACAATCAGCCATGGTGGAGTGAAACGGCTACTTCCGTGGTGAAGTGATAAGGCTACTTCCTGTTATCTCGGAACGCCCTCAAGTTTCTCCGATCCCGGGAGAATAGGAGCTAGCCTTCTCTGCCAGACTGCACTCAAGTTTTCAAAGAACCCTTCCGAGTCATGGATAAACGTGAGCAATGGTGGCTTTTAGCAAACAAAACACTGGCTGAAAAGGTCTTCACGTCTCTGCGGCTCAACAAGTTTAGAAAGAGCCCCTTTAACAGCCCAAAGTTTTCCACGTGGAAACATTTTGTTGGGAAAACCACGTCCAAGAACGAAGATGTCACCAGAGTGATGATCGAAGCTATGATTTATGTTTTGCATAATGAACGAAATCTGGCCAAGCTCTTAGTTGATGCAAAAAGTCCGGCCAAAGTTGAGGACACGATTTCAGTCTATACAACTACCAGATTGAGCGGTGGATTTGATACAACTGCCCGACGAGTTATGTTTTGTCTCTTCTGAGTGTGGCGTAGTGCAATCACAAATTTGACGATGTGATCACCACTAACCAACGGCGCCTAGACGACCGACTACGGAGGGGGTACCCCGATTCCGTGTGTAGTATTTTCTTGCCTTCCTCACCTTGTGTACCCGTCGGCAGGGCGGGTTGGCGAGCACAAGAGGCACAGGACAGGTAAGCTACAGGAGTAAAAAGGAGCTAACTGTGCATACATAATATACTCACTTTGACTTTTATCATCTACTTCTCAAGCAACATCCACTTCAGCAATTAACATTTTCTAAACTGCTAAACAATTCTGGTCTAAAAGATGCCTCCGGTCTTAACGGTATCACTTTAAACAAGTTTTTTTACCTGTTGTTGTTGAGTGCCATTCATATCAGTCACAGATATAATAAAACAGTATCGTAATTGTGTTACTCTCCTTCGAACTTACCCGAATCTGTACTGTACAAATCTTCACTGTACCCCCCGTCTAACCCATAACATTAATACCGTTTGACTAATGGAAGACGTTGCGATGGAGGAAAAACTGGCGATACACGATGCGACGGAGCGTAAAAAAGCGCTGCTGGTGTATAAGAGTAAACTCCATTCGACGTCCGATGATGATGATGATGTGTCAGATGAAGAGGACGAAGACACGACGTCTAATAAGAGCGATGAGAAGGGTCCTGGACCGCTAGCAAGACCCAGTGCTCGTTCTTTGGATCATTCCCCTCATCAAGTCAAATGCAGTGCAGCAATCGATGAAGCAATTGATGAAGAAGGTGGTGTAGAGGTTGAAAAGGATGATGACGAGTTGATTCATACCCCTTGTGACGATGAATTAGACAGTACCGCTATTTTTCGACGTCCTGAGACCGATGAGGATGACGATACCATTTCAAAGACTGCAGTATTGTCTCAGGTTCTTCCTCCTTTACATTTGGATGAGGAGAAAAGCCACAAGAAAATACCAATGCACAACGAGACAGACTTGGCATCTGAAGCGGCTCGAAACCGCGTCTTATTGCCTAATCTTCATGGCACCAGCAGTCAAAATGTGGAAACAAACCCTACAACTCTATTACTCAAGTCAGGTACCTCTAATGTAGGTACAATCATTGCAGCACGACGTCGTACTGTTGCACGGAAAGAGTGTGAAGTATGTCATGAACCACGTAATGGACGGCGTGCGCTGCTATGTATCCAGTGCAAATGCATGTACCATACGAGCTGCTTTCGGCAACAATTCTCGAAAGTGATACAGGGGCCTAATCGCCAGTGGTATTGTCCAGAGTGTGAACCTACTGTAAAGAGTGCACCAGCTGAGAATCTATCCACCAGCACACCACGCAAACAGCAGCGTGTCGATTCATCTACCAAGGGACGCGTTAATCGCGTTGTGAAATCCTCATCTGTAATACGAGGCAAGATGGATAACGATGATAGATCCGGTTTAGGTGGAGGGTTAACAGGTGTGGCAGCAGAGTTGGAAGTACAGCGCTTGACTGATCTAGCGTTGCGTGGGGGCAAAAACATCAACGCTACGATACTGGAGCAAACTGTGGAGATGCTGCACATTTCGCAAACACTCACAAAAGAGATTAACAGCATCATGGGCCCGGCTTGGCTTGAAAGCCCTATGCATGGAGTCGTTCACGATGCTGGCTCTGGCAACAGCAATAATGATGTGAAGCACAGGCAGCAGGAACAGCAAGTGCCATCTCCTCCGCCTCCGTTTCTGCTGGTCCCTGCATCGTCGTCAGCGCACGCGTCTTCTGCCTCTTCTGCTCAGATTGTCGCTACAAATGACAGCAACCCACACGCAGATGGTAGCAATGGAACTCCCGCAGCATGGAACGCCGCGGCATCATCAACGATGTCTGAGAAGGATATCCTATTGCGTCGCGTGCACAATGGGTTGGGCTCTTTGAAGCAGCTTTTTGAACAACTGCAGGTTGCAGGTATCCAATTTGAGGTTGACTTGATTAAAGAGGTTATGGTAGCACCCAACGAAGACCGCAAGGGGGCGTTAAGTAGCGGAGCTAGAAAATCACAGGGATCAACGGGAACTGGAGGCCGATCTGCGTCGGGATCGAAGGGAAAGAGTGGCGCTAGCCGCTTGTATTCATCGAAACAGATTCAGAAATTGGAGGAATGGTACCAGCGGTCATCGCGGCCAGAGTCTAGTGAAATTCACTCGATGTATCGCATCATCAATTGCCCGGACTATGCGGATCCGGAATTGCAACCCGAGGGTATCTCAGTGAAGCAAATTCGCATTTGGTTTGACAACCGGCGTGCAAAAGAGCGCCTTGATTACATGCGCCTGAAGATGAAGGATATTTCAACTACTGACATGGATGCCGACAGTGTTAAGAAGATGAAAGCCGCATACATTGACGAGGCCAAAGAAGTGCTTGAGGCACGCGTATCACGGATGCGTGAGAATGGACAGGGGTCAGGCCAAGTTGTTGACGAAGCGGACATGGCTCTTATCGCAAATACTGCGGATCATTCCATGTATGGTAGGGCATCTCAAGCTAGCCTGTCTGGCACAGAAAAAGTAAACAGTGGTTTGGTGAACGCAAGCAAGGATGGAATTGAAAGTCTTAGACATCCGAGTTCTTCTGGATCCAGTGGCCAGAAGAAGCGTATACGAATTGATTATGTGGCTTCCGTGAGGAAGACTATCAAAGATGCGCGTGACGCTGGTAAGAGCGAAGACGAAACCAGAGCGCTGCGCACTGCTGCAATTGAACGCGCACGAGAAAGACTACATGTTCCGTACAAGAATGTGCGCACTGGACCGTCAAAACCCCTGGGCATAGAGGAAGTGTCACATATTAAGATGAAAATGCTGAAGTTGCTGGAGGAAGATGCACCCGCTGAGGAATTTACTGACCTTATTGAGTTACTCTTGTCGCTTATTATTCCCCACGCCATCCTAATTGAGTCGGGCATTCAGCAGCAATTGGAATTAATTCTCCTAGCGCACAAAGACAACAAAGAGCTTGTGCGACAGACGAAGAAGCTACAGGAAGAGTTTCGATTTATAGCGGAAAATGATGGTATACCGACCGTGGTCGCAACAATGGCTGGCGAGACAAGCATTAGCAAGACACGAAAAGAAAAGTCACGATCTTTGTTGCTAAGCGTGGACACAGAATCTTTGCCTGGAACTCCCGTGTCTTCACCAATCTCAGGTCCAACGCCTTCGCCGGAATCGCGGCGGCCACGTGTCAAGTTCTCTCTGGCTCAGCTGGTAAAGCTAGAGAAGTACTTTCACAAGGAAGACACACCAAGCAAGAAAAAGCTGGATAAAATTGCGGCGCGATTAAATGGGATTGCGTCCCTGGACCCGTCAAGCGATGCAGCCCAGCGGTCGATTGATTACAAGCAAATTCGCTGCTGGTTCTATAAGCGACGCTCGGCAAACCAGCCTCCTCAGGCTTTGAGTGGTGCGGATTTGCACATCGATGACGCTGTCTCGAGCTTGTCTAGCTCAAGCGACACTGAGTCGGATGACGACAATTTATCGGATAAAGGGCGTATGAAGTCCAAACCTAATACGACGGCTCCTAGTCTTAATGTCTTTGGTGCGAAGCGGAAAGGACTGCCTGGTGACGACAAAGTGAGCGCTAAGCGTCCCAAAACGGAGACACCTGTCCAGCCTGCTCCTCCTGGAGCAACAGCTGCGGAATACAAGGACGCAATGATTACAAATAAGAGCGATGATGAGGGGGCAGGCAGCATACAAGCAGGGCGGTTCTTTAATGTGAAGCAGCTAGCTACAATCATTGAGGAGTACGAAAAGAACCCGCGGCCGACTATGGCTCGACTGGAGGAATTACTGAAGATGTTAAACCAAGTTGACCACACCGACGAATACTCTGCAAATGCCATGGGACTGACGAAGCGGCAGCTCGAGACATGGTTCTCTAAGCGCCGTGCAAAAGAGCGTTTTGATCTTATTAAAATGAAAAGTAAAGAGACTCGGGCAGGTATTCAAGAAAGCAGCGGTTCCGGTAGTGAAGGTGATGAGCCTGGAGAAATCGAGACGAAGCCTGTAGCAGTTAGTCGAGTCGGACAATCCAGCGGGATTGAGGGGAACATTGGTGAAAACCAAACAATCGACGAGGCAAAAGATATGACAGTCGATGCGTGAAGAGGCCAACGAAGCTGAGTTGAGTTACTTCGATGCCCTAAATGTCTTTTACCTACTTTTGATCTCTATCTTTGGTTTGGTGGTAGTGTTGGTTGTTTTGTTTGGCATAACGTGAACGCTAGTTAAACTGGGGTTGATGCAATTCCTCAATCGCTACGGGCAAAGTGACCGAGTCGACAAGTTTCACCATACGGTAGGAAGATTCAATGGAGGTGATGCATCGCTTCAATGTATTGCACAAGATTGAATCATCAAGCTCGTCTAGATGGCGCAACAACGGATAGAGTCCGCCATACTGAGTAAGCAGCTGTACGGCCACCTCATCGGCCAAGTTGTCCACCCTCGAAAGTTTTTTCCATTGGTGACCACAAAGTGCGTGAAAATCAGGAAGCAACTTGGGATGTAACCCAAACCTCGCTCTTATGTTTCGCTCGCGGACGTACCGGCGCTTGGATGGTTGGTAGAGTTCCACCACAGGAGCTGTAGCAGACACGTTGGCACTGTCACCGCCCTGCACAAGCTGCAAGAAGTCATTATCATTGGAAATGAGCAGCACGTCGAACCCTGCGGCCGTATACTGAGTCGAGTAAGAGGCAATGATGTCATCTGCCTCAAGTCCCGGACACTCAATACAATTCACTTTGGCCGTTTCCAAGACCTCCTTGGCGTATGCAAACTGCAATACTAGTGAACGTGGCGTCAAGGCTCGGTCTCTCTTGTAGCTTGGCTGTAAGATTCTTCGAGTAGTGAGACGCTGCTTCGAGTCGAATACGACGGAAATATGCTGAGGCTCATGTTCCTTGTCCATCCTCTGCAGCAGTCGCATCAGCCCATCCACTGCACCAGTTTGCATTTCATTACTGTGCATTAAAGTTACAACAAGAGCATTTATTAACAATGGCAGCTAGTAAAGTCGAAAGCGTTATTGCCCACGTACTGCTCGACGGTTGACAGTGGGTCGTAAAAATGGTAAAGCACATTGTTTCCGTCTACTAACAGACTCTTTCGACCAGCTAGAGGCCTCTCGGCTGCTGTAATGGATCCAATCGAGCGCATCCGCGAGTAGTAAGTACCACGTCGCAGGAATTGTCTACCTGTCATTATTACGTGTCACAAAATATCACTAATGCGTTTCTATCCAATTGACATGGATTCAATACGTTTCTATCCGTTTGGCATGGATTCAATACGTTTCTATCCCATAATTCAAGTGACATGACCGAAAAGGAATCGTTCTTACCGGTAGCGAGGCACTCATCCGCCGCGACGTCAGGCCGGATTTGCTCTACTGTGACATTCTTTCCCATTTATGCGGCACAGCGACTACTGTCATGTCTCGGGTATTCGCACTCGATCCGTATGCAGAGCGGTCGAACGTACGTGTCTCGGACTTGACCTTCTTTTGATATTTCTAACGTGTTTCTATTGTGGCTCTATTGTACGTTCTGTAGGATGGTGATCTGCTCGGAGATTGCTCAAGGAGGATTTTCTATTGTCTACAAGGCGAGAGATAGCAACACAGGTGAAACATTTGCACTCAAGAAGATATTATGTCAGACACACGAGCAAATACAGTCGGTCAAGTCAGAGATCCAGACGCACAAGGCTTTTAATCATCCAAATATCATGCCATTGAGGGACTATGCTGTGGCGTCAACTGGACCGGAAAGATTCGAGTATTATCTACTATTCCCGTTCATGGAGGTGCTTCCAGTGTGGGCTTTTATTTAAAATCTAAGTGCAGTTGGCATTTGGTGATATTGACTTTTTTGTGGGCGACAGAACGGGACATTGCGTGAGATGATTGACACTGCGATCAGGTACTTAAGCTTAGCTGGATAGATGAAGGTTGCAATTAAAGGGTGTAGTTGATTGATATGGTAAACAGCCAAGACGTGCGGATCACAGAAGCGCAAATTCTTGATACGTTCCTTCAGATTTGTCGGGCTGTAGCAGAACTGCACCTTAGATCGCCACCCCTAGCACATCGGGATATCAAAGTAGGTGACTATTGCGTATCCAGTTCTTATTGGGTACTTATTTCTAAAGTTTGGTTTCTTCAGCCGGAGAATATCATGTTATCAGACGATGGCGACCCGGTGCTGACGGACTTTGGCTCTGTCACCACGGCTGATGTTATTATCTCAAAGCGCTCCGATGCTCGATTGCTGCAAGAGCATGCTGCACAATACAGCTCAATGGCGTATCGTGCACCAGGTAAGGCTAAAGTTGCTTCCTCAAAATAGCTATCTTTTTGATGGGCGCAGCGCCCTCTGTATCTGTAGAGCTTTATGATGTGCCGAATTTCGCCCATATTTCCAGTGCTACCGATGTGTGGTCGCTGGGCTGTTTGTTGTACTCCATGGCGTTTGGATACTCCCCATTCGAATGCTCTTTCTACGACTCGGGCGTCGTGCGCGTCGTCGAGTGCACGTATTTGGCAATAATCGGGCCGATCAAGTTCCCAAAAAATTGCTCGTACTCGCCAACATTTTGCGAGATGATTCGGTATGTTTGCGTTACTTACTTGAACGCAAGTTATATAACCAAATAATGGTTAGCTGGCGGTCTAATGACTTGTCGCCATGGTGCGGTAGGTGGATCCTGAACCAAGACACTACTGCGAGACCATCTGTATTTGACGTGATTGAGCGACTACAAAAGGAGTAAAGCCTCGATTTCCGGATGGGCTATTTTTGGTATTTTCTGGACGTGTTAACTGCTACAGGTCCACGCACTGAGGGAGTATGTCTTTAAAAGTTTTGGAATGACCTAACATGCAATTTCCGCCTCGATGCCTAATTGACTTCAATTTGCGTGCCTTCAGCGTTAATGAACTCCTTCCTGAAACTGCAGACAACTTGAGCCGCTACGAGGCCTGCAAATATTGTGGTGCGATATTGTGAAGCCAATCGGATGCAGACATTTAATGCACTGCAAGGCGTGTAACAGGCCTATTGTTGCCATGTTGGTATCACGAACACGAGCTCTTGCGTTGAGCACCTGAAGAAACAACAACTGAAGGAATGACTGGATGAAGGAAGCAAAAGCTTGGGTGAAGCAAAGGCGCTATTTGTGGTCGTTCTTGTTTCCTGTAGACGGGCCGATTTTGCACAGCTCAGCTCCTGCACTTCGATTGCCCCGTCAACTACGAAGGGTGTATGAGGCAACGCAAAAAAAACAATTGATAATTTAACAGCGTCTATCACTGACACCCCAACCCAGCCGCAAACTTTGTCTGCCTTAGCTAGCAGCCACTACATTTGACTGTTCTGTTCGTAAGTCCAGCAATGAAACATCTCTTGTCCTTGTGCGGTAGTTTCCATCGCCATTTGGCGGCAAACCGCCAGTAGCTGATGCCAAATTTTCTTTGTCAACAGGCACAGGGCGGTCCAATTCTGGACTTACAGGCGCTGACAACTGCGACGGGGTCGCAGGGGACTCCAAATTCATGGACACGGTCTGACCAGGAGTGTCTGAAGCGCCATGGGACCTCAAGAAGCCTGGGCTCGTGGTATTCACCTCGTAGTAAATAGAGCTGAACATGCGCGAGAGCACGCCCTTGCAGCAGATAGCAGATCCAATGGTACCTGTCCACGTGATCTCAGCATTTCCAGCATCCTTCGCTTCGTACGTGTGGCAATCTTTCGCGATCTTATGCGCCTTTTCACGCGAGACCGACATCGCAGCAGCACGCTGGGTATCAATAGTTCCTTGGTGTGGTGCCACCTCGTACTTGGCATTGAGCATCTCAAAAAGCTCCACCTCACGACCGTACCAACCATCAATGATGGCCTGGATGGTGGCATTGTCCAGCTTGGCCGGGTTATAGGTACGATAAAACTCAACCAAAGCGTCACGCATCGGCAGCGTGGCGTCGTACTCGGTGCGGTCGTTTGGGTTTGACAAGACCGCGTAAGCCGCTGGCACGCCCTCCCACCGTCTTAGCGCCTCAGAGCTCGGTTTCCTGTCTGGATGGCATTTGAGTGCCAGCTTACGATAAGTTCTGCGGATCTATGACACACCCAGCAAACGAAAGCCGAAGGGTCTTTGTTAGTTTAATAATAGCCCATTACTCCATTACTTTTCAGCAGACTCACTTCCGTATGTGAGGCATCGCGTGGGACACCCAGCAGTTCATAGTGATCTTTATACGCCATCTCCTGCTTATCGAGATCGCGCGATTGCGTCCTGTATTTTTTCATATACTCGCGATGCTGCTCCATATCCTTTTTGGTCATTCCCATTTTCTTTGCTCTGCCTATTGCCATTCTAACTCAATTTTTTAATCAATAATCCCAACTGATCTGAAATATAGAAATGGCTTCGGACTGCACATACTGCGGGTAGGGCTATTACTTATAATTCTCACTTGGATTGGAAGACCAAGTGTTACGACCACTGTACTCCCGAATGAGATTCGTTCAAACTAGAACATTCAATGCATGCGGCATTACAGGAAACAACTTTCAACAACTGATGAGTTTAACAAGATACAAACTTGGCAATGACTTCCTTCGACTATGCGGTAAATGCTGACGCAATGGGTTATTAGATAAGGCTTTTTCCAAATATCTAGCAAGGTGAACGCTGGACGATCATCAAATGTGTCTGCGACAATGAACTGCTCGACGCATTTGGATATGGGCTGAGGAGAGTAGTGTTGCCAAGGCGCATTAGGCACGTCGAAAAAAGGTTATATGTTTTCGACATGCCTCAATAATGGCTACCACCGCCCTTTCTACATACAATTGTTATTGTCAGACAAAAAGAATGCAATAAAATCTCTATCCCTATATGTGGTTGACGCTCACTCATGTCTGACCAATAAAAAGCGCAACTTTATGTAGAAAAGAGGTGGGATAGTTCATATTTAAGGCTCGATCCGATGCCTTCCATGTTCACAGGCAACTTTGATGGTGTTAATGCGGCTATCCGGCAAGCCTGTAGCAATCATTTGTCAATTGCTCGCCAGCAATACACCCGAGAGCGTACGATGGCTGACATGAATCATTTGCAATGTTATGGGAAAGGGTGCATATCATTAGTGGCGCGCGGAGCTTTTTCCAGTTTTTTCGTGCGTACTGTGAGATAAGTAGAAAGTTTAAGACTGATTTATAGTCAATGTGTTTAAATACATATCCAAAAGCTAGTGGCTAATGTTTGGATGCGCGTCTGTTTAGCCAACGCGGCGAGCTTAGTAATGTTTAAGCTCGCGAACGACATCTGTCCGTGATGTCATCGATGACGCCTGTCCCTTCTGGGCATCATCCTTTTCAATTTGAATACACGTTGTGTGGATCAAATACACAAGGGTGGGTCAATAGTGCACCTCACGCAAGTACAGGTCTAAGTACACACGTACTTATGACCTCTCCGTTAAGTACCACGTACTAACGGGTACGTGTAACCTTGGGGATATAGCCGTTACACCACTCCCTTCTTACAGGAACGATTTCTACACGTTTTGTAAATATCGCTTAAGACAAAGAACGAGAGAAAGTAAGCCCCTAATACGCGCCGCTTTCCAATCCTGAGCGACCTGTGTGTGCACCTAGTGAGGCACATCACACGAAGCTTTTCATGCCACCTAAATGGGGCAGAGCTGGTGGGTCGCTTGCGAAGGCACTCACACAACTAAGCAAAAACCGTACGCGCCGCGATGATTTGCTGCCATCGCCAAAATGTCGCTGTTGCAACGCTGACAGCTACTGCTGCTGTCCCCCTTACAAAGTGCGGCTGAAGATCCTGTTGGAAGGCTATTGGCATCCTTCCTTGAAGTTACTGGTGCGTCTCATCGGAAGAGGCACCTGAGATGTATAGTTCCAAGGGATACGAGCGATAGGAAACCAAGGAAAGATCTTAGATAGGTAGTTAACATCAGACTAACAACACAAATATATCTTCACTTTTTCATTTCCAACCTGCGCGGAAGACCTTGTAATTAAACAGGTTTATGAGCCCAATTTTTGTAAACTTGAAGTGTAACAAATGTGCACCTCCAAGATTCAAGCCGCTCTCACGAAAGGAGAGCAGTGGAAACGAATTCGTCAAACTCCGAGCTCAAGAACAACGAAGATGTCACCGTGCTTGCGCTACTTCAGAAGATGAACGCAAGGCTCGACGGTCTCGAACGACAGATATCGGCCAGCCCGATCATGAGCTCAAGTGATGGTCAAATCCCCGTCAAATGGTTCTGGAATCACCGCCACGTCATCCAAGCGCCAGTGGTATCCGAGAAGTTGCCCGGTAAGGTGGATTGCTTGGAGCTTCCCGATGGACGCTTCTGTGGTGAAGTGGGTGTCAAAATTGTAGGAAAAATGATCGCGTAATTCGGGGAAAGTACGAATCGTACTTAACCCAACAAGTTGATTGAGTCAAGTTGCGATCACGATATACAATGGGTTATTCACGCATCACAATTATGGAACGTCAATCTCGGATCACCGCGATCCACGATCTAGGTAAACGCGATTTCGATCGGATAGATCGCGATCGCGGTCCATGGGATCGCGATCTGTGAGACATAACGATTTGTGAGACATGGCGATCAGTGGGACATGGCGATGTGCGGGACAGTGAGATCGTATGGACATGGTGCGATCCTGTAGTTATACGGTGAGATCGCATGGATATGGTACGATCCTGTAGTTATAAGTGGAGATCGTATGGATATGCGTCTGGCCTGACCATAGTTAAGCGGATCAGGTTCATCTACCGGTCGTTTGGTTTTGGCCGAAGTAGCCATTACAGCAAATGCCATAAATAGTGGCGGCCATTGGTTTGTTGGTGAATTGGAGGCGAGCGTCGTTGAAGTCATGCTTCGATTCTGCACCTAAAAATTGGTCGCCGTCTGTCTCAGCCTCCCTTTGAGACTTCTTAATGCGTTTTGAGCGCCGCACTGGTTCACTTGGTTGCTTCGAGGTAGTTTTCTTCTTGTTGCTTGTTCTGGTATTTCTGTTTCTCCTCCGCTCGCGCCGCGTCTTGTTTCTTCTGTACAGTACGCGCACGAGATGTCGCAATTAATTCGAGTTCTGCGTCATCCTTACGCTTGAGTGCATCGGCGACGAGCTTGTTAGTCAGTTCGTCGAGGGCCTCGATGTCCGTGACATGACGCGTCATGATCACCGAGCGGTCACCACGTAGTAGCACCTTATAGCCTTTAGTGTTTATCGTTTTTGCCTAGAATAAAACCGGCGACCGTGTGAGCTTTGAGACTCTTCTTTTGACAGGGTCACGCCAGACTTCACACAGCGAACCAAAAACAACGATGCTCTTGGATGCTGGGCGCTTTGCCAGTGAGCATTTCCACCGGGGCTCGCTTGGCGTTGGAACGTGTGGGGCTGCATACTAGCGTCGCTCCAATGAGTGAGTGGCACACTGGATCCAAACAGCGTACACCGAACCATGTTGAAAATGGCGCGATTCATTCTTTCAGCCATCCCATGAGATTGAGGCGTTTCAGCTTCTGCTATCTGCCTTTTGATGCCAGATTGTTTACAGAAGAGATCCACCGACACGGTATCATATTCTCCGCCACCATCCGTACGCAGGACGCGGATTCGGCAGTTGAACTCTGCCTCAAACCAGGCAACGAAATCTCGGAATTTTGCAGCTGCCCAGGTGGCCATGAAGACGCGCACGTAGTTAGACTTGTAGTCGATAAAAGTGACCATGTATCTGTTGCCGCTCTTGTCCTGCGGCGTGATGGGCTCCTTGAGATCACTGCAGATAACTCCTCCGATCCTGTCGATTGGAGCTTTTGACTAGAATCCTTTTTTGGTTGAGGAGTTCGTGTTCCCTTTCCTTGTGAGCAGATAACACAGTTTGAGCGCTTGTGATCGGTGATCTTAATGCAGAATTTTGGGTCCTTAGCAATGCGCTCGATAGAGTCGAAGGCGAGATGGCCCAGACGCGTGTGGAACTGCAGCAGCGTATCCTCAGGTGGCTGAGATAACCCGCGAGTTTCCTCTGTAGCAGAAAGCACCATACCAACTAGCAAGTCTTTCGTCATCAGTCGGTCCTCGTTGGGTATAGTGTCGACCATACAAGCGTCATTAACCATTTGAAATTCAAAAACAGTTTGACCGTCCTTTTCAATTCTATTGCCGTTGTCGGCAGCGTTCATGAATTGGCAACCGTTCTGTTTGAATCGACCATACAAATGAGACGCAGGTTCTTGTAAAGGATGGCGTGTAGTAAACGTCGGAAAGTGTAATTTCGTAAATTTCGCATCGACATACGTCTCGAACGTGACTTTGCCAACCTTCGTCACAGCAATTTTGCCTTGTTCGGCAAAGTGAGTCCATCTTCATCGGTGCATGCCACAGCATCGTGGAGTAGGTTTCATCGCCTATAAGGTGGCGACTTGCTCCGGAGTCCATCATGCTCCCTAACGGCAAGGTCGCTTCCAACGTCGATTTTGGATCCCAGTCGTGGATCAGGTAAAAAATGGCGTATCACCACGCACGCGATTCTGTGCCGTGTTGATCGCGAACGTCAGCCTTTCGGCATATTCGTCCCAATCTTTTTGATCCACATCTGCAACATACATCTTTATGGTCCGAGTCAGCGTTTGTACCATACGCTCCGCCGTTCCGTTGGCCTGAGGTATGTACGCCATTGTTGCACGTTGCTTTTGACCAGCGATCCGGTTGAATGCTCGAAAAAAATCAGACATAAATTCAGGTTCGTGATCATGACGAATAGCTTCGCTTGCACCAAACCTCCGAAAGACACATTCCTCATAATTCTCCGCGAACGTTTGAGCTTTTCGGGACGAACTTGCCTTCGCAATCACATATCCCGAGAAAAGATCCACCAATAGTAACAACTCCGTATTTCCCTTGAACCATAACAATAATCTGAAACGGGCAAGTCGCTTGTAAATTCTCGGGCGATTCACCTCGGATCAAAAGAAGTCCCTTTCTGGTTTCACAATCCACACACTCCCCCACATATTGTTGAACACTGCGGTACAGTCCTCTCCAGTGAAAATTTGCGCGGATACGTTGGTATGTCCGGCCGATCCCTTGATGACCACCCTCCAAACTAGTATGGTAGTGGTGTAGGAAATCTTGCTGCAACAATTCCGGCACCACCAGACGAACCATTTCAGTACGATCATCAAACTTCGAGGTGGATTGGGGGCAGAAAAATAAAAATCCACTGTGATCCACTTCGTAGTCTGACGTGATCAATGCACATGCCTTCGCATGTTCAGCGCTCAACTTGGATACATTCCCGATCAGGTATGTCTTCAAATTGGCGATCCAGCTTTCCTTATCTTGTGCCTTCTTGATCCGCTCAATTCGTGTCCGCTGAACAATTTCTTCTTGCAGGGCTTCGGGTTGTCGACGTCTTCTCAACGCGGAACGTGTGATCGCTGCTACCTTGACAATCCGATCGACCCGTTCCGGTTCAGCAATTCATCGAGTCGATTGAGGGTGACCAAGTCTTGACGATCTTGATCAGATACGACGATCGTGCCTTCTTCTCGTTGCAACGCTTCACTAGCCAAACGATCGGCACTTTGATTCCAATCCCGCTTCACATGTAGAAAATCACGAATCGGCCATGGTCGCAATTTTCCATGGCTTGGTGACGTAGCAATTGTAGGCCTGGGGCTTTGCAATCGATCTCGCCGCGCATCTGTCGGATCACTAAATCAGAGTCATCGCAGATAATTACGCGTCCCCTTGTCTGATCCGCCAGCAGATCGAAACTCAGTAGAAGTCCTCGATATTCTGCCTCGTTCACCGTTAAACCGGAATCATGTTCAGAAGTAGCTGCGACGATCGCTCACTCCGGAAGTTTCTACACGATCGCGCTATATGCTCCACATTTTTTCTTCACGCGAGCCGATCCATCGAAGCTAGCCACTGAGAGAATTTCGTTCTCTTCCACTGTTGGTGGGGGCATACTCATGGTCTGTCTCGGCTGTTTCCGTGTTTTCATCGACTTCTTCGCGAGGAGTAATGCTTGCAGCCAGGGCGCTCAAAATTTCATCCTCTCCTTTCTTGCATTTCCTGATCTCCAACATTCAAGTCGACAGCAATGCAGCCCATCTACCCAGTCTGCCATTGAGACCGGACAATTTGCACCAGCCATGCCAATGTCGAATATCGCGTTGATACCGTAATATTACGCGCCACCAACATAGTGTAGCCAATATCCAACATGCGAAGAAGATCCAATACTGTCTTCTCAGTCATGCCGTAGTTAACTTCATTGGGTTTCAATGTTCGGCTAGTAAATGTAATTGGCCAGTATACTCCCTCTTGTTCTTGAAGTAGAGCCGCCGATACTGCCCATTTACTAGCGTACACCACGATCACAGGAGGTCGATCGGGATCAAAGTGCTTGAGGATCGGAGTTGCAGCGATCTTGGCTTTCAGTAAAGTGAACGCGATTGTCGCTTTCTCCCAACGACTTCTGCCTTCCAGATCGCGATCGTGCTCATTTCGCAAGTCCAGATCGCAATCGTTCCCATTATTAATGTCTGGATCGTGATCGTCCCCACTTTTTGAGTCCAAATCGCAATTACGATCGCCCCCCTTTCCCTGGCTTTGATCACGATCGTGATTGTCCCCGGTACTTAGGGCAAGTGAGGAAACTTGGTTAGATCGCATGCGCTTATAGAAATCCGCTTCCCTCAATTCATACAATACAGACGCGTAAATCGCAAAATCTTCGATGAACCGACTATAATAGTTCAAACTGCCCAGAAACGATTGCATCGCTTGCAACGCCTGAGGAAATGGGATATTCACCAACGATACCAGATCTTTAGGGAGCGCCTCTAATCCAGCGAGAGAAACCTGATGACCTAAATATCCACCTTCGGGCGTCCCCAGAAACTCTTAGTCAGACTGATCGACAACTTCCATTTATCACACGCATCTAATAGTCGCTCAGCCTTCTCATAAAGGGAGAACCATGATGTAGCATGTATCAGAATGTCGTTGATATAGGATCGCCGGCCTAATACCGATGGCTTATGATCGGTATCTGGCTCATCGTCGGTAAATACATCGACCACCTTGGGCGATCCAGACGAATTCGCATCGTGATCTGGGGTAATTTGAGATGCATTGTCGATCAGTCGCTGGTAAATTTGCGGGGCATTTTTCAGCCCGAATGGCATTCGCAACCATTCAAACGAATTCGTAGGCGTAATGAGCGCAGATATCATCCTCGCCCGATCCGTCATCTCCACCGCTCAAAAATCGCTCGCCATAATTAAAGAACAATACCACATAGCTTGTCCATATCCTGCAATAATTTGCTGATTAGTGGCATGGGGTAGATCATCAATCGGGTTAATTGGTTCATTCTTCGGTAGTCGATACACAATCGTATATCCACACCATTTTTTTGATGATCACCACGATCGGCGGGGCTCATGGTGAAGTCGATGGTCGGATGATCTTGGCCGACAATAATCCCTTGATCAAATCTGCCAATTTTCACGGTACTTAGGAGCCACAAGTCGAACCCGCTGGGCGATCGGTGATGCTCCACCGACATCGATGTCACATATAGCTCCACATGCAGCTGGTGGAAGTGCATTTCCCTTTCCCATTAAGAGGTGACGCTTTGTCCAAATCAACCTTCGAAGTTCCTTCTGATCCTTTGTTAACGGTACTCCAGGATCACCCACTTGGATATCATCAATGGTAATTTCTTCGCAAGAACTACCACTTCAGGTAGGATCGCCATATGCTGATCCACGACTTCGGCGAACAACTGACTATTTTCATGGTTATATACGTGTTCTTCGTCGGTGGATCCATCTTGGTCATTCAATCCGACTCCGTCAATCGCGATCGCTGCTGCTACTTCATCAGATCGCTCTGATTGTTCCACCACGCGGTCTGCACATCTAATTAATTCGTCATCAACCGCGATCTTGTTTGGAACCGCATCTTGTTGATCTGATCGCGCAGAAGAACCACGATCGGGAAAGTTCAATCTCTTGGTCACATTCGCAATCTTCACGGATACTGGCCGTGCAATCACTTCCTCAAAATCTTCTACCACTAAATTAGCGTGATCTCCGTTTTTAGTTAAATCTTCAGGTGATCGCGCTTCTTCTCGCTCCGATACAGGTGACTGCGATCTCGATCCACTCTCCGGACGATGTAAATACTCGTCAGGGTGGGATACTGTGGATGATCTACCAGCGATCCTTTCGGTTCCTCTGGTAATATCTCTTCGCGATCCACTGTTGCCTCGAATGCCAGTGTCTGCCACTCATTATAGCGACGCGATCCAACCGACACATATCCCGGAGTACGAGAGATCATATTAGGTGCCATCCACATACCAAATGAGGTTCCCTGCCGCGATAATAATTCTTGGTCATCGAGGTTAGTCAGCTGCAAGTACTATATGTTGCCAGGACCCAAGGTTACGGTGGGCACCCATTTAAGATACGCGAGTCACCCAAGTTTCGCATTCGGCGTACCTCTGCCGATCTTCACTTCCACTGACTTGCTCACTGGGATCACCACCTGTTGATCGTTCGCATGTGTCACATGCACGGCCGATCCGTACGGCGGTTGTCGTCCGGCGAGATGAATTCTGACTTCATCGGATAGACAAAGTGTTCCATCGGCCAGATACAGGAAAATTCCAGCTGAGAACATAAAATCCTTACCCAAAATCGCTTCTTGGCCGGTCTGATCGCCAACCCACACATCACAATAGTACACTAGCGATCCAGCCAGAGTGACTTTGATCTTGGTACGGCCGATCATCATGTAGGTGCTTTCACCAATTCCCACACATTCTTGCCTCTGACTCTCATCTATGACACAT
Source organism: Peronospora destructor (assembly GCA_011800735.1). Lineage (NCBI taxonomy): Eukaryota > Oomycota > Peronosporomycetes > Peronosporales > Peronosporaceae > Peronospora > Peronospora destructor. The sequence continues at coordinate 16,062 of WBRY01000004.1, read as the reverse complement.
CCAACCTTACGAGCAAAGGTGGTGTCAATGATGAGACTTCGGTACCGGAATCAAACAGCAAAGTGGCTTTCTCTTTATCAATTTTTCCATCTGCCTTTGCTTGTTTGAACCACTTTCCGGGTGCATGGTACTTCCAATACCCACGTGACTCATCGGAAGCCGAATCGAGTTCCATCACTCTATGTGATCGTGAGTACTCTTCAACCCTCTTTATACTGGGCATGGAACACGGAACATTCGAATCGAAACCACATGTAATGACGATCGGATCGCTCCGTTTATCAACTTCCTGATCTGCTTATCTTTCAACGTATGCATAAATGCAGAGCCTAGAACACTCGGCTCGTACCAGATTCCAACCTGGCGAGCGTCCTAGTTTAACATTTCCTCCACTCTTGGTGGAAGCATGCCAGCGTGTTTGGTTGGGACGTACTATTGACAAATCAAATTGTAAAACTCTTCCATCGGGCACTTCCCAGCGTCGTGAATTTCTCCACAACCTCCACACACAAAAAGACACTTGTCCGAGGGATGTCCCTTATGACCACACTTTTGACATGTGAGTCGTTTTCAACATCCCCCATCGTCATGCTTGGTCGACCCACAATGGGAGTATGGTTTCTTCATCCCATAACGATCTTGGCGATCGGCTTGATCAGTATTTCTCGATCGGGCAGGTGGATCGCTAGTTGCTTTGGTGCGATCCGACGTGGCAGCCACATATACGGGACGTCGATCGGGCTCGATCTTCGATCCGCTGTGATCCGACTCGAATTCACTGCTATCACTTTCCACACGGATCGCTCTCACAACACGAGTTGGTCTCGACGACACTGGTGCAGATGCAGCAGCTCTCTGCCGATACTTGCTCGATCCCATGGATGCTTTGCATTGCTGTTATTTGCACGCTGCAAAGCACGCAGAGTTTCCTCGAGATCGTCTGCATTCGCCAGTCTCGACATAGTAAGCTGCTTAGCCAGATCGCGATCGTCCAGTGTGTGGATAAAATGCTCGACATGCTCACGTTTTACCGCTGGCGATCCATCTTTTACGGGCATTTTTGCACGTAGTCCAGCCACATTCAGTCGATAGAGATATTCCAATGAGGTTTCATCCGATCGTTTCCACGCGTGGTAGTACTGTCTTCCGACTGGTACACCACGTCCAAAGTATTGTACCATGAAACTTTCCAGCAGGAGACTTCCATGAATTTCGAGTTAATCGGCTTAGCTGGCTATACCAGTTACGGGCCGATCCAGTGAGCAGATCGCCAAATACCAGACATTTTTCGCTGTCTGGGGCCTGCTCGCGTAGGAAAGCAGATTTCACTTTGCCGATCCACGCTCTCGCTCGATCTTCATCATTATCTTTCCGTGCAAATTTCTTCACCTCGGTAATCGCCGATACACGAATTCGCTGAGTCGCGATCCCACCGCCAGCAGATGCTTCCGCGGTAGCCACTAAGGGCCGTCGTTGCTCATCAATACTTAAGTCATCAGGATCATACTCGGGTGATCTGTATTTACGCGATCGACTGTGACGCGATTCCACTGACTCCATCTCCACGTCACCCTCGGTACCGATCGCGTCCCCTGGTCAAATCCACGATCCGCGATCCGCTATTCTTTCAGACACTTCTCCATCGCAGCTGTTCGATTCCGCCGAAGCGTACTGAGACAATCCCGTGTGATCTTCCTTGAGTAGATTTCCAGGCAATTTAACCGCGATCTCCGTTTTCCCTACTAGAGGTACTAGCTTCTCAAAAGAGATCGTCCGGCTGCGTCGATCTGGTCCACCTCAAAATCTAGCAATTCATCAGCATCAAACGATCTTGCCGTGAATCCGACCTCCTTTAACAATTGTGTCAGGGATTGGACCGCGCATAACTCATTGGTCGATCTCGGCCTTCCGATACCGGTCCAGTTAGCGATCCGATCAATCTTGGACGTAACAATCGCAGGAATAGATCATTCGAAAGCAACAACTTTAACTGTTTCCAATATAACTTCCGCTCTAAGTCATCCAGCTGCCAGCGTTTATCGTGTTGTTCGCGATCATCACCATTAGAACCCAGAACATCTCGCGATCGCTCCATTTATTTCAACGAGACACATCATGATCTGAATTGACGCGAAACTATACGATCCGAAATCATTCCACGAGAGCCATCATACTCCAGCTTCAAAACTCCACGAGACACATCAGACTGCTCACCCTTCACTTGGAAACCTTCGTCATCTGAGTCTGGGGCTTTTAGTTGTTTATATAACGTCTTCGATTTTCTTGCACAACTTTTCACATGCATAATTTTGATAAAAATTCATCGGTTTTAACCGACGACCTTTCATCAGGCGGATCGCACTTCGCAGCACGATCCGCGGTAGTCCCCGAAGGGACCTGGGAGGTGGCAGAGGTTTCTCTTCCAGATCCATAAGATCTTCCTCTTTAATTTTCTCGTCATCAGAGTCCCTCCCAAAACTCTGACGATCTGGGGATTCTTGAATTTCTTCTCACGTCATTGGCGATCTATCAACTTCTGACGCTCCAATCCCAGGTTCAACCTTAACCACAACATCTTCCCCAGTTGACTCACGGTGAAATCCCGAGTCACCAGAAGATCCGGGCATGCGCACCATTGTGGTGGAGCGGTAATCACAAAATTCTCTGAGTGATACCAGCTTAACACTCACTGGGCCCAGACTGCCGACTTACGGAGAGGGTATCCCGATTCTGTGCCAAAGTCTTGTGTTCTTTTTCCTTCTCACCTTGTGTACCCGTCGGTTGGGCGGTTACACTCTTCTGGTGGACTGGAAGTCGATGTCGGTCTTGGTGGTGTTTGGGAAGGTCTTCGGCCGCGTGAAGATTTCCGCGTGGTCGGGAGTTCTTGTTGGCTGACTTATTACAGTCGCCGCGATCTGTCCAGTCGATCGCCCTTGTCCAATACGTAGATACTTGATCCACTTGATCTCTTCTGACCACTTGAGCCGTCTTGTAATCGTCCTTTGCGTGTAGTCTGCGTCCGATCGCAGTTGGGGGTTGATTGAGAGTAGCGATCCAGGGAGGATGCCTTGTAGGAGATGCTGCCGGTACTCTTTACTCAACGGGAGGCCAATGATCCTGCCCGGAAGAGATGCTGACGCGTGTCTTGGAAGTAAAATCGAGCTCTGTTATTAATAACCAATTAAATGTAAGAAAACCTATGACTATGCGTTTTCTATCTTTCAGAATAAACCATTTCGGAAATCACACTTAGTGAGGATGATCGTACATAGCGAAGAGATCGTACTTAGTGAATGCGATCATCTGAAATATAGTGTTCGTATTCGTGATCATGTGATCGCACGTGATCACACCATATATCCATCTGGAATATAGCAATCCTATTCCTGATCATGTGATCGCACGTGATCGAACGTGATCACACCATATATCCACAATATCACACCACAGCGAGCTTTAGAAATCTGCCGAACAGGAAGAATTGCGATCTCTAGAATCGGACGAGACTTGGAATATCGTAGTTCGCCCGAACGGCGCCAAATCTTTGCCGGTGTACAAGACCAAGAAACTTGGAAACGGTGATTATGACAAGATGAAGACACGACTCGTGGGTCGCGGTGATTTTCAGATCAAGGGAGAGACTTATATTTTAACGTACTCGGCAGTCATCTCTATGGTCAGTATCCGTATCATCGTAATATTCTCGATCATTTGGCGCGTTCCAGCGAGACATAGTGATTCCCCAGTGCTTACGTCAAGGCATCACTACAACATATTGCTTCAGATTTCGCCCGGTATGGAAATATCCGCTGCAACACTAAAGAACTTTCGCGTTAACAGTACCGGTAAGCTGGCGTTGAAATCAGAGCGCAGCATTTATGGACTAAAGCAGTCTGGCGACTTTGGAACGAATTACTAGTCTCCACGCTAATTACACTCGGTTTCGAACAATGCATCACAGACTCCTGTGTGTTTTACAAGGTGAATCGGCGTGAGACGGTACTAGTGGGTGTGTACGTGGACGACTTATTTGTCACGGGTACAACGACCGGTGTGGCGGATCAACTCTTCACGGATATGCTTAAACTCGAGTTAAAGGACCTCGGTGTATTGTCTAGTTTCCTGGATACGCATTTTTTACAGCGTGGCGACGGAAGCGTCAATATTGACTAAGAACAAACAATTATTGAGATGCTCGACAAACACGACCTCTCCAACTTAAACGGTGCTCGTGTTCCAATTGGAAATAAGGATCCTACCAGCCCAAATGACCTGACACCACTACCAAATGAATTCACCACGCTCCCAAAGAAAACGACGATCAAGGAATTTCAATCGCTGACCGGCAGTCTTTTATGGCTTACGCGTTGCACGCGTCCGGATATTGTATTCGCAGCTCACAAGATTACTCGGCGTTGCCATGCACCGACAATGGGAGATTGGAAGCTGGCCAAGCCCGTTGCAAGGTACATCAGCGGCACTCGCGCGACATTTCTTCGTATGAAGCCTGACGACAAACCCACATTTCCTCTTCGACTTGTACCGTTTACAGATGCGGACTTCGCGGGCGATTGGAGGATCGAAAATCGATCAGCGCCGGTATCCAGTTTAATTGCTGGTTGGCAATGCCGAAAGCAGACTGCAGTAGCTTTGTCGACAGCAGAAGCCGAATTTGTGTCCGCTGCGGCTGGTGGTGTCGAGATTATAGGCATCAAGGAGCTGATGATGGAAATTGGCATGCAAGTCAAGACGCCTGTTGTTTTGCGTATCGACAACAAAGCGAGAATTCAACAATGAAGTAGCATCTGCGAACGGAAAGCATGTTGACATTAAGCTCAAGTTCTTGCGCGACTACTCTGCTAAGGGCAAAATGAAGACAGAGTTTACTGACACGAGAACCATGGTGGCTGATCTAATGACGAAAGCTCTCCCAGCATCTCACGGTCAAGAATTGTGCGAAGCCATCGGACTGGTGCTTAAACACTGAGGCGGGAGGAGTGTTGGAAGGCTATTGGTATCCTTTCCTTGAAGGTACCGGTGCGCCTCATCGGAAGAGCCTGAGATGTAAAGTTCCAAGGGATACGAGCGACTCTTAGGAAACTAAGGAAAGATCTTAGGAACGTAGTTAACATCAGACCAACAACACAAATATATCTTCACTTTTTCATTTCCAACCTGCGCGGAAGACCTTGTAATTCAACAGATCCATCTGTCATTGCTGACTACAATGAGAGCACGCCGCTGCCATCATCACTTTGTGATGATGAGTACAGGAGCTAATAGGGAAAGATGATGATAGTAGTAAGTCCATCGATAAATTCTCCCGTGGCCTCTACCATATAGACACCTAAGATTGCGAAGGCGTTTTTGTCGTCAACGAGGTATTTGTTTCGTCGTCTATGCCAACGAGCGCAGCGACCATCACTGAGAGCGCTGCCCTTTAGGATCACAGTCGCTTATCGAAATGAGTAAATCGTCCGCCTCATTGGGTATAAATTCAATATCTGACGTCCAGACTGTCCATAATGGAGAGTCTAGCTCAGACGAGTGTAAGACAAACGCTCCACAAACGGCACAAAGCCGTGCCCAGTCAGCTACAAGTACGTCGCAACTACGGTGGCTGGTATGCCTCAATGCTAGCGCCATCCGAATGGCTAAGGTTGGATGGTACTAGTGCACCGCTTCTAGAGCGTGCCACTATCGATGCTAGTACATACTACAGCGTCTTCCATTCATGAAAACAACAGGGGAAAATATTTGGTCGTATTTCCCCTATTCTGGTCATGTTGCGTTCTAACGAAACAACCGACCACTACGAAGCAGAATTCCTGCGTCGCGTTGAGTCTTATTGCGATGCAGCGAAACTGCTGTCACAGCGGCTTAACTCTGCTGTGGTGCGTGCGAGCGAAATTATGGGTGGTACGGTACCCCCTGCTCGTCCGCCACACCACTCCCGCTAGTCCATGTACCTAGCGGAGTGGCTGTAGCTGATGCTCCTGCTCACAAGCGGACACTAGCTCCGGTATGTCGCGGCGCAGCGCATCAATCAACTTCCAAGAGCCGAAACTCTTCGAGTGTTCACTCCATTGGACGAGGATCTGAAGCTTCTACTTTTCAAAGCGGTGGGCCAACAACCTTTTAACAAGGAAGCGTTGATTCCCACCCACATCCACCAATGCAGGTGGCGCCCGATAGAAGTGTCGATTACGCCCACCTACTTGCGGCTGCCTACCATCTAGACGCAGGCGCAAAGCGCTGCTATAGACAGACGGACAATGGATCTCGAAAATCAAGTCTCACGACTGACTTGGGATCTGCGCGATGTCCGCGCGAAGGATCGCCAGGGTGACCCGCTGAATCTTAGTCTGGAACTTTTATTTGAGCGGTTGTTGATAAGAGAATCGCGTCAAACACGAAGTCCTCCTCGTTCTTCAAGCCTTTGCCAATCAGGAATTGCTGGACGCTGGAGGCTAGTCACCTTCTATGTCGCCTCCTCGGCAACGACGCTCGACACACGGTTGGCGTCCCCGTCGGTCACGTTAGACCGATGTGAATATGTGATCTCTTGTAAGATCCACATTCGCTTTAGACGACCTACGTAAGATACGGAGTGCGTCTTCACATATGGCGGAAGTTGAGCCTGTAGTTTAGGTACCCATCCGACTCTACTACCGTAAATGGACCAATGAATCGAGGCAGTAGCTTAGTCGTACCACCACGTAGTACAGAAACTGCATTTTTAGGTAGGGTAGCAGTGCTCAATAGGACTATGTTACCCACACTACAGCGTTCATTGTTTTTTCGACCATGCTGCTCCGCATATTGTTTCTGCTTATCCTGTGCGCTTAGCATTGCGTCACGGACTATTCGTGTGATGGATAATCGCTCATCCACAAGTGTTGAGCCTCGCTCACGCTCTTAGCATCCAGCCCGCCAATGACAACGCCAAAACGTCAGTCATGGGCAAACTTAGGACCTCTTTCGCATTTGCTCCGAGCGTAGTGAGAAATCCTCCTCATTAAGACTAGGGCTGTGCACAAACGAGACTAGCGATCAAGTATGGCAGTCTGTTTATACATAGTGGTGCCTTCCTTACCCGTACTGGCGTGGACATAGCGAGCTCCACAAAATGTCAATTGCTTGCTCCATTCCTTAGGAGTCGCTACTGTCGCAATACATCCGCTACGACTCGATTGGCCCGTTCCGTCTGGCCATCAGTCTATGGATGATCGTCTGTTGACATGTATCCAGCAACATAAACACATGACGATAAAAACTCGACGCAAAAACGCGGATCCCGGTCAGCACTTTGAACCGGGATTTATGTTTCTTGCGTCGAGTTTCTATGGACTCGGGCAACCCGAATAGTCGGTAGAAACAAGAGAGATGTCTACTTGTCCGAGATCTTGGTGCTACATGGTGCTAAGTGCACCATCTTGCTTAGTCTGTCTATAAAGATTACGAGCTCCGTCCTACCCTTGTGGGTCAGGCGGCATGCCAAACATGAAGTCCAAACGGATCGATTTGCAACAATCAGTTGGTATCGGTAGTGGTGTCAATGGCGCACTGCTAGAAGGTGCAGGCCTGACGCGCTGGCACTGTTCGCAGGATCGAATATAATAGACCACCCAACGCCACCAAATTCCTCTGATACTCGCTAAGAATGTCTTTTCACGGCCCAGATGCCCACTCGATGGTGCATTATGGAGCTCGTAAAAAGTCGTCAGCTTGAGATCTCTGTCATGGAAATCATAGATTCGCAAGGGATCACGAGGTGATAGCTGATGCCATAACAGACATCGCTGTAGCTAAACCGACTAGCTTCGCTTTCAGGTGCGATGGAGGATAACCGTGCGTCCAGCGAAGTGATCCAACAGCAAGCGACAATGCTCGTCCTAACTGTAGCTCTCCTTTATCTCGGAGGCCAAAGACCTCGTCACATGGTAGACTTTCATGGCTGCCAGTGTTAACGACTCAACTTGTGCCTTAGCACAAGACACATATTTCTGGTGTATTGCCTCAGAAGTCGAGTCTGCACGATAAAGCGTCAGCGAAGACATCTGTCGTATACGGCTTGAATTTGAGTTTAAAATTACATTCGGAGAAGAATGTAAGCCACTTCGTCATCCTAGGTGAGAGGTGCATTGAGTTTATTACAGTCCGCAGTGATGCGTGATGCGTGACTCGTGTAAACCACAAACGATTTGGTGCACTCGAAACATGACAAGATCATACTTAATCGAAAGTAGCTCCTTGTCATGCATACGGTAATTCAGTTTCGCAGCTTTCAAAAGCTGGAACTGGTACGAGATGACACGGTCAACCCGTCGCCATCCTTCTGCATCAGCGCGCTGCCGATTGCAAAATTGCTTGCATCGCAGATGACGCTAAAGGGCTTATCTGCGTCTGGCAATGCCAAGACTGGTGCCTCTACAAGAGATTGCTTTACTGATGTGAACGCATCTACTTGCTCCTTCGACCACGTCCATTCTGTATCCTTTTAAGGAGGTCAGGCAATGGCTTAGTCCGCTCTCCACAATAATCCTTGCTGTACTTATGCAGGCAATTATCAAGTCCAAGGAATTGGCGCAGATCCTTCACACAAGTACAGGTATGGCCTCCACGTTAAGTATTAGTACTAACAGGTACGTGTAGCCTTCGGCATATAGCCGTTACACAGTGGCTCAAACTCTTGGAGAAATTGCGAATGGCCAAATTTCTGACTGCAATCAGATACATGTACATCAGTAAAATATGCTCAATCCCTATCGATTCTGCAGCATGTCTGGCGTAGTTCTGGTCGCCAGATCATGCGTGGTCCTCACTAATATTCAGTGCAGCAATGCAGGATAGAATAAGATTGTATTGCTCAATGTCACTTCCAGATAGCTTAAGCTTCAGCCGTTTGCGAGCATGAACACAGTTCGTGTATGTTGTCTGCGAGGCTTAGCACGACGGGCGAGGAGTGGTCAGAAAGACGTAGTGATATGTCAAGTGTTGGAGGCAGATGTGAAAGTGAGTAAATTACCTTAAGCATAGAAAGCTAATCTACTTTTCCGCAAAAAGTACACTGGCGAGACTCATATTCAGTGCTGATGGCCTTGCTTGCTTCTTCAACTTTCACCGATGCCGTCTTCTCACCTTGTCTCTTGATATGCTCATTCGTGAGCACCTTCACAACGTCTTGCGTCCGCAGTTCCGCGCTACTCATCTCCAGATTTAGCACGACATTCTCGTAGCTTTTCGGGAGACTGCGCAACAAGCAGATCGCCACATCTTCGTCTTCCATCTTGGCCCCGATGCTGTGAAGCTTGGCACTGATGTTCATGACTTCATTGCAGTGATGCAATACGTTGGCGCCTTCCACCATCTCCATGCTGAAGAGCTGGCGCTTGAGATAAATGCACCCAGCCTTCTGCGGTGAAGTGCATAGTAAATTTTATGGATAATCGATAATATCCACTAATTCTAGATAATTCTTTTTTTTTAATATATTTTTATTACGCACGGCCGCAAAGTGAATTCAAGGAACATTCGGAGCTGTTACCTTCGGGCAACATCACATCCCGTTGGCAAAATATGACTTGCAGATGAAGATCACGTGGGTTTTCGCATCATGAAGAACTGGAAAGTCAACTTCGAGGAGAACTGCCCGGATCGTTAATTCTCAGGTGCATGAAATCTGGATCGCAGGTAAATAGTGCGGATACTGGCTGGATCGCAAGATCGCAAGCAAATTGGATCGATACAATCTAGATCGCAGTTCGCAGAAAATCGCATGCAAGTCAGATCAACGCAACTTGGGTCAGCAGAGATCGCAAGCAAACTGGATCAACATAATTTGGATCGCAGACATATTGGATCGATGCGATCTGGATCGGTGCGATCCGGATCGCCAATTATTTGATATGACTGACATCCATAAGATCAAGATCGTTACGGATTCATATAGTAATCATTATATGGAACAACGTAGGTAGGGCGATATGGCATAGATTGAGACATGCTGGATTAGTGGATACTGGATTGTCAAGTATGGGATCACAATAATTATATTAATGCGCATGTCACAACGACTTGATGACAAACTGGATCTCCATCCGACTTGATTAACTGAAGACGCGAGTTATGGCGAAGTGCGATCTGGGATGTCACGATATCGGAAGCTGCGATCTGAGAAGTTGCGATCTGGAGAACATAAGGAAAGCGACCCTGGTAGATACAAGACGTGACAGCAGATGCGACATGATCGAGCAACTACGATGTGCGATCAAGTGTTTGCAGGCTACACACAAGTTGCGATCTGGATAGATGCTATCCGGAAAGATGCGATCCGGAAAGATGTGATCTGGTGACGACAAGATATGAGCTGAAGGAAGCAAGTGGAAGGGCACGTGATATTCCGGATGTGAATACAAGCGAGCGGAAAGCTACAAGTACCAGCGACAAGGCGTGACTCCAAGTACGGCATGATTCCGGTAAGGTGCGATACCTAGTATGGTACAATTTCGACTAGGTACGATTTTCGGAAGTGATTTATTTCAGCGGATAGGGAAGACATAGTCATAGGTTTTTAGCTTTTTATTGGATATTAAATAAACAGAGCTCGATTTACAACAACCTCGAAGACACGCGGCGCTTCTTCCGGGCAGGAAGTACTTTTGGCCTCTCGACGACCAAGGACACCGCGCGCTCGAGGATCGCGTATACCTGGGACATTGGCCAGGGACTCTCACAACAACAACTCGACTGCGATAGGACGCAGAATACACGGAAAGGACAAGGAACAACAGGCGCAGGACGGATCAAGTAGTCAGAAGATTTTTCTGGACAGATCAAGTGGTCAGAAGGTTCAGCAGGACGGATCAAGTGATCAGAAGGGTCAAGCGCCTGAGTGGGAAATTGGATCGTGCGATCTAGATAGAAGATCGCACCGAAGAACCGGCAAATCGTGTGAGGAATTCCACGCGATCTCCAAAAAAACCTATCCTCAACCCCATCAAGACCCACATCAGAGCTAAAGGTCACCAGGAGAGTACAACCTGCCCTACCGACGGGTACACAAGGTGAGAAGAAGACATCCCCCCACGGAATCGGAGTACCCCCTCCGTTAGTCGGCAGTCTGGGCGCTGTTGGTGATTGGCCAATCACATCAGCAATTTTGTGATCGCCACTCCACCACACTTCTGCGATCCATTGTAAAGTGTCTTCAACCGCGCGGCCATGCTACCCACGCTTCCTCGCAACTGTCGACCACATGATGATAGTCTGCATCCATGTGCAGCAACATCGGCCAAACGCAATGTTGCTTGTCCTGATGTACTCATCAGAGATGCGAGGGTCCGTGAAGGTTGGGGTGGTTTCCCGGTTGACCACGTGCCACGTTGACTTGGTCAGGAACACGCCACGCATGTAGCGGCTCCATGTCGCGTAGTTGTCCTTATTGAACTTGTCAATGGAGACCTTGGTCGTCGAATCTTCAGAGGACATGGTACTTGGGCTCATAACCTGTTACAAAGGAAATGAACACGCGAAGCAAAACGAAGCGAGGCAAAGGGAAGAGAAGCTTGAAAGTCGAAGGAAGTCTGCACTTGAGTGGAGACTGGACGACTTGGGGAGAAGAAAGGATATTTGGAAGTGCTTCATTTATCGTAGCTTATTCTGCCTACTACACGATTTATATGTAAGCTACATATAAATCATGTCAAGCGTCTCATCACCCTACGCGTTTAATCATTTGGTAAATACTACCCGTAATTACGCGTGATCGGATTGGACAGGTTTTCAGCTAACTGGTAACCGATACAAAGTCTCTTAACCGGTAACTTCCAATAGAACTCTGTTATTAATAACCAATTAAATGTAAGAAAACCTATGACTCCGCCTTTTCTATCTTCCAGAATAAACCATTTCGTAAATCGCAGTTAGTGATGATGATCGTACATAGCAAAGATATCGTACTTAGTGAGTGCGATCATCTGAAATATAGCGATAGTATTCGTGATCATGGTATCGCACGTGATCACACCATATATCCATCTGGAATATAGCGATAGTATTCGTGATCATGTGATCGCACGTAATTGCACGTGATTGCACGTGATCACACCATATATCCACAGTATCACACCATATCCATACGATCTCACCGTATAAATGCAGGATCGCACCATGTCCATACGATCTCACTGTAATCACCCGTAATAAACTTGTGGTCGTACTCTGTATATTCGCGATCGCTCCTTGCATACTCGTGATCGCCTCTGGTGCACACACAATCCCTTCTAGTGTATACCCGCTAGTAATTACTTGATCGCGTTGGTATCCCTATAATCGTATTGTATATACGATCTCCTGATCACACTGTATAGTAAGACCGTTCCACTCATAGCCACAGAATTATGCCTTCAGGATCACCAAATCGCTCCAGCCGTGAACTCCGTATCTTCTGTCGTATATTCCATTCCATGTCTTGTTCACGTAACACTCCGTAATAAACTCTCACATCGCATAATATAATGAAGTTTCGGTTGGAGAGATACCTGAATGTAATAATTATCGATATCGCTTGAAGGTGCTCTGGGACTGGCCGAAATTAATGGATGGGAATCATTTCATAAACCACTTTACCACAACCGTCCCCTGCATCGAGGTCGAATGTACAGCGCTCGTCATCGTGCATCGTCAACAAAAAATCTTTCACCCTCCTTTAGTCATTCATCATGATTTCGGATCAAGATCACCCGACTCCATCAACCATTGAACCTCACCGCAGCACCTCTACATCGTAATTATGGTAAAGATTCAGCTTGCTCGTTCTCAATAAATCATATTACTTTCCTTGTTTGTATCATCTCCATCGTAATCTGCAATTTGTCAACACACTCATAAACATAAAAGCCAATTCCTCCTCGATATGCAACCACGTTGCACCCACTTTTACTCTTCGTAGCTCGTTTGTCACGACATCACTGTCTCATCTTCATGAGACTGCATCACTTCAAACCGATTCCGGCTGACCAGATTATGTTCAAAATCTTGTAATGATGCACCACAATTCAAATCGGCTTCATCGACCCAGGATGGGTCGGCATAACCTTTCCAGAAAACTCTGAACTACGACCAAAACGGGTTTTACGGCCAGATCGCACATCCACAATTTTCTCGACTTCAATTTCATCTTCTCCGAGCTTACCTTCCCAGCTATCCTCTGGCAATAGTGCCTCATCAAAATCAAATTGATCCCGTTCATCGATGTTCAACAGATTCTTCGGGCGATCTGGAAATAACTTTACACGTTTCAGCTTGGATATATGGATGACTGGGAGTAGCCGATAGGGTGTGCCAGCGATATCTAAATGAACAGCTTGATCACCGCACATTTCTTTCGCCCGGAAAGGTCCATGCCACATATGGGCTAGTTTACGAGCGTATCCTTCTTTCACACGATCCAAATATAACCAGACTTGTGTACCTGGTTCAATTCCGTGTGGAATTAGATTGTCATTGTGATGATCAGCCCTAGACTGGATAGCGAGGCTGAGTATCTCGTTAACTGTTCTCTAGCCCGCTGATAATGCCGCTGCACATAATATCTCCACCGGCGCGAATCAGATCCGATCTCGTCTTCTCGTATTTCCTAGAGGTAAGGCAGCTTCCAACGTTGATCGTGGGTCTCATCCGTGGATCAAAAAAAAGGTGTATCTCCGCGTACCCAGTCTTGAGCGGTGTTGATCGCAACCGTTAAACGTTCGGCATACTCATCCCAATCTAGTTGGTTAGCATCGGAGACATACATCTTCAGCGCACGGGTTAAAGTTTGCACCATACGTTGTGCAGTTCCGCTTGCTTGGGGTCGATACGCCATCGTTGACCTTTGTTTTTGCCCTATAATTCGATCTAAACGCGCGAAAAAAATCGGACATAAATTCAGGTTCTCAATCATGACGTATTGCTTCAGTAGCACCGAAACGTCGAAAAACGCACTCTCTCATAACTTTCCGCGATCGCCTGTAGTCCTGGACGAGCTCGCTCTGGCGATCACATAGCCGGAAAATAAGTCCACCCAGATGAGCAGCTCGGTGTTTCCTTTAAAATACTTGGGTAAAGATGGGGTGTGATCCATGGCAATGATCTGGAACGGATATGTAGTTTGTAAATTTCCAGATGACTCTCCATTGATCACAGGACGCCCTATTCCGGTCTCGCAGTCTGTACACTGGCTCACGTAATGTTGCACACAACGGTATAAACCTCTCCAGTGATCCGTTGGTAGGTTCTACCAATCCCTTGGTGGCCTCCTCCAAACTGGCGAGGTAATGATGTAGGAAGTCTTCCTGTAGATTTTCAGGCACCACTAGACGGACGATCTCATCTCGATCTTCTGACTATGTTGATTCCGGACAATAAAATAACAAATTATTTTCATCCATCTTGTAATCATTCGCGATCTTGGCACATGACTTTGCTTCTTCGGGATTGAAATTTATAACATCATCGAACAAATATGTTTTCAAAATCGCGATCAAACGTTCTACATCCTGCGCTTGCCGTATGCGATCGCTTCTCATTTGCTGAACAAATGTCTCCTGCAGAATCGTCGGTTGTTGACGTCTTCTCTGCGTCGACTGCGTGATCGCAGATAGTTTGATCACTGGTTCAGTCTGCCTTGACTTCAGTAACTCATCCAACCTATTTAGAGTGACCAAATTTTGGCGCTTCTCATTCAAAGTAACAATCATACCATCTTCGCGTTGCAAAGCAATGCTCGCCAGTGGATCTGCACTTTGATTCCAGTCTTGCTTCATATGTAAAAATTCGTGCGCTGGCCATGATCGCAGCTTTTCCAACGCTTTATATCTCAAAAGCTGCAGACCGGGAGCTTTGCAATCGATCTCGCCACGCATCTGTCGAATTACCAGATTGGAATCTCCACATATTATCACACGTCCCCTGTCTTGGCCGGCGAGTAATTCGAAGCCTAACAGCAGACCATTATATTCCGCTTCGTTCACCGTCAGGTTCATTGTATACCTTGTGGTGGCTTCCAAGATTGTCCATTCTGGAAGCGTCCACACGATGGCACTGTATGCTCCACCACTTCGTTTTACCCGTGCCGATCCGTCAAAGCTAACCACCAAGAGGATTTTGTTTGCTTCGATATAGTTTGGCGACATTCCTTTCGAAAGGCGATCACGATCAGCATATCTCGACCTCTTCTCGGGGCGTGACGCTAGCAGCGAGTGTACCAAGTAACTCGTCTTCACCCTTATCACATCTCTAAATTTCCAACGTCCAGTTAGACGATAAAGCCGCTCATCGTCCTAACCTTTCGTTCAGGCCAGATGATCGCACTAACCACGCCAACGTTGAATGTCGAGTGAGCACTTTGATTTCACGTGAAACCAGGGTAGTATAACAAACATCCAATATGCGAAGAAGAGCTAACACTTCTTTTTCCACAGTCCCATAGTTGATCTCATTTGGTTTCAGCGTACGGCTCGTACACATCTCTGGCCAATAAACGCCTTCATGTTCTTGAATTAATGCCGCTGAAATCGCCCACTACGATCACCGGGGATCGGTCTGGGGTCGAAGCTATTTTCGCTTTCAACATAGTAAATGTAATCCTAGCTTCTTCCCAGCGTCGATTATCTTCATCTTTAGACGGTGTATCCTCAGACTTCAACTTGTAATCTGAGCTGTCCCGGTTCTTCGAAGTTTGATCGATGTTTTCATATGCGCAATCAATCTCATAGAAGTCTGCTTCACGTAGTTCATACAATACCGCTGCATAAATCGCATAATCTTCGACGAAGCGACTGTAATAATTCAGACCTTCAAGAAATGATTGCATTGATCGCAACGTACGTGGAAAGGGGATATTTACCAACGACTCGAGATCGTTCGGATTAGCTTCTAGACCCGCAACAGATACTCGATGGCCCAAAAATTTCACCTTGCGGCGTCCCCAAACACTTTTTGCCAAGCTGTAAAGAGAAAGGTCCGTGTGAGCACTACTTGGTAGAATGCAAAGTAAATATATATTAAGGTCCTTAGTTC